>CAXHSM010000349.1:2431258-3893592 GCA_964019185.1 Maratus speculifer | reverse complement strand
ATTCGATAAGTGAGAATTTTCTGATATTTTCTTATTATTTCAAGCAAAGATTAATAAATATTTTTCGAGGCTTGAATTTTTGAGATTACGACTTGCTCGCGAAAATAAGTGCCTTTACAGTAGTAGATCGTGTTGCAAATACACTGCTCA
Source organism: Maratus speculifer (assembly GCA_964019185.1). Taxonomy (NCBI): domain Eukaryota; kingdom Metazoa; phylum Arthropoda; class Arachnida; order Araneae; family Salticidae; genus Maratus; species Maratus speculifer. The sequence continues at coordinate 3,893,442 of CAXHSM010000349.1, read as the reverse complement.
AAACAATTAAAGGATGTTTGAAGTTTTATATAAAATAAAGATATAAACGAAATTTTTTTTGCCGAAAATAGAAGAAGAGAATCATAAATGCAAATTTTTCTGTTTTTCAAACTGTGGAGTATGCAAATTTTGAGTTCGACGTCAAAAACTTCGCTTCAGCGGCAGCGAATGAAATTTGACTTTCAACTGGATAAAAGAGAATGAAGACAAGGATCATCGACATTCAGTGATTGCTTTGTTTCGATGAGTACGATGTCTCAGCGATGCCATTTTTCAGATTCAGAAGCTTGGACAATTGTTGGTAGGTTAGAAGGGGGCCAAACTCAAGCCGAAGTAGCACAAGCCATTGGAGTGTTACAAAGTGTCATTTCCAGGATCTGGAACCGTTTTTTGGAGAGTGGATGTGCAGGCCGAAGATTAGGGCAAGGTCGTAGACGGGCAACAACGCCCAATGAAGATCGGTATTTAGCGTTAACAGCTCAGAGACACCGAAACATGAACGCTACTCTTCTCCAACAACACCTTCGCTCGGCTACAGGCACCACGATTTCAACTCAGACTGTCCGAAAGCGCTCCATGCTGTAGGACTGTATGCTCGCCGACCGATGGTATGTGTTAGATTAACATCAAGGCATCGTCGCGACCGCAGGGAGTGGGTAACCGAGCATGTTAACTGGAGGAGAATTGAATGGAGCAATATTCTGTTTTCTGACGAGTCCCGTTTTTCTGTGCATCCGGATAATAGGCGTATTTTCATCTGGAGGGACCGTGGCAGTAGGAATAATCCTGCGTTCATGCACGAAAGTGTAAGATTTGGCAGTTGAGGAGTGTTGGTGTATGGTGGCATCTCCATTGACGGGCGCACTGACCTCTACATCATTCGCGATGGAGCTCTGACTGGTCGCCGATATAGAGATGAGATCCTCAGACCTATTGTAGTCCCTTACGCTGCAGCAATCGGAGATAACTTCATTTTAATGGGCGATAACTGGAGGCCGCATCGTGCAAACCTGGTGGAGGATTTCCTTTTCGAGGAAGGAATCCTTCGAATGGAATTGCCAGCGTGTTCTCCAGACATGAATCCAATCGAGACGTTCGGGACGCTCTAGGAAGACGAGTTTCTGGCCGCCAACAACCCCCACAAACTCTCCAAGAACTGGAAAGAGCTCTTGTGGAAGAGTGGGGCAGAATACCCCAACTCGTTATTAATAGCCTCATTGAGTCCATGCCTCAAAGGTGTTCAACGTTGCTGGCTGCCCGTGGAAACCATACCCCCTACTGAAGATGATTTTCTTTGAAGAAAACACCTTTTCTTATTCTTTTTTTCTCATATGCACAAATTGTGTTTTTTTCCTTTTGTACACAAATGCGCAAAAAAATGCATTTTTTTCTGCCAAACATGTGTAATTTATTCTCATATAACCTACTATGTCTGTCGACCATGTATCAATCAGCTAAAAAGTTTCCCAGATACAAAATCCACCTAAAACTGAAATATCCTTTAATTGTTTTGAGCAGTGTAGGTTGGGACAACGACAACCTGCTTTTCAACAACAACAAAAAAAAAGACCCGATGGGAGGGAACCATGCCTATGCCGTGAGGCACTGTGGCATTAGGAGTTATTTCCTCTTCCACTGTGGATGTTGTCTTTTTATCAGGCAGCAAGCTTTCCTATAATTGTCGGGATTTTTTTATACAATACTCATTATATTTATGCTTACTCTCTATTAATTTTGAATTCTTTTCCTTTTTTAAAAGATCTTTATTTTTATATTAATTATATTTGCGATTAAGTATAGAAATAAGCATAAAAAGAAAGAAAACATGAATAAAAATGTTGAAATTTTTAATATTTCGAAATTTATGAGTACCTATACTGGGCAGAGCTCGCAAGGTTTCCTACAAGCGTTACAGTACGTGAATGGCTTTTGGTGAACGCTTGTGGGATAAATGGAGAAGATGATTAGCTATAATCCATCATGACGTTCTTTGACGTCAGAAATGCCAGTGGTCTATAATCTAAGAAATAAGTAAATAATAAAATTATTTCTTATGCACTCAAAACAACACTAGGCAACAAAAAAAAATATTTTTGTCAGTTTCCTGGTTCTAGATAGTCAATGCCTACTAATTTTGGGTTGAAATAAACGAATATGTAAATGAAAATTTTTTATTGGCTCTTGTTTTCAAGATACAATACAGCCCACTTGAGAAAGATACACAACATCCCATACATTGATTTAAAAGCAAATTGAAGAAGAAAAAAATTCCTATGTAATAAATACAATAGAAAAGACATGTTTCACTAAACAATGTTCATTTTTCAGAAAGCAGTTGTTGTTTTAGCCTATTCTTGCAAACGTTTCCTTTTGAATTGCCTCTTGTATGTCAACGCCGGAGCATCTCTTGTAACAGTTCAATAGTGGTCGGCCAGCATTGACTCATCCCTACGACCCTGATATCAGCGTTCTATTACAGAGATATCTTTGTGAAACCTTTTACTGTGCTCATAGCTTACAACTCCACGGTTTTTAGGAAGAAAATCAAGATGGGAGTGGAGGAAATGACGTTTCAGACATTTCAGAGACATTTCGTATCCAAGGTCACGGCATTTTAGTAGGAGTTCTTTCACCAACTGTTGGTACTTCTAGGCTTTTCTGTTGCCTAAAAATCCTCATACCACACTTTTGAAGGCTTCCCAGGCTGCGTTCTCTTTCCCTTCCAAAACTTTATCAAAAAGCAGGGTCCTTCATTATTGTGCAAATTTGAGGGCCCATAAAGATTCCCTCTTTAACCCTTGATTCACTCATTCTTAGAAATTTTGCTCTAAGGTACTGGAAAGCCTCTCCATCCTTGTTCATGGCTTTCACGAAGCTCATTAATCCCAGCTTAATGTGCAGTGGTGGAAGCAGAATGTTTTTTCGATTAACTAGAGGCTTTTTTTGGACATTTCTCTCATCGGGATTTAGATTTCTTGAAGGCCATTTGTCTTTTATGTAGGGAAAGTTTCTATCTCGACTGTTTCACAAACGCAGAAAACAGCAGTACTTGGTACACCCTAATTGCATTCCCAGGAGTAAAGAAATTATTTTCAAGTCCCCACAAACCTGTCATTTATGATCCTCATATTTGATTGACTCGAGAAGTAATTTCACATTCACGTAAATTTCCTGCGTGCGAACGGAATGTCCAATGGGAATGGAAGGAATAATGTTGGCGCTGTGTAGTAAGACTCCTTTCAAACTAAGTTTGGAAGCGTCTATAAATAACCTCCATTTCCGTGGAGCATGAGTTATGTTCATTGAATTCATCAAATCATTTATATCAGTGCAAGCAACAACATGCTCTTTCTTCTCAAAGAAATGAAGAAGATTCTTGTGACGAACCCTGTATTCTGAGATCTTGATTTCTGGTTGGATAAAACACAGAGAATTCAGTTGAGGGGAATTACAGCTATTAGGAGTACCAATTTCCGAACATTCGATTTCCTATAAAACAGCCATAGTGAGATTTCTCAAGTTGGTTCCTACCTCGAAAACAAGAGCTAATCTCAACTTTTTATGTTAATTTTCGTGTTTAGCGAGACAAAATACTTCGGAAATAACTATTTTTGAGCCCGAAACATTTTTGATGTTGGGTTGTGTTATATTTCCATTACCAATTTAAAGCCTGTTATTGCCCTAAGGTCCATCAAGACTTGATTTAGAGGATCAGAGTATAGTCATTTTTGGGGAACACTGAATTGAACATATAACTTAAACAACATCAGTTGACTCCCTTACGACGTCTTCGATTAAGATATGGAAAACCAGAAGATTATTTTCGCTAAAATATTATAATGTTAATGTGAGTGACAAAGACTTGGTCAGAGGGTGATGGGGGGGGGGGGGGGTAAAGCTTGATACAACTTTGAAGCTACAGATCTGAGCTTTAAATGGCTCCCCATGATAAACCGATTTGTATTAAGTATACGAATCGTATTAAGTATATGTATTAAGTATACGTATTAGGACATGAAGAGAGTGCATCTGACCTCTGTTCGTGGCTACCAATTTCTGCTTGTAATCTTGACGAGTGAACTAAAACGTATTATGAGGCGAAAGAAAAAAAAATATGAAAACAGAAACACTACAGTATATTTTTATTACCTTTTAAAATATAAAACTCACTTGTGACTTCATTACCCATGAGATTCACCAAACACAAAATTTAAAATGATATTCAAAGTCTGCTCGGCTACTTTTCCGCAAAATCTCATGTACCTCTTCCTATACCTACTTGTGTCTAATGAAAAAAAAATACTTGATGCTTCTGTTTGCTGCTTGCATAAAAAGTGAAGTGTGATATTAAAGCTGTTTTCCAATTGTCCATCAACTCACTTGATAACATGTTTCTGCTGATCTAGATTCATGATCAAGAAGATACGATCTGAGCTCATAATAGTAATGACTTTTCCTCACCCCTATACAGTCAGAATTCTATTTATCACTTTCTATCAACAATCCTATTAATGCTGAAATATAAATGAATTGCTCAAAAACGTAATTAATTTAATGGAAAGCACATTTTTATTATGCGAGCGCAGGTGTCTCATATATCCAAACAACATAATGTGGATCAGAGGCTCGATCTCTCCCCTCCCCCCACTCTATCAGAATTAGTAGAAAAGCCTCCTACCCCCCATTGTCTAAAAAAAATAAAGTTTGAGATAATAGTTATTTTCTTGCAGTTTCTAGTTGTTTAGTTAAGAGTATTTTTGTTTAGTTAAGAGTAACAAATTTTAAGCACAATATATATCAAACTTCTTTTCATAATAAAAAATAGACCCCTTGCATTGTCGTCACAGCAACGGCTGTTCCTCTAATCTGGTGCACATCTAGAGCCCAAACAAAACGTCATAACTCCACGTTTGCCGTTTAAAGCACCCGTGGTCTTTCTATTTAATTTTTATTTTTCTTATTCTTGCATTATTTTTCTAAGTACTTAAAAATGAAGCGCAAATTACTATTTTTATGAATGTGAAAACAACATATTGTCATATTGTCATACCTCAGATGAAGCATGTGACGTCACGTGCAAGGGGTCTTTAAAGACACCCGTTGATTTCCTCTGATAAAAAGGTATATCGTATTGTTCTCAGATTCAAGCCACTTGCTTGGCTTCTGATGGGTGAGCTTGGTTGCTTAACAAGAGTTTGCTGGGTTTGAACCCGGTCAGTCGGTCAGTTTCCAATTTAAACGGATGTCCCGGTTTGTTTAGCTGATGCGTCCAAGAGATGTCCATAGCATTCCTAAACATCAGTGAGTCTCGGATACTCTGAAGGTTACTATCATGATTAGTTTCATATTTCTATGCACAAGAAAAAATCTTTCAATTTTAAAATCTTTCAGTTTCAGAATTGCGTGTAAATATTTTCTGTTTTGTTACTTGGATTGAATGGATAAATACATTCATAGCTTTAATGGATTTATTGCTCTAATAAAATCTCGTACTAGTGGAAAGGACATCTTTTTCCGGGAGTTTGTTCAAAGAATGACTTTTTAATCTAACTAACACAAAAGGAAAAATCTCAACCTCAAGTGCATTCGAATCTGGCTTTGCGTATCCTTAACCATCTTTGTAGACTTCTATGTGCGATGGATTTTCCTAACCACCACCAAATAATTACCAAACAAACACTCAAAAGACATACGGACAAAAGCCTTTCTTGTTATTAATTTAGATATTTTAATATAAAAGAATTAAAAGTACTTTTACTTGATGTGTGTTTATTATATTTTATAATTAATGATATAGTACTATCATCAGTATGATCATAACAAGCATTTTAGGCTTATTTAACTTCTACGCAACTAGTGTCGTTCATCAATAATTTATAAAAGAATTTTTTGTCTAAATTAATTGTAGAAATTTTGCGATTGAGAAAAGGAAAATGTTTTATTCAAATTTACTTTGATTAATTGTCAAGGACTCTGAGAACCATTTACGTCTGTGAATTATGCAGATGAACTTTTTATTTCTCTATTAGCACACCCACCCGACGTTAAAGGGATCCGCGATACATCGCAATAATACATAACAAATTTGTAGATTAAAAACATCGCGAATTTCTAGATTTATGTAACCCTATATTATAAGAATTTATACATTGACATGAAAATCTTTCCAAACGAACCTCGTATCGGGATCTTCTGCAACATTTATACATATTTCAAATATAATGTGTCTTTTTAAAGTAGGTAATTTTTTTATTTGAAATTTATAATATAAATATGAAAAAACAAATCACATTGCTTAACAAACTTACATCTAGCTTTTAATAAACTTCGGTTTTAAACAAAATTAATGTAAAACCTCTTGAACAAATTCATTTCAGGAATTTCTTTCTTTCTTTTTTTTAATTACTTATTTCAGGCTCTTTTTTCTGCAGGCGAAGATACTCATAAGCTAATTCCAAATCTATGGGGAAGTTATTTTCTAATATTTTCTTTGTATTTCGTCATATTTATTTACTTTATTTTATTGCGTTGGATAGCTGAGATCCATCTTTATTTTTTTTTTAACTTTTTCGATTTTGATTGCAGATATTTTTTAGAATGACACTTTCATTTTCAGACCCGGTTTCAAAAGTTATGTAATTTAAAAAAATATATCTGCAGCCAAATTCAAAAAAGAAAAAAAGAAGCGACCTCACCTATCCAATTAAAATAAATAAATTAAATAAAGAATGTCGAAATGCAAACGAAATATTAGAAAATAACCTCAATAAAAGTTTAGCATTAGCTCGCGAGTATCATTACTTGCAGAAACAGGAGCCTTAATACGCATATAGCTTTTACTGGCGATTTGCAGCCCTTTTCCTATTATAAATATCATCATTTTATTATGAAAATTAAGGGTTTTTAAATCTCAATATAGCTATATATATATATATATTTTTTTTTAATTTAATTGTTTTTGCTGGTAATCGATAAATAGAAAAATAGAAGCCCTCTTGTCGCTATGACTTTTTACTAGATTTTAGTTTAAAAATATAAATTTAAAAATTTATGAATGATTTCATTTTAGGTATTTTCAGGCTATTATTATGGTCTCGAGCATCGCGGGTTTGGACGGGTACACGACATTTCGGTCCATGCTATGAATGCCTTATGCTATCGTAATCATCTTGTAATGATACTCAATGATTTACTTCAATATCAGTGCATTTGAAGTAGCATTATCTCATTAGAAAACTCTTCAAGCAATTTACCCCCCTAGACCATAATGTAATAGAATTCTTTTGGGTTGCCCCTGTATAGGAATGGTTAATCCCACCTATTTTCTATACAATACCAGACATGCCTTGTTGACTCTAAATAAGGTTTACACATTACATGAAAATCTCTATCTACAGTACTTAGAATGTGGACAGACGGACAGATAAAACGAATGCATTTTTCGACTTTGTTAGAAAAGAATAAAAATGAACGCTTGCGAATGGAATACCGAGAAGCCAATGTAAATTCCCAACACATTCAACATTCACCATGAGCGCATGTTGACTGTCAAAATTTGCCGGTGTAAGTCAGCAATAAAACATTTAGCAACTATTTCAAACATACACCAAGCGACTGTGTAAATGTTGACATTCATTGGTAAAAGTCGACATTCTCTAGATTTCCATATTTAATGGTAACATATATACAGGATGAATCTAAACTCTTGGGCAAACTTTAAGGTGTGATAGTATGTATCAAGACAAACAAAATTGAATGGGAAATTAAGGGTCCCATACGTCTTTCGAAAGAGATAAGCACCATTAAAGTTTAGGGTCCAAAATTTCAAATGATTATAAAAAACGGAAAAATTTGTTATTCGTTTGCAGCTTTATCTAAAGCTATACTTTATGTTAGTATTTTCTTGCAAATAACTTTTAAAATTCCAAAATTCATTAACCATTTTCAAAGTCCAAAAAATTAGAATTACAGGGCGCTTTAGACTTTGGAGTAACGTACAGCTATTTTTTACTGTTACTTTTTTTAACCTCATTAAATGCTTTCAAAAGCTAGATTTAAATTTTGAGCTCGAAATCTGAATCGTTGGGAGTGGTTAGGTAGCGCTAATTCAACTGTATTCAGGAAGGGAGGGAGGTTGTTTCAAATTTCAACTCCTGAAAACACAGTTCAGTCTGCACTACTTAACCACTCCCAACGATTTAGATTTTGAGCTCAAAACTTAAGTTTAAATCTAAGCTTTTAAAAGCATTTAATGAGGTACAAAAAACAACGCTAAAAATAGTTGAAAGTTGCTCTAATTTCTAAAAGGCCCTCTATAGGCACTTTTTGGACTTTATCTTTAAAATTTATTTTCAAGAAAATATTTGTATAAAAAACGAGAGAGAAAACCACAAACAAATCGACCAAAAAATTCCGTTTTTTTAAAAATTATCATTTGAAAATTTGGAATCTTAAACTTTACTGGCACCTATCCCCTTCAGAAGAGATTTGGAACCCTTAGTTTTCTATTTAGTAGTGTTTGTCTTGGTGTGTACATTCATCCCTTACAGCTTTTCCCAAGAGTTTAGATTCACCCTGAATCACACTAGCGCCTGACTAACTGAAAAACATCACAATTAATTGCAAGCACTTTAAACTCAGTACCGTACATAATCATGGTAGTGGAAATTTTAGAGGGCAGGAGATTTGTAGGGTTATTTGTTTAATGTTACAACAAAGTTAAACAACTGGTTAAGAGTGACTGATAATCGCACACAGGATTTCGTTTAATATTCTTTTCAAAACACTTTTCTCCTTAGTTAACCCTTTACACCCGGAATTTTGAATAAGAAAAAATAATTCACCTGAACTATTATTTACGATAATATTCAAGAAATTCAGAACAATATACATGACAATAATTTAATTTTTAGATATTTTTTAATTAAAACCGATTTAATAAATCGCAAGTCAGAGCTATATTTTGCAAAACACATACAAGAATAATAATATTCATTAAAAAAAAATACTGTTAAAATCTCACTATTCTTATAAGAAAAGTGTCAATGAATGCATTAATGCCACCTGTAATGTGAGAAGTCTTTTGTTGCTGCATATTTTTTTAAAAATATTTTTTAAAAAGTGAAAAGCGACATCCAATAAAAGGATCAAGAAAACTATTGAGGTTTCGACTGTTTACCTGCGCTTTCCAAAATAGGATTCAGCAAAATATTTTGTATGGAAAGTGTCATCTGCTTTCATTAGTATAGAAATATATACATATATATTGAATTTTCTTCAGTGGTATGTAAAAGTACCATCAAAATATAAAGGGTTAATTAATAAATAAAAAATGTTAATTTATAATTAATAAATTCTTCATATTTTAATAAAATCATAGATGGCAGCACCATTAAATGTAATTTTAAAATTAATACAATAAGAAAGTACTTCTTTTTAATGTAATTAAAAAATTTAACCAAAATCATTAGATTTACTTCTTTGGGAAAATTTGTATACACACACAGACATTTCCTCGTATAATAATGTAATTTCAAGAAAGACTGAACTTAGCTCAGTCTAAGTTAGCTTTAACTCAACAAAACAATAAATTTTTGGAAGATTAACAATTATGTATTGATGCCAAATTTGAGGATGTTGTTTCATCTGATGACAAAAATTTTGGCATTGGTAATCTTGAAAATCAATTTTTCTGCCAAAATGTTGCCTGCTTTCTAATTTTGACTTCTATCAACTCTTCATCTTTATAATAACTGCCTTAATCTTCATTTCCATTAAAATACAATGCTCTACTCATCAATTACTCCAAACTATGTGACCTATCCCAATGATCTTGTAGTACCTCAAAATAGTAAGACACAAAATTGAGTCAGAGATTATCACAGACTTTTTTTAGATAAAATTTCAAACATACAAGGTTTGGCCACATTATGATATATGACTATCCTCACTTGGCGATCCATTTGGTCTTCTTTAAATGCATGCTAAGCATTGTATCGTGCTACTTTTATTCATAATTTAATTTGTTTTTTATTTGCTTCATCCTTTGTTAAATCAGATGATTCTGACAGAAAAATCAAGAACTGAGTATTTGGTACTACCTGATTAACTCGTCGTCCAAAAACTATCGCCAAACTATAAGATTTTGGTTAATAATGACTTATCATAAATGTCACACAAAATTCATAGTTGTCGCATCATCAAGTGATATTTTAAGTCAACTTTCTATTTGTATTTTTACTAATATTTTGTTAATATAATTTTTTACAGTAGTTCTGATAAAAAATACGCTAATTTGTGTAATCTGGGGAGCGATTTATATAATTTGGCGAAATTGGTCGATGGGATAATTTGGTATTTTTATGGTAGACAAGCGCAGGGGATAAATCACCAAGTACTACTCCTGTCATATTTTTCATATTACATTAATTTTTTTTATGTTATCCTTTTACTGATTTTTAAAAATATAAGACTTACATTTAAAACTGTATTATTTAAAGTCCCTGGCTTTTGCTTATTTTTTGAAAGAAACAAAATAAATAATACTGTAAACCATGACACTTAATTTTACATCAAAACATTGTTTTAATTTGCTCTGCGAAAAATAAAAAAATATTATCTACTAAGGTTAAAAATGCTATTAGCAAGACATATGCATGTCTAACATAAAAGTACCAAGATTTCCTTACGGTCTTAGGAACTTTTTTGTACTTTTATTCAAAAAAATATATAATTTCGATTTTTTAATCAAAAGGAAGCTTTGCATATGAAAATTGAAGATGTATACGACAGTCACATGGTTTGGACTATTATAATGTAAATAAAATTATAGCAATGAAATGGTATTTGGTCATTTATACCCTGCGCTCGACAATAATTCAAAATAGTCCAACTGATATAGAAAAAAACAAAGAGGTCAGCCCAGAATTATTGTTGACAATCACATGACTTAGACTATTATTATAGAGATGATAGGAGGCAATATTGGCATGTCATTTTTTTCTTTTTTTGTATTTGATGATGTAGAACACAAACAAGAAGCAAAAGAAACAAGACTTTAGAAAAAAAGGGAATGTCTGATTAACTCATGAAACTATCATTTATGAATTGTGTAAACATGACAAATAAATATTCAATTAATTATTTGTATATAATTTTAGAAAAATACTCAGCTCATATTGGGTTCAAATAATACATGATAATGAGACATGTTTCAACAAAATCCTTTGAAGATTTTTTTAAAAGAAAATGCAACAAATAAGATTTCTTTTATTGCACAAGAGATACTTTTAGCACACCTCTTTCCTATTTATAAAAGTTTTACTTCAATGAAGCCTTTGCTATCGCGTAATACGCATTGGTACAATTTACTCGTCTCAGGTCATATTAAGTTTTAATTTTAGAGTAAAGTTACTTGACAGTAAAATAATAATAATAAAAACTATCAAAAAGTTTTTGAATTGTTACTGAAAACAAATGAACAGGTTAGAAGTTATATGCTTTTTATCAAAATGAGAACTGGGACAATTATAGAAAATTTTTACATTTTTTATTTTATTACTAAATGCTAAAATAGAAGAGATAAGATAACAGTAAATGCAATAACGCATCCACGGTTCATACTCAATTTTAACATTAAAAACTACAAGAGATTTTCAAGAGGTATCTGTTTAATACGAGACAAATATTTTTTAAATAATGGTTATCAGATACTCCTTTGGAAAACATATTGCACAAACAAAATATTCTCTCCTGCATCAAACACCAGAAGTCTTTCTAGTTGACAATGTCTAGAAAATTCTTTGAAACAAATTTCAGAAACAAAAAGATTTTATCCTGTATGTATCAAGAGATGCTTCTTAAATGACCATTATCAGAAAATCCTTTGGAACATATTTCACAGACCAAAGATTTTTCACCAGTATGAATTAAGAGATGCCTTCTTAGATTAACATTAAGAGAAAATCTCTTGGAACACGTTTCACTAACAAAAAGTTTTTCTCTGCATGCGTCAAGAGATGGGTCCATAGATTATTATGCTGAGAAAAACCTTTGCAATATATTTCACAATTAATAGGTTTTTTCCCTGTATGCATCAAGAGATGGGTTCTTAAACTACTTTTATTAGAAAATCCTTTAAAACATATTACACAAGCAAAAGGTTTTTCTCCTGTATGCGTCAAGAAATGCCTCTTTAGACTATTGCTCTGAGAAAATTTCTTGGGACATACTTCACAAGCAAAAGGTTTTTATCCTGTATGAGTCAAGAGATGGGTTCTTAGATTACTATGGAGAGAAAAATCTTTAAAACATATTTCACAAACAAAATGATTTTTCCTTGTATGTATCAAGACATGTTTTCTTAGATTACAATTGTGAGAAATTCCCTTAGAATATATTTCACAAACAATCGGTTTTCCTGCTGTGTGAGTTGAGAGATGTCTTCTTAGATAACAATGGCTAAAAAATGCTTTGGAAAACACTTCACAAAGAGTTTTTCGCTTGTGTTAGTCGAGAGATGTCTTCTTAGATCGCTACTCTGAGAAAAATCCCTTGGATCATAATTCACAAACAAAAGTTTTCTCTCCTGTATGGGTTGAGATGTCTTCTTAGATGATCATTATCAAAAAATCCTTTGGAACATACTTCACAAACAAAAGGTTTTTCCCCTGTATGAGTCAAGCGATGTCTTCTTAGATGATTATTATCAGAAAAGAATTTGGAGCATACTTCACAAACAAAAGGTTTTTTCCCCTGTATGCGTCAAGAGATGTCTTCTTAGATCACTATTCTGAGAAAATCCTTTGGAACATATTTCACAAACAAAAGGTTTTTCTCCTGTATGCGTCAAGAGATGCCTTCTTAAATTACTACTCGTAGAAAATCTTTTGGAACATACTTCACAAGCAGAAGATTTTTCTGCTGTATGTGTCAAGAGATGCCTTCTTAGATTACTACTCAGAGAAAATCTCTTGGAACATACTTCACAAGCAAAAGGTTTTTCTCCTGTATGTGTCAAGAGGTGTCTTAAGAGATTGTCATTTTTAGAAAATTCTTTAGAACATACTTCACAAAAAAAATGACATTTTCCCTGTGTGAATGTCTTTTAGATGTCTTCTTAGAGAACTTTTCTTAGCAAATCTTTTGGAACATACTTCACAAATAAAAACTGTTTCTCTGGTATCAGTGGAATAATGTTTTTCTTTATCCCCATTTTGAGGAACTAAGTGCTGTTGACTAGAGCAAGAATTTTCTTCTGCAGTCGATGACATTTTTGCATGTGAATTTTTTTTCTTTTGGATGATAACAGAAACTTCTTCAAAGAATCAGTATTTCTCAAATTGTCGCCATTTTCATTCAAGGAAATGACTTATTGAACTTTAGCGAAAAAGTTTTATCTATCTTTGAATCTGAAAACAGAAAGAAAAATATAACAAAGACATTTTTAAACAAACTGTACTCAATTTTAACTCTGAATTAAGTAGCCCATTTTAAAATTTTCATTTCCTTAACCAGCAGAAAACTCAGTCATTAAATTATCCCATTATGTATTCTTAGACTTATGACTTGAGTGTAGATACATACGCGTGTCTGTAAGTCGAAATGTTAATCGTGTTCGCAACCTACATCTTTCTCCGGAGCTTATGAGATTTGAAACTGCACATACATAACGTGTTTGTCTGTCTGCCAGACTGTCTGTATGTATGTCTGTTTATCGCTCTGTCTGATTGTTCGTCAGTTTGTCTGTTTCTTTGTATGTATGTCTGTGTGTTTACAGTTTTTTGTTTGTTTCTCTGTCTGTCTGTTTGTTGTATACCACCTACTTTTTTATCCAGAGTTCATGAGATAGGGAGCTGTACAAATACAATGTTTTCACTTTAGGAGTGGGAGGGGCTGGCACTTGACATTGTCAGATATCTCTAGAGGAGGGTTGAGATTCTACTTTTGAAACCAATATAATTTTCGATCCAATCAATTTTGTGATGTGATACGCAAAAACTCTTAAAATTTGTAGATTTGAGAATGGAACTTTCAGAACTACTTCTGAAGTAACAACTATTGAACTGTTAATATAAATCTAGCTAAATTCACAAATGTTTCCAATATTTTGCATGCATGCATTTAATATCATTAAAAATTGCTAGAAAAACTTGCCAGCCAGCAAAATGCGACATACAGCCGAAAATTGTTTGGATAAAATTTATGCAACTGCAAAAATAATCGATTCCTGTTCCCTCAGTGTATTTTCATAATATTTTTTTCCATAGAATTAAGAAACATATACAAAGGAGGAAAATTTAATATAGAATAGAACTTACATGAAAGTCATTTGGAAAGTTGCAATATTTTGTAAAAAAAAAAAGCCTTTTCCATATTTTTATATTCTGCTATCTAAAGGTTATCTAAAAATTCACTCGCAAGTAAAATTAAGAAAAATGGTGCATTTCCCCAATATTGGGTATGTACACTTTTAACGGCAGATTCTATCTATTTTGGCCAATGTTATGTATCATTTTTATTGTACTCCTTATTTGTACAATATATAAAATTTATGTCAGGAATATTTTTACTTGCGAAATCATAAGCTGTCAGGGAGTTATTATGTGGTTCTCGTAGAGTCTTTCATCCGTATTCTCCCCCTTATGCGGAATGGTGAACTAAAACGGCTTATAGAGGCGCTGCTCGCAGACTTCGATACAGGATAACTGTCCCTTTAACTAATGTTAAAGTCCTATTGAAACAATTCCTTATTATAAATGTATTTAAAAGTTTTAGATATTCAAATTCGTATAATATTTATTGCATCATATAAGACAGAAAACAAATGTCACAGGAAATCTAAAATTGTGCAAAAGAATAATTATTCAGAAGAAAATTAAAACGCATGTAATGCAATGAGCTTACACGGCGTTATCCTGAATGGAGAAGTTACATCTTTTCTCCACCAGATGGCGTATTCGAGCGCTTGAATCGCCAATTGGAATACCGGAATAAATTCGGTGATTCCGGCTCAGGGCCGTAGCTAGAACTTAACAGTAGGAAGGGGGGCTCATAATTTTTTTCTCTCTATCTCTGACGCAGAAAGATAAATTAATGCATATTCACACTGTAAGTAAAATGTTTCTAATTAAACTGTTATAAGAACTTCATTTTATGCTAAGAAAAGAATATGAAGAATGCAAATTTTGAATGTATAACTGGTGCAATGTTAAACATCATGTTAGCTTCATATGTACAAATAGGATGAAGGAGTGCTGAAACACTTATTTTGGATACAATTTAATATTTTAGCAAGCTGTGAAAGGGTCTCAAAACTAAATTAAATTTTTGAACAGAATTTCATTTGAATTTTCGGAACAGAAATCCATTTAGTGACCATGAAATTTATTCCAGGGGGGTCTGAGCAGCCCATAGCGCCCCCTTAGCTGCGACCCTGTCCGGCTGTTATTCCGAAGTTGAGAAATTCTCTCCTCAAAATTCGAAATTCAGCCATTTCGAATATGCTGAATGTCTGCTACATTTTCCCGGCTGCACAGAAAAAGGTGGAATAGCCTTCAGAACGCGGATTAAGCAATGGTGGATGTAAACAGATATTGTATGTTAAATATTTATTGTGTTTTAAGAAGTAAATTACATTATTTGTGAATATTTTTTTAATTAATCCCTATTTTAGAATAAAAATGTGAATGTTTTTCCGTAGATTGGTTTATAATATTTACTATTATCTCCCAAAATGAAGGTAAAATTTGGTTTTATTTTGTAATATAATTAAAAATATGTTCTATTTCAGATTCTGCTCTTTTTTTACATTTTATATTTCTTATGTAATTCAGATTCTATGTAGTAAATTTATATATTTAATGCTATCCAAGTACTGATGAGCCATTAAAAGTTTTTAAATGACTTGGTAATATTTGATAGTATTTATTTAACATTATCCTACTTTCTGATATGTTTTGAAGATCTTGTTTTATTAAACTGAACTTAATATTTCTAAATGGCTTTTGTAGTTACATATAGCTTAAAAACCCGTGCTTTAAGTATGTTTATATATCTGTGTAATATTTTGCATGCTTATGTTTATTTATTTATATTTTATTTCATTTTAAATTATTAATTCAGATATACTCTAATAAATTATAGTGGCTTCATTTTTTTTTCAATGTTTAATAAGCATTGCGCTCTACAGTATCAAACTTTCATGTGATATTTTGCAAATGAATTTAAACTTTATATAGGCAACAATAGCAGAGTATCTAAAGTATTTATTTATAATATAGAATTCTTAGTATCAAAGAGGGTTGAAAATTTGATTTTGCGCTAGTGAATAGAAGTGTTCACATGATGTAGAACTTAGTAAATTTGAAATGAAAAAAAAAAAATGCAGCTTTGCTAGAACTTTTTGCATTACAGTAGACTCCCTAAAATCCGCACATAATTTACAGATGTAAACAATGAAACATTCAGTTCAGATATAGGGACAAAGTTTGACTTTTTTAGATTTATATCAATTCCATATGTATTTTAATTTGTAATTTTTTTTTAATTTTTAAAAATATTACTCAATTTATGTTTTTTCTTGAAGGAAGAATATTTTTTTTTCCTGAAATAAATCAAGGTGCTGCTAATATTACTGATAATTCATCTTCTTACCAAATATATTTATGTATTAATCAAGCTTTTTTAGATATTAAGACTGGCTAAACTTGAAATAAAACTTCCTTATTTTATAATTTTTATGTGAATTAGTAAAGTACTTTTATGAAACAAGTTTCATTGAATAATTAAGGAAAAATACATTTAATCATTATCTATAATAATAAAGAGAGAAGGATGCTTGTCTGTCAGCGCTGTTCTGAAGAGACTGCTGCACGTAGAGTTACAAAATTTGGAGGGAAGGTACTTTTTTACACGTAGTTTTGCACCTCGAAGCCCGATTTTCGATTTTTTAAATAGATTTTTTAAAAATAATTTTTTAGGCGATTTTTAGCGTTATTTTTGCGGTTTTATCCCATTAGTGAAAGGAATACGGTTTCATTCTTTTAACCCAAAATAGCAATTTTTTTTTCTCTTTTCAACAAAGTTTATTCGGAATTTGTACAGCGATTTTTGAATTTTTCACGAATTTTTAATGCGATTTTTAGTGTTTTTTCCCATTTTGCGGCTATTTTTTGAGATTGAAAATCGTTTTAAACTTTTAGCCTAATGCCCTAAATTTTGTGTTTGTTACGAATTTTAGATTTTAACAATTTTTAATGCGATTTTCAATGTGATTTTTAACGCTTTTTCAAGATTTTTTGCGTTTAGCATCTATTTTTTCATAGTTGTTCTATCAAAAACTTGAGCTGTTGAGAATGCAATAAGTAGCATTTTTTTGCGAAATCTACCTAAAATGTTAAAAATTTAGGCACCACTATTTTCGAATAGCAATTTCATAAAATATCTTAAACTCTTGCTTAAGACCGCTACCCCCTCGAGTAATATATCACCTGATAGGTTGTTTAACAGAGTATCGTTTTGATAAAGTTTTTGAAGAATAGAGTGCGCTACCTGGTGATGGAAAATGGAACTAATATAACGCGATTTTGTTAAATCTAATAATAAAGAGACAAGTTTGTGTGTGTGTCAGCGCTGTTCTAAAGAGTCTGCTGTACGTAGAGTTACAAAATGTGGAGGGAAGGTACTTTTATACATGCAGTTTTGCACCTCGAAGCCTGATTTTCGATTTTTTTAATAGATTTTTTAAAATAACTTTTTTAGGCGTTTTTTACCGTTCTTTTTGCGGTTTTATCCCATTAGTGAAGGAATACGGTTTCATTCTTTTAACCCAATATAGCATTTTTTTTCTCTTTTCAACAAAGTTTATTCGGAATTTGTACAGCGATTTTTGAATTTTTAACGAATCTTTTAATGCGATTTTTAGTGTTTTTTCTCATTTTGCGGCTATTTTTTGAGATTGATAAAAAGAAAATCGTTTCAAACTTTTAGCCTAATGCCCTAAATTTTGTGTTTGTTACGGTTGTCAATTTTTAATGCAATTTTAAATGTGATTTTTAACGCTTTTTCAGGATTTTTTGCGTTTAGCATCTTCTTTTTCATAGTTGTTCTATCAAAAACTTGAGCTGTTAAGAATGCAATAAATAGTTTTTTTTTTTTTTTTTTTTTTTTTTTCAAAATCTACCTAAAATGTCAAAAATTTAGGTACCACTATTTTCGAATAGCAATTTCATAAAATACCTTAAATTCTTGCTTAAGACCGCTACCCCCTAGAGTAATATATCACCTGATAGGTTGTTTAACAGAGTATCGTTTTGATAAATTTTTTGAAGAATAGAGTTTGCACCACCACTACTTGGTGGTGGAAAATTGAACTAACAGAACGCGATTTTGTTAAAATTTGGAAATATAACAATGTGCTTTGTTTTAAAATTTGAAATGGCTTATAATACATGATAACAAATTTAAAAAAAAGAATGATGTGACACATTTCAGGGTGCGTGAGAAGAGGGACTCGAACAAAATTAGGAAATGTAACAAGGAGATCTGTTTTACACTTTAAGGTAGTTTATAACGCATGTTAAAATTTTTAAAGTACCGACGATGCTCCGGAGAGACCGCTGCACGAAGTTATGTATGAAGTTTTATACCTTGAAGGCCGATTTTCAGTTTTTTTTTATTTAATTCATATACGATTTTTAGTGGATTTCGAGGCGATTTTTCCACACAAAAAGAAAGCGATTTCATTCTTTCGACCTTATTTAGTAAATTTTGTTCTCTTTTCAATATAATTTATTTGGATTTCGCGCAACGATGTTTGGATTTTTAGTGAATTATTTAATGTAATTTTTAATGTTTTTTCGAATTTTGCCGCTATTATTCGACATTAGTAAAAGAAATTTTGCTTAAAACTTTCAGGCTAATGTATTAAATTTTAGCTGCTAAAGATTTATGAATTTCAGCGATTTTTAATGCGATTTTTCGAGATTTTTGGCGTTTGATGTCGAATTTTTGTAATTCATGAGATATTTCCAATTATAATGTTTTACCCTATTAGAGTAAATTTTGACCAATGAGATTTTTTAAAATAGTCATTTTTAATGCACTTTTCAATGCAATTTTTAGAGATTTTTCAAGTTTTATGGTGATTTTTTGATATTCGGAAGTAAAAATTGATTTCAAACTTTTAATCTAATATAATTTTAGAGATTTTTAACGCGATTTTTCAAGATTTATTGTATTCCGTGTCGATTTTTTATTATCTATAAAGGATTTCCATTTACTACTTGATTATCCTGTCGACCAATTTTGCCAAATTACATTAATCGTGAAACAAGCCAAATTATGCAAATTGATGTAATTTTTATGTTAAATAACGAAAGAGAGATAATTTAGAAAAACATTAATGAAAATAGATATAAAAATAAGAAGTAAAAACCACTTGATGACGTAACAAACATATGTAACATGTTTAATGTCAAGTGAATATGGAATTTGCGATCCGCCATTATTGTCATTTAATCTTATGCTTTGACCGAGATAGTTTCTTGGTCAAACGAATAATCAAATAGTATACAGATTTCCGATTAGAATGTTATATCCGTTTGATGAAATTCTGATTACTGCGATTTTAAAAATAACTTGCGATATTTAGTGCATTTTTCAATGCGTTATTTAATGAACTTTTTAATGCGATTTAGTACCATGTTTTTTCGACCCCCACCACAGCGGTGTTTTAACAATTAACAATTATTTTGGTTTCAAACTTTTAGCCTAATATAGTAAATTTCGCCATTTACCTTTTTTTAATTTTGTCGATTTTCAATGTGATTTTTGATATATTTTGTGTTCTGCGTCGATTTTTTTGTAATTCATGTAAAAAGGAATGATTGCTATGTTTTACATGACTAGAATAATTTTTTATTCACGAGATGTATTTACATTTACTATTTTTAATGAATTTTTCAATGGTTTTGTATTGGTTTTTTGAATCTCACGGCAATTTTTTGAAATTTGGAAAAGGAAATTAATTTTAAACATTTACCCTTCATTTACGAATTTTGTAATTTAGTGATATTTCAATGCAATTTTTAGCAATCTTTTCATTATTTCTCACGCTTTGCGCCAATTTTTTTCATTCGTATTTAAGAAAGAATTCAGATTACACTACTTTACTCTATTCATGTAAATGTTGTCCCCTGCTATTTTAAAACTTGAAACGATTTGTAATGCATTTTTGAATACAATTTTTAGATGTTTTCGGGTCCACGGCGATTTTTTTTACAAATGGAAAAGAAATTTCTGAATAATTTGTAGCTTAATGTAGTAATCAATGATTCAGATTTTTAGCGTATTTTCATAAAACGTTAAGCGATTTTTTTTAAAGTTTTGTGTCGATATTTTTTAACTAATGAAAGAGTTCAGATTTCAATGTTTTGCCCCATTATGGTAAAATTTTGTCCTCAGGAATTTAATATAAATGCTTATCTTACTATGGTAAATTTTGTCGGAATTTTTTAATTTTACTGATTTTTAATCTGATTTATAGTGATTTTTCAAGTTCTGCGACAGTTGTTGACATCGGTAAAAGAATTTCGGTTTCTACCTTTTAGCGTAAATAGTACTATTTGTTTCTCACGCTTTTTGAATTTTTCCAATTTCTAATACGATATTCAATGTAATTTTAATTAGTTTTGGGTGTTCCGTGTTGACTTTTCCTTATTCATGAACGATTTCCGATTACAATATTTTCGACTGAATATTAATTTTTTACAGCCATGACTTTTAAATATTCAGCAGTTTTTAATATAGTTTTCAATACGACTTTTAGCCATTTTTTAAGTTCTTTGGCGATTTTCTGCCATTCAGAAACCAATTTTGATTTCAAACATTTTGTTTAATGTAGTTATGTTTCGTATGCAATGTTTTATCTCTTAATATGACTTTGGCGTTCCATGTCTACGTTTTGTTATTTATAAATGATTTCCGATCATACCCCCCCCCCCCGGCTCTGCCTTAATATTAATTTTTTAAGCATTGACCTCCAAATATTTAGCTATTTTTTAATGCAATTTTCTATGTGATTTTTAGTTATTCTTCAAGTTCCGTGGCGATTTTTTTACATCCGGAAATCGATTTCGATATCAAACTTTTTGCTTAATATGGTTAATTTCTTGATTACAATATTTTATATTATAACAGTGAATTTTTACCCTAGAGATTTTTTTAATGTTTTTACGACTTTTATTACAATTTTCAATGCAATTTTTGGGCTTTCTCAGTCATTCTTTTTCTTCTTTTTTTTTTACATTTTTCAAAGGAATTCGATTTTAAACTTCTAGACTAATAAGAGTTTGGTTTCAAACTTTTATCCTTTACGGTAATTGTTTTGCTCTCCTATTTTGATCTACAGCAATTTTTAATGCAGTATGCTTTTTTTTTGTTTGTTTGAGTTCACGGCGATTTTTACAGATACGGAAAAGGAATTCGGTTTAAATTTCTTTGCTAATATGATAATTTTTCTCCTGCGTGGTTATAGGTTTTTATTGCGATTTTTTAGCGGGTTTTTTTCGCATTTCAATGCTTTTTATATTAAAAAATTAATTAGATTCAAAACATTTATCCAAGTAGAGTAAATTTTGAGTTCCGTGATTTTTGAAATTTTTGCCATTTTTAAAGCGATGTTTACGTTTCTTCGCGACCCGCTTCGATTTTTTAGACGTTCAATTTTGGGCCGAATGTAGCAAATTCTGATCTCTTTTCTTCAAAGGGTATTCGAATTTTGAAACACAATTTTTGAATTTTGTTTTATATTTTTATGTGATTTTTAATATTTTGTAAGATTTTTCCACATTTGTAAAAGTAATCCAGTTTCAATTTTCTAGCCCATCGCTTTTCAACGAAGTTTAGACGAAATTCGTGCAGCATTTTTTAAATTTTCGAGGCTTTTATTATGATTTTTAAAGTTTTTCGCAATTCTTGCTGTTTTTTGACGAACCCGGGCAACGCGCCGGGCAGGACAGCTAGTAATGAATATTTCATTATACATTATTCATTATTAATTTGACCTTTGCTTTTAATATTTTTATCATATTAAAAAATATCTAAATTTTTATTATTTTAGTTTATTACTTATTTTAATATTTTATTACATTGTAAGCATTCATAATAGTTTCGATTGCATTGTTAATTACATTTTGTTTATTATTTAAAAAATGTAAACAAAGCAATGACCAGAAATCTGCATACTTCTAAAATCTGCAAAATCTCTAGTCCCAAGCTGTGCGTATTTGCGACGGTTTACTATATATGTAATATCCAAATAATATTTTACCAATATACACATCTTATATGATTATTTTTAAGTAAATAACTACAGTAGACTCACTCACATCTGCAACTCTCTAAAATCCATACATAATTTGAGGATGTAAATAATGAAACATTCAGTGTAGATATAGCGACAAAATTTAACTTTTTTAGTTTTATATAAATTCCATATATATTTTAATTTGTAATTTTTGTTAATATTATTGAACTCGTGTTTTTTCAAAAAAGAAAAATAAATTTATTTTAGAAAAAATTTAAGGTATTGCTGATATTGGTTATCACAATCTTTTTATCAAACATATTTTTGTATTAATCAAGCTTTGTTGGTTATTAAGTTTGGCTTAATCTGGAATAAAACTGTCTCAATTTTTATGATTCTGATGTGAATCGGTAATGTACCTTTATGAGGCAAGTTTCATTGAATAATTTAATGGAAAATAGATTTAATATTTTTGTAATGAATATGTAATCATACATTACTGATTGCTAACTTGACCTTTGCTTTTAATATTTTAATCATTTTAAAAATTATGCAATTTTTTATTATTTTAGTTTATCATCTATTTTAATATTTTATTGCAATCATTCATTATTATAGTTTATTATTATACATTATAGTTTCGATTTGCATTATTAATTACATTCAAATTACTTTTCAAAAATGTAAACAAAGGAATGACCAGAAATCTGCAAAATTCTAAAATCTTTGCAGATTTGAGGGAGTCTACTGTATTTCTTTATGTGATAACTAAAGTGTAAATTTTTTTGTTATTATTTTAATTATTTTAAGAGCTATCCTTCGGTTTTTGTTTTTAATGCTCATCTTACCTTAAAAAGTAGAAAGATTTCTAAAACTTTTTTTTTCGCTAAATTACTTTTATATGCACAACTTATTGTAAATAAAACAACTGCAATGTTAAAACTGTTGTTAGCTTTCGTTTTTTCAAAAACTAAAACAAAATCACTTCACCTTTTTTCATTCACGTATAAAAACATTTCATATTTATTTACTTAGAAGGTGTCACAAATAAAAAATAAATTAAAGAGTTGACATGTTTCGGTTCATTAATAAGAACCGTATTCATAACATATAAAATCAGTAGAAAATTAAACGACACTGGATATAAATATAATTTAAAAATCAAAACAAAACATTGCGCCCGCTATGATCGTGAATATAGCCATTGCCAACGCGGCATATAAATAATAAATTTTGACCATATATTAAATTTAAAATGTATAAAATTAAAATTAAAAAGTAGAAAAACTAAATGACTCTGGATATAAAGGTAATTTAAAATCCCCAAAACATAAAATATTGCGCCCTCTATGATCGTGAATAGCCAATGCCATCGCGGTTCCTCCTATTAGACTCATCCTTTAAATATTTATTAAGTAATTCTAACCACAAACTCGGAATGTCATAAGAATAAGAATCATTACAAACTCTATCCCTCCTAGAATATATCTCTATGGATTCACGGATGATTAAATTTCGGAATAAACTGGAAATGAACACTAATCTACTATCTTTAAAACAAATTTTAACCCCCCTCTTTAAAAACAATCTTGATAACGCAGTCTTATCCCTACCAAATTTTATGTCACATTCATGCTCTTTCTTTCTAACCCCAAACTTTCTACCTGTCATACCGATATAAAAATTAATATCTCCCTCTTCATTCTCATATGGAATTTCATATACCCCTGCTAGATCATCTTGTGGAACCCGGATCAAAAGCTCTGTATAGAAGATGTTTTAACTTAGGAGGTGGCTTAGCAATTAATTCTATTTTAAACTTTTTTAATTTAGCTTTAAGCCTCTCAAAATTACCCTTTATATAAGGAAACGATAGTCTTTTAACCCCAATCTCTTCCCCCTTCTCACAGGCATTATCAACCAAATTACAATTAACCTGAGAATTATTTTTATCCCTATAATTTTTAACCAATTTATTAATTTTATCCTTTTTGTAACCATTCAACTTAGCAATATTAAAAATATAATTCAACTCTTCATACAAAAATTCATCAGAACAAATAATAAACGCACGATTAACCATGAACCGGAATGTAGAAAACTTATACCCAAAGGGTGAATACGCAGAAAATGGAATAATATGCTGACTAGCTATATCTTTCCTGTAAACTTTCCTTTTTAACATAGAACCCTCTCTAATAAGCCACACGTCTAAAAATGAAATAGCACGATCATTTTCCATTTCAAACGTAAATTGAATATTCCTATCCAGTTTATTAACTTCATCTACAAAAACAATGAAAGATTCAACTCCCCCCTCCCAAATTAAAAACACATCGTCAACATACCTCTTCCAAAATTTAGGAACTTTCTCGAACTTTGCGAAAATATTCTCTTCAAAAGGCCTCATTTTAAACTCAGCTAAAAAACCCGAAATAGGAGAACCCATAGGGGCACCCATGTTTTGTTTATAAATTTTACCATCAAAAACAAAATAATTACTTTGTACAATCAACTGTAATCCATCTTTTAAAGTACATTTTATACTGTCATTATATATTTCTGCCTTGTCAATCCTCTTTTTAATATCGTCACAAACTTCAAAAATGTCAATCGACGGAAAAAGTGATTTGACATCCAAACTAGCTAATAAACAGTTATGAGGAATTTCAAGTGTCCTTATGCTTTCAACAAAACTTGCAGTGGAATCCACAACATACTCTGATGGCGGCAGTAACACTTTCAAAATAAGCACAAACGCCTTTTCCAAATAGTAAGTCGGTGCTTGGCATCTTGTAACGATGGGGCGTAGAGGATACCCCTCTTTATGATCCTTTAATCTACCTATCAAACGTGGAATCACACCCTGTTTATTAATAAACAATCTAACTTTAACATTATCTGGCCAACAACCTTTTATAATAATATCTTTCACCTTTTTGTGGATTTTATTCAAAGGAGATTTTTCAATTAAGGAACAATCCATATCGGCAATAGCTTTTTGCATTTTAACTTTATACTCATTACGATCCAAAACAGCAATCCTGTTGGACTTGTCAGTCTGTATGAACAACACTTCACTATCCTTTTTCAAATTTTTAATAATGTTTAACTCAGGTGTATTAAGATTTAAAGGCCTTTTCATATATTTATCTAATTCAGTAAACATTAAATTTCTAACTTCCTCCTTATTTTCGCTATTTACTTTACTAATTATACATTCTGCCTCCATAATTAAATTCTTAACATTTTGCTTCTGTTCAAACATAAATTTAGGGCTTTTATTCAACAGATCTAATTCTCTATCATTAAATTCCTTCTTAGATAAATTAACAATTTCCACTTTCTCCATTTTCTCCATTAATCCAGGACCACGAATAGATATTCTTGACATTAAAATCAACTTCTCCACTTTTTTCTTAAGTTTAGCCACTTTATAACAGTTTTGAATTTCCCTCCATCTTTCTAACTTTCTAATCAATAAATCAAACTTCTCAATCCAAACATCATTATTCCCAAGTTCGACATTTTTATGATCACAACATTCAACTAGCTGCATATAAGCTTCATATGTCCTAATATTCAAATCATTAATAACAGAATATTTCTTCCTGATAAATAGTGTCAGACATCTTCTTTCAAAAACACGTACCATACTATTAAATAATTGTTTAATAGTCTTGTTTTTAACTGATAAAAAGTTCGGAACAACATTAACTTTCTTACAAACCTTTAGAAATCTCAAATTTAAAATTTCACGATCCAGCGTCATTCTCAAATTCTTAAACCGATTAAAACTTGTATAAAAACTCATCTTATTATCCAGTATCGATAAAATTCAATGTTAAAACTGTTGTTAGCTTTCGTTTTTTCAAAAACTAAAACAAAATCACTTCACCTTTTTTCATTCACGTATAAAAACATTTCATATTTATTTACTTAGAAGGTGTCACAAATAAAAAATAAATTAAAGAGTTGACATGTTTCGGTTCATTAATAAGAACCGTATTCATAACATATAAAATCAGTAGAAAATTAAACGACACTGGATATAAATATAATTTAAAAATCAAAACAAAACATTGCGCCCGCTATGATCGTGAATATAGCCATTGCCAACGCGGCATATAAATAATAAATTTTGACCATATATTAAATTTAAAATGTATAAAATTAAAATTAAAAAGTAGAAAAACTAAATGACTCTGGATATAAAGGTAATTTAAAATCCCCAAAACATAAAATATTGCGCCCTCTATGATCGTGAATAGCCAATGCCATCGCGGTTCCTCCTATTAGACTCATCCTTTAAATATTTATTAAGTAATTCTAACCACAAACTCGGAATGTCATAAGAATAAGAATCATTACAAACTCTATCCCTCCTAGAATATATCTCTATGGATTCACGGATGATTAATTTTCGGAATAAACTGGAAATGAACACTAATCTACTATCTTTAAAACAAATTTTAACCCCCCTCTTTAAAAACAATCTTGATAACGCAGTCTTATCCCTACCAAATTTTATGTCACATTCATGCTCTTTCTTTCTAACCCCAAACTTTCTACCTGTCATACCGATATAAAAATTAATATCTCCCTCTTCATTCTCATATGGAATTTCATATACCCCTGCTAGATCATCTTGTGGAACCGGATCAAAAGCTCTGTATAGAAGATGTTTTAACTTAGGAGGTGGCTTAGCAATTAATTCTATTTTAAACTTTTTTAATTTAGCTTTAAGCCTCTCAAAATTACCCTTTATATAAGGAAACGATAGTCTTTTAACCCCAATCTCTTCCCCCTTCTCACAGGCATTATCAACCAAATTACAATTAACCTGAGAATTATTTTTATCCCTATAATTTTTAACCAATTTATTAATTTTATCCTTTTTGTAACCATTCAACTTAGCAATATTAAAAATATAATTCAACTCTTCATACAAAAATTCATCAGAACAAATAATAAACGCACGATTAACCATGAACCGGAATGTAGAAAACTTATACCCAAAGGGTGAATACGCAGAAAATGGAATAATATGCTGACTAGCTATATCTTTCCTGTAAA
This sequence comes from Maratus speculifer, assembly GCA_964019185.1. NCBI lineage: Eukaryota > Metazoa > Arthropoda > Arachnida > Araneae > Salticidae > Maratus > Maratus speculifer. Next base: position 3,866,060 of record CAXHSM010000349.1, on the reverse strand, counting down.
CTTTCCTTTTTAACATAGAACCCTCTCTAATAAGCCACACGTCTAAAAATGAAATAGCACGATCATTTTCTTTTCAAACGTAAATTGAATATTCCTATCCAGTTTATTAACTTCATCTACAAAAACAATGAAAGATTCAACTCCCCCCTCCCAAATTAAAAACACATCGTCAACAGACCTCTTCCAAAATTTAGGAACTTTCTCGAACTTTGCAAAAATATTCTCTTCAAAAGGCCTCATTTTAAACTCAGCTAAAAAACCCGAAATAGGAGAACCCATAGGGGCACCCATGTTTTGTTTATAAATTTTACCATCAAAAACAAAATAATTACTTTGTACAATCAACTGTAATCCATCTTTTAAAGTACATTTTATACTGTCATTATATATTTCTGCCTTGTCAATCCTCTTTTTAATATCGTCACAAACTTCAAAAATGTCAATCGACGGAAAAAGTGATTTGACATCCAAACTAGCTAATAAACAGTTATGAGGAATTTCAAGTGTCCTTATGCTTTCAACAAAACTTGCAGTGGAATCCACAACATACTCTGATGGCGGCAGTAACACTTTCAAAATAAGCACAAACGCCTTTTCCAAATAGTAAGTCGGTGCTTGGCATCTTGTAACGATGGGGCGTAGAGGATACCCCTCTTTATGATCCTTTAATCTACCTATCAAACGTGGAATCACACCCTGTTTATTAATAAACAATCTAACTTTAACATTATCTGGCCAACAACCTTTTATAATAATATCTTTCACCTTTTTGTGGATTTTATTCAAAGGAGATTTTTCAATTAAGGAACAATCCATATCGGCAATAGCTTTTTGGATTTTAACTTTATACTCATTACGATCCAAAACAGCAATCCTGTTGGACTTGTCAGTCTGTATGAACAACACTTCACTATCCTTTTTCAAATTTTTAATAATGTTTAACTCAGGTGTATTAAGATTTAAAGGCCTTTTCATATATTTATCTAATTCAGTAAACATTAAATTTCTAACTTCCTCCTTATTTTCGCTATTTACTTTACTAATTATACATTCTGCCTCCATAATTAAATTCTTAACATTTTGCTTCTGTTCAAACATAAATTTAGGGCTTTTATTCAACAGATCTAATTCTCTATCATTAAATTCCTTCTTAGATAAATTAACAATTTCCACTTTCTCCATTTTCTCCATTAATCCAGGACCACGAATAGATATTCTTGACATTAAAATCAACTTCTCCACTTTTTTCTTAAGTTTAGCCACTTTATAACAGTTTTGAATTTCCCTCCATCTTTCTAACTTTCTAATCAATAAATCAAACTTCTCAATCCAAACATCATTATTCCCAAGTTCGACATTTTTATGATCACAACATTCAACTAGCTGCATATAAGCTTCATATGTCCTAATATTCAAATCATTAATAACAGAATATTTCTTCCTGATAAATAGTGTCAGACATCTTCTTTCAAAAACACGTACCATACTATTAAATAATTGTTTAATAGTCTTGTTTTTAACTGATAAAAAGTTCGGAACAACATTAACTTTCTTACAAACCTTTAGAAATCTCAAATTTAAAATTTCACGATCCAGCGTCATTCTCAAATTCTTAAACCGATTAAAACTTGTATAAAAACTCATCTTATTATCCAGTATCGATAAAATTCAATGTTAAAACTGTTGTTAGCTTTCGTTTTTTCAAAAACTAAAACAAAATCACTTCACCTTTTTTCATTCACGTATAAAAACATTTCATATTTATTTACTTAGAAGGTGTCACAAATAAAAAATAAATTAAAGAGTTGACATGTTTCGGTTCATTAATAAGAACCGTATTCATAACATATAAAATCAGTAGAAAATTAAACGACACTGGATATAAATATAATTTAAAAATCAAAACAAAACATTGCGCCCGCTATGATCGTGAATATAGCCATTGCCAACGCGGCATATAAATAATAAATTTTGACCATATATTAAATTTAAAATGTATAAAATTAAAATTAAAAAGTAGAAAAACTAAATGACTCTGGATATAAAGGTAATTTAAAATCCCCAAAACATAAAATATTGCGCCCTCTATGATCGTGAATAGCCAATGCCATCGCGGTTCCTCCTATTAGACTCATCCTTTAAATATTTATTAAGTAATTCTAACCACAAACTCGGAATGTCATAAGAATAAGAATCATTACAAACTCTATCCCTCCTAGAATATATCTCTATGGATTCACGGATGATTAATTTTCGGAATAAACTGGAAATGAACACTAATCTACTATCTTTAAAACAAATTTTAACCCCCCTCTTTAAAAACAATCTTGATAACGCAGTCTTATCCCTACCAAATTTTATGTCACATTCATGCTCTTTCTTTCTAACCCCAAACTTTCTACCTGTCATACCGATATAAAAATTAATATCTCCCTCTTCATTCTCATATGGAATTTCATATACCCCTGCTAGATCATCTTGTGGAACCGGATCAAAAGCTCTGTATAGAAGATGTTTTAACTTAGGAGGTGGCTTAGCAATTAATTCTATTTTAAACTTTTTTAATTTAGCTTTAAGCCTCTCAAAATTACCCTTTATATAAGGAAACGATAGTCTTTTAACCCCAATCTCTTCCCCCTTCTCACAGGCATTATCAACCAAATTACAATTAACCTGAGAATTATTTTTATCCCTATAATTTTTAACCAATTTATTAATTTTATCCTTTTTGTAACCATTCAACTTAGCAATATTAAAAATATAATTCAACTCTTCATACAAAAATTCATCAGAACAAATAATAAACGCACGATTAACCATGAACCGGAATGTAGAAAACTTATACCCAAAGGGTGAATACGCAGAAAATGGAATAATATGCTGACTAGCTATATCTTTCCTGTAAACTTTCCTTTTTAACATAGAACCCTCTCTAATAAGCCACACGTCTAAAAATGAAATAGCACGATCATTTTCTTTTCAAACGTAAATTGAATATTCCTATCCAGTTTATTAACTTCATCTACAAAAACAATGAAAGATTCAACTCCCCCCTCCCAAATTAAAAACACATCGTCAACATACCTCTTCCAAAATTTAGGAACTTTCTCGAACTTTGCAAAAATATTCTCTTCAAAAGGCCTCATTTTAAACTCAGCTAAAAAACCCGAAATAGGAGAACCCATAGGGGCACCCATGTTTTGTTTATAAATTTTACCATCAAAAACAAAATAATTACTTTGTACAATCAACTGTAATCCATCTTTTAAAGTACATTTTATACTGTCATTATATATTTCTGCCTTGTCAATCCTCTTTTTAATATCGTCACAAACTTCAAAAATGTCAATCGACGGAAAAAGTGATTTGACATCCAAACTAGCTAATAAACAGTTATGAGGAATTTCAAGTGTCCTTATGCTTTCAACAAAACTTGCAGTGGAATCCACAACATACTCTGATGGCGGCAGTAACACTTTCAAAATAAGCACAAACGCCTTTTCCAAATAGTAAGTCGGTGCTTGGCATCTTGTAACGATGGGGCGTAGAGGATACCCCTCTTTATGATCCTTTAATCTACCTATCAAACGTGGAATCACACCCTGTTTATTAATAAACAATCTAACTTTAACATTATCTGGCCAACAACCTTTTATAATAATATCTTTCACCTTTTTGTGGATTTTATTCAAAGGAGATTTTTCAATTAAGGAACAATCCATATCGGCAATAGCTTTTTGGATTTTAACTTTATACTCATTACGATCCAAAACAGCAATCCTGTTGGACTTGTCAGTCTGTATGAACAACACTTCACTATCCTTTTTCAAATTTTTAATAATGTTTAACTCAGGTGTATTAAGATTTAAAGGCCTTTTCATATATTTATCTAATTCAGTAAACATTAAATTTCTAACTTCCTCCTTATTTTCGCTATTTACTTTACTAATTATACATTCTGCCTCCATAATTAAATTCTTAACATTTTGCTTCTGTTCAAACATAAATTTAGATAAAAATTATAGGGATAAAAATAATTCTCAGGTTAATTGTAATTTGGTTGATAATGCCTGTGAGAAGGGGGAAGAGATTGGGGTTAAAAGACTATCGTTTCCTTATATAAAGGGTAATTTTGAGAGGCTTAAAGCTAAATTAAAAAAGTTTAAAATAGAATTAATTGCTAAGCCACCTCCTAAGTTAAAACATCTTCTATACAGAGCTTTTGATCCGGTTCCACAAGATGATCTAGCAGGGGTATATGAAATTCCATATGAGAATGAAGAGGGAGATATTAATTTTTATATCGGTATGACAGGTAGAAAGTTTGGGGTTAGAAAGAAAGAGCATGAATGTGACATAAAATTTGGTAGGGATAAGACTGCGTTATCAAGATTGTTTTTAAAGAGGGGGGTTAAAATTTGTTTTAAAGATAGTAGATTAGTGTTCATTTCCAGTTTATTCCGAAAATTAATCATCCGTGAATCCATAGAGATATATTCTAGGAGGGATAGAGTTTGTAATGATTCTTATTCTTATGACATTCCGAGTTTGTGGTTAGAATTACTTAATAAATATTTAAAGGATGAGTCTAATAGGAGGAACCGCGATGGCATTGGCTATTCACGATCATAGAGGGCGCAATATTTTATGTTTTGGGGATTTTAAATTACCTTTATATCCAGAGTCATTTAGTTTTTCTACTTTTTAATTTTAATTTTATACATTTTAAATTTAATATATGGTCAAAATTTATTATTTATATGCCGCGTTGGCAATGGCTATATTCACGATCATAGCGGGCGCAATGTTTTGTTTTGATTTTTAAATTATATTTATATCCAGTGTCGTTTAATTTTCTACTGATTTTATATGTTATGAATACGGTTCTTATTAATGAACCGAAACATGTCAACTCTTTAATTTATTTTTTATTTGTGACACCTTCTAAGTAAATAAATATGAAATGTTTTTATACGTAAAACAACTGCATTTTATTAAAGGCTTTTACTTGCAGAAAGAATATTTTCCTATATTTTTTCTGAATGAAGTTATGTTAGGACTTACTTGTGATGTCTAAACATTTAATATTTATTTTAAAATATATTTAACTTTAAGTCTTTACTTAATATTTATAATATGCAAAGAATCATCAAATGAACAATTTGAAGTTATAATATATAATTAATGATATTTTGATAATAAGTTCAAAATTTTGAGTTTTTTATTTCAAATTATTTACCTCAAAACAATCAGAAAATGGACCGAATAATGGTTGCTTTTCTGAAAACAAACATTCCGAGTTTTCTAGTTCCATCAATATAATGGGTCTGTTTTTAAATATTTTTTAATTTTTATGTTCATGTTGCACATTGACGATTGCAAACAAAGACTTTTTATAATCACAATCACTATACCTTCATTAAATTATTTATGAAATTCGGACAAGAATTATTTAATCCAATTTGTTGTTAATTAATATTGTGTTTAGATTACTAAAATCTTTTCTTACTTGAACATGGTAGCTAATTGTGGATTGGTTTTATCGATAGTTTCTTGTTAGTAACTTATGTTGTAGTTATTGTATGCTCAATAATTCTAAATAATTTTCCACATTCTGGGATGAAAGAATGCCATCCACTCTTATTTTGCAAGATTTTTTTAATACAGTGACAGTCGGGTATAGGTTATATAGGCGTTATATTGTTTTGAAGCTTTTTTTGTGTGTGTGTAAGGGGGGGGGGGGTGTTAGCCAGTGTGTTAGTGTTTATGTATATGTTTATATAACACTGGCATCTGGCTAATCAAAAAGCACCTTTTTCTTCCTTTAAACTTTATAAGTCATTTTATTATGATTTTATGATATAAAATATTTAATAGAATCTTGTGATTTTTAAGAAACACAAAAATATTTCTTACATGATGAAACCCTACAGTTGTAATTATGTATTTATTACTTTCTTTTTTAGTTTTTGTCAATAGTGAAACATGTGCAAGAGTATGGGATCCAGTGACAAGGATTATGAGCTTTAGTATTTAACTGGTGCCACTTTTAAAAGCATTATGAGGTGTAATTTGTTCTCTGCTTTTGAGTGTGGACCTGCTAAACTGAAATTCTGGGAAGGACAGAAGTTTGATGTCAATGGACAACAATGTTTTATAACTCTTAGCTGTTTTTAATCCAATGATTGGTAAAGATGGTCATCAAATTCCTGTTCAACTAAGAAAAATAACCACAAAAATTATTATTAGAATTTAATCCTGTTATTGTAATAACTCTGGTAGCTATTCAGAATTTCTCTTTGTTAAAGCTCTAAAAATTAAATATTTGATAAGACTTTTTTTTAATAAGTCTTAACAGTTACTTAAATTTAGTTTCAAATAGGTATTTTTTGCATTGAATTTAAATTTTAAATTGTATTTATTTATTTTAAAGACTTATATATGGGTTACTCTGTAGTTAGTCTTAGTTTATATGAGTCACTCAACTACTTCCCTCTCCCCCTTTTCTACTTTTAAAAAATTCTTTTACATATTTTAAAATGTGATTAATTTTTTTACTTATTTTAACACAAACTGCATATAATTTTCACAAAACCTATAAGCCCTGCAAGAGCTAACATATTTTATGAAACAATGTTATGACATTTAAAAATTTGAATATTTTTTTTCAAACACATTCTTTACTTTTTTACATGTAAAATCAGGATAAAATAAAAATTCCTTACGACTGTTTTCAAATCTCCTGGTCAATTCATATAAAATTGTTTTGCATGCAGAATTATCCACTTTGCTCTAAATTTTGTATATAAGTTCATTCCGATAGGGTGTTTCCTTGATTAGTTTTGGGAGTTCATTGATTAACTATAAAGGGGGAAGGGGCTATCCCTCTTAATTTATATAAATCTATTTTTCATGCAGGGTTATGAGATATGTTACAAATTTTGTATATAGGGTGATTCTGATAAAGTGCTTTTCTCATTAGTTTTGTAGGTTAGGTATAAAGGGGGAGGGGGAATCTTCTTCTCAATTTAAGTAAATAGTTTTTTCAGTGGAGAATTATCTGATTTGCTCAAAACTTTGTACATACCCAGACAACACAAATACATCCTAAAAACATCCAGAAGATATCACGTTTTGGATATGCGTGATATCCTGTGGACCGATGAATTGGTCCTGTCGACAGTTACAGAACATCCCCTGGGTTTCGAAATGTCACACCTGTCAACATCCTATGGATGTCACTTCATGACACCTTTGGGATGGTTATAGGACGCTTATATTATACCCTCTGGACGGTCCTAAAATCATCCTAATAATGTCATATTCCAGATAAGCCAATATCCTATGGATGGGGGTATTCGTCTTGTGGACAGTTGTAGGACATCCCATGAAGTTCGAAATGTGAAACCTGCCAATGTCCTGTGGACAACATTTTACAACACATTTTGTACAGTAATGGACAGTTGCAGATACCCCCTAGATCACCCAAATTCAACCTGCAACCTATAATTTTCTTTTTTGACATACTAGGGATTATTCCAGATTTTTATTCTTGGGACCCATTTTGTGAAGAGTAAAATCATTTTTGTGGGGAAAAAAAATAGTAATGAAACTTGAAACCCAGTTACACAAATTCGAACCAAGCATTTATTAACAAAAACATCTTTAAATCCTTTTGCTAAAGGTTTTCTTTTTCATAAACTGGTTATATCTACAAATTACACATTTTTAAACAGTTTTCATCAAAAAAAAAAAAAAAAAAAAAAAGAGTTTTATAAAAGAGTAAAAGGAATTTTGTGAAGGGGCCCATTTTATTAAATTTATTTTTTTGTAGGGACAATAAATAAGCCTCAAATTTCACCTGGATCGACCTCTGCATGTGTATAAAAAAGTGTGATCTTCAGCATTATTTTATACACATACTTTTTTTTTTTTTTTCATATGCATAAAAAAGAATCCAAGAACTTCAGCATTTATATTCTTTCATGGTAAGATAAACTTTTCTGGCTATTTATAATTAACTTTGTAGTGAGTGATGCATCTACTTCTCAAGGGGACTCTCCATTCGAAGACATCCATGACAGTCTTCAAGCAAACACATTTCCTAATTGGACAGGTTTTTGAATTTTTTATCAACACGTCAAATGACATGTCAGCCACCAAGTTCAAAAATATTTTGTTTTAAGCAATCACTGAAGATTTATTTAAAATTTAATCAACTTAATCAAACTTAAATTTATAGGATTTTACATTCTTAATTATTTAAACACTAATTTACTTTTATTTTATATTATATTCTACATTGTTAGTCACCAGTGGCCAAAGCAAAGTTCAATGTCGTCACCATGGATTGCAATGTATTAAATTTAAATATTTTTAAACAATTTAGGATAGCTGAAGCTATTATGCTATAACATTTTTTGAAATGAAGGTATTACTTTCAGAATTAGTTAAACAAAATATACCTGTATTTAAAAAACTGCAACCAAAATTGGAAAAGTACAAAATACTCTTATTAAAAATAGACCTTAGCAGTGGAATGAAAAATAGAAGCTTAAAATTTTTGAAATTAAAACAAGAATTACCTAAATGTTTAGCATTAGCGAGCAGGTGATTTTAAGTGAAATCAACTTAATCTTCAATAATAATCAAACCAACCAAATTGTCAGATCATTTACAGAGAGACATGTTTTCCATTACATTATGATGCACACTTTATTATATAACATTAGTAGTTTCAATAATATTTTTTGAAGTATTCACAGAATGCACTTTTAATCCTTCTAGCCAAGATTTTAATTCTGGATGAGCATTCTTGTTTTTCTATTATCTGAATGAGTAATTTTATTTAATGATGCTCTTACAAGGTATCAAGTTGATTCCATGATGTTTAATTTATAATTTTCTTTTCAGTTTTAAACAAAATCTAAAAAAAAAATAATAAATAAATAAATAAATAAAATAATGGAGTCATTGAAAATCCAAAATGGAACTAACAGAGTTAAGACCTTTCTTGTAAGATGTCCAGGACGACTACAAAAATGGTAATAATAAAATAAAATCCTTTTTTAAGAGAATTTAAAAAAACATATTTCTTTTGAAAAGATAAAATTTTATGACACATTTTAAAAAATAAAAGCATGAAATTCGCTGACGTAACGTTTGAAGAGATGGATAAGCAGTTGTGCGTCTTTATTTTTCACACTTGTAAAGTTATTTCATTAGTACGACCATTATTTTCATTTTTATTATCTTGCTTCGAGAAATTTTGTTTAAAATGTCCATTTCGATAATGTTTTTTGCAATATATTCTGCCTGTATCACAAAATATTAAGCACGGCACATTATAGTTTATGAATAAGATAATCTTGACAATATGCTTAATCTGCAAGGGAAAGTGCTAATATTTCTACAAGCAGACAAATTTGCATGGTTTTAGAGTATTTTACAAACCTCCATTTCTAGCCACCTTGATATAGTTTATGAAAGTTGACATTTACATGGATACAGACACCTTTGAGATGAATAGTAAATGTGTGTTGGGAGCTAGTGCAAAAACATGCATTACTTTTCATTTAGTAATCCTTGAAATTGCTCCTGAATTTTAAAATCATACTTAAAGGTTTACATAAGTGATTCAAATTTATATATCTTTGAGATTCGGAAAAGGAAACTTTATCAAATTTGATTTCTATTTGAGAAATAAGAATGAGCCACCAGTACACCCCAACCATCACATAGATTAATAAGCTTGAATTCCATTTCAATACTTCATCACCCCAGGTTGACCCCTTCCTGCTTTTCTTTATTTTGTCTTTTAAATTTGTCCAATATAATTTTCACCTCATTCCGCCAGAGTATTGGAAATTGTTTAAATGTAGGATCATGGACTGCATTTCATAAAAGGAATATTTGCATTGTATATTTCTATGCAAGAATAGACTTTAAAGAGCAATTATAAAATGTAAGAATATTTTACTGTATACTTTTGGTATCTAATTTTTCTCCCCACCTCACAGCTGAAACTTTCAAGATTTAGATTATCTTAGTATAAAAGCTAAAAGGCCCATTTAGAGTTCATAGGCAATATAGCATTATTAAAAAATAAATCCCATTAGTCCACTAAACTAATTTTGAAAAAAAAAAAAATAAAAATAAAAAAAGACACGTGGCAAATTAAAATTACCTTGCAATCAAAATAAAATCAAAGATAAAAAAGCAAATTATTTTTCATCTTTTGTATGTAGACCAGAATAAATCAAGGTTATTAGTTAAATAAAAGTAATGATTTTTTTTAGAACAGCAATTACCGAAAATAAGCGATTAAAGAAAATCATTTTTAAAAAATTTTATAAAAAAGTAATATAAATTTTTTAATATTCCATAATTAAATTTGTTCAATTAATTTTTTTTTTTTTTTTTTGAATGACCCTGGACAATTTCCAATAGGGCATAAGCTTTGTAAGCTGAGTTGTAATTTTTTTTTTTTTTTTGGGGGGGGGGGTTGGGGAAGGGGTCTAAAGATACGATCTGAAAGAAAAATATGAAAAGGAGAATTCTAGATCTGTACACCAATTTTTATTTTATCCATCTCTTATTAATATACACTGTTATATTTTTTCTCTAAACACAATTTTTTTCTCTCTTCAGCATGCTTAGCCATGTTTTGATTATGTCTTCAACAGCAGACTTGGTAATAGATTGCTCCTCACAAACTGCATCTAAAACAGAAACAAATGAACATCAGAAAATTTACCTATTTACAAAAAAAGTTTAATTATTTTCACTTTTTAATATTTTAAAAAGTGCTTATTACTTGTCTCAAGTAATGCATAATTTATTAGAAAAAAAAAACTTTAAGAAAATGAATAACTTTTTAATATTAGGTTTGTTTTAAATATGTCAAAAAGAAGAAAATGTTCAGTAAGTAGAAAAATGTTCAGTATACTGACTTTGAAGTTTACTAAATAAGCAATTAATCAGTGACATATCATAAATATTTAAAACAGAATATTAATTTGGAAATTTTTCGTATACAGACCATAACTTCGTAGCCAGTATTTGCCTTCAAAAGAAAATAGGACATAAATAAAAAATTTTATCTATTCTGATTTATTATGTAAGTTTAACTGATGATTTCTTATATAAAGCATAATTACATGTGTATGTATCATAGATTACGTGCCATCATGTGGGATCAGCAGATGATTTTAAAATTTCAAATTGAAAATTTTTGCTTTATTTTTTTGTTGGAGTCAAAAAAAAAGTAACATAAATTGTCCATTGTTATTCATCTAAAGTTAAATACATTTGGGCATTTGGCATCAAAATTATTTATAATTTATAGGAAATAATAAATTTTCACTTAATTCTATAAAGTACACATATACATTTAAAACATATAATGGTAACTAATAATTACAAATCAAAAAAATTCTAGGCATAAAAGAACTTCGATTTGCAATACTAGAAATGTTATTTTACAGATGAGGTAAAATATAAATTTTCATGGGAAAAAAAAAAAAAAGCTTAATTGTATGAACGCAACAAACAAAATATTGCATAGCTACCAACATCCTCTGTACCATCCGCTACCAAAATCCTTTTTAAACCCGGAAAAAATTTACAGTAAATTTTATCATTTCAAATCGACGTAATCCATTGAACAAGGCAAAAATTTGTATTAAATTTGTAAAAAAAAAAAAAAAAAAATAGATTCAATTAATAAATACACATACAAATGAAGAATAGCAGATTGTAACTTTACAAAAACATTTCTATCATGTTAACATCTGAATATATTATCTTTAATAATTTATAATTTTCTGACTATTTATCAAGAATATTACTGTCTCAAAGTAAAATATAACTATAAAAAATTGCCTTTATATCTATGGTTTAATATTTTAAAAACACAAAATAAAATTCAAGCAATTAAATAATTCAAGCAATGTTATATTTTATTTCATTTTTTTCTAATTCTCCGGATAATTGATAATCCGGATTGGGTCTGTTCCCAATTAATCTGAATTATTGGGGTTTTACTGTAACTACTAACAAACATTAATTTGTAACACTATATATATATAAAAAAAAAAAGAGTTTCTTGAGAGGAAAAAAAAAAATCTAAGAATTATGACTAATCTTTAAACATTAAGATAGCCGGAAAAAATGGTGAAAAGCATACCATATATACTTGATTTTCCAGTACTGAAAGTTTTTCTTTTAAGAACTGCAGACTGCACTCATCCATTAACAGGAATTCTTCTAATTCAGGTGCGTTTCAACTGCCAGTGGCGGTGGAAGTAGAAGCTGAAAGAGAATAGATAAAATTAAGTATGGACTAATACAAAATATTTTCTGAGATCAATCATTTTCAACAATTAACGACATTTTTAAAATCAGTATTTTTATCTACCCCCCCCCCCAACCACTAAATTTAAAAACAGGATAAGCTAAAAAACCTACATTAAAAATAGACAGAATTTTAAACATTTAAAAGAACGTTAAATGTGTAACAGAGATGAATTATCAATGCCTTGCAATTTAAGGCTGTCCACTTAAACATTACGATTTTATTACATTTTTGAAAAACATTACGAATGATATGAAGTTTGAAAATGACAATATAAAATTCCAAACAAATTTCGTGAAAAACCAGCAAATATTATTAGACGATCACAAAAAATGGCAAATTTTGTCAAATGATAGCGAAAAATTGCCAATTTTGTCACGTTTAAACACACACAAAAAAAAAAACATAAATTTCGAAAATAAAATTCACTTCTGGCATTAAATTTTTTTGTGCCCCTTTGACGAAATTTGCATTTTTTCACAATCTTTGGCAAAATTTGCCGTTTTTCGTGAATCTTATCAGAGAATTTTCAGTTTTATTGTGGTTTTTGAACAAAATCTGCCGTTTTATCGTGATTTTTTGACAATAGTTGTCGTTTTTCGCAATTTTTTTAAAAAGAAATCTGCCTTTTTTTTCGTTTGACAAAATTTTCAGTTTTATCGCGATTTTTGAACAAAATTTGTCGTTTTTCACAATTTTTTTAAAAAGAAATCTTCCTTTTTTCCGGGATTTTGAGACAAAATTAGCCATTTTTTTTTGCCAATTTTGCTGGAAATTAGTCGTTATTTTGCGATTTTTTTAACGAAATTCTCGTTTTTTGCAATTTTTTGCTTAATTTATGCATTATAGCGTGTCCGTATCATCGCTGAAGACCTGCCTTTTTTCTAATGTGGGGCAAGAAGGGTGCTATTTTTTTGAATGAGCGACAAGAGGGGCACTATTTTACTAACTAAAGGGCAGAAGGGGTATCGTGCCCCCCTGAAACTCTCTGGGGGAAACTCTGCTAAATGAAGTATTCAGTTAAAGAAGGTTCAACAACGAATTAAAAAAACACTTGTTAGCAAAGCATCATTCATCATATACAATGAGCAAAGGTGGGGAAATACATCATTTTGCTTGCCAGTGGCGAGTGGATTTTCTCACAAGGTGAGTGGATTTTTAGTTTTTGAAAAACCAGAGTTTCCCCCAAGTTTCAAAGGGGGCAGGGCGCTACTGTTCTGAAAAAGGCACTTTTGTAATTTTTAAAGGCACTTTTATAGAGTTGAATCTAGAATCTAGCGGTTCAAATAATCGTGGAAATACAGAAATTTCGTCAAAAAATCCAGAAAAAAAAATCCAAAAATTTTGTCAAAAAAAAAAAAAAAAAGCAACAAGCATTGTTAAAAGATCGTGAAAAAGGTTTTTTAAACATTGCAAAAAGATGGCCTATTTTGTTAAAAGATCACAAAAAAGCAGGTTTTGTTAAAATATCACAAAAACAGATTTTGTTAAAAGAGCACAAAAACGTCAGATTGTTAAAAAATCGCGAAAAAAGGACAAATTTCGTAAAAAGATTGCGAAAAAACAGCGAATTTTGTTTAATGATGACAAAAAATGGCAAATTTCTTCAAAAGATCTGAAAAACCCACCAATTTTGTCACTTTTAAACACGAAAAAACTCACATTTTGAAAAAGAGGTGAAAAAAAAGCACAGAGTTTGTAATGGGAATGGAATCTACCCATCTTTTCGCTAATTATGCCCCGAATGCAATTTTCTCTTCGCACAAAAATGATTGTGAATCAGGAAAATCTGCTTTAGAAGCAAGAAAAACACAGTTTTGAAGCAGGAAAATTAGTTTTTAGAGCAGAAAAATTCACTTCTGGCATTAACTTTTTTTGTTTTTGGTGCCTCTAACAAAATTTGCAATTTTTTTTTTTTTTTGATGAAATTGCTGGTTTTTTTTTGGAGCATGGGTGCAAGTTTGAAATTTTGCCAGGACTGAAAATATTTTGAATCACCTCCCCCCCCCCACCAAGTGAACAAATATACACGTGCATGATTTACGTTTTTTTCATGACTGTTTGACGAAATTCGCTTTTTCCCAGGATCTTTTGACAGAAATCGCGTCTCTTTAGCAATCCCTTGACAGAAATCGCGATCCTTTGACCAAAAATTGCGTTTTTCGCGATCCTTTGACAAAAATTCGTGATTTTTTCGCGATCCTTTGACAAAAATTCGTGACCTTTTCGCGATCCTTTGACAAAAATTCGCGACTTTTTCGTGATCTTTTGAAGAAAATTCGCGATTCTTTGACAAAAAATCGCGATTTTTTTGCGATCCTTTGACAAAAAATCCTGTTTTTCCGCAATTCTGAAAAAATGGCGTTTTTTCTGCTATCATTTGACGAAAATCGCATCTTTTTCGCGATTCTTCGAAACAGACTGCGTCACTACCGCGATCGTTTTTTTTTTTGCTATTCTTTGACGGAAAAACGCGTCTTTCTTGTGATCTTTTGTCAGAAAAAGTGCTTTATTTCCGAGATCTTTTGACAAAAATCACGTATTGTCAGCAATCTTTTGAAAAAAAAATCGTGTCTTTTTTTCACGATCTTTTCGACGAAAAACAGATTTTCCTCGATCTTTTGACAAAAATCGCAGTTTCTCTGCAATTCTGACAGAAATAGCGTTTTTTCCACGATCATTTAAGGAAAATCGCGTCTTTTCTGCGATTCCTTGACAGATTCTTTGACGGAAATAACGTTTTTCTTGAGATCCATCAACAGTAATCACGTTTATTTCGCAATTTTTTGACAAAAAACGCGCCCTTTTGAAATCTTTTGAATGAAATAGCGCTTTTATCTGCGATCTTTTGATAGATAAAAACGCCTTTTTCCGCGACCATTTGAAAAAAATCACGTTATATTCAACATGTTTTGACGAAAAATCGTGTCTTTTTTTAGCGATCTTTTGGCAAAAAAGCGTCATTTTCGCGATCGTTTTCAATCGTCGGAGATTTTTCCGTCCCGCTTCCGTCCTCGGAAATTTTTAAAAGACGGAAATCCGTCCTGTGGACGGAAAACTTGCACCCATGTTTTGGAGATATTTTGACGAAGTTTGCGTTTTTTTTCTGCGAACTTTTGGTGAAATTTCCCGTTTTGTGAAATTTTGAATTTTCCATTTTATTGTGATTTTTGCATGAAATTTGCCATTTCTAAAGAATTTTAGACGAAATTATCTGTTTTTCGCGAATCGTTTGACAAATCTTTCCGTTTTATTGTGATTTTTGGACAAAATTGGTTGTTTTTTCACGATCTTCTGAGAAAATCTGCCACTTTTTCGGGATTTTGTGACGAAATTAGCCATTTTTTCGCGAATCTTGCCAGAAATCAATTGTATTATCGTCGAAGGGCATGAGTTTTTAACGAAATTTGCCGTTTTTCTGCAATCCTCTGATGAAGTTACGCGTCTCACGGGATGCTATTTTTTGCATTTCATCGCTGATTTTTTTTCGTAATTTAAGCGCTACAGCACGTCAGCATCATTGATGAAGGGCTGTGTTTTTTCAAATGTGGGGCAAGAAGGGCACTATATTTTTGTATGAGCGACAAGAGGGGCTTTGGATTAGGTGAAAAAGGAGCGCAATTCTTTAAACTAAAGGGCAGGAGGGCCGGAGTGCCCTCCTGAAACCTTCTGGGGGAAATTCTGGAAAAACTGTAGGCAATAGAGACTTATCGGACACACTTTTTCAATATAGATATTTTAACTTTCCAAATTATTACATAAGCTTACCTCTGTTGCATATATTTCTTAATTTTATAGGAAAAAAAGAATTAAAAAAATGTATTGCAGTAGGCAATAGTAATTCCGTGTGCAATTTTGTGATAACTTTTTTCAACTGCATGCGTGTTGCATCTTGCAGGCTGGTGAAATAAATCCTTGGCTGGCAAGATTTCAAAAATTTCCCATCCCTGATAATGACAGGTCTAGTTTTCAATTTATAGAGAGGGGAGGGGGGGGTCACATCCAGTGTTGAATTAACAGACACTTTTCTCCAGAGGGACTTTAGTGGCTTTGGTGGGAAGGGGGGGGGCATTATAGAGTTCCGGGGAGGAGAAATTGCAATTTTTGACCATTAAAAAACAAAATTTCCAGGATAGACATTTCATTGCTCTGGGAGGGGAATGCCCCCCTCCCCAGGCACTACCTGAATTCAACACTGGTCACATCACTTCATAATCAACTATTATATTGGGTACTACTTGGTTATCCCGGCGATCAGTTTTGTCAAATTATACAAATCGCAAAAGCCAATTTACACAAATTAATGAAACTTTTTATTTAAATAATGCTTATGAAAAAAAAAATCAATAGTAGAGCATTAATAAAAGTAGAAATAAAAGGTCGAATTGAAAATCATTTGATGATGTAATTCTTAATGTCAAGTGAATGGATATCTACGATCATTCATTATTGACATTTAATCTTGAGTTTGGAAGTAAATTCATAGCCGACAAAATAACCAAGTAGTATCACATATTGAAGGTTATTCTTAAATTAAAAGTGACAATTTTTCTTATACTTTCGTTAATTCATTATCATTCATAAATACAAAAACTTGCATTAGTATATTTCTAAAAAATTATAATTTACACAGATTTCATTCAGATATGAAGAAATTGAAATGTTGTTAAGTTAGCATTTTACGATAGTTTTTAGGACTTGACAGCCACAGAAATGTCGTCATGAGGAAGCAGTTAGCAGTCTCATCCGGAAATTTAATTTAAAATGCCGAATCATGGAATTTATTGAAAGTTTTTTTTTTTTAATCTGCTTTTACTTAAAAATGGAAAACACTTTTTAATCACATAGTTTCTGAATAAGTACACTAGCAACTCACAAGTAAATTTTGAATTGAAATTCAAAATTTTATGTGACACAGGTGCCATTAAAAAAAAAAAACTCACCTTACAGATTTCTTTTTTCTTTATAGAATCAATTTAAAAATCATCTGAAATTTCATAATTATATTGAAGAAAAATGTTTCTGAAATGTATATTTTAACAATATTTAATTGAAATATAACAAAACATAGCGTTCCACTGGGATGCTTAATTTTTTTGAATGACCTATACATGAAACACAGGAAAGAATGTCTTAATGCTTCAAACAAAATAAAGTAAAAAATAAACAGTGTACAACATATAATTAATAGAAAATGGATAATCCAAGTCAACTAAAATTTTTAAAAGGACTTGTTACATCAATGTAAATATTCAATTTAAATTTTGATTTCTCCAAAACTGTTAAATAAAATCAATTTGTTTTCTGAATCTATTAAACAGCTTTGTTATGTCACATCATTGTGTCGGTGTTTTTTCTTTAGAGATTTTGGCGAGAAAACACTGTTTTGAAATACTTGTTAGGCATAATCATGCAAAAACAGCATATAGTTTTATATTTATTATATTTATAATCAGTTTATTTTATAATACAAAACACATTTACTTCAATACAAAACACAAAATTTTCAATTTTATAAGACAAATTTCTTTCTTACTGTAAACATATATATTGTAATATTGTCTTATAAAATTATTTCTTATTCGGGCGATGACTAGGCCTATTTTTTTAATTGCATTTTAATAAAATTTTGCCAACATTATACAAATATAGAGGCAGAATAATTATAAGGAAATGCATTGCAAATATACATGAAGGAAAATTCTTACCTTATAATTACATTCACTTTCCTTTTATCCGAAATCAACATGAGCTGAAATTGATAAACATTGGAACTCACGCACGCTTTTTCTGAATTCTGGTGAGTTGGTTGGTAGGCTGCACATTCGAGTACAGGGTTCCAAATCCAAGGAGTCGCAATGCGTCCTCCGGCCGTTCTTAAGACAGTACTGTGAGGACGGTCCTATCTTCAGTATTCTGGGGACATTCACAGGATAGTTTCATAGGATATGACAACTATGGGATTTCAAGGATCATTGTAGAGCGTCCGAAGGACGATTGTGGTTGTCTGGGTAGGTACATTATGACATAAATAAATAATTTTAATTTTTTTTCCAAATTGGAGAGCTGAAGTAGATTTATGCAACAACCATTTTTTTTATTTGTTTACAGACATTTTTAATTAAGTGGAACCAGTTCTGAAATAGGAATTTTCCTAATATAAAGAAAACTAACCAAAATCAAAAAAGTAAAAAGGAGCCTGGTTAGAGATTGTCCTCAGCTATCCTATGCAAAATAATCATTCAAAAATTTTTAAATCAAAACAAAATTCGAAAATAATGTTCCCATAGAATTACATTTAAATTCTTGTTATTTTGCATGACTGAAGTAACCTCCTACACTAGTCATGGAAAGAAACACTCATGCTAATGTTACACTTATGGGAAGATTATTTGGATTTCTTATATCATTTTGATTTTTTTTTCCTTTTTAAACATATGGTATACTTGAAGTCGATAACTGTTACTGTATATATACATTTGTAGTACAGTTTACTCCCTCAAATCCATAACCCTGAAATCCTCACATAATTTATGGATGTAAACAATGAATATTCAATACAAATACAGGGACAAAATTTGACTTTTTTAGTTCTTATATCATTTCCATATATGCAGTATAATAAATGAATATGATAAAATAAATATAAAAAACCATAAAAAATTAAAATGAATGGTACTTTTCTGTTATACAAACTCCATTGTTGCGAAGCATAATAATTGCTGCAAAATGAAAATCATGTGAATTGAAATATTTGAAAAATAAAAGAAAAACATTACTGATAGAAAAGTGAGCATTGTAAAAACATAATATTTGAAAATTATACATATACAGTAGACGCCCTCAAATCTGCACATAATTTATGGATGTAAAGTTTAAATGTAGGCACAAAATTTGACTTTTTTTTTAGCTTTATATCAATTCCATATACATTTCAATTTGTAATTTTTGTTAATATTACTGAAATCACATTTTTACATGAGGGAAGAATAAATTTATTTCTGAAAAAGTTAATTCAAGATTTTGTTGATATCACTAGTAATCACAATCTTCTTATGAAATATATTTGTGTATTAATCAAGCTTTTTTGGTTATTAAGTCTGGCTAAACATAAAATAAAACTTCCTTATTTTATGATTTTGATGTGAATTAGTAATGTACCTTTATGTGGACAATTTCATTGAAGAATTTAGGAAAAATACATTTTATATTTATAATGTACATTTAAACATACATTATTAACATAACTTTTACTTTTATTTTAATAATTTAAGAAATTATCTACATTTTTATTATTTTAGTTCATACCCTATTTTCGGGCTGCCGTATGCGCCACATTTGCGAATATACATCAAAATGTTAAAAATTGCGTTATATTCAGTGTTTTTTTAAACATTTGTAGTGTAAATCCAATTTTAAATTTAGTATATTTTGTATATTTTTTATGATAAAATTAAATTAGAATTCGTGCAGCCTTTTTTTTCGTGATTTTTTAATACGTTTTTTAAAATTTGTAATGAGGTTTGCAGGGTTTTATCGTGATATTTGACTAAATTTGCAGGGTTTTATTGTGATATTTGACGAATTTGCAGAGTTTTTTCGCGACACTTGAAAAAATTTGCGTTACCTTTATTCATTTTTTTTTTAATTAAAGATAATAGATGGCACCATAGCTCATATATAACCAAATTTGAGAAAATGGCAAAGAAATTGAAAAAATTACATAATAACACAATTAAAAAAAAAATTTAAACTGTA
The DNA here is from genome assembly GCA_964019185.1 of Maratus speculifer. Taxonomy (NCBI): domain Eukaryota; kingdom Metazoa; phylum Arthropoda; class Arachnida; order Araneae; family Salticidae; genus Maratus; species Maratus speculifer. Next base: position 3,845,947 of record CAXHSM010000349.1, on the reverse strand, counting down.
AGAACTTTCAAAATTACATGTGTAATAATTATAGATGTCTTTTTAGATACAGTCAAAGATCTATAATCCGCACAAACTGGGGCCAAAGGTCGATCGGATTATGAAATATTGTGAATAATAGAGCATTATGAATTATGCATAATTTTATTATTCCTAGATAGCATTTTAATTTTATAATCAGTATAATATGACACGTTAAATATGAAATCTAATAACTTATATAATATTCTATCCCAAAAAATGCATTTTTAAAGTTATTTTATTAAAAAATTTACATATATAGTGCATTTAAATAAAAATAATTATATACAATCCGTAGTACAGTTATTTTTTACTGTTAATAAAATAAAAAAGTTATATTGCAAAAATTAGATCTAAGGATTTTTTTTTAAATTTTTTACTATTGTGTTAAAAAATAATTTTTGGATCACTAATTTGAAATTTTTCTGAACTGCTTATTGCACTGTTTACATTTATAAAGTAACGGAAATTGTAGAAAATTGCGCATTATGGGTGCACAGATTATTGATCCTTGACTGTATTAAATTAAAAAAATTCATGATTAATGGTAATTTCAATATTTTTTTTTTTTTTCCAAAGATAATAAGGTTTCGTGAAAATATCGCAAAATCGGATTTTCATTATTGTTATTTCTTGTAATTATTTAACTTGTGACTGCCTTTGATACTTATACTTGCAATATATTTAATTTTTTATAAGATTAGCTTTAAAAATCACAATTTTAAATACGTTAATGAAATTATAAGGTTGATTTTTAAATTATAATTATAAGTCTTAACTTTCCGCTGTAATATTTTTGTTGTTAGAATTTAGTGTTTTAATCTTTTTCATGACAAGTCTATTGTTCTTGTGACATGCATTATTTATTAAGTATTTATAAATCAGAAATCACAATTTAAAAAAAAAATGTACGTTTGTTGTTTTTAAAGATTACGACAGATGGCGACACTGCATAAAATTTACATAATTTTTTTAAAAATTTTGAGCATTTTGAATTCATTTTTCTCAATGTTTTCAATTATCCAGATCCTTATATTTTTGTATTGCCATAGTAATGAGAGCTATTAGTATTATCATTAATCTACATACATTTTAGTTCCAAAACTTCTGTCATCCAGAATTTTCTATAATCCGGAGATGCTGTAATCGCGATGATTCCAGATTAAAGAAGTTATACTATATATACCTAAACATTAAGAAAAAGCTACTTTGTAAAATGAGCAGTAATTTTTAATTCGCCAGTTTGTTACTTCTAAAAAATCATTTCAGTTACAAGAATTATAGATTGCAATTTATACATTTTTTGAAAAATTATTGCAAAGTACATATTAAAAAGTAAGTATGGCTATTTAAACAAGCTACACCTCTTTTTCTGATTTCCAGAATTCATCTATAATTTATTTTCATGGATTTTTGAACACAACCTTTTATTATGCAGAATTCCAAATTCCTAAAAACAGTTTTATTGCAACTTTCCCATTTTCTGGTTATTGCCAAGCGGTAAAATCCATCTCAGTGTTAGCAAAAAAAGTAAATTATAAATTAATTTATACATTAACAAATATATTCTTAATTTGAGTGATAACAAATTAAAAACTTTCTGAGATTAAGGTTAAATAATCATCATTCATATGATTCATATTTCATAAATAGAAAATCATAATATTTTTTGTGGTTTACAATAAAAATCCTTTTCCCGATCAGGGTTAAAGGAATTGGTGTATCAACACACATTTTGGCATGGTATCTATGTAATGGAAAAGAAAGTACCAAATGAACTATTAAGAAAATTCCCATAAACCATGAAAAAGAAAATGTATCATCTAATTGTAATTTGGTTTTATCTATAGTTTCTTGCAGGGTTGGCACAGTTTAAACCAAATGGTTTTTTTTCTCAAAAAAGAAACAATTGGTTTTTTTAGAAGAAATCTAATAATATTTTCTTTATAATTTATGTGTTTCAGATTATTGGATATAAATAATTTCTATTTTTAACACTTTATTTCAGTAATAATTATTATATATAATGGGTTTAAGTCTTTTTTTTATGCATAGGATTAAACCAATTGGTTTTTTCTATTAAAAAAAAAGCAATTTGTTTTTTAGAAGAAATCTAATGACATTTTCTTTTTTTCTTTATAATTTACGAGTTTCAGATTATTAGATATAAATAATTTCTAATGTGTTTTAGAAGAAAACTAATGACATTTTCTGTGTTTCTTTATAATTTATGAGTTTCAGATTATTGGATATAAATAATTTCTACTTTTAACACTTTATTTCAGCAACAAGTATTAGATATATTGGGTTTACATCCTTTTTTTATGCATAGGATTAAAATCAGTACACATTGGTGAACATATCTATTGCCCTAAAGAAAAAACTTCGAACATGTGAATTTATCAAAGATAAAATGGATTCAGTATTTTGTATAAAATATTTAATTTTTTTTAATAGTGCAGATTATTTAATGCAATTAATAATGTAACAAACACAATGATCTTTTAAGATTTTGGCACAAGCTGTAAAAGAAATTTTTCTTTTGGGAGATTATCTTAAAGAAATAAAAGCAAAGACTGGTTGCTAGTTATAGCATTTTAATGATAATTTTTTCCCTCTGCTATCTGCTGAATCTAATGACTAAAAATGTTAACTTTAAATTGTCACTCAGAAATATAAAATCCTAAGAAGTATTTGTAATTTATTATTTGAATAATTGCGGAAAAGAATATTTATCAAACTACATCCAAATGTTTATTATTAGTAATCAAAAGATTGTTTATAAAGATTTAGAGGGCATAAATGGTTCACTGTGTAGAACAGTTAAAACTTTCAACATAAGACTGTTTACTAAAACTGTTTAAATTGAAAAATGAATTTTTTCAATTTTCAGCATAAATTCACTATAATTATTAAATTTGAACTACTTTAAAAGAAGTTACACTGCTTATAAACCAATAATGTCTGTTTTTATCAGTAAATATGAATGCATATATAATAAGAAAGGATGTTTTAAAAAAACCCAGTTTAAACCAAAAAAACCAGGTTTTTTTCCAACCCTGGTTTCTTGTAAGTAACTTTTGCTTAATTTAATATAGGCTCAATAATTCAAATTAATTTTCCCCATTCTGTGATGAAAGAATAATATCACTCTTATTTATTTATTTATTTATTTTTTTATACAGTGACAGTCGGGTATAGTTCTAATGGCATTATATTGTTTTGAAGCTTTTTTTTGGGGGGGGGGGAGGGGGATAGCCGGTTCACTAGTGTTTATATATATGTTTAAATACCACTGGAATTTGGCTAATCAAAAAGCACCTTTTTTCCCTTAAACTTTAATAGTTCAGGTATTCTTTTTATGATTTTACGATATTAAATGTTTAATGGAATCTTGTATTTTTTAAGAAACACAAAAATATTTCTTATATAATGAAACCCTACAATTGTAATTATGTATTTCTTACTTTCTTTTTTCATTTTTGTCCACTTTGCAAGAATATGGAATCCAGCGACAAGGATTGTGAGTTATTGTGTTTAGCTGGTATCACTTTTAAAAGCATTATGAGGTTAAATTGTTCTCCGCTTTTGAATGTGGACCCGCTAGACTGAAATTCTGGAAGGCACAGAAGTTTGATGTCAATGGACAGAATGATTTATGACTCTTAGCTGTTTTTATTCCAATGACGTTTAAGGATGGTCTCCAAACTTCTGTTCAAGTAAGAAAAATGACTAAAAAAATTAATTATTAAAATTTAATCCTCTTATTGTAATAACTCTAGTAACTATTCAAAATTTTTGTTTGTTTAAAGCTATAAAAATTAAATATTTGGTAAGTCTTTTGTTTTTTAAAAGTCTTGACAGTTATTTAAACTTATTTTCAAATTTGGTATTTTTTGCATGGAATTTAAATAATAAATTTTATTTATCTATTTTAAAGCTATATATAAGTTACTCAACTACCACCCACTCCCCCCTTTTAAAAATTCTTTAGCAAATTTAAAATATGATTATTTTTTAACTTATTTTAACATAAGTTACATTTAATTTTCACATAACATATAAGCCCTGCAAGAACTACCGTATTTTCTGAAGAAATGTTGTGACACTTAAGGTCTAGACGAACGGCACTAGTTTTTATTACACTAAAAGAGCAATCAATCAATCATTGTTTTCGAACTGAACAAGGGTGAAACCTCGTTAAATGGTTTTTGAGGGACTGACCCTTACCAATTTGACAAAGGAAGGGGAACTTTTATCTATTCCATCTTCGGTCATAAACCTGTCAACTGATATTCCTCTCTTGAAGTTCAGATTCAGTACACTAGAAGTGCAATTTATACATCAAAGCGCCGACACGAAAGATCAAAGATAGCGCAAGAAGTTAGTGCGAAAAACTGTGTGTGTGCCCGCAGCCTTAAGAATACGAATTTTTTTTTTTTTTTTTTTTTCAATACATCCTTTATCTTTATTTTATTTTTTACAAGTAAATTTGGGATTAAATGAAAATTCCTTAAGAGTGTTTTGAAGTCATCTGCTCAATTGATATAGATGGGTTTTACATGCAAAATTATTCAATTTGCTCTAAATTTTGTATATATGTTCATTCCGATAAGGTGTTTCCTTGATTAGTTTTGAGAGTTTATTGATTAAATATAAAGAGGGGTGGACGATATTTGCTAAAAATATTTCTTGTGCAAAAAAATAAATCCCTTTTAATTTTTTTCTTAAAATTTTTTCAAAGGATTTAGATGAAGCATGTCTCATTATCATGTACAGTAGAACCCCGCAAATTCGGACCCCGTTAATCCGGATTGATTTCAAATTTGAGAAGCAATTGGCTAATTTCCATAACATTAACTTGTTTCATCGTCATATTTTAAATTTAAAAAAAAACTTTTTTTTGAAATCTTTTCGGAAGAATATCTTCAGCTTTCTTATTTAAATTCTGATGTTATTTAAAAAAAATTGTATCACTAAGTTTGGCAATTCCAATTTCCACAATTTTCTATTTAAACCACTTAGAAATGTCATAAAAAATAACTGCCAATAAATGTTTACTTAGAGCATTGCAAGAAAGCACTGTAAAATAGTCGCTATAAGACCCGTTGTATGATAACGATTGCTTTCCGATCTCTCTCAGCCCATAGGTCTGTATCCTTGTTATTGTGACAAAAAACTTCTACAATATCACTTGCAGTAAATTATACAGCAGACTCCCTCAAATCCACAAACCAGAAATCCACAACTCTCTAAAATCCGCACATATTTTATGGATGTAAACAATGAAACTTTCAGTTCGGATATTGGGACAAAATTTGATTTTTTTAGTTCTGCATCAATTCCGTATATTTTTTAATTTGTAATTTTCTTAATAATACTCTATTCATGTTTTTTTTTCATGAAGGAAGAATAATTTTTTTTTGGAAAAAATTCAAGATATTGCTGATATCACTGGTAATCAGAATCTTCTTACCAAATATATTTATGCATTAATCAAGATATTTTTAGTTATTAAGCCAGGCTAAACTTGAAAAAAAAAATCCTTATTTTTTTATGTGAATTAGTAATGTACTTTTATACGGCAAGTTTTGTTGAATAAATTTGGAAAAATACATTTAATCTTTATAATGAATATTTAATCATACACTATTGATTATTAACATGACCTTTTGCTATTAGTACTTTAATCATTTAAAAAATTATCTAAATTTTTATTATTTTAGTTTATTACTTATTTTAATATTTTATTATATTGTAAGCATTCATTATAGTTCCGATAACACTATTAATTGCACTCAAATTACTGTTTAAAAAATGTAAACAAAACAATGACCAGAAATCCACAAAATTCTAAAATTCGCACAACCTCTGGTCCCAAGCTGTGCGGATTTGAGGGAGTCTACTGTATATCTTTATAAAGATGCAGCATTAAATTCAGGCACTTTTCAGTTTAACATAAAGGTGATTTTCTGTAAGTATGCTTTATTTTATTTCAGTTGTTTCTAATTCTCCGGATAATCCAAAATTTCGATAATCCGGATTGGGTCTGGTCCCGATTAATCCGAATTATTGGACTTTTACTGTATTCTTTAAACCAGCATGAGCTGAGTATTTTCTAAAATTATAGAAATTATTAATTGAATATTGATAAGGCATTTTTACTCAATTCATAAATAAAAGTTTTATAAGCTAATCAGACAGGCACTTTTTTCTGAGGTATTGTTCTTTTATTTTTTGTTTGTGTACTCATCCATCATACATCATCAAATACCAAAAAAAAAATCATCTATATAATAATACTCCAATCATGTGACTGTCATCAATAGTTCTGGGCTGACCTCATGAATTTTTTCTATGTCAGTTTTGCATTATAGCCAAGTGCAGGGTATAAATCATCAAATACTGTTCCATCGCTATTACTTCATTTATATTATAATAGTCCAAATCTTATGACTATCGTATACAGGGTGTTTCTAAATTCATGGTACAAACTTTAAGGGGTGATAGTACACATCAAGGCAAACAATATTAAATGAGAACTAAGGGTCCCAAACGTCTTCCGAAGGAGATAGGCGCCATCAAAGTTTAGGGTCCAAAAATTCAAATGATTATAAAAAACAGAAAAATTGGTCGATTCGTTTGCGGTTTTCACTAAAACTATTCTTTATGTCAGTATTGCCTTGAAAATAAATTATAAAGATAATTTTTTTTAAATGTCGATAGAGGGCGTTTTAGACTTTGGAGTAACGAAAAACTATTTTTTACCGTTATTTTTTGCATCTCGTTAATTTTTTTTGAAGCTTAGACATAAACTTAAATTCTGAGCTCAAAATCTAAATCGTTGGGAGTGGTTAAGTAGCGCAAACTGAACTGTGGGGAGAGGTTCAAATTTCAAATGATTATAAAAAACGGAAAAATTTGTCAATTGATTTGTGATTTTCACTAAAATTATTCTTTATGTCAGTATTATCGTGAAAATAAATTATAAAGATATATTTCAAAAAATGCCGATAGAGGGCGTTTTAGACTTTGGAGTAACGAACAACTATTTTTTACCGTTATTTTTTGCATTTCATTAAATTTTTTTAGAAGCTTAGACATAAACGTAAATTTTGAGCTCAAAATCTAAATCGTTGGGAATGGTTAAGTAGCGCAAACTGAACTGTGGGGAGAGGTTCAAATTTCAAATGATTATAAAAAACGGAAAAATTTGTCAATTGATTTGTGATTTTCACTAAAATTATTCTTTATGTCAGTATTATCGTGAAAATAAATTATAAAGATATATTTCAAAAAATGCCGATAGAGGGCGTTTTAGACTTTGGAGTAACGAACAACTATTTTTTACCGTTATTTTTTGCATTTCATTAAATTTTTTTAGAAGCTTAGACATAAACGTAAATTTTGAGCTCAAAATCTAAATCGTTGGGAGTGGTTAAGTAGCGCAAACTGAACTGTGTTCAATGGGGGTGGGGAAGTTCAAATTTAAAATGATTTTAAAAATTTTGACTGTCCCTGTAAGTAAACTAATCATGGCAGAAACTTCAATTTCAATAGGGTTCGTGCACGGATAAACGTCATTAACGGCCAAAATTTTCATGACAGTCGGAGTATATTTACGAGAGTTAGAGTGCGGACAGACGGACAGATGACCAGACAAACCGAATGCATAAGTACTTTTCAACTTTGTTGGAAAGTGCTCAATAATGCCTAAAGACGATCTTTAGACATTGGAGCAACAAAAAAAAATTTACCATTAATTTTCATTACCTCATTCGTTAACCTCATTAAATGCTTTCGAAAGCTTAGATTTAAATTGCTGAGCTCAAAATGTGAGTCGTTGAGAGTGGTTAAGTAGCGCAGACTGAATTGTGTTCAGGAGATGAAATTTGAAACTACCCCCTTTCATCCTGAATACAGTTCACTTAACCCCTTCGAAGTTTGAATCTAAGATTTTGAAAGCATTTAATAATTATACAAAAAATAATGATTAAAAAATAGTTCTTTGTTACTCCAAAGTTCTAAAGCGGCCTGTATCGGCATTTTCTTTTTACTTTATCTTTAAAATTTATTTTCAAGATTCATATAAAGAATTGTTTTAACGATAATCGCAAACTAATCTACCAATTTTTCCGTACTTTTTTAAAAATAATAATTCAACATTTTGTATTTTAAACTTTAATTGTGCATATTTCCTTCAGAAGATGTTTGGGATCCTTATTTTCCTACTTTATATCGTTTATTTTGGTGCATGCAAAAAGATCACACCTTAAAGTTTTGCTCAAGAGTTTAGATTCACCCTGTATATATGTTATCATGAAAGACCGAAATCTAGAGAATGTCGACTTTCATCAGTGAATGTGAACATTTATAATGTCACTTGGTGTACGCAGTGGCGCAGCCAGAATTCGGATCTAGGTGAGGGGGGAGTGAGTTTCTCATAGAGGCGTTTGCTGGTTATTTGAATCGCCGGTTAAAAGAATCAGTTTAATTAGAATATTTACTGTATAATACTTAAACTCAAACAGCATCTGTGTGACAGGAAGTTATCTTTCTTTTAGCATAATACGTCTCAGAAAAGTGATTTAGTTCAAATAACCAATTTTTACTTTACTAATCCATATAATATGCACTTGCACAGTTTTAAGTTGAATTTTCGCCATTTAATTGAATCACTTCATTAAATGGAGTTTGATTCAATAAACCGCCAAATTCCTAAATACGCCAAAACGTTTAAATATTAAGTTTGGTTTTGATTCATATAAACAGCAATTATAGTGGCCTTTCTTAGCTCTGGAAGGGGTTTTAATCCCCAAACCACCCCCTTGGCTGCGCCACTAGGTGTATGTCCAAGTTATTTGCTATATTTTTGACTTAAACTGGCAAATGTTGAATGTGTTGGAAATTTACATTTGCTTCTCTCTATTTCATTCGCGAGCATTCATTTTTATTACTTTCCAAGAAAGCTGAAAGATGTTTATGCATTCGCTTTTGTCTGTTGTGCGTCTGTTCATAACGTAATTACCGTAAATAGATTCAGATTTTCATACAATAGGTAAACCTTATTTAGAGTCATCTAGGCATGTTTGGTATTGTATAGGAAATAGGTTGTATTAACAATTCCTATACAAAATAACTTCATTACATCAACATCTAGGGAGGAAAATTGGTTGATGAGTTTTCTAATGACATAACGCTGTTTCAAATGCATTGATACCGAAGTAAATCATTGAATATCATTACATGATGATTACGATAGAAGAGGGCATTCATAGCATGGACCGAAATGCCGCGTAACCGTCCCGACAGACGTTGTCCGAAACCATAATAATAGCTTGAAATATACCTAAAATGAAATCGTTCATAAATTTGAAGTATTTTATATTTTTAAACGACAATCTTGTAAAGAGTCTTAGCGACAAGCGTGCTTCTTTTTTTTCTATTTATCGACTACCAGCAAAAACAATAAAGTAATATAAATATATATATATACTACCTCTGACAATAAAGTTTAGGGAATAGTCTTGTAACATTAATGTAGATGAAATATTAACGAAAGGTACCATACCATTTTTCGAAGTAGTCACCTCCCATAACTATGTACCGCTGAGATCTGCTATACATGTTTTTAAAATTTCGCAAGAAGTGTTCTTTTGGGATGGAGTTCAAAAGCTTTTGTCACGTTTCGATGGATGTCAGCAATAACGTCAAATCTCTTTTAAAGAGAGTTTGGGTCGTGAAAATAAGAAGAAGTCTGGAGGATTGAGATATGGCGAGTATTGTGGATGTTTAATTTGCACCACCCTTCATGATTTTTTTTCGATATCTTGCAAATCTTAAAACCAAAATTTAAACCGATCTTTTGTTCTTTCATTTTCCTGTTCTCAGTTAAGAACCAACACACTGAACAAGCACTTTGTAAAATACGTCTTACACAGAACATAAACAACGCTCAATTGAACAACGGTGGGGGAAACAACACGTGCAGCGTTTTGTTTCTCCAGTGTTGCTAGATCGGCCCTTCTGAATTCATTCACCGAACTTTATTGTCAGAGGTAGTATATTCATATATATAGTTATATTAAGATTTTGAAACTCTTTATATAGTTATAAGAAGATTTTAATTTTCATAATAAAATATTGATATTTATAGTAGGAAAAGAGTTGCAAATCGACAGTAAAAGCTATATGCATATTAAGGCTCCTGTCCCTGTAAGTAAAAATACTCGCCAGCTAATGCTAAACCTTTATTGAGGTTATTTTCTAATATTTCGTTTGCATTTCGACATTTTTAGTTTAATTTATTTATTTGAATTGGATAGGTGAAATCTATCTCTACATCATTTCTTTTGTACTTTTTGAATTTGGTTACATATATATATATTTTTAATTGCATAACTTTTGAAACCGGATCCGAAAACGAAAGTGTCATTTAAAAAGATATCTGCCACCAAAATCAAAAAAGCAAAAAAAAAAAGATATAAGATATAGAGATGGATTTCAGCTATCCAACTCAATTAAATAAAATAAATAAATATGACAAAATACAAACAAGATATTAGAAATTAACTTTATTTATATTAGCTTCTGAGTACCTTCGCTTGCAGAAACAAGAGTCTCAAATAAATGATTTTAAAAAAAAGAAAGAAAGAAATGAATTTGTTTAAAAGGTTATACATTAATTTTCTTTAAAACCGAAGTTTTTTAAAAGCTGAATGTATGTTTGTTATGCAATGCGATTTGTTTTTTCATATTTATACTATGAATTTCAAATGAAAAATGACCTATTTTAAAAAAGAAACACATTCTTTTAAAATATATATAAATATTGCAGAGGACCCCAATACGAGGTTCGTTTGGAAAGATTTTCATGTCAAAGTATAAATTTTTACAATATAGAGTTATGTATATGTACAAATTTGCAATGTTTTTAATCCCAAATTTGCTATGTATTGCTGCGATGTATTGCGGAACCCTTTAACGTCTGGCGGGTGTACTAGTAGAGAAAAAAAAATTTTCATCAGCATAATTCACAGAAGGGGGGGGATGAATATAGCTTTTCAATGCAAATGTCTATGATGTTGCCATGAATGACAAATTAACCGTTTCACGACGAAATTCATGTATTTGCGACGTAAATGGCTCTTAGAATCCTTGATAACTAACACAAGTAAATTTCAATAAACAATTTTTCTTTTTTCTCAATCGCAGAATTTCTGCAGTTAATTTAGACAAAATTTCTTTTATAAATTATCGGTGAACGATAGTTGTTGCGAAGGAGTTAATCAGCCTAAAATGTTTGTTCTGTTTACGCTGATGATATTAGTATATTATTATTTATAAAATATAATAAATATACATTAATAAAAATCGTTTTAATTTTTTTCTACTAAAATATTTAACTTTGTATAGGCTTTAATCCGTATGTCTTATGGGTGTTTGGTTTTTAGTTGGCGGTGATTAGGTAAATCTATCGCACGTGGAAGTGCAACAAAGTTGGATAAGGATATCGTAATTTCTGGAAGAAACGCCGCATCGCGAAAAATCACTCAAAAAAATTTAGAAAATGGTCGTAAACGCCGCAGGTGAAATTTCCGCGGTAATCGCGGTTGACGTGTTAAACAGAAACACATTAATAAGCTGTATTAAGAAATCATAAAAATGAAATTATTAGTCAGAAATTAATGAGTAAATACAAAATTAATAATATTATTTAAATACCGTATTTTCAGGAATAAGCGCCGCGACGCATACGAGTTTAAAAGTAAAAATATGCTTAGAGCGGCGCAGCGGATACGGTGATTTTTTTTTCTAACAGTACCGTAAAATACCGTTAATCCGCCCCCCCCCCCAAACGTGACGAAAAATCGCAAAATAATTAGAGGGGGGCGCTTACACAGGATTTTTCCGCGATCGTTTCATAAAATTTGCAGGAATGAATCGTGAATCTTTGAATGAATCATGAATTTTGATAATTGAAGCAATACTTGAAAAAAAATTGGGTTTTTTCAAAAAAACGTAAATTCTGTCGAAAAACGCAGAAAAAAGCAGAAATTTGTAAAAAAAAAAAGCCAAAAAAGCATGAAATCCATTTAAAAATCTCAAAAAAGTACATTTCATCAAGTAATCATGATTCATTCATTTCATCATGATTCATCCCTGAATCTTTGGAATAGGGGAAAAAAATCGGATTCAGAACAAATTTTCTGAAAGTTATAAAAGAAAAGGAGGGGGATATAAGAGGGAAATTCAGGAAATTCATTCGAAAATGCAATTTTCGTTTATTCGTAATCTAATGCGAAATTTGCGTAACTTTTTGCGGTTTTTTAATGAAAATTGCCATTTTTTCGAGATATTTTGACGAAATTTAAATTAATTTGTTTTTGCAACTATTTGTCGGAATTCGCGATACATTTTATGTCCGAAATTTTGGAATTATGATCGATTTTTTTTTAATTTTCGGAAAATTTCAGAAAAATATCACGCTTGTTTGAAAAAAAATGCGCGTAAACGCCGCATCGGTAGAAACGCCGCATCGCTTGAAATTTCAGTTTAAAACACGTAAACGCCGCGGCGTTTCTTCCGAAAATTACGGTATATAAAGCCAGATACAAATGCACTTGAGGCTGAGATTTTCCTTTTTGTGTTAGTTAGCTTAATGAGTCATTCCTTGAACAAATTCCCAGAAAAAAATGTCCTTTCCACTAGCCTCTTTCTATGTACGATATTTTATCGGAGACAGTCAATCCCTTCAATCTATGAATGAATCTATCCATTCAATCCAAGTAACAAAACGGAAAAGATTTACACATAATTCTGAAAATGAAAGATTAAAAAATGAAAGATTCTTTCTTATAGTCAGAAATATGCAGCTAATCATGAAAGTAATCTTCAGATAATCTGGGATTGAATTGTTGGTTAGGGATGCTAGGGTCATCTCTACCACACATGAGCTAAACAAACCGGGACATCCGTTTAAAATGGAATCTGATCCATTACCCACATCAATGCCTGACTTTGTTCCAACCCAGCCAGCTCTTGTTCGAACCAATCAAGCTCACCCAACACTAAGTGGCTTGTATCTGAGAAAGAGACTTTGAATGGTACATCATTTTATCACAAGAAATCACCAGGTACAAAAAGAAGTTGAAGACACCGAACAGAGATCAGATGAGCAATCTGCATGTTCTATATGTATCACCTTAATACAAATCGGTTTCTTACGAGGCCCTTTTCAGCTTAGAGTCCGATACAATTTTACCTCTCTATCGTCTTCTGACCCTGTCCCTGCCACTCACATTACAATATTTTAGCCAAAACAATCTTTTGGTTATTTATACATTAATCGAAGGCGTGATAAATGAGTCAACTGATTGTTTAAGTTATATGGAATTTAGAGGTCCCCAAGAATGACTAAACTTCAATCCTCTCTTAAACGAAATCAAGTCTTGATTACCGTTGGGAAATTGATAATAGAAATATAATTGTTTTGTTTACATAAGAAATCTTTAATTTTACTTATTTCTTTGGTAATTTTGGAACTACTTGATTATCCCGTCGACCAAAAAGCTATCATCAACCTTTGAGATTAAATGCCAACATTGGATGATCGTAAATGTCACATTCATTTGACATTAAACACGATATATGTTTTTGTTATGTCATCAAATGATTCTTAATTCAACTTTTTATCCGTATTTTTTATTAATGTTTTACTAATTTATTTGTTATTTCATTACTTCAACTACAAATTATGTTAATTTGTATAATTTGGCGAAATGGATCCACGGGATAATCAAGTACAACCGTAATTTTCTTTATATGTACTCATGATTCATTAAAAATCGAAAACAAACTTTTTATTCATGTTTCTTTCTATACATTGTAGCAAATATGGTTCATACAATAATAATTTTTAAAAAAAGTTCGTAAAGAACAAGCATAAATAGAATAATTATTAAGTAAAAAAATCCCGACAATTACGGAAAGTTTGCTACCTGATAAAACGACAACAGCCTGTGCGACAGTGTTCTCGATGCAGAGGCTCTGTGCCATCTTGTCATTTTTTAAAGAGCAAGAATTTCCGAGCTATTCGTAACACAATCCACTACTTCACTGCTTTTAGTCCAGTGGAGGAGTTCTCTATGGTTTTGTTGAAAATCTTCTAGCTCGCTCCTAGGAAATGTCTTTCACAAATTATAAAGGAAAATAGCACGAGCAAGGTCGGATTTGGAACAGTATAAAATTCCTGCACTTTTTCTTTCTGAAATTAAGTCCCTTGGCAGTTGGTCTCCCTGCTTCTCAACGGTCCTGGCTCCGTTGTATTTGTATGTGTAACCTGAATAGAATAAGTTATGTCTAAGTAACTGTATGCATTTCGCTGTATATAGCCATTGGAGCATTCAGCGGTACGCTACGGTACTACTTTAATATAAGCTACACGAATTTTGGGACCAATTTGATTATCCCGTCAATCAAAAAGTTATCGATCAAAAAATGTGATGCAATCACTATGGCAACTTAGTATCATGATCCATCATTGAGTATCAGTGAATTAATTGCAGAGAATAGGATTAAATAGAATGAAGAAAACTTTTATTAATATCTTTTTAAAATTTGATACGATTTTCATAGATTTAACATTGAATAAATAAAATTATGATACGATTATGTATATTTGGTTCCAAACCATTTTTTAGAATAGTATTTGCACTTTTATACATGGACGGATGAACAGAACAGACGATGACTATAGGTTCTATGTATTCATAGAATAAGGAAAATTTTCTCATAGACAATAATGAAATGGAATATTTTTTGAGCGTCTCTGTAAATGAACTATGAACACTACATACTTTATTTTTTAAATCAAATATGGCACAGTACATCTAAATATACATAATTAGTTGAACTTTGACCTTAGAGAATTTATACCAAAAGACGGAAGCATACTTGAATACTTTTGTACAGACCTGTATTTTATCTACTATCTTTATATACATGCCCTAATTTGTCTTAAATTTTAATATAGTTTAAACACACTTAAACTATAGGGTTAAAATTAGGGTTCATTACCAAGACTTTCGATTTATACCAAAACTTAACAGATCTTACAGGGTTAAATTGAAATTTAAAAAAAACCCTGCCAGCTCGGCCAACAGGTTGAAGTAGATTTCGAAGTTAGGTGCGAATTTCACCAACAAAAACTACACCAAGATTAGAGATAGACCCAGTTTCTCTCACTAAGGATGAGCTCAAGGGATCTGAACATTTATTGAAAATTCCAATATACACGCATAAATACATAGAATAGATTTAAAAATGGTGAAAACAAAATCAGAGAAATTCAAATATAAAAATATGCTAATACTTCCATAGTCTTTTTTTATCATGTTTCAATACATTTTTACAAGACATTAAATATTCACCTGTTCTTTTTTCCATTGTATTTTCAATATGACATAATATTTGTTTTTTAAAAGAAAAAATCCGTCAGGCTACTTATTTCATTATCCGTTTTCACGTGGAAATCTTGCTATAGAAAAGTTATGACGTAATATTCAGTTTTTCTTAAATTTATCAAACTATATTTTTTTTTCATTTTTACCGTGCAAATATTTCAATAGTGAAGTAATTGTTGTGGTAAGCATTTTATTGTGTGTTTGTTTTTTTAACTGTTGGCAGCTGCTATAAAGAAAATGTTGATATTTTCCTGTCATTGTTCTATAAGTGCTGATTTTGTCATAGTCATGCTAAGGCGATATTTAAATTTTCGAACGCTCCCCATTTCCAATCTTATAGGCTGATTCCGCCCATTCGAAATCCCCACCGAGATATTAGCTATATCAATGTATTTGGGGTGTTTGGAGACGATTTGTGTATAATTGCGACTTTTATCACGCGGTCAAAATTTAGTACAAACATGCATATATATATATATTACAAATTTAATTTTTTTCTCCAAAAATAAGCTTATTCTGTATTAATTTCCTTTTAACAATATTCCGTACTTATTTCAACTTATTAAATTAAAGGCTGTGTCTATTCTTACGGCAGCCGTAGGAATATAATTCTCATGGCAGTCTACTGCACATGCGCAGTCAAGATTGCCGTAACGACTGCCGGAGTTTCTGGAGAACGAATCCTTTTTGAATCTTTGAATGAATCTGCTCTCCGGCAATTGATTGCCGTAACTTGTAAATAAAAAAAATCAAAACAATAGTTATAGTGAATTCTTTTAGCGAGTTTTTAGTGCTGCAATTTTTTTTTCTTTTTTTTTTTCATGGTTGTGTGTCATTTGACGAAGTTTGCTCGAGAAACAGGAAATGATTTCATGTATGTTAAAGTGTTACCAAAGGACACAGATTTTTTTTAATATAATTTTAATGCTGATACCAGCTGATACCACTTTTAAAAGCATATAATTATATTTATTGTCTGCTTTTGGGTGTGTATCTGCTAGTATTTAAGAGTGTGTATATTCCAAGACAGAGCAAGTGAATCATATGAGGAAGTTGTTTTTATGCGGTATGTTTAAAGCAGTTTTCCTTAAAGTAAAATTTATGCAGGTAAGGAGTGAATAAATTTATTTACTTATTTATTTTCATACCACAACTTTTGGTACAAATTTTTATATTGCACTAAAAGGAAAATTTAATACTCACAGTAAATTTAGTTTTATTTATTTATTTCTTTTTTTTTTGATAGAGTTTGAAATTTCATAAATTTATAAACATAGCAGTGATTGATAAGCCTAAATATTAACATTTTATATAACGCTCATTACAACGATAATCTTAATATTTTATACAAGTTTAATTAGATCTTAATTTAATGTTGTTGTTTTAAAATCTGTCTGTGTATTTAGCTATTCTTGGGTTAAAAATATAATCCAGCAGTACTTAATTTTATAAATTTATAAATAGTGTTTATATATTATTTAATTTAATGTATGGATGATTGCCTGTTTGATACCACAATTTTAGAATCAATATTTCAGTAAACCGTTTGATACTGCTAGAAATCCCATGTGACAATGTCAGTATATTCTAGCTAATAAAATATATATCTAGATTTTCAACTGTTTTGCTATCAGATTCTGCATTTTGATGCAACTGAAATAGTTTTATCCCCTAAATCTTAATAGCTAATTTAACAGAGACCTTTTCAAAGCATTTTAACTAGGCTGTTTTTGTATATGAATTAAAAAGTATGGCAATATATTGTTAAATTTTAGTATTTCTTCCAAACCATTTTGTACATAAAAGTTAAAAATTTAATTCTGCTATTTTTTTGTAATATTCTATGCATATTATCAAATAATGGCAATATATCTATTTTAAACAAATTTTGATTTGTGCACTTGACAACAAATCTAAAGGAAATTATATTGTCTTTTTTATGTAATGTAAACAAATTGGAAACATTTGTTTTGTGGAAGAATGGACATTAGGGTGGGCCGAAAAAAACTTTTTTTCGATTTTCGATAATGGCGGGTGCGGAAAAGTGGCCACTGGTGGCACTCAGTTAACACAAAAAATTTGAGATTTTTTGGACAATTCCTTACCCTGCCGCAAATGGCTTGAAGTTTTGCCAAAATGCTGATTTCTGAACTTTTTTAGCAAAAAAAAAATTTAAATATTAAATTAAGTTTTTTTGTTTGTTGTATTTAGTTGAAAAGATGTATTTAATGTGTTAAATGTTTAAATAACCTCTAATTATGCATTATTTTAGTGTTACGTTCTTTAAAAATGTACAGATTTCAACTTGTTTTGTATTCCGTACCAACGCGAAACAACCGAGAACTCCTGGCGTGGATGTCAGCTGCACGCAGCGTTTTACCTCACCTATAAAAATCGACTTATTTAAAATACACATAGCAATTAAATAATGCATTATCAGAACTTGTTTAAGCATTTGGTACGTTAAAGATGCATTTCCAAGTATAATCATAAAAAATAAATTTAATTTAATATTTTAAAATTTTTTGCTAAAAAAGTTTAAAAATCAGCATTTTTGCAATACTTCAAACCATTTGCGGCAGGGTAAGGAAATGTCCGAAAAATATCAATTTTTTTGTGTGAACTGAGTGCCACTAGTGGCCACTTTTCCGCACCCGCCATTCTCGAAAATCGAAAAAAAGTTTTTTTCGGCCCACCCTAATGGACATGAACATGCTAAGTATTTTTAATTACCCCTCATGAGTATTATTTATTTGTTCAGTTATAAGTATTTATATGTAAAAATTGTTTTTTTTCATTTCAGTATCATTAGTTCTAACTAAAATTACATAAATAAAAATCATCAATTTGATTTTTTAAACCCAAGTATGAAAAATATTTTAATTTATCATATTTTTACCTATTTATTAAACTATAAACACAATAAAAAACTTTTTTTTTTTTTACAATCAATAAAAAACAAATTAATTGTGTATGTGATGTCATCTGTTAAGTGACAATTCATTTGTAAGTTACCCAAATAGTTATTTTCTTTGAAAATAATAAGGTTTAAAATACTCTAAGTTTTTTAATAACTGCTTTAGAGTAAAATGCTTGTAATACACAATTTCCTATTTCTTATTCAATATTTCAGTTAATGATTTTGTTCAGTCAAAATATTTTTAAAATCACAAGCATTATAAGGATTCTGAAAGTTATACATTAATAACATTTGAAACTTTTATAATCTTCTTTCGATGACCATGAAAAACTTGGATTAAAATGGCTACAAAAATAAAGAAATGTATAATTTTGACAGCAGTTAATATTAAAAAAAAACCAATAATATAATTTTTAAATTTAATAGAGCAAAACAGCATTGTACTGTTGCATTTTAAACCTATATTGATAGATTTTTTTTTACACTTGTAATTAGCGTAGGTACTTAATGATTATAAATATGGACGTAGTAAAGAGTATGCGATGATATACACTGCATAACTTCTGCATTTTAAAAATTAAATGTTGTAAATACCTTCTGTTATAAGTTGTTAGTAAACTTATAAAGCATAT
The DNA here is from genome assembly GCA_964019185.1 of Maratus speculifer. Lineage (NCBI taxonomy): Eukaryota > Metazoa > Arthropoda > Arachnida > Araneae > Salticidae > Maratus > Maratus speculifer. The sequence continues at coordinate 3,826,910 of CAXHSM010000349.1, read as the reverse complement.
TATCTAGTGTACATAATCACAGTATTTATATGACTAAGCTAGTGATCAAGGGTGGGGAAATAGATCATTTCACTTGCACTAGCCAGTGGATTTTCTGACAAAGTGAATAAATATTTAGGATTTTGCAAAGCTGAAGTATATACTGTTTTTTTCACTAGATAGATATATTTCGTAATTTTTCAAGTTATCACAGTGTAAAAATGTGCACTAAGTTTTATCCTATACTCAACTTTTCTTGTTATAAATACTATTTGTAAAATTTACAGAAAAAATTGAAAGTGCATTGTAGTAATAGTAATTAATAATTTATGCAGTCGCTTGTATTTTTTACTAACAATTTTCAACTGAATGTTGCATCGTACTGTCTGGTAAGTTTTTTCTTAAAATTTCGCACACCTGCTAGCAATTATAAGCTGAAGAAAATAATGTATAGGTAGTAGTATTTTAAATAAAAAAATCCAGCCATATAGAATATTAAAAAGAAGCAAAAAGTAGCAATTCAACTCGCAATTTAGGCATTCTGGTCGGTGTTTTCGACAAAATTAGCTTTTTTTCTGCGATCCTTTGACAAAATGCGCTTTTCCTTTTGCATTTCTTTGACAAAATTTGTTTTTGGTCTTTTGGCAAAATTTACATTTTTCCAGCAATCTTTTGACAAAACTTTTATTATTATTATTTTTCTTTTTTTTTCTATTTTTTCAAACAATTGACCAGATTTTTTTTTCAAAAAATACTTGCAAAAATTCACTTTTTTTTCCAAATTTTCAGAGACAGATTATTTTAAAAATTTCTGAAACTAATACCTTACACTTTCAGAAAATTTACAACAGAATTGCCCTTATATTGTTGATCTAAATTTGTCATCTTAAATACTGAATTGTCTAGTACAAGGTGATCGAAACAACGCACAACCCTTGAGAAATAATGTATTTACTAAAATACAAACATAACCTAAATTGAAAGAGCAACAATACTGAGCAAAATTAAATATTGTTGGAGAAGACAATGAAAATGTGACCCATTCTCTTGTGTACAAAAACATGATTTTTTTACACTAATCTTTTAAATCTAATGTTCAACATTTGTTTTCAAATCAATGATAGAATCTGAATTGTTTGTTAGCTCACAGGCTATCAAACCTGAGAGCTTATGTGCCTACCTGTTCTGTATGTATGTGCATAATGCGATAAATCATGATTAGTGCTGTAAAAATAAAGTCAAAATGAATACCTGTATGATATCATTTTTTTGGGGGGACTCGCTATCCATTAGAAAGTTATCATTACTCATTACTTTCCTTACTGCTTAGAAATCAGGTACATTAGCAATCATCGTACCATTGAAAACTGTTTATACTGTACAGAAAAATCTTTAGAAGAATTCGCATTTGTTAAAGTACTGCCATCTGTTGGTAAAACTGACATTTAATGAAGTTTCTAAGTTTTATTTTAAAAATGTAAACTAATTGCTTGAAAAATTTCAAAACATTTAAAAGAAATGAGTTTCGTTTTAAACTTTAACAACTTAAAAACAACAGAATACATCATTCGCATTATTATTTCAGAATACTTTAATTGGTGTTCCAATATATTAATTTTTCCATTCTTTTTCCCTGAAGCAGTTTGAAGCAGGCCGTTCAGATAATATGTAAACTGATTTTCAAAAAATTCTTTCATATGATACTGATAGAGACATTACTGATAGATATTTTTTGCTAAATCTGCTAGCTCTGGGAAACTATCGTATGATCAATGGCATATCCAACGGTGAGGTCATAGAGGTCATGACTCTCCCCCCATCACTTAAACAAGGGTCATGCAAAAACAAAAAAAAAGAAAAAAAAACTGAACCCAGCACAAAATTTCAATTTGGCACTACCTCCACCAACTTTTGACAGGCCAAAAAAGACATTTGTAGTATAAATTTGGTGCCCTCTAAATTTCCGCGCCCATGCGACTGCCCTCTCCCCCTCCCCCCTTTTGCACAATGCTGCACTGAACTGCAGAAATATTCTAAAAAATACTTTGAAAATTAAATATATCGTAAATCTTTATTCCCCCCCCCCAGTCAATAATACAAACCTTTCTTATTCTGTAAATGTCTACTCAAATCAAAATTAGATACTTTCTGAATGTTCGTGAAAACATTTTTAATCTCGAGAAAATTTTTGCAAATGGGGAAACTATGTGATTAAAAAGTGTTTTCTGTTTTAAAATAAAAGCAAAATTTTTAAATTAAACTTTCAAAAAATTCAATGAAATTCAGTATTTTAAACTAAATTTCCGGATGCAACTGCTAATTGATCCCTCATGACATTTCTGTGGCTGTCAAGTCCTAAAAATTGTCTTAAAATGCTAACTTAACACCATTTCTAAATATTTTTTTTTCATTTTTGAGAAAATGAAGACCATTTCATTCTTCATATCTAAATGAAATCTGTGTAAATTATTATATTTTTCGAAATACTAATGCAGTTTTTTTTTCTTTGTATTTATGAATGAAAATGAATTAGCAAAAGTATCGGAAAAATCGTCACTTTTAATTTAAGAATAACCTTCAATATAATAACTGATCATGAAATGATGTGACCCCCCCCCCACACACACGCCTTCCAAAGAAAACATGCCCCTGGATATGGAAATAACTGAAACTGGCACCTATCGTCAGAGTCTGAACACAATTTTGCATCTTATACCGCATTCGACTTCTGGCCACATTCATGAATCACATGAAAGTAAGCAGCTTTTAAAGTTAGTTTCACTTTGTTCGGTTTGTATTGAAGGAGGCGATTGCTTCAGGTGCAGAAAATTAGGGGGCGCTAAATTTATACAATCAACATCATTTTGGGGGAAATTAACACCAAAATGGGGGAGAAGGGGGTGCCAAATTGAAACTTTGCCCTGGGCACAGTTTTCTTTTCACATGCCACTGGTAACGACTAACGAGTTGTATTTGTAAGCAACAATATAACACTTTTATCCTAGAAAACGCCTGTTACTTGGTAACAAATATGTGCGATTTGCAACAGCTCTACTTGTGATAAAAATACCCAATTTACTTGAGATTTTGGATATAGATTTATTATGATAATGTGCTTCCTTGATTAGTTTTGGGAGTTCATTCGATAAGTATAAGAGAGGGAATGGGGGCTAATGTCCTTCCCCTGAGTTATACAAATGGTTTTTTCATGCAGAATTATCCTATTTCGTTCAAATTTTAGATATAAGATCATTCTAATGAAGTGCCTCAGTGATAAGAATTGGGTGTTCATTGGATAAGCACAAAGAGGGAGAACAATGGCTAATCTCCCACCCTTAATTTGGTTAAATTGGTTTTTCAGGCAGATTTATCAGATTTATTCAAATTAGCCACCCTTGGTGTCCAGTTTGGTCTCCCTTAAATGTATACTACACATTAAATCATATTGCTTTTATTCATTATGTAATTTATTATTAAAATACTATTAATTTACTTATTATTTAATTTATTTTAATTGCTCAACTTTTTGCCAAATTAAAAGATTCCGCTAGAGAAATAAACACAGATGTCATTAACGCACCACATTGGCGAGATTGCAACAAAATGGCAATTATATACTTCATATAGTAACTTATTTATTGTTGTTTATTTATTAATAAACTGTTTATTTACTTTTTAAAAATGATTGAATTTTTTTTTGTACTACTTGGTTATTCCGTCTATCAATTTCGCCAGACTATTAGCCAAATTATACAAATTAACATAATTTTTTTGTTTAAATAATGAAAATATAAATAAATTTATAGAACATTCAGGGCCGTAACTACCGCCGGGGCACTGCCCCAGGGCCTCCAAGCCTGAGGGGCCCCAAACTGATGGTTAAAAACACTATTGATTTTAGTTTCTAGTCTAACTTTCTATAAAATGCCCAGCACCTAGCTAACGTGTCCGCCGATATACTCCATATGCTTCGTATGCAAAAACATAACGACAAAACAATGTCAAGTCGAATGTGTCATGTCGCTCCAGCATATTTGCGATCCCACCGAAGATAGTATAAGGAAGAAAATATGGGCTTCTGAATGGTTGAATAATGTAAAAAGCATATAAAAAACTAGAAAATCTTTCTTCTTATCTATTAATAAATGCATGTAATCGAAAAAAAGAAAAAAAAACTTATCAAAATCCATCTTTGAAAGGTTTTTAAACAGAAACGTATGATTAAGTTACATAAACACAAAAATGAACCTAAACAAAACGCTCTTTAAAGTATTCAACCAATCAGAAGTCTGTATATTTTCTCCTCTATGCTAGCTTCAGTGGGATTCGCAAAAATTTCGTCTCCGCCAGGTGCCTGCCGAGTAGGGTTGCCCAATTCTATGTTTTTTAGTCACTTTTTAGGCTTATTATACTGTATACGTTTAAACAGCAGCGTGCAAAAACAAAACTGCGCACGGGGCAAAGTTTCAATTTGCCTCGGGGCCTCCAAGTTTATAGTTACGCCTCTGAGAACATTAATAAAAGTTGAATTAAAAATCATATGATGATGTAATAAACATGTGCATTGTATGTGCAAGTGTATGTGACATTTACGATCATCCATTATTGGCATTTAATCTTGTAGTTTGGCGTTAGATTTTTGGTCAACGAGATAACCAGTAGTACTTTTTTTTAATTATTATCTAAACTTTTTTAAATTTATTATTATTATTTAAAATAATAGAAAATAGTTTTAAAATATGTATGTAACTGGTATTTGAAAACAAAGTTTACATCAAATTGGCGTCCAAAAAATAAGGAGCCAATATGGTGCATATATGACATCTGATAAATCAAGAACTCAGTATTTTTATGCTAGACTGGTGCAGATAATAAATCGCTAAATATTGTACCTGTAGCATTTTTTTTTCGTATTTCATTAATTATTTAAAATATAATAACATAATCCTTTTCACTCATTTCATTTATAATACATAACTTTAATTTGAAGCTGAAAAGTTTAAAATTCATGAATTTTATATATTTTTTAAGCAATAATAATAATAATAATTTGAAGCTCCATAACGAAGGAACAAAACATAAATAAATCCAATTTACCGCAGTCTAAATCTTACCAAATGACTTTCTCACTTTTTCATGGAAATATGCATCTCTACTTTGATTAAATCTAATTAGCAAACTGATAATTCTTTTCCCTAAGACTTACCGTATTTTCAGTTATTTCAGCATTTCACCATATGCATGTTCTTCAGTTGGATTATTATTTTTTTTAATACAGTTTTATTCTGCAAAATATATTCATCAAGATTCCACATGCATGATGTAAAGTAATTTATTATTTTTTCCCACTCCTATGCAAGCAGACTTTGACATTGCAATATGTTTGATATTTCAACTCTTGCTACATGCAAAGCAGTTATTTTTCTTCAAAAGATACCATTTAGTCCTGCGAAATATGCTCACCAGCTAAGATTTCGCTTAGGGAATGTGCAAATGTAACGTTATCAACTTTTTGGCAATTTTAGACTTTCCGATGTGATACATTATCATCTCTTGACACTCCCCCCCCCCTATCCCGATTAATGATATCGTTATCAAAGTGTAAAGCTGTTTTTATTTTTAGAATTTATTTCTTTTGATAGAAATAACACACTTTGTTAATTTTATCATAAAAAAATTCAGGATGCATTTCGAGCTAAAGCAATATAACTCGTCATCAGTTAAAGCAGACATTTGTCCATAAGGGAACAGGGGCAAAGATGAATTATATTCGTTAATAAGTTCTGTATAAGTTCAAACAATTCATTTTTGACCTTGTGCCTTTAAGGACACATGTCTGGTTCAGCTGATGATAAGGTGTATTGTTTTAGCTCGAAACACATCCTGCAATTTTTTTTTTCTTTTATGGCAAATTTAACAAAGTGTATTACTTTTATTTTTATTTATCATCAGTTTATTCAGTGTTTTTTTGCTGCTCTTTATTTCTTTTGTTTGGAGTGACATATAAAACATGTTACATTTATTTTTCGTATACTTTACTAGTTCAAATGAAGAGAAAACAATAAAATATTGCATTATATACATGACACTTAAAAGAAATAGTTATTATTTAAAAGTATTTTATAATACTTTTTGTTATACAATACATTCAACGGTACAGTGGTGACCATCCCTTCCAAACCCAATGACGCAAATCCCCCCCTCCCCCCCTCTAAACAGAATATCAATTGTAAAATATATTCTACTTATAATTTACTACATATTCAAAAGATAGTGAGTTCGACGTAGCGGAATGAGTTCTTATTGCCCTTATCTAAAATTTAAAGAAAGAAAACACAGGAACATTTCTGAAAATTCAATGTTGAAAAAATTTAAAAGAATCAAGATTTACAAAAGATAGCAAGTTGAGTATAGCAGAATGAGTTCTTATTGCCCTTATCTAGAATTTAAAGAAATAAAACACAGAAACTTTTCTAGAAATTTAATGTTGAAATTTTAAAAGTGATATTAAAAAAAAATCAAGATTTTTTTTTAACAGTAAAAAGAAAGGAAATATTTAGAATTTTAAAATCCCTCCCCCCCCCCCAAAGAAAAAATTACTTTTTCTCAAATTCCCCCCCCCCCCCCCCAAAAAAAAACTAAATTGTATGATGCATCTTGCGTCACCAAACCCCTCTCTGGGCACTCCTGCAACGGTAACAAAGTCTTATTGCAGTTTCCCAGACAAAAGGGTGAGGAGGGAGATAGAAATTCTTATCTATGATTATATATTCATACATACATGAAGAAGAATAGAAATGTCAAAAGTTGGGGGCATTCCATATTTTAGAATTAAATATTTTTTTAATAATTTAGTTATTTTAATAATAGCTTTGTATTTTCATAAAAATAGATAACTGATAATAAAAGATAACATACTATTTTAAACCAAAGACCATGTTAAAAATAATAAGATAAAATTTTGATTGGATCAAATGCGATACCAATATCAAAAGACAAATCCCCACCGCACTCTCAACTAGAGATATCTTACAATATCATATTCCAACCCCTTCCCTTAAATGATAATGTTATATATGTACAGACCCTTATGTGTGTAGTGTATTAATAACACTTTTACTTATTAAATAAAATCCAAAGGACATTTTATTGATCATTATTTTTTTTTCTTTAATAAAAAAATAAGCATTTATACGACGATTATAGTTTATCTAAATTTCAAGAAAATTTGAAACATTATAATCACTAACTTTAAAAAGTGACTACTAATAAAACCAATTCTACCGACCACTAGCTACTAGCTCAATTTCCCAGTTTTTATGTATAGGGTGGGATGCTAACCCCTCCCTCCCTGTTCTTAATTTAGATAAATGGGTTTTTCACACACAATTATCATATTTCATACAACTTTAGATATAGGATCATTCTGACAAAGCACCTTCTTGATTAGTATTGAGTGTTCATTGGAAAAGTAGAAAGAGGGAAATGGGAGCTAACCTCCCCCCCCCCCCCCCCACTTAATTAAGCTTAATGGGTTTTTCACACAGAATTTACAGATTTGCTTGGATATAAGTTCATTCAAACGGTGGTACTCCTTGAAAATATAAGATCTTAATATACAATTAGCAGAGTTTCTCCCAGACTTAAAAAGGGGCAGGGCACTACTGTTCTGAAAAGGGCACTTTTATAGGATTGAATCTAGAATTTAGAGGTTCAAAAAATCGTGGAAATACAGAAATTTCATCAAAAAATCCAGAATAAAATCCAAAAAAAAGAAAAAGGTAAATGTTGTTAAAAGATTGCATAAAAGTAGCTGATTTTGTTAAAAGATCGCAAAAAACAGCAGGTTTTGTTGTAAGATCACGAAAAAGCGGCAAATTTTGTTAATAAAAGGCAAAAAAACGACAAAATTTCGTAAAAAGATTGCGAAAAAAAGTGGCAAATTTGTGATGGATTGAGAACAGAACATTGTGTGTATGTGTGTGGGGGGGTGGTCGCCCTGGGCGCGGAAATTTAGGAGAGGCCAAACTTATACTACAAACGTAATTTTTGAGCTGTCACAAGAAAAAGTTGGGAGAGAGTGGCATCAAATTCTAATTATGCTCCTGGTACAATTTTCTCTTTGCACGAAAATGATTGTGAATCAGGAAAATTCGCTTTTGGAGCAATAAAAACACAATTTTGAAACAGGAAAATTAGTTTATAGAACAGAAAATTTCACTTTTGGCATTAACTTTTTTTTTTTTTGTGCTACTATGTTGCATTTTTTGTGATCTTTCGACAAAATCGGTAGTTTGTTGCGAATTTTTTGTTTTATTGCGATTTTTGGACGAAATTTGCCGGGTTATTTTGCAAATCTTTTGATGAAATCTGTCATTTTATCACAAATTTTAACAATAGTTGCTGTTTTTCCGGATCTTTTGGCAAAATGATCCGTTTTTCACGAATCATTCGAAAAAAATTTCTGTTTATCGCGATTTTTCGACGAAATTTGTTGTTTTTTTCACTATTTTTTGAGGAAATCTGCCATTTTTTCGAGATTTTGTGACGAAATTAGCCATTTTTTCACGAATCTTGCCGGAATTAGTTGTTATTTCTCGATTTGTAACAAAATTTGCCGTTTTTTCGCGATCTTTTGGGGAAATTACGCATTCCGTGAGACGCATAAGAGCTATTTTTTGCATAATTTACGTGCTATAGCGCGTTCGCATCATCACTGAAGGGCTGTGTTTTTTCAAATGTGGGGCAAGAAGGGTGCTATTTTTTAGAATAAGCGACCAGAAGGGCGCTAGTTTTTGGGTGAGAGGCAAGAGGGGCGCTATTTTTTAAACTAAAGGGCAGGAGGGGTGGAGCACCCCAGGCCCGGACTGGCTCCTTTGGGGGCCCTCGGCTAGAGACTGAAAAGGGGCCCCTTACGGGAAATTTAGCAAAAACAGAATATTATATTTTGTTTTCAAATTTAGGCTTGGATGGCAAAAAACCACATTTAGGCTATTTTGTCGCTTGAAAAATAGTTGAGTAAAATGTAAGCTTTTTGTAATGTTGTTAACTTTCACAATATATATTTATAATATTTTTTTACACCTTACCTAAACTAATTCCATGCTAGAAAAAAAATAAGAATTATTCATTTTAAGTGGTTATTACTTAAAAATGTGCGTGAGGTATATTTTTAGTCTTCGGCAATGGCAATCAAATGACTGTGTCAAAGTCATAATAATCTAAATCCTACTGTGATACCTAAGTAAATATTAAAAGTGACATAACAGTAATAAAAAAAAGTGGGTACATGTGGTCACAGATCGCTCAGAGTATTTCTTTTAATATATCTTTCAAAACAATTATATAAATCCAAATTGTTGTTTTATAATTATTAAATTCTTACATAGATGGTAGCATCAATAAATTTAAAGTAAAAAGAAATTATTTATTTTAATTTAATTAAAAATGTTTAAATTAAATTATTTAAAATAAATTCAAAAAGCAAAATTCTTTAAAAACGCGAAATAAAAAGAAAAATAGCGAAAATATAAATAAAATTAAAAATTTTTAAAAACGAAAAAAAATGTTTAAACGAAATTTAAAATTCTGAATAATTAATAAACCGCTCATTTTTAAAATAGAAAGAAAATTGTAATTAAAAAAAATATATACAGGGTGTCCGAAAAGTCTGGAAACGGTCGAATAACTCGAGAAATACATATGAGATTGAAAAACGTAAATATACGTGTTAAATATTTTTAAATAAGCTACTCAGTGATACCAAATTTAACCTTCATAACTGACCCCCTGGGGGTCAGAGGGGGTCCAACTTTGAAATCTTAAATTATAACCCCCATTTTTTATTGCAGATTCGGATTCTACGGACAAAAATACGTAACTTTTGTATTTGATGTTTATTTCGAATCCTCGTTTATCACGATGTAATTGAGCATATTAAATCGATACATATTTCGGCTTTTCCAACGGGATTTTCCCTAATCGAAACTAATTGGGGAGAATTTATGACATCAAATTCCTTGTCTTTTGCAATAATAGGGTTTCCTGAAAATCACCCGTGCCGATTATTTCGGTAGTGCTACACAGTTAAAAATTTGATCCATTTGCTGTAGCGTCACTCCACAGCTTTTATAGAATATCTCTTTCATGACCAATAAGAATGCTCCATAACACAGTAAAGTACACTGTAAAAAAATTGACCCTTTTGCTGCATCGTCACTCCACCGCTTTTATAGAAAACGATTACTTTACTGTGTTATGGAGCATTCTCATTGGTCACAAAAGAGATATTCTATAATAGCTGTGGAGTGACACTGCAGCAAATGGGTCAATTTTTTAACAGTGTAGCACTATTGAAATAATCGCCACGGGTGATTTTCAGGAAACGCTATTCCTACAAAAGACGAGGAATTTGACGTCAAAAATTCTGCCCAATCAGTTTCGATTAGGGAAAATCCCGTTGAAAAAGCGGGAATATGTATCGATTTATTATGCTCGATTACACCGTGATAAACGAAGATTTGAAATAAACATCAAATACAAAAGTTACGTATTTTTGTCCGTAGAATCCGAATCTGCAATAAAAAATGGGGGTTATAATTTAAGATTTCAAAGTTGGACCCCCTCTGACCCCCAGGGGGTCGGTTTCGAAGGTCAAATTTGGTATCATAGAGTAGCTTATTTAAAAATATTTAACACGTATATTTACGTTTTTCAATCTCATATGTATTTCTCGAGTTATTCGGCCGTTTCCAGACTTTTCGGACACCCTGTATATGAATATTAGTGATAAAAAAATAATATAAACCCTTAAATCGTCAAAAAGTATGTTTTTTTTTTTTAATTCTATCTTACTAGGGAACTGCAAGAAGTGTAAGTCACCGATTTTGATGAAAGTGGTATCGTTGGAAAGATCTCATTGTGAGGAGTAAAAAATTCAATGGAATCACCCTTCGGAAATGAAACTTTTCAAGATATCCGACAATTTGTATCACGTAGCTAATGCACACTTACTGGGAAACTGCATTAAGTTACATAAATTGTCAGATATCTCAAAAACGACTCGTTTCCGATGGGTAGTTCCCTTGAGTTTTTTACTCCTCATAATGAGTTTTTTCCAACGATACCACATTCGTTAGAATCGATGACTTACACTTCTTGCAGTTCCCTAGTTAGTATGAAAATTTCAAATTCCAGTATCATGGTTCGAACTGTGAATCTTCTGCTTACTAGTGAGTCTGTTTTCCTAAAAGTATTTCACATACCTTTCTTGAAGGACATAGCTGACGCTTTGTTTGTTTTTTTGTGTTTTATATGCCGGCTTATTATTCACACGTGGGATATAGGCCTTAAGGGGAGGGGTGTCCTCCGTGGGGGGGTTTTCTAAGGGAGCCTAACCCTTATTTATGCAAGGAAATGCAAGGTTCGAAGAAAACCATGGAAAACTTCGAGCGGTTAGACCAACGGTCGCGATTCTGTTCGAACCCAACACCTACCGTCTACCAGTTTGGAGGTCAGAACCTCTCAGCCGCTGGTGGAGCCATAGCTAATGCGAATTGCCATCTCGTAACAGCTATAACTGGAGTACTACTTACCATAATGCTGAATATTATGCTATCATATGGGTCTTTTAAAATAATATTACAACCTATAATTTGTTGTAGAGGTTTGCATGGGACCGGGTTTGGCCAGAGACCCGTATCCAGCCTGGTTTGCGGGCCGGTCAGGCAAAGAAATTTAGCGGGAGTGCTGGGCCCGATAAAAAAAGTTTGGGAACCTGCCAATCCGATATAGAAACTTAAATGAAGACGATAAAATATGATCCGCTTTCATTGTCGAATGACTTTCGCGAGAATGAATATAAATATGCGTCTCAAGAGCCGATGCTAGTTTGACACCATCCAAACAAAAACTCGGGCATCGGACAGTTATGTGGTATCAGAGGCAGGGTTTAATTTTTTCCGCAGACTCATACCTTAAGGCCATGATCAGGTGTGCATTTTTTTTCTACGTAGTAGAGTCGGGCCAGAACTGTATTTAAATTTTCTCAGAATGTGTAGGGCAGTTACTATGTTTAAAAAAATATATATTAATAGCGATAATAAACTTCTGTTAATGGAATCTTTGGAAGTATAATTTAGGGTGGTTTTCAATCCACTTCTCAATAAAGTGAAACTTTCTGACTAATTTTTAACTGTAAATGCATAAAATTGACATGCATGACTATTAAAGGATTTGGGTATAGAATAATTGTCACGTGACTGCAGGTTTTTCCCCTTTTTAATGATATTGCTTCCAAAAATTCAATTCAAAATGCTAACTTTGACAATATTTCTAAAAGATATAATGTCTTTATCAAAATATGGAAGACACCATCCGATTACATAGGTTCTGAATAAGAAAAAAAACAGCAAAACTTATGCATTTCCGAAGAAAATGAATTTAGAAATGTTTCAGGAATGTGTCCTTTGGATTTGAAAGAAACGCTCTAATAAATGACAGAGAAATATTTTCACAAATATATTTTTTATAATACATCTTCAAAAGTTAATCATGTTTTTACCGTCTTTTTTTTCCCTTTAAATCTAAACTACATTAATTTCATAATGAATCTTTATTTAAATGTTCAAAAATCTAGGCTTCTAAGTAATCATTAATGTTATTATCGTGTATTTACTATGTTGAGAAAATATCGTGATTTAAAAGTATAGTTTTAAAATTTAAAATATAAAATATTTCATAAATGTGTATGTAGTATTCTTTAAAAGGATCTTAATTGTATGTTAAGAAAAACTAATTTTTTTGTGCAAATTGAGTGGAATCGGGTCGTCCTTAACTACTTAACCAAGTATTAAAAGTTTTAAACATTTTTCAATGTTTAAAAATTTTCTCATTTTTTTCTTTTCTTTTCGTACAACTGCTTCATGTTGACCACACTGTGAAATTGCACTAGTTACAACCATACTATACGATTGGCAAGTGAGCATTGTGTTGCACTCTGAAGCTGATTCTATGAGTACTGCAGAAAGGGCGATGCATCAGTCAGTGGCCCTATTCCGTCTATCCAACGACATGATACGACGAAACTATATAAGTTATCATGAAAAAACTATAAATAGATAGAAATTTATTGTAAACGCATATTGTTACTAGAGAATACTCGATTTTTTTCCCTTAGTATTTATAAAATCGTATATTTCTTTTTTGAGTTGCACTTCCGGGGCCCCTTTGGGCTGGGGGGCCCTCGGCGATCGCCGACCAGCCGACCTGGCCAGTCCGGGCCTGGAGCACCCCCCTGAAACCCTCTGGGGGAAACTCTGCAATTAGTATGTGTAGCCTGCAAGCTCATCATCAATTTAACTGGGCAATATTAATTTTTATTAACATGTTTTAGAATTTAACAAATAGACAAACTATGGAGTAACAAGATTTTGAAACAGATGTGATGTGGTTTATGGTCTAGATTTTTTTTTATGTTTTTACAAGACCAAACCACCATTTGTGAAATTGGTCTAAGTTAAAAGTCTGATGTCATCCCAATTGCTATGGTGATGACTTATACAGGTTTTATTTTCTACATATTGACTTTGAGAAAAATAATAAGAAAAAGAGCTGACATTCAAAAAGACTAAATTAATCTGTGTGTTTCTGATTCACACGTTGGAATCCACTTAAAAGCCATACTATCTTAAATTAAAAGGAAAAACTTTAAAGGCAGTTAAACATAAAATTTAAGTACATTCACAAAATGAGAAAAGGATATAATGAAATGCATGAGTTACATACAACAAATACATTTTATTTTATAAACAGTTTGTGAACATGTGCATATATAGATTATTTTGCATATTTCAATAAACATTTCTCCCCGAAATATAGTTTAAGGTTGGCTAACATTAATTTTATCTTATTCATATTTAATAAAGAGTGTAATGTGGGTTACTTATTATTATTTTTTTTTTTTAAGAAGCTTTGTATATGCCCCCTATTTTAAAGTTATAGCATACTATTTAGGCATGGCATTTAAGACAGCATATGCCCTTTTTTATGGTTACAACACTGTATTCTGTTTATATAACTTATCATTTTTTCTTTATCTACTTATTTTTTTTTTTTTTTTTTACGACTATAGGTGAATTAGAATAAATATCCTTAATCTTTTCTCGCGAGGGTAAGGGATTGTCGATCTATAGAAATATGAATAACAATATGCATGTGCTCACAAACTATTTATTAAATAAAATATACTTACGATAATCCAAACATTTTATATACTTTTTTTCTCATTTTGTGAATGTCACACGTGACTCCAACGTGCGCGAATCGGAGATGTAAAATTTAACAAATTTAGTCTAGTTGTAAAGCTGTAGTTTTCCTCAAAATCTGAAATAAATTATATTAAAGGTGGTAAATTATTTATTCCTAACTTTTGTTTTGTTAAATCGAAACAATTATCAAAGTTATGCATTCGGCGATAACGAGCGAGCATAACATCATGGTCACAGGTCACATATGAGTCGATCATTTTCCCTGATTCATTCGCATCAAGAATCTCCGGCAATCGTTTACGGCTGTCCTCGACTGCGCATGTGCGATAGACTGCCGTAAGTATAATATTCTTACGGCTGACAGGATTTGATGGTTACGTATCTTCGGAGCGGCGAAATTACCAGTGCGCATGCGCCAGAAATGTCAACTGTCGCGATGTTTATTAATGGATTCTAATTCTTGGATGGAATTTCAATTAAAATTTTACTCTAAGGGATTTGGATATGTCTATACTAAAGGTAAGTAAATTTTCAAATATTAACCTTTTAGAATGAATTCTTGAGATTTGTACTAAAATATAAGGATTTTTTTTATAATCTAATACCATGAGGCGGGCATCATTCATAGAAAACACATAAAAAGTTATAGGCATTTTTCATGTAAATATTCGTAAGATAAAATGTGTTATAATCATAAAACAAACCTTTGTTCATTACATTTTACATAAATTAAAAGCAATAGTGTTATTTTTAAAGATAGGTCATTTTGTGATTCACCAAAACATCACATTGCTTACGATTGATTTTTTGTTGGAAATTGCTGTGTTAGATATGAAAATATAGTAAGCATTCATTTTGCGAAGGACAAGCAAGTAAAAATATTCACAAAGCTTTAAATACAATTTTTAAATCAATTTAACCATTAAATTTATTTATCTTTTTATTTAAGAATGTAATAAAAATATTCATAAAGTTTACATGTGGCCCAATGGCAAAAGCTCCAGTTGCTGCCTCAGAGTAACACTTTAGCACCTTATTTAAACATAATAGTTTTTAACTTTCTTTTTTTTTGGGGGGGGGGGGGGAGAGGAGATATTCTGTCAAATACATACAAAAAAAAGGTAAAATACACTGTTATAATTCTAATATTAAAAAACATATGTTGCAGTTACTTTTTTTGTTTTGATGTATTTACTGTCTGTAAAAACTGTCTTGCATTTTCTAAGAAAAGATTTTTAGACTACCTTATTTCATCTGCCTATTTCTAGCCTATCTCTTTGCATATTTTCCGTTTTAGATGACAGTAACCTTGGCTATGTTCTCTCTAAATCATTTTTTAAAAATGCAGTACCCTGCCTTTA
This sequence comes from Maratus speculifer, assembly GCA_964019185.1. Lineage (NCBI taxonomy): Eukaryota > Metazoa > Arthropoda > Arachnida > Araneae > Salticidae > Maratus > Maratus speculifer. Next base: position 3,811,303 of record CAXHSM010000349.1, on the reverse strand, counting down.
TTTTAATCAAGTGAATTGTACCCCTATTTGCATCGAAATATTTCACAAAACCAGGGTTGGCAAGTTTCTGCCGGAGTGGTTAAAACCAGCGGTAGAAACCGGTTAAAACCGGCATGGCAGAAACTAGTTTCTGCCAGTAAGTGGCAAAAACTGGCAGAAACTAAGAAACAGTACTAAATAAGAACTTTACTCAGCAATGATTCATAATTCACACTTACATTTGATATGTAAACCATTGAGCTAAAAATTAAAACATAAGATTATGAATGTTATTCAAAGTATCAAAATGTTTAAAAATGATCATATAAATACATACCTTGCTTATATACCTTGCCAATCATATTGTTACTTTTGTTTTCAAGCAAGGTTTTGCAATTTGTTTTGTAAGTGAAATTTAAAAAAAAAAAGTCAGATTTATTCTTTTGAATGCTGTATTTAAATGAAATCTTTTCAAATTCCAAAGAATTACTAGATCCACATATCACTATAACAATTCTATGAGAGAGTTTTTTTATTACTTATTTATTATGTTATTATTAAAATCATGTTAGATTACAGAAAAATATTTTGACTAAATATTTTTTTTTTCTTTTCAGTGCTTTATTTAAAATAAGCATTGCATATAGTTTTCTATTTTGGTTTTTAAACTGAGATTTTTAAATAATTGTTTAAACATAAAAAAAAAAAAAAAAAAAAAAAAAAAATATCTTACATTACTCAATTTTTCAAAAATCAATTTTTTTTTTTTTTTAAATTAAAACTATCCACAATATTTTATTTGTGTGCATATATTTATTCTGAATTATTTAAGTACTAATTATTTAAGGATGAACTACTTAATAAATTTAATATTACTAAAAAAAAATCAGAGATTATGTCACAGAATGTCTTTATGCCAGTTGTTGCCATTTTCTGCCGGTTAAAACCGGTTATAACCACTTTCTGCCGGCAAAAACCCAACCCTGCACAAAACTCTTCAACAAATCACAATATTTCAAAATTTGTGTGTCTTAAAGCTTGCAAAAAATTATAGAACTTTCTTATTTCTTTAGGAAAACAGGTAAGTCAGTCATTGTAATCCAATTGAATTTTTTCAATTTTTAATTCGTAAAATCATTTAATATTTATCTTTCTTTATTTACCATCTGTAAAAATCAAACTTTTTACAATCGCTGCTAAGTGTGTTAGTGAAGCTTCTCTTGAAAAAAATAATTTTTTAATAAAATATAGGAAAATCTATGTCTAAAGTTGAAGCCAAATATTTGCATCTGTTTAATAATAAATGGATACTTTTCAGTTAAGCCAGGCATCAGTGTTACACAAATATGTATATACATATCTGTGTATATAAATATAACTCTTGGCGCTTGTCCTAAACAGTACAAATAAATGTTTTTGAATAATGTATTAATGTTGCTTTATTTGTTTGTTTAATTTATTTGAAGTATTCTTTCCTGTATTCATTTTCTGTCTGCAGTAAACATGATGCTTGGTAAAAGAATATCTTCTAATTTTTGCTCCATCCCAATTACTTTGTTCTGCAAATGTACGTGATCTCTGGGTCAAAACTAGCCTTTTTTGCTAGTTTCAGCCTGGAGCAAACATTAATTTCGACACCCTGCCCCTCACACGCAATAAAAGTTATCGATCGTAGGTACATTATTAAAAAAAATAAATCTTTAAAACACAATTAATGATAATTAAAATACTAGCAGGAAATATGTAAACAATGCTCACAAAGTATTAAGATTAGCATGAGCGTTAAGAGTCTTCATTAGTCATGCAAAAAAACTGGATTATTTTATTTTTATTTATTTATTTATTTATTTATTTTTTTTTTTTATGCTTTAGAATAGTTCAGATTGAATTCCAGCCAGGTTAGTATTTTCTTTTTCAAATTTTGGTTGTAGATTTATTTTTTAATAAAGTCACTTCTATTTTCACAAATTTGAAAAGAACAATCCCCAAGTTTTAACATTAGCTTGTGGGTTTCTTTTGTACTTGTTATATGTACGTGTATACATATATGCACATTTTTTTGCATGAAAAGACAAAATCTTCGTTTGGTATTGGTGTCTCCCTTTGCCTTTCACGCTGGCTTCCGGCAGTGTTCTCGCTGTCACTCGCCATTGCGCCAAATTGCAACCAAATTCTTCATTTGGCTAGTAAACAAGCGATTAGATTCACCAAATTACTAGTACTTAGTTTTAGCTTTTTCTTTCTTTCCTTTTATTTATTTATTTATTATTATTATTATTTTTTAATTATTTTTTTTTTTTATTTTTTTTTTTTTTTTTGGCGTGTAAAAGTTTAATATTTTTAATTTTTTAATATATTTATGTAACATATTTTTAATATTTGTAGCAAATAGTTGAAATTAGATTAATAACAATCGTTGTCACAGTTATAAGAACTTAGGTTATTTTAGAAGATATCGAAAAAAAATACATTAAAGGATTAAAGATTTTTTTTTTCCGCTACACGGCGAATCTATTTTGCTAGTACTTTTTTCCTACAGCGAATATTTTTTATTAGCCAAATTACTAACGTTGGTGAAATGTCTTTGAGAACACTGCTTCCGGAGCACATGTCCCCCTTTACTTCCCTAGTTTCGGCACTGCATGATCTTAACACTAAAAATAAATAATACAATGTTTCAAACACATGGCATTCTTAGTGTGATTATTTTATTTAGAAATTTGCAAGAGTTTCTTTAAATACTATACCAGAGTTTCCCCCCCAGGTTTAAAAAGGGGCAGGGCGCTACTGTTCTGAAAAAGGCACTTTTTTGATTTTTAGGGGCACTTTTATAGCATTGAATCTAGAATCTAGCAGTTCAAAAAATCGTGGAAACAGAAATTTTGTCAAAGAATCCAGAAAAAAATCCAAAATTTTCATTAAAAATTTAAAAAAAAAGGTAAATTTTGTTAAAAGATTGCGAAAAAAAGGCAAACATTGTTAAAAGATCGCAAAAAAGCAGCCGATTTCGTTAAAATATCGCTAAAAGACAGCAGGTTTTGTTTAAAAATCACGAAAAAATGGCAGATTCTGCTAAAAAACGTGTGAAGAAGACAAATTTCATGAAACGATCACGAAAAAATGGCAAATTTATGACGAATTACAAACAAACAGAAACGTGCAGGGGGGGGATTTAAGAGGTGCCAAATTTATACTACAAACATCATTTTTGGGCTGTCACAAGAAAAAAGTTGGTAGGGGGGGGGGGGGCTCAAATTCTGATCGTGCCCGAGTACAGTTTTCTTTTCCCCCGAAAATGATATTGAATTATAAGAAAATGCGCTTTTGGAGCAAGAAAAACACAATTTTGAAGCAGGAAAATGAGTTTTTGGAACAAAAATGTTCACTTCTGGAATTAACTTTTTTTTTGTGCTACTTTGACAAAATTTGCATTTTCTGCGATCTTTTGACAAAATCTGCCATTTTTTCGGGATATTTTGACGATTTTTGCATTTTTTTTTTTTTTTTTTTTTTTTTTTGCAAAATTTGCCGTTTTTGTGATTTTTATGACAGAATTTTCCGTTTTATTGCAATTTGTGGACGAAATTTGCCGTTTTGTGAACTTTTGGCGCAATTTTCCGTCTTTCTCGAATCATATTACAAAATTTTCTGTTTTATCGCGATTATCGATGAAATATATCGTTTTTTCACGATTTTTTGAGGATATCTGCCACTTTTTCAGGATCTTGTACAAAATTAGCCATTTTTTCGCCAATCTTGCCAAAAATTAGTCGTTATTTCGTGATTTTTTAACAAAACTTGCTGTTTTTTCGCGATTTGTTGATGAAATTACGTTTACCCTGGGACGCATAAGAATTTTTTTTTTTTGCGTTCCATCGCCGATTTTTTGCGCTATAGCACGCTTGTATTATCGCTGAAGAGCTGCGTTTTTTTCAAATGTGGGGCAAGAAGGGCGCTATTTTTTTTAATATACGACCAGAGGGGTGCTAGTTTTTGGATGAGAGGCAAGAGGGGCGCTAGTTTTTAAACTAAAGGGAAGGAGGGGCGGAGCGCCCCCCCTGAAACCTTCTGGGGAAAACTCTGCTATACTAAGTAATAGGCAAGTAAATATTCCTATATTTAGTATATTCATACTTAAACAGAAATTCCTTACTGTTGCAAATTTGACTTAAATGAAATTTAAAGCCATTTTATTTTTCTAAAAACTAATTGCTTATCTGTGTTATATAAAGCTAAATATATTAAAAAAATTTAATACGTGTGTTTATATTTTCAATTTATTTAAAAATAATTTTAAAAACCTGATTTAAATCAATGACTTAAAAAATCCATTGATTTTAATCATGATTAAAACCAATTATGTTGATTTAAATCAACAAATCCTATGGAATAATGGAGAAGGTACCTTAATTTCTTTGAATTTACTTAGGTCAAATGTAAAAATAATAGCTCTTCTTGATGCCACATGTGATCATTTATATTAAATTTTATTTAATTGATTTATGTAGCTTCAATTATTGTATTTGTTTTTTAGGCACAAATTGTAGAATCCGTAAAGTCCCAGCATGGATAAATGAAAGTATGTATGGATAAATCCTGCAAATATCCAGCAGTCAAAGCTCAGTTCTAAATAAAATTTTGAAATTGGTAAGTTTTCTTTAAATATTTCTAAATAAGACATCATAATAAAATAAAAAATTCTTATCAAAGCTATGCATATGTGTATCTTCCTGTTATATATTCTTTAATCATACTTAATTTATATTAATTAATACATTCTTTAAAGTATCCAAGTAAAGATAATTAAAGGCAAGTCCATGAGTTTTCTGTCATAGAAATAAATGGAACTTCTTGTTTTAAAAATGAAAATACATGTGCAAAATTATTACAATAATGGCAACTACTAGAAATGATAACGTTGAAAATTTCATTTAATACAGTAGACTTCCTCACATCTGCACAGCTTGGGACCAGAGATTGTGCGGATTTTAGCAATTGCAGATTTCTGGTCAACTATTCTGGAAACTATCAGGGCCGTAACTACCACAGGGGCAGCCGGGGCACCGCCCCGGGGCCCCCAAGCCTTAGGGGCCCCAAACTGGTGGTTAAAAAAGTATTGATTTTATTTCTAGTCTAACTTGATATAAAATGCACAACACCTAGCTAAATGTTAATAATAACAAAAAAATTTCAAAGTGCTAGAGTAAATGTTTTTGCGTGTCCGTCGATATACTCCATACGCTTCGCATGTAAAAGCAGCTCTAGAGCAGACAGCAGAATGTCGAGTCGAATGTGTCATTTCACATCACCATGTTTGCCATTCGCACCGAAGCTAGAATAAGGAAGAAAATATGGACTTCTGATCGGTTGAATAATATAAAAAGCATCTAAAAAATTCTAGAAAACATAAAATCAGAAAAAATTCAAAATTCATCTTTCATTTTTTTAGGCTTTTCATACTGTGTTCGTTTAAACAGCGACGTGCGGAAAAAAAAAATGCGCCCAGGACAAAGTTTTAATTTGGCCTGTTCGCGAAGGCCCTCACTAGTTTGCCCCGGGGCCTCCAAGTTTATAGTTACGGCCCTGGAAACTATAATGAATGATTACAGTATAATGAAATATTATGATAAGTAATAAAGTAAAATAATAAAAATTCACATAATTTTCAAATGATTTAAATATTAAAAGCAAAGGCCAAATTAATAACCGATTATGAATGATTAAATATTCATTATAAAGATGAAATGTATTTTTCCTAAATTATTCAATGAAACTTGCCTCATAAAAGTACATTACTAATTCGCATCAAAATTATAAAACAAAGAAATATTATTTCAGGTTTAGCCAGACTTAATAACCAAAAAAGCTTGATTAATGTATAAATTATAATTGGTAAGAAGATTGTTATTACCAGTGATATCAGCAATATCTTCAATTTTTTCACAAATTTATTCTTCCTTCAGGATAAAACATGAATTCAGTAATATTAGCAAAAATTATAAATTAAAATATATATGGAATGTATATAAAAATAAAAAGTCATATTTTGTCTCTATATTTGAACTAACTGTTTCATTGTTTACATCTGTAAATTATGTGCAGATTTGAGAGAGTCTACTGTAATTGAATCTTTTTTACTATTATTGATTTTTCTACAATTTTAATGTAATCAAATGATAATCATCAGAAATATTTAATTGTTTTTAGTTCAACTGTATATTTATTTATTAAATAAAAAAGCAAATTAAACTTTGCAGAGAAAATATAGACAATTTTTTGTTGTAAATTAAGTTGAAAACAATTTTTATAAGTAAGTAAATAGCCATCTGTTCTAGATTTTCATTAATAAATATATATTGAGAAATTTAATTATTTATTTACATGTAATATATTGAGAATCTGAAACTTTAAAATATAATTCGGGTTTAGAATTGAAAGTTACACCCAAAACTAAATATGGAAAAAGAAAATTACGGTACAGAACCATTTATCTGGAATGGTTGGGGCAGATATATTCCAAATAACTGTTTTTTCTGGTTAACTGGTTAGGCATTAAACCAGCATCCATTTGGTAAGTTTTATGAAATATATGTGGTTATGGTATTACTTCTAATTTTCAATTAATTATTAGATGACTTGAATTAAGAATCAGATGCAAGTAAAATTAAAAAATAGAATTCGAAAGAATATAATTTATAGGAATCCTTTGGGTACAAAAAATTTTCTGTTTCCTCTGCATAAAAATTGAAAACATCTACAGTACAACTAAATATGTTTCCATTTCAAAAACTAGATGTTGTCATCAAATTATACAATTGTTTCAAGCAATGCATTTGTCAAATTGGCCACATATGACACTTTTTTCTGCAAAGATTCCATTATCAGCCTATTAGAAATAAAATTCTTGGTAACTGGTTTTACGGATAACTGGTTTCCAGATAAATGGTTCCGTACTGTATATATTATGCTTTCAGTCATAGTGTCAGTTTGGAAACTGATTCCAGACAAACAATTGCTATGTTGTATTTTCAGTTTTGTTTGTATATTATAGCTATATCTTAAAATTAAGTGTTTTAATATTTTTGAAATTTGTTGCAAGAGTATAAAATAGAGCCCCTTTTCATACATAATGAATAAAAATTCGAAGCCTGTGCGATGACAGGCATACAAAAAAACTATTTTCAATCACAGAAAAAAAAAAGGAAAGAAAACAAAATATACGTCCTCTGGGAGACTAAGTGAAGCACAAGAAATTTGACAGTGTGATATATATCAATGCTATTTGAATTTTGCTATATATATTCACTTTTAAATATTTTTGCATATATTTATTTTGATTTATGTAGTAAGATTATTTACTTTTATTCTAGCCATGTGCAAATTTTGCTCACAGCATTCTTTCTTGCCTTTTATTTTTCACATATTGGTATTTATGTAAAAGAATGTAAGTGTTATGTATTTTATATGAAATAAGTGAATGGCCATGGTTCTCGCTATCACTCGCCATTGTGCCAGATTGCGACTAAATTCTTCATTTGGCGAGTAAACAAGCACTTAGATTTGCCAAATTTGTAGTACTCAATTTTTGCTTTTTCTTTCTTTTCTTTTTCATTTTTCATACACATGCATATACAAATATTTTTAATATATTTGTATCGAATACTTGAAATTAGATTAATAACAATCATTGTCGCAGTTATAACAAAATTAGGATATTTTAGAACTTATTGAAAAAAGGGAATACATTAAAGATAATTTTTTTTTACCGCTATACGGTGAATCTATTTTGTTAATACGTTTTTCATTTGGCGAATGTTCTTTATTTCTAATTAGCCGAATTATTAACGTTGGTTTGACCAATGTTAATAATTCGGCTAATTGTTGGTCAAATGTCAGCGAGAACACTGTGAATGGCTATATTTAAAATAAATGAAATCAGAATGGGCTGGTTATCAGAATATTTGGCAATTTATCATCTGTGTCTGACTACCATAAAACTACTAAAGATTGTTAAAAAATTATTAAATTTTGCATTTTCTTTTACTCAAAAATTGAAACTTTCCTTATTTCCTTTTATACATTTTTTTTAAACTTTTGCAGTCGTAATGATATTTTACTCTGAATTTTAATTAGGTTTATTTATTTTTTATTTTATTTATTATTATTATTATTTTCAGGTGCTGTCAAGGGAAAAAAGTACATATCAGGGGAGCATATTGAAGAAGTATTAAAGACATAATTATGCCATGTAAAAGAATGCAAATGTTATGTAAAAAAAAATTTTGAAAATGTAAATTAAAGTTTATCAATAATAAATGTATTTATTATTGTTATTTTATTTTGATGTTTTCCCCCTTAACATTGGTTCCAAATGCACATTTTTTAGAAATTGAATTTTTTAAAACTTTAAATTGATGCATTTTATAGCAATGAGTAATGTATTTGGATTATTATTATTTAGAAATATTACATCCATATTGGAATAAAAGATGTAAATAGATTTAGTTGCAGTTTTGTTATGAATTTTGAAAAAAAGAAGAAAAGAACATTATTGGCATATTAAAAAAGGACTTTACTATATGTTTCATGTGCTTAATATCAAACTTTTCATACATTTACTATAAAAATTAAAGAATTCAATGGAATTGCATACATAGAAAAACTAAATTGAATAAATATATAACTTAATTGAAACAAAAACTTATTGCAATCTAAAATACAACTATGAAGAACAAAACAAGTTGTCAGGTAAGAAGTGTTAAATATCATGAAATCTGATAGAGTAAGTATTATCAAATTCTTATGATCCTGTGTTTTTATAATTGAAGCTATTAAAATATAAAGAGAAGGGAAAATGTTCTTAAATCTATCTAAAAATACAAGTATATTTAACGAACTTTAATAATTGATTGTGTAATTGCTTTTGTATGTAAGAAATGATATGATTTTTTTTTTTTTCCTATCATTTATATTAAAAATTCCAAAATTTATGCTATCTTAGTGGCAACTGATCATCATAAGTTTCTTAAAGTGTTAAGTTAAAGATTTTGATTTAAGGTAAATGATATAAATAATTGATTGGCAGAAATTTTTAGTAGCAAATATTCAGTAAAATGGTTACTTGCATATATTTTTTTTAATGTATTTCTCAGAATTTCAATTTATAGAAGTGTAAATAAGTTAAAAAAAAAAAGAGTATTTGTTTTTGTGAATGAAGTATTTTTTTCTGAGTTTTCATTTTTTTAGGCATATTGTAAAAAATTACTTTTAACTTTTTTTTTTTATCTCTTTCATTTTTATAACATGTCTAATCAAAAAAAGAGAGAATTAATAAAATTATGGAAAATAAGTAAAAAAAAAAATCCAATAATTAATTTTAGAATTTTGTTAATATTTGATTTAGTGCATACTCAATTTTTTCTTTTTAAGTAAAAACTTCTTGCATATTCACAATTTCATTTTTGAAATGAATACAAAAATTTTCACATTGTACATTGTGTATTTATAGAAAAAAACAATGATGAAATCTGAAATGTGTATGATATTAACCGAAAAATATAAAGTAAATTCAATATGTTATATCAGATAATCAACAAAGAATCCTACTCAGTTATATCTCATTCATTATGTACTACTTATTAGTTTTTATTAAAGATGTTTGAGAACAGAAATAATATATTTCACTTGAAATAGATTAGTATTTTTCTAGAGTTCATTTTTAATGCTTATTTTAAAATTAATATTTTTATTGTAATTTATTCATAAAGAATTATTATATGTTTGTGAAAAACAACAGCAAACAATTATATAAAAAGAAATCTAATAAAAAATGTTTTAATAACAAAAAAAAAAGAATGATATATAATTAAATAGAGGGGAAGCTCTGTTGCCCCATCTGTTCTTTCCAAAAGGTGCTCTGATTTTAATTAATTTTATCTTGCACAGTGGTGTTCTATTTACACATTGGTTATCTAAACATTTCTATTAAAAAATAAGCATTATCTGGGTAATTGTCCAGGCTACCAGTATCTTTTAATTAATATGTTGCATTATAACCTCCTTCCTGTATGAGATAAAATAAATAAAAATCAGAAAATCATGTAGAAATGAAACGTGGAGCAATTTGCATCTTCCTCATCTTTTTTTTTTTTTTTTAATCTTATTATTTTATTATTATATTCTTTTCTTAATGGTTATATTTGCTGTTGTTTTTACCAAACATAACTCCTCATGAATAAATCACAATCAAAATATTAATTTAAAAGTAAGCATTCAAAATGAATGCTAGAAAATTACTAATCTCCTTCAATTTTATGCCGGACAAGCAGAGGGTGCATAATTCTATTCATTTTACCTAGTCCTATGAGCGTCCTACCGCATCCTAAAAACGTCGAAAAATGACGTCCGGAGGACGGGAGTAGGTGTCGCTTTTTGCTCTCCACCGGACGTCCGCCGGATAACTATCGGATATTATAGGATGTCCGCCGGATGAGGCTATATACTGAATAAGACGCTTATCGTACGTCCGCAGGACGACTTTGTGCCGCATGGGTAACTTCATTTTTCTTGTGATTATCAATATAATAGCAAACAGAACGGCGTGAAATACCCAATTGAATAGCAATTTCTCTCTGAGACATTGGAATTGCGGAATAATAAAGAGATACAATTTGACGTGCTACTTCTTCATTGACTAGATTCATCAAAAACGGGTTTTTTCTTTAGTTAAAACACTTTTTTATAGACTCTGGGTAAAAGGAAATGCAATTTAACAATAAAACGAATGGAATCCCGTCGAATTCGACGAATGAAATGTTTAAAAGACCCGATCGATTTGGTTTAAAAAAAAAAAAAAAAAAAAAAAAGCAAAAGTAAGTACATTATTGAATCAATAAATATATTCACAAAGTAAATGTCAAATTTGCCAGTTACAATTTTGCATTCAAATATTCGCACATCTACAGTTCTCTGCAGCTCTCCGCACATCTACAGTTCGCACATCTACAGCGAAATCCAGAAATTTTATTTTATATGCACTCACAGAAAAATAGCTTTATTTAAAAAAAAGAAAAAAAAGTAATATTGGGTACTACTAGGTTATCCCATCGACCAAAAAATTATCGCCAAACTATAAGATTAAATGCCAATAATGGATGATCGTGAATGTCACATTCAATGATATTAAATACGATTCATGTGTTTAAAATGTCATTGATTTTTATTTCGACTTTTTATTAATATTCTACTAATTATTTATTTTTTCGTTATTTAAAATAAAAATTATGTCAATATGTATAATTTGGCTATTAATGTGGCGATTTGTATAATTTGGCGAAATTGGTCGACGGGATAACAGAGTAGTACCTAATATCGTTATGAGTAAAAATACGATGTTTTAAATAGTGACGTCATTTTCTCTTCAATTGTTCTTTAAAAGTTACTGTTTATGAAAAAGGCATCCATAATAATATTGTAATTCCCTTTTATCTGGTTGCTGAATGACACAGTTTTCCTCATTTGAAATTTCTCTTATTTTGATTTAGACATTAATTTTTATCATAAATTATTTTCTGTCATTTTATTTACATTATTAATATTATTTCTCAGTAAATATATATTTTTTTAACTCAATTAGTGTATAATTATACGCAATCATTTTAGAAAATAAATTTTTATTATCGAGAGAAAACCTAAACTGTGTTGCCACCATTTTGAAGAAATGTCATGAAAAAGCTTTTAAAATTAAAAATAAAATATAAAAATGGAAATAAATTAAAAAATAATTAAAATGGGCACAACTACAAATAAATAGCTTTCATTTAAAAAAATAATTATCAAAATCGGTTGACTAGAAATTTCAGGGCTGATGACACGACATTTTTAGCTTGTCTGAAAGAAATAGCATCGGATGCTAAAAAATTCTTAAATGCGAAAGAAAAAAAAGGTTATAAAGTAACAATTTGCATAATTTTGTAGAAATGCTCGCTATTTTTATGACTATTAGTTAATGTCTGAGGCATAAAATTTCTTTTTAGGGTCACTTTTTTAGCAGATCTTTCCCTTTCACATTCTTTTGTCTTAGCTATTTTTACATAGCACACTACTTCATTATAACAAAGTGCCCCTATGCATGTAATACGGGTGTTTCTTACAAAAGGAAATCAAAAGAATAATTCATTTAGTTTTACATGAAAGTATTTCAGGATAAAAGAAAATCTGATCTAACCTCACGCCTTCTTATTCCATTTTCTCGAAATGAAGGACCATATGAGAGGTAGTTTCACTTTTAAAAAATTTCCAATTGAAATGCTGAAATCTGCAAATGATTATTTTATTCAAAGAGGCTGGATAACAAAATAAACAATGTACTTAGATGGAGCAATTAATAACTGTAGGTTCCAGGTGGTGATCATTTATTAGGGATCATTTATAGTTTAAAGATCCTGCATAAAGCAGATTTTTTTTCGATTATTTTTTAATCCGTTTTCTTCAGGATTTAATGAATTTATATTTTACAAAGCTGATTATATAGTTGAGTATAACATATTTTCTTATTCTATATTTCAAGTAATTCAGTTATTTGAAATTTAATAAGATTATCTTTGTAAATTTAATTTGCGTGTTAAAGGAGGGGGATTTCAAAGTCCTTGTTTGCTCCGAGAAGAAGAAAAAAAAAATAGTTTGATTTTGTAAAGAAGGCCTTAAAAATCTTCCAAATGGAAACTTGTCGAAGACCTTTTTTTCCCCGTTTGTTTTAGTAATCTATATTTCAAATGTTTTGCTGTTCTTAGATGAGTAAACTCTGTATAAATGGAATCTGTTTTTAATGGAATCTTGTAAGTATTTCCTTTCTCCTTTGATAGGAACATCTGCAAGATACAATTATATCTACTAAATTATAATTTTATGTCCCAGCGATTTCGCTTTTACAGGCTTTACTGTATAGTATTATCGTGCATATTTATTATAATAAAACTCGTTAAAACGGAATATCATTGTAGAAAAGAAAATTTCCGTAATAAACCGTGTTTCATTTCTGTGGGTTGTATTAATTTAAAATTGTATTGAGTATGGGACTTTTGCTCTTATAGGCAGGTGCACATTTTTAGGTAGATTTCGTAAGAAATACTACCTATTGCAATCGCACCAGTTTATATATCTATCTATCTATCTATCTCACTTTTTTATGGACACGATAACTTCTATAATTCTTCACCAATCTCCACCAAACTGGTACATAAAATCAATGGGGATAAAATCTTGGCTGAGTTCAATAATGGGCAAAATCGGACCAAGGGGGTCGGAATAGGGGGCGTTTTTGTGAAAACCGAAAAAACGCTATAACTTCTTAATTAAAGTAGATATCGAATCGGTTTAAAGTTTATATTACTTCTTAAAAACGGGTCAAAAGTATATGCATGACAGATTTTTGATAAATTTAGAAGTGGGCTCAAGGGGCGAAAAAAAACAGGGATTTTGAGAGAAAAAAATTCATAACTTCGTCAATTTTCAAGATATCAAGTCCAACTAAATTTTTTGAAAATGGTCTTAAAATTATCTAAAACTTTTGTTTTACAAGTTTTTGATAGGACCAACTTTTATCGATGAAAAAAATTAAAAACGAAAAGAAAAAGGGCGCTGAAAAAAGAAAAAAATCCATAACTCCGTCAATTTTTAAGATATCAAATCTGATTAAATTTGTTTTACATCTTTTCAAAAATATCTATAACTTTTATATTGACAAGTTTTTCATAGGACCAATTCGTATAGCAAAAAGAAATTAAACAACAATAGGAATTGGAGAAAAAACCTCAAATCCAAACGGCTTATATTCTGACTCATTTTTAAATTCATTTTTGATTTTAAACGCCTCCAAATGGTAGATCCTCTTATTTAGAAACTGTATAAAGTGACGCATTGGTCAATTTTCTAATAAAGACAGAATATATTTCAAAAAAGGCTACCAAAAAGGGTATTTTGAACAGAATTTCCGAAAGTCATCGGGACTGAAAATTGAAGGAAGTATTCAAATAAGAAATTGCGTTTTTTTCTGACTCGTTTTTAAATCCAGTTTTGTTCTCAAACGCATCCAATTTACAGATCCTCTTATTTAGGAACTATATAATGTGATGCACTGGTCAGTTTTTTGATAAAGACGGAATATATTTCAAAAAAGGCTACCAAAAAGGGTGTTTTGGTAAAAATCGTCTGCTTTCATTTATGTGAAAAAGCTCCAGTAAGAAATTGTATTATTCGTTACCATGGTAATTTATTCTTTTTATTTTTATGTTTTTGGCAGCATTCTATGTTTTTGTTTTTAAGTTTGTGTTTATTCGAATGTAAAAAGATAATGGAATGTTGATAGCCGACCAATGGCTCGCATATTTCAGTGTGAAATAAAACGCATCTACAGTCCATATTTGTTGTGTTTAAGAACCAGCGTGTGTTATTTTTATTAGTGTAAAATCCGCTAAGACCAATTTTGGTATTACGAACAAAGGGTATTTTGAACAAAATTTTCAGAAATCATAGTGACTGAAAATTTAAGGAAGTGTTCAAATAAGAAAATGCGTTTTTTTTCTGACTCGTTTTTAAATCCATTTTTGCTCTCAAATGCATCCAATTTACAGATCCTCTTATTTAGGAACTATATAATGTGATGCATTGATCGGTTTTTTGATAAAGACAGAATATATTTTGAAAAAGGCTACCAAAAAGGGTATTTTGAACAGAATTTTCCGAAGTCTTCGAGATTTGAAAATTTAAAGTTTTCACATAACAAATTGCGTTTTCTATGACTCGTTTTAAAATCCATTTTCGCTCTCAAATGCATTCACTTTACAGATCCTCTTATTTAGGAACTATATACTGTGACGCATTGGCCAGTTTTTTGATAAAGATAGAATATATTTTTTAAAATGCTGTCAAAGTGAGTATTTCGCACAAAATTTTCCGAAGCAATCATGATGAGCAATAAGAATGTATTCAAACAACAAATCGGTTATTTTATGACTCATTTTTAAATTCAATTTTTTTCTCAAATGCTTTCAACTGACAGTTTTTTGTTATTTAGGAACTGTATAATGTACTGTTTTGGTCGATTTTTTAATAAATTTAGAATCTATTTCAAAATATGTTGTCATAATGGGCATTTGAGCTGAATTTTTCTTAAAATGATTCTGATAAAACCAGTTTTTGCAAAAAAATGAAATTAAAAAATTTTCATAAACGGCCAAATGAAGTTATTAAACTGGGTGTATCTCTAATCATATTTTTTTTTTTTTTGTTGTTGTTGTTGAAATGAGCACTCTTCGAAATCTACCTCCGCCTATAGGCCCAGCCGACAGGGATTTTTCATTCGTCACATTTATTACTTTCTAATGTTCATTTTTTAGAAAACAAAGAAATAAAAAAAAAAATTTTAGAAAATTAAAAAAAAAAAAAAAAATTCCTGGGTTTTGAAAAATTATCATGAGCTTTCTAAAAATTCGACAGAATTGAGAATTTCCTAAAAATTATCAAATTAATTTAATTTCCCTACATCTAGGGATTTTTATCTAAATTTGAAAAATCTGTAAATCTGAGTTCTATATTAATTAATGACAGCGAGATCGAAAAGATCTCAGCCGTGCATTTTTAAATATCATCGAATAAATCTCGAATTAAAAAAGCTAATAAATTCATTACATTATAAATCTGAAGAATTTGTTTATTTCCGGTGTGAGTTTTGAATTAAAAAGAAAATTATTTTTAGATTATGTAAGTAGAAAGACAATATTTATAAAACAGTACTATTGTATGAAGACCATTCACATGGCTATGGGACTAGGGGCATGGGCAAGAGGTATGACTTGGATGTAGAAGAGGGTATACGGGGGTATACTCCGCTAACCTTCTAGACTTTCTAAGGAATACATTATACCCTCTGTTTCCCATGAAAGCTATACTAAACGCATTCTTCGGTAAATCCTCTCTTTTGAGCTGCATGTAGCGTATGGGTGCTGCAAAGAGCGTATAATTTCCCCCTGTTTCAAAACCTTTATTTTTTTCACGACTATATCATCGCTTTTTATGTTTTTCTATTACTTTTGTTTTGAGTTATTCAGAAACAAGTTCATCATCTAGATTATTTTAAGCGTAACTAAATAACAAAGAAGAATAATATTGTAAAGATATTTTTTTATTATTATCTTTGCTCATTTGGTGAATATTTATTAATAGTGAAAATTAAAAAAAAAAGGTAAAAAACGCAATTGAAAGGGATTGACACTATTTTGCACGTTTTGGATACATCAGATTTATTTGTAAAATATTCCCTTTACTGCCGGAAACAAGAGCATTTTCCTTTTATAATGGATATGGTTTCTTGTAGTTTTCATATAATGATTTTTTTACTTTAAAATGCAATGTTTTTACAAATTGAAAACATTTTTTTTTTAATTTTATAGACCATGATAATAAAATTACATTTTATCTGTGACTATTTATATCACTAAATTAAAAAAAAAAAGCTTTTAAAAAGAGACGTTTGGAAATGTTTTTGACATTTTAACAGTATATATCATCCTTTAATACACAACTTTTCACTAAAAAATTATTTAAAAAAAACTACCAAATTATAAATTGTTAGTCCCCTTAAAATATATTTTAAATTCGTGAAATAAGGCTCAATGATTTTTTTAAATAATTTTTTTGAATTATTAAAAAAGTTTGATATTTTTCTACAATAATATAAATGCAGTTTGCATCTGATCTTTACATGAAATCGTACGGTGCAGATGATGCTCCGCCTACTTTATATAGCATGATTTTCTGCACTTTTTTTTTAAATTAAACGAATGCATAATATAATGCTGATGGACGGAGTTTAAATGTAAAAAACATCGGGGGCGGAGTACAGATGTAAAAACATATTAATAGGTTTCAGATGTTGTATCCGGAATTAATACACATAGCTTGACACTTTGGGAAGTTTATTGTTCACTAAAGAGTAATTTCTGATAAATTAAAATTAGCAAATTTAATTAAAAAAGCATAAATATGGTTTAAACAAAATTTTCCCGTTCTTATCCGACACCACCTTTTATTATTCTCAGATGATATTTCAGTGCTATAAAACTTTTTTTTAATTACTTGCGATAAGAATCTACAATAATAATAATAATCATTAAATGCAAATATTTTAAATTACATTACATACATTAAATGCAAAAAATTTATAAATATATATATATATATTTATAAAGTATGAAATTGCATAATTTTGGAGAATTACTTGCTATTCTTAAACCGGCGTGACTGTGTAAAGATTGAAAACTAGCGATGTCTAGTAGTCAAGAAAGTTGCAGTAGCGAAATTGCGAAACCGAAATTTCGCCGGAAAGTGTTGCCATTCTCAAAATGACGTTTCCGTTACACACAGATATGTTTGTCCTTTATAATATAGATAAGAAATCAGTAGCACTAATCCATTCTACTTTCATGGATATTCCTGTAGAATCACATACAAAAAATTTTCCGCTACACTTTAATAATTGATATTTTTGGATAAAAGCAATAAACAATACCTAATTTCACAAATTACAATAACCAATTGGAAAAGGATTTTTTTAAGAGTAATGTAAATTTTATAACTATAAAAAAATTGTAAACAAGCGTTTCAATTTTTTCGTGATCGTCACACAATTTATAATCGGTTGAATCGATAATTAGACTTCGTGTTTTTGCCTAAAAAGATGATCTTTCACATGACGTCTTTCTTTGGATTCCGTGTTTTTCCACATCTGATAATTTGCGGAGATCCATTTTTCTGACTTTTTTACTTTCCACTTTATTAACAACGAGATTTGACTTCCTCTTCAAATAAAAATTCTTCTAAATGTAAAGAATATCATAAAATTACGAATAAACAAATAAAATACAGACATCCATTGCCCAAAGCAAAATGTTTGAATGTTTTCCATTGAGTTAAGGAAAATCAGTAAAAACATCGTTTTTATGATGACCAAAACGGGAATTAATGACAGAATCCTATATTACGTATGCCATTGATTAAACATTACCATAATATCAATCGTATTATCCGAGGATCAAACAATTCCTTTTGGACCCAGAAATTTTATTTAGTGATTAAAGACAAATATTTAAGCCGTTCTAAAGAGTTACATACATTTCTGAAAAAATTCTGGGTTGAAAAATGATTGTTTGATCAGCGGATTATACGTCGGAAATTAGGTAATATTCCTAGACCAATCATAAAGAAAAAAAAAATTGTGGACACCGCAAGGTCTAATCCCAACTGAAAACATCACTCATTTACCAAATGATTAAAAAAACATATATACTATATATGTATTCTAACATACAGGGTGATTATAATTAAAGTCCGAGTTTCAAAACGCTTTAAAAAGCGAACCACTCATTAGAATGGCGTCAAAATTTAACAGCGTATCATTGAAGAAGGGGAAAAGAACATGAACCAAAAAAAAGTTTCAAATTTTAGCGACAGATGGCGCGCGTCAGAATTTCGACTACAAAGGACAAATAGTAAAACAACGGCTAAGGCGTAAGTTACACGATATAAACCAACTGTATAGTTCAGTGTGCATGACTGTACGCGTGTGATACTGTTAGTTACGTAAGCCCGTCCACCACAGCAAGGTTGTACCACATCGGATGGGAAAAATCGGTTTTTAATTGTCCTGAGGCCAAAAACCGCATAAAAAGCATCCCTCCAATCGGTTTTTAGTTGTCCCAACGCTTTTATAACACCTGAAATTGTCGTGCGCATGCCAGGTATTTTAATTTACATATACTAACGCTTACAGCGCCATCTGTCACTCAAATTTGGAACTTTTTTTGGTTCATGTTCTTCCCCCCTTCTTCAATAATACGCTGTTAAATTTTGACGCCATTCTAACGAGTGGTTCGCTTTTTAGAGCGTTTTGAAACTCGGACTTTAATTATAATCACCCTGTATATTTGTATCTAGCATAGGTCTTTAAAATATTAGTTATCGTAATCCATTATAACGGGTTAACAAAATCATGTCACCTTTTAAACTTTATTTGCTACGCCTCAATTTGCTACGCTTATTAACTGACGCCTCAATGAATTGTTCCGCGACGAATTGACGCAGACCCGTTTTAATGGAATATCCAATATACAGGAATAACCATTGGCGTACCCACGTAGGGAGCAAAGGGAGCTGAAGTTCCTCCCAGAACGCGAGAGTAGAACACTTTAAGAGGGTTTTTTTTATGAAAATTTGTTTTTATCGTATTTTAATATAATTTTGCAAAATAGAAATTTTTAAAATTACTAATCTTTTTACTATTTTTTTTTTCTTGTTTACTAATTTTCTCATGAAATTCGAAATATTACCATATTTAATATTCATCCCTTAAAACAATATTTTATTTTTATCAGTCGAAAAGATTTAAGTCTTCAAAATTAGCTTCATCAAAATATTTTAGAACTCCCTCTTCCCCCTCCCACAATTCAGTCTTCGCTCTATATCAATTCGAAAAACAAAAATAAATAAATAAATAAAAATGACCGAACTCAACACATCTTGCCTATTTTTAATCAAATGTAAAAATATCGGACCGAGCTCGTCCAGTAGTCCGATCTCAAAAACATGGACCTCTAAAATATGCTAGCCCCCTCCAATACTTAATCCTGGGTGCGCAACTGGGAATAACAATTACAACAAATACATTATTGTAAAAATAGTCTTATTTTCCACGCCCTCATTAATTATAAAAAATTAAACAGAAAATAAATAAGAATAAATATTAAAATAAATATATAATCTTATTCTTTTTCGTAATACTAATAATATATATTCTACATAAAAATATAAGAATTTATATTATAAAAAACATTTTGCTTCTAAGATGTTGTACAATAACAAAAACATTTAAAATATATTAAAACATTAAATGTTTTTATTTTTATACAACGTCTTAGAAGCAAAATGATTTTTATAATATAAATTCTTATATTTTTATGTAGAATATATATTATTAGTATTACGATTTAGTTATTAATAGACGTAATCAAGACTTATTTAGTGTTATTTTTCACATTCTTATTCTTTTTATCAATAATTTAAAAAAAATTATCATTGTAGTACTTTGTTAAATCACAGACTTCAAAATTTGATTACCGTTACAGTTTTATGGTTTTAAAGTATACGAAAATTTCATCGTTTTATTTTCCTTAAAAATTAAGTTCTTTCCTGCAAATGTATGAGGTGTTTGTTTTAACATTTAGGAAAAAAAAAATAATTCGATTAAAAGTATATTAGTTTTAAGTAAATACTTAGGAGGTGTTTTTCCATTAAAAATTGCTTTCCTGAATTATTTCGCACAAATATTATTCTTTATTCTGAAAAAAAAAAAGACTTATTGATATTTATATAATTGTTTTTGTAAACTTTGCTATAATCCACCCAGTACTGTTCTCAGGGCAGAGAATTGGGCTTTTTAACTGTGGTTTTGACATAAAAATATATGCATAAAATGGTTTATTTATTTTCATTCAGTAACGACGATACAAGTTTTACATACACTTATTAACGATAAACGATACAAGTGGTCCCCAGCGAAAGGCAAGGGACACTTGTTAAAGCAAAATGGATTAAAGATCTGAGACACCGAGTGTGTAGCCTATACTAAAACAGTTTTAGCTTTTTCGAATTTTTATTCCGGTGTAAAACTTTCCATATTCTGAAAGTTTACCGAAAGATTCTTATGCATTGTTCAGTCATTCTTCTATTACCAATATTTCTTCCTCTTTGCAATGTCCACATTGACCGTTTGTTGGTTGCGAAAATTGAGGGGCTACTTCAGTCAGACGAAAATGCCCATTCGCTAATGCTAATAATGTAATAGAAGAAATTATTTAAAGTATCTTGCTTGGATTTCAATATTTCAGTTATTTTCAGTTGGATACATGAGGTAAATCTATGCGAAGGCCGATTTTTACTTTTTCAATTTTGTTAGAAGGTTTCTATTTAAAGGGATGTTTTTATTTTCGAAACCGGTTCCGAAAAAGGAAGTTAAAAATATATGTAAACAAATTTTTTAAAAAAAAGGGCAAAAAGGCCTTCATACCTCAGCTATCCACTGTAACAAAAAAGAATACTTAAAAATACTAAAATGTATATGATATGCCTTTAAAAATCCTCCAATCGGTAGGTATCGTAAAAAGATCGTGGAAAAATGGTAGATTTCGTTAAAACATAGGAACAAACGGCAGATTTCCCCCAAAAGATCGCAAAAAAGGCGTGTTTCATCAAAAGATCGTGTAAAAACTGCAGATTTCATCAGAAGATCGAGAGAAAATTGCAAATTTTGCAAAAACATCGCGAAAAAACTGCAGATTTTGCCAAAACATCGCGAGAAAACTGCAGATTTCGTCAAAAGATTGCGAAAATTACGATTAAAGATTACCAAAAACTGCCAAATTCTTCGAATAAACGCTAGAAACGACTAATTTCGTTGAAAAATCGTGAAAAAAGACAAATTTTGTCCAAAAATTGCGGAAAAACGATAAATTTCACCAAAGGTGAGCGAAAAAAAAATTGTCGGGAGAGATCCTTTCGTTACAAAAATTCATTTTACTACATCATTTTTTTTTTTTTTTTTTTTTGCTGCTTCAAAAACTGGGTTTGTGGGTATATTTTTTTTTCCTTTAGTTTCTCCTAAAATTGCTTTTCCTGTTCCAAAATGATTTTATTGCTTCTCCAAAAAGCGATTTTTCTGCTCCAAAACCCATATGATTTGCTTAATTAATAACTGTACCTTTTTTTTCATTTGTATGAATTTGAAAAATATCTGAATGCAGATTTTTTAAAAATTATCTTAAGGCTGTTTGTTCACAAATCTAAACTGAACTCTTCCTGACATATGTCAGAAAGAACCCATATGCACACTTTACATTTTCAAATATTCCTCAAATACGTACGCCATATTCTTCATTTCATTTCTCTTCGTAAAAGCATGAAATTGTTAGGCGCTCTTGCTGATATTTTACATTGAAAATAACGGTACCCTTAAGAACAATGTTCACAAATTTCGAACATTTGGTCTTTTAATCGTGTTAATTAATTTTGCAGGTAATTGCCGTGAATTTGATTTAAAAAGAAAAAAATTGTCTTAGAAGCAGTTGAGTTTGATATCGAGGCTGTATAACTAATTTAATTATTAATTATATACCAGCAAATATTAAAAATAAACATATTTAAATACCCAATATCTTAACCCGTGCTCAAATCTATAATAATAAAAGAACAAAACGCTCTGTCTGTCTGTGTGTGTATCTGTGTGTGTGTGTGTGTCTGTGTGTCTGCGATGGCTAGAAAAATCTACAGTACGTACGAAGCTCAAAATTTTTTTTGAGAGTAGCCCAATGTCTCTCCTGATGCACCTGAAGCTCAGAATTTCAAAATTCTATTTATTAAGTGAGTAATTAATTAAATTCCAAAGCTCACTCTCATAAAAAAAATCGCCTTTTTTCGCTTTTTTTCCATTTTATTTTCTTATGGTTGATTGGTTGCATAAAATTTTCGCAGAAATAATTAAAAAAGCTGGGACAGACCTTTAAAATTCATAGACTGGCAAACTGTCAGTTTAAATGAGGATTTTTTTTTAAATCACAGCTGCTGTACACCATGGAGAAAAAGATAGGTGGAGGCGAAGTAATCCGAAAAAATGTTTGCAACACGGAGTAAGAAGTGTCTTACTCCGTGGTTTGCAATATTAAACCATTTATCGCTGAAATTTTAATGTCTCAAACAAAAGCACGAGGAAGGAATTTTGTATTAATAAAACGAATTGAAAGAAACGAATTACAGCTGAAGCATATTTTACGAAGAAATAGTAATTTTTTAAAATGGTTTTTTTCTATTATATTATTTAGGTAAAAGTTAGGTTAAAGTTAAATTGCATTTATGTTATGGTTAGAATAAGGATATGTTACAATAAAGTGAATACATTTAGGCTAGGTTACATTTCTGTTATATTTAATTTACGGTAGGGTACTGTTAAGTCGCTATTAGGTTACAGACAGGTTCTGGTTACGGTATAAAAGTTTAAGGTTAAGAATTTATACACAGAGTTAACCTATACACAAGATCTGATTAAAAATAACACTTACTTTTGTTAAATAGCTCTGAAATTATAGTACTATATACCAACCTTTTAGCTACCATCGTGTATCGATTTCATTCATGGTATAGTTGGATTTAAGAGTGATATAATTAGTTTGAAATTCAAAATATTTCACTTGGGATTTGTATGTGAAAATAATAATTAGTTACGTGTCTAAACAGTGATTTTTACGGGTAAATATCAACTTTTTAACACGAAAATCATGCAATCGTTAGATACATATTCCCCCCCCACGTTTTTCATTGCTCATTTTGAGTATTTTTAGAGCTTAGTATTAGTTGTTTTTAATACCGATTTTTCACACAGTCAGTGGCTACGTATTTCAGACAATGCATTTCTGCATGTAACGAATTAATGATAAAATCATACAAATTTCAAGTTCGTTTAATATTGTTAATACGGACCCGGGCAACGCCGGGCGGGTCAGCTAGTATGTACATAAAATGAATCAAAAGCCTATCGCTAAAAAACGTAGCTATTTTAGCCTTTCTCTTTTGCATAAGCTAAATTTGTAGATTTTTGGATTATTTCTTTGTTGCTTGGATGGTTGCAGTACATTTTTGTCATGCTTCGAATGAAAGTTAAAATGAAAGGAAACACAATAACTTCAATTGAGTAAAGAAAGAAGTAGCTCCTCCCTCTCTCGCTGATTTGACTTTGGTGCTAGGCGTTTGCAAAGCTGCTAAGTCTCCGGCTTTATGGATACCATTATTTTAATTTTGAATTTTTTTTTATTTATTTAATTAGAGCGTTTGGCCAATTTAAAAGAACAACATTTCCCCTAAAATAATAGTAGTTCACAAAAAGCCGGAGACTTGGAAACTCTGTTAATTTCTTTAGAGCTGTGGAAATGTAACGTTATCAGTTTTTCAGTGATTTTGAACCCTTTCCCTCCCTTTCGATGTCATACGTTATTATCCCTCGAATTTTCTTTCTTTCTTTTTTTATGTCATTTAAAATCACAATCAGTTTCTTAAGAATCATGTTCAGTTCTTAACCCTCTGGATCCCAAAACGCCCGAGACCGCCCGAGATATTTTAAATCGTATATTTCAGTTCCCACCAGAAAATTAAACCAACAACAGTTGCCTTAATCAATACCCGAACATTCCGCATCTAAATAAAACGAAATTAGTCATTGAATTTTTCTGGTGTGAAATGAACTACATAATTTCTAGAGCGTGTTCTAGCATGGGAATTAAAGGGTTAAAGCTTCATTAAATCATAAAAGTTTCAGTAGAATAAATATTTTTGCATAATTTACCAAACTCTATTTAAGAACAGTATAATAAACTGGACGAAATAAAAATACCTCTCTGTAACTCTATTTTAATTTTTTTAATAATAATCTACATGTTGCATAATTACTTATTTTTAGTTTTTACTGAATTCTTTAAAAAAATTTTCTTTTATATAGTAGGACAATTACTTTCCAGAGTCATTCGCATCGTACATTAAATCCAATTTGATGCTCCATAGTTACATTTTTATTTAAATCAAGTAACACTATTTCCATTTATTATTATTATTTCTAAATCTTTCTTTTTTAAATATAAATATACATTTTCAAAATCGTTTATTATAGTATTATATACATTTAAACAGAGTGAATCAATCAAAATTAATTTAATTAAAATTTCATGGAAAGGAAATGTATTAAACAAGAATAGAAATAATAATATTTTAAACTAGGACTTCCCTCAGAGGGATTAGTCTGAGCGATATTGCTGAGAATACACATTTAATAACTTGCGATAACTAAAGAAAATGAGATGTCACCTTTAATTGGTCATTCATTGTGATAAAATATAATGATGAAAATAAGCATATCGAATCGTAGAACTACAAAATTTTGTTGCATATACTATTTTTATAAAAGAAAAGCAAACTATGCATGGATATAAAATTGGAAATATGCAAAATGTTAAAAGTAATACAGAAAATAAAACACCAAATTTTCCTATATTGGAAATATAGCTCTTTGAAATGATGTCACGAGCATAAACAAAAGCTTCGCACCGATTTGAGAAACTATAAATAACATAAACTATTATGTTTGAAGAGAAATGGAGTGTATTTTATATGGTGTGAAATCCGTCCGAATACTTTATAATGTTGAATATCTATTTTCCACGGAAGTAGTGAGGTTGTCGATATGAGTTAAGGAATCCTTTTTTAAAAATTTGTCCTAAACGAGCACTTACATCTTATAAGTTACTGTGATGCCAAAGTTATAGTTTCTGACCCCAACAGTATCCTAGAAAATGCAATATTCTCAATAAATTGGGTTTAAAACATTTTCTAGAAAAAAAAAATGTTTAATATGGGAAATTAAATTGTCGAATGTTTTAGAAATCGTTCATAACGAGAATATTATATCTTAAAAGTTGCCAAAAAAAAAAAAAAAAAAAAAGATTTTAAATTTTTAGTCATATCAACATCAAAGAATTCTTAATTTTAGAACTTTTTTTGCTCGTGCATTGATGGTGATTATTGTTCCTACACAAAATATAGTATATTTTGCAGGAAAGATGTTACCAACATTTTTTGCCCACATTATTTTTTAAATCGGCTAGGTACTCCCAATGCTAACGAAAAACACACAAACGTTAATGCTTTATAGCATAGAAATACAGAATCAAAAGCTATTTATCTCTTATTATATACACACTACCAGGCTATGCCCACTGCGCTGGTCAATATTTCAAAATCAACCGTGGATGAAACGAACTGGTGAATTTAAATTTGTTTTTTAAATAATTTGGATCTCCAGCAGCACCTTGCTCATTGCT
The DNA here is from genome assembly GCA_964019185.1 of Maratus speculifer. Classification (NCBI taxonomy): domain Eukaryota; kingdom Metazoa; phylum Arthropoda; class Arachnida; order Araneae; family Salticidae; genus Maratus; species Maratus speculifer. The sequence goes on along the minus strand of CAXHSM010000349.1, from coordinate 3,785,357 downwards.
GAAAACGATTTAGACACCATTGTGAAATTAAATTACCTTAAACGTTGAGCAAAAACCAGCTATTTAGAAGTAACTATTTTAATTTATTACTAACAGTGCACATTTGGAAGCGAAATGAGACCATTATGGCAACAGGATTTAAAATTTTCCCTTATCTGAAGAAATATTAATTATTACAGTCGTTACCATGGTACAACTTCTGAAAAATTTCTTCATAACTTTTCATTATGTGAAGCCAGGAACCCAAAGCTACTCCCACCTAAAATGTTTATATATATATTAAATTTTGTCCGCGCGATAAAAGGGACAATTATGCAAGAATCATCTTCAAACTCGTCAAGTAGATTGAGATGGTTAATATCTCAGTAGGAATTGCAAATGAGCAAAATCGGCCCAAGGGGGTGGTAATTGGGAAGGGTTCAAAAATTTGAATACCATCTTAACATGGCTTTCACAAAACCAGCTCTTACAAAACAATAGCAGGAAAAAAAATAAACATTTTTCGTTACAGCAAGTTGCCAACGATAAAAAAAAACACACATTAAAATTATCACTAAAACAATTACTCTATTACTGCAAAATTTCCTCCTGAAAAATGAAAACAAAATTATTTGCTCTTTCGTATTTAAGCATTTTCTCTTTAGTTATTTAAGATAAAATTATGTAAATTTGTATAATTTGGCGAAATTGGTTGACGTGATAATCAAGTAGTAGCTAATTTACACTTTTCATATTTCACCAAAGATTCCTACACAGACATCATATACCAGTGGCGCAGCCAGAAGTCGGCTCTGGGGGGGATAGAGTTTCTTATAGATAACAAAGTCGCCATCTTTATATATATATATATATATATATATATATATATTAGTTAACGAGTTATAAGCGATTTTGATCGTATGGCAGCCATCTTTTCTTTTCGTCACTACCACGTCGTAAATTCGTTTCAAATCATCCACTGTGAGAATCGTCTTCTGAAAGATCTTTTTAAAGAATGAAGAACATTTCTCAGTTACTTGTCATCATGTCAATCATGATGTCTACTTGCCTGAATCTAGGAAAAAACGTGACCGGAAAAAAGTGACACAGAAAAAAGTTACCGGAAAAAAGTGACAAGGAATTGATTTTGGGGATATATTATTAATTTGGGGGATTTATTGGTTAAATATGAAAGGGGGGCTCAGGGGGAGGCTCTTAATTTTGGTATATGGGTTTTTAGCTCACAGGCTATCATAGCCTGAGAGCTTATGTGCCCGCCCGTTCTGTATGTACGTTCGTACGTAACGCGATAACTCATGATAAAAATATCGGATCCATTTGAAATTTCGTATATAGGTATATCCTGACAAGGCACTTCCTTGATTAGTTTTTGAAGTTCATTCGATATGTATAAGAGGGGGAACGGGGGGCTCATTCCCCTCCCCTTAATATAAATAAGTGGGTTTTTCATGCAGAATTAAGTTTTCGTTCAAAATTTAGATATAGAATCATTTTGATGAGGCGATTTCGTGACTGTTATTAGGTGTTCATTGAATAAGTATAAACAAGGGAAACGGGGGTTCTAATGCCCCTCCCCTTAATTGATATAAAGGGGTTTTCCAAGCAGAATTGTCAGATTTCGTTCGAATCTCTGAATAGTTTTGGAAGTTTAATGGTTAAGTATAAAAGAGGGGGATAGCTCCTCTTAAATTATATAAATGCTAAATGGGTTTTTATTAAGAATTATCCGATTTGATCTGAATTTTGGATATAGATTTTTTATATGATAAAGCATATTCTTGATAGTTTAGGAGGTTCAATGATTAAGTATAAAAAAGGGGAAAGGGGAGAGCTGTTTCCCTTTCTTAATTTCTTTTTCGAACGTAATTAACCCTTGAAAATATAAGGCTGTAATGTACAAATAGTATGCGTAGCCTGTGAGCTCAATGCCATCAGTTTAACTGGGCAATATTCTTTTTATTCATACTGAATTAACTGTTTTGGCTCAATTTTTGGATATACGTTCATACTGAAAAGACGCTTGCCTGATTAGTTTTGGGAACGGACGATTACCCCTCACCCCCTCCGATCTAAATAAGATGAATAGGTTTTTAAGCAGAATTATCCAACGTGTGTCAAATTTTGGACATAGGTTCTTTTTGATAAGACTTATATATAGTATAGTGGTGTCGCGACCTGAGTTTCTCTTTACTCAGTTTCTCTTTACTGTTCTTTCTTGTACATTACCAGCACATGTCTCTCTTCCAATTACCTTCCTTCCCTCTCAATGCTCAATAATCCCAGTGCCCCCTTCAGCTCATTGCCACTAGACCAGTGCAATCATTTTCTGGGCATGTCCCTTGAGGTCAATAGCATCCATTCTTCTCAGCTTTTGAATGAAGATACTTTCACCCCTGTATACCTTTCACAATAAGACTTTGCTATCTGTCTTCTGCCACAGTTAAAGTAGTCAGTACGTCGTCACAGTATATAATGCCTGGAGAATTTTGAGAGTTTAGTGGTTAAGTATAGAAGGGGAATGGGGGATAACCTCTCTTAAAATAACTAAATGTTTTTTTTACGAAGAATTATCCGATTTGCTTCAAATTTTGAATGCAGGTTCATTAAGATAAGGGGTATCCCTGATTAGTTATGGAGTTCTTTTGCTAAATAAAAAGGGGGTGGCGACGATTAGTCCCTCCTTAAATTAGATAAATTACTTTTTATGCACAATTATCTAATGTATTTCAAATTTTGGCTATAGGTTCTTTCTCAGAAAGTGAATCCCTGAATAGTTTCAAGGGTTTGTTTATATATCATCAATAGCTGTTTGCATTTAAAACGGTGTTTTATGTTTCTGCATAGCATTTTTCAGTATTCAATAAATATCCTAACTGAGAAAAAATATCCTTTTTTTTCTTAAAATCTTTTTTTTTTTAATTTAAATTTTTTTTAATTTTTTTTAAGCGTTCAAACTTGAAGATCTATCAAGAATTACAGGTTTTTAAACAATTAACTTTCTAATTGTTAACATAAGCTAGTAATAAAAAAAATATTTTTTTACTACAAATTAATGAATTCACTTGTTCATTCGTTCGTAATTTACAACATAGTTTGTACATTAAAATTTTCTAACATATATTTTTAAAATGTTTTATATTGTATTTTGTGATGTGTAATATGGGACATTAAATAGTAAAAATCCAGTTTTAAATGATAAATATTAGGCGTAAATTAAAATGACAATTACAACAAATGATTTAGCATATTACTTTTTTCGCAAATAAAAAAAATAAATAAATAAACCAGTTTTAAATTCAAAATGAAAGGAAATTAATTATTATAAGAAAAAAGGTAAAATGTGTTATAATGTTTTCTGACTTAATTGTTTTTAATCATTAAATTAAAAAATAAAGAAAAGTTGTTTTTATTTGTTATTGCGGTCAGTTGCCATCAGTTCGCTTTTTTATGTTACTTGGGTATTTTTCCGGCAAACCTTTACCGGGAAATCCCCTGATCGACAAATTTCCTAATAGACTAGCCGCTCGTGAAATCTACCGGACATCCCCCTCCGTCGAATGGGGAAAGCAAGCTTCTTTCCCCGAAAGGGTTCCTTGAATGGTCTGCTGCATCCCTTCCTATTTTAACTATATTCATTAGCTTATACGCCTTATCATAATGAACTTGCATCCAAAATTTGAAGCAAATCGGATAATTCTGCGTAAAAAGCCATTTATATAATTTAAAGGGGGGGTATCCCCAGTCCCCTTCTCTATATTTAGCCATTAAGCCCTTAAAACTATTTAGGGATCCACTTTATGAGAAAGAGTCTATATCGAAAATTTGAAATACATCGAATAATTATGCATAAAAAACAATTTATCTAATTTAAGGGGGGATAATCGTCCGTTTCCCTATTTATACTTAGCAAAAGAATCTCATAACTAATCTGAGATACGCCTTATCATAAAGAACGTATATCCGAAATTTGAAGCAAATCGGATAATTCTGCATAAAAAGTTATTTATTTAATTTAAGGGGGAGGGTATCCTCAGTTTTTGCCTTTATACTTAGCCATTAAACACTTAAAACTACTCAGGAACTCACCTTATCAGAAAGAACCTATATTTAAAATTTGAAATATATCGGATAATTCGGCATAAAAACCGATTTATATAATTTGAGGGAGAGATAATTGCTTACCCCCTTTATAATAAGCAAAAGAACCTCATAACTAATCAAAGATACGTTTTATCATGATGAACCTATGTCCAAAATTTGAAGCAAATCGGATAAATCTACGTAAAAAACTATATATTTAATTTAAGAAAGATTAACCCTCTCCCCCCCTCTTCTTTATACTTAGCCATTAAACTCTTAAAACTATTCAGGAATTCACCTTATCAGAAAGAACCCAAATTTAAAATACATCTGATAATTCTGCATAAAAACCGATTTATCCAATTTGAGTGGGAGGTAATTGCCCATCCCTCCTGTATAATAAGCAAAAGAACCCCATAACTAATCAGAGATACGTTTTATCCTAATGAACCTATGTCCAAAACCTATGACGAAGCAAATCGGATAATTCTGCGTAAAAAGTCATTTATTTAATTTAAGATGGATTATCCCTCGTCCCGCCATCCCTTTATACTTAGCCATTAAGCTCTTAAAATTATTCAGAAATTCACCTTATCAGAAAGAATTAAAATTTGAAATACATCGGATAATTCTGCATAAAAACCGATTGATCTAATTTTAGTGTTGGGGATGGGGGGAGGTAATTGCCCATCCTCCCTTTATAATAAGCAAAAGAACCCGATAACTAATCAGATATAGTCTTATCATAATGAACCTATGTCCGAAATTCCAAGCAAATCGGAAAACTCTGCGTAAAAAACTATTAATTTAATATTAGAGGTTACCCCTTCCACCTTTTTTCTTAACCATTAAACTCCCAAAAATCTTCAGGCTTTATATACAATAGATTATCCTTATCAGAAAAAACCTAATCTAAAAAATGACACACGTTGGATAATTCTGCATAAAAACCCGTTCATCTAATTTAGGACGGATGAGGTGTGTGTGTATGGGGGGGGGGTAATCATGTGTCCAAAAATTAAACCAAAACAGTTAATTCAGCATGAAAAACCCATTTACCTAAATTAAGAGCCTCCCCTCCCCTTTCATACTTAATCCATAAATCCCCAAAATCAATTCTTTGTCCCTTTTTTCCGCTTTTGTAGTTTACGTCTCTTTTTTTCCGATAATTGTTTTTTCGGTCACATTTTTTTCGTTTACCCACTTCCTATTTCAGGCATTTTTGAAATAAGAATTAATATTATTTAAAAAAATTGTCTGAAAGTAGTTCCTTTGAAGTAGTAGTAAGTAGAAAGTAGTTAGAAATTTGGCGCCCCCTAAATCTCTGCACCCGGGGCGACCGCCGCCTTCGCCCCCCCCCCCTTTCGCACAGATTTGTTAATATCTTTCCAGAAACATAAATATAAACAAATTATATACTTGCAAACATACCTGGATTTTAAGAATGCTTGAAGGAATTCGAAAGATTAAAAAAAATGATCTCTTATATCTATCTTTTTCATAATTTTCTTCTCTGAAGAGGATTTAATATCAGTCTTAGCGAAACGCACAATAAAGGAAACAGCCTTAGCACTACAGCAACTAACAACCGAATGTTTGTGGAATTAAGTCCACCTTTCTTCAAATCGGTGATACGAACATGCGTTTTTGTGTTCTTCCTGGCTAGGGCTCCTGTAACTCAGGCTGAATCGTCAAGCATCTTGTTTCCCAGTTACCGTTTGTTTCCCATTGATTCCTATGGGGCGAGAAACGTTTGAATGACCTTAAGGCTATAAAATCGTTAAAAATGGACGATTGTTTAGCAGAAAATTATTCTGACCTGTTCAGGAATGGGTTTAGAGTATTTAACTTCCATATAAATGAAAAAAAAGGGAGTAATTTGTGTATAAATACTTAAAAGAATAGATCTGGATTGGAGAACTTCGCCAAATATCGCGCCAACCTAATCGCTTGTATACAACAAACCGGTTTTTCGAAGCTGATGTCGTGTTTTATACCAGACGGGTGAGAAAAGAAAAGAAAAGACAAGAATTCCCCGTTCCCTCATTTATGCAACTTTCGCCTTATTCATTTATTTATTTTTATTTATTTATTTATTTTTAGAGTGTGAGATATTGATTTAAATGGTTGGATTCATTTAATATTTAAGAAGTAAAGAATAGAGATATTTTAAATCGAAATTGAAAAAGATATTATATTTTGCGGCGTAAGAAAAGGAGGGAGGGGGGAGACATAGTTAAAGAAAAAGCCAAAAGTTCAAAGGGAGGTTGGATTTTATAATTATAAATTTATTGTTAAAAAAAATAACAAAAATATTAGAAAAATCATGAGTTTTAAAGATTTTAAATTTTGTAAGATAAAAATGAGGGATGTGGCATATTTTATTATTTATTTATTATTATTATTACTATTTATTATTATTTATTTATTATTTTTATTACTATTTATTATTATTTATTTATTATTTTTATTTATTTATTTATTCTTTTAGCGTGGGGTTGGGGTGTTTGACTTAACAATTTATTATTTATCAACAATTACAATAGAATTCCAAATAGAATAGAAAAATAAAAATGAAAAAGTATTGTTTAATTGTTTTATATTTTGAATTCTCAATTTGGGGGAAGGGGTAATTAAGCGGTAATTTCAAAAGGTGGAGATTTAAATAATTAATTATTTATTGTTGCAATAAAGTAATAAAGAACAGAGATATTTTTAATCGAAAAAGATAAGTGAAAAAGATATTATATTTTTGCAGAGGAAAAGGAGGGTGGTGGTGGTGGGGGGGGGGGGGGGGGGAGAGAGTTAACAAGGAAAAAGCCGAAAATTCAGAATGGTGGGATTTTATGATTATAAATTTATTGTTTAGAAAAACATCAAAAGCATTAGAAAAAATTATAAATATAAAAGATTTATAATTTTTAAGCTAAAAATGGAGGAGGTGTCATGTTTTATTATTAGTATTATTTTATTTTACTTATTTATTTATTTATTTGGCGTAAGGGAGGGGCATTTGATTTAACAATATATTATTTATCTACAATTACTATAAAATTCCAAATAGAACAGAAAAAAATGAAACAGTATTGTTTAACTATTTTACATTTTGAGTGATTTGTTTCGGGGGGGGGGGAGGAAATCGGTGATTTCGAAAGGTGGAGATTTAAATAATTGATTATTTGTTGTTGCAATAAAGTTATAAAAGGGCAAGATAGTAAATAAAAAAAGTTTTACAAATTTTAAGCATTTGATTGAATCTTTTAGGGATTATTTGATTTGAATTTGATTCAAAAAAGCGGCGGATTTCGAGAAAAAAACAAAAAAAAAATTCTAACTTTAGTTTTGTTTTAAATGATTCGGTTCGTAAAAATGGAAATTACTGTACTTTTGCCATGGGTCTGGGGGGGGGGGTTAACCCCCAAAACCCCCCCCTCGCTGCGCCACTGCGCAAAGGTTTAGCACGATTATCTTGCAACTACAATGTGGCAAAATCCTCGTTTTAGAATACCAAAGAAATTTATGTATATTTTATTATTTTCTGTCATTTTAAACAGCAATTAACAATTAAATAAAAAGCAACTGTAGAACAAAACAACAAATATCATTTCAAAAAAGAAAAAAATGAAAGTAAATAAACAACTTATCAGATAAACAACTATAGCTGGGTATCACATGAGGCAAATAATGCCATTTTGGCACCAGTAAGATACCTCGATTTGGCGCAATTTTTTTCTGGCGCCAATTTGGAGAACTTAGTTTTTAATTACCAATTCCATAAATATTTTTTAATTATTTTGTATTATTTGAAAAAAAAAATAATAAATAAAAAAGTTTAATTAATAGCTATAGAACAAAATGATTTGTATTATTTTAAAAAACAAAATGAAAGTTAATAAATAGTTTATGAATAAATAAACAACCATAGTCGGTTTACCATGCGAGACATAAAATCGCCATTTTGTTGCAATCGTGCGAATGTGGTGCGTATATGACATCTGCGCCAAAACTTTAAAAAGTTGCAATTAAATTGTTTTACAGTTTGGATGGGGAAGACATTTATACTAAAATTTAAACATTATACGCTTTTTTTTTTTTTTTTTTTTTTTTGCTATAATTGCTATTTATATATTTACAATTAAACATAAAAAAAAAATCTTAAAAATGCTCTCACACATTTAAAAGAGAGTGAGAGAATTTAGTAATTGTGAACATCGCTCCGGCTTATGCTTTCTTGATATAAAATCGCATTGTTTGATGACAAAAGTAAATTCAAACACCCAAATAAACAAATAACATACAATTAACAGATAAAACCATTTTTAAAAGTAATTCTGCTATTTTGTCCTGTAAGACACATAATGGTAGAATTAGATTTTAAAAATAATTTTTAAAAAATAGAAGAATGTTATTTACGTTTTATCTAATAAAATATTTAAAATACATTTTTGTTAGCCAGCGCGAAAAAGAATAGCGAAAGTTTGGTTGAAGAAATATTGAAGAGGAAATGGTCAATTAAAAAAGACTTGTAAATTTTATTTAGCGGGAATTTTTCATTTCAAAATGTTGAATTTATTTATAGTAATAACGCATAATTGAATAAATTTACTTTGAATTGCAAAATTTTTCCTTCAGTACTACTTCGTTATACCGTCGACCAATTTCGCCAAATTATACAAATTGCCAAACTATTAGTAGATTATATAGATTAGCATAAATTTTCATTTAAATAACGAAACACAAATTAGCAGAACATATATAAAAGTAGAAATAAAATGTCGAATTAAAAACACTTGATGACATAATTAGTATTTATATTATGCTTAACGTCAAGTGAATGTGACATTTACGATCATCCATTATTGACATTTAATCTTGGAATTTGTGGGTAGATTTTTAATCGATGGGGTAATCTTTCCTTCTTCAGTTTTTAAATTTTAAAACTGAATTTTTTCCTGTAAGTGAAATTGACGAAATGGTGCAAAAAAATTAAATTAACAATGAAAACATTTGCAAAAAGAAATAAAGGAGTTATACTCATATCTATATAATTTACTATTGAATATTAAAATATACTCTAAAAATTATCTTCACTTAAAAAAAAAAAAAAAAAAAAAAAAAAAACATTATTGCGACCATTAAGAACCTAAGTCAGGCATTAAGTCAGTGGTGCATTTTCGGCTTAAAAACACATTCTTTGGCGACAAAAGCAAGATGAAAATGGTATAGAAACGAATAGGAACTCACAACTTACAGTGTCTTTTACAATCAGATCTGCTTTTTTCTGCTGTAAGTTATATTATACGGAAATTCGATAAAAAAGAGAAAGAAAATAATAAAAAGGGAAATAACTATCATTCAAAATTCATTTAATCAATTTCTGAAATTCATGTTTTTCTTCTAACCCCAGGGATAAATCGCCAAAAGTTGAACCAATTGTTATATTTCGCGTTAATTTATTTTTTAAGCATTACAAATATTTTTTTCATTTTCAAGATAAATATATTTTTATAATATTACGCCTCATTTAAGAGGTCTTTCTTTATTATTATTAATATTGTCAGTAGTTATTTTCTGCTATTATTTGCAAGATATTTGTAATATTTCTAATAGATATAGCCATTTTAATTCTTTTAGCAATTATAATTTTCGCCAAATACAGCTACTGGCAACCCTTTTGTCAAAAATAACTGAAAATCACGAAATTTACTACGAAAAATCAGAGTTATCCCTGTAAATTTGAATCATAAACCTTCGGAAAAATATTTCCTATCGAATGATACAATCGGCAAAAAAATCCATCGGGTAGTTTTTGAAAACACTCGTTTGGAAGTTTCAGAACTTCTGCTTTATAATATATATGATTATATTAAGGCAGTGTATATAAAAAAATATTTTGTACCCTTAACAACTCAAAATTTTCTAATACATTTTCAGATTCATTTTTAAATGTAAAAACATGATACTTGTTGATGTGACTTTTTTTCAGTGATTTATAAGCGACCTCAGGGCTGCTACAGGCAACTATTTTTATATTCTGTGTGCACCAGTATTTTTCTAATGTAAAATTTGAAGTACTTGCAAATGTTATCAAAGCATCTAATATGGATTTCATTTTTAAGAAAGAGGTGCCAGTTAGAATTAAAAAATAGTCGCCTGTGGCAGCCTTGCAACCTGTGTTTTTATTTTTTTGTTCAATGAATTAGATCTTGATTTACAACAATTATTTTCTCAGTATGACCATTTTTTCCGTTTCCAGTACTATCGCTTAAATTCAATTCCGAATGCCCACTTTGACAGCATTTTTTAATATAGTATGCCTTATATATATATATATATATATATATATATAGAGAGAGAGAGAGAGAGAGAGAGCCTGCCAATTGAATGCGTTTGTGAGCAAAAATGGATTTAAAAACAAATCAGAAAATCCAATGATTTTGCTTTGCCGAACTGTCCCGTTCACATAGAAAGCAAGGCATTTTTGTATACACAGCTTTTTGTGCCAATAATATTAATGTACATTTGAAGTCACTGCAGATAAACCATTTGTCTATCTCATGCTGAATACAATCAGATTATATTCTAAAAGTCATTAGATAAGTTCGCAAGCATCCACAAGTATACATTTAGATTATCTGTGACAATTACCTGATGCTTTTTCTCGGCAATGAATCTTAGAAATCACCTCTGGTTGATCGCAAACAAACTATACGTGATAGAAGAAAACTAAGAACAGTTGTGTAATTAGGATAGAAAAATACATTAAAGGGGTGCATTGGTTCTTAATCATCTGATATGCAGACTAGTGTAACTTTTACTTACTGTATTTTTTAAGAGTTTTAAGTTTATCAAATTTTTTATTATATACAAGTATGATTTTGTTATATAATGTACCTATTTGTAGAATTTTTTCTATCATTTCTTTTTTACTTATAATTTATTGAAATTCTGCAATAGATTTCAATTTGTTAGGAAAGTACTTCTATGTCTTGCAAAAATCCATTATTGGCATTCCTATTAATTCCCTTTTTTATAGGGGATTCCCCTTTTTTAGCCACATTAAACATACATATTTAAGTAACATAAAACCTTATCAAACTTTTGGATGTAAATGTATATAAATATTTCTGGTAATAAAAGAAATGTCAACTCATTATCTTGAGTTTTCTGTTATTGGGGAAAGTCAGTAAAATTGAATTTATTTTTTTAAATAAAAACCTGTGAACTGCCCATTAAGTTTTTTTTATTAGTCAACAAAATACACTTTGAGTTGCTTATTTATGCAATTAGATGAAAATTGAAGGGGGTACATTGGGGGAAATCAGCCATTGAAGTTGCCCCTTTTTTACTTAAAAAAATGACAAAAAGTCATTTTTGACAGCATTTTTATAAAATGAGGTTGACAAAAATCTGTTTAAATGAAAGTTTACTTTATTCTGAACAAAACAAAAAAAATTTGAAAGCTCTAGCTTAAACTTGAAAGAAGTTATGGACTTTTTTGTTGTCACATGTGCTATTCAAAATGGCGGTAAATCAGCCATCTTGGGAGATATTTAAAAGCTCATAACTCACAAACCGTTTGATCAATTTCAATATAATTGATGTTTTTGGAATCAGCATTAGAAATTCTACAAATTCACTGAATTTTATCATAATTGGTGATGGTGGCTGCCATGGTCTGGGTGATCTGACATGGAATGACCCATAAAAGAATCAAGAATTCTTTATGATCATGAGAAGTTTTATGCAGTTTTATTCGAAAAAATAATTTTGACTTTTTAATCAAGAAGAATCTTTGCATATGAAAGTCGAAGATGTATACGACAGTCACATGTTTCAGAGTATTATAATATAAATGAAATGATAGTGATTGAACAGTATTCGGTGATATATCAACTGCACTTGGCGTACGTACAAAAATGACTGTTTGATGTTATAAAAAATACAGTGGTCAGCCTGGAAGTATTGATGACAGTCACATGACTTACCGTATATACTTGCGTATAAGTCGAGAAATTTTAGACAAAAAAAGAACTTCAAAGTGAAGGGGGAGTCGACTTATACGCGAGACCTATATATATATATATATAAATAAAATATCGGAAAGTAGTTTTCTAGGGAATCGGTGCTGCAGCACCCCATTGTATGTACAGCTCATATTCAAAATATTAGAATAATTACCTTTTTTTTAGAAATTGAAAATATCGTTTGGTAATTTAATGTCTTTTAATGAAAATATGCAAACGATATTTTTATTAAGAACTTATTGTTGATTAAACTTACTTGTTATCTTAAATTTAATATCATTTTTGAAAAGATTAATTGCAAAAAAAATTATTTTGAAAAGTCAAAATATTAGAATATTTATTCAAGTGGTTCAAAATATTAGAATATTTCACATTAATTCTCTTTTAATTATTACCAATTCTTAACTGGTGGCATCATTGATTAAATTCAGACTATTTTATTTAAAATCAGTATTCTTTTTGCAGTTTGTTTCTTTTTCGTCTTAAAATGGGCCGTGTGAGTGATATTCCTGAATCTACTAAACTTCGTATGGTTGATTTGTATCGGCACGGTAAAAAATCAATGTTTTATAGCGAATTATTTACATTGTTCGCAATCGAGTGTTAGTAAAATACTAACACAATATTCAAAAGTTGGAAAATTTCAAAATAATCGCCAAAATGGTGGCCGAAAACCAAAAACATCTGCTAGAGATGACAGGAAACTGAAGCGTATAGTTAAGAAAAACCGTTTTAAAAGTGTGCGATTCTTGCACCGAAAATGGAAAGAAGAAGGAGTTGAAGTTTCTACATCGACAACATTAAGACGTCTCCATAAATTTAAATTTGAATTTCGTGTACCGAAAACAAAACCTCTCATGACTGAAAGACAAAAGCGTATAAGATTGAATTGGTGTAAATCAAGACGTTTATGGAGCAATGAAGATTGGAAAAATATATTATTTAGTGATGAAAGTATGTTTTGTGTTTCATATGGTAATCAAGGTATTTGAATTTGGAGAATGAAGCAAGAAGCATTTGATAAAGAATGCCTTAAACGTTCCGTAAAATTTGCTGCTAGTGTCATGGTTTGGGGTTGTATGAGTGCAGAAGGACCTGGAAAGTTATGCATCGTCTACGAAACGGTTAACTCTCTGATATATCAAGAAATTTTAGAATATTACATTATTCCATCATCAGAAGATTTATTTGAAGATGATTTCATCTTTCAACAAGATTTAGCGTCCCCGCATACCTCGGTGTCAACTAAGAATTGGTTCCGCCAACGCAACATTAAGGTACTTCCTTGGCCACCAAATTCACCAGATCTTAATCCCATCGAAAAAGTATGGTGTATAATGAAGAAAAAACTTCAAGAAAATCCTCCTTCAAGTAAAACTGAGTTAGTGGCACGTATAAAGTCTATTTGGGCTAATATTGATAGAAATGTTTGTAAACACCTTGTATATAGTATGCAAGATCGATTGTACGCTGTTATGAAAGCTAAAGGGGATGCTACAAAATATTAACTACCATTTACTTCACATTCATAATGTAATATTGTTGCGTAAAATAAAATATTCTAATATTTTGAACCAATCTAAATTTTATTCTAATATTCTGGTGTGTTTAAGGAAGCTGTATACCTAATTTATTGTGCTGTATTTTATATTTTATAAATGTTAAAATCTTATCTAAACATTCCAGATTTAATTTATAAGAAATTTAATTGCATTTACTTAGTATAAAAAATAAATAAATGACAAATAATTTTTTCTTATTACTTTTTCTCAATTATTCTAATATTTTGAATATGAGCTGTAGAGTACAAATTCAAAATCCGGAACCCATTCCAATCTCGACGTTTCTGAATTTAAGATAATTTTTAGTTTATTTTTCAAAAAAAACAATCGACCCTACCCTGCTGCAAGGAACAAAAAAGGTGAGTAATCTATGTCAAGAGCACATTTCCAGTACTAAAAAATAGAGATGGGCAAAATCGTACATTTTAAGGAATCTTTCCAGCCTGAATCGTTCACCGAAAGGAACGAGTCTTTCAAAATAGGAACGAATACGAGAAAAATGGAACATATTCTAGAAAAAAGGAACGAGTCCAAGAAAAACGGAATAACTCCGAGAAAATGGAAAGAATTTGAGAAAAAAGGAACGAGTCCAAGAAAAAACGGAATGTATCCGATTTTTCTTCGTCATTCTCCGATTCCGATTTATAACATTAAGCATAATTTTTGGACGATACATTGCAGAACGATTCCGTCCCTTTTTGGAGTTGTTTCCTTTCGGAACGATTCAGAGGAGTCGTTTTTTTTCCGGAACGATTCCGAGGAATCGATTCTTTTCAGAGTCGTTTCATTTCGGAAGGACTCTGAGGAATTGATCGCTTTTGGAGTCGTTCCATTTTGCAACGAGCCAAAGAATCAGTCCTTTTCGGAGTCGATTCATTTCGGAACGAGTCCGAGGAAGCGTTCTTTTCGGGGGGAAAGTCAATAAGTCCTTCCTTTTGGAGGGGGGGATCGACTTATACGCGGGTTTTGAATTTTTTCTTATTTTTAACAACATAAGTTAGGGTGTCGACTTATACGCGAGTATATAAGGTAGGTTATTAATAGAGATGATAGGAGGCAATATTGGCATGTCATAAAACATTTCTGTATTTGATGATGTAGGACACAAACAAGAAGCAAGGGAAACAAGACTTTGGAAAAAAAGCGCATGTTCTGATTAGCTTATACAACCATTACTTATGAATTGAGTAAAAATGCCACATAATTATTTAATTAATTATTAACATAGCTTTAGAAAAATACTCACTTCATGAATACATGACATGAGACATGCTTCATCTGAATCCCTTGAAAGTCTTTCAAGAAGAAAATTTAGTCAATAAGCACACAATAGACATAATTTTTCGTATAAAGAACATTTTTAGGATATTTCTTTTCTGATTTTAAAAGCGTTACTTCAATAAAACCTTTCCTATCCCATGATATACTGAGATACAATTTATCATTTTCAGGTCGGAATATTTTTTAAATTTTGGAAGAAAATTATTTTACAGTCAAATAACAAAAATAAAAACTATCCAAAAATTTTACTGAAAACTAATGAACAGGTACGGAGTTATTTGCTTTTTAAAAAATGACAATTGTGACATGTATGAAAAAAAAAATTATTATTTTTTTTATTACTAAACGCTAAAACATCTCAAAAGCTAAAATTTGTGATAACAGTAAATGCAATGACACATCCCGGGTTCAATTTAAACATTAAAAAAATACAGGAGATTTTTTAGAGGTATCTGTTTAGTATGATTTTTTTTTTTTTTTTTTTTTTTTTTTTTTTTTTTTTTAATAATGGTTATAAGATAATTCTTTGGAAACCATCTTGCACAAACAAAACATTTTCTCCTATATCATGTCTTTATAGTTGACAATGTCTGGAAAACTTTTTGGAACACATTTCAGAAACACATGGATTTCATCCTGCATGTGTCAAGAGATGCCTTCTTAGATGACCATTCTGAGAAAATCCTTTGGAACATATTTTACAGATAAAAGGTTTTTCTACTGCATGCGTCAAGAGATGGTTTCTTAGAGTACCATTCAGAGAAAATCTCTTGGAACATACTTCACAAGCAAAAGGTTTTTCTCCTGTATGTGTCAAGAGATGGGTTCTTAGATTGGAATTATCAGAAAATCCTTTGGAACATATTTCACAAACAAATGGTTTTCCACCTGTATGAATCAAGCGATGCCTTCTTAAATTATTATTCTGAGAAAATCTTTTGGAACATATTTCACAAACAAAAGGTTTTTCACTTGTATGAGTCAAGTGGTGCTTTCTTAGACTACTATTGTCAGAAAATCCCTTGGAACATACTTCACAAGCAAAAGGTTTTTCTCCTGTATGAATCAAGCGATGCCTTCTTAGATGACCATTATCAGAAAATCCTTTGGAACATATTTCACAAACAAAAGATTTTTCACCTGTATGTGTCAAAAGATGGTTTCTTAGATTGTTATTGTGAGTAAATCCTTTGGAACATATTTCACAAACATAGGGTTTTGTTGCAATATGTGTTAAGACATGTCTTCTTAGACTTCTATTATCAGAAAATCCTTTGGAGCATACTTCACAAACAAAAGGTTTTTCACCTGTGTGGGTCAATAGATGTTTTCTTAGATTACTATTGTTAGAAAATATTTTTGAACACACTCCACAAATAAAAGCTTTGTCCACTATATATGTGGAGGAATGTTTCCCCTTATCCTGATTTCGATTAACAAAGTCCTGTTCACCGCAGGAGAAATTTTCTTCTGTAAATGATGACATTTTCTCAAATGAATTTAAGCTTGATTTCAGACGATAACAGGAACTTCATCAAGGCGTGGGCAAGAAGAGATTGTCGCCATTTTCATCCAAGGAAATGACTCACTGATTTTCAGAAAAAACAGTTTTACCTACCACTGAATCTGAAAACAGAAAGAAAAATAATAAACAAGACATTTTTAAATAAATTGCACTAAATTTTAACTCTGAACTAAAAACCAATTTTCCAATTTTCTTTTTTTTAAACAGTACAAAATCATTGCATTAAGTTATAACAATATATATTCTTAGGTATGATTTGACTTGAGAATTTTTTCATAGATACATCTACATATGCGTTGGCATGCATGCGATACAGTAGACAATGCCATAGCTGATACTGAGACCATCTGATACGCAGACTGATAAAAACTAAAAATTTATTTTATTGATTGCTTGTCATTTTACTTTATCCCCTTTTAAAATTTTGCCTACTTGTGTGACATATTCTCGAAAGATATCCAACAAGATTTTTACCTCTTTGATGTCCATATATCCCAGCCCCAACTCAATTCCATGACTACATTTTATGCTTATTTATGTTGTCCAGCTTTCAAGTTTTGCAATTTTTTCACTTTTATTTTAAAGTTTACTCAAAAGTTAATAAAATCTTTTTTCTTGAATTCCTTTTTACAAAACTTACCTTGTAAACCAGCACAGTGAATCAATTCCCTCCGAAATAGGGTTGTAATTTGTTTAACCCTCTATGAAGCAAGTAAATTGTTTGGTGAAAAGGTTTGATGGCACCAGAATCTACAAACATATTTATCTTTAAACAAAAAGTACTATTTCAGTCAGGTTGCCATAAATACAAATTATTGCACTAACAAGGAAGGTCTCCATACGGGCATACTCAGAAAAATCTGAAAAAATTACAGAATGTTCTTCTCATATAGTTATATATGTTTATAAAAAAAATTTCGGCGGAACCTCCTTATAACGCCCGTAAAAAAATAATAAAAATTTCGTTTATTTGGCGATTTATCTCCGGTTGGCGAAAAAACGAAATTTTGAAAAATACGCTTTTATGCTTCGAATACTTTTTAAAGAAAAAACTTTCTATGTTCAATTTATTTAAATAAGTTTAGTTTAAGTAATTTTAGGTTTGCATTTTTACTATACTTTAAGTGTAATTTTGTCATATACGTTTATATGTACTTATAACAAAATGAAATTAATATATTTTATCATTTAAAACACAATTTAAATTGATTAAAATTGTTCCAAATTGAAAAATACACTGCTAAAAATCTGCTGCATTTTGTTGCAACGCACTCCCTTGCTTGTATAGAAAACGGTTACTTGGCCGTGAAATGGAGCTTTCTCGTTGGTTGGAATAGAGATATTATATACAAGCGGTGGAGTGCGTTGCAACAAAATGCAGCAGATTTTTAACAGTGTATGACACGGTCAATTCACCGTACTATGGAGCATTCTCATTGGTCAGAAGAGAGATATTCTATAAAAGTAGTGGAGTGACGTTGCAGTAAATGCTGCAGATTTTTAACAGTGAAGTCAATTAAAATCAATTTTCAGATTCGTTAAAATCGTCCGCTTTTGGCGAAGAAATGCACTGCTCGTCAAATCCCGCGTCGCTTTCAGCTTTTCACGCCAATTATTCCAAACTATTTTATTTTTTTACATATCTAATAATGTAATTCCGCCGCTAATTTTCACTGAGCCTTTATTACCCACATGAGTAGTTTAATTCGTATTTTTTTCAAAAAATTCTGAGTATGCCCCCAATGGAGACCTTCCTTGTAAGAATTATGGTTACATGAACACGTTTCTAATCATCATATGAATGAATCTTTCAAAAAATTTGTGCATTTTCCAAGCATGGTTTTTAACACTCTATACTTGAAAGCTAGATGAACGTATAAATACTTCAATGTAGTATTGGGTTTTTCTTGCTGTTATTGTTTTCTATCATAAGCGTAACAAGTAAAAATATTTTAAAACTAACTCGCTTAGCTACAGGATCTTGGAAAAATGTATCACAATAGCGAAGGGCAATCTCGTATTTTTCAAATAGATTTTATCAATACTATGGCCAATTCGATATAATTGATACTATAAATTTTTTAATTGATTTCTCTAATGGTAATATTTTTATTTTCCTTCAAAAGACAAATATAAAGTAATCGGGCGTGTCAATTTCAAAATTTCTTCTTCTGTCTCATACATGTGAAAACTTCCAAATTTACTATCCATATTGTCAAATTTAAATGATAACTAATGCCCATTATGAGGATTCAAAAAGTATATGTTCATTGACAGTGCTGAATTCAGACACTTATTGTCAGGAGGGACTTCTGAGGCTCCAGGGAGAACATTATAAAGTTTTAAGGTGGGGGGAAATTGCACTTTTTCACCATTGAAATCACAAAATCTTATATTTTCTGCGGGGGAGGCCTCTCCCCCATCCCTGAAATCAAAATTGTTCATTGAAGTATGTGCATTTTAAGATAAAATATTAGAACTGCATTTTCCAATCATGTTGTTGAATTTCAACTCACACCCTCTTAGATGACTGCAACCAAAATTTGAAATTCAAAGAACATAAAAATGACATATTTTGAGCAGTATACACTTAAGCCTCATAAATATCTATTTATGCAAAAAGTAAAAATCATGCATATAAATAAGTTCATTTTATTTCAATATCAAAGTGTATTAATTTTTATTTTCGATACATGACATGATATTTGTTTGTACCTTTGTACAATTAAATTATCTGTTTTGTTGTTTTTTAACTCAAATGTTACACTCATATACAGTAGACTCCCGAAAATCCATGAACGCCAGAAATTGGCACATTTTTTCAGATGTAAACAATGAAATTGAAGACGGTGCTGAAATTAGCGGCTAACACATTTTTCTTTACTAACTTTTACATTTTTCATACTAAATTTTTTATTAATGCCTCCCTTTTGGCTATTACAGCTGATTTTTTACTAAATAAATTTACATTACTTTTGATTTTGATACAAATTAGCATATCTATATTAGAGATGCACCGAATAGCGATTTTGGACGAATAGCGAATATTCGCTTCCAACAATTGAACTGAATACAGAATATTCGGCTAGCGGAATAGTAATTTTAGAGCCGAATATTGAATATTTGGCTTTCCACATATTTTTTATTTTTCAAAGTTTAAAGGTATTAAAATGTTACTTTTAAATACAATTTTACATAATATTTAAGAAAAGAAACTTACATTTTGATAAATAAAAGCTTTTTATAAGAACATTTAGTACTGAAAAAAAATCTGCCTTGAGTTTTTTAAGAAGCACAATTATGAGTCTTTAATTAATAAAATTTTTAATTTCATGGTTTCTTCTACGATTCAAAGCAAATATTTTAAAATCAAAGTGAAATAATAAAAAAGTGGTCAAAGAAAAACTTTACAGTCTCATAATTATCCTTTTTAAATAATTCAAGGCAGATTATTTTCAATATAAAGTACAAATACTTTCAACTTAATTCTGAATAAAGGAATATCTAGCTCATAAATTTTTCTTATGAATAATGTTATTTTCCATCCATCCCATCATATCATATTTTGGTACTACTCTGTTAACCCGTCGACCCATTTCGCCAAATTATATAAATCGCCAAACTAATAGCCAAATCATACATAAAGTAATTTTTATTTTAAATAATTAAAAAAACAAACAAATAATTAGTAGAATATTAATAAAAATACAAATAAAATGTTGAAATAGAAATCACTCGATGACGTTTTAAACACGTGTATCGTATTTAATGTCATTGAATTGACATTCACGATCATCCATTATTGGCACTTAATCTTATAATTTGGCGATAATTTTTTAATTTGCGGGATAACCTAGTAGTACCCATATTTTACAGATATCAAAGAATGTAACTTGAAAATATGGTTATGGCATCTTATTTATTGTTAAAGCAACAAACGAAAACACAAGTTTGACCAAGCGTGAGATGAAATACAATGTACTTATGACTCAATAAGTTAATTATGATTATAGTTTCATGAACAAAAATTGTGTGCCTTGATAGCTATCACTAATCTCAAAAGTTTTTTTTTCTTGTTTAAGGGGGTTCAGGGGTTGAAAACTTTTCAAAAAATCGATTTTTTTAATGATCTAATTTGATTATTCATTTAATTCTTAACTCAATGCAAAAAACCACATACAAATATTTGCATTTTTAACGGAGTTATAAGCATTTATGTATCAACACTTTCATAGCTGCATCCATATAATTTCAACTTTAAGTCGCGTTTTCTCAAAACTTGATTTTTGATGACTAATACCAAGATTTAAAAAAAACTATTTGATGGAATGGCTTAATTTTTTTGCATGCATATAACATCATTATCTAGATTATGAATTAATATATTTTAGATAGCTTAATATTTTGAATATTTTTAATGGAAAAAAAAAGTTGTATTTTTAAGGGATTTTTTAAATTTTCAACTTTGAGAGATTTTTTAATACTGTTTTTATTAAGTGATAGTTATATCCTTAATTCATAATCTAGATTATGATGTTATATGCATGCAAAGAAAAATTTAAGCCATTCCATCAAATATTTTTTTTTGTGTGTGTTAGTCGTCAAAAATCAAGTTTTGAGAAAACACGACTTAAAGTTGAAATTATATGGATGCGGCAATGTAAGTATTGATACATAAATGCTTATAACTCTGGTAAAAATGCTAATATTTTTATGCGGTTTTTTGCATTGAGTTAAGAATTAATTAAATAATCAAACTAGATCATAAAAAAATCGATTTTTTGAAAAGTTTTCAACCCCTGAGCCCCCTTAAAGACTTTTAATTGGGAAAAGCAAGAAACAGATTATTTAATAAATAAAATGTAGGAACTTGCATTTGCACATCATTGATTCCTAATGAGAATCTTAATAAATCACCATTTTAATCTTTATTAAATTATACTTTACAAACAGCAAACAATATAAAAGCATTCTTTTTTATTTAAAAGTGATTTTTCTTTCTAATTATTTTAAATATATTTATAAATTAACAGTTAAAAGTATAAATTGTGAAAAGTTTTTACAAATGTGTTTTAAAAGGTTTTATTAAGTATTGGATTGAGGCAAAAACATTGATATTCAACTGGCTGAATAGTTTCATATTCAGCCAAGCGGAATATTCGGCTTAACCGAATAGTTTTGTATTCGTCCTAACCGAATATTCAGTAACAAAGCCGAATACCAAATAGATACCAAATATTCAGTGCATCCTTAATCTATATAAAAAATTCCATGGCTCAAAATAGAAAAATTCATGAACAGGAATGATATTTTAAAGTTATTGTTGGCTGTTTTTTAATGTATAGACAGATTTATTTGTAAAGATATAAAGCAATGTAAAAAAGGCAAGATTCTAAATAGCAATGAAAAAAGTTAACAACAAGCTACAAGCAGTTAAGAGCACAATAAGCTACATATATATGTATATATAAAACTGTAACAATATATTTTAATAATTGCATGAGCCAGCACGATATTTACCATATTTTTACAAATTGGAACTTTATTTGTCATAATTTCAGGAACTAGAATATCAGTCCAGTTTGTTTCATTAGTTTTTGAGCCTTGAAAGATTCCCCTTATTGTAGTTTCTGGAAAATATTCTCAAGTGTAAACTAATCGAAATGTTTATTTTTATTTTTTCGTTACATTATTTATTTTTACTTTTTCAATATATCGTACGTATTTAATATGTAATACTGATCATCATAACTAAACACAAGGTTTTTTATGAAGAAAATGGGAATATACTTCTGAAAGATTTAAGAGACACCTCCCATAACATACAGTTAATCCGCCCTCCCCAAACAGAACGATAAATTGTAAAATAATTAAAGGGGGGCGCTTACAAAGGATTTTTCCGCAATCGTTTCACAAAATTTGAGGGATGAATCATGATAAAATGAATGAATCGTAAATCTTTGAATGAATCATGAATTTTGATTCTTGAAGCAATACTTGAAAAAATTTGCGTTAAAAAAAAAAAAAAAAAAAAAAAAAAAAAAAACATAAATTCTGTCAAAAAACTCAGAAAAAGGAGCAATTTGTAAAAAAAAGCCAAAAAAGCATGAAATCAATTAAAAAATCTCGGAAAACACGCATTTCATCAAAGATTCATGATTCATTCATTTCATCATGATTCATCCATTCTCAAGCAATTTTTTTGAGAGGGAGGGCACTTTCTCGGGATTTCCTTAGTAGAGATGACAAATTTCCACCTCCATCAAAAAGAAGGAGGCATGAACCCCCCTTAAACACATCATTGTGGACTTTCCAAATTCCAAAACTCATTTTCATTTTGTTTTATTTGGCATCCTCCCACTAATTTTGCTAATGACGTCTTCCTGCCTCGCTTTTGGCACCGGGTAATATTTACCTTCCTAGCACGTTCCTAGTTATCTTGGGGTATAAAAATATAAATAATTAATTAATTTATGTGATAGATAAATTTTTGTTATCCTTTTTTAAGTCGTTTAATTTTGCACATAAAAATTTATTTAATTAATTGAAATTGCTTGCATTATTATGTTTATATGTTTGCATCGTGTATTCTATTTCTATCATTTGCATTGTGTTACCCTTATACTTGTCACTGATTTTAATATTTCATTTGATAAATTCACTCTACTGCGATTAAAATAATTAAAATTGGAAAATTAAAATAACTTACATTATTGTTCTGGTCAGCCCCCTCCCTGCCCTGGCATGTCTCTAAAACTCAACTGCTCAAAGACCACCTATCGACAGCACATCATCTGCTCTTCACCACCGCAGCTGCCTGCGAGATGAACATTAGACTCTTTTTATCATCATGATGAACTCTGCTTAGATCGTCTCTTGTTCGATGGAAGTTAACTTGGGCATCATGCCTACATAGGTATTCCAATATCAATCGCCTTTGAGCTCGGGAATTTTTGAAAATTTCAAATCTTTTATAAAGTGGGGTGGGGGCATTTGATCAGGAAGGGCAGATTAACAGGATTTTACGGTAGTATTATAATCGCCGTAAAGTATTGCCACCTTGTTAGTGCAAAGAAATTTTTTTTCAGAAGTCGTGAATGTATGGAGCTATGCGCTAAACAACGGTGTGTGGTTTAAAAAAAGTTTTAGTTTCGTCTTGAAATTGCACAGTGAAATTGGAATCTATGTCATTTTAACGGTAATTATTATTATTTTACATAAATATGTATTTTAATATGTAACTTTGGTTAATATGATTGAACTTAAGCTTTTTCAGAAAGAAAATACATATTTATTTTGAAAAACTTATAATGGCACTAATATCAACTTGCGATCATTTTATTAAACATTTCTTAATTAATCAAGCTTTTTTTGTTTATTAACTACGGCAAATATATTTCTTTATAAAAAAAGATTGATTTTGTCTCAACATTATGTATATTTAGTATTGTATCTTAATTATTTACTTTATTTCAATATTTTTCTAAATTTTCATTTTGCTTAACTTTTTTTATAATAATTACTTGCTTTTTGACTAATAAGTTATTTAAATATTTAACTTAGTATTTTAATGTTTCAATTAAATATATCCATTCATTAAAATGCTTAATTACCAATCAAATTAATGTTTCAAAAATGTAAACAAATTAATGACCAGAAATCCACAAAATTCTAAAATCCGCACAATCCCTGGTCCCAAGTTTTGCGGATTTTAAGGAGTCTACTGTATTAAAACACATTCGATTCGCCAAGTTATATCTTGGTAGAAAACACAAAAAAACCCAATGTTAATGGTTGAGTCATAGGTTTATCATTGTGTTTTCCTGCTCTTAGTCTTCCATATCTTCATACTATTGAATGCAGTAAAACAAAATGGTAAACATACCAGCCAACTACTAAAATCAGGTTTTCAGATTTTTTCCACCAAGATATGACAATCGAGTTTTAACAATTTTGAGAATTTCCAAACTCTTTCATTTTTGACTATTTTGGAAGGGGGCTGTAACTCCATTATCTACCTTCCATTTTTTTTTTTTTTTTTTTTTTTATAATGTGGTGTCATTGTATGCTAATGTGATACTAAAGTGACAGGAACAGATAGTCTGTTGAATGATAGGGAAAGAAAAGGATGTAAATTTATTGCAAACAAAAATTAAAAAAATCGGCAAAGTTTTTTCTTTTCATTTCCGACTATTTCAAGATGAGAGGGCTGTAATTCTATCAGTTCCTTCCCCCATTTCTGAGTATACTGTCATGTTAATGTGGATTAACATGGGGTCAATGGGTGATTTTTACATGATGCACAGGACATTTACATGTTTTTAACCCTCTAAGCGTTTGGCACGTAATATTCCGTACACTAAGCTCCAGGTTTCACTGCAATATAAGCAATGTTTAAGATATTATAATTCTATTAATTTAAGGAATTTTCAAAGCATTGAAGAATTAGTAAGACTCTCAAGGGTTCCATTTATATTCCTAAATGAAATTTTTTATGTAATATTGAAAGAATCACATTTTATTAGCATTTAAAACAAAATGCAGAGAAAACAACATTACAATTTTACCCATTTGCAAGACGCTTGGAGGGTTAAAGAATTAAATTTTACCGAAATTAAAATTATTAAATGCTTTGATAGTTATGAGGTATAAGACTCTAACTTGTTCTTTAGAAAGGCATGCAGATTTTGTTTCTCATTTAAAAATTAAGTAAACAAGAAATTAAAATGTTTGCATAATGCACGGGACTCAAAAAAAAAAAAAAAAAAAAAAAAAAAAGCAGCATACATTATATTGTATTAATGTTAATTTATGTGATTCTTCAAGGATTTACTGATTGTACTTTTTTTTGTAGTGAAAGAACATTTAATAGGTTGTTTTGGTGCAATATTGAATTAATTTTAAACATTAATTAATAAATTAAGTAGATTTTATGGATGTGATTCACGGGACATGTAAAAGTGATGCACGGGACAAGTGTGATTTGTTTGCACAGTACATGAGATTTATATTTCTCAACATATTTAGATTGTTAAATTGTGGGAATACATGACAGATAAGATAGTAATCATATATTCTACATGATGCAGATATTAATTACTTAAAATAACTGACAGTAGATGGCACCAATGTACTAATAATTTGAAATTTTTTAACAAGTAAATTTTCTAAATATTCTATATTTTTTTTTTTCTTTTAATGACACCTAATGGTCAATGAAAATGTATGATTTTTGAGATTTTGGAAAGAAAATTAAAATGTCTTAAGAAATCGCATGATTTTAAAATGTTTCGGGATGAAACATTATGTAATACTCCTAAGAATTCTCACTATTAGCGAAGCGTTTGTAGTAACTGCTCTTCAATTAAAAAATATTGCAAATAATGACACTGTTTTAGATAAAAATATAATCATATGGAAACAATAGGGAAAAGAGTTTGGAGAAAAAAATTGCAGATTTATTGAAAAATTTAAGAAAAAGACACTTTTTATCAGTTAATTTTCAAATATTTCGGGAGGAGGGAGAGTGTAACCCCATCAGCTCATTTCTGTTATTTGGTGTCAATGTGGACTAATGAGCATGGCTAATCCCCTGTATAATAGAAAAAAAAAATAAAAATTTTCCAAAAAGAAAGAAAAAAATCAACCGTTTCTTCATATCATTTTTGTAAATATAGGGGGGGGGGGGAGTCTGTAGCTCCATAATCCCTTCCTTGGGTATGCCCATGAATCAGACTACACTCATTTCACCCATTTTATCACAGAGATTTCAGTCATCATCAAAAGTGTAGTCATAAAAATAACAAAGGCATATATACGTTCAAGGCTAAAGGTATACCCTAGAGCAGCGGTTCCCAAACTTTATTAATACATGACCCACCTTTAAATAAAAAAATGTTTTGTGACCCGTCTAATATATGGGTTCATATCAGCATGGAGATTCTTGCAAGACCTCTATAAGCTATTATTGGCTATCCTATCCTACGAAAAAGGCAAATTTTCATATGAAGGATTAACTACAACAAAAACAACAATTAGTAACTCCAATGAGTGTAAGTGGGAAAATATTTAAAACAACACACAAACTACAAAGATAGATTAAAATATAAATTTAATTACTATCTAAACATAACTTAAAAATCAGTGTGATTTCTGGCACTGGCGTTTACCGATGAAAGCATTTATATCACGGTTAAAACTTGTTAATTTCAACCTAAAGTCTCTTTCAATACACAGTTTTTTCTATACCTGTTTTTAAAAAGCAGTCGAGTACAAAAAGCATGTCCACACAAGTATGTTGTGTTGAACTCCATCAAAGAATTCAAAGCTGTTTAGATGATTCTAGATATTCTGCTTGTATATTTCTTCATATGGAAATTAAGGAATTTCCATTGAAGTATTATTTTCTGTTGAAATTCTTATATATTTTTTAGTAAATGAAATACAAAATACATTCATACTTGTGACAAACTTAGATTGTTTTCGCGACCCATAGTTTGGGAACCGCTGCCCTAAAGTATCTATACGACAGCTTTCTTGCGAAACAGAGGATATATGATATTCCTTCGAAAAATCCAGAAGGTATACGACGTATACGCTCGTATACCCTCCACTACATCCCTGGTTATCATACAATCAAATCACAATTCCTAAAATTTTTAGTAGGAGAATAAATAAAGTGACATATCTTACCATTAATAAATTTTAGTAAAAGAGATATGTTCAGTAAATTGATTTAAAAAATTAGTAACAAACTATAACATTTAGAATACAGTCATGTCATCCATTTTATCACAGACGCCAACATAAAGAATGAATCACGATAAATGGAATCATACATAAAAATTGAATCAATCAATAAATCTATTGCAAATTTAATTTTTAAATAAAACAGCAAATTATTTATTTGTAAAAAAGAAATAGATAGCGTTTGTAAAAATTCTCGGTCCTAGCAAATAAATAAGATCTCGGGTTAAAAATTGTAAGCATTTTGACTAAGGAATAAATCATGAAAATTTTGCTTAGTTTTTTTTAGTAAAATTCGTTTTTTTTTATGGCTGGCTGTTACTCATGATTACAAACAAAGATTAAATAGAACTACAAATTATATTGACATTGTAACAATTTAATTAATAAATTATTAAAATGCATGAAACATTTTCAATGAATCACTTTATAATTCACGATTCATTCTTTCATTGGCGTCTTGTCTCATCCCTTGTTTGTAATATCTGGTAACTTTTATTAGATAAATTTATTGTATCCAATCTCTTTGCTAAAATAAGTTAACGCTATGGAAGGGTAGTTTCTTTCGTTACTTTTCAACTAAAAATTCTACAATTTGCTATTTGATAATGACGGTAAATATCATATAAACGTGCATTTTGGAAAGAATTTTTTTTTTTCCAAACTCTATCTATGAGTTACAGTTTTTTAAAATAAGTCCGAATAAGTTTATCTTAGACATTCGGAGTTTGACAGAGATCAATCATAAATTTCTAAAAAAATTATAAAAAATTTTCCATAAAAGTAATTTTAAAATTTCATTAAAACGTCACGAAAATGACGGATCGCCAATAATTCGTTGTATTATTAACCACTTCAGCCCCTGAGTACCCAAATGGGTACATCAGTTTTGTCCCATTTTATTAATGATACTCAAATATAAATGAAATTTCGATTTAAGAATAATTTGTTTCGAATTCTAAGATTCGAGCTAATGAAAATAAAACAAAAATCTTGCTCTGAAGTCAAACGAGAGAAGAAATAATTCAGTAATAATTAAAAATACTGTAATAATTTTAAAATTTCATTAAAACGTCACGAAAATGACGGATCGCCAATAATTCATTGTATTATTAACCACTTCAGCCCCTGAGTACCCAAATGGGTACATCAGTTTTGTCCCATTTTATTAATGATACTCAAATATAAATGAAATTTCGATTTAAGAATAATTTGTTTCGAATTCTAAGATTCGAGCTAATGAAAATAAAACAAAAATCTTGCTCTGAAGTCAAACGAGAGAAGAAATAATTCAGTAATAATTAAAAATACTGTAATAATCGCCAGTAGCGAAGAGGTTAAAGCATGCTTTCGTTAAGCCTACATCGGCACGTTTCTTTCTTCTGGTTCACATTCTATATTAAAATAAAACATTATTTTAAATTTTAACATAATATTTTTTTATTTTTTAAGCACCTCAAAAATGACAAGCAATAAACGTATGCATAGCATATAAACAATAAAAATAATGTTATCACTGACATATTTTTTATTTTCTTCAAACTTTTTCTGCCACAAGTGCTTAATGTAGGTTTCCAATCACCAAAATGCTGTTAAAATGAATAGTAGTACCATCATTTGACCGTTTATGAAGTTATTTTCGCGTGTCACGAAAATGATGGATAGGCTTGGATACATAAAATTTAATTACTCATTCATGATAATTAACTTAAAATTAATTAAAAAAATATTTTCCTTTGAAAACAAAATGTTTTTTTACAATAATTAGCAATTTTTTTAAATATTTTATTTTTGTTAGAAGAAAATGTACTTTATATGTAGACTTTTGGTCCTGGGTACTGTCACAAAAATGACATTTTTAAGGTTTAAAATTTTCTAAAAAATAATGAAATAGCAGTAGAATCATATTTTTTGATTTATTGATTTTTAAAACAATAGTTCTAAAGAATAATAATAAAATTTTACATTTTAATGTTTAATTTTAAATTATTATTTTTAATGTTTAATTTTAAAGCTTTCTGTCACTCATAAACTGAATTTGATTACATTCTGTTCAATTGAAAGTAAATATTTTTTAAATAATATATCGCATGATGAAGTATCGCTAGAAAGTTTATCAAAATTTACATAAAAGAACACATACACTTAAGAAACTACTGCTAAATCCTAGAACAAGCAAGACACTTGGCAAAGCGATAAATGAGTTTTTGTTCTTACCAGTTTGTTTCTTAAATCTTTTTCACCCCTACTGAGTATTGATCTGGACTTGTGATTAGTTTGATCAGATTGATTGTCTTTTGTATAGTTGGATTTTTTTAACGTGTTTGTGTTTAGTTGTGAATTTTGTGAAATAATGGTTGTACCTTATACAGTGGTTATCGTGCATTTTTGTGTGGTTTTGTCAAAAATATGTGAAAATATATGTTATTAAAATTTGTTTTTCCATATATTGAAGCTTTTTTGTGTATAAATATATTTAGGTATGAGTTTAACTTTTGTCATGTAGAGTGAGCAGTTCTGTTTTTGAGGCCATTTTTGTTAATTAGTAGATAAAGAGAGTATCAGGGCTTGAAATTCAAATTCTTTCAGGTGGGGAGTCTCCCTCCCAACATTTATAAATAGAGGGGAGTTGCTGTTTGGGAGGGAAAAAAATCTTTAAAACGTACGGTTTTATATCATACCATTAAGAATTACAGTAATAAAAACATGTCAAAACAGCATTGAAGCAAATGAAATCTACATTACCTCATGGCATATTTGTTGCAAGTCAAATTAATTCTATTTTTGGTTTGTGTCAATTTCGGGCTGAGTGTAGATTCTGACAATTGAGATTGGTTTCATGTTACAATAAATTTTTCAAAAGCTAGTTCTGTACATTATTTCATATAAAAAACAAATCTATAATAATAAACTTAAGCATTTGTACATATGTTGATTTTTTTTTCAGCCTTTTGACAAATTTTGCATGTTTTTTATGATTTTTTGTGGAAATTAGAATGTTTTCTGCGATCCTTTGACGAAATTTGCATTTTTTCAGTGACTCTTTGGCTAATGAGCATTATTTTAGCAATTCTTTCATGACATTCATATTTTTTTCATGAAATTTTGATGAACGCAATTTTCTTTTTTCTTTTTGCGACCATTTGACAAAATTCTCTTTCTTAATAATCATTTCAAGAAATTCATGCACTTTTCGTGATCATTTGACAAAATTTTTTTTTTCTGATTGTCCGATTCATTTTTTCATGATTTTGTGACAAAATACTCGATTATTTTTGCAATATTTTTACAAAATTCATGTTTTTTGCATAATCTTTTGAAAAAATTCTTGTTTTTTGCAATTCTTTGACAAAATTTGCAGGTTTCTCTGTTCCTTTGACGAAATTTCTGTTTTTTTTCGTGATCTTTTGATGAAATTTCTATTTTTTTTTGTGATCATTTGACAGAATTTCTGCTTTTTTCATGATTTTTTGACAAAATTTGTGTTTTAACACGGCCTTCTGATGAAAATTGTGTTTTTTTACATGATCCTTTGACAGAATTCACATTTTGTCTCATTACCATTTGAATTTACCATAGTTAAACTCATTACCATAGTTTTTTACGCTATTCTTCAACTAAATTAGCATTTTTTCTGTGATCTCTTTACAAGAATTTGCATTTCTTCTGCTATCATTTGAGGAAATTTGCATTTTCCGTCATTCTATTCCGAATTTTCCAAAAAATTAAGGCACTCACTTCCGAAAATTAAGAAAACATTTATCATAAATCTAAAAATTCTGACATAAATTGTATCTTGAATTTCGACAAATGGTCTAAAAAATATCAATTTTGTCAATTGTTCAAAAAAAAAATAGCCAATCAATGCGAAATTTGACGATTGGTTGCAGTAAAATGGCGTGAATTCCAACGATTTTTTGCAGCAAAAAACTCAAAAAATATGTCATTCAATTGCATGAAAATATTACAAAATTCACAAAAAAAGGGGGTGGGAGTTAATCGTAGTTTCATAATGCAAAATTTTTTGAAAAAATCGTGATTTTTTTTTTGGGGGGGGGGGGAGTTTCCCGCCTACGATATTTTTTTTGGGCGGGATTTCAAAATTTCAGGCCCGAACCTGACAGGAAATTTGTCACACACCTGTTCTTGCCACTTTCCGGCTATATCTCCATTTCTTTAGTCAATCTATCTTTATTTACATTAACCTAATTACTAGGGATGCAACGGATATCTGGCCAATATCCAATATCTGGCATATCCGGCTGATTTTTCAATATCCGAAATATCATCGGATATCCGGCAGAATGCAACAAGCCAAATATATATTAATAACAGTAATCGTTTGATCCCAAACAATGCGAAAAACTTTTGTTTATAATGCAAAAGATGATATATTATTATAAGTTCCCTATCGATGAATAAAAGGTAATTCTCAAAAGTTTAAAGAATTGCCAGCTTTCCAACTATTTATATTTAAACTCTGTAACAAATTTAAAAATTTACCTTTACATCTTTTAGAAAATTGTATCTACTTTCAGATTGTAAAGCAAAATTTGAAGTCAAAATAGCAAATAAAGCTTTTGTGCAAAAATGTATAAAGATAAAAAACCAACATTGAGAAATGCACAAATAATGCATGAAAAGAATAGAAAATAGCCGTTTCGAATCTACTATCAAGATTCTTCATCAGTATAAGACTCAGCATGCTAGAAAAAGCTAAGCTGAGCAAAGCGACAGGGAAGACAGTCTTATATACCTATTACAGGAGCGAATGGTAATAGATTCGAAACAGCTGTTTGCTACCTTACATGCATTTCTAAACGTTGGTTTTCTATCTTCATAAAATTTGAAGTTGTTTATTAAACTGTGATTTTACTAATTTTCTATCTTTCTTTTAATTTAAACAATGGGTTAATTGGTTTTTAAGTTACACATCTAAACAAACCTATTTTTAATTTCTTCTATCTTTTAAAGAAGAAATTATTGTAATCAATTTTTTTTGACAAATTTGCGTGTTTTAGGGATCAAATATCCCCAAAAACATGTTTATTCAAAACATCTGTCTGTCCCAGTGTCGCCATCATACTATAAAAAAGTGTATGAAGTTATGCATAGAATGATCCAAATATTTTGTGCATATTTTTGACTGTAACCAGCAGGTTCTTCTTCAATATGGAAACATTTCGCTGTAAGGCGGTGCTGTAATCGCAATTTATGTGCCATTTTCATTGTTCTACCATCAAATACTGTATGAAGTTATGCATAGAATTGAACCAAATTTCTTTGGATACATTTCTGGGAATGACTGTCTGGTCTTCCTTCAATTTGAAAATAGTTTGCCTAAAGATGGTACTGTAATAATGATTTTTGTA
Organism: Maratus speculifer; assembly: GCA_964019185.1. Taxonomy (NCBI): domain Eukaryota; kingdom Metazoa; phylum Arthropoda; class Arachnida; order Araneae; family Salticidae; genus Maratus; species Maratus speculifer. The sequence goes on along the minus strand of CAXHSM010000349.1, from coordinate 3,752,764 downwards.
AAATTATTTTGATTTTTCATAATCTTTACAGAGAATTGGTGGTTCATGCATCGATGCAAACTTCGTACCTTTCTAAAATTGGCTATTCACAAACAAGTGGTTTATAGCAGAACAGAAAAGAATATTGATTTTAATAAATATCATGATCGAGATTAACTCATTTTTAACACTAGAACCGCGGAGCGGGTCAATTTGACCCAAATCAATGTTTAATTTCTCGCCGCGCGAAAAGATTTCATTGAAAAAATGTTTCCTTTCCTGACTTTTAATATTTTTAGGTAAACAATAACTTTTAGTATTTAATAGCAAATAACATAAATAATTTTTCAGTTTTAACTACTTATACCTAGAACCGCGAAGCGGGTCAATTTGACCCGTAGTATGTTTTTACGCATAAATGACAAAATACAGATGCATATCTTTGGAAGTAATGAGAAAGTATATGTGTCTCACTCCTAATTTTGCTAATAAGCAGAATTGCAAACGGGAATAGGGAAATTTTTCAATCAAGAACTTATATTGTTGATGTGAAGAATAGATTATTGCAGTGAAAAATTACAATAAATATTTAGAACTAGTATTGAAGGTGCTTTTATTCTGCATTTATTGAAAGTATAGATAAGATTTCCGATGCCTTACTATCTCTGTCAAAGAAGCTTTCGAATGTTAGCAACTATTATTTGAAAATTAGTGAAAATACAAATAGTTGAGGATGAATATCCGCATGTGAATGAAGAAAATTAAATTCTAAAAATGAAATAGAAAGTAACGACGACTCTTTCTACACTGATAAGCTTATTGGACTTTTTCCTAAGAATATAGTTAGAAATTTATCAGTTATGAACGAAAGTTTATGATATTTAACAAGTAAAAAATTGAATATAAAAAAAGAAGAATTAAGAAGTTGAAAAAAAGTAACAAAATTTGATCTTTATATCGATAAAAATCTAAAAAAATAAATAAGCAATAACTTCGCATTCACACTTGGAAATAAAGAACATAACAAGAAAACAGCAAGACTAACTATGTAAAAGGCCCTAATATAAGCATAGATGAGTATTTATTTCCTTCAAAATCTGTAGGTTTACTCAGTATATGTCTAACAAAACCAGATAAATTCAGTATCGTACCGTGTTCTAGTTGCTTGCAGATGGTGATAAAATATCTGGCCTTATAGAAACTATAAAATGGCCAAGCCGAGAAATACAAGCCTCTGTAAAAATGTCAAAATCGGAATGGCATTCGGCTATTCTCTAACACATTTACACATCAGCGTAGCTGTTTACCAAGAAGAAAAGGGTAAAAATGCTCTGTTACTTAGCAGTTTACATCTAACTGTTGAAACTTTAGATAATTTTATAAAATACTTTATATACTTGCTTACTACAATGCAACTAAATTCGGCGTAGCTTACTATTTCACAGAAAGTCTGCATATGTCAAGTCCACTTCTTATAGGAAGCCGATGAATGCAATTTATAAAAATTTGTATTTTGGAACTGTCAATGCTTGGGTTTTATGCAAATCTGTAATCGGAAAATTAGTTAGTTAACGTTTTTTCATATACATTTATTATTTATTAGTATACGTCAAGTAATTTAAGATAATTTGTTATTTCTCGGCCTCTCCAAAAAATGTCATTCGGGCAATGAAGATTTTGTTTTTTTGTTTGTATTTATGTCGGCCAATTATCTACACTATGGGATATAAGCCCTATGGGGTGGGATGCCCTACGTGGGGGTCTTTCTAAGGGAAACTAACCCGTATTTACGCAAGGTTCGAAGAAAACCACGGAAAACTCCAAACGGTTAGGCCGATGGTCGCGATTGGGTTCGAACCCAGCACCTACCGTCTACCAGTTTGGAGGCAGAACCTCGCGGCCACTGGTGGGGCCGGGCAATGACGGAACACTAAAAACGAAGAGCATACAAGAGTAAGCATAGAAGAATTTGTTGTCGCAGTTAAAAATATGAAAGTAAAGCAAAAGATAATTGTTCAAAATATAATGTACCTATGCGTTTTTAGTAAATGTCCAAAATCTTTAGCCATGTTTTTCAAGCAATGCATTTAAAAAATTGGATTAGATAAATCAGTAAAAGTAGCAACTTGCAATTTTTATATTTTTAAAAATTATTCTTAGATTTTATATCTGAACTTAATTGAATGGGCTAATGTATTTTTTATTAATGTATATTATGTTTAAGTTCATTTATGTTTAAAATATATGTTCAATATCTCTTCTATATAATTTCATCATACTTAATGATATGTATTTTTCAATTATAGCATTTTCTGAAATATAAGTAATTTCAGCTGACTTTAGGTGTAAATTATAATGTGAATACTAAGAAATATTAATTATTATAAGAAAATATAAACTTTAAAGTAACCAAATTAAGTATTTTGGCATATTTATATATCATTTTACATATCGGGTCAAATTGACCCGCTCCGCGGTTCTAGGTATACTGAAAGTCCCGCGGTTCTAGTGTTAATCTAATTAACTGACTGCAGCAAAAATTCTAGATGAAAATAAAAGTTGGTATAGTACTGAACTAACAATATTGAAGTAGTATTAATACAGTTGACTCTCGCTACAACGAAACTCTATCCAGAGAATTTCTCTATTTAATGAATTTTTTGTAGGAACAGTCAATTTTTTTCATGATTACATTAAAAATAATCTACATATAGCGAAATATATATCTCCATTTAACGAATTTTTTCAAAAATGTTCTTTTATATGTTCTGAAAGCGCTTCAAATTATTTGTAGAGTAAATTTTTTTCATTGATTTCTCGTTTATAAGTCATAGCTACATAGCATCCTCTACCTTATTCCTTACGTCTAAAAAAAGGCATTCAACCCCCCCCCCCAAAAAAAAAACACTATTTTTGCATGGTTATACTTGACTTTGTTTTAGCCAAGGTGAGCTTGCGTTCTTGGAAAAGGGTGAAACATTTGCTTGCTATTGGAACGATTTGCAATAATCACAAAGCATCCTAAAAGATAAAACTATTTCATTATCGTCTTGAAAATGGTGTTTATTTCTTGGTTTGGATAGTAAGTCAGCAATAAGGAAGGGGTGAGGGGGTAATTGCAGAAAAGGTTGTTTTTTTCAGCAGGTTTTCATCTATCTAAACTAACTCTCATTACTTTTAGAGTTTAGAGTTTATGTTTGTTGTTTGTGGCGACTTGGAATATTTTTTGTTGTGAGAGATCATTTGAATGAAGAATTGTTACTAAACGTCATCTATGCTGGTGTTATCTTCTACTGCATCTGCATAAAAACTCCTTTGGGATAAGCATAATCCTTTCTTATAAAGTACAAAATTTTTTGCCGTTTTCTATTCAACGAATTTTTTGACTGAACGATGGGTTTCGTTATATAGAGACTTGACTGTATTTGTAAATATTTTTTGAAACATTCAGATATATGGAATAGAAGAGAGTTTTGGGATTGATGCATCCAACTAGTTATTTTCATGATTTCATTATAAATATTTAAAATTAAATTTTTTTTTTTTTTCTTTTGCTTATAAATTTGAAAGTGATTTAACTTAAAGTAAAATTAAATGTAGCTTAAGGTAAAACAGAATTAAATAATTAAAACATGAAAAAAATCATTAAGTAAACCCATGTTTGGAAATAACTCTTCAGCCATTGGTATATTCGTAAGCCTTTTTATGTTTACATTATAAATGGAAACTATGTATTTCTTTGTGAAATTACTTTACAATTATAAAATAAACATATTGACAAATGTGTAAAATTTGTTCTATAAATTATCTGCATTTCATTGTACAAATTATTAGCAATTATCAGTATTTCATTGACAAATAAGCAGAATATTTAAATGTTTGAAGTACCGTAAAATACCGTTAATCCGCCCCCCCAAACGAAAAGAAAAATCGTACAATAGTTAGGGGAGGGCGCTTACACGGGATTTTTTCGCGATCGTTCAACAAAATTTACAGGAATGAATCATCATAAAGTGAATGAATCGTTGAATGAATCATAAATATTTATACTTGAAAAAATTTGGGTTTTTTTCTTTTTTAAACGTAAATTCTGGCGAAAAAACGCAGAAAAAAGGAGAAATTAGTAAAAAAAAGCCAAAACAAGCATGAAATCAATTAAAAAATCTTGAAAAAACGCGTATTTCATTAGATTCATGATTCGTTCATTTCAAAATAATTGATCTCGCTCTCAATCGCCTTTGAGAATCGGGAGGGAGGGCGCTTTCTCGGGATTTTTTGAAAATTTCAAATTCTTTATAAAGTGGGGAGGGGGCGTTTGATCGGGAAGGGCGGATTAACGGTATTTTACGGTACATTTTTTATTGAATATTATTAATATACACATACAGGGCTTGAACTTTGGCATGGGATGGCTGGATTCATGCCTTAAAAAATCTTATGGCCAAGACATTCCTGTTACCAAAAACAAAAATCCCTTTTTGATTTTTTTTTTTTTTTTTTTTTTTTTTTTTTTTTGTTAAATAGCGATCAAATCTCAGGACTGACTGACTATTTTTGTGATATTTTCCGCTATCAATTGGCAAATCTCACAGTTTTCTCTTATGGCAATTATAAAAAATTTATGATTGGTTTTTTGCATTTGATTGAAAAACTGCAATTTTTCTCACAATTTTCTCGCTTGTTCGCCTCGCAAACTTTTGCAACTTTTTTCTCGAGACTGATTGCCAAATTTCACATTTTTTTTCTCTCAACTGAATGTGACAAATTTAGCTATTTTATTCTGTGACTGATTGGAAAATTTCTCTTTTTGTTTTAGTGACATTCTGCTGAAATGAATAATTATTTTAATGTGTCCAGCTGAAAAATTTGTGTTTTTTCTCTGTTACCTGCTGATGATTTTCATGATATTCGCTTGTGACAGGCTAACAAATTTCACAATGTTTTACTGTAAATGAATGATGAATTTCGCTGTATTTTCCCACTGTCCAAGTTCCCTCAAACTTAAAATTTTTTCAGACCGATTGACTATTTTTAAAAATTTATTTTTGCCATGGTGGACAAAATCAGCGATATTTTTTCTATGGCCGATTTCCGTATTTTGTGAATTTCTTTTTCTAATTTATTTTGTCTCTTTTGCCGAAACAAGAAATTTCTAAAAGGGCAGTAATGGTCACTAGAATCTGAGCTCTATCTAATTAGCCTGGAATCAGCATTTAACAAAATGAGATTAGATCTTGTGTTGCACATTGGAAAAAAAACATGTTTTTTTTTACAATCAATGGTTCAGCATTAGATTATTTTTCATTTTTCGAAATCATCGCACATTTTGTAATCAATGGGCTTGATAATCATACTTCTTTTTTCATTTAAAAGATAATCTTTTATACAATGTTTCTGTTTGGATTAGTTTTTTTTCCATATCTGATAATTTGCATCTGCCCATTTTGTAACTTTTTATTTTCTTCTTTATTAAAAATGACATTTATTTCCTATTCAAATAAAAATTCTTCTAAATTTAAAGAATTTCGTAAAAAAAATAATAATAAATAAATAAATAAATAAAATGAGGACATCCATTGTCCAAAGCAAGATGTTTAAATGTTTCCCATTGAGTTAATGAAAATCAGTAAAAACATTTTTATGATGATCAAAACATGACTCATGTAATAAGAGTCACATGCTACATACGTCATGGATTTCCTGGACCAATAATAAACAAAATAAAATGCAGACACCACAAGGTCCATTCTCAACGGATAACATCAACCGCTTTCCAAATGATTGAAAAAAAAAAAGGCAAACTTTAAGGAAACACATTTAGAAACAATAAATAGTTTATGTGCATAGTTCACAGAAATTAGGACATGACCTTTTTAAATAAACCATTTATCATGGAATAAGAAGAAACCTACTGATTATGCCCTTTTCAGAATTTCATATGGGTTTAAAATTCCATTGCATAGAAGAACATAATTCAATTAGCTAAAATGTCAGAGATTACAGTATTGACGATAATTCCACTAAGTGGTGTGCAATAATCAATAAAATAAAATAAAATAAAATAAAAATAAAAAAGTGACTTACAAAAGATTCTAAACCACACAAAATCGAATAAAATCTAAACTAAAATATTCATTTAGCAACTCAATTATTAATTGTTCATAACACTGAATGAAAATTGAAAAATAGATATGATATATATAAGGCTTGATTCTTTTCGTTTGTTTTAATTAAAATAGACATTTTGGATAATTATCTTGAGTTGTTGATTTAAATTATTTTAATGGAATTTTGTCATGCTGGTATAAATTAAATATTTAAATGGCATGTAAAAAATAATAGTTTTTTTTTTAATTTCTTCCTTCTCATATAGTTTAACACCCCTGCATTTACAAATGTTATGAGGAAAACTCTCTCTGCAAGGAAAACCTGAATTTCAAGCCCTGATAGTCAAATAAGTTTCTGTAAATTTTATTCCAATACGTTTAAAAGTTGCAATGGTGTATGAAACATGTTTGCAATTTATTATTTGAGATGGCATTGCATAAAGAAATAAACAAACATTCACCATAACTAAAAACATATTCAGTACCGGATATCTGATCGGATATCCAGCCGGATATCCGAATCCGACAGGCAGATCGGATACCGGATATCCGATATCCGGCAGAATCAGTATCCGGTGCATCTTAAACCATACTTAATTTTTTATATTATTTTCAATATCATTTTTTGAAAATAATATAAACTGTAATCGATAATTCTTGTAGCTGAAGGAATTTTTTAGAAGTAACAGACCAGTAAATTAAAAATTATTGCTCATTTCAAAAAGTAATTTTTGATTGATGTTTAAATATATGTCTATGTATATTATATAATTTTAAAATGTTATATTTTCTAGGGATGTACCGAATATTCGGTATCTATTCGGCCATGTTACTGAATATTCGGTTAAGCTGAATATGAAATTATTCGGCCTGACGAATATTCGGTTTGGCCGAATATCAAAGTATTCGGCTGAATACAATACCTAATAAAACATTTTAAAACACATTTTAAAAAACTTTTCAAATTTTCTACTTTTAACTGTCAGTTCATTAATATATTTAAAATAATTAGAAATAAAATCATATTTAAATAATATAGACTGTTTTTACATTATTTATTTGCTGTTTGTAAAGTTTAACTTAAGAAAATTAACCATGAGAAGGATTAAAATTATGATTTATTAGGATTCTCCTTGGGAATAAATGATGTGAGTACAGATGCAAGTTCCTATATTCTATTTAATAAATAATCTGTTTCTTGCTTTTCCCAAAAGTCCTTAAACAAGAAAGGAAAACTTTTGAGATTAGTAATAGCTATCAAGGCAGACAAATTTTTGTTTATGAAACCATAATCATAATCAACTTATTGAATCATAAATGCATTGTATTTCATTTCACTCTAGGTCAACTTGTGTTTTCGTTTGTTGCATTAACAATAAATAAGATACCATAGCTATATTTTCAACTCACATGCTTTGATTTCTGTAAAATATGATATGATGGGAAGGATGGAAAATGCCATTATTCATAAGAAAAGAACTAAGAGCTAGACATTCCTTTATTCAGAATTAAGTTGAAAGTATTTATACTTCATATTGAAAAAAATCTGCCTTGAGTTATTTAAAAAGAACAAATATGAGACTGTACTGTTTTTCTTCAACTATTTTTTCCTTATTTCTCTTTGATTTCAAAATGTTTGTTTCAATTCGTAGAAGAAATGAAATTTAAAATTTTACTAATTGAAAAAGTCTCATAATTATGCTTCTTAAATAAAAAAAGGCAGATTTTTTTCAATATTGAATGTTCTTATAAAAAGTTCTTGTTTATCAAAATATAAGTTTCTCTTATTAAATATTATGTAAAATTGTTTTAAAAAGTAACATTTTAATACCTTTAAATTTTGAAATATAAAAAGTATTTGGAAAGCCGAATATTCAGTATTTGGCCGAATAGTTACTATTCGGCTGGCCGAATATTCGGTATTCAGCCCAACAATTACTATTCGGCTAGCCGAATATTCAGTATTCAGTTTAGCTGTCGGCCGAATATTCGTTATTTGGCCAAAATCACTATTCGGTGCATCCCTAATATTTTCAAAATGCTTACATTACTATTTATAATATTTTTGCATTTATTTTTCAAATGTTTCAATTCATGGGATTTTCATTTTGCATCGATAATTATGCTTGGCTACAATAATGTGTACTAATAAACAAAATGATTTCGTATAGCAAAAAATGGCCGTTCATTTTTATTTTTTATAGTTTTTTTAGAATTATTTGTTATGTTCATTTATTATGTTTCATTTATTAATTTGATTTTTATTATTTACTATTTTTAACAATTTTATCTGGATTTAATGATATTAAATTACTGTTTTGAATGTGACTGACAACAATAAACAAGTTTGGTAACCCTTTTTAGCAATTTATCTCCTGACCTGGATAATATGCAATAATGTTCCAGTTTGTTTTCATAAATGAGAAATTTCTACAAATAAACTTTACTCTAAAGAATTATTTGCTTTCTGTTATTTCAAGAAGAGAGTATTAAAAGATTGAATAATATAAATTAAGACAGGCTTGAATACTTTTTTTAAAAATAAATAAAATTTATGTACAAAAAATTTGAAACACTAAAAAACATTTAAAAGAACAAAAATAAATGCTTCGCTGATCTACTACACGAGGCCTCGTCAATACAAATAATAATTCATTACATTACAAAAATTTGAACAAATCAAGACAGTTACAGTTAGTTATTATTTTTTAGAAAAAGATAATATTCATTCAGGACAGCACAAGCCACATTCAGAGTTGGTGATCATAAACAAGTGAACCAACCTTCGAGGAGTAAACTGCCATGATTTTACAACCTAATTTTAAGATACTCACCTTCGCAAACTGTGGGATTCATTTCATTTGAATACAATGTTGGACAATTTTCGAATTTAAATTATCACTTTTTAGAGCACTGATATGTTCCTGCAGGTGAAATTCTAAAGATTCTGTTTCAACAATGTATACTCTATCACAATCTCCACAGAGAATGACATAGACAACATTGGATAATTTAGACATATCGTATTGAAATTTATGCTTATTAAAGAAAGAACTAACTTTATTAATTTGTTCAAAAGAAACACCAACAGTGAATGATTTTAAAATGCAAGAAATTTTATCAGAAATACCCTTATAATAGGGCATGCAGATTAAAGAATTTTGTTTAGTACATTGAAAAAGTGAAGAAGTAGAATTCACAAAGTCTAAAGTATTTTTTAAAATTTTCTTAACAAGGCCAATAAAATAGCTATTATTAACCAAATCGTAATAATTTTTTTCTTTTTTTTTTTTTTTTTTTAATCATTATTGGAAGTGCAATATCTAATGATTCTGTTGGCTAAAGTCTTAATAACGGCAATTTCATGGCTGAAAGGGCAAACAGAATTGAAATTAGTATATTGTCCAGTATATGTAAGTTTTCTGTAAACAGTAGTAGTTATAAATTGAGAATTTTCAGTAGTTTGTCTATATATTAGAATATCAAGAAATGGTAATTTTGTTTTACTTTCAACTTCAATAGTAAACTTAATAGGGTAACCAATATAATTAAAAATTTTGAGATTGTCATTTAAATCTGCTTCTTTCGATAAAAAAATATATCATCATCAACCGTTTTTGATCCACTGGCAGTCTGTAGGTCTCCCCCAGATTTTTCCAATGTTTTCTGTTTAGTGCTTTCGTCATCCAGTTTACACCAGCCACTTTTCTAATTTCGTCACTCCATCTTACTTGTGGTCGTCTTCTTGGTCCTTTTACATAAATGGTTTTCAGAAGATAAGGATCGTCCATTATACGTAGCCAAGGTCATCAACTTATGGCAGCCAAGCCGAATCCGGTGATTCTTAGCACCCTCTATCTTCATGTCTGTCTGATTGCTGCCGTAACCAGGAGCATGCAGACTACCGGGAACTGAGGGCTGTGATTTGTTTTGTGAATTCATAGTAAAATAAGAAGGGGTTGTGGCCAAATCCCTCTACACTGGCCAAGTGGATTGAAGGAAGCCCATCCGCATTCGTTCCCCTTGCACTAGGCAAGAATACTAACAGGCTGTACCGATGGAAGGTGCAGATTGGACATTAAGTCTCTGCTCCCAGCCTATGAGTATCGATGTTACACTGTGTAGAGAAAGTTTATTCTTTGAACATAAGACTGTTTGCTAATACTGTTAAATTAAAATATGAAAATTTGCAATTTTCTATATAAATTCACCATAATTTTTTTAATTATTTTAAAAAGAAGTTTCACTACTTAAATCCAATAATGTTTATTTTTATCAATAAATTTGCATGCATAATAATAAAGAGGGTTTAAAAAAACTTCGTTTAAACCAAAAACACTGGGGGGGGGGGTCGTTTGTTTGCTTTTTGGAAAAAAACAGGTTTTTTTAAAAGATTGGATAATATAAAGTAAGACAGACTTGAAAGCTTTAAAAAAATTAAAATTTATGTACAAAAAGTAAAAATACTAGAAAACAATTAAAAATACCAAAAGTAAATGTGATCTCTGTTGTAACTGCTTAACTTGTAATGCAGAATGGTGAGGTTGCTATTAATTCTGATCTTGATTTACACATTCTTTTTTGGAGACGTTATATTGATGATATATATACATGTATATTTACAATTTTAATGTACTGGATGTAAGCTAATAATTCAGTGTGGTGGTTTTCTGTAAAAAATAAAAAATAATATGTATGCTATTTCTTAATTATTTCTAGTTTTATACTTATTACATATTTTTAGCCCATATTAAGTTAAAGATATTTTATTTTATGAAACTAAAATTTAGATGACAAAAAAAAAAAAAAAGCAATAAGTAGCATTTTGATAATCATCAATTTTTATTTCACAATTTTACTAACTTTTAAAACCAGGATGCACAATTTTGTGATATACATTGCAAAACATTTACAAAAAAGTTAAAAGCATAATAACAGAAATATTCAATAACATTTTTAAAAGTAACACAGTTTTGCCATGCTTGGTTTAAAAAAAAAAGGGTTGTATAATATTAGTGTATGATTTTACAAATAATTTCTTGTATCTATGTTGAAATATTTATGGATTTATTCACAGAAATAAAAATGGTTCATGTAATAAGTTTTTATCACAGTTTTTATTCACCGAAAAATATTTTTGTTTTATTTATGAATGTGTTCTGTGCCACAGCGATGTTCACAACTACCCCTCCACTGGGACACATGTGAACAAATTTAAACGATTTTTAAAATGATGATACAAGTTAGGAATTCTTTATAAGTGCATTTAAAAGTTTCATCTAAAAAACAAACAAAGTGTCATATAAATCAATTTCTATTCCAATGAACTGAATATTTCCAACTGAGCGAAAAAAATTATTCCAATATCTCATAAAAATTTTGAGAAATAGTCAAAAATGTAAAAATTGTTCACAGGTGCCTACCCCTCTCCTGTACTAATATAAATTTTAAAGTAGATCTGTAAATTTTTTGACCACCGATGGTCAAAACATATTTTGACCAGGAAGATTAAAACAGGTATTTCTGTTGAACCCGGTTGAAACCAATTTGGAACTCTACTTTGGAGAGAACTGATTTGCTGTGCTGGTTTGCATGACAACTTTTATGAAAAAGAAATACAAAATGTATCAAATTCATTTCAGTACATTAGCTTTATTTTATTTTATTTTATTTTTATTTTTTTAACAATGATGAAAAAGCAAAAAGAAAAAATGCATAACTCGAATGCTTGACAATATGAATGAATATAAGAAAGGGAGGAGAAATTGATTTGGGGCTGAATATATGGACATCAAAGAGGTTAAAGCATTGTTTGGATATCTTTCAAAAACTAATAGCAGTGGCACAGCTAAGGGAGGGATTTTAGGGTTAAAACCCCTCCCAGAGCTACGAAAGATCGCTATAATTACGCTTAAATGAATCAAAACCAAACTGAATATTTAAACGTTTTGGCGCATTTTGGAATCTTCCGCTTTATTGAATCATAATTCATTTAATAAAGTGATTCAATTAAATGGCTAAAATTCTGCTTAAAACCGCGAAAGAGCATATTACATGGATTAGTTAGGAGAAATTGGTTTTTTGAACTAAATCACTTTTCTGAAACATATGATGCTAAAAGAGTGATGATTTTCTGCCACACAAATGCTCTTTGAGTTTAAGTATTATGCAATGAATATTCTAATTAGTACTGATTCTATTAACCGGCGATTCAAATAACAGGCAAACACCTTTATCAGAAACTCACCCCTCTCCCCCCCCCCTTAGAACCAAATTCTGACTGCGCCATTGACTAATAGACATAATTAAAAAAAAAACTAGTCAGTTTGACAATCCCAAAACTTTCTTCCTCATCTCATACACGCTAATATTTCCAGAAAAATGAAACATAGCATTATCACTGGCTGTTGTAATTTACACCAAAATCTAATCTGCAACAACTTATTTTAAGTGTCAACTGAATCTGAAACTGGATGAAAATCTGTTTATTAGTTTTTGAGATAGAATCATCACAAAACTCGTAAAAGAAACTGGACAGAACCGCCACATGTACACTGATTTACTCCAAAAACTAAGGAATACTAATTTTATATCACGGGCTAACAGAATCTAAAGTTTACTGAAAATTCATGCATTAGTACCAGAGATAAAGCTAATGCGATTACCGTGAATAATGTCACATAGCAATGCCACCTGTTGATCAATTTACTATAAAAGCTAAATAATACTAATTTATACCAGGTGCTAACTGAATACAAAGTTTCATGAAAAGTCATGCATTAGGTCCTGAGATAGAGCTATTGCGATAATCATAAATAATGCTGCATACCAGTATCATCTATTGGGAAATTTTACACCAAAATGTAATCAAAACCATATTATATAAAGAAATAACGGAATCTGAAGTGTTATGAAAATCTGACCATCAGTTCTTGAGATAAAGCCATTGTGGAAATCATGAAGAAAGCAACATAGCAGCGCAATCTGTTGAGTGATTTGCATCAAAAACTACTCAGCATCAATCTATATCAGGAAATGCCTGAATATAAATTTTTATTGAACTTCGTGCATTAATTCTTGAGATAGAACACTCACAAAATATGTGTCACATAGAGAGAGACAACCACAAATTCACGCATTGACATTTTGTAAAAACATGTTTTTTGAAATCTCAAGTCTCTAAAACGTGTAAATTCGTCGAAAACCAAAATTCTAAAATCCAATGAATCCAATACTTTCTTCTTGTAAATATAGCAAAAAATAAATTCACAAGTGTTCAGTAAAATAAATTCTCAGTTTTTATCAGTCCAGATATGGCAATGTTTATTGTATGGCATGCTCAGCAACAAATATGTAGCTGCATGTACGAAAAAAAGAATCTCGAGTCAAATCAAACCAAACAATGTTTAATTTGATAATTTCATGCATAAATTTTTTACTATTTAAGGAAAAAAAACTTGTTAAAGCTTAAGAGTTAAAGCTTATTACAATTCATTTTAAAATGTCTTGTTTATTATTTTTCTTTCTGTTTCTAGATTTCTAGATGTTTTTGCTGAAGTTAAATAAGTATCCTTGGATGAAAAGTGGAACAATTTCTTCATATTGATGCTTCGAAGAAGTTTTTGTTATGGTCCGAAGTTAAGCTTATTCACATAAGAAAATGTCATCAGTTACAGAGGAAAATTCCTGCTCCAGAGAACAGCACTTTGTTCCTCAAAATGGGGATAAGAAAAAACATTCCTCAACTAATACAGGAGAGAAATCTGTCATTTGTGAAGTATGTTCCAAAACATTTTCTTACAATAGTCGTCTAAGAAGACATCTCTTAACACATACAAATGAAAAACCTTTCGTTTGTGAAGTATGTTCCAAAGGATTTTCCTATAATAGTAATCTAAGAACCCATCTCTTGACACATACAGATGAAAAACATTTTTTTTGTGGAGTATGTTCCAAAAGATTTAGGGATAAGAGTACTCTAAGGAGACATCTCTTGACACATACTGGTGAAAAACCTTTTGCTTGTGAAATATGTTCCAAATGTTTTTCTTTGAATCATCATCTAAGAACCCATCTCTTGACTCATACAGGAGAAAAACCTTTTTCTTGTGAACTATGTTCTAAGGGATTTTCTGACAATAGTAGTCTAAGAAGACATCACTTGACTCATACAGGTGAAAAACCTTTCGTTTGTGAAATATGTTCCAAAGGATTTTCTGATAAAAGTTCTTTGAAAAGACATATCTTGACGCATTCAGGAGAAAAACTTTTTGCTTGTGAAGTATGTTCCAAGAAATTTTCTCGGAATAGTTATCTAAGAAAACATCGCTTGACGCATACAGAATAAATTCCTTGTGTTTCTGAAACGTGTTTTAAAGAATATTCTAGACATTGTCAACTAGAAAGACACCTCGTGATTGTTACAGAAAAAAATGTTTTGTTTCTACAATATGCTTTCCAAAAGTTTAGCTGATAATCATTTATTAAAAACATTTTTTTCTCATACTCAATAGGTACCTCTTAAAAACATGTTTCTTTCTTTCTTTTTTTCTTTTGTCATTAAAATTGAGTATGAACCCTGTGTGTGTTGTTGTATTTACTGTTATCACAACTCTTCTGTTTTAGCATTTAGTAATAAAATAAAAAAGTTTTAAAGTTTTCCATAATTGTTACAGTTGTCATTTTGATAAAATACAAATAACTCTAGACCTGTTCATTTGTTTTCAGTCAAACCTTTTGAAAGTTTTAATTATTGTTATTTTACTGTAAAATAACTTCCCCCTAAAATTATAACTTAATCCGACGACGTGAAAAAGATAAATTGTTCTTCAATATGATTCACGATTGTAAAAGCTTTATTGAAGTAACACTTAAAAAAAATGCTAAAAATATTTGGTACTACTCTGTTATCCCTTTGCCCAAAATACTATCACCAAATTGTAAAATTAGATGCAAATAATGGATGATCGTGAATGTCAATTTAATGACATTAAATACCATACACGTGTTTAAAACGTCATTAAATGATTTTTATTTCGACTTTTTATTCGTATTTTTATTAATATTCTAATATTTATTTGTTTTGTTTTTTATTATTTAAAAAAAAAATTACGCCAAAATATATAGTTTGGCTATTAGTTTGGCGATTTGTATAATTTGGCGAAATCGGTCGATGGGATAACAGGGATAACAAATATTTTTTATGCAAAAAATTATGTTTATTGTCTGTTTATTGACTTATTAAAATCAGATTTATTGACTTATTAAAATCAGATTTATTGGCTTATTAAATCAGTGCTTTAAAATCAGAAAATTAGTGTGCCAAAACATTTTTTATATAAAAAAAAAAAAAAAAAAATCTTATTTGTTAAATTTTCTTCTCAAAGTATTTTCAAAAGATTCAGATGAAGCATGTCTCATTATCATGTATTCTTTAAACCCAGCATGAGCTGAGTATTTTTCTAAAGCTATATAAATAATTAATAAAATATTAATTCGGCATGTTTACTCATTCCATAAATAACAGTCTTGTAAGCTAGAACTTTTTTTGTAAGGTCTTGTTTCTTTTGCGTCTTGTATGTGTCCTACATCATTAAATACAAAAAAAAAAATTTCTGACATGGCAATATTTCCTCCTATTATCTCTACGATAATAGTCTAATCATGTGACTGTCATCAATTGTTCCAGCCTGGCTTTTTCGTTTTTTTTTTTTTTTTTTTTTTTTTTTTTAAATGTCAATTGAACATTTTTGTATCATAGCCAAGTGTCAGGGTATAAATCAACAAATACAGTTCCATCGTTATCATTTCACTTATATTATAATAGCCCAAATTATGTAACTGTTGTATGTATCTTCAACTTTCATGTGCAAAGCAGGGGGGTGCCATTTCCTTCTAGTTTTGGGATCAAGGTTTAGGTGCTTATGACGTCACTGCGAGTGCAAATGGGAGTTCTCGCAATAGAAAAAAGCCTATTTTTCCATTTATAATCAAATTTCTGCTTAAAAACTTTTTGTTTTTGGTCAGAGCAAAACATATTTCTTCAAAGCAGAATATTTGTCACTAGCGGAAACATTTTTTTTCGAAGAATAAAGCGATTCTAGAGGATTTTTTCCATTTAAATGAAACAGTTGTGTTATTATTATTAATATTGTGCTAAGATATGGGTTTTTATTACTTGTTAATCTTTAATTGTTCATTAAAAATGGATATGTGTGTATGTGGAAAGGGGATATTTATTGTAATTTCCTTTGACGCTCAGGACAATTTGTTTGTCCCTCAAAGTTTAAATTGCTTAGCGGTTTCCAATAATTTTTCCTAAATATTACGGTGCAGATATTTCCCAGACTTCTTCAATGATACATCATTTGGAAAAGCTTTAAAATAGCATATTATTTGTAGTGCTTTGTTTAAAAATGTCTAGTGTTTATGCTATTTCAACATGTACTAATAGTTCGGATAAAACGAAAAATGTTTCGCATTAAACATTACTGAAGAAATCTTATTTTAAAAACAAATGAATTATTGCATGCAAACGTGCACAAAGCACAAATGCTGAAATTTCCGGATTTATTCAAATCACTTTCAATCGAGTGAATATTGTAAATGAAGTCATTCAAAACAGAAGTAATTTAAAATATGTAAATATAAATATTAACATGTACATAACACTGTGAAAATAGTAATTATTATGCATCTAAAAACTCGAGAAATCTGAGGCAGTATGAAAAGAACACTGAAGGCGAAGAATTTGCATTCCTTTTATCTTCCATAAACTGCTATAATCAAAAACTTTGATATTTTGCTGATTATTGTGGGAAAAAAAGTTCATAAATTGCATGACAGTTTGACTATTTATTAGGAGAATCATTTAAAAATGTTACAACTAATTCCATCGAACGAATAGATAAACTTCCACTGTGACAAATGCCTAAGATGTAAAACTGTTTGAATATATTCTTAATGAAATTCAAGGCAGCCTATTTTTATAGGAATTTAATGTTATCGAAAATTTTGTGCAAAAATGTTAAATTGTTTTTCAAACATGCACAAAAATATAATAAAAACACTTGTGAAAATCAGAACTTTCATTCATTTTAGACAGATTAAAAGGCTACTTCACTTACATGAAAACACCCGCTCACTAATGTTAAATCTGTGGGAGAAATTTTTAAAATATGTCGTTTGCATTTTTTTTTTTTTTTTTTTTTTTTTTTTTAATTTGCATTGGATTGCTAAAGACAAACTCTACAAAGGCTTTTTTTTTTTTTTTTTTTTTTTTTTTTTTTTTTTTTTTACTTTTTAAAGATTTTGTTTGCAGTATTTTTATTATGATATTTTTGCCAATGTAAAGTATCATAATCCTCATGAAAAATAAATAAATAAATAAAATATAAAATAAAATCGAAAAGTAAAAACTGCTTTTGTAGATATATTTATATCAATTATCCAATGTAAAAAATATATTAATGGCTTCCGAATAAAAACAAGATATTTCAAAAAAGAAAAAAAAAAAAAAAAAGATATGCTGTCAAACAAAGGAAAAACTGGAGTAAATCAACTGTAACTGCATGATAAAATATCAAATAATTGAGCTCAGATCTGTAAAACTTCTACAAAACGCATCTTCTGATGAAATCATATACTTGAAATTAAAATATAGTCGGAGCAGCATAAAAACCTAAAATAAATTAATTGTTAAATATTTTTGAATATTTTTATGATAATGCATCATTAAAATATAATAACCCTTTCGGACGGCATTTTTTACTCTGAATAATAAAATTAAATTTTTTATAGCCTATAAATCCTTCAGTATTACGAATTCGGAAATTTAATAATTAAAATTTTTATTTTATCTGTGTTTTAAATCTCTTTTATAAATACTGCTTGGCTTATTTTTTTCTTCTATAAAAAAATTCAGCGTAATATTCAATCGCATCAAATGCCTAAATGGGACCCGAATGAAAACAACAATAAATTTTAAAAAGCTGAAAAGATACGATATTTTAAAATTTAAACGTGGCACATTATTTTGATGTAAAAAATATTAAAATGTTAAACTCTCTTTCGCGCAAAAATTTACTTTAATTTCTTTCACTTATGTGCGTACGTTTATATTAATAATCATAACACAATATTAAAACAGTGTTTCCAATAACCTTTTCGGAATGTTTTTGTAAAATATATAACACTGAATTTCAAATTTTATTTTCAACAAATAATATAATTAATTTACGTAGCATAAATTTTTTAGTTTAATAATATTAAAAATTCAACTATTTACGCATGAAAATTTCTATTTAATTTACTTTTGTAATCTTATTAATCTTAGCTCAAACTGACGTGTGAGTAAGGGTAAAGTAAAAGTTAGAATTATTTTTTAAACATTTTTTATGAACATTTAGTATTTACAAAAAACATACCGAAACAATAACATTAAAATTCAATTATCTCATATTTCAAATTAATTACCGATAAATTATTATAAATATAAAAATTATTAACAAAACATTCACTGAAGTCATGTAAAAATCAAATTTGCTGCTTTTATAGGTCTTTTTACTTATAAAAATTACTATTTTACATTCATTTAGTGTAAATTAACCTTTTCATATTGAATTGCAAACGCAACTTAACGTAAAAGACAGCAAATTTAACAGGTAAATTTAAAAGAGTTAAAAAGAGATAATAGTTTTAAATTTAGATGTGATGTTTCTCCTATGTATGAAGAATACATTTTAATCATCAAACTTCCTTTCACACTAAAATTTCTATTGATATTTTTCAATTAAAAATAGCGCGTTTCTAATGCAAAGTCAATTGGGAGAAGTATCTCTGCACTCGCGGTGACGTCAAGTGGAGAGTCTCTCCCTATTGGCTAAGGGGTGAAATGGCGCAACCTTTAGATATAGTAACCTTGGTGCAAAGCTTCCTTTTGATGAAATTATTAAAATTATTTTTTCATTAAAACTATATAGAAGTTCATATGACCTTGAGGAGTCATACGAATGTTAAAAGTCGAAAAATCATAAAAAATTTTCCTTTTTCAACATTCTATATCTTGAAAAGTATAAGTCTTAAAATCATATTTTTTCTACGTTAATAGATCAATGTTTTATGTATACACATATACCTCATTCTTGTTTGAAAGTTAAAAACAATTTGTTTTAGAGAATCATAAATAATAAGCAGTTTGCTGTGGAAAAAAATGTGACATCAAAGACGCACTTGATAACGCACTTGAATACTTAAATTATATTGAATTCAAAACAAAAATTCTGTTTTTTACACATACTACAAAAACTGAAATTTAATTTGAATCTAAATTTGTATATATTTAAACTATATTTCTATTTTTAAAATTAAACTGAAAATAGTGTATGTTTTCCCTCAAAAAATGAAATTTTATCTATGCATAGAAAATGTATCCTTTTGCAATCTGAAAGCAAATTTAGGTTGTTTCAAGAAAATGGCATTATGTATCATCGGTAAAAAATTTATTTGAAAATATTAAATAGTTTTAGAGATAACATGTGCGTTATGTGAAAAAAAAAACACATTTTTTAATTTGATCGGCGAAATACTGGTCCTTTAAATTTGTTTACAGTAAACAGCTTACATGTTTTTTAATCATAACTTCCATAATTATGGGAATTTTTTCAAGTCTTAAAATACGCAGAAAAGGCTAATCTTTCATACAACTGTCTTTCAAAAAATCGAAATTTTTTGACGGTTTAACAGTCATATAACCCCTTAAAGAATTGTTGGTACTATTACGTTAGACAAGCATAATTCTTGCTGATAGCATTTTTTTAACTTACCAGTTAATATTTTTTTCATCTTTCGCATGGTAAATTAAAAGAATGTTTTGATGTAAAATAAAGTGTCATGGTTTACAGTATTATTTATTTTCTTTCTTTTAAGAACTAAGCAAAAGCTACGAATTTTAAATATTTCAATTTTAAATGCAAATCTTATATTTATAAAAAGGAGTAAAAGGATTTTATTAAAAAAAATAATGTAATGCGAAAAAATAAGACAGGAATAATACTTGGTGATTTATCCCATGCGCCTATAAAAATACCGGGTTATCCCATTGACCAATTTCGCCACATTATATTAATCGCCAAACTGCTCGCCAGGTTACACATATTGATATTATTTTGTATCTGAACAACAGTTAAAAAAATCATATTAACAAAATATTAGTAATAACATCAATAAAATATTGACTTAAATGTCACTTGATGATGCAACAAACATGAAGTGAATGTGATATTTACAATCAGTCATTATTGGCATTTAATCTTATAGTTTGGCTATAGTTTTTTGGCTGACGAGTTAATCAGGTAGTACCAAATACTCAGTTCTTGATTTCTCTGTCAGAATCATCTGATTTAGCAGAGGATGAGGCAAGTAAAAGAAAATTAAATTATGAATAAAAGTAGCATGATTCAATGCTTAGCACACATTTAAAGAAGACCAAACTGGTCGCCATGGGAGGATACTCATGTATCATAATATGGCCAAATCTTATGTGTTTGCATATTTTATCTGTAAAACATCTCTGATAATGTCTGACTTAATTTTCTATCCTACCATTTTGAGGTACGAGAAGATCATTGGGATAGTTCATGTGTTTGGGAAAATTTGATGAGAGGATCATTTCGTTTTTACTATGGATCGTTGTATTTTAATGGAAATGAAGTGACAAACAATTATTAAGTTTTTGAAGAGTTGGCAGCAATCGAACTATAAAACCTGAAAACATTTTGCCAGATTTGGCAGAAAAATTGATTTTCAAAATTACCACTGCTAGTGCTAGGTATCAAGTGAAACAATGTCACCAAATTTGGCACCGATATATAATAGTCAATCTTCTGGGAGTATATTGTTTTATAAACTCAAAGCTAACTTTTAAATGAGCTATGCACAGTCTTTTTTGCTGTTATGTTAGAGTAAGAGCAAATGCTTGTGGATGTATGCAAATTATGTCCAAGAAATAATTCTGATAGTTTTGGCTATTTTTTTTAATTGATTAGAAAGAAGTATCTTCTAATTGTACTAACTTTAAAATTCAGTTTGATGGTGCTGTCATCTATGTTATTATTAAAAAGATGAAGATTTAATAAATTCATTTTTTGGATTTATTAACTAACCCTTTATAGTCTGACGGTACTTTTATGTACCATTTAAGAAAATTCAATATACCGTTAATCCGCCCCCCCCCCAAACGAGACGAAAAATCGTAAAATAATTACAGGGGGGCGTTTATACGAGATTTTTCCGCGATCGTTTCACAAAATTTGCAGGGATGAATCATGATTAAATGAATGAATCGTGAAGCCTACTTAAAAAAATTGCGTTAAAAAAAAAACGTAAATTTCGTCGAATAAACGTAGAAAAAAGGAAGAAATTTGTAAAAAATAAAGCCAAAAAAGCATGAAATCAATTAAAAAATCTCGAAAAAACGCACATTTCATTAAAGATTCATGATTCATTCATTTCATCATGATTCATCCGTTGTCAAGCGATCCGTTTTCAGCGATTTTTTTGACAGGGAGGGCACTTTCTCGCGATTTTTTCAAAATTTCAAATCTTTTATAAAATGAGGAGGGGGCGTTTGATCGGGAAAGGCGGATTAACGGGATTTTACAGTAAATTAATTTAATTCTTCTTTACAAATAAAAGCATATTACACTTTTCATACAAAATAATTTGCTGAATCCTCTTTTAGAAAGTACAGGTAAACATCGAAGCTCACTATTTCTTAATCTAGTTCTTTTTTCAACCTTTACCTGAGGTCGCTTTTCGCCTTTAAAACAAAAATGTTATACGAAAAATGTGCAACTATAAAACACTTTTCTGTTGCAAGTGGGATCAGAATACATTCACTGATATTTTTCTATTAAGAATTGTAAGTTTTACATAACAGTATTTTTTGTTAATGAATCACATTACTCTTCTACATATTTTGCAAAAATAGCTCTCACTACGGATTTTTGAAATCGGTAGTGAGCTATTTAATTTAAAAAGAAAAGATTTAAAAATGAAATCATTGTTATCTATATTGTTCTGAATATCTTGGACATGAATGCAAATAATAATTCAGGTTAAGCAATTTTTTTAATTCAAAATTCAGGAATATAAAGAGTTAACTAACAGGGAAAGTTTATTTGAAAGGAGTATTAAACGAAACCCTCTGTGCGATCCGCGATTACTCTTATGAATTTATTTAACTTTGTTTTAACAACAAACTAATAATCATATAACTCTCCTTCCCTCGAAAATTTCTACTTCCATGATTGCCTACGGCACAGAGTTTAAAGTGTTTGAAAATAATTTTGGTATTTTTCGGTTAACCAGACACCAGTATTATACAGGGTGAATCTAAACTCTTGGGTAAAACTTTAAGAGATGATAGTACACATCAACACAAACAATATTAAATGGGAAACTAAGGTTCCCAAATGTCTTCCGAAGGAAATAGGCACCATTAAAGTTTAGGATCCAAAGTTTCAAATAATTATAAAAAACAGAAAAATTGGTCGATTTGTTTGTAGTTTTCTCTAAAACTATTCTTTATACCGGTATTTTCTTCAAAATAAATTTTAAAGATAAAGTTTTAAAAAAGCCTATAGAAAACACTTTAGACTTTGGAGGAAAAAAAAAAATATTTTTAACGGTATTTTTTGTACCCCATTAAATGCTTTCAAAATCCTACCCTTAAATTTTGAAAAAAATCTGAA
Source organism: Maratus speculifer (assembly GCA_964019185.1). NCBI lineage: Eukaryota > Metazoa > Arthropoda > Arachnida > Araneae > Salticidae > Maratus > Maratus speculifer. The sequence continues at coordinate 3,729,927 of CAXHSM010000349.1, read as the reverse complement.
TCGTTGGGAGTGGTTAAGGAGCGCAGACTGAACTGTGTTCAGGAGTTGAAATTTGAAACAACCCCCCTCCCTCCTTGAATACAGTTTGGTTAGCGCTACTTAACTGCTTCCAATTTTAAATCTAAGATTTTGAAAGCATTTAATGAGGTACAAAAAATAACAGTTATACCCTGTTCATACTGAGAAAGTTGTGTCACTTAACTTGAATTTTTTGAAGCGGTAGTACCCGGAATCAAGATTCTCACTTGAGCAAGACACTCTCTTAACTGTGTGTTGAGTGGAAATCTGCCTTCTGAATATTTAATTATTGTTTCTGAATTTTAGAACTATTAATTCTGATTATTAAATTACTGGAGTTGAATCCTACAAATAATTATAAACAATAAAATTATATATATATATATATATAAAATATTATCTCTTGATTAAGAAGCAAACCTAGTCCTTCCATTATCATATTTTCCTGAAGAAGGCGCAAAATGTTGATATTTTTATTTTATTTTAATTGTACAAGTTGATATTAAAATTATTGTTTTGTGCACCATTGAGCAATGTGTTTTATTTTTAATAAATACATTCTTAGTAGTTAAATTTTATGGTGCAGTTTTCTAGTATATATTTAATTATAAACTATTTCAAATTGTTATTTGTTTACCTCAGTTGCTTAACACGTGTGTTTGTGGGGGGTTTTTTGTAATCAAAGGCCGAAAATGGATAATGTTGAACCGGTTATTTCCTCCCGCAAAAGATACTGGAAGCATGACGAAATTAATTTTTTAATTGTAATATGGCAGGATAATTGCTGTGTAAACAAAAAAGAAGTTAGAAGTTGCAGTTACAAATTTCAGAACTTATGCGCATACACAGATGTCAGTTTGGAAAAGTTAAGTCACTTACAATGTTTAGTTAATGCGAACAGTTGAAGTCTAATTCCGGGGATCCCGCTTAAAAAAATTTAAGTGACTTGAAGTTAAGTGACTCAACTATTTCAGTGCGAACATGGTATAAAGAATGGTTTTTCGTTGCTCCAAAGTCTAAAGCACCCTCTATAGGCATTTTTGGGCTTTATCTTTAAAATTTATTTTCCACAAAACACTGACATAAAGAATAGTTTTAGGGAAAACAGCAAACAAATCTGTCAATTTTTCCGTTTTTCTTAATCATTTAAAATTTTGGACTCCAAATTTTAATGGTGCCTATCTCCTTCAAAAGACGTTTGGGAATTTTAGTTTCCTATTTAATATTGTTTGTCTTGACGCATACTATCACACTAGAGTTTTTCCCAAGAATTTAGATTCACCTTGTATATATATTACCAAGAAAGACCGAAATCTGGAGAATGTCAACTTTCACCGATGAATATCAACATTTACACAGTCGCTTAGTGTATGCCTGACATATTTGCTAAAGTATTTTTATTTCTGACTTTTTAATAAAATGAACTTCAAAAATTCTTGACTGAATGATTTCTAGCTTGATATCCAATGTTAAAATTTGCTCTCCATTCAAAATACGAAGTAATATCTTGTTTTAGTAATGTGAATTTAAGATCCTTTCAATATTTCATTATATATACATCTCCCTCAATCTTACTTTTTTATGAAATTTTAAGGAAGAATTATTTTTTACCTGATTTTGTATTTTCATTTTCCCAAAATATATTCGGATAAAATTCTGCTTTTTAGCTCTCAGGCTATCAAAGCTTATGTGCTCCCCCCCCCCCGTTCTGTATGTAAGTACGCATGTTCGTTCCTGCGTGCGTAACGCAAAAACTCATTATAAAATTATCCGATCCACTTGAATTTTTGTATATAGGTATATTCTGATAAGGCGCTTCCCTGATTAGTTTTTGGAGTTCATTCGATATGTATAAGAGGGGGAACGGGGTCTCATGCCCTCCCTTTAATTTATAGAAATGGGTTTTTCATGCAGCATTATCAGTTTTCGTTCAAAATTTAGATATAGGATGTTCCTTATGAGGAGCCTCCATGATTAGTATTAGGTGTTCATTGGATAAGTATTAAGATGGGGAACGGCCCCTCCCCTTAATTTATATTAATGGGTTTTTCATGCAGAATTATAAGATTGCGTTCAAACCTTAGATATAGGATCATTCTGTTGAGGTACTTCCGCGATTAGTGTTGGGTGTTCATTCAATAAGTATAAAGAGGGGGTAGGGGGAACTACTCTTCATAATTTGGATAAATGGTTTTCCATGCAGAATTAACCGATTTGTTTCAATTTTTGGATACAGGTTCAAAGTGGTATGTAGCTTCCCACATTAGATGTGGCGTTCTTTTATTAAGTATAAAGTGGGTACGAGTAATTACCTCCACCTTAAGTTAGCTAAATAGAGTTTTATGCAGAGTTATCGTATTTGCTTTAAATTTTGGATGCGTTATCTTTCTGACCAGTTTTAGAAGTTTAATGGTTAAGTATAAAGAAGGGAACTGGGAGCAACGTTTCTTAAATTACATAAATCGGTATTTATGCATTATTATTCGACTTGCTTTGAATTTTGGATGCAGGTTTATTATATGATAAAGCGTATCCCTGATTAGCTTTTAGGGTTCAATGATTAAGTATAAAGAAAGGAAATGTGGAGGGTTAATTTGTTTTCTTTTAATTTGTTTTCCGTAGGACATTATTACATAAGTCTGTAATATACAATTACTGTGCATAGCCTGTGAGCTCTATGCCATCAGTTTTATTGGGCAATATTCTTTTTATTTAAAAAAACTAATTGTCCAAAGACGCTCAATGCAACATACAACACAAAATAAAAACAAGTAACGGGAGGCGTTGCCCGAAACCATAATAATAAACCTAAAATATTCCTAAAATAAAATCGTTCAATATTATGAACGATTTTCTATTTTTAAACAAAATTCTAGTCTTAGCGACATGTGTCCTCCCATTTTTCTATTTATCGACGAAATTTTTATAGTTTTTAAGATTTCAAAACCCGTTACTTTTCGTAATAATGTTTTGAAATTTTTATAGTTTTAAAGATTCCAAAACCCGTTACATTTCGTAATGTTGTTTTGAAATTTTTATAGTTTTAAGGATTTTAAAAACCGTTAATTTTCGTAATGTTGTTTTCAAAATTTTATAATAAATATTCTAAAAGCCTAAATATTCTATGTTTTAAATATTCTATGTTTTAATTAATGTTGGAAAAGGGCTTCAGATCGACAGCAAAAGTTACATGCATATTTAAGATTTAAGGCTCCTGTTCCTGCAGGCAAAGACACTCAAGAGCTAATGCTAAATATAAGGGGAGGTTATTTTCTAATATTAGATTAATTTATAACACTATTGTTCAATCAGTAAATCAATTATAATTGATTTACCGATTGAATAATCGTGTTTAAAATTAATCTAATGTAATTTCGTATGCAGCAATTTTCTGCAGTTCCATATACTGACCTTCGATCTATTCTGTTGAACTGATCCAGAGTATCAGACTAGATAAGGTTAATTAGGTGAAATTGTCCTCCAGTGTTCGTGTCTGGGATGGCTCAGATGGAAGAGAAATGGTGGCTTCAGCCAATACATTCCTGGCTCGAATCGTTGGCCGGACTTTTTTCACCCACTTGGAAAATTTACATCTGTTATTTTCTAATATCTCGTTTGTCTTTTGACATTCCGACTTATTTATTTCTTGAACTGGATAGCTGAAGTCCATCTCAACATCACTCTTTTTTTTTTTTTTTTTTTTTTTTTTTTACTTTTTCGAATTTGGAAGCAGATATTTCTTTAAAAATTACTTTCACTTTTGAAAACGATTTTGGAAATGAAAATCATTCTAAAAAATATCTGCAACCAAAATCGAAAAAATAAAAAAGAGAGATGTAGAGATAGACCTCAGCTAAATAACGCAATAAAATAAAATACATAAATATGTCAAAAGGCAAACGAGATATTACAATATAATCTCTCCATAAGTTTAGCATTAGCTCGCGAATGTATTCGCCTGCAGAGACAGGAGTCGTAAGTAAGCAATCAGAAAAAAGAATTCCTGAAGTGACTTCCTGAAATAAATTTATTTAAAAGGTTAAATATTAAAAATGTTTAAAGCGAAATTTTTTAAGCTGAAAGAAAATGTTCGTTGTTTAGATAAATTTTTTAAAATATGTTTAATATTTCGAAAAAAAGAAATAGAAAGAAAAAATTTTAAAGTGAATTTCGGAAAATAGTTTTTTTAATGGTTAATATTAATATTTTTTCAGTGGATTGCGATTGTCAAAGATGAAAGGAACAAAGATATGATTTGGTATCTTTGTTTTATTTTTTCAATTTATGAAGCTGATGCCAATTTTTAAACACCGCAGAAAAAATTGGCAAACGATTTTTTTTTCTCAAAAGGTTAATACTAATATTTTTAGAAACGGATTGTGGAATTTGAAAATAAATGCAGATGTGATTTTTTTTTCTTCTTAATTTGATTTCTGAAGCCAATGCCAAATTTTAATAATCACATGAAAATAGAGCTCATAAAACTGACTTACGGAAACGAAAGGTTTAGATTTAATATTAATACATTTTGAATGAGATTGCAGTAGTATTCAAGGAGATGATGAACGCAGGATTTGTTTGTTATCCTCGGGCTTTTTTTTCGTACTCACACTCACTAAGCCTATGACAAATGTTAAATACAGCAAACAAAACGCCCTTTAGAAAAATGAGTTTTCAAAGGATTTTTTTTCTTCAAACAGATAATATTCGTATCTTTTCGAAATGGATTGCGGAATTCAAAACGATAAATCGAACGTAAATTTGATATGTCGATTTTTAAAGATTGTAGGAGTCGAGTCACGATGAATACAGAAAAAAGGATCTTGGGAAACTTTTTTTTTTTTTGGAAGGGTTAACATTGATTTTTTAACGGAACTGCAAGGTTTTAAAGAAAAAGTATGATCTTTTATGATCTTTGGTTAATTTTATGCCTTTTTTTCAGTGAAATTGGTATTAGCTTTGACACACGGGTTATAAAAAACACGAATTCGACATTGCTTATTTATTTATTTCATTATTTATTTATTTTATTATATATATATATATATATATATATATATATATATATATATATATATATATATATACACAAGAATTTTACGTCGAATTACTCCGTTAGAAAGCTTAAGAACGTAGATGTAGTTTGTAGTTTTATATAATGGAAGACCAGGTAGGTGGTCCGCTTCGGAAATAATTTTATTTGAAAGTATGAATTTTTACAAAATAGGGTTATATAAATCTATAAATTTACCATGTATTTAAGCTTAGTGCGGACCTTTTTAACGTCAAGCGGGTTAATAGTAGAGAAGTAAAAATTTTATAAGCATAGTTCGCAGTATAAGGGAGGGGGCGTGAGATTTAATGTAAATTCCTATGACGTTGCCATGAATGGCAGATTAATCATTTCACGTATTTGTGATGTAAATGGTTCTCAGAAAATTTGTTATTTAATGCCAGTAAATTTGAATTAAAAAATTTTGTTTTTTCAATCGCAGAATTTCTGCAATTAATTTAGACAAAAATTTCTGTTATAAATTATCGGTGATAAAAAATTAAAAATTTTTTGGATGACACTTGTTGCGAAGCGTTAATAATCTAAAATGCTTGCTATGTTCATTCAGATGACAGTATTGTACTATTATATATAAAGTATAATAAACACACATTAAGTAAAAGTACTGTCAATTTTTTTTCTATTTAAAAAAAAAAAACTAATGCTGTCACCGCCGCAGACAATGACTTTTTGTGACCGGAGTCATTCTTAGACAATATTATAGAGAAATGTTTGATAAACACGCTAATTCAGGCAGTTTTTAAATGGAATATTTATTTTAGTTGATATATAATGTTTAAGCTAGTCAAAATCGTTCAATTAAAATTTTTATAGGAGCTCAAATTATACATAGCAACTTAAATATTTTTAAGTCATTTTATACATTACAATTTCCCAATGTGTTCCAGACTGCATTTTTTTTATTTGACTCATTTTTTAAGGATTTATTATTTCCATTTTAAATTTAAAATTTCAGCATTTCGTTAGGTATTTTTACACATTTTAGAAAAGGGTATTATTTTAAAGTGTTGCCAATTTTAAAATCATCGGAAAGAGTAATATTTCCTTCAAATAAAAAAAATATTTACACGTGGCAATTATAAATAGAAAAAAACTTTCAAATTGAAATTGAATGATTGTGTATTAAAATCGGTAAATATTGAAAATTACGTCATATTTTTTTTTTCACCCGTAAATTTTAAAAGAGAAACAAAATTTTAAAATAAAAAAATACATTATTATGTGTTAAAAGTCGTAAATAGAGAAACTTACCTCATATTTAAAATGGCCAAATAATTAACAGTTGTCAAAACATTTTAAAAATACAAATAAATGCACTAGACATTTATTTCATATTTTGAGATTATCTTTTAAAATGTTATCATGACTTCAAAGGTAAAGCAAATAACATTTTCTTTCTAACAACAAAAGTATTTTCAAGCAAATATTAAAAAGAGAAAGTAAACTTTGATGAAAATTACGTTTAAAACGATTAATAAACGTTTAAAGTATCAGGTTTAAAACGATATAACAGTTTAAAAATATATTTACACTAGACATTCCACTTTTATACATGATCTTTTAAACTATTGTTGCCAATCCTAAAGCAATCCTAAAGTTCAAAAAAGAATATTCCCTTTTGAGCAACAGAAAGATTTTCATGTGAATATTAGAAAGAGAAATAAAACTTTAAAATAATAAATTCGTCAATATGCGTTAAAAGCGGGAAAACGGGGGAAATGACGTCATATTAGAAATGATAAAAAAACAATAATAATGCAAAACAGTTTAAATTAAAAAATATATTTATGTGAAATATTTATTTAATATTTTGAATTTTTTTTTCAACTATTGTTGTTAATTCTAAGATATTGCAATAATATTTCTTTTCTAACAACAAAAGTATTTTCACATGAATAGTAATTAGAGAAAGAAAACTTTGGCAAAAATTACGCCAGATTTAAAATGATGCATTTAAAATGATTTATTTAAAAGAACTTTCTTATAGCAATGTTAAAAAAACCTGCAAACAACGACCCTATTGACTAAATGCATTTTACATTAGCTTATTTTCAAAGTTTTAACTATTATTTTTATCAAACACAAAAAAAACCATTATACCTCTTAACAGTAGCTGATTTAGTCTTAAAAATCCCCAATAAGGAAAATGAATGCAAACCCGTTTACAGAGAGATCGCCATTAATTTTTTAAAATTATAATCCAATCTTTTTAAAGCTGGCCAAATTAACGTATCTTTTTTTGATTTGGGGAGTCAGATTGGGGGTTGAAGAGCATAGCTCTTAGGAAGCAGAGCACCCTAACTGTACTAAAATACTTTAATTAATAAAAATACAGAATTGAATAAAAAAGTACATAATTAAAAATGTAGACTTAATTAATAACAAAGCGGAAAAGCTTTACATGTAATTACGAAAATTGAGGATTTTCAAATGAAAGAGTCTTTCTTATGGATAAAAAGGTGAAGCTTTAAATATAATCACGAAAGTAATCTCCAATGAATCTGGGATTCACTTGTTGATTATGGGATGCTGCGATCATCTCTTGCACACAAGAGCTCATCAAACCGGGATTTTCACTTAAAATGGAATCTGACCCTCTATACACATCCATACCTGACTGGGTTCGAACCAAGCAATCTTTGTTCAGCAACCAAACTCACCCGTCACAAGACAAGCAAGTGGCTCGAATCTAAGAAAAATACTTTGAACAATATATCATTTTATCACAGGAAACCAATAGGTGCAAGCAGAAACTGGAGGCATTCGAATCAGGTCACATGAGCCCTCTGCATGTCCTATATGCATACACTTAATACAAATTGATTTCTCACTGGGTCCTTTTCAGCTTAGAACCCGATATAACTCTACCTCCCAAAAGTGCCTTAAAACGCAGGCATATATGCCTGACGTCTAGTCAGTTTTTATTTTTTAGTAAGACAGGTAGTCTCGAGCTATTTGTAACACGATCTAATTTTTCACAGCTTTCAATCTTCTCAGCGGGGGAGTTCCCTGTGATCTTACTGAAAACCTTCTAGCTACGCTTCTACGAAATGCTTTTCAGATGATAAAGGAAAAAAGTATGAGCAAGTTCAGATTTGGAACAGCATAAAAATTCCTGTATGTGTTCCATCTGAAATCGGGCCTCTGGGCAGCTGCTCTCTCCGCTTCTAACTGGCCCTGTTTGTGTTGTGTTTGTATGTGTAATCTAAATGGAATAAGTTATGCGTGAATGCAAGTCATTTCTTTATCTATATGGGTGATTCTCCAATAAGTGGGTAATTTCACTCATTGATTTGGTGAAACATAAAAATCAAATTTTAAGCAATATTTTTTGATAAATAGATACAGGATATGCTACTGAATAATAAACAACACTCCGGCATAAACTTTAAGCTTGATATATTTTTGTAAAAATTATTTTATAAATTATTGGATTATTCGGAAAGTCCTTTCCATTTGGTAAATTCAATTTGCACCGGAAAATTCTGTTATTTAATTACTAGATATTGTTTCCGATATATAATACTTAGATACTAATGAACAAAACTTTCCGGTGTGAATTGATTTTCCCAAACGGAAAGAACTTTCCGAAAGAACCAATAATTTGGTAATCAATGTCACTACTGTCCCCAAGATAGTTGTTTATTTTATAAACCAGGATTTTATTAAAATTTAGATTAATAGATTTGGAATAGATTGTATCACTGTACCCTTTGTCTTCAAGTCATATATGGCATTAATATCTGCTTCGGAGATTAAATCCTCAAATAAATAATTTGAAAGGGGACAGAAGTGACAGGGACAGTAGTAACAAAATTAAGAAAACTGCTTCTGTGTACGTAGTAAGTTAGGCTTAGTAAGACTGCAATATGATATTTTGTACTATGCAAAAGTATGTTATGTTATATAATGACAAAATACTAAATTAATGAAAACAATAACAAGGACAGTTTAAGTAGGAGACAGTATTGAAAAGTAATAAACATATTCTTATTTTTCTATCCATTTTGTAGCTTGTAACTATTCTTAAAGTCCTTAGAATTGTGCCATAGGTTTTTCTGGGCAATTAAGATGGCTCCTTCTACTAAATACACCTGTTCACCAAATTTTATCTGGCGACCTGGTGGTCATTTACGATGTTTTATACAAAGGGACAGTAGTGACATTAAAACTAGAGAACAGCGTTTCTCTGACTCAGAACAAATGTAAAACTATTTTAAATTTACAATACAAATACTTTACTATGTACTTTGGAGTATATATTTTTTACTTTTGGTGGTAAAAGTGTTAAAAATAGTCTGTCATTACACTTAAAACTGTTCCAGAAGATCAATACATGAGGTGAGGGACATCGGACAGAAGTGACAAATTGAATGTTTAAAATAATATTGCAGTAAAATTTGCAGTTATTTTCTCGAAAATACTTTTTGAAATTGTAGAAATACATTACCAAATACATTTTATGCTAAACTATATGAATGACAAAAAACAGCATGTATCCCTAAGGGACAGAAATTACCCACTTATCGGAGAATCACCCATATATCCATTGGAGTCTTCAACACTATGCTACCATATTATCTGATTTAAATAACAATGCATCTTCTACACGAATTTAGGGTACTGCTTGATTATTCCGTCGACCAAAAAGCTACCGCCAAACTAACATTGACCCCCCCCCCCCTTCTACTCATATTAGCTGGCATACTGGAAAAATCGAGATACACCGGCATGCCATAAAATATGAGGTTTCGCTATTGGAAGGAGGGCTGCTGATTTATTTTGGTTTTTCGAACAACATTTTTCATTTAAAGGGGAAAAACATCAATACTTACTGTTTTCAATTTCTCTATGTATATTCTTTTTTATTTAAGTGACTATTAAATTTTTTTTTCTTATTATTAAGCAAAATTTTCATGTATGACGTTTCTACTGAGTTAATTAAATTATCACGTAAAATATTTTTTTAAATAGAGTAAGCACATATTTCTCTCTTTATATGTTTAAATAATTATTATATTTTTTTCTTGTTTATGAGATAATTTATTTCTATATTATTAGGATGAGCTAAGCGAATCCTTTTCTAGGCCACTCAAATTACAATTTGTCGTACACTTTACAAAAAAACTATTCAATATTCTGACTTCAAATTAAACACAAATATAAAATATGATCTGTAGATTTGCAGAATATAATTTTTTTTACAGTAAAACGTTAAAAAAATATTATTTTAATTTATTTATTTTACATGCATTTCCAATACGGACGCATTTTAGCAAATAAATAAAAAATGAAACGCGTATATTTTCAGAAAAAAAAATTATAAATCATTGAGTAAGTAATTATAGATACAATCGTGATTAATTTAATAAATAAAATATGTTTTCATTATTCAGCAAAATCGTTTGCACAGATGACACTAAAAATTTTAAAAGAATTGTACTATGGATTTTTTTTTTTTTTTTTTTTTTTTTTTTGTAAAGTGGCAACAAAAGAATTGTAAACAAATAAAATTAATTTTTAAATTTGTTATATAAATGAAAAATTAAAAGAATTGTGTGAATGTGTTGCCTCGATTCAATCTCTTTATAAATGTACTAAAGGAAAAGTTACCCGATTCAGAAATGACAAATGGACTTCAACCATTTCTTACTTTATCATTTGTATAGAAAGTAATGTTACGTTCTTATTTGTGGATCGAGAAGGGTTTAGTGAACGGGATTTTAGACTTTGTTGCACGTATTAAAGAAAATCACAAGCCACCAGACCAGATATCGCGAATAATCATGGATAAATTTGAATACTACAGTAATTTAACTTATAAGAATTGGTGCGTACCAATTCCCCCAATAATTGAATTCTGGAAAAATGGAAGCATAAATTGCTCAAGGAAAGAGTTTCTTCTTCAGTTAGCTTTTGCTGTTACAATTCATAAATCCCAAGGTTTAACATTAGATGAAGCAGTTGTAGATATTGAATATATATAGGCACCAGTTGGCTTAAAAACGTACGTAACGTTGTCAAGAGTAAAAATCCTTCAAAATTAAGCATTCAATAGAAATTTTCCTTACGAAAAATTCTACAATATCAAAAATTCTCATGCACTAACATGTATAAAAACGAAGAAATTAGAATAAAAAGTTTTATAGTTAAAAATTCATAGTATCGACGAGAGCAGATTTCAAATGTTTTTCCAGAAAATAGGATTTTGAAGAAGTAACTTTCTTCAAGCTCTCTTCAAATATATTATTCTAAAATAGCTATCAAAGATTATTTGATGTTAATTACAAAGATTGGAAACATGCATTGCATATTTCAAACAACTTTAAAAAACACCAGTGGCTACTAGAAATTGTAAAAAAACCTTTAAAAGAATTTTTAGTTGAAAATTTAAAAATATTTTGTAAAAGTTTGCTTCGAAAATATTTTTTAATGCCAGTCTTACATCATAAATAATAAATTCCTAGGAAATTGATAGTTATTTGGCTGAACTTACATTTGTAGAATTAAAATGGGTCAAAACATAAAATAACGTTTTTGTTTAATAAAGATGCAAAAATAATATTAAAAAATATTGTTACTTTCAAATATATGCTTTATAAAATAATGCTTCGCGAATCCAAACAAAGCATGGCTTTTGCTAGTAAATATCGGATATGTGCTGAGGAAAAAGCTCTGTGTAAAACTGTATCAGACTTAAAAAACAAATTTTTATTATCTTGAATATGTAAGAAAAGGTATAATAAATAATTAAAAACTTGGAAACAAACTCTGCATTGCAATATCGGATGGGTGTTAATGAGAAAGCTTTGTATTAAGTGGTATGCGGCACATGAAACACGTTTTTATTCTCTTGAATATTTAAAAAAGATTAAAAGAAATTAGAAAAAGTGAAGACTAGCTCTTCATTGCACCCCCTCCTCTCCAACAGAAATCGCTGCTACTGAATACAACTAATTAACCACACTTCTCTCTGTTTCTGAAAATCCTCGCTTTTTCCGGCATGCCAGGAAATACCAGAAACTCCTATTCAAAAATCTAGTCTCCCTTGAATTTTGCAGCATGCCGGCTAATGCGGGGGGTATACAGAATAAGATTAAACACCAGTAATAAAGGATCGTAAATCTCACATTCACTGACAAGTTAAAACATTTTGTCTGTTACATCATCGCGTGATTTTTAATTTGCCAATTAATTGTCAATTTAAAAGTCAAATTTGACTTCGGTTTATTAATTTGTTTGCTATTGTATTATCTAAAATAAAAATCTCATTAATTTGTATAATTTGGCGAATAGTTTGGCAAAATGAGTCAACAGGATATTCAAGTAGTACCGAATTTTGTTGTAGAAAGAACAGATAATGAAAATTTTCCGGTCTTGTGCTTTTTTTTCTTTTTTAAGCATTATTCATAAATAAATTATTTAAAATAATTCATTTATTATAACAAGATAATACACTGCAATAATTATATATATTGCATAAAAAACTGAATTGTAAAAAAATATTTTATGAAAGTCATCGCTTATATTACTCAGGCCAAAAGTATTTTTACCTCTTTTTTTAGACCAACTAAGCGTCGTAACTCAACAAAAAACTTTTGACTATTGATAGACTTCAAGATAAAATTCAACAATGCAAACAAATACCCTTAAAACAAACAACCCTTAATGCCTTGTTTACAAAATAGTATTTTTTATTATTTTTTAAATACTTTTTTTACTTTATACATTAAAATATCAAATTTATTTATTTGAAGGCATTAACTATCTAAATTTGTCCTATGTATAAATTTTTTTAAATACAAACAAAAATTATATAGACATGACGTGTAATCTACATAAAAGACTCTCATCTGCACACTTCATGGAGCACATTTTTATGGATTAGAGGACTTCTGCCGCATAACTAATTTTAGAAATCATCAGAAATTGGGGCAACAGCTGTTGCACTCTCATGCAAAAATGCATGAATACAAAATTCATTAGAATTATATATATTAAATTCAGTGATACAAAAATAATACGACTCCATCTTAAATACGATGCAATCACCATGGCAACTTAGAATCATGACTCATCATTGGATATCATTGAATTAAATATGTACGAATGGATTAAATAGAACGAAGAAAACTTTTGTGAATATGTCTTTAAATTTTGACACGATTTTCTTAACATTTGAAATAAAAAACAAAATTCTGCTATGATTGATTATATGTGTTAAGTTTCAAAACTTTCAGCTGGATAGTTCTTGCGCTATTACGTGTGGACAGATGGACAGACCAGATGATGACTATGGGTGTTGTGTATTTATAGAATAACGAAATTTCATCAGAGAACATTATGTAATGGAATAGTTTTTGAGTGTCAACATAAATGAACCATGAACGGCTACATGTGTTATTTTTTATACCGAACATACCATAGTTAACCTCAATAATTTATTTCAGCAGTGTTCTTACACAATTGTGATAAAAATATTCCCGAACTTTTCCCTGATTTTTCTCTATAAACAATCGACTTATATATATATATTTAAACCATCCACAATCGACAATTTTAATCTAGACAAATGCTAGAAAAGTATGTACTATAATAATTTCTGCTTTTAAACCTTTCTATTGTTATATGTAAGCATCAATTTTATATAAAATTTTAGATTGGATGAATAATTAATTCAAATCTTTTTCATTTACGGCAATGAAGAATAGTACATCAAAAATTCTCTGATTTTCCCTGTTTATCAGTTTTTTCCTGACCCGCAGATATCCTGTTCAATTAAAAGAACCATTCAACTATATTTATGTAAATATGGACAGACAGGCCAATCAAAGTATGCTGGAAAGTGTTACAGACGCATAACAGGTTAACATTTGACTTTCGGCAATTTATGTCAATAGATTGAAGCATACTTGAATGTTTTTGTATATATATATACAACGCCCTATTTAGCTAAAATTTAATTAAGACTGGAACACAAATTATGGAGGAAAACTTTTAATTTCTACCAAAACTTACCAAGTCTTAAAGGGTTAAAGTGAATTTAAAAAAAAACAAAAGTAACTATAATAAATCCTGGCGATAAAAGTTTGTCGTAACGTGGTGAATAAGTGATGAGTTATTTGCAAATTATAAAAAACACAATGAAAGGCTTTTTGAAGAAAAAAAAGTGTACATTTTTATTTCAATACTACGTGCTAAAACACAAGAGATATTATAACAGAAATTCAACGACAGATACGGGGTTTAAACTTAATTTTTAGGATAAAAAGATAAAAGATTTTCAGCAGGTGTCTATTTGGTATGAGATAAATGATGTCTTCTTAGAGTACTCCTATCAGAAAAAGCTTTCGAACACATTTCACAAACAAAAGGTTTTTCACCTGTATGATTTAAGCGATGCCTTCTTAAATCATTATTACGAGAAAATCCTTTGGAACATATTTCACAAATAAAAGGTTTTTCTCCTGTATGTGTCAAGAGATGCCTTCTTAGATGCCCATTCTGAGAAAATGTCTTGGAACATATTTCACAAGCAAAAGGTTTTTCTCCTGTATGAGTCAAGCGATGCTTTCTTAGATCAGTATTCCGAGAGAATCCTTTGGAACATATTTCACAAACAAAAGGTTTTTCTCCTGTATGTATCAAAAGATGGGTTCTTAAGTCGCCATTCTGAGAAAATCCTTTGGAACATATTTCACAAATGAAAGGTTTTTCTCCTGTATGCTTCGATAGATGTATTCTTAGGCTACTATTCTCAGAAAATCCTTTGGAACATACTTCACGAACAAAAGGTTTTTTACCTATATGCGTTAAGAGATGTGTTCTTAGATGTTGATTCTGAGAAAATCTTTTGGAACATATTTCACAAATAAAAGGTTTCTCTCCAGTATGCGCAAAGAGATGTCTTCTTAAATGATAATTTAGAGAAAATCCTTTGGAACATACTTCACAAACAAAAGGTTTTTCACCGGTATGTGTCAAGAGATGTCTTCTTAAATTACAATTTAGAGAAAATCCTTTGGAACATATTTCACAAACAAAGGGTTTCTCTCCAGTATGCACCAAGAGATGGCTTCTTAAATTACAATTTAGAGAAAATCTTTTGGAACATACTTCACAAACAAATGCATTTTTTCCTGTATCAGTTGACGATTGTCTTTCTTTATCCCCATTTTGAGGAACAAAGTGTTGTTCACTGGCGAAAAAATTTCCCTCTGTTACCGATGACATTTTTCTCAAATGAATAAACTTGATTTTGGATGATAACAGAAACTTCTTTAAGGCATCAGTATGAAGAGATTGTCATCGTTTTCATCCAAGGACACTTATTGAACTCCAGCAAAAAACAGTTTTATCTACCACTAAATCTAAAAAATAATAAACAAAACATTTTTAAATAAACTGCATTAAGTTTTAGCTCTGAATTAAGAAGCCGATTTTACAATTTTCTTTTCCTTAATTAATTCGTAATTCATGCTTGAAATTATCAAATTATACATTCTTAGATATGACCTAACAAATTTTCATAGATGCAGGTAGATATGCGTAGATGGGCATCCGATACACTAGACACTGCCATAGCCCCAGGGGAGTGCGAAGAGAAAACTGCGCCCGGGGCAAAGTTGCAATCTGGCGCAACCCCTCCCCCAACTTTTTCTTGTGAGAAGCTAAAAATGACGTTGGTAGTATAAAATTGGCGCCCCATAAATTTCCGCACCCGGGGTGACCCCCTCTTTCACCCCCCCCCTTTCGCACGGCGCTGCAAAGCTTATATTTGGACCCTCCTACACCTTTAATAGTAAAAAATACAAATTTATTTCATTGAATGCTTGTAATTTTACTTTTTCGATCTTTACAAGAAAAAAGTACTGGATTTGTGAATTTTTTTTAATTTTGGTTTTTAACAGATCTACACATTTTAGGGATCAGAGATTCTAAAAAACATGTTTGTACAAAATGTTTGTTTGTGAGTTTGTCTGTATATGATATAAATTTTGTGGGCGCTTTATCTCAAGAACAAATGCACAGAATTTCGAAAAACTTTAGATTCAGTTAGATCTTTATATAAATTATCTAACCGGTGACGCTTCTTCCGGCTATGTTTCACTTTTCTGGATATATTAACGTGTATGAGATAGAAGAAAGTTTTGAGATTACCACATCCGACTAGTTTTTTTTTTAATTATGCCTATTAGTTCAACATATTCCCAAATGATATCCAAACAAGATTTTTATCCCTTTGCTATCAATATATTCAGTCCCAACTCAATTTCACCTCCATTACTTATACCCATTCACAATGTCAAGCATTCAAGTTATACTGTAAAATACCGTTAATCCGCCCTCCCCCAATCGTGACGAAAAATCGTAAAATAATTAGAGGGGGGAGCGTTTGCACGGGATTTTTCCGCGATCGTTTCACAAAATTTGCATTTTTTGCGAGATATCTACAGGATTTTTTTCACGATATTTGACGAAATTTGCAGGGTTTTATCGCGATATTTGACGAATTTGCAGTTTTTTCGCGTTTTTTTTTATGGGGATGAGTTTCTGGACAATGACCTATAATTTACACTATTTCCTCCTGAAAATAATTAAGATAAGAATGTTTTAATTCTGCATGTATTAATTGAGTAGATATTAAAAGCTATGAATTATTAAATTATTCATAACTACTAATTCATCGTGGAATAATCCGCGATATTCAAAGTTATGAAATGACCTGCCTTTTGGTTTTTGCCAAAATGATCTTGCATTTTAAAAGTCTTTAATCGAAACCCCAAATGTCTTTAAAAAAATGGGTATATTGTAAAGAAAACTTCAATTAATCAGATTTCTACTTGTACAACTTTCTTAAGATTCTGTTTTTTCATTAAATTTTTTTTTAAATGATTACTTTTCCCATTAAAAAGCATCGATTGACAGACTACCATCTACGGTGGCACCCTCATTATATATAAAAAAAATTGTTTTGCGTTTTCACAAATGATGCGTATTAAGTTTCCCTTCCTGTCTCTTACTCCATGATTGTGACATTATGACACAATGCAAATTTTTATTATCCGTTTCAATTTTACACAATTCTACAAGACTTTTTTTTCATTTCATTAAGCTTGCATTTATTTATTTAATATTTAAAATAAATTTATGAAATTAACAAGAATTTTTTTTATTCTTTACTATTATTTTTTAACTTACTTATTTTGAAATTGTACCTAATACATAGATTTTGCAATTAAATATATAAAATTTGCATGATATCGCAACCTGTTTCTAGAGAAAGAAATAACATTGTTATATTTTTTCTCTGGCAGTAATTGGTGAAATCATGCAAATTATTATTATCCTTTAAATGTATGGAACCATTTATCCAGAACCATTTACCGGAAAACCAGTTACCTGAATATTTCTAATAGACTGATGTTAGAATCTTTTTAGAAAAAAGTGTCATACACAATCAGCTTGACATATACATTGCTTGAAACAATTGGGCCCCACCAGTGGCCGAGAGGTTCGGACCTCTCAACTGGTAGACGTCAGGTGCTGGGTTCGAACCCAATCGCGGCTGTCGGCCTAACCGTTTGGAGTTTTCCGTGGTTTTCTTCAAACCTTGCGTAAATACGGGTTAGGTTCCCTTAGAAAGACCCCCACGGAGGGCACTCCCCCTGGTCCTATATCCCATTAGCGTAGATAATCGGACGACAAAAAAAAAAATCAACCAGCTTGAAACAATTGTATAGTTTGATAACAGCATCTAGTATTTGAAATAGAAGCATATAATCATATTATAGATTAACAAATAATATTATAGATGTTTTCATTTTTATGCCGAGAAAACAGAAGAATTTTTGTTCAAGGAGTTCCCATAAATTATCTTCTTTCAAACTCTAACAATTGATCTTACTTGCATCAGATTCTTCGTTCAAGTAATCAAATAATCAATTTAAAATTAGAAGTAATACCACAACTACATATGTTTAACAAAACTTACCAAATGGATGCTGCTTTAATGCCCGGTCAGTTAACTGGAAAAAATAGTTATACGGCATACATCTGACCCTAACCATTCGGAATAAATGGTTCTGTACTGTACTTAAAAATCATTTTAACAAAATGTCATACAGTAGACTCCCTCAAATCCGCACAGCTTGGGACCAGAGGTTGGGCAGATTTCTGGTCATTGCTTTGTTTACATTTTTTAAACAGTCATTTGAGTGCAATTAAGAGTGCAATCGGAACTATAATGAATGCTTACATTATAATAAGTAATAAAATAATATTAAAATAAGTAATAAAGTAAAATAATAAAAATTTAGATAATTTTTTTAATTATTAAAGTACTAATAGCAAAGGTCAAGTTAATAATCAATAGTGTATGATTAAATATTCATTATAAAGATTAAATGTATTTTTCCAAAATTATTCAACAAAACTTGCATCATAAAAGTACATTACTAATTCACATCAAAATCATAAAATAAGAATTTTTTTTCAAGTTTAGCGTGGCTTAATAACCAAAAAATCTTAATGCATAGATATATTTGGTAAGAAGATTGTGATTACCAGTGATATCAGCAATATCTTGATTTTTTTCCAAAAAAAATTAATCTTCCTTCATGAAAAAAACATAAATAGAGTATTATTAAGAAAATTACAAATTAAAAAATGTATGGAATTGATACAAAACTAAAAAAATCAAATTTTGTCCCAATATCTAAATTGAAAGTTTCATGTTTACATCCGTAAAATATGTGCAGATTTGAGGGAGTCTACTGTACATTAATAATAATTATATAGTAATAATTTTTTTAAATGATTTATTTACCTTAAAAACTCGAAATTACTAATAAAAACAGAATTTAAAGGATTTTTTTTTCAAAAAATCTCGATTATAAGACCTTCTCCCCTATGAAAGGTTTTTTTTGAATGGGGGGGGGGGGCTTACAATCAAAATTTTACAGTTTTTTTTTCTGTTGTTGTTTTTTGTTTGTTTGTTAATCTATATTATTGGGCTAAAATGTTTTAAAATTTGTTTTTTAAATAATTACTTAATTTTATTGACCTTTGATCAGTTTTCGATCAAATATTTCAAAAAGATATTAATATACCTCAAACTTTTGTAAGCAGTGAAAAGACAGACCCAATGTCTGATCAAATATTATATATACAGTAGACTTCCTCCAATCCGCAAAGCTTGGGACCAGAGGTTGTGCGGATTTTGGAATTTTGCTGATTTCTGGTCACTGTTTTGTTTACATTTTTTAACCAGTAGTTTGAATGCAATTAAAAATGCAATCGGAAATATAATAATGCTTACAATATAATAAAATATTAAAATAAGTAATGAACTAAAATAATAAAAATTTAGATAATTTTTAAAATGATTAAAGTACTAATAGCAAAGGTCAAGTTAAAAATCAATAGTGTATGATTAAATAATCATTATAAAGATTAAATGTATCTTTCCAGAATTATTCAACAAAACTTCCTCATAAAAGTACATTACTAATTCGCATCAAAATCATAAAATAAGGATTATTTTTTCAAGTTTAGCCAGGCTGAAAGACCAAAAAAATCTTGATTAATGCATAAATATATTTGGCAAGAAGATTGTAATTACCAGTAATATCAGCAATATCTTGAATTTTTCCCCAAAAAATTTATTCTTCCTTCTTGAAAATAACATAAATAGAATATTATTAAGAAAATTACAAATTAAAAAACATATGGAATTGATACAAGACTAAAAAAATAAAATTTTGTCCCAATATCCGAACTGAAAGTTTCATTGTTTACATCCATAAAATATGTGCGGATTTTAGAGAGTTGCGGATTTCTGGTTTGCGGATTTGAGGGAGTCTACTGTAATTTGTAACTCATTAAACAAAGGTTAGGGGTTGCGCAAATATAATGTTATCAACTTTTACGCAAATTTGGACCCCCTTTTAATATCATATGTTATCATCCCTTGAATCCCCCCTCCCCGTCACCCAATAATTATATATTGTTATTAAAGTATAAATTATTTTGAATTTATTTCTTTTATTTCAAGTGACATACAAAACTGATATTTTATTGATTCAAGTGAAGCTGATAAAATATCGCTTTAAATCAAGAGGAGTTGATAGTAGATAAAAATTAATATCAAAAAAGCAAATGGGCAACATTCTTTCACTTTAATTTTTTTTTTAGCAAATATGAGCTTCATTTCAAAGACAAACTCACACATGATTTTCAAACATTGATTATAGTACACGCATACACCTATGAAGAAGAATAGGAATGTCAAATGTTGGGCTATTCTATAATTTAGAATTACACAATTTTACAGTAATTTGGTGATTTTTAAAATTAA
The DNA here is from genome assembly GCA_964019185.1 of Maratus speculifer. Lineage (NCBI taxonomy): Eukaryota > Metazoa > Arthropoda > Arachnida > Araneae > Salticidae > Maratus > Maratus speculifer. The sequence continues at coordinate 3,709,477 of CAXHSM010000349.1, read as the reverse complement.
CTTTGTAATTTCGTAAAGTTAGGTAACTTATATAAAAAAAAAAGGATAACCTACTATTTTGAACTAAAGACCATGTTATTAATAAAAAGAAAATTTTGATTGGATCAAAAATGATATCAATATGAAAAGAGAATTCACTTCTCCCTGTGATAATGTGTGAATGTGAATGGGGGGTGGGGGGGAGAAGACCCCCTGGGTGCAAAATTTATACTACCAACGTCATATTTTGGCCTTACACAAGAAAAAGTTAGGGGTCAGGAATGCCAAATTGAAACTTTACCTCGGGCGCAGATTTTTTTTCACATACATCTGGTTGCCACTAGGGTACAAAAAATCTATTTAATTAAGCAAGCCCTGCCATGAAATTTCTTTCAATGAAACAGATCCCTTCACAAAATTCTTTTCAATAAAACAGGTCGCTTCAAAAAATTCCTTTCAATAAAATAGGTGCAGTCAAGGTTCTATAATCTGCAAAAGCTGGGGCCAAGGGTTGTGCAAATTATGGAATATTGTGGATTGTAGAGTATTATGATTTATACATAATTTTATTATTCTTAGACAGCACTTAAATTCTATAATCAGTATACTATGAAAAGATAAATATGAAATCTAATAATTATTTTAACAGGCTATCCCAAAAAATGCTTTTTTAAAGTTATTTTATTAAAAAAATTACATATGTTCCATAAAACATTTTGATTTTTTACTATAAATAAAATAAAAGAGTTATATTAGAAAAAAAAGTAAATGTTTTACTGTGACTTTTTTCAAAATTTTTATTATTTGTTTAACAAAATATTTTTGAATCAAGAATTTGTAAGTTTTCTTAACTATTATTCTACTGTTTACATTCAAAAAGTAACGTGAATTGTAGAAAATTGCGGATTATGGGTGCACGGATTATCAATCCTTGACTGTATTTCAAAAATTCCATTCCGTAAAACATTTTTTTCATTGATTATTTTGATTAAAATGTTTAATTTTTAAAGATTATAATCTCACCAGAAAAGAAATATTAAGTTGAAGTAATTAAAGAAAATATTATTAATAAATGTTTGGTTTAAATTTTAGAAACTGTATTTCATCTTTCGTGACAAAATGTTAATCTTCACAAAAAAATAATAAATTTCACAAAAACAACTTTTATAGTATAATTTCTATCCTGTTTAGCACAATTGTAACGGACCTGGCACACACATAATAGGAGATAACATCAATTAAACAAATAGTATTATTTATATACTGTAATGTATCAAAAGTTAGCACCCTTTAGCACACAAAAAAAATCTAATGATTTTAAAAGAGATTTATAATTGAGACTTATGAAGAAGATAAGCAATTAGGGAGTGTATTTTGAAGGAAAAGGCCCATAAGTGGCACTTTTTCAAAAAAGGAAAACAGCACACATATTATGAAAGAGGGAAGGTGCTTATATTTGGAAGGGAGTTACTTTCTATACAGAACAATATTTTTTACTTCAGTGTTTTTTTATTTTGTATTACAAACATACAGTAGACAGTAAAATTTTTCTTTAAAATCCTTCAAAAATTCTCTTTAATTTTAAAATATAGGTTTTAGATTATAAGAAAATTGTGCTCACAATAATGAAATTTTATTAATTAGAAAAAAATTCTTAGATAAGAACTCAAATCGTAGTTTTCATAGAGTATTTTACTTATAGTGTATATTAGTTACTTATAGGGTGTTTTACTTCTAAAAGAATATTTTGTTAATGTAAATAAAAGTATCTGTTTAAAATATTGTGCAAATTAAAATTTTTAATACCATTAAATTTATAAATAGTAGAATATTCGACTAGCCAAATATTCGGTTTACCTGTGTACGAAATAGTTTAAATGACTATTATAAGGGTCAGTAAAAATAAAAATGGCGAACCGACACATAAAATTTTGTGCCCTCAAACGATCGAATTAAAAGTTATAGAACTTTCAGTAGAAGAATTACTAAAGAAATCTATCTTACCATTAATTTATTTTAGTAATGACGAAAAGCTCAGTAAATAATTTTAAAAAATTGGCTACTGTTACAGTCAGAGTAGTATTATTTTATTAAAGACGCCAACACAACGATTCATTCAAGAGAGAAAAATCCATTCTTGAATAATGATTCAATAGAAATGTCTACTCACTTTTCATTAACAAAATAAAATTTTTATTTTCAAAAGGAAATAGAGAGCATTTTCAAAATTTTGCGAATCTAGGGCTTAAATATGCATTTTAGATTAAAAATTGAATGCAATTGGATTTTGCATAACTCAGGAAAATTTTGTCCAGATTCTTTGGAAAAGCTTGTTTAATGGCTTTCTGGTAAACAGTATTATAAATAAAAATAAAAAAAACCCCTAGCCGTATTGCAACTGCAAAAATATAATTGAAAAAAGAAGTAATAATCAATACTCTGAAGACTTTTTTAGAAAGAATGCAAGAATCATTTTCAATGAATCATAAATCAATTCATGATTCATTCTTTTATTGGCGTCTTGTGTTTCTTCAGCAGTTTGTTCAGGTAGCTTTTAAAACATAAATTTATTGTACCCAACTTCTTTACCAAAATAAGTTAATGCTAAGGTAGTGTAATTTCTTTCATTACTCTTCAACTAAAAATTGTAGAATTTACTATTCGATAATGACTATATGATGTTTTATATATTGCAGCTTTTTGCTGATTTATCATTGGTTATTTAAAGCATTATAAAAAGTTTTACTTATTGCTAATAATTTCTTTGATTATTTTTATTCATTTTTATACAGTTTACCAAATATTATTCTAATTTTAATTTAGTCACATTGCTTATTAGTTTGAATTTTTTTTTTTACGCACAGTTTTAAAACATAGGGTTGCTCATAAATTGAATTTGATTCCATTCTGTTTGGTTCAAAGAAAATATTTTTTAAATGATCGATTGCATAATGAAGTGTCTCTATAAAGTTTACTGAAATATTCATAAAAGAACACATACACATGAGAAACAATGGTTGAATCCCAAAACAAGCGATAAATGAATTTTTGTTATTACAAGTTTGTTTCTTAAATCATTTAAAAATTTGTTTGTGACATAAGTTTTATGTATTTTGTAAAGTGATGGTTTACATACAGCAGTTATTGAGTAGTTCTATCATTGAAAAATAGAAACACTCGATTTTCAATTCTTTATATAGTTGAAATTTGTTTTTGTGTATTTTGCGTACACTGTGGCTTTTTTGGCAACAGGTATATTTTGCAAATTAATCACATATAAAATTTTAATATTTGATGTGTGGAGTGAGCAATTGTGTTTTTGGGAGGGGGGGGGGACATTTTCTGTCAATTAAAGAATGCCAAGGGTGAGGGTCAGGGCCTTAGCTAGAAATGAATAATAGGCAGGCTCAAGAAAATGTAGGGGGGGGGGCATATTTTCTCTCATGCAGAAAGATAAATTAGTGCCTAATCAGACTATAGTTGCTATGTTCTTTCATTAAACTGTATTAATAACTTCATTTTATACTAAGAAAGTAATAGGATGATGAAAAATTTGAGGGTATAACTAGTGCAATATTAAACATCATGTAACTTCATATGTGCAAATAGGATGAGCAAGTGTTGAAACACTCCTTTTAGTAACAATTTAATATTTTTGTAAAACTGTGAAAGGTCCTCGAAACTAAATTAAAAGTTTTTGAATAGGATTTCATTGTGGATTTTCGGAACATAAATTCATGTACCCGTGGAATCTTTTCCAGGGGAGGTTCAAAACATTTTAGGGTGGGGGGGGGGGCACCCATATCACCCACTTAGATAAAGCCCTGATGAAAGACAGGATTTTTGTGATGTCTATGTGTTGCTAAGTTACAAGGGTGAAGATTATATATTGGATAGATGTTCCAATTTTGGCCACATTTAGACAAAAGTTGAAATAAAAATTTTATAATTTTTGACTGGCTGAAGCATATTAAATCATAATAACACAGTTCTTTAGTAAATTTAATCGTCTTTCTTTGATCATAATAACTTTCTGCGAAATATTTTAGATTGTGAGTAATAACTCATTTAGTAATTTCTTTCAATTTGTGCCTATTTTGGCCATCCCGGTATCATGTAGTTTAACAAACATTTTAATTGATAATAAGTAAAAGTAAAGTATTTTTATGCAACATCTATTTGGTCACACATATATTTATTTGCTGTATTAAGATAATTTTGCATTTTTTTTAATTAATAAAAACATTAAAAGAAATTTGCAAGGTGTTTTTTTTTTAACTGACGCTATTCAGAGCCGCTTGTAGCTCATTCTAATAACTGGAATGGCGCAAAATTTTATAAATGGACTAATAAAACCATGGGAAAAAAGATTCATAAAAAATAAATAAAAAATACTTCCAATCACTACTGATAGCATGGAATTTAGTGTTGTACTTGGAAAGAAAGAATCAGCAACAGACAAAATTAATAATTTGGATAAAATACCAAATAATTTAATACCAATTCATTAAATCCACTTTCCCGATGAGAAATTTGACCACATTCAATGTAACTACCATTCTCTTGCACCACACTTTGTATTCTTTGTACAATTCTTTTGACAGCCAAGCATAGCATGTCACATGGAATAATCCTACTAGTGATTAGAAATTTTTTTTCTTGAAATCTTTTTTTCTTTGGTTTCATTATTCTTTTTAAAAATTTTTAAAGCAGTTCGGGTTATTAACTACAGAGAGCTCTAAATAATGTCAGTTTAAAAAAAACACCCTGTATTAAATTATAATATTGTCTCTTAGATTAAATAATTTTGTGATGAGTGACACAAAAATTATATTAACAATATCTTGGTTACAGTGAGTAACTCACTTCTAGCGAGCGAAATTTCTCCAATCCAAAGTTATTCAAATTATTTCTAGTTTAGTGATATTGTTGTGCATTTTAATTTTTACTTAGAAGAAAAATTCTTTTAATACAGTCAAAGATCTATAATCCGCACAAGTTGAGGCCAAAGGTTGTGGGGATTATGGAATTTTGCGGATTATAGAGTATAATGGATTATGCGTCATTTTATCATTCTTAGACAGCATTTTAATTCTATAATCAGTATAATATGGAAAGATAAATATGAAATCTAGTAATTAATTTAATAAGTAATCTAAAAAAATGCATTTTTAAAGTTATTTTATTTTTTTAAGTGATATATATATATGTATTTAAAGAACAATAATTACATATTAATAATGAGATTTATTTTTAAGGAATATTTTATGGAAGAAAGTACTAAAAAAAAGAGAACAAATTATGCACAAAAAATAACCAATAAAAAAAAAATCAAGTATCAAAATTCATGATTCATTCATTTCATCATGATTCATTCCTGTAAATTTGTTGAACGATCGCGGAAAAATCCCATGTAAGCGCGTCCCTCTAACTATTGTACGATTTTTTGTCACGTTTGGGGGGGGGGGGGCGGATTAACGGTATTTTACGGTATAATATTTAATTCTCAGCTGGTGCTGTGTTTACTGTTACTCTCCTGAACTTGCACAAACTGAAATAGCTACGAATGAACAGTTGTCAATTCGAACGTTCAGTAAGCTTAGGCACGTTCCGTAATACAGTTTAGTTTTTTACTGTCAATAAAATAAAAAAGTAAATTTAAAAAAATACGTTTTATTATTATTTTTATTACATTTTTTATTTTTTGTTAAAAAAAATCATTTTTGGATCACGGATTTGTAATTTTTTTTTTAACTGTTTATTTCATTGTTTACATTCGTAAAGTAATGCGGATTATGGGAAATTGCGGATTATGGGTCCGCGGATTATAGATCCTCGACTGTATATATATATATATTTATTTATTTTTCTATTTTTAGAAGAAAAAAGTATTGCATTTGAGAATATTTTTGAAGTCTAGTTTTCGATGGATTGAAACATTTTAGGGGTCAGAGAACCCCAAAAAATGATTTTTACAAAATGTCTGTCTGCATGACAACATAAATTTTGTGGGCATTCTATCTCAAGAACTAATGCTGAGAATTTCACAAAATGCTAGATTCTGTTAGACCTTAGTTAAAATTAGATCTGGTTAATTTTTAGTGTTCATCGATCAACAGGTGGTGCTGCTATGCTGCATTATTTACAATTTCCACAGTAGCCATATCTCAAGAACTAATGCATGGATTTTCAAAGAACTTTAGATTTACTTAGCGCTTGATGTAATATGGTGTGAATAATGTTTTAGTGCAAATCATTCAACAGATGGCACTTCCCTGATGCATTATTTGTTCTAACTCAAGAACTATTGGACGAAATTTTCTAAAATTTCAGATTCAGTTAGCCCCAGAATTTTAACCCTAGAGATTTTTTAATGTTTTACGACTTTCATTACAATTTTCAATGCAATTTTTGGGCTTTCTCAGTCATTTTTTTAAACATTTTTCAAAGGAATTCGATTTTAAATTTCTAGACAAATAAGAGTTTGGTTTCAAACTTTTATCCTTTACGGTAATTGTTTTGCTTTCTTATTTTGATCTACAGTAATTTTTAATGCAGTATGCTTTTTTTTTTTTTTTCACGGCGATTTTTTTCAGATACGGAAAAGTAATTCGGTTTTTAATTTCTTCGCTAATATGATAAATTTTCTCCTGTGCGATTAAAGATTTTTGTTGCAATTTTTTAGCAGTTTTTTTCATATTTCAATGCTTTTTACATTATCAAATTAATTAGATTCAAAACATTTATCCAAGTAGAGTAAATTTTGAGTTCCGTGATTTTTGAAAATTTTACCATTTTTAAAGCGATGTTTACGTTTCTTCGCAACCCGCTTCAATTTTTTAGACGTTCAATTTTTGGCCGAATTTATTAAATTCTGATCTCTTTTCTTCAAAGTTTATTCGAATTTTGAAACACAATTTTTGAACTTTGTTTTATATTTTTATCAAATTTTTAATTTTTTTTTTTTTTTTTTTTTTTTTTTTTTTTTTTTTTTTTTGATTTGTAAGATTTTTCCACATTAGTAAAAATAATCCAGCTTTAATTTTCTAGCCTATCTCTTTTCAATGAAGTTTAGATGAAATTTGTGCGGCATTTTAAAAAAATTTTCGAGGTTCTTGTTATGATTTTTAAAGTTTTTTTTTTTTTTTTTTTTTTTTTTTTGTAATTCTTGCTATTTTTTGATGAACCCGGGCAATGCCGGGCAGAACAGCTAGTATATAAAATAAATAGTTTAACAATGTTAAAAGTACACTTCCTACTGTTATAAATATTTTTTCAACATTTTATTATAAAATGTAAAGTATTAGAAATTTACTAAAGTTAATACAAAAGTAGAAAATGTTGCTTAATTGATAAATTTCATGTATCATTTTAAAAACAATAAATACAAATGAAAATTTTTACTATGATACACAAACATTTTCTTTGTTTATTTTAGAGATAAATAATTATTTTAAAACAGTATTTATTTATAGAGAATAAGTAATTATTAAATATTCAGAAAATTCTGCATTACAGTAACAGGGTAGATTGTGGTCCACTGTGCCTCATGTCGAAGTTCTATACATTCTCATAAAATTATTATTTAAAGCTTTCTTTTTAGCATATTAATTTTAATATTAAATAAAAACAAATATCTTACCTTTATAAAAGAAAAGCAGTTTTTACTTAATTTATCTATAACATTTAATTAATAAGAAAGAAAAGTACAATGGGGAAAAATTTTATTTTTATAAGCTCAAAACAACCAGTCAGGGTAAAATGAATCATACTGAGCTAAAAATGTGTTTCAAAGGCTATGAATAATCAATTCATAGCTATAATAACGTCATTTTTAAAATGAATGAAATTTTTTTTTACCTAACACAAATTTATAAGTTATAAATTACATACAAATGAAAGCTCATATTCAAAATTCAGAATTATCAGTCGAAGACATTTTTTGTGGGAAAAAGGTAAAAAAGTACTGATTAATATATTTTTTCTTTAATTGTCATTTAATTTCAATTCATATAGACGGTATAAAAACACGATTAAAGTAAATTTTCCAAAATATTCACACATTGAAATTTTATGTATGAATTCATGCCACAGCATGGTTGAGTTTCTTCTGGAAGAAACCTACTTTTTCCTGGACAGTGGAAGAAACTGGAAGAAATAGAAGAAAACAGAAGAAATGGAACCAACAGAAAATAAAACATGCTCAAAATTAATGTATATTAATTATGTAAAATAATTAAACTAAAAGTATAATTATAAAAAAAAACTAAATTGGAAAAGATAGATAATATTAAATATTATTTTTGGAAAAATAAGTTTTTTAAAGACAAACTTCAGGCTCAGCAGACATTTATGGGTGATCGATTTTGTAACATTGGAGAAAGAGGGATGTTTTTTATTTATTAATATCCATATTAATAATGCCATTTATGTAATAAATAAGCCATTTATGTAAAAAGACATTGAAAAAAAAACTACCTGCAAAATGTATATTTTTCATTAAAAAAATGCATTATTGAAAACTGTGCAACACAGTAAATATACAAATTTGCAATTATTTATATTAGCACCAAGTATGCATATCTGAATGCTGATTTAAGAAAAGACTATTTTTCTTAAAATATTTATGGGCAGGGGTATAATATTCTGAGCGCTAGTGGGCAGTTTTTCACCAATAAAATTTATTCCTTATTTTTTACATAAATTTTTTGCAAAACTTTTAATAAAATTTAAGTGAAAAAAAATCAAATGATATTTAATGATAAAGACTGCCTGCTGCCTAGGTTTTTACACCTATACAGTCAAAGATGGATAATCCACGCATCCATAATCCACAATTTTCTATAATCCACGTTACTTTACGAATGTAAACAATGAAATAAACACTTTAAAAATTTACAAATTTGTGATCCAAAAATGAGTTTTTAAACAAATAATAAAAAAAATTGAAAAAAAAAATCATGGGTCATTCCACGTGAATTCAACCAATTTAAAGAAAACTTGTTGCATCATAGTCACAGATTTTTTTTTTTAATTTTTATCACAGACAGACATAGTACTGAAACCCTCAAATCTAAAATTTAAAAGTAATTTTCACAATATTGGCTGAGATATAGCCATTTGAAAACCGACCATTTTTACGAAATGGCGGCCATCTTGGAATTGTATCAGTGTCTAAATATGGCCATAACTTGACAACTAATAGCTCAAATTTTATATACCTGGTACCAATTTGAAGATATTTGTACAAAGAATGAATATTTCCTATCAAAACAATAATAAATTTTCATTTCTTTACTTTTTATTATGTGCAAAGTGAAAATTTCTCCCCAAAAAAGGGCAGATTGTAATGGCTCATAAAAAAAAGAATCATCATGAATTTTTCTGAAACTTGGTAAAAACATTGCTCCATCTGTGTGCTTTAAACAAAAGAAAAATTGAAAAGGTAAAATTTGTTGCTTTAAAATAAATGTTTTTTTTACACATAAGGTGTCATTAACCAAATAATGATCATTTTAGAATCTGTAAGCATTCCTGATTCAAAAAATCATGGTTAAAATAAAATTTTCTAACATCTAAATTAATGTAAAAGTATATTCAAAACATCATTTGTACTAATTTTGTAGGAATTTGCCCCCCTTCCCCCTCCCTCCAAAAAATTAGACAATTGAAAAAATTTTACTCTGAAAAAGATAAGAAAATAATTAGGGAATATAATGTATAATTATAAAATACCTATAAATGCAATGCATACATATGGTGATTTACTTCACATATAGGGGCGAGTGGGGTAAAATGGGACAGTAGGTTTTTCTCTTTATGTATCATTCTAAATATTTCATCAATCACATATTAGATGAAGTAATAGTACCCCAATCTTCAGTTGAAAAAAGTAGCTAATTTACATAAGTTTGCAGTTTATATAAAGAAAAAGATTATTTCAAGAATCAAAACATGAATTCAAAATTTGAAATTTTGAATTCAAAACATGATGTAAAAATTTCATTATGTTTCTATAATCTGAAGAAAAAACTATTATATTATAAAGTTATATGCATGTAAGTAGATATTTTGTTCTTATTTTGTCTAGATTTGTTCCATGTGTAAGTTTAAACTTTGGCTTATTTCTCATCATATTCAATGTTTTGCCTTGGATTTGTATTATATTATTTTTATTATTTATTTTTTTGTCTCAGCATATCTAAATTTTTGTTCATATAAATTTTAACTCAGTGTGAACAAAAAATAACAAATTGTCAACTTAATTAACTCATTTATATATGTTTATTTTATTTAAATTACACAATTGATTAATTCAGCTCTGTAATTTACAGCTAGTATTTCTCCAACATTTCTGGAGAAAATATTATGTGCCTTTTTTTATCATGTATTTCATAGTAAGGTATTTAAAATATTTATGTAAATATGTTTTGAGAACTATATCATATTTTGAATGAAATGAAATAAAAAGTACTGTAAAAATGAATATTTAGTGTAAATAACTGCAAATTGATATTTCTTTATTGAATTATATAATATACACAAAATACTTTAATTTAGATGCTAGAAAATTTCATTTTAATCAATACAGTTGAACCTCGAAAATCCGGAACCGTCGGGACCACGGCGATTCCGGATTTTTGATTTTTCCGGATTTTGGAGGTTTATTAAAAAATCTTTTTTTTTTTATGGCTATATAATACCGTAAAATCCCGTTAATCCGTTCTTCCCGATCAAACGCCCCCTCCCCACTTTATAAAGAATTTGAAATTTTCAAAAAATCCCGAGAAAGCGCCCTCCCTCCCGATTCTCAAAGGCAATTGATAGTGAGACGAATCATTATGAAATGAATGAATCATGAATCTTTGATAAAATGTGCGTTTTTTCAAGATTTTTTAATTGATTTAATGCTTGATTTGGCTTTCTTTTCTTTTTACAAATTTCTCCATTTTTTCGACAGAATTTACTTTTTTTTTTTTTAAACCAAAATTTTTCAAGTATCAAAATTCATGATTAATTCAACGATTCATTCATTTCATCATGATTCATTACTGCAAATTTTGTTGAACGCTTTTAACTGTTTAATTTTTGTAATAATAAAGTTTTTAATTAACGGCAAGTCATTACAATATTAACCAGAATATGTCTATATATATATTTTTTAGTATAGTTATCAGAATTTAACTGCAGTTGATGAAAATTACAGCTATGTCTTATTTTAAAAGTTAATAAAATTGCCATCAGAAAAATGTCCGGATTTTAGAGATTTCCGGAATTTGGAGGTCCGGATTTTCGAGGTTCAACTGTATTTCTTAAATTAAGAATACTTACAGATTTTAAAATAATCATTATTTGGTCGATGACACCTTATATGTAGAAAATCATTTACTTTAAAACAACAAATTTTAATTCTCTAATTTTACAGTATAATGTTCCATATATAGAGAAACTGTTACTTCTATTCATAATCAAATCATTATACAGAAAGCGTAAAAAGTACATGTACTAACTTTACTTTTGATTTTTGAAATAATCTTTTTCTTTATATAATTGCAAGCTTATGTAAATCAGCTACTTTTTTTCAACCGAAGATCGGGATACCATTTCAAATGGCTATACCTCAGCCAATATTGTGAAAATTGCTTTTAAATTTCAGATTATAGTTATTGTACCTTATTAATATGAACTGAATTTTAAAAAAACTATAGGCTATTTTATTATTTCTAAAACATGGCAGTTAAAACAACAAAAGGGAGTTTTTATTAATAGGATTTAATCACATAAAAATAAGGTAATATTTTTCATAAAGCATTCATTTTAATTAGTAAACATTACTATACATCTATATTAATTTTGCAAAATGATGTCACTTGCTTCAAAAAAAAAAAAAAAATAATAATAATAATAATAATAAATAAATAAATAAATCTTAAAATAATAATATACATTTCAGAAATAATATTTTCCATTGATTTTAGCTTTCATTTTCATGCTTTAAATTTTAAAATTTTTTTTCAATATTTATCTAAATGTCTATTGGATTTCATTAAGAGATTTTCTATTTTCACCCCTTGAGGGATGGTGGAATATATTTTATCCCATCTAATCATTTTTTAAAAACAATAATTGTAATAAAAAAAAAAAATCCAAATTAGGTAATTTTTTAACATTTCAATAAGTTACTAATACATCAAATATAGATGTTACCTGCTAATTAAAGTAATATAGAAGGCTTTTCTAAACTGTTGCTTACCCTTAAAAATCTTAGTATAAAATGAAATCTAAGAAAAATTCTAATCATTACAGAATTAATGTAAATTTAATGAGATCACAGAGCTCTGCTCCCCAGAAGAAATGTACTTTTATTATTAAAAATTTACCATAATATGCAGTTCAACAGAATTTCAAGATATTGTTGCATAAAAATATGATCAAAATAATTCAACTAATTTCTGAAACTTCCTATGTATTTTTTATTCTTATAAATGTTTATATAATGTGATAATGTTACGTTATTTTCAATTGCTGTTTGTATAAAGTTAAATATTATGCAAAATAAGGTAAAAAACAGTGATTTGCAAAGCTGATGTTGAGGCTCCTATCTGCAGTTTTTACTAGTATTTAAAAATACAGTCATGGAAGAAAAAGTAAACACCCTCTACTAAATCCTCTACAAATTATCATAGAAGAAAATTATTGGTATAGAGAAAATTATTGTTGGAAATTATTGTAAAAACTACTTTTGAATGATGCATATAAATTTCTTTAGGGACTATCTCCATGTTAACCAAACCCAAACTTCATATTTTTCAATGGCAATTCCCAATTTTATCAAGATATTTCAAATCTTCAATTCAAACTAGATCCATATACTAAATTTTAATTTTGAATAATAAGTTTTTGAATTTTAAATATTCAAAATTTAGTGTTTCTAATGTTAAATTGCATGTTCATATTTTTATTAATATCTTCTGAAATTATACTCCTAAAGTGCTAATTTTTAATATACCACTAATACTAATACACTGAAACATAAATATGTTGAATTTGCATATTTTATAATTTTATGATATGAATTATGAAATTAATTTTAAAAAAATGATGAATTTCAACCTACAATTTTTTAAAGGATTTAGATTTCTTAAGATCTGTTATATGAAACTCCAAAATTACAAATTTTTTCTCCAAGTCGTTTTCAAATTATGCTATAAAATAGCAAAATGATGGTTAAGAGGGCGATAGAAGCAACTAGATCTGTTGAAATTTAGTATGCTATCCTGAAATTGCAGTCTTCAATGACTATTTCATTGGTGCCTAATGTGTCTTGATCATAAAATGGGCTCTCTTAGTCAACAATCGAGTACTGAATTTCAGTATTTGGATACAATTCCTAAAATATGCTTGTTATAAAATAATTAATTTCTTGGAAAGTTATTGTGCAAATTTCACTAAAATTTTATTTTAGGCTAATAGAAAGGTGTAAAGTTCATTTATGCAATCAAAATGAGGTATTTCTATGGAAAAAAAAACAATGTTAGATTTCATTTTAATAAGTAGATGAGCTCCTAAGGAAATTTTATGTACATCACTTAAAAATAGACTTTATTTCTGATCTTTGGTATCAGTAGGGACCATCTCTATGTTAACCAAACCCAAACTTCATATTTTTCAATGGCAATTCCCAATTTTATCAAGGTATTTCAAATCTCCAATTCAAACTAGATCCATATACTAAATTTTAATTTTGAATAATAAGTTTTTGAATTTTAAATATTCAAAATTTAGTGTTTCTAATGTTAAATTGGATGTTCATATTTTTATTAATATCTTCTGAAATTATACTCCTGAAATTATACTCCTAAAGTTCTATTTTTTAACATACCACTACTACTAAAATACCGAAACATAAATATGTTGAATTTGCATATTTTATAATTTTATGATATAAATTATGAAATTAATATTCTAAAAAATTATGAATTTCAACCTACAATTTTTTGATGGATATAGATTTATTAAGATCTGCTACAGTTGAACCTCGAAAATCCGGAACCGTCGGGACCGCGGCGATTCCGGATTTTCGATTTTTCCGGATTTTGGAGATTTATTAAAAAATCTTTTTTATGGCTATATAATACCGTAAAATCCCGTTAATCCGCTCTTCCCGATCAAACGCCCCCTCCCCACTTTATAAAGAATTAGAAATTTTCAAAAAATCCCGAGAAAACGCCCTCCCTCCCGATTCTCAAAGGCGATTGAGAGTGAGACGAATCATTATGAAATGAATGAATCATGAATCTTTGATGAAATGTGCGTTTTTTCAAGATTTTTTAATTCATTTCATGCTTGTTTTGGCTTTCTTTTTTTTTTACAAATTTCTCCGTTTTTTCGACAGAATTTACTTTTTTTTTTTTTTTTTTTTTTTTTTTTTTTTTTTTAACCCAAATTTTTTCAAGTATCAAAATTCATGATTAATTCAACGATTCATTCATTTCATCATGATTCATTACTGTAAATTTTGTTGAACGCTTTTTAACTTTTTAATTTTTGTAATAATAAAGTCTTTAATTAACGGCAAGTCACTACAATATTAACCAGAATATATCTATATATATTTTTTTAGTATAGTTATCAGAATTTAACTGCAGTTGATGAAAATTACAGCTGTTAAAAATTAATAAAACTGAAATCGGAAAAATGTCCGGATTTTAGAGATTTCCGGAATTTGGAGGTCCGGATTTTCGAGGTTCAACTGTATATGAAACTCCAAAATTACAAATTTTTTCTCCAAATAATTTTCAAAATATGCTATAAAACAGCAAAATGATGGTTAAAAGGGCGATAGAAGCGACTAGATATGTTGAAATTTATTATGCTATCCTGAAGCCGTCTTCAATGACTACTTCAGTGGTGCCTAATGTGTCTTGATCATAAAATGGACTCTCTTAGTCAACAATCGAGTACTGAATTTCAATATTTGTATACATACAATTCCTAAAATATGCTTGTTATAAAATAATTAATTTCTTGGAAAGTTATTGTACAAATTTCGCTAAAATTTTATTTTAGGCTCATAAAAATGTGTAAAGTTCATTAATGAAATCAGAATGAGGTATTTCTACAGAAAAAAATGTTAGATCTCGTTTTAATAAGTAGATGAGCTCCTAAGGAAATTTTATGCGCATCATTTAAAAATAGACTTTATTTCTGATCTTTGGTATCAGTAGCTTTCCTCAATGATAATTTGTTGAGGAGTTAGTAAGGGTGTTTACTTTGTTTTCGACGACTGTACAAATGAACAATAAAAATTTTTTTTTTAAAATATTATTTTAATTAAACAATTAATGTCTAACTTTTTGAACAGTGTTTAAATTCCATTCAAGAACCTTGCTTTATTTCTTTAAAATTGACTTTTATGTTATCTGTTTTCATAATTACTCTGCATTTTGGATGTTCAACTTTCTTTTTATTTTTATTTATTTATTTTTTGATCAATTTCCTCTGTATTTTTTATATTATGTTATTATTACGCATAACACTTTTTTTTAATAATTCTTCTCATTTTAAACTACATTTAGAAAATAATATGTAATATAAATTGTTTTACAATGTTAAAAGTACACTTCCTACTGTTATAAATATTTTTTCAACATTTTATTTTAAAATATAAAGTATTAGGAATTTACTAAAGTTAATACATGTGCTTGTCGTACAATATTTGCACTAAGCCTAAACATACTTCAAACTTCTCCTACTAAGAAAACAAATTATTCTAAACAGAATTATAAAATTTATTTTTTGTTTTTGCGTAGATCATATCTTTAGATGTTTCTGTACGAGTTTGAACTAAAATTATCAGTTTTCACCAGTTAATAATCATTAACAAATTAGGTATAATATTTTTATTTCAAAATACTGAATTTTTAGAAGATAAATAAGTAAATGAAATATAATTTACCAATAACTTACTTTAGTAAAGAGAATAGGTCACTACATTCTAAAAACACTTTTCCATTATATTAGGTCATTATATTTGAAAAAGTAGCAGTCTATTAAAAGAGAACTTCCATGTACGCCAAATTCACATAGAAGCAAAGAGACGCCATCGCCATGAATGAATCACCGTTATTGGATTTGAATTCAACAAACTTTTCTCACATCTACCCAATGAAACCCTTTTTTTTTATCAAGAATAAAGAAAAATATCCGCTTATTTTTAAAAAAAACAGAACGGTCTTAATGAAAAATAAATTAATTTATAACACAAAATTATTGAATCCAGCATTTGAATTCGCCCTCTGGTGAATTGTTTGACAACGTACAATAAATCATTACCGCAGCATCCTTATAAAAAGTAAAGTGGTACGGTTCAAAAGAAATTTATGCATTAAAAAAGTTCTTATGATATTAGACCTGATATTAGAAACCACGGAAAAGACAAGACGCCAACATGGAACAATAAATAAAGCTATTCTTAGTTTCATGGACGCCAATGAAAGAATGAATGAATCGTGAATTATATGATGATTCATTGTAAATGATTTAAGCATTATATTATTTATTAATTATCTGATGCAATGGCGATATCATTAATACTTTTTTTTTAATCCCTGGTTGTAATACAGGTCATCAGACAACCATCAAATGAAACAAACTGTGCCAAAGAAACAAATTTTAATTTTCGCAAGTCATTCCAATATTAATTTGGGATACACTTATTACTTGAGAACATATTTAAGTATTAGATTAACAAATTTTCACAAATGCTATGTTTCACAAATTACTACAGTTATGTAAATTTATAACTTCTAAATTAATTTAATAAGAACAAATACAAAACATTGCTTTACCGGAACAAGCGTACATAGATAAGTTACAACCAAAGAGATGTGATATTTAAATATAATAAGAACTGCCGCTACGGCTTTTAGTTTTTTACTGCACGTTACAAAGAGTTGCCATTACACATAAAAAATAATAATAATATATTACACTATGTATTTTTTTTTAATATATAAATAAATCGTTTATTTTATTGGTTAAAAATTTCTATTCCAGGAAATATATTGATTGAATTAATATTCATGAAACAATTCTTATTTTCGTGATTCATTCTTTGTATCGGCGTCGGTACTAGTGGACTCTTATTGTAACAGTAGCTATTATTTTTAAATTTATCTTTCGACTCAGTGAGCTATGATCTGTATCATCACTATTCATTTTACTTAATGCTTCTTTAAATGTCTGCACCGTTCTCTCAGCCAGACCGTTAGATTGTGGATGATAGGTTGGAATAGGAGCATGTTTTATTCCATTCGACTTCAGAAACCACTCAAATTCTTCTGATATGAATTGAGGACCATTATCAGACACTAATTCTAATGGCAATCCATATCGTGAAAAAATCTGCTGTAGACCTTCAATAGTGTGAGGAGAAGTCGTGGAAGGCATCTGCATAACCTCTAACCATTTAGAGTGGCTATCGACAAGCAATAGATAATTTTTCTTGTCTTTTTGTGCATAGTCAATGTACACTCTATCCCAAGGATGTTTTGCCCAAGTCCATGGCTGAAGTGGAGTACCAGGAGGAGAACGACTGTTCTTTTTACAAGCGGTACACTGTCTAGCAAGTTTTTCAATGTCATCATCTAACTTTGGCCACCATATATGACTACGAGCTATGGCTTTCATCTTTGATATACCTGAGTGAGTGTCGTGTAGTTGATCCAGGAGTCTCTTCCTGAATTTTTCTGGTACAATTACTCTCATCCCCCACAGCAGGCAATTATTATCAACAGAGAGTTGATCTTTACGATAAAAATATGGTTTGAGAGCTTCGTTATCCATCTTCCGTGGCCATCCATTTTGAACATACTTCAAAGCTGGTCCTAACACTTTATCATTACGAGTTGCTTTTGCGATTTCTACGCAGGTTACTAGCAACTCATCGCAATAAGAAATTTTAAATATTTCTGATGATGTTTCTACTTCAGATTCAACAGGCGCACGTGACAAGGCATCAGCATTGCAGTGCTCTGAGCCTTTTTTATACTCAATGCTGTAGTTGAAAGAAGATAACAATACTGCCCATCTTTGAAGTCTTGCTGCAGCAATGGCAGGAACAGCTTTGTTAGGAGCAAAAATACTTGTTAATGGCTGATGGTCAGTAACCAATGTAAACTTCCTACCAAATAGGTACTGTTGGAACTTCTTTATTCCAAAGATTATTGCAGCAGCTTCTTTCTCGATTTGAGAATAGTTCCGTTCAGCTTTGGAGAGAGTCCTTGATGCATAAGCAATTGGACGTTCATCACCATCAATAACATGAGATAAAACAACTCCAAGACCCACAGGCGAAGCATCACAAGAGACTTTCAAAGGCAATTTGTCATCATAATGAACTAAAACAGCATCTGAAGTAAGTATAGTTTTGCATTTTTGAAAGGTTTCTTCACATTCTGCCGTCCACTTCCAAGGAGTGTCCTTATGGAGTAGTTTGTAAAGAGGGGCAAGTAGCATGGCAGAATTACGTATAAATTTTGAATAATAGTTCAGAAGACCCAAGAACGATTTTAGTTCGGTGACATTTGATGGAGCATTAATTTTTCTAATGCACTGTACTTTCTCATCTGTAGGATGAATGCCCTCACTATCTATAACATGGCCTAAGAATTCTACACTCTTCTGTAAAAAGTTACATTTTGATAAATTGAGTTTAACATTGTACTCACTAAATCGCTGAAATACCTTCTCCAGAGTGCTTAGGTGCTCTTCATACGTAGTACCAGTAATAAGGATGTCATCTTGAAAACTAATCACTAGGTCTATGCCTTGCAGAATTTGTTCAATTGTTGACTGGAAAATTGCTGATGCACTGTTTATACCATATAATAACCTTAAAGGACGTACTAAACCAAGATGGGTATTCAGCGTAAGGTATTCTCGTGAGTTTTCTTCTAATTCAATTTGTTGATAAGCATGACGCAAATCCAATTTTGTGAAGTACTGTCCACCATTAAGAGTTGCAAACAAATCTTGTTGAGTTGGTAAGGGATACTGATTTTGATCAATAAACTTGTTTACGGTGACTTTAAAATCGCCACACAATCGTACATCTCCATTTTTCTTAGGAACAATCACAAGTGGAGTTGCCCAACTAGAATGTTGCACAAAGTCCCAAACACCTCTCTTTTTGGAATTTAGAATTTCCTCGGCAACTTTACTTTTTAAGGAATATGGAACTGGACGTGCTTTAAAGAACACAGGTTGTGTTTCTTTATTCATTTTTAATGAAGCCTTTATATATCTAATAGGTTCTGAACTTTCTTCAAAAAGTTTGCTATACTTGTTTGTCAATGCGCTAATAAAATCTACTTTATTAGGCATATCCTTAAGTATTTTATGCACCGCAAAAATTTTGTGCCAATTTAATTTAAATTTTCTGATCCAATCCTTCCCAAATAAGGATGGTCGATCACCTTTAACAACAATAGCTTGTAAATCACACTTTTGGTTTTCATATTTAACACTAACAGATACATCTCCAGCGATTGCAATGGGTTGTTGATTGTAATCTTTCAGTGTAACGGGTATACATTTAGGTACTATGTGTGGTAAATTTTGTTGTAGCCACTTTTCAGAAATTATACTAACATCTGCAGCAGTATCTAATTCCATATCTAACATTTTGTCGCATATTTCAACTTGAACTATATAATTAGAATATTTACACACTTTATTTACATTAATAGTAAACAGATTATACTCCTCAGAATTATTCTGTACACAATTAGCTGATACTTTTTTAGCAGAAGGGTTAGCAATTTTACCTTTTGACTTACACACAGGTGAAATATGGCCAATTTTGTGGCACGCATGGCATTTGGCTGATTTGTATTTACACTTGTTTGCATCGTGTGATGATGCACCACACCGATAACATTTTTGAGGATTTTTAGTATTTTTAAGCGACTTACTTTGAAATTTGCTCACTTTGTTGACATTAGAAGGTACAGGTACTGTAACTTTAATGTTGCTGGCTCCTTCCTCCGCCAATTCCATCGCCAAAGCTATTTCACAAGCATCTTCAAGTTTGAGATCTTTTTTAGCAAGTAGGCGTTTTTGAGTAGCTTCACAACGAATGCCACATACGAAACGATCCCGTAGAGCTTCCTCCAGAAACGATCCAAAATCACAGGTGGAGGCCAAACGCTTTAATTCCACAATATACTCTGAAATACTTTCACGATCGTTTTGGTTTCTTCTGTGAAAGCGAAATCGTTCCGCTATAGTAATAGGAGCCGGACGAAAATGATCTCGCACCTTCTTAATCAAATCGTCGTAAGTCAAATCTTTTGGTAGCTGAGGCGTTATAAGATTGCGTAAAAGTTTATAAGTTTTAGGTCCCAATACTGAAATTAACACAGGAACTTTTTTTGCTTTATCGATATCGTTTGCCAAAAAATATTGCTCAAGTCTTTCCACATAAAGAGAAAAATCCTCATTGCTGTCGTCAAATACTGACAATTGACCAACTAGGCCTAACTTCGACATAGTCGATACGACGGTTAAAAGTATACGGTAAAGCTTATTGTTTTAAATTTCTCGTCGCCATTTTCACAAATTACTACAGTTATGTAAATTTATAACTTCTAAATTAATTTAATAAGAACAAATACAAAACATTGCTTTACCGGAACAAGCGTACATAGATAAGTTACAACCAAAGAGATGTGATATTTAAATATAATAAGAACTGCCGCTACGGCTTTTAGTTTTTTACTGCACGTTACAAAGAGTTGCCATTACACATAAAAAATAATAATAATATATTACACTATGTATTTTTTTTATATATATATATATATAAATAAATCGTTTATTTTATTGGTTAAAAATTTCTATTCCAGGAAATATAATGATTGAATTAATATTGATGAAACAATTCTTATTTTCGTGATTCATTCTTTGTATCGGCGTCGGTACTAGTGGACTCTTATTGTAACAGTAGCTATTATTTTTAAATTTATTTATTGAACTTATCTTCTTTACTAAAATAGATTAATAATAATGTATGTTTCTTTAGTTATTCTCGCACTGGAAACGTTAGAATTTGTGATTCGTCCGTATCGTATGGTAACACAAAATAAGTGTGGCAACTTTCATTTTTGCTAACATTTATAGTCATTTAAAATATTCGGCACACAGGTAAACTAAATTTTTGCCTAGTGGAATAGCAACTATCAGGTAAGTGGCTGACATACACTATAAGTAATGTGCACTATAATAATTATACATTGAGTTATATTTTGATAAAGATTTTTTTTTTGTTAATAAAATTTCTAATTTCATGATTGTGAACATATTTTTCTTACATTCTAAAACGAATATTTTAAATTTAAAGAGAAATTTTAGAGGATTTAGAAGGAAAATTTTACCGTCATAAACAGTTTATTTTTAGAAAATCTCAAAATCAACTCTTATAAAAATACATATTATCCTAGTTATACTGATTAAATTAAACTTTAATTTTTGACAACTTAATAACCTAATATAGCTAATAAGAGCTATAATGTAATGATAATAATATATGATATAATTTATTTAATTATGCTAATTTAAGGAGTATTTTTGGTAGTTTTATAGTTTTTATCTCTTTATTATGCTCATTTGTAATGCTTTAATTACTAATTTATTTTCCATTATTTACAACATTTAACTGTTTTATCTATATTTAATGTTGTTAAATTACTGGTTTGCATGTGATTAAAAACAATTTCTGGCAAATTATCTTCTGGTCTGAATAATTTATAAGTACTGAATAGCACGTCTGGCCCTTTTGATAACTAAGAATATTTTACAAATAAACTTTACACTAAAAAATTCCTTGCTTTATGTTCTTTTAATGAGAAGGAATTTAAAAATTTGGAAATCAATAATTTCTATAATTTTGACCTTACATTTGAACTGTAAGTTTCATTGTTTGTTACATCTGCAATGACATATAGATTTTAGGTATTAACGGATTTGAGGAAGTCTACTGTATTTCTAATCTTTGTCTCAGTCTTTTAGGTGAAGATTCACATTTGAAACTTTATGTGAATATTTAACCATGGATACTTATCTGTGATATTAATGAATGGATCTTTCTGATATTAATGAAATATCTGATTTGTTATAGACAGAACAAACAGTAGGTAATATTTATACACCACAAAATGTAATATAACAAAATCTGTTTTTATTTATTACCAAAAACAAAAGTTTGTAAGTTTACTTTATTTAGAAATATGGATTAGATATTGTAGTCATATTACCTGTGCCATTGCTATTCATATTCTCATTGTGTCAATTGTGTGTTTGCTGTTTTAGTTAAGTTGAAGGTGCTTTGTTTTTGAGTTATAAAACTTTGGAAGGAATCATGCTTTAAATGATTTATTATTTTTCAATTATTATTCTCTTTAATGTTTGGTTACATTTAGAAATTTTAAACTGTTTTATTTGTTTCACATATAATTTATTTAGTTGAGAGTTTAAAAAAAAAAAATTACATTTTTATTTTTGAACATTAAAATTGCTAAAACAAACACTTAGTTGAAATCATTAATAAAAATATCTATGCATTTTGTTTGTAAATTTCATTGGAATCTCGTTGCAAAGAATTTATTTTCATTATTTATAAAAGCAATCATGAAAATTACAAATTAATGTTTTTTGGTACTGTTATCCCATCAACCGATTTCACCAAATTATACAAATCACCAAACTAATAGCCAAATTATACATATTGACATAATTTTTATTTTAAATAATAAAAAAACAAACAATTAGCAGAATATTAATAAAAATACAAATAAAAAGTCGAAATGAAAATCACTTAATGACTTTTTAAACACATGTATCGTATTTAATGTCATTGAATGTGACATTCACGATCATCCATTATTGGCATTTAATCTTATAATTTGGCGCTAGTATTTTGGTCATCATGATAACAGAGTAGTACCATTTTTTTATAAAGGTTATTGTCTTTATTTCTTGTTTAAAGAAGTTATTATAGCTTATTTCTCATTTATTAGGAGATATCAAATGTAAAGCTTCACCTAAAAGAAACTTGTTGTAGCATTTGTATTTAAAATTGGTAGTAAGTATTGTATTTGAAATTTTTATAATTAGCGATTATAGTATATAGGATATTTTCATATTCCTCATAGAAACTTCAAGAAGAGGTTTAATCTTATGCAGTACATTAGGGTTATCATAAATCTCTTATTCACTGGAATATGTGGAGTGTCTCACTTTTATATGAACCCAAATTATTACTCATTTATCAATTATTGTCATTCCATGCCAAATCAACCAGTGATTTAACCTGACCCTTTCAGATTTTGATAAAACTTTCTTGAATCTTTTTTCCTGGTGACATAAATGAGAATATATGTTAATAATTTTTTATCACTTTAAAATTTCATATTACTAATTACTAAAATTTTGAAAAAAATCATCATTTTTGGCTTGTTAACATGTTTTAATTTTAAATTTCTCCAGTTTTATCAAATGTAGAAAATTGACCTCTCAATGAAAAGAGGAGTTTATAAGGTTTAATTTGATAACCAAAATGATTATGCATAGTTAAAAGAAATTATTTTTTTATTATTTATGTATTTAAATTTTTTTAGATAGTTTTTTTTTAATTGTGTGTTTGTTGTAAAAATGTAAATTAAAAATTCTGAAGTTTTTTGTGTGGGATCTTAGTGGAATCAGGAATTATAAAATAAAAGCTGAAAATTACCATACAAACTATAAATGAATAACAAAATAGATAGAATTAAATTGTTATTTTAATGGTAATTTTTACCTTTTATTTGATAACTCCTAATACCATTGAGATTCCACTCTAAAAATTTTAGAATTTTAAGTGTAAAAGTATTAAAACAAATATGCTATTTTTTTTAAAAACACTATCTAAAAATTATTTACATTTTAAATTAAAAAGAAATTAAATTTTATTATTTTATTTATTCATAGTCAACTTGCATATTAAATTAAACTTTACAAATTCCTCTTAAAATGACTGGTCATAAATTTTTCCATGTTTAATAGAACTTGATCGATTTAAAATTGAAAATATTTATGCAAGTGAAAAAATGATTTTTTTTAAAATTCCAATATTTGTAGGAAAATTTAAAGCAATAAATAAAAAATAAAAATATGCTCAAATTTATATCATCATGGAGAAGATCTCTGGCATATTAATTGAAATCTGAAATGGTTAAGTTGAATATTGAATTTTTTTGGTTGATTTGACATGAAATGACCCCATTACCAATATTAGAGTCAATTTTTATTAAAGAACAAACTTTAAATGATTTCAATAATCTTCATGAAATGAGTTAATAATCTGCCATATAGTAAATCTATAAACCATTTAATACAAACAGTTACTCAAGGAGCAGGTTTATGTCCCATTTCATATTGCATGAATCAGTCTGACTCTCTAACTCTCTCAGCTAATGCTAATTCTGTCACCAATCATTATATAAAGATGTGACTGGCATCAGTCAATTAGTAAAAAATTGTCTGCTACTTAATGTAATCTTTAAATTTAGCTCAAGCCACTGCATAATTTGCATGGTAATTCAGCTCTGATACCGCTTCATTTTCAGTTAATGCACTCAATTGCCTCTAATCTGTATGATATTTCAGACGTAAATAAACAGTAAAAATCTTTTTTTAAGCAAGATTTTTTGCACGTTAACTATAAAGAAAAAAAAATGACTGATGTGATGAATTTATTAGGACATTTTTAATGGAAATCTGCATTCATTAGAAGGAAATGTTTAATTGTATAAATAGTTATTAGACTGTTATGTTCTGAAACAATTTGTTGACTGTATTAAAGACAAAATTGCCTTTGAAGAGGCATTAGCTCTGGAGGATAAATATCTTAATATTAGAGAAACAAACTTTTTGTTTCTAATCAAAATAGTCTGAGTCTTGAAAGGCTTCAAGATTAAATTGCAGAACATGAACTAAGAGATGTAAAAGAAAACATCATAGCATCAATGTTTGATATATACAGTAGAGGACCTATTATCCGGAATCATCGGGACTGAGGGCTTTCCGGATTTTGGAATTTTCCGGATTTCGGGTCCGTCCGAAACTCGACACTCCCCTTCCCTCCCCCTCAAAAAAAAAAAAAAAAAAAAAAAAAAAAAAAAAAAAAAAAAAAAAAAAAAAAACACGGAAAATTTAAAAATAACAACAAAATTATAGCACTGATATCTAGAATATGAATGAAAAGTGTGTTGTATGAGAAGTCTGTGGAAAAAACACTAAGCTACAACTTTGACTCTTGTACTACATTACAAAGTCAAATATTCGGACATCAAAAATTCAGAGCTCTTCAAAATCCGGACGTTTTGCTAACTAGCTATATATATATATATATATATATATATATATATATATATATATATAACCGTAAAATACCGTTAATCCGCCTCCCCCCAAACATGACGAAAAATCGTAAAATAATTAGAGGGGGGCGCTTACGTGGGATTTGTCCGCGATCGTTTCACAAAATTCGCATTTTTTACGAGATATCTGCAGGTTTTTTTTCGCGATATTTGACGAGATTTGCAAGGTTTTATCGCGATATTTGACGAAATTTACAGGGTTTCATCGCGATATTTGACGAATTTGCAGAGTTTATTAACGATACTTGAAAAAATTTTCATTTTTTTATGGGAAAGAATCATGATGAATTGAATGAATGATGAATCTTTGAAAGAATTGTGAATTTTGATACTTGAAGCAATACTTGAAAAATTACTTTTTTTTAAGAAAACGTAAATTCTGTCGAAAAAACGCAGAAAAAAATGTGAATTTTGTAAAAAAAAAAAAAAAAAAAAAAGCAGGAAATATATTAAAAAATCTCGAAAAAACGTACATTTAATCAAAGATTCATGATTCATTCATTTCATCATGATTCACCCGTTCTCAATCGCCTTCATTTCCGGATTTCGGAATTCCGGATAATAGGTCCTCTACTGTATATATATTTTTTTATGTAGAAACGTTTTCTATTAATTTTGTATTATACCGTTTAAATGTATTTCTGATAATCAATATAGTTTTTTAATTTATGAAATGCATTTTCGTTTACTTCTTTGTTATTTATTTGCAGTGTTACATGATAACTATATTTGTTGATAAATTCCAAATAACAGAATGTAAACAAAGAATTGAGTCACAATCCGCTAAATTTTGTAATCTGCAAATCCCTTGGTTCCCACCTGTGCAGATTGGAGGGAATGTAGTGTACTTGAATATCAGCTGGAATATGTCAAAACTTATAAATACTATGCGCCAGAATTTAACATCACGTTATTGTATGTTGCACCTACGTTTGATAGTTATATTGATGTATTTATAAATAGCCTATTTTAACAAATAAATTTTTGAAATGTATGATGAAATGTAATCTTTGAATTCTTTAACAGAAATAGATTTCTGTTAGCTCTCTATAAGTGATCCCAAAAATACAAATAATCCTACAAAATAGTTTTTGAAATATATATTTAAACAACTAAACACATTGCAATCTATCTTGTAGTTATTAAAGTAGGATTTAACATTAGAATATCTTGGTTTTAAATTTCCCTAATTCCTAAACTACTCGACCGAATAATTTGCCTTTGTTATCTAATGGTAAAATTTAGCAAAAGATCTGAATATGAATTGAATTTCAGATGGAAGTATGGAAAAATTTTAATTTTTTTTTATAATTTCTATATTCAGATGACTCCCCAACAAAAATTTACAATTGCAATAAATTATCTGGTGTTATTACAAACAAATGACTCTAATCACATTATGATGATTTGTGGTACACTTAGCAGCATATGGCCTATTGGCACAATGTCAAAAATGCAGTTGTCGCCAAATATTGGAAACTCCTTTGAATTTACTGTAGAGTCTCTAAAATCCACACTTCAAAAATCAGCAATCCTCCTAAATCTGCTTACATTTCAGAATGTAAACAATGAAATTTGTAATTAAGAAGTATTCCATATAATCTTTTTATTAAAAATAACAATGAGCAAAAATAAAATAATTTTCAACATAAGTTTATGGGTTCATAAGATATTGCACAAGTAAAATGTTTTTATTCAACAGAAAATTACATACAAGAAAATGTAAAATAATAGAATTTGACGAGAAATTTAAACAAATGCATAAATGTTTCAGAAGTGGCACCATCTACTAAATGCTTAAAAAAAAAAAAAAAAAAAAAAAAAAAAAAAAAAAAAACAGCAAATTTATTTGATATACATTTCATGAAAGTCTTTAATTATTGCATGACATAAAATATAGCCTGGGTTTTATTGTCCAAAATGAGGATAAATATTATTCATTTAACCTTACCAGAAGCTAAAGCATTGGTATTCTTTTGAATTATGCAAAAAATTCCAACTCAGTTTCACAAGATTTTTTTTAAAGAAGAAATTGTTGAATGAATGAATGATAAAAATTAGGTCTTAAAATCATGTTGCAGATGAAGTAATTATTTTTGTCTATAATAAACTGAGAGTGAATGTCTAAAAAAAAATAAAGAAGGTTTAGTTTTAGGTGAAAATTTTGAAGTTCTTGGAAGTACAGAGTTTTATAGACCAACAGAAAATAATGCTTGTTTAGAGAATTCAAAAGAAATTTCAACGAGAGAAAATGTAAGTTCCCAACCAAAGGACTATATAAAAATGTTTATAAATTTTAGCAAAACACAATTTTGGGTATTAAAATGATGATATACAGATTAAAGTTGTCGCTTGCTTAAGTAGAATTATTACATGCTCTCCTTGGAAATAAAAAAAAGTAACTTAAAAAAAATAAATAATTCAATTCAGAATCTATAATTTATATTGTTTCGATAAATATTAATACATTAGATCTAATATAATAGGATTTTAATTTCATAAGTTGGAATAAATAAGGACTGTCGTTAAATGAAAATTAATATAATATAAGGTTAATTTTGATAATTTTTTTTTTATAAGATGTATTTTTTAGCAGACTGCTGCAAAATTTCCATTTTTATTTATTGAATCTATGCATTCATTGTTACTTAACAATTTCTTTATTTTTAATAACTTTTAAGTTAGAAAGAAGAAAATAACAATCATGCACAATTATATTTTATTTTATTGCATGAATAACTATTAAAATGTGTCTAAATTCTAAGAATTTTGCTTTATTCTGTATATGGAAAAGAATTTTCACCTTTTTTCTTATTTTCCAGGATATTTGAGGGATGGATATTAATGCAATATAAAGTGCCAAACCCATTCCCCTCCCCCCCCCCCTCCTTTAGTTGATAAGTTTGTATACGTACAGCCCATTACCCATAAACTCGAGAGAAAGATCAAAGATGCATGTAGGTGAAACTGGATCTATGTTTCTACTTATATGTTACATATGTATGTGTATCTGTATCTATACTCGAGTTAAGGAGGCTGGTCACTCGGCTTCCGAATTCCGTGCAGTAGTATAAAGTCTGTGTGCATTTGGTACATTTGTATATTTAAAATATTTCTTCAGGATATTAATATTTTTTACCTCTATTTTTTGTAGACACTTCTTAGAAATGTCTCTGTTTTTCTTAGTTCTCAAAACGTTTCTGAAACATGTGCTTAATTTTATAGGAAGTGTTCAAATTTTTGCTCATAGTTTATCAGTTTTTTACACATGAAATATTGAATGAAGCACAGATTTTAGATGTAGTTTGAGAGCTAAGAAAATAAGAGACATCTTTCAAGAAGATCAAAAAAAAAAGTAATAAAGATTTTAATCTCCTGATGAGGTATTTTAAATATGAAAACCTCAGAAACAAAGTAAATAGTATAAGTGACAAAAATTCGGTTTGGAGTAAATTGAGTTCAAAGATAATTGATGTTAGTGTTGAACATCAATAATAACTGATTGAATTGAAATGTTGAAAACTGTCATTTGTTTTATTGTATTTTTTGAACTCTTATTTCAATGACTGTAAAAAAGTAAAGTGATTTTTCTTTTAATTTTTAATGAACCAATATTGATAGTTATTTGGAAAAAGAAGCTGATCTCTACAACACAGCACATAATTAGAAAACAACTCTTTTTTCATTACCTAACAAGAAAAAAAAGCATATTTCCAGGTTGACTCTGTACTTAGTTCAATTTTTTTTAATTTTGTCAGTTATATCCCTTGGATCCTCATATATAATTGCATCAAACATCCATAAATTATTATGGACAGTTCCAAAGGTGTGTGACCAGCTCCCAAAGAAATGATAATTGTAAAATCGCCCACTTAATTGACAGTTAAATTTTAGTGCAGTTTATTAAAAAAATGTCTTGTTTAATATTTTTCTTTCTGTTTTTTTAGATTCATTGGTATATAAAACTTTTTTTGCTGAAGTTCAGTAAGTCATTTACTTGATTGAAAATGGCAATAATTTCTTCATACTGAAATTTTAAAGAAGTTTCTTTTGTTGTCTAAAAAAAAAATTTTGACTCAAGAAAATGTCATCGATTGCAGAAGAAAATTCTTCCTCCAGTCAACAGTACTCTGTTCCTCGAAACGGGGATAAGGTGAAATATTCCTCTATTGATAAAGGTGAAAAACTCTTTGTTTGTGAAATATGTTCCAAAAGATTTTCTCGGAATGGTGACTTAAGAACCCATCTCTTGACTCATACAGGAGAGAAACCCTATGTTTGTGAAATATGCTCCAAAGGATTTTTTCGGAATGGTGACTTAAGAACCCATCAATTGACTCATACAGGAGAGAAACCCTATGTTTGTGAAATATGCTCCAAAGGATTTTCTCAGAATTGTACTCTCAGCAGCCATCTCAGGACTCATACAGGAGAGAAACCCTATGTTTGTGAAATATGTTTTAAAGGATTTTCTGTTCAAAGCACTTTGAGAAAACATCTCTTGTTACATACAGGAGAAAAACCTTTTATGTGTGAAATATGTTCCAAAGGATTTTCACAAAATGGTCAACTAAGAACACATGTCTTGATACATACAGGAGAAAAACCTTTTGCCGGTGAAATATGTTCCAAGAGATTTTCTCAGAATAGTAGTCTAAGAAGGCATCTCTCGATTCATACAGGTGAATACACTGAAAAACCTTTTGTTTGTGAAATATGTTCCAAAGAATTTAATCAAAGAACCCATCTCTTGATGCATACAGGAGAAAAACCTTTTATTTGTGAAATATGTTCCAAAGGATTTTTTCACAATGGTGAACTAAGAACCCATCTCTTGATTCATACAGGTGAAAAACATTTTGTTTGTAAAATATGTTCCAAAGCATTTTCTGATAATTGTAATCTAAGAGAACATCGTTTCTCTCATATGAAATAGACTCTTCCTGAAAATTTCTTATCTTTTTATTGTCAGAATTAAGTAAGAGCCGTGCATATGTTGTTGCTTTTACTATTATAACATCTCTTGTGTTGTAGCATGTAGTAATAAAATATGCATGTACACTTTTTTTCTGCATCCTCATAAAGTCAGCCATGTTACTTTTTGTTTTTGATAATTAGCAAATAACTCCTCACTTATTCATTATGTTACAATAAACTTTTATTGAAAAGATTTACTATACCGTAATTTCTGGAAGAAACGCCGCAGCGCGGAAAATCACTCAAAAAAATTTAGAAAATGGTCGTAAACGCCGCATCGTCGTAATCGCCGCAGGTGAAATTTCCGCGGTAATCGCGGTTACATGTTAAACAGAAACACATTAATAAGCTGTATTAAGAAATCATAAAAATGAAATTATTAATCAGAAATTAATAAATAAATACAAAATTAATAATATTATTTAAATACCGTATTTTCGGGAATAAGCGCCACGACGCATACGAGTTTAAAAGTAAAAATATGCTTAGTGCGGCGCAGCAGATACGGTGATTTTTTTTCCTAACAGCACCGTAAAATACCGTTAATCCGCCACCCCCCCCCCCAACGTGACGAAAAATCATAAAATAATTAGAGAGGGGCACTTACACGGGATTTTTCCAGGATCGTTTCACAAAATTTTCAGGAATGAATCGTGAATCTTTGAATAAATCATGAATTTTGATAATTGAAGTAATACTTGAAAAAAAATTGGATTAAAAAAACGTAAATTCTGTCGAAAAACGCAGAAAAAATGAGAAATTTGTAAAAAAAGCATGAAATCAATTAAAAAAATCTTAAAAAAAAGGCACATTTCATCAAACATTCATGATTCATTCATTTCATCATGATTCATCACTGAATCTTTGGAACGGGGGAAAAAAATCGGATTCAGAACAAATTTTCTGAAAGTTATAAAAGAAGGGGAGGGGGAAATTCATTCGAAAATGCAATTTTCGTTTATTCGTAATCTAATGCGAAATTTGCGTAACTTTTTGCGGTCTTTTAATGAAAATTGACATTTTTTCGCGATATTTTGACGAAATCGAAATTAATTTGTTTTTGCAACCATTTGTCGGAATTCGTGATACATTTTATGTCCGAAATTTTTGAATTATGATCGAGTTTTTTTTAATTTTCAGAAAAATATCACACTTGTTTGAAAAAAAAATGCTCGTAAACGTCTCATCGCTTGAAATTTCAGTTTAAAACACGTAAACGCCGCGCGTTTCTTCCAGAGATTACGGTAATTACTTCTGTTTTTTTAGGCAGAACTTCGAAATCTGCTTCCGTCTGTAGGCTGAGTCGGAAGGAATTCGTTCTTTTAATTTCACTTTTACCCTTTAATAACTGGTGAGTTTGGGTAGAAATCAAAATTCCTAGTGGTGAACTTTAATTGTGTTTCAGTTGTAATTAAATTTCAGCTAAATAAGGACTTATACATAGAGATAGTAGATAAAATGTAATGCTGTACAAAAGTATTCAACTCTGCTTCCGTCTATGTGTATAAATTCTCTAAAGTTAAACCAATTATGTATTTTTGGATATACTATGCCATCTTTGGTATTAAAATTAAAGTATGTTGTTCATAGTTCATTTACAGAGACACTCAAAAACTGTTCCATTTTATTATGATCTATGAGGAAATTTCGTTATTGTTTAACTACATAGCACCTACAGTCATCGTCTGGTCTCCCCATTTGTCCCACATATAACAGGCCAAGAATTATCCAGTCGAATTCTTTGAAAATTAATATGTGTAATTGGAGCAAAATTAATTTTGTTCATTCATTTCAAATTTCAAGAAAATCGTAACAAAAACTTAAAACGTGTTATATATAAAAGTTTCTTCATTTTTTTTTCATCCTATCTTATTCATTAATTCAATGATGGGACATGATTCTAAGTTGTCACGGTGATCTCATTGCATTTAAGATGGAATCATTTATTCTTATGTTAATGAATTTAATATACATAATAATAATAAATTTTGTACATGTATATTTTTTGCATGAGAGTGCAAGAGCTGTTTTATCAATTTCTTTTATCAATATTTATTAAACTTGTTATAATACGACAATAGAAGGCAAAAACTTTGTTCCAAGGGTTGTGCAGATGGGAGGCTTTTTTGCAGATTACAGGTCTTGTCTATTTAATATTTGTTTACATTTTCTAGAATTCCATATATCAAGCAAAATTAAATTGTTAAACTTGATTTAAAATTGTTAAATTTAGATTGTAATTTTAGATTCTTTCAAATAAATAAATTACACATTCTAATGTGTAAATAAATTAATAACTATATTTTAAATACGAATTGAATATTTCCAGCTGAGCGAAAAATTGCCCAGGCCGGGAATCGAACCCGGATACTTGGCTTACAAGGCCAATGCTTTACCTGTTAAGCTATCTGGGCGATAGCCGGCCGGGATTTTTTCGCTCAGAAAACCTTATTGGTCGTAACATCTGGTCTGTCATTTGAAACAGCTCGCAGAATAAACCGCAGGTAATGGAACTCCATATAACGATGGATACGTAGATATACTATTATTTTTAACACAATCAATTTTC
The DNA here is from genome assembly GCA_964019185.1 of Maratus speculifer. Classification (NCBI taxonomy): domain Eukaryota; kingdom Metazoa; phylum Arthropoda; class Arachnida; order Araneae; family Salticidae; genus Maratus; species Maratus speculifer. The sequence continues at coordinate 3,676,474 of CAXHSM010000349.1, read as the reverse complement.
GCTCAGCTGGAAATATTCAATTCGTATGATAACTTTACCAATCAGTTTGATTGTGTTAAAAAAATAGTATATCTACGTATCCATCGTTATATGGAGTTCCATTACCTGCGGTTTATTCTGCGAGCTGTTTCAAATGACAGACCAGATGTTACGACCAATAAGGTTATCTGAGCGAAAAAAAATCCCGGCCGGCAATCGCCCAGATAGCTTAACAGGTAAAGCATTGGCCTTGTAAGCCAAGTATCCGGGTTCGATTCCCGGCCTGGGCAATTTTTCGCTCAGCTGGAAATATTCAATTCGTATGATAACTTTACCAATCAGTTTGATTGTGTTAAAAATAATAGTATATTTTAAATAATCAAAATTTATTTAACATGGCATCAATGGTTGTTTGTTTTAAGACTTTTTGTTCATATTGCTGTATTTTATCTTGAAATTGGTATATAGTCAAAAGTTCTTGTTGAGTTACAAAGTTTTGTGAGACTAAATAATAATAGTTCTGGCCTGAGGAAATAAGTAGTGACTTCCATAGGATTTTTTAGCTCGGTTTTCATTCTAAAATAACATATGTAACTAATGCAGTGCATTATTTTTTATAATAAAAGAATAATTTAAAGTAATCTATGTATGAATAATGTTTAATAAAGATTTTTTAAAAAGTACAAGAGAGGAAGCTATTTATTGTCAGTTCTTTCTACAACAAAATTCGGTACTACTTGACTGACCCCATTTCTCCAAACTATTCGCCAAATTATACAAATTGATATCATTTTTATTTTCAATAATGAAAGAGCAAATAAATTAATAAAGCATTAATAAAAATACAAAATAAATGTTGAATTAAAAATCACCTGATGATGTAACAGACACATGTAATGTGTTCAATGTCAGTGAATGTGAGACTTACAATTATTCATTATTTTCATTTAATCACATAGGTTGGTGATATTTTTTGGTCGATAGGATAATCAAGTAGTGCCCAAAATTTGTGTAGCAGATGCATTGTTATCAATGTCAATTCAAACTGTAGCGTACATTTGAAGACTCCAATGGATATATATGCAGAGAAGTGACTTGCATACATTTATTCACTCATAACTTATTCGATTTAGGTTACACATACAAACAGGACTGGTGAAAGAAGGAAAGAGCAACTGCACAGGAGTCTGGTTTAAGAGATTTCCTAGAAGCATAGCTAGAAGATGTTTAGTAAAACCATAGGGAACACCCCCCACTGAGAGGACTGAAATCTGTGAGAGAGTGGATCGTGTTAAAAATAGCTTCCTGTCTTTCTAAAAAAAGTGACCCAACATCTACGGATTTTTCATGCCACTAATATTTTGTGGAAGATTATAGCTAACTGAATCCCCAAAATTCAAGACAGTATTAGAGGTTAAATAAGTCAAATATTTTCATTAAATTTTAGTGGTAGGAGAAATCTGTACTAGTTGGCAGCTATGCAGATGACAGGGAGAAGTGCCTGCGCCTTGAAGCTTGACATACTCTCGCATTAGGTGTTTTTTCCTCTTTTTCTGTGGGTGTTTTGTTTTATCAAGTCGCAAGCTTTCCGCTATTGTCGGGATTCTTTTACAAAACTAGGGTGCTCTACCCCCTACAAGTTAAGCTTATTATATTTATGTTTGTTCTGTGCAAACTTTGGTTTCTTCCCTCCCCCTTTTTTTAATTTTTACTTTTATATAAATTATGTTTGCTACAAAGTATAGCATAAAAGATTAAACAAACAGGAATAAAGAAGTTATAATTTTTGATTTTTCAAAAATTGTAATTAAAAAGAAACTTACGGTACTACATATTTAATTATGCTGTCGACCAATTTTTCCAAATTATTGCATGAGATATTGTTTCCCTTTCCCTTGTGTGTGTTATCTGGCAGAAAACTTTCCGTAATCGCCGGGATTTTTTTACGCGATATTTATTCTATTGGTGCTTATTCTGTATAAACGTTGGTTTCTTTTCCTTTTTTAAAAAAAAAATCCTTATTTTTGTATTAACTACGTTTGCTACAAAGTATAGAAATAAGCATGAGAAAAAAGAAAACACAAATAAAAAAATTATAACTTTTGATTTTTCGAAAATTATGAGTCCATATAAAGAAAAATACCTAAGAAATAAGTAAAACTAAAGATTTTTATGTACACAAAACTGTTATATTTCCATTACCAAATTAAACTCTGTTGGTTAAGATAATAAAAGGATTACGTATAGTCATTCTTGGAGACCTCTGTATTCAACATAACTTAAACAATCAGTGTACTCCCTTATGACATTGTCAATTAATGTATGAAAACAAATAGTATTTTGGCTAAAATATCATAATGTGAGTGACTAGGACATCATGGTCAGAAGGTGATGGAGGGTATAACGATTATTTCGTTATATATTGGTTATTTTCTTAAATTATTCCTTTACCCCCCGTCTCTGTTCAATTCAAAATTAGTTTTAAGTTGTCCTTCATTCCTTTTCCATTTTTCTTGCTTATTAATTCTCTAACCGAAAATCGGCAGCTGCTTAACTTTATCTGTGAGAAATACGCTCACATATTAATCAACCGTTTAAAACTATTTCCAGATGTCTGCTTTTTCCGATCGAAGCAATTCTGCATTACCTTATAAGGAGATCATCTCTGTTTCGCAGTTAAAATTTATGCTTACGATTCTTTTTCCTTTCTCGACAAAACCCTAAAAAGAATTTAACATCTGCGCAGTAAAATCTAATGTCCCTTCGGTGTGCCTCTGTGTTTAGACATAACAACACGTGTAACAATTTATCGTTCGGCAACCTTTTCCTTTCCCATCCCAGCTGGGAAACTAAATTGAATTCTGATCTTGCTGGCTGCATTTTAACTGTTATTTGGCGTATACTATCCATTGTGCATGGGCGAACTTGTGTATGTTGGCGATTTTCTATCATGCCAAAAGTGGCGGTTTGTTGCTATGTACGACGTCACTTGACTCACTGCTCTTGTCTAGTGAAGTTGCTAATCGCTGTTCGGAGATTTTCTTCGAGTACTGTATGTGTGCCCCCCCTAGTAATAGATGTCTAAATAAAGAGTAACTTAGCAATCCTTGTGGGGTTTTTTCGTACATCCGAATCTGGACTACTATACGTAATCACGCTTCTTCTAAGTATTCTAATAAAATAGCAGCTGCTACCAAACTACGCTACAAGAATCTCCATTACAAAAATAACTGGTACCGTTTGACTCTTTCGTTTTTCCCCACATAAAAAAAAAATGGAGGGGGGTACAATCAACTGCGACGTTCCGGCGGATGTGATGCTTTTTGTTTCTTCTTTTTCTTCTCTGCATCCCCCGGTAGAAAATGCTATTAGTCTTGCCTGCTAAGTGTCAACCGAAAAAGTACAGAGCTGTTCCCGTCCTGAAATTCCTTTGCTGGACACCCCCTTTTCCTCCCCTGTGTGCTCCATCTCAACTGCTTCGGAGGGTCTCCCCTCGATATTCCATATCCTAAAAGAAATCTGCGGCTGATTGTCACCTGAGCGCTGGGCGCCCCCCTTTTTTTTCATCTCCTCGCATCGTCTGTGTGATTGACGTGTTCATCGCAGCCAGATATCATCGAGCGCTGCATGTGCGCATTTTGTGCTTCTATACCAGTGTGTGTTTTGTGTTTTTAGTGAACGTAATCTACAGAAAGTTCATATAGCCTCATAGAAAATTGATGGAAACAAGTCTTCCAGCGTAGTTATGCATCGTAAAGTGATACATCGTGCAAAAAAAATAGTGATTCATTAATTGTAGTCGGCAAAAGAAAGTAAAAAAAATCCACATATAATATATATGTCTTCAAGTATTTCATCCAGATATGCAAATGAAAAATATATCCACCTAGCAGGTGGCAAAGTTAAATAAATTTTATACAGGTGTGAAAATCCATCAGAAATAATTCATCGTAGGTATCAGTTAACAGTGCACAAAATTAATAAATAAATAAATAAATAACAGAATTCCAACTAAAGCCAAAAAAAAGATGTGTCACCACCTTCGATAAGTGAAATGATATGCGTCAGTGAAAAAAATAAATAAATAAATAAAAGTGCACATTTTCATATCTTCGAAATACGACAGCTGTGAACGTGAGAGCAGATCTTGCCCCATTTCCCTAAGTTTTTGTGTTATTAAATTAGTAATCATTTAGTTATTTTTTAAAACTAAATCAGTAAGTCAACCTACCCACTTTGTTTATTTCATGTTCTGCTTTCACGTTCAGGACACAACGGTCAACATTTATGTTCTGTATAGAGCATTAATATAATCCTGTTATTGTGTTTTTGCAAAGATTTTTAATTTGCGAAAGCACGGTAACTGTTGTCATTTCTAGTTATTATTTTTGCTGACATTTTATGCAGTTTTTATCAGTTATTTGCATTTATGTGCTATTATTTCATATTTAACGTCCCATACCCCTTCGTTTTTTTTAATTTGTATTTAGATTCTTTAGTATGCTTAAATGAGTGTTTAACCAGTTTTGAACTTTTAATTACAAGGTTAAAATAAGAACACTCTTTTTCATCCAAAAAATATAAATAAATCAGAAGGTTTTAAGTTACAAAAAAAAGGAATTTTTTTTTCCTAGTGTAAAGAAGTTAAAGGATTTTTTTTGCTTGCTTGCTAACAGTTTTTGCGGTTTTCTATAGAGTTTTCTTTGCTTTATTATCTAAAGTAAGTACTTTGTTAAAGTGAAGGAATATATAGATATATGTTTCAAAGTGTAATTATTTTGTTATTTTATTTATTTTATTTTCTAAATGATTTACCTGTTGTATGTGCTTCCTTGCTTTACTGTCATAAAAGGTTTAAATAAGATATCTTTAAAGTGAGGTATATTTTAAAATCTATTTATTTTGCTAGTTTATATATTTTTACTAGCTAGGAAATTTACTTGTTTTCAATGTGCTTTAGAGTATAAGTCAGGTCTGTGTAACAATTTCTCTAAAACTTGTGAGCGTAAACAAACAAAAAAAACTGTAATTATGGCGGCAAAGCAAATTCCGATAAATATCATTCAATTTGATGGAGATCCAGATTTACTTAAATTTTTCTTTGATCAAGTTAGAGTCTCTGCGAAAATTAATAAGTATAACCCACAAACAACAATTGCAATCTTAAAGGGAAAGTTAGTTGGGCCTGCACAAAAATTTCTAGCACAGAACCCCGACCTGCAAAAGATAACAGACCTCGATTTGCTGGAAAAAGAATTTGCGTCATTCTTTGCCCCCCCCCCCCTAGTAAATGTGTTGCCTCTGTTGAGTTGTCCAGTTTAGCACTTATGCCTTCTGAGACGATAAAAAATTTAGCCCATAGACTAAATGTTCTTGCGGCTACAGTATATGCAGATATCAACGACGAAAATGCACGCAACACTATCAAACTCATGAAATTTCTAGAAGCCCTTCCTTCAAATATTAGAATAAAATTACAGGAAGAAGGCATTAATGATTATAAAACAGCAGTTGAAAGAGCGCAAACCCTTCATGAAATTTTAAGGAATGAGAAAATCTTACATTCCTTACCTTCGGTACACAGACCAGAAAATCTTATTGAATCGCAATTAAAAGAAATCTCTGAGAAAATAAATGCATTATCTTTTGCCCCTCCTGATACTAAAACCGAAACTGAGCAAAAAAATCGCCAGACTAGACCAAAACATTCCGCAGGTGTTTCACGTTTCAAAAAAAATTACAAAAATCAGAGCTACACTAGACGTTATTCCCCACACAAGTTTTCACAAAAAAAACCAGTTGTTTGTCAGTTATGTGGCCGAAACAATCGCGACGCTCTCTCTTGTTTTAAATGGAAAAGAGCAAATACTCAAAGAAAAAACAATTACACAAACTCCACGCCCCAATTTCAGGAAAACTGAATCAGAGATACAATTTTTATGCTGATGGTGTTGTGTCTCAGTCTAATATGTCCACATCAGCAACTTTTGTTTTTGACCCTGTTTTACCTAAAATTTCAAGTTCGAGACTAGTTAATTCAGTAGGTTCCCAAACTTTTGACTCCATTAAGATAGCAAATAACATCAGTACACAAACAGAAAGTGATAATGTTCAGATAATTTGTAGTGTAAACACTATGTCACCATCCCTCCCTCTTGTTGAAGCCACTATAGCAAACCATGATATTACTTTGTTGGCTGATTCTGGTAGTAGTATATCTTTACTTTCACAAAAATTATTTAATCAACTTAAACCTGTCTTAAAATATAAAAGACTGTCCACTGACGTCAATATTAAAACTGTCAATTCTGATGTCTCATTTTCCGCCTGCATCAGAACATCCATTAAGCTAAAACAAAAAGCGTTTTCACACCACTTTTATATTGTTGACATACCCGAGTCTTCCAGTTTTGAAGGCATTTTAGGTTTCGATTTCATAACTAGATACAATGTTGTCATCGATACTTTTAACAAGTGTCTCCATGTCAACAATAATTTCTCTGTTCCTTTAAAAACCAGTAAAGAATCTTCTGGAGAGAAACAATCAAAATCATGCAATTCTTTGAGTGATGTTGTAATGAATCAAGCGGTGTTTTTAACTCGAAAAATTATAGTAGAACCTCAACAACAAATATGGTGCTCTGTTTACACTTCCAATAACATCAACAATAACAGAAATTATCTATTTGAATATTTGGCACAAACAAAAGAATTAATAGGAAATGATGCCATTATTCAAATGAATAAATTATCCAATAAAAGAAAGAAAACTTCACAAATACATCATTTCTTCTCAATAACACTTAAAAACACTTCTGAAAAGACCATTCATCTCCCTAAACACACAAAAATAGGTCAAGTATCTGAGATTGAGGAAATTCGCGACTATACTTCTGAAATGTCTGACAAGCAAAATAACTCAGAACAGCACTTTGTAAATTTCATTCAGGCGTCTAATGAAATCTTACAAAAAAGAAAGCAGGATTTATCGGCTAAGGATTTTAATCTTACTCACTTAAATTCGAATGAAGCAAAGAACCTAACTAAATTGTTACTTAATTATTATCCTGCCTTTTCCAAATCATTAGACACACTTGGTTATACTGATAAAATTGTACCTGATTTGAAATTCATTAATGATTACCCCATAAAGACTCTCCCTTTCCCTCTTCCCCAAGCTGTGCAAAAGGATGTTTTAAATCAAATCAAACAGTTGCTTGATGCCAAAATCATTGAACGTCATTGTTCCGAATGGGCCTGCCCCATGCTCCTTGTTAAAAAGAAACCAGACGGTACAGGTATACAGAAATATAGACTCGCATTAGATCTCAGAATGGTTAATACTATAATTCAAGGTTCGTCCTATCCACTTCCAAAAATTCAAACTATTATTTCAAATCTTTCACAATATCGTTTTTTCTCTTCTCTCGACTTTCATCAGGCATATCATCAGATTGATTTGCCTGCAAAATTTCAAAATCAGCTCACATTCACTACAATGTTCGATTCTTTTCGGTATAAGAGATTAGTATTCGGATTAAAAACAAGCGCCTCAGTTTTTCAAGCTTTAATGGACTCGTTACTTGATGAATTACAGTTAGAAGGTGTCTATACCTACCAAGATGATCTTATTGTTGGTGCCAATTCATATCAAGAAATCTGTGATAAGTTGGATAAAATTCTTGATATATTAGTCAAATATAACTTAACGCTGTCCCCTAACAAATGCACTTTTCACAAAACCAGTTTAGATTATCTTGGATTTCACATAGAAAATCAAACTATTTCTCCTGTTCAGTCGAACATTGTAAAAATAACATCTTTTCCAACACCTACAACAAAACGTCAATTAAAAGCACTCATAGGCGTCATTACATTTTACAAATCTCTGGTTCCATCCTTTTCTGAACTTGTGCAGCCTCTCATAAACTTAACTACTCCAAAAGCCAAATTTAAGTGGACAAGCAAACATCAAAAAATTATGGACACCATACAGAAGATATTCTTTAATCCACCCATGGTTAGATTACCTGACTGGAACAAAAAGTTCTATTTAAATACTGATGCGTCAAATATTGCTATTTCTGGTGTCTTACTACAAGAACATGATAAACAACTATTACCTGTTGCATACTTTTCAAAATCTTTAAAAGCATCAGAGAAAAAATATCCTGCACTTAAATTAGAACTCATGGCGATTCATAAATCAGTTACTGCTTTCAAATATTATTTATACAACAGAGAATTTGTAATCCTTTCAGATAGTAAACCATTAGAAAAGTACAACAAAACTACAAACCCGGCTGATATTATCTCTCGTTGGCTCATGGATCTCTCAGAATACACATACAAATTTCAACATATTCCAGGTAAAAAGAATGTACTCGCTGACTATTTATCTCGCTGTAACTTTGAAAATAATCAACAGACTTTAGCTACAAACCCTGAACTTATTCATGATACTCAACCCTTACCTATTGTAAAATGTGATACTCCACACTCCAGCTCGAGTGATTCTAATATGCATGTTAACTGCCTTATTTCTGGTACACAAACAAATCCTGACCCTTTATTAGAAATTTCGAATGAAACATTTGCTACTGAACAACAAAATGACCCTACTTTGTCTGTTGTTTATAAAGAAATCTTAAAGAAAGGATCTTCTCAAAAATTTCCTAACTACTTCATTCATCCTGATCCGAAAGTATTAATGTTAAAGAAGGAAAATATTTTTAATAACACTTTTTCGTATCACATTATTGTTCCAAATTCACTTAAAAGCAAAGTCTTAACAATTTCACATTTATCTCATTTTGGCTTTAATAAAACTTATGAATTCTTGTCAGGTAGATATTTTTGGAAGGGTATGTATGTAGACACTTTAAACTTTGTTGCATCCTGTATCAAATGTCTTCAAACTAAACATCACCAAACTCCACCCGCACCTTTGCAGCCCACATACACTCCCAGGTACCCTGGTCACACTATTAGTACAGACCTCCTTGGACCGTTTGCTAATGGAAAATATGTTTTAACTATCACTGATCATTTTTCGAGACATATTGAACTCTTTCCACTTAATGACATATCTGCGAGTAAGGTTGTTAAATGCTTATTCTCTTACATAACCACCTTTGGGAGACCTTCGGTTGTCTTATCTGACTTAGGACCCCAGTACACTTCTCAGGTATATAACATTTTTAATGATACATTAGGCATTAAGGTATTACACAGTTCTGCCTCGAGACCACAATCAAATGCGATTGCAGAGCGAATCAATAAATCAATCAAATATTCAGTTATTATTCTTTTACAAGAAGGTCATTCATTCGAAAATGCTGTATTTATACACAAGTCACTTTATAACGGCTCCAAACATGCAACTACATTGTACTCTCCTAATTTTCTTCATTTTGGACGCGAACTTTCTCTAATTTTTGACACTTTTGATCAGTCGTGCAACCAACCCTTTCTTGATAAACATATTGAAGTACACAAATTACTTGATGATTTGAGTAAGATATATCACAAAGCTTATAACAACATTAAATCTGCTCAAGATAAAAGACATAAATATTACGGTCAGAAAGCTAAATTAAGATCCATTTTCTTAAAAGATATTGTATATCTAAAATCAAATGACAAGTTTAAAACAAAGTACACTGGTCCATATATTGTCACTTGTAAACATTCCCCTGTGTCATTCTCAATTAAAAGGTTGTATACTCCTGATAACACAGCATTTCGGGTACATATTGATAGACTTTTATTAGCACCTCCTCGTTATGGACATTTATTTGATGCATCAAGTCATATAAACAACACTAACTTTAATACGTTTTATCAACCTCACACATACAATCTAAGAAACAGAAGCTAATGTAAAAACACTATTTATTATTTTTTATGTCATGTTTTATGATACCACATATCCAACCAAAGAGCTCATGGTTGTGTGTATGTTGTTTTTGACTGATCTTTAACAATATCATGGCTGGTCCATCACTGTTGCTCTGAAGATCTCTTAGGAACAATATTAGGTATCATTGTTATCCTTTAACACTTAGATATGTCTTCATACTCACTTAAATTTTAGTTATTTTTTATTTTGTTTCTTTTTGCAGTACACTTAAAATTTCTTTGACAATATTCATTAATTCAATATTTTTCCACTAGCTAACCTCCCACTTAACAATCCCTGTACTATAACTCAAACATATTATAGTTAGATAAACAGGTACTGTAGTTTAGAAAAGTACACAAATGATTCATGTAGTTAAATAAAACACAGTTTTCATATATGACTTGTTCATCACCCCACTCGATTGTGACACATTTTTCGTCTCTCTTCACTCTAAGATTGTCTCCCCATATTAGTTGTTAGATGCTATACATTTTTTTGTTTTTTTTCTTTTTGAATTCTTCCCTTTGAAGTCTTGTTCCCGTTCAAAATTAATGCCCTAAGGGTTCAAGCTTCATTGTGTTGAGAGACAAAGTTTTGAAATTGGAGTTTCGATTCAAATTTTTGAATTGTGATTCCAATTCACAACAATTCAAATTTTTTCATGTAATTCGACGTGGGCTCCTTCAGAAGACCGCTAGTGCCTTCGGGGGAGCATCACAATTCCCTCCTCATCTAAGGCTAGGCCCTAAGCCGATGCCATAATACTTGTGTTGTACACAAGATTCAGGGTGACGCATATTTTTATGGGCGTGCTTGGAGCACCTCTTTTTTTTGTCATCCTATGCTTCGGCATGAAACATTTTTTTACAAAAACATTTTTATTTTTTAATATACATCATATTACTCTTTTTAATTTTTTGAAAAATATAGTACTATTATGTTATTTTTGTGTATTGCCATTTTATATTCATTTAGTATTAGTTTCATGTTTTGTGTATATGTTTCAAAATTTTTACTTGTGTCATGATAACAATCAAAGCTGCAGTAATATTTTTGTACTGTCTGAGTCGACTCAACTTCTACATATAAAAATACAGTACTAGCTTGGATCCATATACAGAAATAGTAAAAAAATATAGAAACTTTAGAACTGCTGACAGTTTTTGAATACAAAACTCTCCATTATCATGACGTCAAATTTCTACAGATACATATAAAAAAAAACTTTTGCATTTATGTATGTTTTTATGTTATAATATTGTATGCTAGCCTATGCACATTGGACAGCAAAAGTTTTTTTTGTGGTGCACCGGGTGATATATATAACGATTATTTCGTTATATATTGGTTATTTTCTTAAATTATTCCTTTACCCCCCGTCTCTGTTCAATTCAAAATTAGTTTTAAGTTGTCCTTCATTCCTTTTCCATTTTTCTTGCTTATTAATTCTCTAACCGAAAATCGGCAGCTGCTTAACTTTATCTGTGAGAAATACGCTCACATATTAATCAACCGTTTAAAACTATTTCCAGATGTCTGCTTTTTCCGATCGAAGCAATTCTGCATTACCTTATAAGGAGATCATCTCTGTTTCGCAGTTAAAATTTATGCTTACGATTCTTTTTCCTTTCTCGACAAAACCCTAAAAAGAATTTAACATCTGCGCAGTAAAATCTGATGTCCCTTCGGTGTGCCTCTGTGTTTAGACATAACAACACGTGTAACAATTTATCGTTTGGCAACCTTTTCCTTTCCCATCCCAGCTGGGAAACTAAATTGAATTCTGATCTTGCTGGCTGCATTTTAACTGTTATTTGGCGTATACTATCCATTGTGCATGGGCGAACTTGTGTATGTTGGCGATTTTCTATCATGCCAAAAGTGGCGGTTTGTTGCTATGTACGACGTCACTTGACTCACTGCTCTTGTCTAGTGAAGTTGCTAATCGCTGTTCGGAGATTTTCTCCGAGTACTGTATGTGTGCCCCCCCTAGTAATAGATGTCTAAATAAAGAGTAACTTAGCAATCCTTGTGGGGTTTTTTCGTACATCCGAATCTGGACTACTATACGTAATCACGCTTCTTCTAAGTATTCTAATAAAATAGCAGCTGCTACCAAACTTTGCTACAAGAATCTCCATTACAGAGGGAGGTAGAGTTTTATCGGGCTCTGAGCTTCAAATGGTCCCATGAGTTGTATATGGTACATATATATAGGACATGCAGATGGTCCATCTGACCTTTGTTCGGGACTTCCATTTTCTACTTGTACTCCTGTCGAGGGAGCTCAAATTGCATTATAAGGCGAAAGAAGAAAAGAAAAACTCTGGAAATACAAACACTACAGTATATTTTTTGTTATCTTTTAAAATATCCAACTTACTTGTGACTTTATTACCCATGAGATTGACTGTTCACAAAATTTAAATTATGATATTCAAAATCTGTCGCCTTCCCTCAAAATCATTTGTTTCTGTTCCTATACCTACTGTGCCTAGTGAAAAATAAAAAAAAAATCTTGTTGTTTATGTTTGCTAAGCTATGTATTGTTAGCATAAAAATTGAAGTGTGATATTAAAGTTGCTTTCTAATTTTCTTTTAACTCACTTGACAACGGGTTTCTTCTGATCTAGATTTATGATCATGAAAGTACAACGTGGGCTCTTAAACACGATGACTCACTTTCCATCCCCCCCACACACAATTCTTTTTTACTCTTTCTGTCAAAAATCCTATTAATGCTGAGGTATATATTGCCTTCACAAAAACGGAATTAATTTAATGGAAAGCATATTTTTATTGTGAGAGCGCAGGTGTCTTATATGTCCAAACAACATAATGTGGATCAGAGGCTCGATCCCCCCCCCTTCCATCATTATAAGTGGTGAGGATCACTCCCATTGTTTGAAAAAGGTACAATTAGAGAACAAAGTTATTTTCGTGCATTTTTTTTTTCTTTTCTTTTTCCTTTTTTTAGTTTAATTCAGAGTCAAAAATTTTAAGCAATATATTTAAAACTTCTTTTCATAATGAAAAATAAAGACGCTGTTGATTTTCTGAGATAACAAGATAAATCGCTGTCGCTCGCCAGTGCACCAAACTGCGACTCAATGCTTCATTTGGCGAGTAAACAAGCGATTAGATTCTCCAAATTTCTAGTGCTCAACTTTTTGCTTTTTCTTTGTTTTCTTTTTCATTTTTTATACATATGCATGTATACATATTTTTTTAAATGTAGGTTATTTTAGACGTAGATAAAAACGTAGGTTATTTTAGAACATATTGAAAACAGGGGGTACATTAAAGGATTAAAGATAATTTTTTGTGCTACACGGCGAATCTATGTTGCTAATACTTTTTTTCTTATTTGGCGAATTTTTTTTATTTTTAATTAGCCAAATTACAAATATTGGTCAAATGTCAGTGAGAAGACTGATCATATTGTTCTCAGATTCAAGCCACTTGCTTGGCTTGTGATGGGTAAACTTGGTTGCTGAACAAGAACTTGCTGAGTTTGAACCCGGTCAGGCATGGAGGTGTGTAGTGGGTCAGATTCCATTTTAAGTGAAAAACCCCGGGTTGTTTAGCTGATGCGTGCAAGTGATGTCCGTAGCATTCCTAACCAGCAGTGAGTAACGGATTCTCTGAAGGTTACTATCATGATTAGCTTCATATTTCTATGCATAAGAAAGAATCTTTCAGTTTTAAAATCCTTCACTTTCAGAATTACGTGTAAATATTTTCTGTTTTGTTACTTGGATTGGATGGATAAATACATTCATAGCTTGAATGGATTTATTGCTCTAATAAAATCTCGTACATAGCAAGAGGCTAGTGGAAGGACATCTTTTTCTGGGAATTTGTTCAAAGAATGACTAATTTAACTAACACAAGAGGAAAAATCTCAACCACAAGTGTATTCGGATCTGGCTTTGCATATCCTTATCCATCTTTGTAGACTTCTGCATGCGATGGATTTCCCTAACCACCACCAACTAATTACCAAACAAACACTCAGAAGACATACGGACAAAAGCCTTTCTTGTTATTAATTTACATATTTTAGTATAAAAATTAAAAGTACTTTTACTTGATGTGTGTTTATTATATTTTGTAGTTAATGATATGGTACTATCATCAGTATGATTATAACAAACATTTTAGGCTTATTTAACTTCTATGCAACTAGTGTCGTTCACCAATAATTTATAAAAGAATTTTTGGTTAAATTAATTGCAGAAATTTTGTGATTGTGAAAAGGAAAATGTTTTATTCAAATTTACTTTGATTTGTTATCAAGGATTCTGAGAACCATTTATGTCGCAAATATATAAAACTCTCATGGAATAATTTATCTGCCATTCATGGCAACATCAAAGAAATTTAGATGAAAAAGCTATACTTCACTCCCCCCCCCTTTGTGAATTATGCAGTTGAACTTTTTATTTCTCTACTAGCACATCCGTCCGACGCACAGTGGGGTATTTGGTGGATTTAGCCGGCCAAAATTATTTCCTATTGAAAAAAATGGAGTAAAGTTTATTATTGATTGGTTTATCATAATATTACCACTTTTTAGTAGTTTTCGTCAAAAAATAGATTTTTTTTTGAAAATATATACAGGGTACATGAAAAACATTGTAACATGTAAAGTGTATTTGAACTGCAATAAAATAATAATAAATACTCTTCTTGCGATTACATTCGATCGCTTAGTTGAAATGTATCGTTTTATATTGAGTAACTGGAAAACAAAAACTTTTAATGCTATATTGCATTTTCTTTCAGAAATTCAAATATATACAGTATTTTTATCTATTTGTTATCATGAGTCTTTTGATGTTCTAAAAACAATATCAAATACCAATATTAAACCAACATCAAAATATGTTGAAAATTTATAAATTTTCTTTTCAAATATTTTTGCATACTTTTTTTAATTAAAAAATAAAATTTAATTTTTACAGTTTTATCGAGTTAATGAAAAATAATTTAAAGAAATCAAACATATAATTACAAATTCACATATAATTTGACCATGTGTATCATATTCAGAAAATTTTTTGATATATTTTTGTGACAATGGCTCTAAGATGTCCTTAAAATGAAAGAGTAAAATAAGATTTCTACTGCACAAAGCAGATCAGTAATGATCATTAGGCTGGTGTTCTTAGTATTAGTGTTCCCATATCCCTGTTTGAGTATCTCAACAAGTAGCCTCATTTTTAATTTAAAATCATGCTGAATTATTCTCTTGTGCTGTTCCACCAGATCCCTTTCTTCCTCTGACTGAATACGCTAATTTTTAAGGGATAATTTATACGATGTTGAAACATGCTCTCGGATATTCTGATTCTTACATCGAGTGTGGATAATCCATACACCAGTGACCTCTCTCTAATCTTGTTATAGTTATGTTCAAACTGTAAGTCTTTTGAAATAGCTCCATAAATGAATCTATGTATTGTTCATTTTGTTACAGATGTGGCATTGTGAATTTTACTGTCAATGATGGTTAATAACATAGTTTACTTTATATCATGGACAATTAATCTATCAGCAATTAATGCCAAACAGATTTTTCAATGTAATATGAGATTTCTTCCTTACAGACTCTTACAGAAACTTAACTCTCATGGGTCGATAGAATCATAGCCGAAGAAGACGTTTGATTTTGCCAAATGATCATTTTGTATAATATTAAAAATTAAATTATTTAGCAAACGGTATTTTTAAAATAATACTGTTCAGATATGCAAATTGAAACTTTATCATGACCGCAGACGATAAATTCTGACGATAATTGCAAATTATCTATCGTGTCGTATCGTATTGTCAAATTGAAAGGGAAATGGAAAAAATGTCATTTACAGAAACATACAGATATGTTCTTGAGACCAGTTCTTCTAAATTAGCACTTATTAGCAGCTACACCTTTCAAAATTATTAAGTACATATATTGAACTTTCTTTTAAAGTAAAAAAAAGAGCATCGGGATCCTCCGGGATACATAACAAATGTTTTAAAAAATATTGAAATTAATAACGAAACTTATAAAAATATACGGCATATTTCATGTCTGTTAAATAAACAGATATGAATGCATGCATGTGTATTATAAACGCATATACATGGGCTTTCACAATGCAGAACTATACGGTATAAGCAAAAGTTTCCGAAGTAAAAGTCGCAATGAAATAAACAGGCACTAAACGGTACTTTCAAGTACATTGAAAAACTTAGTGCTACAATCAAGTTTTATCTTCTCTGGTACTCAATTTCTCGTACAACGGAAAATTTATAAATGTACGATGAATCTTGATCTATTTCTCTTTAAAATTAGCTACATATTTATCGCCTTAACAGCGTTTCGAAAAATTGACTTTTGGCCGGCTAAATTGGAAAAATACTCCACTGTGCGACGTTAAAGGGGTCCGCGCTACATCGCTGTAATACATAACAAATTTGTAGATTAAAACATCGCAAATTTCTAGATTTATGTAACCCTATATTATAAGAATTTATACTTTGAAATGAAAATTTTTCCAAACGAACCTCGTATCGGGATCCTCTGCAATATTTATATATATTTCAAAAAGAATGTGTCGTTTTAAAGTAGGTCATTTTTTTATTTGAAATTTATAATATAAATATGAAAAAACAAATCACATTGCTTAACAAACGTACATTCAGCTTTTAAAAAACTTCGGTTTTAAACAATATTAATGCATAACCTGTTAAATATTTCATTTCAGGAAGTCATTTAAGGAATTTCTTTCTTTTTTTAATTATTTATTTCAGGCTCTTGTTTCTGCAGGCGAAGATACTCACAAGCTAAAGCTAAATCTATGGGGAAGTTATTTTCTAATATCTTGTTTGTATTTCGTCATACTTATTTATTTTATTTAATTGCGTTGGATAGCTGAGATCCATCTCTATATCTTTTTTTATTATTTTTTTATTATTATTTTATTATTTTTTTATATATTTTTTTATTTTTATTTATATTTTTTTATTTTTTACTTTGTTTAATTTTGGGTTGCAGATGTTTTTTTAGTATGACACTTTCGTTTTCGGATCCGGTTTCGAAAGTTATGTAATTAAAAAATATATATATATGCAACCAAATTCAAAAAAGTAAAAACGAAGCGATGTAGAGATAGACTTTACCTATCCAACTCAAATAAATGAATTAAATTTAAAATGTCGAAATACAAACGAAATGTTAGAAAATAATTTCAAAAATGGTTTAGCATTAGTTCGCGAGTATCTTTACTTGCAGGAACAGGAGCCTTAATACGCATATAGCTTTTACTGTCGATTTGCAACCTTTTTTCTACTATAAATATCAACATTTTATTATGAAAATTAAGGGTTTCAAAATTTTAATATAACTGTATTTATGTCTTTTTACTTTAATTATTTTTGCTGGTATTCAATAAATAGAAAATAGAATCACGCTCGTCGCTATGACTTTTTACTAGATTTTCGTTTAAAAATATAAAATATTTCAAATTCATGAACGATGTTATTTTAGATATATTTAAGGCTATTATTATGGTCCTCGACAACGCCGGTTCGGACGGGTACGCGACATTTCGGTTCATGCTATGAATGCCTTATTCTATCGTAATCATCTTGTAATAATATTCAATGATTTACTTCAGTATCAATGCATTTGAAGTAGTATTATGTCATTAGAAAACTCTTCAAGGAATTTACCCGCTAGACCATAATGTAATAGAATTATTTTGGGTTGCTCCTGTATAGGAGTTGTTAATCCCACCTATTTTCTATACAATACCTGACATGCCTTGGTGACTCTAAATAAGGTTTATACATTACATGAAAATCTCAATTTATTTACAGTACTTAGAATGTGGACAGACGGACAGATAAAGCGAATGCATTTTTCGACTTTGTTAGAAAATAATAAAAATGAACGATTGCGAATGAAATACAGAGAAGCCAACACATTCAACATTCAACATTCCCAACACATTCAACATTCAGTATGAGCGCATGGTAACTGTCAAAATTTGCCGGTGTAAGTCAGCAATAAAACATTTAGCAGCTATTTCAAACATACACCAAGCGACTGTGTAAATGTTGACATTCATCGGTAAAAGTCGACATTCTCTAGATTTCCATATTTAATGGTAACATATATACAGGATGAATCTAAAAACTCTTGGACAAACTTTAAGGTGTGATAGTATGTATCAAGACAAACAAAATTAAATAGGAAATTAAGGGTCCCAAACGTCTTTCGAAAGAGATAAGCACCATTAAAGTTTAGGGTCCAAAATTTCAAATGATTATAAAAAACGGAAAAATTTGTTATTCGTTTGCAGCTTTATCTAAAGCTATCCTTTATGTTAGTATTTTCTTGCAAATAAATTTTAAAATTCCAAAATTCATTAACCATTTTCAAAGTCCAAAAAATGAGAATTACCGGGCGCTTTAGACTTTGGAGTAACGTACAACTATTTTTTACTGTTACTTTTTTTAACCTCATTAAATGCTTTCAAAAGCTAGATTTAAATTTTGAGCTCGAAATCTGAATCGTTGGGAGTGGTTAGGTAGCGCAAATTCAACTGTATTCAGGAAGGGAGGGAAGTTGTTTCAAATTTCAACTCCTGAACACAGTTCAGTATGCACTACTTAACCACTCACAACGATTTAGATTTTAGGCTCAAAACTTAAGTTTAAATCTAAGCTTTTAAAAGCATTTAATGAGGTACAAAATACAACGCTAAAAATAGTTGAACGTTGCTCTAATTTCTAAAAGGCCCTCTATAGGCACTTTTTGGACTTTATCTTTAAAATTTATTTTCAAGAAAATACTGGTATAAAAAACAAGAGAGAAAACCACAAACAAATCGACCAAAATTTTCCGTTTTTTTTAAATAATAATTTGAAAATTTGGAATCTATAACTTTGAGGGCACCTATCCCCTTCAGAAGAGATTTGGAACCCTTAGTTTTCTATTTAGTAGTGTTTGTCTTGGTGTGTACATTCATCCCTTACAGCTTTTCCCAAGAGTTTAGATTCACCCTGAATCACACTAGCGCCTGACTAACTGAAAAATATCACAATTGCAAACACTTTAAACTCAGTACCGTACATAATCATGGTAGTGGAAATTTTAGAGGGCAGGAGATTTGTAGGGTTATTTGTTTAATGTTACAACAAAGTTAAACAACTGGGTAAGAGTGACTGATAATCGCACACAGGATTTCCTTTAATATTTTTTCAAAACACTTTTCTCCTTAGTAAACCCTTTATAACCCGTAATTTTGAATAAGACAAAATTAATTCACCTGAACTATTATTTACGATAATATCCAAGATATTCAGAACAATATACATGACAATAATTTAATTTTTAGATATTTTTTAAATTAAAACCGATTTAATAAATCGCAAGTGAGAGCTATATTTTGCAAAATACATACAAGAATAATAATATTCATTAAAAAAAATACTAATGTTAAAATCTCACTATTCTTATAAGAAAAGTGTCAATGAATGCATTAATGCCACCTGTAATGTGAGAAGTCTTTTGTTGCTGCATATTTTTTGAATAATATTTTTTAAAAAGTAAAAAGCGACATCCAATAAAAGGATCGAGAAAAGTATTGAGGTTTCGACTGTTTACCTGCGCTTTCCAAAATAGGATTCAGCAAAATATTTTGTATGGAAAGTGTCATCTGCTTTCATTAGTATATATATATATATATATATATATATATTGAATTTTCTTTAGTGTTATGTAAAACTATAAAGGGTTAATTAATAAATAAAAAATGTTAATTTATAATTAATAAATTCTTCATATTTTAATAAAATCATAGATGGCAGCACCATTAAATTTAATTTTAAAATTAATACAATTATAAGGTACTTCTTTTTAATGTAATTAAAAAATTTAACCAAAATCATTAGATTTATTTCTTTGGGAAAATTTGTATACACACACAGGCATTTCCTCGTATAATAATGTAACTTCAAGAAAGACTGAACTTAGCTCAGTCTAAGTTAGCTTTAACTCAACAAAACAATAAATTTTTGGCAGATTAACAATTATGTATGGGTGCCAAATTTGAGGATGTTGTTTCATCTGATGACAAGAATTTTGGCATTGGGAATCTTGAAAAACAATTTTTCTGCCAAAATGTTGCCTGCTTTCTAATTTTGATTTCTATCAACACTTTATCTTTTTTAATAACTGCTTCAATCTCCATTTCCATTAAAATACAATGACCCACTCATCAATTTCTCCCAACTATGTGACCTAGCCCAATGATCTTCTCGTATCTCAAAATGGTAGGAGACAAAATTGAGTCAGAGATTATCACAGACGTTTTGCAGATAAAATTTCAAACATACAAGGTTTGGCCACATTATGATATATGACTATCCTCCCTTGGCGATCCATTTGGTCTCCTTGAAATGCATGCTAAGCATTGTATCATGCTACTTTTATTCATAATTTAATTTATATTTATTTGCTTCATCCTTTGTTAAATCAGATGATTCTGACAGAAAAATTAAGAACTGAGTATTTGGTACTACCTGATTAACTCGTCGTCCAAAAACTATCGCCAAACTATAAGATTTTGGTCAATAATGACTTATCATAAATGTCACACAAATTTCATACTTGTTGCATCATCAAGTGATATTTTAAGTCAACTTTCTATTTGTATTTTTATTAATATTTTGTTAATATAATTTTTTAACAGTTCTTCAGATACAAAATATGCTAATTTGTGTGATCTGGTGAGCAGTTTGGCGATTTATATAATTTGGCGAAATTGGTCGATGGGATAACTTGGTATTTTTATGGTAGACAGGCGCAGGGGATAAATCACCAAGCACTATTCCTGTCATATTTTTCATATTACATTAATTTTTTTAATGTTATCCTTTCACTGATTTTTAAAAATATAAGACATACATTTAAAACTGTATTATTTAAAAACCCTTGCTTTTGCTTATTTTTTGAAAGAAACGAGAAACAAAATAAATAATACTGTAAACCATGGCACTTAATTTTACATCAAAAGATTGTTTTAATTTGCTCTGCGAAAAATAAAAAAATATTATCTAGTAAGGTTAAAAATGCTATTAGCAAGACATATGCATGTCTAACATAAAAGAACCAAGATTTCTTTACGATCTTAGGAACTTTTTTGTATGTTTATTCAAAAAAATAATTTCGATTTTTTAATCAAATGGAAGCTTTGCTATGAAAATCGATGATGTATATGACAGTCACATGGTTTGGACTATTATAATGTAATGAATTTATAGCAATGGAATGGTATTTGGTACACACTGGTACATTTGGTATACACTGTGCTTGGCAATAATTCAAAATAGTCCAACTGATATAGAAAAAAAAACCAAAGAGGTCAGCCCAGAATTATTGTTGACAATCACATGACTAAGAGACTATTATTATAGAGATGATAGGAGGCAATATTGACATGTCATATATATATATATATATATATATATTGCATTTGATGATGTAGAACAGAAACAAGAAGAAAAAGAAACAAGACCTTAGAAAAAAAGGTGAATGTCTGATTAGCTCATGAAACTATCATTTATAAATTGTGTGAACATGACAAATAAATATTCAATTAATTATTTGTATATAATTTTAAAAAAATACTCAGCTTATATTGGGTTTAAATAATACATGATAATGAGACATGTTTCAACAAAATCCTTTGAATAGTTTTTTAGAAGAAAATGCAACAAATAAGATTTCTTTTATTGCACAAGAGGTACTTTTAGCACACCTCTTTCCTATTTATAAAAGTGTTACTTCAATGAAGCCTTTGCTATCGCGTAATACACATTGGTACAATTTACCAGTCTCAGGTCAGATTAAGTTTTAATTTTAGAGTAAAGTTACTTGACAGTAAAATAATAATAAAAAAACTATCAAAAAGTTTCTGAGTTGTTACTGAAAACAAATGAACAGGTTAGAAGTTATTTGCTTTTTATCAAAATGACAACTGGGACATTTATGGAAAATTTTTACATTTTTTATTTTATTACTAAATGCTAAAAGAGAAGATATAAGATAACAGTAAATGCAACAACGCATCCACGGTTCATACTCAATTTTAACATTAAAAACTAAAAGAGATTTTCAAGAGGTATCTGTTTAATACGAGACAAATATTTTTTTAAATAATGGTTATCAGATACTCCTTTGGAAAACATATTGCACAAACAAAATATTCTCTCCTGCATCAAACACTAGAAGTCTTTCTAGTTGACAATGTCAAGAAAATTCTTTGAAACAAATTTCAGAAACAAAAAGATTTTATCCTGTATGTATCAAGAGATGCTTCTTAAATGACCACTATCAGAAAATCCTTTGGAACATATTTCACAGACCAAATATTTTTCACCAGTATTAATCAAGAGATGCCTTCTTAGATTAACATTAAGAGAAAATCTCTTGGAACATGTTTCGCAAACAAAAAATTTTTCTCTGAATGCGTCAAGAGATGGGTCCATAGATTACTATGCTGAGAAAAACCTTTACAATATATTTCACAATTAATAGGTTTTTTCCCCTGTATGCATCAAGAGATGGGTTCTTAAACTACTTTTAATAGAAAATCCTTTAAAACATATTACACAAGCAAAAGGTTTTTCTCCTGTATGCGTCAAGAAATGCCTCCTTAGACTATTGCTCTGAGAAAATTTCTTGGGACATACTTCACAAGCAAAAGGTTTTTATCCTGTATGAGTCAAGAGATGGGTTCTTAGATTACTATGGAGAGAAAAATCTTTAAAACATATTTCACAAACAAAATGATTTCTCCCTGTATGTATCAAGACATGTTTTCTTAGATTACAATTGTGAGAAATTCCATTAGAATATATTTCACAAACAAAAGGTTTTCCTGCTGTGTGAGTTGAGAGATGTCTTCTTAGATCGCTACTCTGAGAAAAATCCCTTGGATCATAATTCACAAACAAAAGTTTTCTCTCCTGTATGAGTCAAGAGATGTCGTTTTAGATTTCTATTATCAGAAAATCCTTTAGAACATATTTCACAAACAAAAGGTTTTTCATGTGTATGTGTCAAGAGATGTCTTCTTAGATTACTATTCTCAGAAAATCTTTTGGAACATATTTCACAAACAAATGGTTTTTCTCCTGTATGAGTTAAGAGATGTCTTCTTAGATGATCATTATCAAAAAATCCTTTGGAACATATTTCACAAACAAAAGGTTTTTCCCCAGTATGAGTCAAGCGATGTCTTCTTAGATGATTATTATCAGAAAAGAATTTGGAACATAGTTCACAAACAAAAGGTTTTTCCCCTGTATGAGTCAAGAGATGTCTTCTTAGACTACTATTATCAGAAAATCCTTTGGAACATATTTCACAAACAAAAGGTTTTTCTCCTGTATGCGTCAAGAGATGCCTTCTTAAACTACTACTCGTAGAAAATCTTTTGGAACATACTTCACAAGCAGAAGGTTTTTCTGCTGTATGTGTCAAGAGATGCCTTCTTAGATTACTACTCAGAGAAAATCTCTTGGAACATACTTCACAAGCAAAAGGTTTTTCTCCTGTATGTGTCAAGAGGTGTTTTAAGAGATTGTCATTTTTAGAAAATTCTTTAGAACATACTTCACAAAGAAATGACATTTTTCCTGTGTGAATGTCTTTTAGATGTCTTCTTAGAGAACTTTTCTTAGCAAATCTTTTGGAACATACTTCACAAATAAAAACTGTTTCTCTGGTATCAGTGGAATAATGTTTTTCTTTATCCCCATTTTGAGGAACTAAGTGCTGTTGACTAGAGCAAGAATTTTCTTCTGCAATCGATGACATTTTTGCATGTGAATTTTTTTTCTTTTGGATGATAACAGAAACTTCTTCAAAGAATCAGTATTTCTCAAATTGTCGCCATTTTCATTCAAGGAAATGAATTATTGAACTTTAGCGAAAAAGTTTTATCTACCTTTGAATCTGAAAACAGAAAGAAAAATATAACAAAGACATTTTTAAACAAACTGTACTCAATAATAACTCTGAATTAAGTAGCCCATTTTAAAATTTTCATTTCCTTAACCAGCAGAAAATTCAGTCATTAAATTATCCCATTGTGTATTCTTAGACTTATGAGTTGACTCGAGTGTAGATACATACGCGTGTCTGTAAGTCGAAATGTTAATCGTGTTCGCAACCTACATCTTTCTCCGGAGCTTATGAGATAGGAAACTGCACATACATAACGCATTTGTCTGTCTGCCAGACTGTCTGTTTGTATGTCTGTTTATCGCTCTGTCTGATTGTTCGTCAGTTTGTCTGTTTCTTTCTATGTATGTCTGTGTGTTTATAGTTTTTTTTTGTTTCTCTGTCTGTCTGTATGTTGTATACCACCTACTTTTTTATCCAGAGTTCATGAGATAGGGAGCTGTACAAATACAATGTTTTCACTTTAGGAGTGGGAGGGGCTGGCACTTGACATTGTCAGATATCTCTAGAGGAGGGTTGAGATTCTACTTTTGAAACCAATATAATTTTCGATCCAATCAATTTTGTGATGTGATACGCAAAAACTCTTAAAATTTGTAGATTTGAGAATGGAACTTTCAGAACTGCTTTTGAAGTAACAACTACTGAACTGTTAATATAAATCTAGCTAAATTCACAAATGTTTCCAATATTTTGCATGCATGCATTTAATATCATTAAAAATTGCTAGAAAACCTTGCCAGCCAGCAAAATGCAACATACAGCCGAAAATTGTTTGGATAAAATTTATGCAACTGCAAAAATAATCGATTCCTGTTCCCTCAGTGTATTTTCATAATATTTTTTCCATAGAATTAAGAAACATATACAAAGGAGGAAAATTTAATATAGAATAGAACTTATATGAAAGTCATTTGGAAAGTTGCAATATCTGGTAAAAAAAAAACCTTTTCCATATTTTTATATTCTGCTATCTAAAGGTTATCTAAAAATTCACTCGCAAGTAAAATTAAGAAAAATGATGCATTTCCCCAATATTAGGTATATACACATTAACGGCAGATTCTATCTATTTTGACCAATGTTATGTATCATTTTTATTGTACTCCTTATTTGTACAATATATAAAATTTATGTCAGGAATATTTTTACTTGCGAAATCAAACTGTCAGGGAGTTATTATGTGGTTCTCGTAGAGTCTTTCATCCGTATTCTCCCCCTTATGCGGAATTGGAATACCGGACAAAATTCGATGATCCCAGCTCAGGGCCGTAGGTAGAACTGAACAGTAGGGGGGGGGGGGGGCTCATAATTTTTTTTCTCTCTCTGACGCAGAAAGATAAATTAATGCATATTCACGCTGTAAGTAAAATGTTTATAATTAAACTGTTATAATAACTTCATTTTATGCTAAGAAAAGAATATGAAGAATGCAGATTTTGAATGTATAACTGGTGCAATACTAAACATCATGTTAGCTTCATATGTACAAACAGGGTGAAACACTTATTTTGGATACAATTTAATATTTTAGCAAAACTGTGAAAGGGTGTCAAAACTAAATTAAATTTTTGAACAGAATTTCATTTGAATTTTCGGAACAGAAATACATTTAGTGACCTTGGAATTTTTTCTAGGAGGGTCTGAGCCGTCCATAGCGCCCCCTTAGCTGCGACACTGTCCGGCTGTTATTCCGAAGTTGAGCAATTCTCTCCTCAAAATTCGGAATTCAGCCATTTCGAATATGCTGAATGTCTGCTACATTTTCCCGGCTGCTCAGAAAAAGGTGGAATAGAATTCAGAATGCGGATTAAGCAATGGTGGATGTAAACAGATATTGTATGTTAAATATTTATTGTGTTTTACAAAGTAAATTACATTATTTGTGAATATTTTTTAAATTAATACCTATTTTAGAATAAAAATGTGAATGTTTTTCCGTAGATTGGTTTATAATATTTACTATTATCTCCCAAAATGAAGGTAAAGTTGGTTTTATTTTGTAATATAATTAAAAATATATTCTATTTCAGATTCTGTTTTTTTTTACATCCTATATTTCTTATGTAATTCAGATTTTATGTAGTAAATTTACATATTTAATTCTATCCAAGTACTGATGAGCCATTAAAAGTTTTTAAATGACTTGGTAATATTTGATAGTATTTATTTAACATTATCCTACTTTCTGATATGTTTTGAAAATTTTGTTTTGTTAAACTGAACTTAATATTTCTAAATGGCTTTTGTAGTTACATATAGCTTAAAAACCCGTGCTTTAAGTATGTTTATATATCTGTGTAATATTTTGCATGCTTGTGTTTATTTATTTATATTTTATTTTATTTTAAATTATTATTCAAATGTACTCTAATAAATTAGAGTGGCTTCATTTTTTTTCAATGTTTAATAAGCGTTGCGCTCTACAGTATCAAACTTTCATGTGATATTTTGCAAATGAATTTAAATTTTATATAGGTTACAATAGCAGGGTATCTAAAGTATTTATTTATAATATAGAAATATTAATATCAAAGAGAGGGTTGAAAATTTGATTTTGCGCTAGTGAATAGAAATGCTCACATGATGTAGAACTTAGTAAATTTGAAATGAAAAAAAAATGCAGCTTTTAGAATTTTTTGCATCACAGTAGACTCCCTAAAATCCGCACATAATTTACAGATGTAAACAATGAAACATTCAGTTCAGATATAGGGACAAAGTTTGACTTTTTTAGATTTATATCAATTCCATATGTATTTTAATTTGTAATTTTTTTTAATTTTTTAAAATATTACTCAATTTATGCTTTTTCTTGAAGGAAGAATATTTTTTTTCTGAAATAAATCAAGGTATTGCTAATATCACTCATAATCCATCTTCTTACCAAATATATTTATGTATTAATCAAGCTTTTTTAGATATTAAGACTGGCTAAACTTGAAATAAAACTTCCTTATTTTATAATTTTTATGTGAATTAGTAAAGAACTTTTATGAAACAAGTTTTATTGAATAATTAAGGAAAAATACATTTAATCATTATGATGAATATTTCATTATACATTATACATTATTCATTATCAATTTGACGTTTGCTTTTAATATTTTTATTATATTAAAAAATATCTAAATTTTTATTATTTTAGTTTATTACTTATTTTAATATTTTATTACATTGTAAGCATTCATTATAGTTTTAATTGCATTATTAATTACATTTTATTTACTATTTAAAAAATGTAAACAAAGCAATGACCAGAAATCTGCATACTTCTAAAATCTGCAAAACCTATGGTCCCAAGCTGTGCGTATTTGAGAGGGTCTACTATATATGTAATATCCAAATAATATTTTACCAATATACACTCTTATATGATTATTTTTAAGTAAATAACTACAGTAGACTCCTTCAAATCTGCAACTCTCTAAAATCTACACATAATTTGAGGATGTAAATAATGAAACATTCAATGTAGATATAGCGACAAAATTTGACTTTTTTAGTTTTATATAAATTCCATATATATTTTAATTTGTAATTTTTGTTAGTATTATTGAAGTCATGTTTTTTTCAAAAAAGAAAAATAATTTTTTTTTTGAAAAAATTCAAGGTATTGCTGATATTGGTTATCACAATCTTTTTATCAAACATATTTATGTATTAATCAAGCTTTGTTGGTCATTAAGTTTGGCTTAACCTGGAATAAAACTGCCTTAATTTTTATGATTCTGATGTGAATCGGTAATGTACCTTTATGAGGCAAGTTTCATTGAATAATTTAATGAAAAATAGATTTGATCTTTATAATGAATATGTAATCATACATTACTGATTGCTAACTTGACCTTTGCTTTTAATATTTTAATCATTTTAAAAATTATGCAATTTTTTATTATTTTAGTTTATCATCTATTTTAATATTTTATTGCAATCATTCATTATTATAGTTTATTTATATTATATAATATTTATATTCATTATTATAGTTATACATTATAGTTTCGATTTGCATTATTAAGTACATTCAAATTACTTTTTAAAAATGTAAACAAAGGATCGACCAGAAACCTGCAAAATTCTAAAATCCGCACAATATCTGGTCCCAAGCTTTGCAGATTTGAGGGAGTCTACTGTATTTCTTTATGTGATAACTAAAGTTTAATTTTTTTTAATTACTTTAATTATTTTAAGAGCTATCCTTTGGTTTTTGTTTTTAATGCTCATCCTACCTTAAAAAGTAGAAAGATTTCTAAAACTTTTTTTTTTCACTAAATTACTTTTATATGCACAACTTATTGTAAATAAAACAACTGCATTTTATTAAAGGCTTTTACTTGCAATATTAAATATTACTTGAATATTTTCCTATATTTTTTCTGAATGAAGTTATGTTAGGACTTACTTGTGCTGTCTAAACATTTAATATTTATTTAAAAATATGTTTAACTTAGTAAAAGTCTTTACTTAATTAGTTTAAGTTTAAGTCTTTACTTAATATTTATAATATGCAAAGAACCATCAAATTAACAATTTGAAGTTATAATATATAATTAATGATATTTTGATAATAAGTTCAAAATTTTGAGTTTTTTATTTCAAATTATTTACCTCAAAACAGTCTGAAAATGGAGTGAAGAATGGTTTCTTTTCCGAAAACAAACATTCTGAGTTTTCTAGTTCCATCAATATTATGGGTCTGTTTTTAAATATTTTTTAATTTTTATGTTCATGATGTACATTGACAATTGCAAACAAAGAATTTTAATAATCACAATGACTATACCTTCATTAAATTATTTATAAAATTTGGACAAGAATTATTTAATCCAATTTGTTGTTAATTAATATTGTGTTTAGATTACCAAAATCTTTTCTTACTTCAACATGGTATCTAATTGTAATTTGGTTTCATCTGTAGTTTGGGTTGGCACAGTTTAAACCAATTGATTTTAACCATGGTTTAAACCACGGTTTAAACCAATTTTTTTTTCTCAAAAAAAAAAAAAATGGTCTTTTTAGAAGAAATCAAATGACATTTTCTTCATAATTTATGTGTTTCAGATTATTGGATATAAGTAATTTCTACTTTTAACACTTTATTTCAGTAATAATTATTATATATAGTGGGTTTAGGTCTTTTTTTATGCATAGGATTAAACCAATTGGTTTTCTCCATTAAAAAAAAGCAGTTTGTTTTTTAGAAGAAATCTAATGATATTTTGTTTTTTTCTTTATAATGTATGAGTTTCAGATTATTAGATATAAATAATTTCTATCGTTTTGTAGAAGAAAACTAATGACATTTTCTTTGTTTCTTTATAATTTGCAGGTTTCAGATTATTGGATATAAATAATTTCTACTTTTAACACTTTATTTCAGCAACAAGCATTAGATATATTGGGTTTACATCATTTTTTTATGCATAGGGTTAAAATCAGTACACATTCGTGAACATATCTATTGCCCTAAAGAAAAAACTTCAAACATGTGAATTGATCAAAGATAAAATAGATTCAATATGTAGTATAAAATATTTAATTTTTTTAATAGTACAAATTATTTAATGCAATTAATAATGTAACAAACACAATGATCTTTTAAGATTTTGCACAAGCTGTAAAAGAAATTTTTCTTTTGGGAGATTATTTTAAAGAATTAAAAGCAAAGACTGGTTGCTAGTTATAGCATTTTAATAATAATTTTTTCCCTCTGCTATCTGCTGAATCTAATGACTAAAAATGTTAACTTCAAATTGTCACTCAGAAAGATAAAATCCTAAGAAGTATTTGTAATTTATTATTTGAATAATTGTGGAAAAGAATATTTATCAAACTACACCCAAAATTTTATTATTAGTAACCAAAAGATTGTTTATAAAGATTTACAGGGCATAAATGGTTCACTTTGTAGAACAGTTAAAACTTTCAACATAAGACTGTTTACTAAAACTGTTTAAATTAAAAAATGAATTTTTTCAATTTTCAGCATAAATTGACTATAATTATTAAATTTAAATTATTTTAAATGAAGTTACACTGCTTATAAACAAATAATGTCTGTTTTTATCAGTATATATGAATGCATATATAATAAGAAAGGATATTTAAAAAAAAACCCAGTTTAAACCAAAAAACCAGGTTTGTTGGGTTTTTTTTCCAACACTGGTTTCTTGTAAATAACTTTTGCTTCATTTTATAAACTCAATAATTCTAAGTAATTTTCCTCATTCTGTGATGAAAGAATGATATCCACTCTTATTTTGCAAGTTTTTTTGATACAGTGACAGTTGGGTATAGTTTTAATGGCATTATATTGTTTTGAAGCTTTTTTTTGGGGGGGGGGGGTTGCCGGTGCACTAGTGTTTATATATATGTTTAAATACCACTGGTATCTGGCTAATCAAAAAGCACCTTTTTTCCCCTTAAACTTTAATAGTTCAGGTATTCTTTTTATGATTTTACGATATTAAATGTTTAATGGAATCTTGTATTTTTTAAGAAACACAAAAATATTTCTTTATAATGAAACTCTACAATTGTAATTATATATTTCTTACTTTCTTTTTTCATTTTTGTCCACTGTGCAAGAGTATGGAATCCAGTGATAAGGATTGTGAGTTATTATGTTTCACTTTTAAAAGCATTATGAGGTTAAATTGTTCTCCGCTTTTGAATGTGGACCCACTAGACTGAAATTCTGGAAAGCACAGAAGTTTGATGTCAATGGACAACAATGATTTATGACTCTTAGCTCTTTTTAATCGAATGACGTTTAAGGACAAGGCTGCAAAAAAGCCAGCTTTTTCTAAAAAAGGCCAAGCCGGCCAGCTTTTATTGAAAAAAGCCAGTCTTTTGAGGAAAAAGTCGGCTTTTATTGGCTTTTTCCCACTGCATATATTATTATTTATTTTCAACAACTACTTTTGTTAATTGAACTTACTAATGGTTATTTTATGTAAATTAAAACTAAAATCTTATGAAATTCATTTAAAATCATGTTTCAGAAGTCCACTTTTATAGCCAGTTAATAATATATCACAAAAACCTCTTAAATAGCCAATATGATAAACATATATCTATACTATAGATTCAGTAGCACTCTTATGCTTAGTTATTTTCATGTTATTATGGGTAAGAATTATATTCAAATAAATAATATGCAAAATGATACTGTTTATAAAATACTTCACTTGAACATTGGCTCCTGGCATATATGAATGTGCTTATATTATGAATAAAAATAGTCAGTTGTTTATGTAAGAAAATTAGAAGGCAGCACTCCACTTTAAAAATAAGAAAATATAAATAATTTTGTCATAACTTTTATATTTATTTATCTTTCTAAGTACAGTAAATTCTCTATAAGTCAGACTGTGTAAGATGGAAATTTGTCTAGCTCGAAAAGATTTTTTAAGTCCTTTTGAATTCATTGACAATGTAAAATTTCTCTAAGGCAGAATATCATTTACTGTGAACAATTTTCTCAGTCCTGATTGATTCTGATTTATACAGAGTTTACCGCACATCTCTTTTTCTTCATTTGTTTTTTCTTATAAGGAAAGAGCTGCTGATATAGTGTGGGTTGAATTACTGCTGGGTGGTAATGGCGAGAGACACCTGTCAGTTCTTTATATCTCCTGCCGTACCCATGACCTCAGCCAATCTAATTGGTCTCTGTTTAACCGGTCTGTTTAACACGATTGGCCTATATTGCCATAAATGTTCCTGCAATGATCACTATGATAAAAATGCAGTGGTGTGGCAAATTGGTTGATGGAAATATTTGTAAACATGCTTTTTCCTTCTATATATATTGACTAAATATTTTGTTTTTGTTCCTTCACAAATCTTTCGATACATTAAAAGGAGAGGAATTGATTTGAGACAATTAGCTAGCTTTCCCATCTGCAAATTCTTCATATTAGGAGAGGTTTAGTGTTTAGTCTAATAGATTACTGGATAAGCAAGATTTCAGGAACTAAAGCATTTACGCTAAAGGAGTATAGATATGGGAGAGGGAATTTAAAATAAAATTTCAACAAATGGTTTTGTTTGGAACAAGATCTGTGTAATATTGATATTTAAAATGTAAGTCAAATGATTGGTATTATATTTGGTAAAAATCATTTGAACTACATCAAAAAAAAAAAATAAATAAAAATAAAAATAAAAAAATAAATAAATAAATATTGCACAAATTTTATAATAAACATTCTTACCATCTTTTGATCACAAGAACATTTCTAGTATCAATTCACATATCTTAATTGACAATTTATTAAACTGTTCATTTTTATGACAACAGTAATTAAACAGTTACTAATTAATAATACATTTCATTTTAAGAATATTTTTTGTAAAAGAAAAAAAAAGTTTTAGTAAAAGCCAGCTTTTTCTTAAAAAAGCTGGCCTTTTTCAAGTGGTTTAAACCAGAAAAAGCTGGCCGGTTTAAACTGGCCTGGCTAAAAGCCAGCAGCCTTGTCTAAGGATGGTCTCCAAACTCCTGTTTAAGTAAGAGAAATGACTAAAAGAAATTAATTATTAAAATTTAATCCTGTTATTGTAATAACTCTAGTAGCTATTCAAAATTTTTGTTTGTTTAAAGCTATAAAAATTAAATATTTGGT
The DNA here is from genome assembly GCA_964019185.1 of Maratus speculifer. Taxonomy (NCBI): domain Eukaryota; kingdom Metazoa; phylum Arthropoda; class Arachnida; order Araneae; family Salticidae; genus Maratus; species Maratus speculifer. The sequence continues at coordinate 3,643,935 of CAXHSM010000349.1, read as the reverse complement.
AAGTCTTTTTTATAATAAGTTTTAACACTTACTTAAACTTAGTTTAAAATTGGTATTTTTAGCATTGAATTTAAATAATATATATTATTTATCTATTTTTAAGAGTTACTCAACTACTATTCCTTTTCTCCTTTTCCACTTTTTAAAAATTCTTTTGCAAATTTAAAATGTGATTATTTTTTTTTACTTACTTTAACATATGTTGCATTTAATTTTCATAAAAGATATAAGCCCTGTAAGAGCTACCATATGTTTTGAAGAAATGTTGTGACATTTAAGAATTTTAATAAAAAAAAATTTCAAATGCATCCTTTTTCTTTTTTTATACATGTAAAATTGAGATAAAATAAAAAACCCTTAAAACTCTTTTCAAGTCTCCCGCTCAATTCACATAAATGGGTTTTACATGCAGAATTATCTAATTTGCTCCAATTTTTGTATGGGTGATTCTCAAATAGGGGACAATTTCAAAAGTGAAATCTTAAAAAAATTACTGTTAGCAAAATTTCTGAAAAAAATAGGTGTTGTTAATATAGTATTAGGTATACTTTACATGTAGTCAGCAGAGCTAAATATTTAAAAATTAACTTAAAAAAATAATTAGTATTTTTTGAGCCATGCTAATGACAAACAAATTGCATGGAATAAATATATTAAGAAATTTTTATTTTCTTCCTGTTTAAATGTTTTTTTCTATATTTATTAGCCTTCCTTTTCAGCAAATGGTTTCCATTTTTACATATATACATATAAGGAGAATAAAAACATTACCAAAGAGCAAACTTTGTTTACATGAGCAACATTCTGACACTAACAATGTAAGAAGCTGTCTTAGTGATTTTCGGACAGATTTAATGCATATTTTAGGGATAATAAATGTAATATCTAAATTTATATGTAAAATTAAACTTTATAAAATATACAATATAAGCAATGGTTACATTTATGCACATAGCAGTCTTTAGCATGGACAGAAAAACCATGCTAATGACACTGATATTTGTCCATGCTAGTGACAAATTTTAATTTAAATAAGATTATAAGCCATAATATAATCACAATGCAATAGTCCTTTCTGGGGCTTTTTAAAACACAAAAGTCCTATGCAAATAAGTAAAATAAAAATTTTAATTATAAAATAAACATGAAAATTTTTATCCATGCTAATGACATACAATTGATGTACGCCCCTAATATTCAACTTCTATTCTTAAAATACAATACATGCTTCTATTTTCAGGCTGGGATAAAATGGCTACTTGTTGCCATGGAGAAACTTTATATTTTCAAACTATTGTCATATGTGAAAATGAAATTTTGATTAATAACCAACTGTTATAGTATGACCTTGTATTGAAAATAGAATATAGAGGACAAACTTTAATTCTTTTTTTATATACTATAATTTTATTTTTAGAAAGAAATTTATTGGATAAATCCTCTCATTGATTAATTTAAAGAAATAATAACATTTGTTTTATTTTATAAACATGATATTAACTCTTGAAAAAGTTAGTATATACAAGGGACAGCTGCTCTGGACATCCATGCTAATGACATTTTGAACATTTATTCTGTTATTTTAAGGTGTTTGAAACTAAAAAGTGGGTAATTCTTGAATGCAAATAATGGATAATATTAAGACAAAATATCTAAATATAAAAACATGACAGAAAACCTCTCAATTTTTTTTGTATGCCGAAAGACATAAATTGTCCCCTATTTTGAGAATCACCCGTGTAGGTTCATTCCGATAAGGTGTTTCCTTGATTAGTTTTGGGAGTTTCGTGATTAAATGTAAAGAGGAGAGGTGGGTATCCCCCTAAATTTATATCAATGGATTTTCAATGCAGAATTATCAGATTTGTCACAAATTTTGTATATAGGTTGATTCTGATGAAGTGCTTTTCTGATTAGTTTTGTTGGTTAAGTATAAATTGGGGGGGGGGGATAATCTTCTCATCAATTTAAATAAATGGGTTTTTCATGCAGAATTATCAGATTTGTTACAAAATTTGTATATAGGTTGATTCTGACATATATGACTATTTTTAATTTTTTTCCCACATTGGATAGCTGGAGTAGCAACAACCATTTTTTGATTGGTTTGCAGATATTTTTAATGTCACTTTTATTTTTGGAACCAGTTCTGAAATAGGAATTCTCCTAATAAGAAGAAAACTAACCAAAATCAAAGAAGTAAAAACGAGCCTGATCAGAGATTGTCCCCAGCTATCCTATGCAAAACAATCATTCAAAAATTTTAAAATCAAAATGAGAAATTTGAAAATAATGCCATCATAGAATTCAAATTGAAATTCTCGTTATTTTGCATGACTGAAATAACCTCTTAAGAGCCTACACTAGTCACGGAAAGAAACACTCAAGCTAATTTTATATTTATGGGAAGATTATTTAGATTTTTTATAAAATTTTTTTTTACTTTTTTAAACATAGGGTATACTTGAAATTGATAATTGTTACTGTATACATTTGTAGTCAGTTCACTCGTTCAAATCTGTAATCCTAAAATTCGCACATACCGTAAAACACCGTTAATCCGCCCCCCCCCCAAACGAAACGAAACGAAAAATCGTACAATAGTTAGAGGGGGGGCGCTTATACAGGATTTCTTCAACAGAATTTACAGGAATGAATCATCATGAAATGAATGAATCTTTGAATGAATCATGAATTTTGATACTTGAAAAAATTTGGGTTTAAAAAAAAAAACGTAAATTCTGTCGAAAAAACGCAGAAAAAGGGAGAAATTAGTAAAAAAAAGCCAAAACAAGCATGAAATCAATTCAAAAATTTTGAAAAAATACGCATTTCATCAAAGATTCATGTTTCATTCATTTCAAAATGATTCATTCCACTCTCAATCGCCTTTGAGAATTGGGAGGGAGGGCGCTTTCTTGGGATTTTTTGAAAATTTCAAATTTATTATAAAGTGGGGAAGGGGCGTTTGATCTGGAAAGGTGGATTAACGGGATTTTACGGTAATTTATGGATGTAAACAATGAACATTCAGTTCAAATGTAAGGACAAAATTTGACTTTTTCAGTTCATATATCAATTCCATATATATTTTAATTTCTAATTTTTATTGTTATTACTGAATTCATAATTTTTTTTGAAGGAAGAATAAATTTATTTCTGAAAAAATTCAAGATATTGCTGATATTATTATTAATCACAATCTTCATTCCAAAAATATCTATGTATTAGTCAATCTTTTTTGGTAAAGTGAGGCTAAACCTGAAATAAAACTTCTTTATTTTATGGTTTTGATGTGAATTCATAATGTACCTTCATGAGGCAAGTTTCATTAAATAATTTTATGAAAAATACATTCCATCTTTTTAATGAATATTTAATCATACATTATTGATAATTAACCTGACCTTTGCTTTTAATATTTTAATCATTAAAAAAAATTATCTAAATTTTTATTATTTTAGTTCATTACTTAATTTTACATTTTATTATATTGCAAGCACTCATTATAGTTTTGATTGCATTATTCATTGTACATTCAAACGACTGTTTAAAAAGTGTAAACAAAGCAATGATCAGAACTCCACAAAATTAAAAAATCTGCAAAACGTGTAGTTCCTAGTTGTGCAAATTTGAGAGACTGTACTGAATAAGCAACATACTTTACAATAAATTACCTTGTAAAAATATATGTCTCAAATGGTGACTCTTATGTCTAACCTAACAACACAGTAAGTGGCAAATTACTTATAATTAATATATGGCAGAGTCTCTCAAATCTGCACAGCTGGGGACCGGAGGTTGTATAATTTCTGGTCATTGCTTTTTTTACATTCTTTAAACAGTCATTTGTATGAAATTAATAATGCAATCAAAATTATAATGAATGCTTACAATATAATAAAATGTTAAAATAATTAATGAGCTGAAATAAAAAAATATATATAACTTTTAAAATGATTAAAATATTAAAAGCAAAGGTCAAGTTCATAGTCAATAATGCATGATTAAATTATCCTAATAATGATGAAATATAGCTTTCCTAAATTATTCAGTGAAATTTGCCTCATAAAGTTTCATTATTTATTCACATCAAAATCACAAAATAAGAACGTTTTATTAGAGGTTTAGCGAGACTTAAATAACCAAAAAAGTTTGATGAATACATAAATATATTTGATAAGAAGATTGTGATGATCAATGATATCAGGGGATGTCATTTCCGAAATCAATTTATTCTTCCATCATGAAAAAATAAGAATTCAGTCATATTAACAAAAGTAACAAATTAAAATATGTATGGAAATGATATAAAGCTAAAAAAGTCAAATTTTGTCCCCTGAATGTTTCATTGTTTACATTCATAAAATAGAGTAGAAGATAAGATTTAGAGTAGAAGATTTTAGGGTTGCGGATTTTAGAGAGCCTACTGTATTTCTGAACACACTTTACTACATTTTGGGAATGAAAGGAAAAATAAAGTAAATAAAATATACAGTCTGTTTTAAAAGTCAAAATTATTAACTATACTATGTGAAAGTTCCATGCGCAAGTGCAACCAGAACAAAATTTAATGAATTAGCATCATTTTGCAATACATGATTGATAGTAATTTTCCATGCTGCCATCTACTGGAATAAGAAGACTGCAGTCACCTGTGTTTTGTGTATTGCACTTTATATCAAATAAAGGTTAGAGAAGGGACTTGTCCTTTGCCTCTCACAAAAAACAAACCTGAGGACTTCTCCAAGAATTTTACAAAAAAATTGCTTATTTTAAAAAGTGAAATCATAATGAAACTGAGTTACAGTCAAGGATTGGCAATCCGCCACCTATAATCAGCAATTTTCTATAGTTTGCGTTACTTTACGAATGTACCTTTTAATTTTATATATATGTTATTTACATGTTTTAAGTTTTGTTATGTAATAAAAATAATAAAATTTATAAAATAAAATTATTAAGAACAAGTTATCAACTTAAATAACTTATGTCTGAGTCGAAACCCATCCAATTTATTGAATGAAAATGTTTAAAAGTTTTATTGACTGAAGTAGGGGAACTTGGGGCAAAATGAAATAGAGGGGCAAAGTGAAATAGTTAAATATTTAATTTGCATACAGTGCTACCTATCTGCAGATATTTGCATTATGTTATTTCACATCTAGTTGCTTGCTGTCAGACAACAATGATCTCATGAGATCAGTATATATGATGTTAGAGATAATTTTTCAAATTTGATGATCACATTGTAATATTATTATGTAAGAAAATAACATTTTATGAATTCTACACTGATAAAATTCTCATAATCATTATTGTAAGTTTAAATTGGATTCTTCTGCTGTCTAGTGAAGTATTTGTTTATTTAATATTTGGCCTATTTTTGGTTTGAAATTTTTATAAAAATTTATTACTACATGCGGGGCAAAGTGAAAAAGAATTTTAGTGATGGGGCAAACTGAAATATTTTATTTCACTTTGCCTCTAAAACATATATATAATTTTAAAAATGTAAGATAACTTTGTTTACATATTTAGGTGTATAATGGTAAGAACATACATGAGAAAAACAGAGCAGCAATTCTGGTCTGAAGCATCAATGGGTGCTACTGTTAGGCAGTAACAGGTACTGACCAGATGAGTCTTAATTCAGCAGCTAAATAATTTGGAATACTAGTTGTTACACTGTACAGGAGAGTTAAAAGAGTAAAAGAAGATGGAGATGTTTCAGAAGCTTCTAAAAAAGGCTTGGGAAGATATAGGAGAACCATTTGCAATAAAAGATGCTCAATCATCTGACATAAATGAGCCTGGATGAAGCAAAATAAATGCATCTCCTACAATGGAAATTTAAAAACAACCCATGTTTCTCCGAGAGATATATTGCCTATTCTTGTTGCCAAATATAGTGTCAAGCGTTCAAATAAAAAACATGGTAAAACTATGGTTTTAACCTCAAGTCCTGCACTGAAGAATTTACAAGAGCAAAAGAAACTGATGACTGCTTCATCTTGTAAGCCAAAGATAGCTAAGAGCTTATTTGCAGCATCTTAAGTTTCTAACAGAAAGAAAATGTGACACAGTAAAAAATATGAATATTCAGATTCATTCACATCATCAGTAGAATCTGATATTTGTGATGATAACAGTGAGACAGAAGATTAATTTCAGGCTCAGAAAGATGACTTCACTGAAGACAAGGGTGAAGTTCAGCTTTTCACAGAAAAAGTGGGATTCAGTGAAATAAATAATGTGAATTTTCTCTTGATTGAGCTGAACTCAAATAAAGGTCTGAATACTAAGAAGCAGTTTATTAGTAAAGTGATTTCGTTTCCCTCACAAGATGGACCACATTTTCTTACAGTTAAGTTCATGCGTCCATACGGACAAAAAAGGATTTTTTTGTGTGGCCTATAACTGACAAGTCTTGTCTACTATACAGAAATACTGGGAAAGTTGTGTAAAATGAAAGAACTGAGACATGGACAAATTAGTTTCTTACGCAGATTAGCATAGTTGTCAAACAACTGCAAAAAATAATGTATAGAAGGGGTCTTTTTTATATTTCACTTTGCCCCATTAACAATATCACTTTCCTCCATACCTGGGGCAAAGTGATAATTTTCTACTACTTTGTTATATCTTTAATACACCACAGAAATTCAAGAATAAAAATTTGAAAATAATTAATTTTATAAGTCAAGGGTATTATAAATTATGTAGTGTAAAATTTCAAACAAATTTTCTGTTTATTCATTTTGAAAATTGCAATAATTTTTAAATATTTCACTTTACCCCCAAGTTTCTCTATAGAACAATAATAACAATTTAAAATATAGAACAGAATTTTAGAATATAAGAACATTGTGCTCACAGTAATAAAATTTTATAAATTTGAAAAGATTTTTTAGATAAAAATTCAAAGCACAGTTTTCATAGAGTATTTCACTTATAGTGTATATTAGTTATTTATAGGGTTTTTACATTTAAAAGAAAATCTTGTTTATGTAAATGGAAGTATCTGTTTTTAATATCATGCAAATTCTAACTTTTAAATACCATTAAGTTTTAAAATAATAAGGTATTGACTAATATTTGGTTTACTTGTGTATGGAATACTTGAAATGACAACAAATATCAGAAAAAATAAATGTGTTGAAGTGACACATAAAATTTTGTGTCCTTATACAGTCAAATCACAAGTTATAGAAATTTCATCAGAAGAATAACTAAAGAAACATACCTTACCATTATTTTTGTTTTAATAAAGAAGCTAGATTCAGTAAATTAATATTAGAAAATTAGCTACTGTTATCAAGTTTATTATCAAGTTTTGCGAAGTAACCGCTCGGCTAGGCCTGTGCCTAGCTACTGTTACAATCATAATATTAACATTTTATTATAGATGCCAACTGAACGAATCAATTATGAGAAAAAAATCATTCATGAACAATGATTCAATCAAAAAATCGGAAACAACTCAAATAGAAATGTTTAATTAATTTTTAATTAACAAATTAAAGTATTATTTTAAAAAGAAATAGGGAGAATTTTTTAATTTTCCAAATCTACAGCTTAAATATGCATTTTGGATTAAAAATTGGAATCAATATGAATTTAGATATCTTATGAAAATTTTGCCCGGATCCTTTTTTGAAAGCTTGTTTAATGGATGTCTGGTAACCATTATTATATCTAAGGATTAAAAAAGCACTAGCTATAATGGCATTGCAATAATTTTATTGAAAAAATATTAATAATTAGTATACACGGGAGTTCTTTTTTAGGAAAAAATGCAAGAAATTTTTTCAATGAATCATAATGCCATTCATGTTTCATTCTTACGATGGCGTCTTTTTTTTTTCCGTAGCTTGTTCAGGTAATTTTTAAAACATAAATTTATTGTACCCAGCTTCTTTGCCAAAATAAGTTAATGCTAAGGTTGGGTAGTTTCTTTCATTATTCTTCAAATAAAAATTCTAGAATTTACTATTTGATAATGACAGTATGATGTTTTATATGTTGCAACTTTCATTTTTGCTGATGTAGTATGCGTTATCTAAAGCATTATAAAATGTTTTATTTATTGTTAATAATTTTTGTGATTATTATTACTTATTTTTTAATTGTTTATTCAATATTATTCGAATTTTAATTTAGATAGTAAACTAATTTGAAATTTTTTTACACTTAATTAAAAAAAATATGTTGCTCATAAACTGAATTTGATTTCATCATCATCAATTAAAAGAAAATATATTTAAAAAACTGCTTGCGCAGTCAAGTACCTCTTTAAAGTTTTTTGAAATTTACAAAAAAGACCGCATAAACATAAGAAACTATGGTTGAATTCTGAAACAAGCGATAATTTGGAAAGGTGATAAATGAGTTTTTGTTACTACAAGTTTGTTTCGTAAATTTTTAAAAGTTCACTTGTGACATTAGTTTTCACTTGTGACATTAGTTTTGTGTATTTGTAAACTAATGGTTGAGATTCAGTAGTTATCAAGTGGTTTCGTCATTGAAAATAGATATTGTGGAAATTTGTTTTTGTATATTTTACATAGACTGTAGCCTTTTTTTTTTTGGTAATTGGTGTATTTTCCAAATATGCATATTCAGGTAAGTTTGATATATGATGTGTGAAGTAGTGATGGGCGATTTCGATTTTTTAAATCGATTTAATCGATATTATGGTCAACTCGATTTAATCGATACTATAAAAATTTTAATCGATTTCTCAGAAGATAATATTATTTTTATTTTGCTTCAAAAGTTTAAGGTAAAGCAGTCGGGTGTGCCAACCTCAAAAAGTCTTCTATCTCATACATGATAAAACTTCTAAATGCACTAACACAGTGTCAATGTCAAATTTAAATTATTTATGCCCATCATGAAGATTTAAAAAGTATAGGTTGAAGTATGAACATTTTAAAAGAAAATAAAAGCATTGCGTTTTCCAAACAAATCGCTGAATTTCGGTCCACCCCCTCTTAGATGTCTATAACCGAAATATATGCAATTCAAAGAGCATCACAAAGATACCTGTTGTGCAATATACACTCAAGTCTAATAAGAATCTATTTATGTGAAAGTTTAACCGAATATGAAGTTTGATTAAATTCCATGCATAATTTCTGAGATATAGCTATCACTAATATCGTGAAAAATGCAGTATAGCAGAGCAGTGTTATATAAGTTACACAAAAACCTAATCAAGAACAACGTATGACAATATCTAAGAGAATATTAAGTTTGATGAAATTCCGTTCATGAGCTCTTGAGATATGATCAATAAAATCTTGTAGATCCTGAAAAACGGTTGAATTCAGGGGTTAGCCCGAAGAGGAACATCTCCGTCCCGGAACTTTGAGCCCCACCAGTGGCCGAGAGGTTCGGACCTCTCAACTGGTAGACGGCAGGTGCTGGGTTCGAACCCAATCGCGGCTGTCGGCCTAACCGTTCGGAGTTTTCGTGGTTTTCTTCGAACCTTGCGTAAATACGGGTTAGGTTCCCTTAGATAGACCCCCACGAAGGGCACTCCCCCCTGGTCCTATATCCCTAGCGTAGATAATCGGACGTCAACCAATCAACCATCAATCAACCCGGAACTTTGAAATGTCTCACGAAAATATTGAAGCTTCATGTACAAGAGTCCCCCCCCCCTTCTCTGAAGTATAGAATGCCCCTTCAAGGAGACATAAAAATCCCTCCCAGTGAAAAATATCTAAATTCAACACTGCTGATAAAAGCAGCATAGCAACGCTTCCTGCAGAGTTATTTATACTGAAACCTAATAAGCACCAATCTTATGAATGTGAAGCTTGATGAAATTTTCTGAATTAGTTTCTGAGATGCAATTATCGCAAAAATCAGGAAAAATGCAGCTTCACCTGCCGTTAGATTTAAATCAAAACTTAATCATCAACAATTTACGTTAATATCAAACCGATTCTGAAGTTTGGCAAAAATACGTGCATTAGTTCTTGAGATATCTATCCTGCAGTAATCATGAAAAATACAACATAACAGCGCCACCTGTTGAACGATTTTCACCATAAGTAATCAGCACCAATTTATATGAAAGTCAAGCTGAATCTAAAGTTTCAAGAGGTTCCAGGCATTAGTTCTTGAGATAGCGCGCCCACTAAATTTTGTAAGAGACAAACAAATAGACAGACTGAAACACAGACAATTTATAAAAACAGTAAAATTTGTTTTTTTTTTAGCAAAATATTCGAATTTTGTAAGCATTAGGTTATTATTATTATTTAAATAACATCATACAAAGAAAGAAGAAAAAATGCAAAGTATTTTTTTAAAGAAAATAAGCAACATATAATGTCTAGAATTATATATGGGTGTGTAAACATATTTAATAATCTACATAACCCTCTCCCCCCCCCCCCCGTTTTTACATAAGTTAATGGGAATTGTCTTTTTTTCTGTAATTATCTTCTTCTTTATAGTTATATATATATATATATATATATATATAAAGACGGAAGTCTATCAAAATGCAAAAGATTCTCTCCTTTCCTCGCCCCCCCCCCCCTCCCTCCACGGAGAGCATCCTCTGCCCTTTGTCCCTATATCGCTCGTTGATCGGCTGTCATAAAATAAACCAAACCTTTTCTCATCTACCGTATTTAAATCCTCTATCTTCACAGTTTCCCTTTCCCCGCCAAAATCTTGCCAGTCCTTTGAGTCAAAAACAGACGCAAAATCACTGACCAATCACATTACCAGGTGATAAAACCTAGTTGAAAAATCGCGCGAATATTCTTGAATGCAAGTAGTAGATCGATCTTTTGTAGTAGATCGAATCAGTATAGAATATTGTGTAGTAGATCGATGTCCATGTCGATGTCAGAATCGATTTTATTTTGATTTTGATTTACTAAAATTGAAATCGCATTTTGAAATCGATTTTTAGATACAAGTAGTGTTGTTACTTTTTTGATATGCTTGAAATCGATCTACGTTTCAGGTTGAATCGATCTTTCCCTTTCTGCTGTTTAATGGTAGCAGTAAAAATTTCAAACTCAAATATTAGGCGAACCGTTGATTTTAGAGGGGTCAGACTTACGTATGTCAGGATATTCTAAGGTACGGTCAATCGAATAGTGATGACCATTATACCCTAGCAGCACATAGGGGGTGGGGGGCAGGGGGGGCAATATTCAATACAGGTATGGGTGGGTCATGTGACATATCGTTGCAAAGGTCTTGGCCTGGGCTATCCATATCTGTACATCTCTTCATAATATAGTTCAATTTACAGACTCCAGGGGGCATTTTTAACCTTTTTTGGGGTTTTTTTTCCCTTCCCCCACTTTGTAGTGTATCATTTTATAGGTCTTGACTTGTAGACCTCAAATATCTTGAATTGATTGGTAGAACTGATATAAAATTTCGTATAAGAAAGGATTACGATTTTTTTTTTTTTTCAAACCAGATATTTTTAAAAGTAAAAATTTCAAACTCAAATATTAGGCGAACCGTTGATTTTAGAGGGGTAAGACTTACGTATGTCAAGATATTCTAAGGCAGGGCTGTCCAACGCGGCGCCCGCGGGCGCCATGGCGCCCTTTGCATGTTTTCTTGGCGCCCTTTTGAAGGTTATTGATTTTTTCACTGACCTATTAGCTGCTGCTGCTTTATAAGATTGGAAAAGAATTGTCATTTTGTAAGATTTAAGTAATTTTAATCATTTTATTTTTTTAAATCTTCATAAAATCTTCAAAAAAAATTCAAAATCTTCAAAAATCTTCATTGCGTATCATGCCTGTCGTTGTTTCTGTACTATTCTTAACGCAAATTTGCACCTCCAAAATAAATCAAGATTTTTTGCATTCCCTTTAAAAACCGTAGCAATGTCTCTGATTACCATTTTATATAAATAATAAGCGGGTTTTAAACTTTTGACCTCTTGCAATTCAAATATTTTTTCGAAACTCTTTCATAGAAAAATTTTATAATTCAAAATCTACTCCGATTTACAACTATTTTGAAGTTTTTTTTTTCTTTTTTACATTGAGTTTCAGACCCATTTAAGTCTTATGTTGGCTGTTGCGAGATGCATTTATTTATATGTATCACTACTAATACTATAATATAATTTTCTTAGCATGCCTTGAGTTCTATTAATAGAGGCGCCCTTCATTGTTTGCAAAGAGCTGAGATGCGCCCTTGCTTAGTGAAAGGTTGGACAGCCCTGTTCTAAGGTATGGTCAATCGAATAGTGATGACCATTATACCCTACTAGCACATAGGGGGTGGGGGGCAGGGGGGGCAATATTCAATACAGGTATGGGTGGGTCATGTGACATATCCTTGTAAAGGTCTTGGCCTGGGCTATCCATATCTGTATATGTCTTCATAATATAGTTCAATTTTCAGACTCCAGGGGGCATTTTTAAGCATTTTTGGTTTTTTCTCCTTCCTCCACTTTGTAGTGTATCATTTTATAGGTCTTGACTTGTAGACCTCAAATATCTTGAATTGATTGGTAGAACTGATGTAAAATTACGTATAAGAAAGGATTACCAATTTTTTTTTCAAACCAGATATTTTTAAAAGTAAAAATTTCGAATTCAAATATTAGGCGAACTGTTGATTTTAGATGGGTAAAACTTACGGCTGTCAAGATATTCTAAGGTTGGTCAATCGAATAGTGCCATTATACCCTAGCAGCACATAGGGGGTGGGGGGCAGAGGGGCAATATTCAATACAGGTATGGTGGGTCATGTGACCTATCGTTGCAAAGGTCTTGGTCTGGGCTATCCATATCTGTATATCTCTTCATAATATAGTTCAATTTTCAGACTCCAGGGGGCATTTTAAAGCTTTTTTTTATCTTTTCCCTTATCTCAATTTGTAGTGTATCATTTTAAAGGTCTTGACTTGCAGACTTCAAATATCTTGAATTGATTGGTAGAATTGATGTAAAATTTCGTATAAGAAAGGATTAAGGTTTTCTTTTCAAACCAGATTTTCCTAAAAGTAAAAATTTCAAACTCAAATATTAGGCGTACTAGACTTACGGATGTCAAGATATCCTAAGGTATGGCAATCGAATAATGTTGACCATTATACCTTAGTAACACATAGGGGGCGAAGGACGGGGAGGTACAAAATTCAATACAGGCATGGGTGGGTCATGTTATCTATCGTTAGAAATATCATAGCCTGGGCTAGCTATATCTGTATATCTCTTCAAATATAGTTCAATTTTTAGACTTCAGAGGGCATTTTTAAGCATTTTTCGGCTTTTGTCCTTTACTCTTTATTGTAGTATATCATTTTAAAGGTCTTCACTTGTAGACCTGAAATATATTCTCATCTTCTATTTTGCTTACCTATCCTGTAAATAGAGGGCACTTTTTAAGCTTTTTTTTTTCTGTTTTATATCATTTTATAAATCTTTACTAGTACTTTTCACCTTTCATGATTTCACCATTTTTATACCAAATTTTAGCCAAATTAGAGCTTTCCGCTTTAGAGCTTTACATTTTTTGTTTCTTCCGATCCATCTCGTGTGACATATCGTTGGAAAGTTTTATAATTTTCTCTTTTTTTTGGCCCCATCTCTCCCTTTACCAATCTGGTTACACGCTCTTCGCATTTTTTAGCTCACAGGCTGTCAAAACCTGAGAGCTTATGCGCCCGCCGGCTCTGTATGTACGTTACTTATGTATGTACGTATGCGTGTAACGCGATATCTCTTGATAAAAATATTTGATTTGCTTCAAATTTTGAATATAGGTTTATTCTGATAAGGCGCTTCCCTGATTAGTTTTGGAAGTTCATTGGATCCTATAAAGGGAGAGAATGGGAGGCTATTTGCACTTAATTTAAATAAATGGTTTTTCATGCAGAATTATCAAATTTCATTCAAATATCAGATATAGGGTCATTCTGATAACGCGCCTATATGATTAGTTTTGGGTGTTTAATGGTTAAATATAAAGGGGGGGGATGGGTGGTTATCCTCTTAATTTTAAGTAAATGGGTCATTCACGCATAATTTACGGATTTTCTTCAAATTTTGGATATATTTTCATTCTAATAAGGTGCTTTCCTGATTTGTGCTGGGTATTCATTGGTTACGTAAAAAGATTTGGGGGCTACTCTTCTTAACCGTTTAAACGCCAATGTTCCCAAATGGGAACATAGCATTATTTGCAATGCAAAACATATATTTTGCAATATAATTACGATGTTCTTATTTTTCCTATAAAATATAAGGTTGATTTCAACTAGTGAAAAAAAAAATTATGTTTAAGCATTTATCACAGGTATAAAGAGTATGCAAATTCCTTAATTTACATAAAAATATAATTTTTGTTTTTATCGTTTTCTCTTTATTACTCACATTTGACCACTAGGAATCTAAATGTTTTTGGAATTCGAGAAAATACTCAAGAAGAATATATAATAGCATATAGCGGAAAATAATTTGTTATATTTGCTTAGGTTGTCATGCAATAATTATGTACCAAAATTAAAACACTGAAATGAAAACAGCCAAAAAACTGCAAAAATATTTTCTTTTGTTATTTTTTTTATTTGTATGCATAAATCAAAACATTTGAAGTTGTAATATGAGAAAAAAAAAAAAAATTATTATTACATTGCGATATTAATTCGGCGTGTAAACAGTTAATTTAGGTAAATGGTTTTTTTGTGCAGAATTAACCGATTTGTTGCCGATGATAGGTTATGCGCTGCCCGACCACTGAAGGTACAGTTATCCATTAATCCGAACTTAGGTCGCTTCCAACTTCTTCGGATAATCGACGCTCCGCTGTATTTTTATTTCTTTTTTAACCAGAGAAAAGTATGTTGTTTCACTGTTAATTATTCTTAGGAAAAAAAAAAAATCCGTTAACTGCTGAAAATTTGGTAAACATTAAAAAGGAATAATATTTTAAAAGCTGTAAATGAGATGAGGTGCACAGTAAAAAATGAAGACCCAAATTGGGTTGAAAGATTTCTGGGTACAAAATTGTTCCAATTTGGAAAGTTCAGTTTGTTGCACAAAATCGTTTTAAATAAGTCTGATTTTTAATGACATTAAAACGATTAAAATATCTTAGATAGTATATATATTACACTTCAGAAATTTTGATTAATTTAATGTTAATAAAGATTCGCTCTGTTTTGAACCATTTTGGGTTATCTATTTTGGAAACAATACTCTACCATTTTGGAATCCTTACTGTACCATTTCAGGAAAATTACCTATACCCAGAAATCTATCAACCCAATTTGGGTCTTCATTTTTTACTGTGTGTTATATATTTTAAAAAAGAAAAAAGTTTACTCACATATACTTTTTTAAAGCAGAATTTCTGCTTTTAAATTCGTGGATAATTAATAATTAGCATGTGCTGATTGTGTAATTAAATCATCACAGCTATTTTGAAAGAAAATTTGCAATATTTGCATTTCCCACACCCTTTAGAAAGTATTAAAAAGACTGAAAAAAATTTTTTTTGAATAAATTTAGAGCTTTTAAAATTTTATTCATATGCGAATTTTTAAGAAGAATGACGTTTAAAGGAAGTAAGCCTCCATTTGTTTGGTTGAAGGAGTAAGTAGAAAATACATGTGTTTCGGATTAGAAATATACATATATATATATGAATCATTTCTCCCTTTTATTTTTTTATCTAACCGAGATCTTTCTCAAAAAATAAAGTTAAATATAATATAAATTATTATTAAAATTGCATCTAAAAATAATAAAAGATAAATCTTTATTATTCGACTCTAAAATCTGTAATAGCTTACTTCTGTGCCTCCCTAATTGGGAGTGAGGAGTATGAGGTGTTACGGCTCTGCTGATTAGCCAAGTTTTAGAATTACTAATTTTGAGCTCATCTGTGTAAATCTAAAAATATCGTTATATCGATTTCATTATCGATTCTAGAATTTAGAAATCGATTCTTATTATAATCGAAGTCACTTTATACGATGTCGATTTTAATCGATTCTCAAAATTTCCAGAATCAACCATCACTAGTGTGAAGTGAGCAGTTGTGTTTGGGGGGCTATTTTTTGTCAATTAGAGGATTTTGAGGGTGCGAGGGAGGATTTTTGTGATGTCTGTGTGTCGCTAAGTTAAAAGAATGAAGATGATTTAGGATAGATGTTCGGCCACATTTAGACAAAAGTTGAAAAAGAAGTTTTATAATTTTTTACTGATTGAAGCTTATTAAATCATAAAAGCAGTGTTGTATAGTAGGGTATATGGTGATATACGCCTCATACCTTCTGGATTTTTTAAAGGTGTGCAATATACCTTGTGTTTCTCAAGAAAGATATAGTATGTACACTTCTAAGGTATGCCCTCTGCTTAGAGTGTTTATCCTCTGTGATTTTCATGGCTACATCCCTGTAATAAATTTGTCTTTCTGGTGATTATAATAACTTTCTATGGAATATTTTAGATTGAGCAGAATAACCCGTTAAGTAATTTCTTTTAATTTGTACCAGTTTTGGCCATCCCAGTAGTATCATGTAGTTTAACAAACATTTTAATTGATAATAATTAAAAGTAAGGCATTTTTATGCAACATCTCTTTTGTCACACATATATTTGTTTGCTGTATTTAGATAATTTTGCCATTTTTTTTATTTATTTATTTTTATGTATTTTTAAAAACATTAAAGAAACATTCAGGGTGCTTTTTTTTTTTAACTAATGCTATTCAGAGCCACCAGTAGTTCATTTACCTAGAATGGCACAAACTTTCATAAATGAACTGACAAACCATGGGAAAAAATTTCCAACAAAAAATAAATAAAAAATACTTCCAATCACTGCTGATTGCAGAAAATTTGATGCTGTACATGAAAAGAAAATATCAGCAACAGACAAAATTAATAATTTGGATAAAATGCCATGTTTTATTCATCATACTCACTTTCCCAATGAGGAATTTGACCACATTCAATGTAACCACTGTTCTCTTGAACCTCACCTTGCATTCTTTTTCGATGGTCGAGCATAACATGTCACATGGAATAACCCTTACTGGTGATTGGAACTGCAGTAGATTCTCTCAAATCCGCAACCCTAAAATCCACAACTACACACATAATTTATGGATGTAAACAATAAAGCATTCAGTTCTGCTGTAGGGACAAAGTTTGGCTTTATTGTTTCATATTACCGTAAAATCCCGTTAATCCGTCCTTCCCGATCAAACACCTCCTCCCCACTTTATAAAAGATTGGAAAATTTCAAAAAATCCCGAGAAAACGCCCTCCCTCTAAAAAAAATAGCTGAAAACGGATCGCTTGAGAACGGTTGAATTGTGTTGAAATGATTGAATCATGAATATTTAATGAAATGTGCATTTTTCAAGATTTTTTAATTGATTTCATGCTTTTTTGGCCTTTTTTTTTTACAAATTTCTCCTTTTTTCGACGAAATTTACATTTTTTTTTAAATGCAAATTTTCTCAAGTATTGCTTCAAGTTTCAAAATTTGTGATTCGTTCAAAGATTCACGATTCATTCATTTTATCATGATTCATCCTTGCAAATTTTGTGAAACGATTGTGGAAAAATCCTGTGTAAAGCGCCTCCCTCTAATTATTTTACGATTTTTCGTCACCTTTATGGAGGGGGGGGGGCAGATTAACGGTATTTTATGGTAATTCCATATATGTTTTAATTTTTGTTAATATTACTCAAATCATGTCTTTTACATGAAGGAAAAATAAATTTTTTTATGAAAAAAATTAAGATATTGCTGATATCATTGATAATCACAATATTCTTACCAAATATATTTATTCATTAATAAAGTCATTTTGGTTATTAAGTCTGACTAAATCTGAAATAAAACTTCCTTAGTTTATAATTTTGATGTGAATTGGTAATGTACCTTTATGAGGCAAGTTTTATCGAATAATTTAGAGAAAGTACATTTCATCTTTATAATGAATATTTAATCATATATTATTGATTATTAAGTTACCTTTGTTTTTAATATTTTAATCATTTTAAAAATTATCTATTTTTTTTTTTTTAGTTTATTACTTATTTCATTAGTTTATTATAATTTAAACATTTGTTATAGTTTTAATTGCATACAGTTAAAGATCGATAATACACGCACCCATAATTCACAATTTTCTATAATTCGCATTACTTTATGAATGTAAACAATGATAAACAGTTTAAAAAATTTAATAATTCGTAATCAAAAAAATTTTTTTAAACAAATAATAAAGAAAAATGAAAAAATCATAATAAAACATACATTTTTTGTTACTATAACTTTTTTATTTTATTAACTGTAAAAAAATGGATTACGGCATTATGGAACATAGGTAATTATTTTTATTTAAATGTACATACTTATATATATATATATATATATATATATATATTCTTTAATAAAATAACGTTAAAAAGACATTTTTTGAGATAGTATATTAAAGTAATTATTAGATTTCATATTTATCTTTTCATATTATACTAATTAAAGAATTTGCTAGCTAGAAATAATAAAATGGCATATAATATACATAATACTCTATAATCCACAATATTCCATAATCCGCACAACCTTTGGCTGAAGCGTGTGCTGATTATAGAACGTTGACTGTATATTCAAATTGCTGTTTTAAAAATGTAAACAAAGCAATGACCAGAAAACTGCAAAATTCTAAAATACGCACAACCTCTGGTTCCAAGCTTTGCAGATTTGAGGGAGTCTACAGTTTTTTTTTTCTTGGAATCTTTTTCTTTTTGCTTTCATTAGTCCCCTTGTAAATTTTAAATCAGTTCTGGTTATTAAAATTTTCTACAGAGAGTTCTAAATAGTGTCAACTTAAAAGCAAACACCCTGTACTTAAGTTGATTTTAACTGAAAATATAAGCTAAAAAACAAAGAATGTATTGGATTCACAAAAGAGACAAGAGTGCCTATAGAACATAAAACACATATTTTAACATATTGCATATTTCATCAGTTTTACAATTAACTATGGATTCTAGACTATTTAAAATTAAAATACTTAAATGCTCTTCAAAGAGTTACCTTTCTTGAAATCATTTTCTGATTAATTTTCATTTATGTTTGCTTGTGGTGTCTTATTTATGTATTCTGCATCTTTACAAGTTATTTTAGAATTTGAATTCATTAGGGAATCATGGCATTTCATGCCTGGTCTTCCAAGTTGAAATTAATTTTCTATCTTGTCTTTTCACCAATTTTATTGTTAGAATCTCAAAATTATTCCATTTTCATAGGAAATAGCATTCTGATAGTTTTTAAATTCAACTTTTCAATTTTATTTTTAACTTGAATTCTTAGTACTTAGTTGCCCATTGGCCTAATCACTCTGGGTTTAAGAGGTTTTTTTCTAATTTTAGATTGCCTTGTGTTAGTTAGGGTCTTAAAAAGATCTTTACAGAAGGCATCTCCCTCCTTTTCGGGCCCATATCCCTCCTTTAGATAACTGGCTTTCATAAACAGTCCACCCTGGTACTTAGACCTACAGCTTTAGATTACATTAATTAGAGAAATATTATTCAATTCTTCAAACATGTGGTTCGGACCTCTCAACTGGTAGACGGCAGGTGCTGGGTTCGAACCCAATCGCGGCTGTCGGCCTAACCGTTCGGAGTTTTCGTGGTTTTCTTCGAACCTTGCGTAAATACGGGTTAGGTTCCCTTAGAAAGACCCCCACGAAGGGCATTCCCCCCTGGTCCTATATCCCTAGCGCAGATAATCGGACGTCAAAATTCAACCAACCAACCAACCATCTTCAAACATGTGATGTAATGTAGAATGAGGTACTCCAAATTTTAGCTATCTTGTAGTAATGACAATACACTTTGAATGACCTTAATTCTATCTTAGAAAAGTGCTCAATCTAGAAAATTTCTTAATAACACACAATTGTCTTTTTTTAAACTTTTTTTTATGAATCCTGTTTGTAGTAAAGATTTTAATAATATTTATTTGGTATTTCTAAATCCTTGTGCCTAAAATCTTGCAAAAATTATACAACTCCTTCATTTCTTTTAAAAAGACACAAAAATTCATTTAATCATGCGGTAATTTTATTGAACTTTTTAATTTATAAGTCATAAAAATTTCCAAATTTTCTAAATATAATGCTAAAATTTCCACTATAATTAATCTTGTAACCGAAACTGGAACATAATGTTGTACCATGTACACATACCAAATTTAAAGCACCAGTTTTGGCCACCCTTCCTTGAACTATTAAAATAATCAATTTAAATGTAAAATTGCAATAGGCAGAAAGGTTACTTCATAAAAATAATGCTAATTTGTTTCAGAAAAAATAAAGTCTATAAATGCCTAACGTTGAAAGATTCTGAAAACTTGTTTGCTTAGCAAAACTCTTAAGTTTGTGATCACACACTACAGTTTTACACATTTATATTTTTTTGCAAGTCTTATTTTATCAAAATATTAACAAATAGAATTGGAAATGATAAAAGTGTATTTGATTTAAAAGTAAGAATGCATATAATTTCTTAACATCAATTTACAGGCTAAATAGTGGTCAAAGCAATTAACATCAATTTACAGACTAAATAGTGGATAAAGCAATCCAATGTGGCAAAACTGGAGCATCTACCCTTAATAAGAGTCGATTTTAAAGTAAGGTTCATAAAAAGGAACTTAAGTACTATTGAAAACGTTAGACATTATTTCTTTAATTTAAACAATATGTAAAAAATATTTTTTGTGTATTCATATAGATGTGGCGAAAAAAAATTAAACACCTTCTACTAATTCCTCAACAAATTAACCATAGAAAAAAATTCCTAATTCAGAATGATTGTAAATAAAGTCTACTTTTAAATGTGTATAAAATTTGCTTAGGAGGTCATCTACATGTTAAAACGAATCCTAAATTTGTTTTTTTTTTCTATAGCAGTACCCAATTCTGACAGCATGAATGAACTCTACACCTTTCTGTTAGCCTAAAAACAATTTTTTGCGCAATTTGTATGGTAAATGAATTATTTCATGAGAAATTTATTATTTTACAAGGAGCATATTTTAGGAGCTTTATCCAAATTGAAGTTCAGTACTCAGTTGTTGACCGAAAATGTCCCCCTTCTTGATCAAGCATCAGGCACCACTCAAGCAATCATTGAAGACTGCTAGATTGCAGGATACCATAAGAAGTTTCAACATACTTTGCGTCAAACTTGCAAATGATTACAATCAATCACAATCAATCGCTTTCTCACACAGAAGTTCGTTGTCTATTAAAAGGTATTTGTCTGAATCATTTTTCGATACATTTGATTCAGTATTACACTTAACTGAAAACAGAAATGGTAAAATAATAACACCCCCCCCCTCATCAAATATACGCTCGTCTGTATAGAAATCCATTTAAAAGTGCAGTTAAAGTTTTTGTCATGGACTGGGCACTTCAGAGGAGATCAATTATTTTCTCTATATAACTTCCTACAAAGGTAGACACGCCATCACCGCCCCCTTTGACTTTCCTAACGCCCCCATTTTTCTTTAGACTCTTGTGTTATTATAAATATTTAGAATGTTTAAATTCATTTAATTAAAGATTCTAAACATGTCTGTCAAATTATTCCTGTCATTTTTTAATATAATCAGGTTTTTTATTATTTTATCATTTCTGTTTTCAGTTAAGTGTAATACTGAATCAAATGTATCGAAAAATGATTCGACAAATACCTTTTAGGAGACAACGAACTTCTTTGTGAGAAAGCGATTGATTGTAATCATTTGCAAGTTTGACGCAAAGTGATAATGGCATCTTCACTACAAAGTGAAACAAATGTTTTTCTTTCTTGTGAAATAATTTTCACACAAAGTTGGCTAAAAATTCCTGTTATTTAATTAATTGCTTCTATTCTTATTTCTTCTATTCTTATCTTTAATAATGTAATGAAGTGACGTATATATGTGTTCATTCTAAATTTTTGAAACCAAATGCTGATAATGTGTAACGGAATATACAGAAAGCACATTTAGTACTGCTTGTTTGAAATGCGTTAATGAAACCCTTCTGATGTACCATTGTTGCTGAAGCAACATCAGTAGCAAGTGAGAAAATACTATGAAAACGAATTTATTTCTCTTTGACTAACTTCGTGGTATTAAATAAATAAAATGGTTTGATATACGTAGTTGACTGTTTTAAAATTTTCTTTTCCAAATTTAAAAAATAAGACGCATCTTTGTCTTTTCTGTCAGCACGCATTTATTCAAATGCTCTTGTAGTCTAGAAAACTTTATAATTTCATAAAAAAAAACTTTTTGGTAAATTAAGCACATAGGTAACAATTGGTTGGTGCGTAGATCCATATTTCAAATATTCAACACTGTACTACCGACATTTTTTCTTCGATTAAGATATTTTGAAATATAAAACTTTTCCTTATTTAAGTTTAAATAAAATTACTTTTGAACAAATTTATAAATATAATGATTTTTACCACTTTCAAAAAGATTAAACGAATTTCTTGAACTGATTCAAATCACGGATTCGTTTAAAAAGCTCCGTTTAGGCATGTGTCCTCATACTTCAGAATTTTTCGAAATACAAGTTAATAAAAAATCATGCTTTTTAAAACTTTTATCCAGCAAATTATCCCGAATTTTGTACTCTACAGTTTTTGAATTCATAATGATTTTAATGCGAGTCATTTGCGATTTTTTGTGTTTCGCTCTGATATTTTGACATTCATGAAAGATTGACACAACAATGTTTTTAACCTGATATGATAAAATTTTGTTCTCCGCGATTTTAACCCTTCTTGGTGTTCATGGCGATTTTTTTGACATCAGTAAAATAAATTCATTCCCCCTCCCTCATCAAATATACGCTCGTCTGTACAGAAATCCATTTAAAAATGCAGTTAAAGTTTTTGTCATGGACTGGGCACTTCAGAGGAGATCAATTATTTTCTCTATATAACTTCCTAAATAGGTAGGCACGCCATCACCGCCCCCTTTGACTTTCCTAACGCCCCCCATTTTTCTTTAGACTCGCTACCGCCCCCCCCTGGAAAGCTCCAGCGCCCACTGGGGGGGGGCGGTACCGCCCCCGTTGGGAACCTATGCTTTAGATGATATTAAATTACAGAATTTTCTCCTCAAATTTACTTTTCATATTATTTATAATAAGTTGTTTATCTTTAAATTGTTGCTATTTATTTTATTTATAATTTATTCTTTACACTGTTAGGATACTTATATTAGTTATTGACAAACCTTTGATTCTACTAACGTCAGATAATTGGGGGTTTACTGTCGTTTTTAATTCTATGGTAGAAATTTTAATACAATTTATTTTCTACATTGATTTTAAATTTTCTTTATAACTTTATTACTTTGCTTTTTAATGAAACGTAAAAACTTGTATTAATTCATTTTATTTTATTGCAGATGCTTAAAACCTTTCATCTGACACATCATATCACTCACAATACCTTGAATGTGTGAAACAAATGCAGCAAATTATTTTTTATTTTCGAAAAAGCAGCTTTTACTCACAGCCAAGAAAACCTTTTATTTCTGAGTTATGCAAGACAAATATCCCTCAAAACAGTCTTTTTTATGTGAGATATGCAACAAAGAATTCTCATATAAGAGTCTTTTAAGCAGCCATCTGTTAATTCATACTGGTGAGAAACCTGTTGTATGTGAGATATGTAACAAGAAATTCTGTCAAAAGAGTAATTTGAGCCGCCATCTGTTAATCCATACTGGTGAGAAACCATTTGTTTGTGATATATGCAACAAGAAATTCTCTCAAAAAAGCATATTAAGCAGACATTTGTTAATTCATACTAATGAGAAATCTTTTATATGCGAAATATGCAACAAGAAATTCTCTCAAGAGGGCAATTTTACCAGGCATCTGTTAATTCATACTGGCGATAAATTTTTTTTATGTGGGTTATGCAACAAGAAATTCTCTGAAAAGGGCCATTTAAGCAGCCATCTGTTAACGCATACTGGTGAAAAACCGTTTGTGTGTGATATATGCAACAGGAAATTTTCTCAAAAATTTTCTTTAAGCAGACATCTGTTAATTCATACTGGTGAGAAATCCTTTGCATGTGAAATATGCAACAAGAAATTTACTCGACAGAATGATTTAAGGAAGCATCTGTTAATTCATACTGGTGAGAAACCTTTTGTATGTGAGATATGCAAAAAGAAATTCTCTCTAAAGCATCATTTAAGCAACCATCTGTTAACTCATACTGGTGAAAAACCGTATGTATGTGATACATGCAACAAAAAATTCTCTCGAAAGGACCATTTAAACAAACATCTGTTAATACATACTGGTGAGAAACCTTTTGTATGTGAGATCTGCAGCAAGGAATTTTCTAAAAAGAGTGATTTAACCAGGCATAACTTAAAACAAAAACCGTGTATGCGAGAAATGAAACAATAAATTCTCTCGAAAGGGAGATTTACGCAAGCATCTGTTAATTCATACTGCTGAAAAACCTTTTCTGTGTTCGATATGCAACTAGAAATTTTCTCAGAAGTATGCTTTAATTCATATTGAAGAGAAACATTTTGTGTGAGAAATATGTGTTAAAAGATTTTTTCAAAAGATTTGTTTAAGGAAGCATCTGTTAATGTCATACTAATGAGAAATATTTTATAAAAGTTAAAGAAAAATAAATTACAAAAAAACTATCTGTGCTATATTTTGCTCCTAAAATTTGTTGATTGCGGTTAACTAATCGTAGCATATTTCAGAAGTAACGAAACATTTCTTTCCGTTTACTGCAGTGCACAAAAAAAGCAGTGAAAAACAGAAATTCGACTGTTTAAACCATTAAATTAGCAGATCAGGAGCTATTACCATGAGCCCTGGCAAACACCATTTTATTTTTAGGATGCTTTATATTATTTGAAAATATTACAGAATCTCCATTTTTTTAAACACTTATATGCCTGTAAAATTTTATAATTATTGATAGTATTTAAATTATAAAAACATTTGTCAAACCCGATTTCTTACAAAAAAGTTCTTTGATGGTAAAATTTATTTTCTTATCAATATTTAAGCTGAAAATATTAGTTTTAAAAAGGGTATGACCTATTGACTTACGCATAATATTGGGGAAAAAAATGTCTGTTAAGGTTTTTGATACACTTGTTGTTACTTTAAAAGGTAACAACTGTCTGATAATATTTGAAATATAAGTAAAGGTTGGTAAACATATTTTTAAATTATGCTTTTCTCATCAGGCTTGTATTAAAAGAAAGTATTCTAATTTAATTGTCATGTTATTACTGATACCTGTTGCAATCTTTTAAGTTCCTTAATTTCAAGGTCGCTTAATCTGATTGTTTATTCGTAAATGAATAACAGTCAGGTGTGAGATTTAAATGTCAATAAATATTGGAAAAAACATTGAAATGATTCCTTGCCTCATCCAATTAAATCTCTAAAACATTCCATCATACTTTTAAAAAAAGTTATGACTTTGATACAGCTCATGCCCAACTAACTATGACTTACCTCTTTCGAATGACACATGTTGACATGTAATTGATATAAGGTACTGAGATTTACCATGCCACATTCCTTCTTGAAAATGAATTATGTACGATCAATCCGGGTAACTTTGCTTCACTTTTGCGAAACTTTGATCCATTTGGTCATGGTGGAACATTCACTAATTATTTCCAATGAGCTACTAAATTCACACTAGTGTATCTATCTATATTTTGAGACTAAAACTTTGCTGTTAACCTAAGTGGTGTAGCAGATTTAATCTTTTTTTTTTTTTTTGGACCAAAGCTACACTGATTGACTGTAGCATTTGTAGATCGTTCAGAGGGACGTTCAAAATAATTTCATTTTATAATATGGTCTATGTGGAAAATCTTTTGTGGTTTTTATTTTACATTATTTGAAAAAAAATATTGAATGAAATGAGTATGAATTTCTGAGATTTCCTGAAACATGCTTTCTGTAGAATAGGGGGTGCAAAGTATTTATTATCCGTTTACATTTTGTATATTGTCGTTTGTAAGTATTCCTTTTTTCAAAAAAAAAAATGAAGCAAAGCTTATAATTGAGATTTAGAAAAATTACCAAAACACCCATTCTTATCTTTAATGTAGAAGTAAAGATAGTGAATACAGAGATGAGAATTTTCGGCTTTTCACCCGATTCCTGCATGAAATAAGTTGAAAATTGCACATCAAACATAGCAAATGAGGTGTGTTCGTACGATAACAAAGTTTTTAAGATATCCAGGTTTTGGCATAATAGTATACAGTACATCAAATATAGTATCGGCCAAAATCTTTTGTGTGTCCTTGTAAATACTATCTGCTTTCTATTGTACAGGAAGTAACTTGCAGTAATCTTCAGCACCGTATATTAATTTCATAAAATGTGAAATAGTTTAATAGCAGTAATGCAGTAGAACAAACAGTATTTCTCCTCTGTACCATTGTGTAATGGAATACATTTATGTTCCTGTAAATTAATAAAAAATATTCTTAGCACAACAGACTGTGCAGAATGTATTTTTTAGTATATATTTCTTAGATATATGTCAATTCTATTATGTTCCAAAAAGTATAACATCTTTACAATTTCCTTGAAATTATTTTTTTCATTGTAATGGAATGTTTTTCACTTTGTAGCCTCTAATTAAACTATACATCCGATTTTCCTAGACTTTGAAATGACTTAACAAAATTATGCAACAATTATATATTTTAAATTTCAGGCGATTCGGTTGGGTAGTTTTTGTTCTATTATATGTGGACAGATGGACTGAACGACCACTATAGGGGCTACTTATTTATATAATTACGAATGCACCTAAAAAGGAATCACCTGAATTCTCTCCATAAAATCCTCCATTCTTTAGACACAAAATTTGAAACCCTTTTTTTAATTCGATATAAATATATTAACAATAAATAATGTATCATCTAAATGCTTCCCCTTGAAGTTACTTCCATTTTTTTTTACCTGTCTAATAACAAACACTGTTTAATTTTTATAACTCTTTATTTTGAAATTCATTTGTTCTCTGACTTACTTAATAAAAAGATAATAAAATGAAATAAATGAGCATGTGTTTGTAACAGCGTGTATGCTTGTTTGTAACAGTTAAATAAATATCTTACCCAAAATAACCTCCTTTTGCCAAAATCTGTGTTTGTCTGTTGCCTCCCCTTACCCTTCGCTCATATCATGAAAACCTGTTTCTTCTACCCACACATTTCATAAAAAAATTGAAATTTATAAAATTCATAATTTTTTCAGCTATATTTTTGAATTTGTTGTAACGATATTTAATTAATATAATCTATATTCCCCCTCCAACTTCCTCCCAAAATTCCCTTTTTCTCTCATTCTCACTGAAAATGCTTTAAAATCTTTTTTACTTTATTATTACTTTACTGTCTTCTTACAATAACAAAAGAACCATTTAAGTTCCTTATTCCTCCCCATCCGAAAATATTATTTCACACACACACAAATTTATAAATTATTTAATAAATATTTTTACACTGTACTGTTACTTTGTAGCAACAATAAATAAATAATGGTCTAAATCTTCTATTAAATTTTCATTCTCCATCCACAGAAAAATGGGTGACTTTCTAGACAGGAAGGAAAGCAGAAAGATGATTTTAATCTTGTATTACCTAGATATTCTCTCACTTGATACTATATTCTCTAAAGAGGGACAGGAACATTATTTTAAAATCTAAAATATACAAGGTTACTATAAAAGAATCATTTACTTTCAAAACATGATGTATTTCAAAAGTATTATACTCACAAGTATGATTGATATATGAAAATAACCACAAAATATCCAATTTATACATCAGGGCCTGTGAAAGTACTAGTTCAGGTTTGTACACCAGGTGGCGTGTCAGTTTACGTTTTTGAACGATGTAACGTGGCAGTACTAGTTCAGTATCTGTAATGTGTTCAGTCTCTTCCGAAATGGAGGCAAAGCGAGAAGAGTTTCCTCATCCTAAAATATGCGAAAAGTTAATCTGTCATAGCAGAATTATTATTATTTAAAATTATTATTATTACATTATTATTATTATTATTATTACATTATTATTATTATTATTATTATGAATTATTATTACAACATTCATTCAGAAGGCAGACCAGAAAAGAATAGCCTTGTATCACGCTACAGAGTGTATCGATTGAATTGAACTGGACGTATGTTCTGTGATCAAGAGACCATGCACTGGACATTTGTGTAGTGAGAATAAAAATTCGATATTTTATAATTATTTTCATATATCAATCATATTTGTAAATAAAATACTTTTGAATAAATCCGGTTTTTAAAGTGAAGGGTTCTTTAATTGTAACTTTATACATGTGATTTAAGTATGAGAGTTGCAAAACAGCGAAAAAGTGAAAAATTTTCCTTTTTCACACACATACTTAGAAATCTTCTTCTCCCCGTTTGTTGAGAAAGGGTGAAGCAAAAATTTGGATTTCGATTAGGATTTTAGATAAGTCACTTTAAATAAGAAACAGAGCATATTTTATTCTTTAATTAATATTAAAGATGTTAAACTGTGTTCTGTGTAAAAGGACAAAAGTGTATAAGTGAAATTTTTGGGGAAAAGGAAGGTAATTTACACGCTGTTTATTTCTGTATTCGTCTCTGTTTCTTACCTCTTCTGTATTCTTAGCCGATTGCTTTAAAATAAAGTTTCGGACAATTTTAATTTAGGATGTGTGTGTGCGTGAGTGTGTGAAAGAGGATCATGCATTTTGATGTTAAAGAGATAGTTTAAGTGGCAGATTATTTATTTATTTTTACTGGAAAACAATAAACATGACTGATTTTTATAAATAAATGTTTTCAAAATTATAACTTCGTTTGTGTTTTGGGAGGAATGAGGATGAAATATCAGTTCTGAAGAAAACGGATTTGAAATTAAGACGATTTGATAATTGGTTATTTATTTATTGCTCAAGAGAGGAACAAATAGAGGAAATATTTTAAAATAGTTTTATAAATTTTAAACTTTGCAAGCTGTGAGAAGGGAGGGGGGGGGGAGAAAACTGTAGTGGTGTATATATTTTTGTTATTAAATATCATTTAAAATTATTTTATTATCATTATGTATTTTTGTAATTCAAATAATAATAATAATTTTTTGATTGACAGACAGTCTCGTTTTTCTAAAGAAAGTGCAATTTTTTTTATCTTTGAAATTTGGTAATTAAACAAATTATACTTACTGAATAGCTTACTGAATAGTTAATACTAATTTTATTAATTTTGTCACTTTGCTTGGTTATTAGAGATGAGAAACAGAGCTAATTTTGATAAACATGTTGCATAGTTCCATCTTTGTGTAAGTTATAGGTTCCAACTACTTGTAATTTTTGTTATATATAATCCACCATTACAGATTTCAATAAAGCTCTGTGTTTTTGTTCTTACTGATGGAGAAAAAAGATAGATGGAGGTGCAGTATGCCCTAAAATCGGCTTGTAATAAATGTTGTGTTACATATTGATATTTTACTGCCTGATTTGATGCGGCATACCCCTAAAATGAAAACAGACCTGACGCATGTTTAAAAAGGCTAGTGGTTTTGTACAGTTTTTAAGATAAAAAACAATACCTACTTTGACTTTTCAATGTTGTTTGATCCCTTTAAAATTTGTAGATTAAATAACTCTCTTTGGTGATACAGTCAAAGATTTATAATCCGCACAAGCTGGGGCCAAAGGTTGTGCGGATTACAGAGTAAATAGGATTATGCGTCATTTTATTATTCTTAGACAGCATTTTAATTTTATAATCAGTATAATATGGAAAGAAAAATGTGAAAACTAGTAATTAATTTAATAAGTAATCTCAAAAAATGCATTTTAAAGTTATTTTACTTTTATAAAATGATATACATGTGCACTTAAATAAAAATAATTACATATGTTCCGTAATACAGTTTGTTGTTTCTGTTAATAAACAAAAGAGCTATATTAAAAAAGTAGATAAGCGATACGTGGGATCTTTTAGCTGCTGAAGAACTTGAAGCATCATTACTATGCTCTTCGTTATTCATTTTGCACCTTGCATATGCATTACAGTAAAAAGTAAAATCAATACTAGACGACACGTGAGTCGTAATTCATAAATATCAACTCATTAACTGTGCTTGTTGCCAAATTAAGAACGTACAATGAAAAAAAGAGCTCCCAGCTAAAGTTTTGTTTCCAGAAAGATCGGATCTTGAGAAATCAATCAGAGTTCGCCTGTAGTTGAAGGTTCCCGCTTGCATTTCGTGACGTTCGCGAAACCTCGGCAATCTATCACTATGATTGATTACATTGATTCGACTGTTTCAACCCATAATATCTAGTTCTCAGTTGGTGCTGTGTTACTGCTAGGACGCGCGACGCACACGAAATAAGCGTTTTCATTGGTTGTTTACTCATCTGAACTTACACAAACTGAAATAGCTACGAATGAAAAGTCGGCGTTTCGAACGTTCAGTAAGCTTAGGTGCGTTCCATAATACAGTTTAGTTTTTTACTGTTAATAAAATAAAAGAGTAAATTAAAAAAAAATACATGTTTTATTATGATTTTTCCGCGGATTTTAGATCCTTGACTGTACATATAAAACTAGCTGGATGTGGCAAATTTTCTTCTATTTTATAGACGTTAATATCTCCATGGAAACGAAACATAGCAGCATCACCTGTTTTAGTATATGAACATTTCGAGCCCTGGAGGTTTCCTCCGGAGATCCTAAGTTTTTGAATAACTGAAATCTTTAGTAACATTTTATGTGTTGTATAGTACCATATTTTCTTTTTAAGGGCAGACATATACTGTCGAAAAAAATTGTGAGTTATTCTATCTATTGTAACTCGTTTTGTTGCAATGCCTAATCATTTTTTAAGTAAAATTTTGAGACATCCTGTATATTATTATAAAGGCTGATTAAACTTAAAAACCAGTCCGATGTGGCAATCCCAAAACTTTCTTCTATTTCATACACATTAATTCTCCCAGAAAAATGAAGAATATAACAGCATCGCTGGTTAAGTAAGTTGCATTAAAATCTAATCTGCAACAGTTTGTTTCAAGTTCTAACTGAATCTGAAATTTGATAAAAAAACTGTGTTTTAGTATTCGATATAGAATCCTCACAGAAATCGTAAAAAAAGTGGCCAGAAGTGCCACCTGTTCAGCGATTTACTCCAAAAACTAAAGAATAATAATTTATATTAGGAACTAACAGAATTTAAAGTTTGGTGAAAATTTGTGCATTAGTTATTAAGATTGAGCTATTCCGATAATCATGAACAATGCCTCATAGTGGCGCCACCTGATGAGCAATTTACTCTAAAAACTAAAGAATACTAATTTTATAAGAGTGACTAACTGAATCTGAAGTTTCATGAAAAATCGAGCCTTAGTTTCTGAGATAGAGCTCTATTGAATAGAGCTCTATTGATAGAGCTCTCAATAGCTCTATTGAAATAATCGTGAATAATGCTGCATAGTAGGCCACCTTCTAACCAATTTTCTCGGAAAATTAGACAATATTAATCTATATCAGAGACTAACTGAATCTGAAGTTTCATAAAAACTCCTTATGAGCTATTGCGATAATCATGAATAATCCCGCATAGCAATGCCATTTATTGGGAGATATGTATCAAAATATAATCATAAGCATATTATATCAAAGACTAACAGAATCTGAAGTTTTATGAAAATCCAACAAGTAATTCTTGAGATATAGCTAGTGTGGAAATCGAGATAAAAGCAGCATAGAAGTGCCACTTGTTTCGCCAAAAACTACTTAGCATCAATCATATCAGGAACTACCTGGATATAAATTTTTATTAAACTTCGTGCATTTGTTCTTAAGATAAATCACTCACAAAATTTGTGTTACATACAACCATAAACTCACAGACAGCCATTTTGTACAAGCATGTTTTTTGAAAACTGTGACCCCTAAAACATGCAAATCCTTCGAAAACAGGAATTCGTAATTTTTCATGAATCCAATGCTTTCTTCTTCTAAAGATAGTAAAAAATAAAACTGCAAGCATTCAGTGAAATAATTTTTTAGTTTTTATCAGTCCAGATAGAGGAGTGTCTCGATATGAGCCTATGGCAGTGTTTACTGTATCGGATGCACACCTACACATATGTACCTACTTGTACGAAAAAAAATATCTTGAGTTAAGTCACACCTAAGAATGTGTAATTTGATAATTTAATACATGAATTTCTACAATTTAAGGAAAAGAAAATTGTACAATATACTTCTTAATTTGTAGTTAAAACTCAGTGTGATTTGTTTTAATTTGTCTTGTTTATTATTTTTCTTTCTCTTTTTAGATTCAATGGTGGATAAAACTTTTTTTCGCTGAAGTTCAGTAAGTGTCCTTGGATGAAAATGGCGCCAATCTCTTCATACTGATGGTTCGAAGAAGAATCTGTTAACATCTGAAATTAAGCTTATTCATTTAAGAAAATGTCATCGATTACAGAAAAAAAATCTTCCTCCTGTGAACAGCACATTGTTCCTGAAGATGGGGATAAGGAAAAACATTCCTCCACTGATATAGGAGAAAAAATTTTTATTTGTGAAGTGTGTTCCAGAAAATTTTCTCAAAATTGTAATTTGAGAACACATCTCTTGACACATACAGGTGAAAAACCTTTTGTTTGTGAAATATGCACTAAAGGATTTTCTCAGAATCGTAATCTAAAAAGGCATCTCTTGATGCATACTCTAGAGAAATCTTTTGTTTGTGAAATATGTTCTAAAGGATTTTCTCAGAAAAATGATCTAAAAAGGCATCTCTTGACACATACAGGTAAAAAACCTTTTGTTTGTGAAATATGTACCAAAGGATTTTCTCAAAATGGTAGTCTCAAAACCCATCTCTTGACTCATACAGGAGAAAAACCTTTTGTTTGTGAAATATGTTCCAAAGGATTTTCTAATAATGGTGGCCTCAAAACCCATCTCTTGACTCATACAGGAGAAAAACCTTTTGTTTGTGAAATATGTTCCAAAGGATTTTCTAATAATGGTGGTCTCAAAAACCATCTCTTGACTCATACAAGAGAAAAACCTTTTGTTTGTGAAATATGTACCAAAGGGTTTTCTCAGAGTAGAAGTCTTAGAATCCATCGTTTGACTCACACTGGTGAGAAACCGTTTGTTTGTGAAACATGTTTTAAAGCATTTTCTGATAAAAGTAATCTAAAAAGACATCTCTGGACTTCACATGGTTAAGAAAATTTGATGAGTGCGTCATTTTGGTGGCAATATGAATGAATTGGAATAAAAGTTCTAACAGTTATTCAGTTGTTGAAAAGTTGACTTTAAACAAAGTTGCAAATTTTGAAAAATGTCTCCTATTTGGACGGAAAATCAAATTTCAAGATATCTGATGCAAGAAAGTGTGCTTCGCATCAAATCAAACAGTGTTAACTAATTTGACACTAATGTATAATTATTAACTCGTAGAGACTGTATTAATTTATCGAGTTGAACTAATGGATGATTTTGGCTGAGTTACATGCAGTCTTTCCTTTTGTTTCGTTGCAATCTGATTTTTTGAAAAATAACTGTAATGCTTTTGCTAAATTTTATATCCTTTTATATTTAATTTTATATTTCCTTTTAATTTTATATTTTTATTTTATATATATTTTGGAATAAGAGAAGACCTAAATGTTCAAGAAAATTCAATGAGTCCATATAGGTCTTGTTGCGGGTCAATAAATTGTTGAAACGGTTATTAAGTTGTTGGACAGTTGAAC
Source organism: Maratus speculifer (assembly GCA_964019185.1). NCBI lineage: Eukaryota > Metazoa > Arthropoda > Arachnida > Araneae > Salticidae > Maratus > Maratus speculifer. The sequence goes on along the minus strand of CAXHSM010000349.1, from coordinate 3,610,074 downwards.
ATTTTTTTAAAAGCTGCGTATTACAAATTGTAATTAATATCTGTAAGCATACCGTGATGAAAAGAGGTAGAGAGTGATTTCATGAACTAAAAGTAGGATTTGCAGGAAAGAATTGTAACATATTCATTTCTTCATCCTCTTCAAATGTGCTCTTTTATGTTTTTTATATTGTTTTTGTGCATAATGCATTGTATATTTTAAAAGCTTTTTTTATTTTTTTGTAACATTAGAGTTTTTTGAAAGTAAATGCTGTTTTATACGAATGTTGAAGTGCATATTTTGATTAACATTTATGTTTTCTTGCGAAGTGTCTTTGTTCTGGGTTCCCGAACCTTTTGAAACACTGTTAATGTAGAAATAATATTTTTTAAGAAATGTTCAAATGAACGATTATCTTATGAGGATCAACAATGTGACCTCTAAAAAATGACTTTTAAGTATTATTTTTATAAACACACATAAAACAACTCATGTTCGTTCATAAAAAAGACATAAATTAACCAAAAGGAAAAAAATAATTTTAAAAATACAATACACAATGGTTATCAACTATATAATGATTATATCTTTGTCAATTTAAAAAGCTGATTTGTGTCATATTGTTGCCAGGTATTCCATGAAATTCGGGTCTCCAAATTCTCTAGACACCAGTAAGTAAATTTCTTTGCCTTTCTTTTTTAAAAGTAATTTTCTTTGCCTTATCTAATAGCAGAATGTTCGGCAATTAAAGATGGCGAAATATACTATTAGAAATGATTGGTATTTGCACCCCTGATTTATTAGGGACACCAAATAACGCTGAATATAGGATGTACCTTTTCTGTCGCCATTCATTCTAGCTTCGTGTATAATCTTCAGGAGATTTGTAAATCTTTTATTAAGAAACTACTTCCGACACATGAAAAGACACATTCACTCATGACAGAAATTTTTAAAGATTCTTGCTTGCATTTTAATATTTTTAAATATTATATTTTATTGAATAGCTGAGGTTGGTCTGTTCATAGGTCAATTTTTACTTTTTTCAATTTTATTTATAGATTATTTTTATGATGATGCTTTTATTTTCGAAACCAGCTTCAAAATTTAAAATGTTCTCATTAAAATACATGAAGACTAAATCGAAAAAGTACAATGTAAAGATCAATCTCAGCTATCCAATGCAAAAATAAATAAATAAATAAAAATAATATTTAAAAATTTTGACCTCCAAACTAGTTATGTTAAAAAATTTCTACTTTTGAAATAACATGAACAGGAGCATTCTCATGACTGATGTAGCCACTTAAATGTATCTGTTTTAAATACCAAGATTTAAATAGAGCAGAAATCATTGTGAGAAACAGTTACAGGGGTAAAAAACATTAAATAAATGCTCTTAAAGTTATTTGGTGCCTTGCATGCCAATAGAGTATGTACGTTACCTTTGTCATTTGTCTAAAAATAAGAAGATTGTTTTAGGAAAATTTATGTGCATACATAAAATTGGATTATGCAAAAAAAAAAAAAAAAAAAAAAGAAAAGAAAGAAAGAACTGGTTTTTTTAACGTGTCATACGGTTGTTCTCCATTATAGGTGTTACTAGGCAGTATATTTTTAAAATTAGTTAAGACTGTATCACACGGTAAACAAAAGCCCTGATTATGTTATGAAACGTTTGATTCTCCTGTTAAAAATGACTTTTTTCAATTTTGCCTCTATTAAAAAAAGTTTTAAATTATAGCTACTAAAGTTTGTTTTTAATAGATGTATCAGTTCTTTTTAAAAATGTGTTATTAGTAAAATTAGAGCATTTTCTGTCTTTTAAAAGTTTCTGAATTGATAAATTATTTGTACACACGATCTTCTTTTACTTAACAAAATTTAAATTGTTTTAAATTCAAATTATTTTGGAATTAAAAAATAAAAACTGTTTATGATCAAGTGAAAAGGTGTGTGTGTCATTTTTTCTTCTATTTATTTGAATCGTAGACAGTCAATTCATTACAAATTGCTTTTCTTTCATTTCAAATGTTATTTTTTTCAATTGATAACTGAGGTTGATGTCTACGCAAGTCTTTTTTACTTTTTAAGTTTTGTTTAAGAAATTGTGTGAGGTTACTTTTACTTTATAAACATATTTCTGAATCTGAAAGTATCCTCATAAAAACAATCTTCAAACTAAATCAAAAAAATAGAAAAAGTATTTTGTAGAGATCGATTTCAACTCATAAAAAGCAAAAAAAAAAAAAAAAAGTAATTTTGCAATTTTGAAACTCAAACTTGATATTTTAAAAGATTTCTTTCATAGGATCAATACTAGTGAGCTGGCAGTATAGCTTCTTTATCATAATCTTTCTTAGGGGCCGTCTACAAGTAATATCATGCTTGTAAGAAGGACAGAGGTTTCGTGAAATTGTGACAAGGGAGTAAGAAATGATAAGAAGGGGTGTGATATCCCACATTTCGGTTAATGTTTCGAGTACTTACTATTTTTGCATTGACATTACAGGTGTTATTAACCTCGAGGATGTGAGCGAGGACAAAATTACATGTGTTCTCTATGGACGAGCATACGTCTCCTCAAAGAAGATTCGTAATAGTAAATAATAGAGACTAATTTCTATTTCATGATTCAGTATATAATTTTTATAAATGTTTATTTTAATGAGATGTATGAAATGTGATGGTCAATTAATTTAAAACTAATATTGAGGCTTCTTTGTAAAAAAATCAATCTGAATTCAAATATTTTGTGTGATAAAATAAAAAACTTGAGCCGAGAGCGAATATATGTATATATATATGTTTTTTTAAGACGCAAATGTATATCTAAAAATGCTTTATACGTAAAAATTTCAGGCGACAAAAATCACCTGCGTTTCTTCGTTTTCTAAGCATTTTATTGGCTCTTCGAGAAAATGCTTTGCCATCATCTGGATTTCCAAGCATTTGATTGGCTGCTACTTGTGACTCGCTTCATTTCAGGCGTCAAAGACACTCCGATACTTGCTTTCCGAGCGACTCCCATGGAACTATAAGATAACATGGAGACGCCAAAAATTTAAAGCGACTTTAAACCCTCGTGTAAAAGCACTTTAACAGTCTACCACCTCTCTGGTGATAGTGGCACCAACATGAAATTCCAATGTTGAAAAATAGACTGTCACCATCATCTTGCCAACATTAATTTTGACATCTGTTTGATATTTTCTAATATTCCATATAACGCATATTTTATAAAATTTACTTTATATTATTATTTAGTTTCTAAAAAATTCTTTTTTAGGATGTTTGCTGTTTCTGTTAACCCATTTGGTAGTGGAACTGAGTTAAGACATAGCCTGTGTTGAATCAGAGATTGTTATCATTGATTCAGAACTTGTTTAGAAAGCTTTTTGCTCCTTTCCTTTGCTTCACAATTTTCCAATTTCGAATTTATTTTCAAGTTACAGAAATCGCAATTTAGAACGTTTTTTTACCATTCAGTGGCATTGGCAACGACATAAATTATAGCAGCTTTTGTTTCAACAGATTCTGTCACCACAATGTTGCAACCATTGTTTATGAAATTGATTTGGGATTTCAGAAGATTTCATAAAAATAGTAATTTAGAATATTTTTAGAATGCTTTTCACTTCCTTTTTCCTTTTAAATTAAAAATTTCCTTTCGGTTCTCAGAAAGCATTTCCATCGTTTATGTAATAATTATGCCTAAATACACACCCAATCCAAAGTTGCGGGTGTGACATTTACACAACTTAATTTAGTCACCAGCAAAAAAAATTTTTAGCATTGATTTCAATTTGTATGAATTTCAATGTAGACCACTTACACATACATTTATCCAAATCTTGAAATTGTCCGATGTATCATTTATTTATAAAAAAAAAATAATTTCCGCCTGTTGCGGGTGTGACAGAAAAAGGACATGCATTTTCATCTTTCAGGGCAAAAATGCAAAACTCTGTGAATTATGACAACTGAGTGAATTGATATTTTTATATATTAGACAGTAATACCTAAATAATTATTCTATGAAAAAATTAAATTACTTACTCAATTCTTGCTTTTGTGGAAAATATTCAAAATTTTCGTTGCGGGTGTGACGCTCTGTTGCGGGTGTGACTTGTATAGCCAATAAAACAATGACATACACAAATATTTTCAAGGCAGATTTTTTTAATTAAAGAATTAATCAATATTACAATTATAATATCTATAGAGGAAAATATTAAAAAAATTTCATTTCCAATCTGGAATTTATAATTTCTGGTGGTGGTAACTTTTTTTTTACAAAAATGCTCTTTTTTTTCCTAGGATGCATCTGACTGACTGGGCCAAATATGCACGTTTTCTTAAATTTTTTTGAAACATTCTAATTTTATATCGTCACCATCCATTTGTCTTATATGCCCATCAAAGTTTTCACTTTTTTAATGTCGAGAATAAAACATTTTCTACAAAACTCCAACTGCACATTCATCTTTGGATATTGTATCCTTGTCAAAGTATGGCTACATCTAACTGACTGAGCCAAATATACACATTTTCTTGATTTTTATTTCGATACTCTTATTCTATAATATCCTCATTCATTTGTCTTATTTGTCCATCAAAATTTTCACTTTTTTATGTGGAGAATAAAACAACTTCTACAAAATCTCCAACTGCTCTCTTATCATTGGATATTATATTTTTGACAAAATATGATAACAAACAAATTCTCTTGTGATCACTTTCTGAAGTTATTGCTACATTAATTGTTCCTACGTCAATAAAAACAACATGATGTATCGATTGAATGTTGAGCTCCGATTGTGCTTGGTGCCAGCATTCATGAAGCATTTTCACAATATCTTCTGAAATTTCACATTTATAAGTTCTTTTATATTTTTTAGGACTTTTTCTACACACATGGCAAAATCTGAAGATGAACTTATAGTTGCTGAGCGTTCTAGTGTTACCATTTTCTTGACAACTGCACCAACCCCATCGACAACTCCTTTACCATGAGATGAAATACAAAAGGATTGCCATTCTTTACCATGATTTTTTAAAATAGTCTCTTCTTTTCTCTCCTTGCTTTGCCTCTTTCCTTCTCTTGTTGTAGATATGCTTCATATTTAAAAGGGTTTTCCTTAATCTTTTTTCAATGATATCGTGATCTTTCTGTACTCTTCATTCTCTGCAAAAGAGAAGAAAATAATGTGTAAACTGAATAAATATAGCATTTCCAGTCCAAAAATATAAGTTTAACAAATTTTTAATAGTTATCCCTTGAAATTTCTAATCTTGCATAAAGTTAATTACGTTAAATTTTGGTTAATTTCAAACTGACTATATACATTTTATGCTAACTTAATAAACATTTTAACAGTTTCTATTATTCTTACTTCTACTTTTAATTTAATTTGAATTAAAAGAGAAAAAAATTCTTCCCCTAAAATTGATTTACTTATTTTAAAAAACTAAAAAAATATATATTAGATAAATACTATCAAATAACAAAATTTTTTTTTAAAAAATGTATATAAAAAACAAAGGAAATTTAACAAATTTAAAGAAAATTGCTAAAACATTGTTTCGTAATTTTCTTTTTTTAATTTCTATAAAAATCTTACTTTTTAAATTAATTTCTTAATCATATATCACTAATAAAATTATTTTCTTGCAGTAAAGCAACAATTTTATCAATCCAAACTGAATAAATCAACTGCACACAGTGTCACATGCTCAGATGATGCAAATTTTTATTTATTAACTGGAATTCCCTCTATTAAATCAAAGGGTACAGTTAAAGCAGCCAAGTTCATGTTTTCCAGCATATTATTCTTTTATAAATTTACATATAATTTGTTCAAATATGCATTTGTAATCAATTTTAAAAGACGTTGGGGGTGTGACTTTAATTAAATGTCACACCCGTAACAGGGACATGTCACGCCCGCAACAGGGACATGTCACGCCCGCAACGATCAATAATTATAATTAAAATATTAATTAATTTCTTTTGTGTCTGTAATTCAAAGTATTTTAATAAACTATTTTTGAATATAAAGTTTCATAACTTTAAGTCAAAAATATTTTTCTGCAAAGATATATAGGTAACTTTTTGTTGCGGGCGTGACACAATAATTAAGAGTAATTAAATATGCTTACCTTTTGTAATGAAGATTAGAGAACACTTCTCTGCAGACAAAAACTCTCAATAATAGCTGTCAGATCATATATATCCAAGTTTGGAGATTTTCAGAATGTTTGTTCAGCTGTACGAGACCATGAAATGTAAAGATTTTTGCCGCAGTCTATTTTGCAAAGTCATAGTGTCACTTTATTAATTAAAATAAATATGTTAATGACAAAAATTTAATTCTTTTTTGATAAAATATGAAATAATACACTCTTAACAGTTAATATGCAAAATTTCAATCATATTTAAAGAAATTTAAATTTTCATCCCTATGTCCATTTTTTCGTGGATTGGGCGATTAACTGTTAAGAGTGTATTATTTCATATTTTATCAAAAAAGAATTAAATTTTTGTCGTTAACATATTTATTTTAATTAATAAAGTGACACTATGACTTTGCAAAATAGACTGCGGCAAAAATCTTTACATTTCATGGTCTCGTACAGCTGAACAAACATTCTGAAAATCTCCAAACTTGGATATATATGATCTGACAGCTATTATTGAGAGTTTTTGTCTGCAGAGAAGTGTTCTCTAATCTTCATTACAAAAGGTAAGCATATTTAATTACTCTTAATTATTGTGTCACGCCCGCAACAAAAAGTTACCTATATATCTTTGCAGAAAAATATTTTTGACTTAAAGTTATGAAACTTTATATTCAAAAATAGTTTATTAAAATACTTTGAATTACAGACACAAAAGAAATTAATTAATATTTTAATTATAATTATTGATCGTTGCGGGCGTGACATGTCCCTGTTGCGGGCGTGACATGTCCCTGTTACGGGTGTGACATTTAATTAAAGTCACACCCCCAACGTCTTTTAAAATTGATTACAAATGCATATTTCAACAAATTATATGTAAATTTATAAAAGAATAATATGCTGGAAAACATGAACTTGGCTGCTTTAACTGTACCCTTTGATTTAATAGAGGGAATTCCAGTTAATAAATAAAAATTTGCATCATCTGAGCATGTGACACTGTGTGCAGTTGATTTATTCAGTTTGGATTGATAAAATTGTTGCTTTACTGCAAGAAAATAATTTTATTAGTGATATATGATTAAGAAATTAATTTAAAAAGTAAGATTTTTATAGAAATTAAAAAAAGAAAATTACGAAACAATGTTTTAGCAATTTTCTTTAAATTTGTTAAATTTCCTTTGTTTTTTATATACATTTTTTTAAAAAAATTTTGTTATTTGATAGTATTTATCTAATATATATTTTTTTAGTTTTTTAAAATAAGTAAATCAATTTTAGGGGAAGAATTTTTTTCTCTTTTAATTCAAATTAAATTAAAAGTAGAAGTAAGAATAATAGAAACTGTTAAAATGTTTATTAAGTTAGCATAAAATGTATATAGTCAGTTTGAAATTAGCCAAAATTTAACGTAATTAACTTTATGCAAGATTAGAAATTTCAAGGGATAACTATTAAAAATTTGTTAAACTTATATTTTTGGACTGGAAATGCTATATTTATTCAGTTTACACATTATTTTCTTCTCTTTTGCAGAGAAAGAAGAGTACAGAAAGATCACGATATCATTGAAAAAAGATTAAGGAAAACCCTTTTAAATATGAAGCATATCTACAACAAGAGAAGGAAAGAGGCAAAGCAAGGAGAGAAAAGAAGAGACTATTTTAAAAAATCATGGTAAAGAATGGCAATCCTTTTGTATTTCATCTCATGGTAAAGGAGTTGTCGATGGGGTTGGTGCAGTTGTCAAGAAAATGGTAACACTAGAACGCTCAGCAACTATAAGTTCATCTTCAGATTTTGCCATGTGTGTAGAAAAAGTCCTAAAAAATATAAAAGAACTTATAAATGTGAAATTTCAGAAGATATTGTGAAAATGCTTCATGAATGCTGGCACCAAGCACAATCGGAGCTCAACATTCAATCGATACATCATGTTGTTTTTATTGACGTAGGAACAATTAATGTAGCAATAACTTCAGAAAGTGATCACAAGAGAATTTGTTTGTTATCATATTTTGTCAAAAATATAATATCCAATGATAAGAGAGCAGTTGGAGATTTTGTAGAAGTTGTTTTATTCTCCACATAAAAAAGTGAAAATTTTGATGGACAAATAAGACAAATGAATGAGGATATTATAGAATAAGAGTATCGAAATAAAAATCAAGAAAATGTGTATATTTGGCTCAGTCAGTTAGATGTAGCCATACTTTGACAAGGATATAATATCCAAAGATGAATGTGCAGTTGGAGATTTTGTAGAAAATGTTTTATTCTCGACATTAAAAAAGTGAAAACTTTGATGGGCATATAAGACAAATGGATGGTGACGATATAAAATTAGAATGTTTCAAAAAAAATTTAAGAAAACGTGCATATTTGGCCCAGTCAGTCAGATGCATCCTAGGAAAAAAAAGAGCATTTTTGTAAAAAAAAAGTTACCACCACCAGAAATTATAAATTCCAGATTGGAAATGAAATTTTTTTAATATTTTCCTCTATAGATATTATAATTGTAATATTGATTAATTCTTTAATTAAAAAAATCTGCCTTGAAAATATTTGTGTATGTCATTGTTTTATTGGCTATACAAGTCACACCCGCAACAGAGCGTCACACCCGCAACGAAAATTTTGAATATTTTCCACAAAAGCAAGAATTGAGTAAGTAATTTAATTTTTTCATAGAATAATTATTTAAGTATTACTGTCTAATATATAAAAATATCAATTCACTCAGTTGTCATAATTCACAGAGTTTTGCATTTTTGCCCTGAAAGATGAAAATGCATGTCCTTTTTCTGTCACACCCGCAACAGGCGGAAATTATTTTTTTTTTATAAATAAATGATACATCGGACAATTTCCAGATTTGGATAAATGTATGTGTAAGTGGTCTACATTGAAATTCATACAAATTGAAATCAATGCTAAAAATTTTTTTTGCTGGTGACTAAATTAAGTTGTGTAAATGTCACACCCGCAACTTTGGATTGGGTGTAATATGCAAAATTTCAATCATATTTAAAGAAATTTAAATTTTCATCCCCATGTCCATTTTTTCGTGGATTGGGCGTACAAAAGATTAGATACCTCAGTATCACAAAAAACGCAATTTTGAACATTTTTTGCTCTTGCAACCCTCAGGTAGTAGTGATAACGACATACTATATAGCGTATGTTGGAGGAGGAACAGTCTCCATTAATTTCAACCATTACTTTTGGAATCCGTTTGATATTTTCTGAGATTGCGTAGAAATCATAATTTAAAAATGTTTTTGCACATTTACACCGTTTTTAAATTTCGAATTTTTTAGGAACTGTTTATGGAGAAGGCATTCATATCTTTTAAAAATAACTAACATGTCACATTTCAATGTGCTAGCTCCTGCAATCACAATTTAAATATATTTTGTTCTTGCAACGCCTAAGTAATATTAGCAATGACAGGAAATAGGGCCTATACTGAAGAAAGGGCTGTCGTCATCAAATTCCAACCATTACTTTTGAAATGAGTCTGGTACTTTCTGAGAATGCGTAGAAATTGCAATTTAGAATGATTTTAAAAAACTTTTTGCCCATTTTTAATCTTTTTAAAAAAATTATTATTTTTTTAGAAAATGTTCCTTGAGATCATTTATATAGTCTAATAATTACCATGCAAAACTTTGTATTTGTAGGACTTCAGTAACACAAAAATTGTAATTTTGAATGTTTTTGTTGCTGCGAATCCAAATTATAATAAAACTGACATAAAATAGAATCTTTGTTAGAGCAATAGCTCTTGCCATCAGTTTCCAACAATATTTTTTTCTAATCGGTTTGGTTTTTCTTGAAGTAATGTAGAAATTACTATTTTAGAACACTTTTATAATACTTTTCACTTTCCTCCCACTTTTAAGTTTTTTAAGAAATGCCCTTATATTTAAAACATTTATATTTAAAAAGTGAATACATTTTCAAATTTCCTGTACCTAAGCCATTCAGTAAAAAAATATCTTATATTTAGAATATTTTTTGCTCACTTACGGGGTAGTGCACCAACATAAAATATGCCCTATCTTGAAGTGTCAGTATCATTTTATCACCATTGAAAAAATCGGTTCGGTACTTTCTTAGATTGCATACATATTGCACTTTAGAACGTTTCTCCGTATTTTTACCCCTTTTAAATTTAGATTTTTTGAGTAAATGTTTAAAGCGATCATTTACAAAAATTGCAATTAGAACATTTTTTCCTGAAACCTCCAAGTGGTGGTAACCTGATATAAAATAGAACATACATTACAACATGAGCTCTCATCATCAATTTCCAACCATTACTTTTGAAATCAGTTCGGTACTTCCTGAGATTTAATAGAAACGCCATTTAGGATGTTTTTTAGAACGCTTTTCGTGCATTTCATTTCGATTTTTTAAAAATATATTTTTAGAGTATTTATATCTTATAAGTAAATATGTTAAATTGAATGCTTGATAGTCTTTACAGTAACACAAAAATCGCACTTTTAAAGCGTTTTTATTCCTGAAACCCATTTATGATAGTGGCACACACAAAATATATAACCTACGTTAGAACAGTGACTAACACCGTAATTTCTGTACAATTGCTTTTGAAATCGGTTCGTCCTAGAGATTACTTCCTATAAAGACACAAACACACTTTTCTTCTATATGATGTTAGTATAGAAATATAGGTAAAATTTTCTCTTACATGTGGATTTATAAACAATAAGATTTAAAAAATATATATTAAAAATTTTATTCTAAATTTTACACATAAAATCCTTTTTGAAATCATGTAAATAAATTCAATAAGCATAGTGCAGGATATAAATAAGATTCAGCTAAAAATACCAGAAAGTAACTTTGCCTACCTTTTTTATTAAGCATTAAGTCAAAATTTTATTTTAAAAATAAGATATGAACTACGGGTTGGAGGATTAATTGAATATGATTTTTCTATGAATAAACATAAAAATTTCAATATACTGCAGGGCATCATGAACTAAAAAATCTGGATTAAACTTTCTTTATAGTAAAAAAAATAAATAAATAAATAAATAAATACAACTTGTGAAAATTAGAAGATGAGATAAATCCAAAATAAAGTGTAAAATATTTTTCTTCCAGAATTTCAGAAAAGAAATTTATTTATAGTACATGTATTCGATATATGTACACACATATACTTAAATGTAACTTCGACGATAAAGCGTATAACTATTACATATTAAAGTGTAACCTTCCCCCCACCAAAAAAACAACACCCCTCTCTCTTTCTAACTCCCTTTTTCTTTACTTTAAGAGGCAGGAGGACACCTTATAGGGTCGAATCATTCCGTTTGATCATTCTAATTGCTATAAGGTATTTGAAGTTTAGCGAAATGGCGCTTTTTACTAAAGAAATGGTACCGTAATTTTCGGAAGAAACGCCGCGGCGTTTACGTGTTTTAAAATAAAATTTCACGTGATGCGGCGTTTCTACCGATGCGGCGTTTGCGCGCGTTTTTTTTCAAACAAGCGTGATATTTTTTCTGAATTTTTCCAGAAATTAAAAAAATTAAAAAAAAAATCGGTCATAAATCTAAAATTTTGGATATAAAATGGATCCTGAATTCCGAGAAATGGTCGCAGAAACAAATAAATTTCGATTTCGATAATCGTTCAAACAAAAATTGCCTATTTCATCAAAAGATTACAAAAAACGGCAAATTCTGTCAAAATACCGCGAAAAAACGGCAATTTTCATCAAAAGACCGCAAAAATTACGCAAATTTCGAATGAACGAAAATTGCATCAAAAAGACATGGAAAAAATGTATAGTTAATGCAGGAAGTGGATTTCCCTCTTCTCTCCCCTCCTTCTTTTATAACCTTTCAGAAAATTTGTTCTGAATCCGACTTTTTTCCCTGTTCCAAAGATTGAGACATCAAATTTAGAATAATGCGGATGAGCCGAAATTTTCAGATCCAGCCGAACGAAATACACTGCTCAAAACAATTAAAGTATATTGCAGTTTTATGTGGATTTTGTACCCGGGAAACTTTTTAGCTGATTTATACATGGTCGACAGACATATTAAGTTATATGAGAATAAATTACACATGTTTGGCAGAAAAAAATGCATTTTATTGCGCATTTGTGTGCAAAGGGAAAAAAACACAATTTGTGCATATGAGAAAAAAAAGAGTAAGAAAAGGGGTTTTCTTCAAAGAAAATCATTTTCAGTGTGGGGTATGGTTTCCACGGGCGGCCAGCAACGTTAAACACCTTTGAAGCGTGGACTCAACGAGGCTATTAATGACGAGTTGGGGTATTCTGCCCCACTCTTCCAGAAGAGCTCTTTCCAGTTCTTGGAGAGTTTGTGGGGGTTGTTGGCGGCCAGAAACTCGTCTTCCTAGAGCGTCCCATACGTGCTCGATTGGATTCATGTCTGGAGAACACGCTGGCCATTCCATTCGAACGATTCCTTCCTTGAAAAGGAAATCCTCCACCAGGTTTGCACGATGTGGCCTGCAGTTATCGTCCATTAAAATGAAGTTATCTCCGATTGCTGCAGCGTAAGGGACTACAATAGGTCTGAGGATCTCATCCCTATATCGGCGACCAGTCAGAGCTCCATCTCGAATGATGTAGAGGTCATTGCGCCCGTCAATGGAGATGCCACCATACACCAACACTCCTCCACTGCCAAATCTGACACTTTCGTGCACGAACGCAGGATTATTCCTACTGCCACGGTCCCTCCAGATGAAAATACGCCTATTATCCGGATGCACAGAAAAACGGCACTCGTTAGAAAACAGAATACTGCTCCATTCATTTCTCCTCCAGTTGACATGCTCGGTTGCCCCCTCCCTGCGTTCGCCACGATGCCTTGATGTTAATCTAACACATATCATCGGTCGGCGAGCATACAGACCTACAACATGGAGCCGGTTTCGGACAGTCTGAGTTGAAATCGTGGTGCCTGTAGCCGAGCGAAGGTGTTGTTGGAGAAGAGTAGCGTTCATGTTTCGGTGTCTCCGAGCTGTTAACGCTAAATACCGATCTTCATTGGGCTTTGTTGCCCGTCTACGACCTTGCCTTGGACTTCGGCCTGCACATCCACTCTCCAAAAAACGGTTCCAGATCCTGGAAATGACACTTTAAGACACTCCAATGGCTTGCGCTACTTCGGCTTGAGTTTGGCCTCCTTCTAACCTACCAACAATTCTCCAAGCTTCTGAATCTGTCAAATGACTTCGCTGAGACATCGTACTCATCGAAACAAAGCAATCACTGAATGCCGATCATCATTGTCTTCATTCTTTTTTATCCAGTTGAAAGTCAAATTTCATTCGCTGCCGCTGAAGCGACGTTTTTGACGTCGAACTCAAAATTTGCATACTCTACAGTTTGAAAACCAGAAAAATTTGCATTTGTGATTCTCTTCTTCTATTTTCGGCAAAAAAAATTCGTTTATATCTTTATTTTATATAAAACTTCAAATATCCTTTAATTGTTTTGAGCAGTGTATATTAACCCTGCCTAAAATGCTAAAAGTTTGCTCCACCCAGCCAAGAAAACTCAATAAAATCAGGTTCGAGCCCGGCGTAACCAGACTCCATTTTTCATAGAACTCATAGACTCATTTTTCACAGAGTTCTCGTGCGAATTTTATTCCTTTAAAAAGTAAAAAAAATATCCATGAATAATTAAGGAAGTTTTGCTTTGTTGAAAAAAAAATGTTCGAGTAGCGAAAAGAAATAATGAACTGAAAATATGAAACTAAAGAAAAACTCTTTTTCCTCTATAAAAAATAAAAAAAAAATATTTACGTTGTTAATTAACTGATTTTGCTCAAATTTTCATCAACTGTCAATAATAATAATTTAGGCTGAATACCAATTTTTTATTAAAATATATTAAGTTTTAAGAATATTATAAATATCCATCAAAAAGCCCACTGTTTGACTCACTGGATAAAAAAGCCCCGTTATCATGACATGTTTGTTTATTTAGTTGCGGCAACTCGGACATCGTGAAAATATTGACAATGTTTTGCTATGCAAATGAGAAACAGTTTGAACTAAAAATATTTCGGGAGCAGAACGGAAGGAAAAGAGTATTTACTTAAAACAAACAATTATTTTTTACTCAATATACTTAATTTTTCATTAACATCTTATTTTAAAAAGTGAAACCCGGAGGCATTTAGATAAACATATGCCGTTCTCGTGGTACTTTCAAATCGAAAATGCAATCTATAACGGTTATTTACATGATAACACCCGTTTGCTAATATTAATATAATAGAAGACATTTTTAAAAAGATGTAGTTTCCACTTCAATAATTTGTTTTTGTTTTATTTATTTATTTTTGCATTCGCTTGTGGAGATCGTTCTTTACAAAAGCCACATTTTACTTTTTCGACTTCCTTTGCAGTTTTTTTAACAGGGATACATTTATTTTCGAAACCGGCTCCGAAAGTAAAAGTATCCAAATAATAAAAAAAATAATAAAATCGAAAAATCCTGTATAAATATTCCCGTTTTTTCCGTGATTCTTTAGAGAAATACACGTCTTTCCGCGGTCCTCTGATGAAATTTGAGTTTTTCACAATCTTTTGATGAATTTTTTCGTTTTTTCTTCAATCTTCTGACGAGATACTTTATTTTCATACGACCCTTTGACGAATTTCCTGTTTTTACTGCGACCCATAAAGAAAAGTTACGTTTTGTTAGCGATCCTTTGATGAAATACACATTTTTTTCAAACAGTCCTTTGACAAAATTTGCATTTCTGCGCGGTCTTTTAGGAATTCAGCATTTTTCCACAAGACTTTGATAAAATTCGTGCCGCTTGCCTTTTTCCTGCGACTTTTGATGAAGCTAGTTATTTTTTCCCGCGACCCTTTGATAAAACTTTCTTTTTACTTTATTCTATCTTCAATAGAAGAAAGTATTGTAATCGAAATTTTTTTCGACGGATTTACACGTTTTAGGGGTAAAAGAATCCAAAAAACATGTTTTTACAAAATGTCTGTCTGTCTGTGTGTATGTCCCCATTCTACCATGAAAAAGTATATGAAGTTACGCATAGAATTGAACCAAATTTTTTGTGAATATTTTTGCCTGTGGCAAGCAAGTCCTCCTTCAATTTTGAAATATTCCGACGGAAGGGGACGCTGCAATCGCGATTTTTATGCCATTTTCAATATTGTACCGACCAAAAGTATATGAAGTTATGCATCGAATTTAACCAAATTTTTTGTGTAAGTGTATGGCTATGGCTAGTTGGTCCTTCTGAATTTGAAAACAATCCACCAGAAGGGGGCGCTGCAACCGCGATTTTTGTGTCATTTTCAAACCAAAAGTATATGAAATTATGCATCGAATTGAACCAAATTTTTTGTGTATGTGTATGGCTATGGCTAGTTGTTCGTCCCTGAATTTGAAAAAAAATTTCGTCGGAAGGGGGCTCTGCAATCGCAGTTTTTGTGCCATTTTCAATATTGTACCGACCAAAATTATATGAAGTTATACATCGAATTTAATCAATTTTTTTGTGCATGTGTATGACTATGGCTAGTTGGTTCTTCCTGAATTTGAAAAAAATCTGTCGGAAAGGGGCACGGCAATCGCGATTTTTGTGCCATTTTCAATATTGTACCGACCAAAAGTACATGAAGTTATGCATCGAATTCAACGAAATTTTTTGTGTAAGTGCATGGCTATGGCTAGTTGGATCGCCCTGAATCTGAAAAAAATCCTCCAGAAGGGGGCACTGCAATTGCGAATTTTATACCATTTTCAATATTGCACCGCATAAAAGTGTATGAAGTTAGTTCTAGAACTGAACTAAATTTTTTGTATATGATTATTTTTACGTAAGGCAAGTAGGTCTTCAATGAATTTGAAAAAAAAAATCTGCCTATCAGTCTATTATTCATCGGCTCATGCAGAGACGGAAAATCGTTTTTACTCCAATTAATTGATTGAAGCAGAAATTTAAGATGGAAATCAAAGTTGATATGGTATTGAATTAAAATTATTA
Source organism: Maratus speculifer (assembly GCA_964019185.1). Classification (NCBI taxonomy): domain Eukaryota; kingdom Metazoa; phylum Arthropoda; class Arachnida; order Araneae; family Salticidae; genus Maratus; species Maratus speculifer. Next base: position 3,593,867 of record CAXHSM010000349.1, on the reverse strand, counting down.
AAGCCTTAAAATGAGTAACTATTTTTTTTAATATTAAAATGTACGTATGAGATAGAAGAAAGTTTTGGGATTGGCACATCCAACTAGTTTTTCCCAGGATGGTTTGATAAAATTCTTGCTTTTGCTGCAATCTTTGATGAAGCTAGCTATTTTTTCTTCGAATAGACTTTTTTTGACGATCATTTCTTGAGATTCGTGATATTTTTTTTACATATCAAATTTTTGTATTAATGACTGCCTTTTCACAATTTTTGGAACAGAATCACCTCTTTAATACATGTTGCTGTAAGGAAAAAAATCACCGTATCCTCCACTCCGCACTAAGCATATTTTTAATTTTTAAACTCATTCAAACAACGGCGCTTATTCCTGAAAATATGGTATTTAAATAATATTATTAATTTCGAATTTTGTATTTAAATTATTAATTTATGATTAATAATTTCATTTTTATGTTTTCTTAATACAGCTTATTAATATGTTTATGTTTAGCACGTCAATCGCGATTACCGCGAAAATTTCACCTGCGGCGTTTACGATGATGCGGCGTTTACTACCATTTCCTAAATTTTTTTGAGCAATTTTTCGCAATACGGCGTTTTTTCCAGAAATTACGGCAAGTCTTTTCCTGCCAATATCTGGTTATACTTGGGACTTGTTGAAGGCGTTCTCCTAGTTGATTGAAATCTCACAAATCTCCATTCATAGTACCTCATGAATTATTAACAAATAAAAAGGAACAGTGAGGAATTCAAGCGTGTAACTAGAGAAGGGGGTGCCCGAACTGCCCCCTTCCTGCTTGCGCAGACCCAAGAATAATTATCTAAAAAAACAGAAATATACGAATGAAAAAAACGAAGAAATGATTAAAGCAGAGTTAGCTCAACTAGTTTAACAAACTATTTAGTTCATAAAAAACAGTTTAATGTTTGAAATGTGATAAAAGAAGAGACCCACGATCTTTTCTTTTTCTTTTTTTTAAACTTACTTTGTTCAACTGTTTTAAAACTCAAATATTTACTAGAAACTGTATTAGTCAAGTAAAAATATGATTTTATAATCCCATTTCGACCTACTGTGATGTTTACGATATAGTTTTAACGCCGTATTTATGATGGGATATTTTTTAACGCCATATTTATGATGGAAAATTTTTTAACGTCATATTAATGTAATTCCATGAGAAATTACAGATTTCGACGAGTATAGAAACTATTTGTCCCTTTGCTTTCATAGTCTAAAGTCCAGGAAGAAACCAAAATAAAGGGAAATACAGACATGAAGCTATAATTCTAAACTAGTCGGATGCGCCACTCCCAAAACTTTCTTCTATCTTAATCTCATACGCACATTTAATATTTCAAAATGCAGTTACACTATTTAATGCTTTAATATTATTAATTCAATACTATACCAATTTTGATTTTCATCTTAAATTTCTGCTTCTGTCAATTATTCGGAGTAAAACCAAGTTAATATGGATCATGATGTTTATTAAAATTAATAATTTTCTCTTGTTCTATTATCATTAACTGTTTGCCAATATCTGGCCTAGCAGAACGCGAGTTCCCGTCTTGGTACAAGTTGATGCACCATAGAAAAAAAGAGAATCCAGATAATGATATAAAAAGCGCTACGCTATCACAATGTTCCTTTCTCATGAAATATTTCCAAATTCACAGCCAAAGCCAAAAACAAACACATAAATTTGGTTCAATTCTGTAGATAACTTTATAAACTTTTCGATGGTACAGTTATGAAAAAAAAAACCATGGAAATCGCTTTAATAGAGCCCCCTTCCGAACGCTTTCTTTCAAATTTAGGGAGGACCTGCTTACCATGCCCAAAAATAATCATACACAAAATATTTAGTGCAGTTCTATGCACAACTTCATACACTTTTTGATGATCAAACATTGAAAATGACAGAGACATCGCGATTATAGCTCCCCTTCCGGCGGATTTTTTTTTCAAAATCAGGGAGGGTCTGTTGACCATAATATGGATCACTACACAAAAATTTTTGTTCAACTCTATACATATCTTCATATATTTTTTGATGGTAGAATCGCATATACGGACACCCACCCACACACACGTACTGACAGACAACCATTTTGTAAAAGCATGTTTTTTGGAATTTCTGATCCCTAAAACGTCTAAATCCGTCGAAAACCGGGAGTCGAAAATAATTTCGATTACAATACTTTGTTTTACAGAAGATAATAGAAAGTAAAAATGTTTGTTTTGGAACCCAGATTTTGTTTTTTTTTTAGATTTTTTTAATGTCCAAATTTTTAAACTTATGACTGATTTTTTTTTCTAAATTTCAAAATTGAGTGCTGTAAATTTTCGCAAATTTCAGAACAGAGTCAATCCTAAAAAATATGCTGCGCGGGCTAAAAACCGTGACTGGGGGGACGAGGAAATGCGTTTTTTTTTTAGAAAATTGTATTTTTAGATCAATTTTAAACCAGTATATGGGCTGCTCTGGATGCCTTACTACCACCGTTTGCACAAACAAACGGAGTTATATGAAAATCGATATGCACGCACAGAAAAATTTAATAAAGATAAACAACGAGTCAAATCAATGCCATAAAAATAAAAATTAATCAATTATTTTATACTGTGACTTATTCTGAACAAATAATATAATTTCTTTGGTATACTAATGTAACGAATGTTTTACTTGAGATTTTTCATTCAGCAAAATTGCTTCTGCAAGATTTTGAGTAAGATAAATTTATACTTCACGCTGTTTACGCTTGGTTCTAGAGAAGTTTAAAGCCAAATTAAAAGGCTTTTTTAATCTTTATAAGAAGTTAGGATGCCAAAAATTTTATTTTTGTGTCTATACTTAGTCATTGTTTTATGTCCCAGCTATAAGGAATTATTTTTGTGTCTACACTTAGTCATTGGTTTATGTCCCCAGCTATAAGGAAATTTATATTTCTTTCATTTATATACAACATTAGACATAATTTTTAACCCATTCTCATCGCAAACAAAATTTGATCTAAACCCTTGAGACTTCTAAATTTAAATTAGTGGATTGCGAGATTCATCCACAAAATATTACAAAATTCCTCATAATAATAAATAATGTGCGAAATTATATCTTTTTTCAAAATTATTGCACAAGTAGGGGAATCTTTAGTGGTATTTTTAAATTATCGTGAAAGTCAGCTATTTTTTCTACATTGGATTTGTGCAAGATTAATTAATTAGTAAGTCGCTCGCGATAAAACACACAAAAAATCATACATTTGTCGCAAAGAAAAAAGAATATTTCGTAAAAACATTACGAATTTGTTTAATATTTAAGAAATGTTTGTGTTATATTATTAGACCCTTCTTTTTTGAGAAGAAATAAAAAACTTTGTATAAAATCCATTGAACCTGACACTAAAGAGTCTCTATCATAGAACATGTATTAAAATCTAGGGTTACCAAAGTTGTTCCTTTCCTGGAAATTTTAGAGTTCTATCTGAAATTGCAGATTTTTTACTTTCTCAATCAGTCTAGCTCCCCAAATTTTGTAAAATTTAAAGATGGTTTGGGAATTGGTTGTTTTGATTTGACATGAAATGATTTTTATTTGTCTTCTCCTACTTATCAATTTAAAAGTCATCTTCTCCTATCTCAACAACAGACCATTTCAAAATTATAAGTAGACACTTTATTTTTCTGCTAAGAAAATTTAAGTTATAAAATATTCAACTATGAAATTTACGAAAGCTACAGTTCACTATTTCTTTAAAGTAATTATATTTTGCTGTTAACTACACAACATGAAAACAAGTGAGCTACAATTAATGTTATTCTTTCGTTACCAAGTAAATATTTAACTTATATCATAATATTAGAATCTCCCATTGATTCTAAAAATTAAGTAACGTTGTATAAATTCCGTTGAATCTGAGACTATGGGGTTTCTACCCAACGACATATATTAAAATAGTGAAAATCTGAGGTTACCAAAGTAATGTTGGCCCACTATTTGTAATTTATGGCATTTGGAATTTAATGATTTTTCAGTGTTTTAGTCAGTAAACAAGAAAGCATGTATTTAGTAGATTACAAAAAAATATAAACTGAATTGAAGTGATAAATTATTAGATTGGATTTAAAATGTATAAATAATGTTTGCATATAAAAACATTTCATATTTATTACTTTAAACAGGTGTCACAAATAAAAATTAAATTAAAATGTTGACATGTTTCGGTTCATTAATAAGAACCGTATTCATAACATATAAAATCAGTAGAAAATTAAATGACACTGGATATAAATATAATTTAAAAATCCAAACAAAACATTGCGCCCCCTATGATCATGAATATAGCCATTGCCACCGCGGCATATAAATATAATAAATTTTGACCAAATATTAAATTTAATAGGAAAAACTAAGTGACTCTGGATATAAAGGTAATTTAAAAACCCAAAACACAAAATATTGCGCCCTCTATGATCGTGAATAGCCAATGTCACCGCGGCTCCTTCTATTAGACTTACACTTTAAATATTTATTAAGTAATTCTAACCACAAACTCGGAATGTCATAAGAATAAGAATCATTACAAACCCTATCCCGCCTAGAATATATCTCTATGGATTCACGGATGATTAATTTTCGGAATAAACTTGAAATGAACACTAATCTACTATCTTTAAAACAAATTCTAACCCCCCTCTTTAAAAACAATCTTGATAACGCAGTCTTATCCCTACCAAATTTTATGTCACATTCATGCTCTTTCTTTCTAACCCCAAACTTTCTACCTGTCATACCGATATAAAAATATCGGTATGTATTTTTATATCGGTATGACAGGTAGAAAGTTTGGGGTTAGAAAGAAAGAGCATGAATGTGACATAAAATTTGGTAGGGATAAGACTGCGTTATCAAGATTGTTTTTAAAGAGGGGGGTTAGAATTTGTTTTAAAGATAGTAGATTAGTTTTCATTTCAAGTTTATTCCGAAAATTAATCATCCGTGAATCCATAGAGATATATTCTAGGCGGGATAGGGTTTGTAATGATTCTTATTCTTATGACATTCCGAGTTTGTGGTTAGAATTACTTAATAAATATTTAAAGTGTAAGTCTAATAGAAGGAGCCGCGGTGACATTGGCTATTCACGATCATAGAGGGCGCAATATTTTGTGTTTTGGGTTTTTAAATTACCTTTATATCCAGAGTCACTTAGTTTTTCCTATTAAATTTAATATTTGGTCAAAATTTATTATATTTATATGCCGCGGTGGCAATGGCTATATTCATGATCATAGGGGGCGCAATGTTTTGTTTGGATTTTTAAATTATATTTATATCCAGTGTCATTTAATTTTCTACTGATTTTATATGTTATGAATACGGTTCTTATTAATGAACCGAAACATGTCAACATTTTAATTTAATTTTTATTTGTGACACCTGTTTAAAGTAATAAATATGAAATGTTTTTATACGTGAAGAAAAAGGTGAAGTTATTTTGTATTAGTTTTTGAAAAAACGAAAGCTAACAACAGTTTTAACAATGTTTGCATGTTTTTATGTAGAATTATCTATTAATATGCGTTCATTGATATGGCTAAAATAAATATGTGAACAAAATTTTAAGTCTGTCTTAATTTATATTATTCTATTTTTTAATAAAATTTTAGTTTTTAAAAATCACGCTGTTAAAACTGTGTTTATTTTTATACAAAATATATCTTCTTATTTGTTATCAAAAGTAAATTTCTAAACCATTAGTTTTTGAAATATAATTTCGATTGCAATTTTTTTTTCAAATTTTTTATGAATCATTTAAAAAGCAGTTTACATAATTTACAGTAACTGCTTTTTATTATGCTTATTTACTTATTATGCTTATTTACTTATTATGCTTATTTATGCTTATTTACTGCTTTTCAAGTAGTTAAGAAATTTTCTTTTTATATAATCTCTGGGTTCGATAAGTTTTATTTAGAAAACATTTCTCTGTGTTCTAAAAAATAAAACAGTGAAAATATATTTTTCAATGGCTATACTTACTAAGTTATGATACTTAGAATATGAATTTTCAATGTTTTACTCACCATAAATAAAACAAGTAAGAAAAATCGATGACGGCTCGATCGACGAGCCGATGAACAATAGAATGATAAGCAGATTTTTTTTTTAATTCAGGGAGGACCTATTTGCCATTCAAAAACATAATTATATACAAAAAATTTAGTTCATTTCTAGGACTAACTTCATACACTTTCACGTGGTGTAATATTGAAAATGGCATAAAATTGGCTATTGCAGCGCCTCCATCCGGCGGATTTTTTTCAAATTCAGGGAGGACCAACTAGCCATAGCCATACACTTAACACAAGAAATTTGGTTAAATTCGATGCATAACTTCATATACTTTTAGTCGGTACAATATTAAAAATGGCAAAAAATTCACGATTGCAGCGCGCCCTTCCGGCGAATATTTTTCAAATTCAGGGGGACCAATTAGCCATAGTCATACACTTACACAAAAAATTTGGTTCAATTCGATAATTAACTTCATATACTTTTGGCTGGTACAATATTGAAAATGGCACAAAAATCGCGATTGCAACGCCCCCTTCCGGCGGATTTTTTTCAAATTCAGGGAGGACCAATTAGCCATAGTCATACACTTACGCAAAAAGTTTGGTTCAATTCGATGCATAACTTCATATACTTTTGGCCGGTACAATATTGAAAATGACACAAAAATCGCGATTGCAGCGCCCCCTTCTGGCGGAATATTTCAAAACTGAAGGAGGACCTGCTTGCCACAGCCAGAAACATTCACGAAAATTTTGGTTCATTTCTATACATAACTTCATACACTTTTTGATGGTAGAATGGCGACATACACACAGACACACACACGGACAGACAGACATTTTGTAAAAACAGGTTTTTTGGAATCACTGACCCCTAAAACGTGTAAATCCGTCAAAAAACGGAAGTCGAAAAAAATTTCGATTACAATACTTTCTTCTATTGAAGACAGAAGAAAGTAAAAAGCTTGGCCCTGAAGGAGATCGACCATGGAGAAGCAAGAAAAAACCTCCAGAAACAGAATTATTAAAGAAACAAGTATCTCAAAATCTTCGGGTGTCGATGAGAAAAATAGCAAGACAGACTGGGAAATGATTCGAATTATGGCCAAAGAAGAGCTGAACCTTCATCCTTATAAGCTCAATCAAGCGCAATATCTCACTGAAGAAGAAAAAAAAAGTACGGCTTGAAAAATGCAGGAAGCTGCTGAAGCGATCTGCAATGCCACGTCTGAGCAAATCCTGTTTTTTGATGAAAAGCTGTTTTCGGAAGAGAAATGATACAATCATCAAAATGATCGCATTTTGTCAAGAACTTCCCCAGGGAAATCTTCCATGGTTCAACACCGTCAAAATTCTAAATTTCTCATGGTGTGTGTAAGAATTTTCGAAACAGGCAGAAGTCCCCTCATTTTTATCCATTCTGAAGTCAAACTGAATTAAAATATGAACCAAAGAGAGATTTTTGAAAATGTGATATTTTACGGCAGGAGTGTGCGAGGAGAAAACTGCTCCCGAGACGACCTCCCTTTCGGACGGCGCTGCTTTAATGGACTCAAAAATACTTGGGAAACGGAATTTGACTATTTTAACAAGATTCAGAGCCTTCTCATCATGCAAAATACGCACAGGACTGTTGAACTATGTATTCACGTGCATCCTGCCGTTAAATTTTATTATGTTATATTTTATTATTTAATTTTAATTTTATTATTTGGCAACTTCTTTAAATTCTGTTTTTAAGTAATTTTATTATTTGGCAACTTCTTTAAATTCTGTTTTTAAGTAGTTTTATATTTTGATGTTTAATATGTAGATTGTTTGTTTTAGATCGTATTTCCATTAAATATATTTTTCTTATTCAACTGCGTTTATTACTCTGCTTTTGCTACACATTTAAGTAGCATGCGTTACAACTTAATTGTAATAGGAACAACTTTCCAAACTTTATCTCGGCTCAAGAATGGACTCCATACTCGTGAGAGCTTAAATCCCGTGCACTGTAAAAAATTTTACCCTTTTGCTGCATCGTCACTTCCCCGCTTTTATAGAATTTCTCTTTTTTGACCCATGAGAATGCTTCATGATAGGCTGAAGTAATAATTTTCTATAAAAGCGGTGGATTGACGATGCAGCAAAATGGTCAAATTTTTTACACTGTGGATTATAGTTATGGTACTTCAGAGGCAAGAGCTTGCCCAAAGTTCTTATAACAGTTTGGAATATCTGAAGCATTCCTTCATTCGGGAATGGAAGCAAATTACTCCAGCGGAGCTGCGGCCAAATGCTAAAAATTTCACCAAACGTTTTCGTATCGGCACCAAAGGAGGACACTATGAGGAAAACTGGAATGTTTATTTTTCTAATATGCATTGTTATTTTTGAAAAAATAATTTATTTGTGCAACGCTTATGTGTTTTCTTCAACTGGATCAAATTAAACCGTTATGCTATTTCTTGTCATCCTGTATAGATAGAGATAATAGTGTAAGTTTGGCGGCTCATTTGAAATAATTCGTGAAGATTTCATCATTGTTCAATGGATCAAAGTTTAATAAAAATGGAGCGAAGTTACCCTGTTTTGGCACTAAGTCATCAAGATTGACTGTACATAATTCATTTTCAATAGAGAATGTAGAATAGTAAACATCAGTATCTCACATCAATTACGTGGCAATCTGATTAATTAAAAGAGTTGTGTCATAGTCAGATGGGCATGATCTATATCGAAATCATAAACACTTTTGAAGTAAGATGGAAAGGTTTAGAGAATGAGTAGGCTGATGTAAGCAAATATTTTAAAAAAAGTTTCCAATATTTATTGCCTTTTAAAAATCACACCTGACAGCTATTCTTTTATGAAATAACAATCAGAATATGCGATTTTCAAATTAAGGAAGTTAAAATATTACTACAGATATCAGTAATGGCATGACAATTAATTTAGGATAATTTCTCTTTAAAATAATCCTGATGAGAAAAGCATAATTTTAAAACACTTTTACCAACCTTTATAATGATATTTCAAATGTAGCCGCACTGTTATTATTATTTAAAAGAACAAGCAGTGTATCAAACACACATTTTTTTCAATATTATGGGTAAGTCAGGGGGCCATTCTCTTCTCAAAACTATTATTTTAAGCTTAAATATTTATAAGAAAAAGAAATTTTACCATCAAATAACTTTATTCCAAGAAATCAGGTTTTACATAAGCTTTTTTACACTCATATACTATCAATCATAATAAAATCTTGCAGGCTTATTAGTGTAAAAGACATAAATATGTAATATTTTTCAGATAATATAAAGCATGATAAAAATAAAATTCTGTTTCCCATGGCTCATGATATAGCTATATATATCTGCTGATCTACTGGTTTAATAAGCAAATTTGTGTATGTTACTGTTCTTTTTGTTCATTGTAATAAATGGAAAGAAATATTTCTTTATTTCTGGAGTACGCTACGATTTGTTATGTACAATTAACAAATTTTAGGAGCAAAATGTAACACTTAGACAGCTTTTTTGGAGTTTATTTTAGTTTATTGCACATAAAAAGTTTCTCGCCAGTATGAATTAACAGATGCTTTGTTAAACAAATATTTTGAAAGACACATATCTTTTTATCTTGACACATATCTCTCACACAAAAGATTTCTCTTCAGCATGAATTAAAAGATGTTTCCTTAAAGCATATTTATGAGTGAATTTCTTGTGGCATATGTCACACTCAAAAGGTTTCTCACCGGTATGAGTTAACAGATGGCTCCTTAAATGGCTCTTCTGAGAGAATTTCTTGTTACATACCTCACATACAAAAGGTTTCTCACCAGTGTGAATTAACAGATGGCTGCTTAAATGGCTCTTTAGAGAGAATTTTTTGTTGCATACCTCACATACAAAATATTTCTCACCCGTGTGGATTAAGAGATGCCTGGTTAAATTGCCCTTTTTAGAAAATTTCTTGTTACATATCTCGCACACAAAAGGTTTCTCACCAGTATGAGTTAACAGATGTGTTCTTAAAAAACTACTTCGAGAAAATTTCTTGTTGCATAGCTCACATACAAAGGGTTTCTCACCAGTATGAAATAATAGATGATTCATTAAATCTTTCTTTCTAGCAAATTTTTTGTTGCATATCTCACATGCTAAAGTTTTCTCAGCAGTATGAATTAAGAGATGCCTGATTAAAGTACATTTTTTAGAAAATTTCTTGCTGCATATCTCGCACACAAACGGTTTCTCACCAGTATGAGTTAACAGATGACTGCTTAAATGGCCCTTTCTAGAGAATTTCTTGTCACACACCTCACATAAAAAAGATTTCTTACCCGTGTGAACTAAGAGATGGCTGCATAAATGGCTCTTATTAGAGAATTTTTTGTTGCATATCTCACATAAAAAAGACTGTTTTGGAAATAATTCTTCATCCATAACTCACAAATAAATGATTTTACCGGCTGTATGTTAGAATCTGCTTTTTCAAAAAGCTCTCATAAAAAACCATTTTGCTACATATTTTTCACACATTGAAAATATTTTGAGTGATGATAAGATGTTATATTAATGGTTCTATACATGTGCAATAAAATATAATTAATAAATATTAGTTTTCATGATTCATTAAAAAAATAAAATAAATAAACTTATCACAAACATTTTAAATCATTATAAAAAATAAATTGTAATAAAATTTCTACCACAGTTTTAAAAAACACAGTAGACTCTCACAATTATCTGATATTAGTAGAGTCAAATGAGTGTGGGATACCTTTCCTAAAAGTATAAAGATTAAATTATAAATAAAATAAATAACAACTTAAAAAATAAATAACTTATGATAAATAAAATATAAAGTAAATTTAAGAAGAAAATTCTGTAATTTAACATCATCTAAAGAAACGATGATACATTTTTCAAAGAATAGAGAGAAAATAAATCATTTTTGTGGTGATGGAATTTTAGTGTGCAAAAGTGTTTAGTAAGAAATTCTCAAGATTACAAAAAAAATTATTTAATGTTAATGTTTATTGCTTAAACAATCCGTATCATTTGATATAATTTACACATCAATTAAATTATGTAACCAGTGGCATAGCCAAGTGGACAAACGAATATCCAAACGAATATCTGGGTTTCTGAATCATGCATTCAATAACACTCAACACTACTAAGACGGAATCACAAAGAACACATGAAAATATCATTTTAGACAGGTGTTAAACTGCATAATCTGAAACGGCATAATTCAAAGTTATATCTTTTGCCAAGGCTATGGACTTTTCTGCTTTAGGTAAATTTTCAACATAAACATGATCTGTTTTCAATGTAACCTCTAAAACTATTACAGTGTATTTTCTCTGTAGTGCACCTGTGAAAAGTAGAAATATATTACGATAAATTCTATAGAGGTGACCTATCTTGAAAGTTTGTTTGTATTTGTGTCGGCCAATTATGTACACTAGGGATATAAGCCCTAAAGGGGGTGCCTCCGTGGTGGTCTTTCTAAGGGAGCCTAGCCCGTATTAGCGCGAGGAAACGTAAAGTTCGAAGAAAACCACGGAAAATCCGAATGGTTAGGCCGACGACCGCGATTGGTCTCAAATCCAGCACCTTCCATATACTAATTTCGGAGGCAGGATTTTAGTGAACACAGAATCAATCCGTAAATGAAAATAATTGACAGTTTCAAAGAATAAGTATACAAGTGCTAAGATTAAAACGGGTTTCGATGGGGCTAACTGTATCTGACAGTTAATTGAAAAATACAATTTTCTACAAATGCAATAACGGCACACCGATTGAATTTCCGGACTCTTATCTTTGTTTATTTTATAAATTCATATCAAATAATATTATAACTTTATTTGCTACCTGGAATTAATAAAAGTAACTTTATTCTTGAACTGGTTATTAGTGAACTTTTACTGACGCATTTAAAATACCTTAAGAAATCTGGATATGATTTATATTCTGTTCGAAAAAATGCTGATGATGTCTTCTCAGCTCTAAAAGAATTTTCATCAATCATTGAACAAGAAATAAGAAATTGGTGCTTAAAAGTTTGTTGACCAGTTAAAAACATCAGAATCCCATAATCAATTATATTTTTATGATACTCTGTCTAAATAAGATATTTTGTTCGTTTCGTTGGTATTCTGAAACTCTCCCATTTGAGGGAGAATTACATTGTAGAAAAATTCTGCTTTTACAGGTTTTACTGGATTTATAAGTACTTGTTAAAATATTTTACGATGGAGCAATAATAAGTGATGAAAAATCTCTTTCAAATAGGTTTTCAACTAATTTAATTGTTTGGCAATCTATATCAGGATCATGTAATGCTGCTGTTTAAGGCAGGTTTCTGTTAAAGATAATTACAATTTTGACAGGTTTTATTATAAGGGAGACTGGTACACAGTAGGCCACTTTTGCAGTTATTATTTTTTTTCTCTTTAGTGGAAAGTCCAATCCTCCTAAAAATATTTTTGAACATTCCTTGAGCAATTTTACATGCCTCAGAATTTTTCCAGAACGTAGTTTCAAATACCTTTAATATATATATATATATATATATATATATATATATATATATATATATTTGTATGCCTTCATAAAGTGGATCAGTGTGCCCCAGAGGCGGGATACATTGTTCCCCCCCACAGGGTCACAAGGTCCTCTATTAAGCGTTACTTGAAATATAATATAAATTTATTTTTTATTAATTTAAGTTTTCTTTATTTGACTCTACATCTTCAAAATAACATTATTATGTAATTTTTAAAGTAAAATTTATTATTAAATATTTTGAAAATTCTGCATTGCAGTAACAGTGCAGTACAGTCGTCCACAGTACTCCAGCAGTGGGTGGTGCACTGTCCCCCATGTTGAAATGCTATACATTTTCATAAAATTATTATTTAAAGTTTTCTTTTTAACATATTAATTTTAATATTAAATAAAATCAAGTATCTTACCTTTATATAAAAAAGCTGTTTTTACTTATTTATCTTAACATTTAATTAATAATAAAGAAAAGTACGATGATTGAAAATTTTATTTTTAGATACTCAAAACAATCAATCAGGATAATATGAAGTATTCTAAGCTAACAATGTGTTTTAAAGGCTATAAGTAATCAATTCATTGCTGTAATCAATTAGTCTAAGAAAAAAGTTTTAAAAATTTAAAAGTAAAAAACAAATTATAGGGTGGTCATGTGTGCACTTAGGTTAACTGTAGCCCACTCTTCACTACAAGCAATATAAAAAGTATATTTGTGTAAATGAGGCAAAGTTTGCAAAAACATAATCTGTTTAAAATGGAATGCTTCTATAAATGGAAATCTTCCATAGTTAAGTCAAAGAATGCCATACAATTACAAATATTAACACAAAAACCTGTTTAAAACAGAAGTTTTCATAATTCTTTGTGATTTCATCTTGACATGTTTATAATATACAATATAACACAGTGCATGTCAAAAGTTTAAGCACAACAGAAAATTTCAAAATAAAATTTTATTAATGAATGAAAGTAATTTTCTTTTTCACATAATCTACAAATTGTAGTTTTAAAAAGATAGTTAACAGAATTATGTTATAAAATTTATCTTAAATAATAAAATTTATCAAAACAACAAAAATGAGTGTGTCAAAAGTTTAAGCACAGTAGTTTTTAGTCTTTAGCAGAAGAATAATAAAAAAAATTAATACTTGATTATTGCTTCTTTATGCTGAATTACTTTAAATATACGGTCTTCCATCGATAAAATGAGATTCTGTATTGTTTCTGGTTCAATTTGAAACCAAGCGTTCTCAATGGCATCTTTCAAATCTTTAACTGAAGAATACTGCTTTCGATTTGGATAAACTGCATGAGTGAGAATACCCCACATATTTTCTATAGGGTTTAAATCAGGACTAATTGCCGGTCATTTCAGAACAGACACTTTTTTCGACTTAAGCCACAATGAGGTTGAGTTTGAGGTATGGATCGAAGCATTGTCATGTTGAAATAACCATTTCTCTCCCCCCCCCCCAAAAAAAAAACCTCGGCAACAGGAAGCAAATGATTGGCAAGTATCTCTTGATAGTTTTCAGAGTTTTCACGACCACTGATGAATGCTAGAGATGTCTGACCATTGAAAGAAATAGCCCCCACACCATTACATAACCATCATTATGTTGTCGGCAAAATACACTTCTAGGTTCTTTGCGAAGATATTGGCAATAGTACTTAAACCCATCAGGGCCTTCGAGGTTCCATTTTTTTCCATCACTGAATATGACATTCAGCCACTTTTCACCAAATGACATATGCTCTTTGACCCATTGTAATCTAGCTTCTTTATGGTGTCGTTTGAGACACGGTAATTGAGCCATTTTACGGTATTTGATGTATTTTAATTCCCAAACTCTTCTATGAACAGTTTTTTTTCTATACTCCAACTGCATGTTTTATTTGCGAAAGGGAGTAGTTACCAGTTGAATCCAACTTTCAGATATATCTATCTTCGCGCAAACTAGTCACTCGCGGCCTTCCTGAACGAAATTTTCGTTTGAAATTATTACCACGAGCCAAAATTTCATGAATACTTCGTTTTGATCTTTTTTATGTATTTGCAATTTCAGAAACAGACTTAGATTTTGCTCTCATACTCCATATTTTTATCACCTACTCTGAAAATTCTTTCGACCGAAGCATTTTGTACTAACTCGTAAACAACAACTAACAGCTTCTTATACACTGAAAAATTGTTTGCGTGCGCAACCGCTTACGTCAGATTGTAAAATTTGCATAAAAACGATTTTGTGCTTAAACTTTTGACACGGTTATTTTTGTTCTATTCTTAAACTCCATGGTTTGAAATAAAATTTAAAAGTTAATTTCAATGAATATGATGTTAAAATAGATATTATTAACATATACAAGACAAATATTGAAATAAAGTGAATATTTAAAGTTTTATTTGAAAATTGCTATTGTGCTGAAACTTTTGACACGCACTGTATAAATATATAAATAACATGAATGAAAATTCTGGATTCCTTCCAAATAGAAATCCTGGCTATGCTACTGAAAATAACAATATTTTAATAAAATACTCGCTCTTTTTAGCATGTTTAAAACTTCTTATAGCCAATTCTAAATATAAATATGTGCATTTTCTGAGGGATACAACTATAAATTTTTTAATCTGTATTTTTTAAATAATAAGGGGGGGGGGGAGATTAAAATGAAATAAAAAGAAAATGGCATTTTAGAAGGATCTTATTCTTCCTTTATAAACTGTATCCCGTTTTAAAATTTACAAGGGAGTTATATTACATGCAACACAAACAAAAAAACTGGATAAAATTTTTTTTAACTTATTACAGATATACCGTTCTATTTAAAGATTTTTTTAAAAATTAATAATAAATTATATCATAATTTCATAATCAAAGTAACAAAAACACAGTGCATTGCATGTGAATACATATATGTACACTTTTACTCACAATAAATCAAATTTAGTATTATTTCGATTTGTATCGTCTTTTTTAAATATAAATGTAAAGCATATTTAGAAATATAAATTACTGAAAATATATTTTTCATTTTAATACAACATCATACAAAAACATAGCTACATGTAGCTATTTTATCTTATAATATATGAAAAACTTAAATGTCTTAATTACAGTCAAGGATCAATAATACATGGATCCATAATCCGCAATTTTCTATAATTTGCATTATTTTATGAATGTAAACAGTTATGAAAATTCACAATTTCGTGCTCCAAAAATGATTTTTAAAAATAAATAATAATAAAATTGAAAAAAAAAAGAATCATAATAAAACATCTACTTTTTTAAAATATAACTCTTTTATTTTATACACAGTAAAAAACAAACTATATTACAGAACATATGTAATTATTTTTATTTAAATGCAAACATATATCATTTTTTCAATAAAAAAACTTTAAAAAAACATTTTTTGAGATAACTCTTTAAATTAATTATTAGATTTCATATTTATCTTTTCATATATACTCATTATAAAATTAAAATGCTGTCTAGACTAATAAAAGTAGTACATATAAATCATATAATACTCTATAATCTACAATATTCCATAATCTGCACAACCTTTGGCCCCCAACTTGAATGAATTATAGAACTTTGACTGTATTTATTCTTATACTTTTGTATGAGACTAAACTATTATAGCAGTGTAACTAGGGAAGAATTCCATATCCTGTTCTGCTTTTTTGGCAACGTTTTTATTATGTTATATTTTATTAATTATGTTTTTATTTATATGCCATTATCAGGGTTAGTAAAAAACCAGTTTTTTTTTTTTTTTTTTTTTTTTTTTTTGTTAACTAAAAACCACGTTTTTTGGGTTTAAACCGGGTTTTTTTAAATATGTTTTCCTATTACATATACAGTATAACTTCTTTAATTCGGAATCATTGCGATTACAGAGAATCTGGATTATAGAAAATTCCGGATTACAGAAGTTTTATAACTAAAATACATGTATGATAATATTAATATCTCTTATTACTATGGCAATACAAAAATGTAAGGAACTGGATAGTTGAAAACATTGAGAAAAATCAATTCAAAATGCTGAAAAACGAATAAAAAAAAATATGTAAATTTTATGCATTGCCACGTCACCATATGTCGTAAACTTTAAAAACAACAAACGTATGATTTCTTTAAAAATTGTAATTCCTGATTTATGAATATTTAATAAATGATGCATATCACAAGAATGAAAGACTTGTCAAGAAAAATATTGTAAAACTAAATTCTAAACCCCAAAAATATCCATTGGAAATTTAAGACTTACAATTATAATTTAAAAATCAATCTTATAATTACAGTAACATATTTGAAATTGGGATATTTAAAGCTAATGTTATAAAAAAATTAAGTGTATAACAACTATAAGTATATGTAAATAACAAGTTAAATACCTAAAAGAAATAACAATAATAAAAATCCGATTTTGCAATATTTTCGCAAAACCATATTATTCTTTTCAAAAAAATTGTGAAATTACCATTAATCATTAATTTTTAAAACCTAATATCTAAAATGACACACATTCATTTAGAAAGTTCTTACAGTTTTAAATTTGAAAAAAAAGTTGTATTATTGCGTAATCTTTTCATTTTCTGAAATTTGTTTATATATGAACTATGGCACTATCTATTATTTATAATTCAAAACAAAAATGAATAAACGTACCAAAATGTCCGGATTAAAGATGTTACACTGTAATTAAAATATAGATATTCATATTATTTTGTTTTGGAGTATTAAATGTCACTTTAAGTGTTCTTATCTTTTTAAAATAATTTAATCATATTTGCCCTATTTTATCCTTATTATATTTAATATGCAATAAAAAAGACATGAAGAATTATATTAGATTGTTGTTTTGATGGATGTCACACTAAGGGTTAGTACATCCCCATCCCCACCCCTTTATTTTCTTCTAATTATAATTAAATATATTATATTGGTCTTTTGCTTATGAAATAGCTTTAATGCTATTAAAATATTGATATTTTTTGAAAAAAAAATCAGTTGTAATATTTCTAACAGTTATCTTGATATTTTTCTTACTACGAATAACTGGGGACTTTATTTCAAATAAAAATATTTCAGAATCTGAACAGCAACTTTCACAAAAAGTACATAAAACAGTACATAGAAAGTACACTATTCTATTCATTTCCATGAATAGAATAGTGCATACTTCTAATTAATTTTTAGTGAATAATTTTTGTTACAGTTCTGATAAGTAATACATGCAAGCAATACTACTTGATTATTCCATCGACCAAAGAACTATCATCAAATTAATGTATAAAAATTGAAGCTGGTGTTATATACAATTGAAGTGAAAAAACTTCTTTAAACACCATAAAATAAGTTAACTGCAAGGCCTTTTGAAAGAACTTAGTCTTTCTTTGTCAGGCACAAAAAAGACGTGCGTCTACAATGAATGTAGCGGCACGACTAGTCGTGCCGCTACATTCATTGTAGAAGTTTTTTCACTTCAATTATCCTCAAATTATATGATTAAATGCCAATAATGGATGATTGTAAATGCCACAGTCGCTTGATATTAAACTCAGTAAACGTTTCAAATAATGAAGTGATTTTTAATTCGACTCTTTATTTATAAGGTATTTGTACCCTATATAGACAGGGCTCTCAATATGGACACCCCTAATATTTTTAAAGGTAATAATTTTGATCGAGAGATGGCTCAACATTTTCACGAAGAAAAGCAGTTGAAAAGATAATTAAGACTTGAAAGTGTAAAAAAGCGTATTGTTCTCCATTTAGGGGGAAATTTGTTGTTTCGAGATGTGCTGATCTTAATTACTTGTAATCTTAAACTCTTATTAGATATGATAAAATTACATTAAATGTTGAAAAGTGGAGTATTTTAGAAAGCTAATAAAACACATTTTCGATTGCTAGTGCATATTTTACTTTAAAATATTTTCCTTTTTCATTTGTTACAAGATTTAGTAAACTACGCCCGGTTCCCAATATGGACAGCTTATGACCCCATCAACTACAACTGTAAGAAAGAAGAAAATTCAACGTTGCCAAGCAATAAATTGAAAAGGCATCAAGTGGTAAAATCTTTGTTCAACAAGATGCCATTTGAACAATCTCCCAAAAACCTTCCTCCAAAAAACCCTTGCAGAAAAATAAAAAGAAGCCCCCCCCCAGTAGGATATCTGTTGGCAAAATCGTAGGTACCAATGGTATGACTTCCTCAACAAAGGAGAGCTGGTACTACTGTTTTTGTAGTATTGATGCTTTTTCAAACATGTGGCCATGCATCACATGTGGCAGATATGTTCATGAGGATTATGTGGGACTTACTGCCCATGGTGAAAAAGTTTCTATTTGTCCATGCTGTGAGGACTGAGTAATAACAGATGTAAATTCGCAGACAGATGCAATAAAGCTAAACAAAACCAACAATATTATTTCATAATATTTACTAGTAACTAAGGGGCTTTGCATGGGTCTTCGAAGGGTAAAAACCGACAATGCACCCTCCCCCCTTTTCTAAAATGCATGTTCTGAAGATATTTACTGTCCCCCCTCCTCCTCGGAATACTTTAAGATACATTTTTTTTTATTCCGTCTCCTCTAAAATCCCTTGGAAAAGTGGCTCTTCCATACACACTGTGTAGAAAGTCAATAAGGAAACACCTGTCCATAATAGGGACAGATAGTTCCTTATATGGACACTTGTAAACATTTTTTGTTTTTATGATTTAAATTAAACCAGAATAATTACAAAGTTTCTAATTTTTATAATGATACCCAATAGTCCAAGGATAGTGGTCATACATTTTTGGAGTCCTATGACGTGTATATAAGGGTGAAAAAAATTCATTTTCCTTAGGGTGTCCATATAGGGTACAGGTACTATATTTTTATTAATGTTTTACTAGCTTAATTGTTATTTCATTATTTAAAATAAAAATTACGTCAGTTTGTATAATTTTTCAGATAGTTAGGCGAATTGCATAATTTTGCAAAATTGACAGGATAACCAAATATTACCCATGCAAATATTTAAAAAATGGTAATTCTAGCATTAGTTCCAGTACATTTCGCAAATAAAGATTTGCTCAACAGATTTCAAGGACAAATAAAATCTAAATTAAGATTGAATTACACATGTTATTTTTCTAAAGTGATATGTACTGTATTCTTTTAAATATCTGGAAAAAAAGTGGTCTCTACTGCCAATTTTAAAATGTAATCTAGATTTGCAGAATGCTAGATTTGAAAAACATTGTCATCATTTTAAAACATTGCAAGTGAAAATAATAAAAATAAATAAATAAAAATTGCAATAATAATGTATTTCTGTTATTTTTAAATCAATGAAATATTTTCCAAATGAAAATAACAGTATGCATATGGTAAACTGTAAGATAGACTGAATGTAATTCTTTATATCACCATGATCTTTATATCACATCATTTGATTTTTGGGCTTACTAAATTCAACTTTTGCTTTTCCATACATGCATTTTTTTTTAAATACAAATGCAAAAGGTAAGTTCTTAAATCTTGGATTTAATACTGAACAGAAAAATATATATATGTATATATTTTTGTATAGTTTTGATTTTTATTCAAAGCTTACCAAGTATGACGATAGATATATACATATATATATAATTTTTTAAACTATAGATAAGAAAAATTATTTTTATACAAAATATCAATATTTCTGTTGCTTTCCACCGTATCATCTGATGAAACTTTCTGATTTGAATATTCTTATATTCCAAACATAAAGTAATCATTTGTCCCCGTTTACCAGGGATAGTCCCCAATTTAAGATTTATGTCTTGGAAAAAATTTTGTCCCTGGATCTGCTTTCAATTACATTTCTTGTTCAATAATTATTAAAAGAAATACCCAACCTATTTATTGAAGAAAAAATTGTTTATTTTAATAACTTTTTTGAAGAAATGATGTGAAATATTTTTTTTTAATTTTAAAGGTAATAGTGTGACGTATTCTAACATAAAAAAAAGTGTTGAATTTGTAATGTGCATTGTTTCTCACTCTGAATGAAATAACACCATCTGCAAGTTGACAGATCAATTTTTTTGAAGTTTCATTAATACAATGGCGAAAATTGTATATATATATTTTTTCAGATAAAATAGGTTTTTACAGAGTAACAACTAATGGATATTCAAAAAATTTTGGGAAGAACATCATTCTGGCAATAGAAAGGAAAACACAATGGGTCTCCCTCCCCCCCCCCCCCAAAAAAAAAGCTTGTTTTACTGATTCTTTTTTTTTTGGGGGGGGGGGTATTTTAACTCAAAGAATTGGGGAGAATTTAACTATACTATAAAAAACACCTTCCAAAACTAATATAAAAAAAGAAGAATTGTATGACAATTGCACAAAATGTTACACTCTAACCAGGGATGTCAGTGTTGAATTCAGACACTTTTTTCCGGGAGGGACTTCAGTGGCTCCGGAGGGGATATTATAGAGTTCCGGTGAAGAAATTGTACTTTCTACCATTGAAAACACAAAATTTCAAATTTTTCGGGGGGGGGGGGTATCCCCCCAGGCCACCCCCTGAATTCAACTCTAAAGAATGTAGTGGAGAGTATATGGGGGTATACACTGTATACCTTCTGGATTTTTTAAAGAAACATGTCTATACCCCCTGTTTGCTCAGAAAACTATAATATGCGTACTCCAGGGGTGCAGAATATGTCCGATCCGGCGATCTAGGATCGGGGGGAAATTTCGGCCATCTTGGGAAATTTTGCACAAAAATGTACAATTGATTTTGATTTTAACTATGAATTACATAATTACTCAGGATAGAAAATTTCCCACTACAATTAGAAAGATCTGAATGGTGACCTTTAAAAAATTGATCTCAGAATGATATATACTCGCGCATATATTAAGATAATTTGCGGGAAAAATATATATACCTATGGTAATACAGAGTTTATTTAAGTCTATAATATCGTAAAATTTTGTGGAAATTTTTATATGGATTGGGGGAAATGTTGGGAATAAAAACATTTTCTGCACCCCTGGCATACTCTAGGGCAGGGTTGGAGAACCTTTTTGTTGCAACGTGCCAAATATTATCAAAAAATTATTTTACATGAACCATGACGTGCCAATTAAAAAACAAATTTAGTAGGTGGAAAAATAATGAATTAAAATTACATATAAATTTTTCTATTAAGTATTAAAAAATATGCGGAATTTACATGTACATATTAAACTTTTATAATTATGCAAATAAATATATTTTAGACAATAACAAAAAATGTTAAATCAATGCAATTTAATTTCTATTGTTGCAACTTAATATCAGGTTAATTTAAAAGTAAACTGTACCGGATCTGATAAGTATTTACAATTTGAGTTTTGGTATCGTTCATTCGAGAAAAAAGTGACTCGAAAGCATAGATAATCAGAACAACTGCTAAAATGACAAATGCAGTCAACGTAAAGTTTTTTTTTTTTTCTAATAAATTCAAAATTGCCGTAATTTTAACATCGGAATTAAATAATGTTTATTGGGCAATTCTTGACGATAGTATTCAAATATTGTTTTATTTGAAAAAAAAAAATGAAAAAAAAAAAAAGACCAGAATTGAAAAAAAGATTGGAATAAAATTAATTATTCAATTTTCGTTTAATCGAATTTAATAAAGATCAGTCGCGATTTTGTGTAATCTGACTTTATTTTGATTTAAAGCCACAAGCAATGCCATGCCAAAATTATTTTTTCGTGTGCCAAAAGGGGCACGCGTGCAATAGGTTCGCCATCTCTGCTCTAGGGTATACTCTCTGCCTTGAGCGCATACCCTCTACTTACAGCACACATCTTCTGTTATTTTTACAACTACACCCCTGACTATAACGATATACAAAACAATGCAAAAAAACCATATAAAAAATGTAAATTCAGCCTGAAAAAGTTAATACTCATAACTGTAAATAAGATAATGATAAACAGTGGCAACAAACTCATTTTTCATTTTGCTATTAAGAGGGGTTTTTTTTTATTATGGCACAACCAATTTCAAAATTTACATTGGCTGTTTGCAAATTTTGTTGATTTTATTATATGTCACTAAATCACCATAATTCTATTTTTGTAACATGTGTGTGACACATATTTATTCATCTTCAATGCTTTATATCTATAATAATAGTATAAAATTATTTTCAAAATTCAGTATGGCATGAAACTTATGTATGACTAACTGTATCTTAACTTTCAAAATTTCAAAGGTTGTGTGTGCATGGGGGGGGGGGGGGGCGAGAGGCGAAAATTTTTGTGAGGTCAAACAGAAATAGATATTGTAATGATTGTTTCAAGAAAGTTATATTAGGAGCAGGGTATATCGCTGAAATCAAATAAATATCGCTTAATATAAAATAAATTATTGCTTTTGTTTAAATAGGATGATTATTTGGTCTGGTCAATAAGCAAGGTTTTCAGAAAAATACAAATTTTATTTAAATTAGGAGGGAAAAAACGACCTTCAAACTAAACTACTAACGCAAAAATAAGACTGGAATTCATTATTATGAAAACTAACACAGTAATTAACTATTGCAAATAAAGAACAACTTTAAAAAGAAAAAAAAATGTTTATTTCTCATAATTAGCACTTATTATATCGAAATCTCTTTTACAAGTGAAAATTTGGAACATATCAATGCGTAACTTCAGCAAAGCATGAATTGGTCATAATGAAAGTACTTTCTTACGAAGAAAGTGTAAACAAATCTCATCGAATATTCCCTCCAAGCAGACCTACGCACGGGAAGCCATGCGGAGTTGATTGGCGCTAATCATGAAGTCCCGCCAAGCATTTTCTCACCACATCATACAAAGTGGTGAGATATTTCGCTTCCTTACACAGTAGGTGTGAAAAGTATTTAAGAAACAAACTGGTAACAACAAAAATGCATTCATTGCTGTGCCAAGTGTCTTGCTTGTTCTAGGATTCAGCCTTAGTTTCTTAAGTGTATGTGTTCGTTTATGGAAATTTCGATAAACTTTATATAGATATTTCATCTTCAATTGCGATCAATTATTTAAAAAAAAATTATTTTCAATCGAACAGAATACAATCGAATTCAGTTTATGAGCAACATTATGTTCTAAAATTAAATGTTACAAAAAATTAAATTTTCTTCAAACCAATCTGCTGTTTTAAAATTGAAATTAAACTACTTAAAAATAAATAATAATAAAAGAAATTAACAGCTAAAAATAAAATATTTTAATAATGCTTTAAATGACTCAATAATAAATTAGCAAAAATGAAAGATGAAATGCGCGGCATAAAATTTCGTGCAGTCATTACCAAACAGTAAATTGTAGAATTTTTAGTTGAAGAATAATGAAAGAAACTATACTCTGTCTTGGCATTGACTTATTTTATTGAAGTGGTTGCGTTCAATTTATGTATTAAAAGTTACCTGATATTAGAAACTACGGAAGATACAAGGCGCCATCGAAAGAATGAATGATTCGTAGATTCAATGATGATTCAATGTAAATGATTTATGCATTTTAATATTATTTATTAATTATCTGCCTCAATGGCGATATGATTAATCCTGGTTGCAATATACGTTACCGGACAACCGTTAAAAGAAACAACTTCATTAAAGACACTGAATTTATTTTTCATGAGTAATTCAAGTAATTCCAAAATCAAATTGCATTAAATTTATAACCCGAGAGCATATTAAAGTGATAGATAGAACAATTTTTACAAATGTTGCCTATTTCTTTTTTTATAAATGAATATTTAATTTTACTAGTTAAAAATTTCTATTGCAGAAAATTTATTGATTGATTCAATATTGATAAATGAATTCTTTTTTTCGTGATTCATTCTTTGCAGCGGCGTCTCTAGTAAAATGGACGAAATGGTGTACTCTTTAACAATGGCTATTTTTTAAAATCAATTTATCAAACGTATCTTCTTTATTAAAATAAATTAATGCTAGTATACGTTTCTTTAGCTATTCTCGTACTAAAAATGGCAGAATGTGTGATTTGATCGTATCGTATGATAACAAAAAATTGCATGTGCGGCGGTGTTGACTACTATGTTTGTTGAATGACCTCAGTACTGCCATCAGTCAGGTAAATTATCAAATTATTTATGATTTGGGAACATATATAAATTTCTGTTG
This sequence comes from Maratus speculifer, assembly GCA_964019185.1. NCBI lineage: Eukaryota > Metazoa > Arthropoda > Arachnida > Araneae > Salticidae > Maratus > Maratus speculifer. The sequence goes on along the minus strand of CAXHSM010000349.1, from coordinate 3,569,008 downwards.
TCCCATTCATCCCCACTCTCCCCTATGTTTTGTTGAACTCCATCAAGGAATTCAAAGGTCATTTAGATATATTTCTGGATATTCTGCTCGTATGCTTCTTCATGGAAGATAAGGAATTTCTCTTAATATATTATTTTCTATAATTGTTATATACATTTTAACAGATGAAATATAAAATGTATCTTTTGACAAACCTCGATTGTTTCTGCGACCCACTGAAATAACCGTCGCGACCCATAGTTTGAGAACCGCTGTTCTAAATCATGATCACAGCTTTTTATCAAACAAGTTTTCACCATAAACTTGTCAGTTATTCTAAAATTCCTATAGAACCCTGATTATCCGAAAATTCCTATGGAACCCCGGTTCACCGAAAAGCTATGGTCCCACGCTTTTTGGATAACTGGGGTTTTACTGTATTACTATCCATTTTAAGATTATATTACATTTAGAAATTTTAAAATGTTTAATTTGTTTTGAAAATAATTTATTTAGTTAACTTTTTAAAAATGATTTTATGTTTTTATTTTTAAACATTAAAATTGCTAAAGCAAACAATTAGTTTAAATCATTAATGAAAATATATAATGCATTTTAAGTGTAAATTTCAATGGCATTATTTTGCAAAGAATTTCTTGTGATTGTTTATAATGACAATAGTGTAAAGTGCAAACTAATGTCTTGTTTTATAAAGGTTTTTATAATTTATTTCTTGTTTTAAACTATTAATTGTAATTTATTTCTTGTTTAATAGGAAGTATCAAATGTTAAGCTGCACATAAAAGAAATGTGCTACAGCAAATATATTTGAAAATTGATACAGTATGTATTTCAAATGTTAAAATTTAGTGATTATAGTTTAAGGGTGTTTTAATATTTCACATAAAAGCTTCAAGAAGAGGTGTGTTTTTATGCAGTTTCTTAGGATTATTCATTATTTCACTTCAATTTACAGAGTGTTTAACTTTTATGGAAACACAAATTTTTGTTTCTTACCTTACCTTAAAAATAAGTTTTTTTTTATTTTAATAGAAAACAGAATTTCAAAAATTTGTATAATGTATACAAAATGAGTTAATCATCTACCATATATTGAATGCATAGAAACATTTAATATTAAGCTGTTACTCAAGCAGCATGGTTTGTGTCTTATTTGAAATTTAATAAAGGTTGTCTGAATCTCTTATACTTTCAGCTCTTATTAATTCTATCATAAATCATGTTAAGATGTAACTGGCATCAATCAATGAGTAATAATTTGTCTACTACTTAAAACTGTGCTTAAATTTTCCACAAGTCATTGCATAATTGGTATGGGAGTTCAGCTCGGATATATTTCATTTTCAGTGAATACTTAAATACCAGTAGTGGCGTAGCTAGGATGGATGACACCCGGGGTGGATATAAATGGTGTCACCCCTATCCATCAAGGTGTCACCTCCCTCCCAAATCCGTCATATTTTTTTCAGTCAGAATTCTACGTTGTTACAACAAATGATCACACCGTTCCTTATTTACCTTTTCTCATGCATAAAAAAAAAAGGAGCTGCTCATTATTATTCAAACCATAATCTACATAAGTCAATGCAGTGTCTATATGTGGAAGAAAAATCTTTCTTCTTAAGTTTGCTTTTGCGACACTTGTAGGATGGTTTGTTTTTGGTTCCCTTCGCATATCTTATTTAAACACATCATTCTTTATAAAATTTCACATTCTCAAAGAAAAAAAAAATAACTCTGCTGCGTAGTGCACTACAGTTTTCATTTTATTTCAGTATTCTTTTCCAAATTCTTTTAATATTACATATACATACATACATATATATATATATGCAAATAAAGACCCCTTAGAGGGTGACACCTGGGGTGGATTGTGTCCCCCCCCCACTAGCTACGCCACTCAATACCAGCCAGAGTACACATTAAAGCTTATAACTAGGTAATTAGTGTTCTCAAATGCCCTTTTAAATATGCATAAGCAAGTTACTTCTTCAGTTTTCCTTTTCATAGTCATTTGGTGCAGTGATATATCTATGAAACCATTTAATTTTAATTTCCAAACTGTACATTCATATCAGAATTTTGATTTAAAAAATTTTGGTTTATTGAATTCCTGCAAAATAGCTTTTTCTTAGTTACAAATAAAGTTGTTTTCGAATTCCGGTGTCAGCCATAAATTTCACCACTTAAGCAATGAATTTGCTCTGTGCTGTAAAGAGTTAAATTATTCAGCAGAAAAACTCACTTTTTTAAAACTGAATTGCATTAAAATTTTTATAAAAGCTCCAAAGTCCGTGTAACAGTGATTATGGTGAATAGTAATAAATGCATAATATTAAGGCACTTAGCTAGGCGCAGGTGATAAATCACCAAATATTGCTCGCTTCGCCCTCTCTAGAAATGTATTCTTTCCTTTTAAAATACATATCGAAATACAAAATCTTCTTTTGGCGATTAAAATATCCTATTGAGAAATTATCTTAAAATTAAAGTTTTTTATACCAATTTTTTTAAATAGAAAAAAAAGAACAGACTTTTCCCCCTGCTTGATTAAATTGCAATATGTTTTCATGCACTTCAATATTACTGCATGCATAAATGTTGTAAATGTCCATGTCTTTCACTGTGTCTAAATGTTTTGTATTTGCTCTATATATTCCAATTTGGTTGTCTATGAAAATATACAATCGATAAAATTGACGCATACCAAATTTCTGTCATGTAAGCAAATAAATTGTGCTTTTTTATTAATTTTTTAAATATAGTTTATAAACTATTTGGAACAAATTTTTCGTAGTAGGTGCATTCAGTAGGTTACCTTCATATATACCTTCTGGTACAAACAGAATTGAAATCCAACAATTTTTTATTGAGATTTGCTTGACGAAAGAATTTTTTTTACTTTTAATATTGTTTTGTAGCTGTTTATGTCCAGAAACTAATATTGCACTGTGTATTAGCCAGGGGTGCAAAAATCTAGGCGCCAGCAGGTAGTTTCTCACCAGAAAATTTATTTCGTTTTTCTTTGTCTAATATTTTGTGTAAAATTCCTGCTAGAATGCTATTAAATTTTGAGCGAAAAAAACTTTAAAATTTTAGTGGTGAGAGACTACCCTCTGGCGCCTAGATTTTTGCACCCCTGGTATTAGCCTTCGCTTCGCTGAGACAATAATTTTTTATCTATACCTTTTATCCATGGAATGTATGAAAAATCTAATTTTTTATTTTTATTTATTTATTTATTTTTCATTAACAGAAATTCATATATGGCCAAATTTAATGAAATTCTCAATCACAAAATTCTCTACAATTCATTAAAAAATTGATCCAGACAGTTGAGTTATATCCTATTTGAAAGCTACTTTTTATGGGTTATAATATGTATGCAACACTAACTATTTTGAGTAAAATAATTTTTTTTACAAATTTTCAAAAAATTTTAATTTAAATTTTTTTAAACACAATTTATAATTTTTTTCAAAAATAAAATTATTAATCTTTGACTTTTTGGCTACAAATATGTGAAATTTCTAGATTGAGAAAATATGAGATTTCAAGCTGTTACCTTTTTTAATGAAAAACATTAATTGGATCTTTTGAAGTAACTGGTTCTTTAAACTTTGAAATTAGGAGGTGTATGTTTCTACTCTTAGGTAATTGCAAAGAATGTAAGTTGAAACTGGTGCAAAACGATTAGAACTCTCAAATTTTAAAACACCATTGAAAAATTTTTAAATAAAGAATTTTAAAATAGTAGCGTTTTATTAAGATTTTTCAGTTTTTATTTACTTGAAATTCTAATTTAAACAAGTTGGAAATTGCACGTTAAGCGTATCAAATGTGGTGCGTGCGTACTATAACAAAGTTTTAAAAATATTCAGATCTTGCTGTAATAGTATACAGTACTTCACATACAATATAGGGTTAGAAATCTTTTGGTGTTCCTGTTCTATCTGCTTTCTATTATACAGGAAGTAACTTGTAACAAACTTCAGCAACGTACATCAATTTCGTAAATTGTGAAATAGTTTAATATAATTAAAACGCACCCGAAACAGTGTTTCCACCTATGGTATGTAATTATGTTATCCTTATGTAATGGAATACTTTTGTGTAGCCCTGTAAATTAATAATAAATATTCTTTGCACTGCAGGTTCACAAATTTTATTTTTTATTGTATACTTCATAGATAGCTATCAATTCTGTTATGTTCGAAAGAGTGTAATATCATTAAAATACACTTGAAACTGTTTATGAAAATGACCGTAATATGATGCAATATTTTGATTGCCCCAGTAATTGAATTATACATCCGATTTTCGTAAAATTTGAAATGGCTCCACAAAATTATGCAACAATTATATATTTTAAATTTCAAACGCCCCACCAGTGGCCGAGAGATTCGGACCTCTCAACTGGTAGACGGCAGGTGCTGGGTTCGAACCCAATCGCGGCTGTCGGCCTAACCGTTCGGAGTTTTCCGTGGTTTTCTTCGAACCTTGCATAAATACGGGTTAGGTTCCCTTAGAAAGACCCCCACGGAGGGCACTCCCCCTGGTCCTATATCCCATTAGCGTAGATAATCGGACGACAAAAAATCAACCAATTTAAATTTCAAATAATTAGTTTGGCTTGCTTTGCTCTGTTATATGTGGACAGACAGACGTACTGAACGACGACTATAGGTGCCACACATTTGTATAATTACGAACGCACCTAAAAGGAGGAAACTGCAAGTATTTTCTTATAGAAAATATATACCTTGAAAAACATAAAAGGATTAAAGAAGGCGAATTTCTCCTTAACAAAATGTTGGTATTTTGCACCTTCTTTAGCGGTATTTTTCCCTGACCTGGTTAAACATTGCAGAAAAACTATAAAGTTTTTGAGAGAATCTTTTACACAAGAACTTCACTTTGCTGCCGCTCATCAGGAGAATTTAGAGACACTCCAGGTACCTATTGACGCGGAATCATCCAAGGATCGTAAATAATGATTTCCGAAAACAATTGTTTGTAATTACCCAATATAATAAATAAAAATAATATATAAAAGAAAACAGCGGCATGGATCAAGGCGGCGTTACAACTTTGCGATCTCTTTTAACCCATTAGTGCCTAGCGTCCCATTTTTGGGGCAGTTTTAAAAAATTCAAGTAAGTATTTTTCACACCAGTAAAAAAGTAGGATAAATAAATACTTTCTTTCTCGAGAAAAATTCCTCAATAAATTAAGATAAAAGATATTTTTGATTTAAAAGTGGTGGGAAAAAGCAAAATTTGAATTTTAACGAAGAAAATAATTCAGGCATTAATGTCATGTTAAACTTTATAAAATGTTCTTGTTGTACAGAACTCTTTGTGTGCAAGTAAAACTACCACTTACTTGACCGATTATTAACTCTTAGATTAGCTTTGCTCTAAACTAAAAATTTAGTTATATGTGCTACATTTTTAGCGTAGTCACAGATATGCACTTTACGTTTTTTGTTTAGTCGAAAAAACAGGCTTTGTTTCTAATTAAAATTAAAACTATTTTAACAGAGATAGCTTATTTTTATATTTTTACTTTCATTTATTTTTTAATCTCGAATTCATTGCAAGGAAAAGAAATCAGGTATGCACAGGCTTTAAAGAAAATTCAGATATATTCAGTAATATTGAGTGTGATGTGATAAATTTCAAATTTAACCTACGTTCTTCAAAATTACAAAATTCATCAAATATGTCTAAAATGCAAATACAAATGTTACTTTTTCAATTTTTAAAAATTTTAATACATTTTTTCTGATTCTAAATATAAATATTTTAGTGTGAATAATTTTCTAAAAAGGAAATAAGAATAAAAAGAATGTTCTCAACATTGGTAGTTTTTTTAATCTTGAAATACTGCTTATATTTTTAATTATTTTTATTATTATCAATAATGCATCATTAATTCTAGAGTAGAGGATTATATAAATAAAAATAAGATTTTTTTTTCAAAACTTTTCAAATTATTTAATTTAAAATGTGAATATAGTGGCTTACATATCAAAACCTGTACATTGTTTAAAAGAAGAGAATTATCCAGAAGGTAGAAGTGAGTGTCTCTCTTGAATTAAGGATGAGCAAAATTGGAATTCCCTTTTTTTTTTATTTTCGTTGTTTATGTTCCGAAACGATCTGTACAAAAAAAACAATAAAATCAGCACTGAATGAATTTGTACAAAAAAGAATTTTAATCCGATATTAGTCTACAATTAAAATACTTTTTAAAAATACCGTACCTTAAGAACACACAATGTTTTTTTTTTTTAATTTATTTTGTGGGTATGTGTATGGCTTGTCCTTGTGTAACACGTACACTCTGATTTTTAATATCTCATTTGAGGGAAATATATATATATATATACAGGGTGATTCAGCTCGTCGGTGACAAACTTTAAGGATCGATAGAGCACACCTAGACGAACATTTTTGAATAGGGAATGTAGGGTCCCTGACGCGATGGTAAGGCGCTAGGCGCTTTCGAAAATTTGGGTGCCGAAATTCGAAACGTCATAAAAACTAGGGAAATGGTTAGATTTTCTTGCTTGTTGCGTCGAAATGATTCTGTTTGTTTAGACTTTCTTCAGTACCAATTTGATAAGCGTATCTCTTAAAACATGGATAGGGGGCGCTGCAGACTTTGGAGAGCTAGACAACAACTTTAAGCCCGTTATTTTGATAATTTAACACATGCTCGCCAAAGTTTATACTCTAACTTAAAGTTTGAACCCAAAAGTAGAGCCCTGCAAAAAGCGTAAGAGCCGGAATAAAATGTCAAAGTACAGGGTGGTCGAAACTCGAAGGCTCCTAAGAGATAAACAAACAGATTTCTTGACTTATGGCATGCATTTTCATGATTCTGTTTGCTGGGGCTCTCTGAAACTCAGTTGAACGGTACAAAAAGAAACATCGATAGGGGGCGCTTTGGGCAAAAAACATAATTCGTTGACATTTCGGACGCTAACTGGAAACGGGGCGCTACGATCAGTTAGTAATAATGAAAACACATTTTCTACCTCTGCTCAACACTTCTGAATAAATTTAGACCAAAAACATCAATGATACTGGAAATTTATTTACAAAAAATAACACTACAGAAGATGCTCGAAATTTCGACCTTGGGCCATGATGCAGGCTTCGCACCTCCGTCGCATTGAGGAGTGTGTGTTTCCAACAATGCCAGGAATATCTCTGATCTGCCCTGCAGCTGCCACAATGCGCGCCACAAGTTCTTCAGCACTGCTGACAGGTGTATGGTATACCTCGGTCTTCAGGTAACCCCAAAGGAAGAAATCTAAGCAGGTGAGGTCTGGTGATCGGGCAGGCCAGTGAACTGGACCCCCACGCCCGATCCACCGCTGGCCATACCTTGCGTTTAGATGGAGACGCACGTCGTTCGTGTAATGGGCCGGAGCTCCATCGTGCTGGAACCACATCTGGCGACGCGAACCTTCGGGTACGTGCGCCTCCTCCAGAAGCTGCGGCAGCACTTGATCCAGGAAAATCAGGTAATTTCCACCTGTCAGCCGTTCAGGTAACAAATAAGGGCCAATGAGGCAATCCCCCAGAATGCCGGCCCACACATTTACTGAGAAACGCTCCTGGGCTGCTCGGCTTCTGGTTTCATGTGGATTTTCATCACACCACACATGACTGTTGTGGGCGTTCCACATTCCCTCCCGGCTGAAGGTGGACTCGTCCGTAAACAAAATGCTGTTTACAAAACGGGGATCCCTGGATCTCATCGCCAAGTACCATCTTGAGAATTCCACTCGAGGGCCAAAATCCTGCTCTCTGAGCAACTGCACCCGCTGGATGTGGTAGGGGTGCAGATTCCGGGAACGTAAGATGCGCCACGCAGTTGCTTGCGAAATGCCAACATGTCTGGCGATATCTCTCGTGCTAAGACCTGGGTTGTCCTCAACCAGGTTAAGCACAGCCTCTTCGTTGTCGGGGGTGCTCACTGATCGCTCCCGTTCAGGCCTGCCTCCGTCGAAAGATCCCGTTGTGGACAACCTCTGGTGTACTCGAGCGAAGAAGGCATAACAGGGGATTTGCCTGTTGGGGTAACGCTCGGCGTACAACCGCTGAGCGGCTCGTCCATTACAACCAGCAGCGCCATACGCCAAATGCATGTCAGCCAATTCAGAGTTTGTGTACCGTTCCATCCTACTACCGATCTGCAGACAAGTAACCCGAAGCTTAAGTAGGTACCGCACGTTCAAAAGACGTGTCTGCGCATACAACTACGTCATCTCGCGTTGTCGTCTACGCATTACGTATCTTTTGCATATCGATATGGTACGATATCTTTTGCATAAATCAGCAAAAAGCACCTTATGTAAATTTTATTGCGCGCATTGTGCATGATTGAAACCAGCTATGTTTGTTAAAAAAAACAAACAAACTGCAGTTTTAATAGCTTCTTATGATAAGTAAATTACTCTCTTGTTTTGTTTCTAACTGATCGTAGCGCCCCGTTTCCAGTTAGCGTCCGAAATGTCAACGAATTATGTTTTTTGCCCAAAGCGCCCCCTATCGATGTTTCTTTTTGTACCGTTCAACTGAGTTTCAGAGAGCCCCAGCAAACAGAATCATGAAAATGCATGCCATAAGTCAAGAAATCTGTTTGTTTATCTCTTAGGAGCCTTCGAGTTTCGACCACCCTGTACTTTGACATTTTATTCCGGCTCTTACGCTTTTTGCAGGGCTCTACTTTTGGGTTCAAACTTTAAGTTAGAGTATAAACTTTGGCGAGCATGTGTTAAATTATCAAAATAACGGGCTTAAAGTTGTTGTCTAGCTCTCCAAAGTCTGCAGCACCCCCTATCCATGTTTTAAGAGATACGCTTATCAAATTGGTACTGAAGAAAGTCTAAACAAACAGAATCATTTCGACGCAACAAGCAAGAAAATCTAACCATTTCCCTAGTTTTTATGACGTTTTGAATTTCGGCACCCAAATTTTCGAAAGCGCCTAGCGCCTTACCATCGCGTCAGGGACCCTACATTCCCTATTCAAAAATGTTCGTCTAGGTGTGCTCTATCGATCCTTAAAGTTTGTCACCGACGAGCTGAATCACCCTGTATATATAATTTTAAATTGTGTAACTTTTTTCAAGACATTCAAAATACTGTAACGAAGCTTCATAGTTTATTAAAGTGAAATATGATCATTAAATCACTAATTTATAAAAATCGCAAGATATATGAATATTCAATTTCTGCTATTACCATAGGAACTCGGAAAAAGTATCTTTTTTTTTTTTTTATCGGTGAGTGTGCGCCTTGTATATTATCTGTAGGTTTGTATATATACTACATAGTATGCTAAAATTATCTCAATTAAACGAATAATACCTTTGAAAATTCCATTCAGCAGTTTATGTAAATAAACGGAAATGTACCTGAGAACTTTTGTGCAACCCTGTATTTGATCTATAAAACGCACACACCACGTGTAATAATAATAAAAAATAGTTCAATTTAAAAACGCATACCAGACTTCAAAGCCCAATTTCTACTATTAAAATCAGTAATCGGAAAAATACTACAGTTTCTTTTTGTGCATCTTATATATGATCTACAAATGTATGTAACTATACAGGGTGTCACTCTCAATGGTGGCCAATGGCAAATTTCTAAACCGTTAGTCATAGACATATAGTTCCAATTGCAAAAATGCTTTAAAAAAGGCAAAGAATTTTTTTTCATGTGATTTAAATCCAAAAAACTTTTTTATTAAAAAATTACGAAAATTAACTTTTTATACAGTCCCCCGGTCCTATAAGAGATATTTAGTAGTTTTTTACCACTACTCTAACAAGTAATACAAAAAAGTCCCATTCCTTTGCGATTAAAATTGACCGAATAACAGCTGTTTAAAGTTGAAGCATCTTTTTTGCTGCAAATTAGGGGTCAGTCACAAATTTACTGTAAATAATAATAATAAAAAAACCCGCAGGATATAAAATTTAACATAAAACATTGAGTGAAAAATAATTTTTACAATATTATTTTTAAATTTATGTTGATGATTACATATTAAAGCAAAATTTGTACTAAAAATATAAGAAAAAAACCCAGAAAGTTTATTAATTTAAATTATGAAAACAACAGTCACAAGTCGCTACAAAATGGCATATATTTAAAATTCTATTAGATTACTTAACCTAATAGAATTTGGTGTAGTCCTGTAAAATAAATAAACGTACCTAAACGTAATGGTACGTACCTAAAATTGTATAATTTTACATTGTCATTGGATATAAATAAGTTTGCAAAGTGTACCTTGCGGATACTTGGAAGTGAGTTAAAATTTGAATAGAAATTTTGAGTTAGAGAAACATACGTACGAACGTTTAAAGCAAAATAAAAGCTTATCAAAATAACACACCTTTTAAAATGAAATCGCGATTTCCCAAAATTTGATTTTCTCGATAAAGAGAATTTTAAAACTCACGTCTTCCACTATTTTATCTTAATCTAGATGTTAATTAAATGCCGTAAAACTTATACGGTGGTAGCACCTTCAGTTAAATTTCTTTAAAAATATTTTGTTATCTCACTTAAAACATTTTTGTAATTGGAACTATATGTTTGTGGCAAATGGTTTAGGAATTTGCTGTTAGACAGCATTGGAAATAGACTTTTTTATAATACTTTAAGCACTTAGTGTACATTCTCTTAAAGCTCTGTCCAATTCATCCGTATTCAGGTACAGAAAAGTGGTTTAAGTCATGAAATTTAAAGTTTCATAAATCGGTCAATTTTAATGTTAGACGAATGGGACCTTTTTTTTCCTAGAAGTTAGAGCAGTGGGAAAATTTTACTAAATATCACTTATAGGACAGGAGGACCGTATAAAAAGTTAATTTTCGTAATTTTTTAGTAAAAAAGTTTTTTGACCTAAATCGCTTGAAAAACAATTATTTACCTTTTTTAAAGCATTTTTGCAATTGGAACTATATATCTATGACTAACGGTTTAGAAATTAGCCATTGGCCACCATTGAGATTAGATACCCTGTATAATATGTTTAAAGTTGGTTCAATTCAACAAAAACCGAAGTTAAAATGTTACATTCAGCAGTTTCTGTGAAGAAACGAAAATGTACTTGATAAATTTTTGTGCAGTACTGCATATGATCTCTATATCTTATGCACACCAAGTAATATTTTAAAAAAATCACTTTAAAAACGCGTAACAGAATTGATAATGCGCTTCCACAAATTATTGTTCACAGACTTCAATAGTTTAATAATTGTTCAATTTCTCTTGTAGCCAAATTCTTTTGTGTAGTAATGTAAATGTATAATAGTACATTTGCACACTGAATTTTATTGTAAGCATTTTGTAGTAAACCTGGACGATATGTAAATTTCAATACGTTTAAAATTATAAAAAAAAACTTTAAGATACACCACAGACAATTTCCCTCCCATACGCCGTAATGCAAATGAACCCCATCATTTTCTATACCGAACATTCCATAATAACCGAAAATAACAGGTATCACTTTTATGACAAGCTGACTATACTTACGCGAGTTAGAGCACGGGCAGACCACCAGACAGACAAATCGAAGTCATAACATTGCTCAACTATGTTGGAAAGGGTTAAACAAATCGAAAATTGCATAGGTCTAACGTGGAAAATGAAATGCAGTCCTACTGCAACGATGTTTATATATACAGGGTGATTCTAAAATTTTTTTACAATAAAAGAGGGGCGATAGTACACATCAAGACAAACAATATTAAATGGGAGACCAAGGGTCCCAAACGTTTTCCAAAGGAGATAGCCGCCATTAAAGTTTAGGGACCGGAATTTTAAATAAACATAAAAACAGGAAAAATCGGTCGATTGATTTGCGTTTTTCACTAAAATTATTCTTTATGTCAACATTTTCTTGAAATTAAATTATAAAGATAAATTTCAAAAAATGCCGATAGAGGGTGCTTTGGAGTAACTTTGCTTTAGAATTTGGAGTAACGAACAACTATTTTTTGTTGGTATTTTTTTCGTCTCATTAAATGTTTTCGTAATCTTAAACTCAAATTGAAATTTTGAGCTCAAAATCTGAAAAGTTGGGAGTGGTTAAGTAGCACAAATTGAACTGTGTTCAGAGGGTTCAAATTTCAAATGATTATAAAAAACGGAAAAATTTGTTCATTGATTTGCGGTTTTCACTAAAACTATTCTTTATGTTGGTATTTTCTTAAAAATAAATTATAAAGATAAATTTCAAAAAATGTCGATGGAGGGCGCTTTTGTTCGAATGAGTGTAACATCATTAAAATGCATTAGAAACATTTTTCCCCATTGACCGTAATGTAACGGAATACTTTTGATTGTCCCTGTAATTGATCTGTGCATCCGATTTTCATAAAACTTGAAATGACTCGACAAAATTATGTAATGATTATGTATTTTTAATTTCAAACGATTCGGTTGGGTAGTTTTTGCGTTGTTATATGCGGACAGACAGACGGACGGACGGACTGAACGACAACAATGGGTGCTACGTATTTCCATAATTACGAACGCACCTAAAAGAGGAGAAAAAATGATAACTTGCGATTTTTTTTTAAATCGTGCTTTTGTCATACAAGATAGGGTACAGTTCTATCATTGTACCCAAGTTACTATTCGTCCTTTTTATAGTACGGTAGACTCCCTCAAATCCGCAAACCTAAAATCCGCACATATTTTACAGATGTAAACAATGAAACATTCAGTTCAAGTATAAGGAGAAAATTTGACTTTTTTGGTTTTATAGCAATTCCATACATATTTTAATTTGAAATTTTTGGAACATTACAAAATTCATGTTTTTTCATGAAGGAAGAATAAATTTATTTCTGAAAAATTTCAAGATATTACTGATATCGCTGGTAAACACAATCTTCTTACCAAATATATTTAAGTATTAATCAAGTTTTTTTGTGAATAAATCACAAAATTCTTACTTCACTTCATAAGTCTGGCTGAACCTGAAATAAAACTTCCTTATTTTATAATTTTTATGTGAATTAGTACTGTACCTTTATGAGGAAAGTTTCATTGAATAAGGAAAAATATGTTTAATCTTTATAATGAATATATAATCATACATTATTATTTAAAATAGTAGAAACAAAGGTCAAGTTAATAAACACATTAAAATTTTTTTTATTATTTTAGATTACTATTTTTTTATATTCTATTATATTTTAAGCATTTATTATAGTTTTGATTACTTTATTAATTACAATCAAATTACTGTTTTAAAAAATGTAAACAAAGCAATAACCAGAAATCCGCAAAATTCTAAAATTCGCAATTCCTCTGGTCACAAGCTGTGCGGATTTGAGGGAGTCTACTGTATATTATAAGACAAATAGCAACATTCTTGAGCATCTCAATTATCTATTCATTTCAGAATGTTTGAAGCACTACACTGTGGCCTTTAATTTGTTCCAAACCCATCTTATTGCAGCAGTAACGAAAAAAATCAAAATCAGTAAAATGTTTTACTTTTCGGATGGATGTGCTGCTCAATATAAAAATAGAAAGAGCTTGTTAAACATATGCATGCACGAAACTGACATTGGTATTGATGCGCAGTGGTATTTTTTTGCCACATCATATGGGAAAAGTCCTGTGGTGGTCTAGGAGGTACTGTCAAAAGACTTTCTATAAAAGTGGGTTTACGAAGACCCTATATGAACCACATAATCACTCCCTGTCATCTTTATGATTTCGCAAGTAAAGATATTCTTGGCATAAATTTCATGTATTGTACAAATGAAGAGTACAATGAAAATGATTAGGGTTGTTTGGTTTAAACCACGCTGGTTTAAACAGTGGTTAAAACCATGGTTTAAACCAAGTGGTTTTTTTAAAAAAAAACATGCTGTTTTTTTCATTTGGTTTTTTTTCATTTGGTTTTTTTTAATGTTTTCATGTATTTTACGCATTATTAAAATATCCAAAATCCAAGTTATGCTGAAGCTACAAGCACAGCCTTTTTTTTTTTTTAAAGACATTAATAAATTTTATAAATTTTTAAAGTGACAAACACTTTTAATCCGCCCAACTTTTCTTACTAGCTATAAATCTACACGGCAAACTAATTTTTTTAATGTGAGCTATGGAGGAAAAAAAGCTGTTTGTTTTGTTTCTTCTTTAAGACTTTTATTTTTTTGAAAATAGCCTAAGATACAATTTTACCATTTAAATGGCATCATATATCAAAGCATTAATGATGACATAACATAAGTTATTCTCCCCATTGGTTACTCTTTGTTCTCTGTGCTAATGATCGAATGATTGTAAATTTTCTCTGTTCTGCACCTATTGGTTTTAATAACCTTTTGCTTTTCTTGCATCAGAGCTTTACTTTATGATTTTATTCTGTTTGTACTATATTTTACTTTAAGGAAGCTACTTATGTATATTAAAGTAAAAGGATGTCTAAAACTAGAAAAAAGAAAGATATAATCTGGTAGGAAAATAGAAATACACCAAGAACAGGCTCAAGAGCCAAATGTATAAATTGCATACTATGCAAATGCTGTCAAATTAGTTCTCCCTTTTTATATTTGATGGAATTGTTTTTCAAGATGCCTTAGATGTTTGCCTTAAAAATTACCCCCACTTAAAATTTGTGATGAAAATAGGAATGTTAATGATAAAAATATTCAAAAGTCTATGTCTAATTTTAATCTAAAAAGAAATGTTGAAAATATGTTTGAATTGTTAAAGCCTATTGCAGTTGCCCTGGATAATATCTAAAGTAATAATTTTTCCAATGTTGATGTAATTTATATTTGGAAAAATCCTCAAAAAATATTAAGAGAAAAAAGATAAGTAAAGAAGTCGCGCAGTGTTTTGAGTCCAGGTATAAAATGGCTCTAACACCCATGCATGCTTGATATCGTCGTACAGTCAAAGTGGTCTGACCAAGAATAAAAAGGATGCATTAAATTTTGCAAAACTAGAATATCCATATAACTCTAGCTTGCACTGATAGTAAATTTTATGCCAATCTTCACCTTTTGAAAAACATTTTTTTGAGCAGAATGCAATAAAGGAAGTTACCCCATATAAAATAAGAAAGAGTTAGCAAATTCAAATCAAGAAATTTAATAGCTCCATCTTTACTGAAGTTGTACAACTTATAGCAGCAAAAGCCTATTCAGTGAATGTTGAAAGAATATTTTCAACATTTGGACTGGTATAGACAAATATACGAAATATATTGGGATTAGAAAAGGCCTCAAAACTTGTCCTTTTTATTTTAAGCTTTTAATTAAAATTAAATAAATAGAATTGTTTTTATAAAGAAATTGTTTACTTAAATATATTTAACTAGGAAAAATAAAGTTTGTATTAAAAAAAAAAGAAAAAAATAGTAATTTTTCAAAGCATATGTCTCAATATGTATAAATATTACACTCATTGATAAATCAAGTATGTCGATACACATGTGATTTATTTTAGCATTAAAAAATGCATATTGATGTTTTTTATTTAAATAAATATATATATAGTAAAAGATTAATAATCATTTGTTGATGTTGATATTATTGATACAGTAAATGATTTCTAAATTAAGCACAGGAAAATGTTTTCTATTTTTGCTTATTTTTTGTTGATTTAGTGAAATATATTTGTTTATCCCTCATTATGTTCTACATAATAATTATTTCTTTAATTATTATCTAAAGGCTTATATGAGTATACTAATAAATTAGTAGTTCAACATTTTTTAAACAATAAATATTTCCCTAAAAAAAGCTAAACTTATAGGTAATTTAATTATAATTTTTATATGCTTTAATTATTTAATTATATAAAAAAATTAAGTACCAATGTGAATGTTTAACATTAATTACAAACGAAAAATCATGACTTTCTAAAACTCAATTTTTTTTTCTTGCAAATGCTTTTTAAGTAATGATGGGAAAAAAACCCGGTTTAAACCAAAAAAACCCGGTTTTTTGTTTTTTTTAAAAAAAAACCGGTTTTTATATCAACCCTGAAAATGATACATAACACAATATTCTGATTGGACAAAATGGACAGAAGCTGCTGATAAAAGTTTATATACCTAAGGTTGGGGAAATGCAATATTCTTTTTTGCCAATTGTGAGTCATTTATTGGGTAATCTTCAAAAACTGCAGAATATAGCAATATGCTGAAAACTTTTTTACTGGCTAGCTATATATTTTAACTTTCCAAATGACTTTGATGTAAGTTCTATTATATATTAAATTTTCTTCCCTCGTATTTATTTCTTACTTTTATCGAAACAATGTTATGAAAATGCATTGAAGTTACAAGAATCGACTATTTTTGTAGTTCCATAAAATTTATACAAACAATTTTTAACTGTATGTTTCATTTTTCTGGCTGGCAATGTTTTCTAGCAATTCCAAATTGTAATAAATGCAGGCATTCACAATGTCCAAAAATTTCTAAATTTTGCAAGAATTTGTTCAGTAGTTGTTACTTCAAAAACACTTTTGAAAGTTTCATTCTCAAATCCACAATTTTAAAGAGTTTTCGCGTGTTACATCACAAATTACTCGGATCAAAAATGATATTGATATCAAAAAAAGAATCAAAACCTCCTCCTAGAGATATTTGACGATGTCAAGTGCCCGCCCCTTCTTCCTCCCCCCCTTAAAGTGAAAACACTGTGTATGTACAGCCCCCTATCTCATAAATTCTGGATAAAGAAGTAGGTGGTATAGCACAAACACACAGACAGAAAACAAACCAACAAACAATCAGACAGATAAATAAATAAACAAAAAACCGACAAACAGACAGACATAGAAACAGATAAACCGACAAACAATCAGACAGACAGATAACACAGACAAACGAAGAATAATGTTGTGTATGTACAGCCCCTATTTCAACGGCTCCAGAGAAAGATGTAGGTGGGGAACAGGATCAACAGGAATTGAAGCTTGTAAAATTGGCTACTTAATTCAGAATTAAAATTTAGTACAGTTCGTTTAAAATGTTCTGTTTATTATATTTTTTTCTGTTTTCAGATTCAAAGACAGGTAAAATATTTTTGCTGAAGTCCAATAAGTCATTTCCTTGGATGAAATGACAACAATCCGATAAATATTGATTCATTGAAGAAGTTTCTGTTATCACCCAAAACAAAACTTTTTCACGTGCAAAAATGTCATCGATTGCAGAAGGAAATTCTTGCTGTAGTCAGCAGAACTTAGTTCCTCAATATAGGGATAAAGAAAAACATTCCTCCATTGATACAGGACAAAAAGTTTTTATTTGTGACGTATGTTCCAAAACATTTGCTAAGAAAAGTTCTCTAAATAGCCATCTCAAAGACATTCACAGAGAAGAAAATGCATTTGCTTGCGAAATATGTTCGAAGGGCTTTCGCTATAGCAGTACTTTGAGAAAACATCTTTTGTCACATACAGGAGAAAAACCTTTTGTTTGTGAAGTATGTTCTAAAACATTTTCTCAGAATTGTCATCTGATAACCCATCTCTTGACACATACAGGAGAAAAACCTTTTGCTTGTGAAATTTGTTCCAAGAGATATTCTCAGAATAGTCCTCTAAAAACCCATCTCTTGACACATAGAGGAGAAAAACCTTTTGTTTGTGAAATGTGTTCCAAAGGATTTTCTCAAAATAGTGATCTAAGAAAGCATCTTTTAGTACACACAGGTGAAAAACCTTTTTCTTGTGAAGTATGTTCCAAGAGATTTTCTCAGAGTAGTAGTCTAAGCAGGCATCTCTCGATTCATACAAGTGAAAAACCTTTTGCTTGTGAAATATGTTCCAAAGGATTTTCTCGGAATAGTGATTTAAGAACCCATCGCTTGATACATACAGGTGAAAAACCTTTTGTTTGTGATATATGCTTTAAAGGATTTTCTGATAAAAGTACTTTGAGAAAACATATCTTGACTCATACAGGAGAAAAACCTTTTGCTTGTGAAGTATGTTCCAAGAGATTTTCTCGGAGTAGTAATCTAAGCAGGCATCTCTTGACACATACAAGATAAAATCCTTGTGTTTCTGAAATGTGTTCCAAAGATTTTTCTAGACACTGTCAACTAGAAAGGCATCTTACGATTCATACTAGAAAAAAGGTTTTGCTTGTGCAAGATGTTTTTCAAAGGATTATCTGATAACCATTACTTAAAACAAACATTTATCTCATAATAAATAGATACCTCTTGAAAATCTCTTTTATTTTTATTATGTTAAATCTGAGTATGAACCCTGTATATATCGTTGCGTTTACTGTTGTTACATCTTTTTTGGTTTAGCATTTATTCATAAAATAAAAAATTGTAAAATTTTTCCATAATAGTCACAGTTGTTATTTTGATAAAAAGCAAATAACTCTAAACCGGCCATTTAGTTTTCAACAAAACTTTTTGATAGTTTTAATTTTCTTTTTATATTACTGTAAATTTATTTTACTCTAAATTTAAAACTTAATCTGACCTGAAATGGACAAATTATACCTTAATTAGGTATGTGATTGGAAATGCTTTATTGAAATAACACTTTTAAAATCAGAAAAGAAATGTGCTAAAAATATTTTTGTGCAAAAAAAAAAAAACTTACTTGTTAAATTTTCTTCATTAAAAACTTTCAAAGAATTTAGATAAAGTATGTCTTATTATCATGTATTCTTTGAACCCAGCATGAACTGAGTATTTTCTAAAACTATATAAATAATTAATTGAATATTAATTTGGCATGTTTACTCAATTCATAAATAAGTCTTATAAGCTAATCAGGCATGCACTTTGTTTCTTTTGCTTCTTGTTTGTGTCCTACATCATCAAATACAAAAAAATTATGGCATGGCATTATTACCTTCTATCATCTCTATAATAATAGCTTAATCATGTGACTGTCATCAATAGTTTCAGGCTAACCACTTTTTTTATATATATATCAGGCAGCCATTTTGGTACTTTAGCCAAGTGCAGGAAATAAATCACCAAATACTGTTCCATTGCTATCATTTATGTTATTATAGTATAAGTTACCTGAGTGTCAAATGTGTCTTCACTTTTTATATGCAAAGAATCCTTTTCTTTAAAAAAATCGAAATTATTTTTTCGAATAAAACTGCATAAAAGTTCCCATGATCATAAAAAATTCTCAGTTCTTTTATGTTAGCTAGACGCAAATCTCAGCAATAGCATTTTTTATTTTCCGCGTGGTAAATTAAAACAATGTTTTGGTGCTAAAATTAAAGGAACTACTTTGTTATCCCATTGACCAATTTCGGGAAATTATAGAAATCGCAAAGCTATAAATCGCAAGTTATAAAAATTGACATAATTTTTATTTTAAATAATAAATAATAAATTAAATAGTATAACATTAATAAAAATACAAATAAAAGATAAAATTTAAAATCACTTCATGACGTAACAAGCACGATTTTTGTGTTTAATATCGAGTGAATGTGATATGAACAGTAAGCCATTATTGACACTTTAATCGTAGATTTTGGAGATAGTTTTGAGTTGACGTGTGACCAAGTAGTATCAAACTAATCGTCATAGTTGGCTGTATTATTATTATTTTTTCTTTAAAAAGAAATAAATAAAAGAAGCAAAAGCCATGAATTTGAAATGTTTCAATTTCAAATATAAATGTTATACTTTAAATAAAAAATGAATGAATCGACAACATTTTAAAAAATTTAATGAAATAGGGGAAAAATGCGACAAGAATATTGTTTTGATTTGTCACTTCCGCCCATCTAACAAAGAAATCCTATCGACCAAAATTCGCAAAGTTACTTAAATTGCCAGACTGCTCACCAAGTTATACAATTTGACATAATTTTTATCTCAAATAACAGAAAAACAAATAAACAAACAAAATATTGATAAAAATCGAAATAAAACATGGACATTATAATTCTTCGATAACGTAACAAACACGTGTAACGCATTTAATGTGAAGTAGGGTGTCCCAAAAATATAAATTTTTAAATATTTGGACTCTCACCCCCTAAAAAATTTCATATGGCGAAATTAAGATTTCCTGTAAATTTTCAGCTCGAAAAAAAAAATGTTTGCAAGTCCCCTCAAGGTCGGCAAAAAATTTTAGAAATAATATTAATTCCATAATATTTTACATTTACACGCAAAATTATTATTTTTTAAATATATATATATGTATGTATATTAAAGCTACATGTATTTTTTATGTCGTTTCTAAACAAAAATATCCTATTAGTATTATTTGGAGTAGAAAATATGATAAAATGACTAAAAAAAAACTTTATTCAAAATTGCAAACTGCATAGTACAGAAAGTTTCATGCTGCTATCTTTAAGAATAGAAACTATTTCCCATAAACGGTCAACTTTTCTTGTTTCATTTGGTTATAAATCAGGTAATGACTTCCCATCCCAATGAACTACTGTCAGTCAGGATTGTCCATCTGTCTGTATATAACAATGCAAAAACTGCCTAAACGAATCGTGTGAAATTTAAAATATATAATTGTTACATAATTTTGTGGAGCCATTTCAAATTTTATCAAAATCGGATACACAGTTCAATGACTGGGAGAATCAAAAGTATTCCGATACATTACGGTCAATGGGGAGAAAAGTTTCAAGTGCACTTTAATGGGGTTATACTTTTTCGAATATAATAAAATTGATATGTATCTATGAGGTTTATACTATAATATACATTCTGTACAATCTGTGGTGCAAAGAATATTTTTTATTGAATTACAGGGCCGCACAAAATATTCCATTACAGTTCTAGGAAGAGCATTGTTTGATGCACGTTTTAATTGTATAAGACTATTTAACATTTTATAAAATTGATATAGGTTGCTGAGAATTACTACAAGCTAGTTCCTGTATAATAGAAAGTGAGACATATGTACAGGGGCACACAAAATATTTCAAACGCTATGCTATATCCGAAGTACTGTTTACTGTAACAGCAAAATCTGAATATTTTTAAAATGACGTTATAGTCGACCGCTCATGTGCTACATTTTACTTGTAATTCCCAACTTGTTTCAAAAAGAGCAGCATCTATAATTTCATCGCATTACTGATGCAATAGTTTTTTGAAAGATCAAACGATCATTCTTTTGGTAATCCCATCCAAAAATGGGATATTTGATTTTTATGAAAGAGCAAGTGATAACAGAATGAGCAAGATCCAATTAAAAAGATTTGGCAGAATGTACAAATAGGACAGATAAATCACTTCAAAGATCGTACCTATGTACCAAAAAAATCTTTGTTTGCTGAATTTTTTCATCATAATTTTTTAACGTCAACTTGTATAGGGGTTTCCAATTTTGGACGAATTTTCCCTGACATGTCGTATACTCGACTTATGCATGGAAATATATGGTACTACTTATTTGTCATGCGTAACTTTAATCTTTTTTTATGGTATGATGCTTAATGGCGAGCTTGATTTTTCTCTTCATTACATACATAAATACAACGTTCTACAGTGTTGGAAAAAATTATAAAGCCGATAGAAAAATTTACAAAAATCAAAAAGTAATGGAATTATTGATATCGCAAATTTTATTTATATTTGCATGATCAACATCGCAATAATACGCATAAACTTTGTTTAGAAAAACGGAAGAGGGAGCATAAATTATGCTGATTTCTTAAAACCAATGAAAAACAACTTGGAAAAAATTATAAAGCCGATGGTTCTAGCCTCATTTGGCATGATGCCAAACTTGAGAAAGCAGATCTCCAGTAAAGTTTAGGCAAATGTAAATGTGTTACGTGCATTCATTTTGTATTTGGTGTGTTTAATACAATGCCAAGAGGTAAAAAATTATCCAATGGTTAACAAATTAAAATATTAACTTTAAATGAAGCTGGAATGTCTGGTTCTAATATTGCAAGAAAAATAGGAAGGTCCAAGGCTGCAGTAAACAGTTTTCTCAGAAATCCCGAAAATTACGGCAGTAAGAAGCGTACAGGAAGACCGAAATCCTTAACTGTAAGGCAATCAAGACAAATCCGGAAGCTAGCTTGCGCAGAAAAAATGTCGTCAGCTCAAATTCAAGAACAGTTACAATTACCCTGTACAAGCCGAACGGTAAGAAATGTTTTAAGTAACAATCCCATTGTTCAATTTAAAAAATTTAAAGGAAAACCTACTCTTTCTAAGCACCACAAAAATGCTCGCTTAGACTTTGCACGAAAACATTTAACTGAAGGCACAAATTGGAGAGATGTTGTTTTTTCCGATAAAAAGAAATTTAATTTAGATGGACCCGACGGCTATAAATTCTTTTGGCATGATTTACGACAGGAACCTCATATTTTTTCAAAGCGTCAGTTTGGAGGTGGTTCGGTAATGGTTTGGGCTGCATTTGCTGCCTGTGGAACCACTCCAATTGTCTTCATACATAACAAAATGAATTCAGTTATGTATCAAGATATGTTAGGAGATAATTTATTACCCATTGCTCCTCTTATAACTTCGGGAGACTGGACATTTCAGTAGGACAACGCTTCCGTTCATGTTTCGAAGTCAACTAAATCTTGGCTGGAAGCTAATCAGGTGAAATGCCTTCAATGGCCAGCTCGTAGCTCCGATCTGAACGTAATAGAAAATCTCCGGGGAATTTTAGCCCGAAATGTTTACAAAAATGGACGACAATTCAATTCAAAGTTAGATTTGATGAATGCTATTAAAAACTGCTGGAACGATATTGATGCAAGTACTTTGTGTGGTCTGATAAATTCAATGAACAAGAGACTAGTCAAAGTCATCGAAAAAAAAGGGTCTCACATCGATTATTGATGAAATACATGTATCGACTTTATAAGTGTTTCCAACTTTCTTTGTACAGAAAATTTTCTTAAGTCTATTAACCTTTTATTAATGTAGTTAATAATGAATTTCTTTTTTTCTTTACTTCCTTTTAGCATATAATGTATATGTATGAAATTTCACAAATATTCCATCTTTTGTTTTTTAATTATATCATATTTTCAAGTGGCTTTACAATTTTTTCCACCACTGTATGCAGGAACAGCATTATCATTGATGATATAGCTTCTTACTAGGTGCAGTGAAAATATATAAAACTAGCGGGTGCAGATTTTAATTGTGTTTTTATATTTAATTATTCTGTTTATTATATTTTTGTCAATAATAGATACTAAAAATTTTTTTATGGAAATAAATTATGCATAATTCATCCTCATTCATGATTAAAATTCCATATTTTTATCAAAATTAGTGAAATTTTATGACTTTGAGAGACCTCTTAATTTTTTACCAGATGAGTTCTAACGTCATATAGTTTAATAATAGGAGTAGAAGAAACTTTTTAGAAAGTAAGACTAAAAAAAAATTATTTTGGGGCACTTTAAGGTGTAGTGAATATTTACGATCAGCCATTATAGGAATTTAATCTTATAGTTTTTCGATAAATTTTTGTCGACTGTGTATGTATAATGAAGTAGTACCAAATACTGAATTCTTGATTTCCCTGTCAGAATATTCTGATTTGGCAAAGGATTGAGTAAGTAAAATGTAAATTAATTTAGGAATAAAAGTAGCATGATACAGTTCTTAACATATATTTAAGGGAGATCAAACTGATCGCCAAGAGAGGCTAGTCATAATACGACCAAATCTTGTGAGTTTGTAAATTTTACCTTAAAAGTATCTCTGACTTAATTTTGTTTCCCACCGTTTCGAGGTACGAGAAGAGCATTGGGATAGGTCACATGGTCAAGGCATAGCTAAGGGGACTTAGCCCCATTTTAAAACATTTTAAACTTCTCCTAGAAAAGATTTCACGCACATTAAATGAATTCATGTTCCGAAAATCCAAATGAAATTCTGTTCAGAAATCCAATTGTTTTGGGAGGCCCTTTCAAAGTTTTGCAGAAATACTAAATTGTCACTAAAATAAGTGTTTCAACACTCGCTCATCCTGTTTGCACAGATGAAGCTAACATGATGTTTAACACTGCACTCACTATACACTCGAATGTTTCATCATCCTATTCTTTTCTTAGCATGAAATGAAGTTATTACAACAGTTTAACCCTTTGCGGCGCAGAACAAATTCATTGCTTAAGTGTTGAAATTAATGACTGACACCGGAATTTGAAAACAACTTTATCTATAAATAAGAAGAAGCTATATCGCGCATTTAATAAACCGTAAATTTTTAAATCAAAATTCCGATGCCAATGTGGCGTTTGGGAATTAAATTGAAGTGGTTTCGTAGATATACCCGGAAGGGATTAATAATCAACAATAGTACCTACAGTTGGAATACGCACTCATTTATCTTTTTGCGTCATTGAGCCAGAGAAAACATAAACTCCCCCCCCCCTATGATAGTCCCCCCACTGCGCATGATTTGAAAAATTCGATGGGTGTAACTGGGTGTAACTGTGTATGGGTGATTTTGGTGTAACTGTGGGTCAGTGTATTTTAAAAGAAATGAAGATTGAAACAGCTACTAAGTTGTTGGCAAGTTGTCAGCAATCGAAATTGGAAAGATGGCAAAAGTTGGCCAGATATAGCAGGAAAATTGATTTTCAAGATTACCAATTCCAGCAATGCTTGGCATCAAATGAAACAACATCATCAAATTTGGCACCGATGTATAATTGTAAATCTGCAAAAAATATATTGTTTTATCAAGTAAATGTAAATTTTTGACTGAGCTAGGCAAAGTCTTTCCTGATGTTATGTTATATTCAAAAGAATGTTTGTGTGTGTATGCAAATTTTATCAAATAAAAAAAAACTCATCATTTTGGCTAAATATTGTAAGCTAATTAAAAAATACTTTCCAATTGTAATAATCTTTAAATTAAATTTATGGTGCTGCCATACATGTTCTTATTAAAAAGATGAAGGATTTAAAATTTATAAATTAACTTTTTGGATTTATTAATGATTCCTTCGTAGTCTGGTGGTACTTTTACTTATCATTAAAGAAAATTCAAAGTAAAGTTTCTTTCATTCTTCTATATTCGTAAAGCAGATTACACTTTTCATACAAATTAATTTGCAGAATCCTATTTTTGAAAGTAAAGGTAAATAGTCGAAGCTTCAATATTTTTCAATGTGTTTTTTGTTTCTCGACCTTTTACCCAGGTGTTGCTTTTCACCTTTTAAAATATGTTATATATATATATATATATATATATATATATATATATATGCAACTACAAAACATCTCTCTGTTACGGGTGGCTTTTTCAGAAAGAATCACGTTTTGAGCACCTTATCGCCAGAGTAACGGTTGGCGCGGAGATGAATTCAGTAAGAAAGCTTCTTTTTGTTTCATTTCTACCAAATGTTAAATAATCCCACCAAATTTTAAATTATCCAAGCTTTTAATTTTTCTATTTGTTAATTTGCTTAAATTGATTCAGTGTTTCAATTTGTTTCGAAGACGATTTATTCTCATCTAAAACACAAAATTCAAAATATTCTTTGAATTTAGGTAAAATTTTGATTCTAAAACACGATAGATCGTCTACCGCCATTTCAGATGAAAATCAAAACAAAACGACGCCGACGATTCGCGTTTGGCAATGCAGTTAGCTGAACGTCCCCGTTTTCGCCAACTCGCCAAGGCTGGTGCTCAAAATGTGATTCTTTCTGAAAAAGCTTACGGGTGGGATCAAAATACATTCATTGACAATTTTCCAATAAGAATGATGAGATTCACATAACACTACTTTTTGTTAATGAATCTCTTTATTCTTGTACATATTTTGCAAAAATAGCTCTCACTGCGTATTTTTTTTAAATCAGTAGTGAGCTATTTCATTAAAAAGAAAATATTAAAAACTGAAATCATTGTTATCTATATTGTTCTGAATATCTTGGACATTAATGTAAATGAGGTGAAACAACTTTTTTTTTTCAAAATTCAGAGTTATAAAGGGTAAACTAACAGGAAAAGTATGTTGAAAGGAATATTAAACGAAACCCTCTGTGCGATCCTCGATCACTCTTGTTTAACTTTATTGTAATCATAAACTAATAACCCTACAAATCTCCTGCCCTCCAAAATTTCCACTTCCATGATTACCTACGCTACAGAGTTTAAAGTGTTTGTAACTAATTGTGATATTTTTCGGTTAGTCAGGCACCAATGTTATACAAGGTGAGTATAAGCTCTTGGGAAAAACTTTAAGGAATGAAAGTACACATCAAGACAAACGCTACTAAATAAGAAACTAAGGGTCCAAAATATCTTCCGAAGAGGATAGGTGTCATTAAAGTTTAGGATCCAAAATTTCAAATTATTATTAAAAAAAAAAAAAAAAAAAAAAACAGAAAAATTAAGTCGATTCGTTTGCGGTTTTCTCTCTTCTTGTTTTTTATGCCGGTATTTTCTTGAAAATAAATTTTTAAAATAAAGTCCAAAAAATGCCTATAGATACATTTTAGACTTTGGAGCAGCAAGGAAAAACTATTTTTTACCATTTTTTTCTGTACTTCATTAAAAGGCTTTCAAAACAACCTGCAATTCAATGCTCTAAACACCCCCCCCCCCCTTCCTTTCCGGAATACAGTTCAGTTCGCACTACTTAAACACTTCCAACTTTGAATCTTAGATTTTGAAAGCCTTTAATTAGGTACAAAAAATAACGGCCAAAAAGAAAAGTTTTTTGTTTCTCCAAAGCATAAATAGCCCCCTATAGGTATTTTTTGAACATTATCTTTAAAATATATTTGCCAGAGAATACTAACATAAAGACTTGTTTTACGGAAAACCGCAAAAAAATCTGCCAATTTTTCCGTTTTTCTTAATCATTTGAAAGTTTGGACTCCAAACTTTAATGGTGCCTACCTCCTTCAGAAGAAGTTTGGAAAATTCAGTTTCCTATTTCATATTGTTTGTATTGATGCATACTATCACACTTTAGAGTTTTTCCAAAGAATTTAGATCCACCTTGTATATATGTTACCAAGAAAGACCGAAATCTGGAGAATGTCAACTTTCACCGATGAATGTCAACATTTACACAGTCGCTTAGTGTATGCCTGAAATATTCGCTAAGTATTTTTATTTCTGACTTTTTAATAAAATGAACTTCAAAAATTCTTAACCGAATGGTTTCTAGTTTGATATCCAATGTTGAAATTTGCTCTCGTTTCAAAATAGGAAGTAATATCTTGTTTTAGTAATGTGAATTTAAGATCCTTTCAATATTTCATTATAGATACAGCCCCCTTAATCTTACTTTTTTATGAAATTTTAAGGAAGAACTTTTTTTCCCCTGAATAGGTATTTTCATTTTCCCCGAAAAAAATATATGCAGATAAAGTTCTGCTTTTAAAAAAAAACTAATTGTCCAAATACGCTCAGTGCAACATACAACACAAAATAGTAGCAAGTAACTGCAGGCTTTGCCCGAAACCATAATAATAAACCTTAAATATTCCTAAAATGAAATCGTTCAATAATTTGAAGGATTTTGTATTTTTAGACAAAAAATCAAGTTTTACTAACGTGTGTCCTTCCATTTTTCTTTTTATCGACGAAATTTTTATAGTTATAAAGATTCCAAAACCCGTTATTTTTCGTTGATGTTGGAAAAGGGCTGCAGTAGATCGACAACAAAAGTCACACACGTATTTACGATTTAAGGCTCCTGTCCCTGCAGGCGAAGACACTCAAGATCTAATGTTAAATATATGGCGAGAATATTTTCTAATATTAGATTAATTTATAACACGATTATTCAATCGGTAAATCAATTATAATTGATTTACCTATTGAATAATCGCGTTTAAAATTAATCTAACGTAATTTCGTATGCATCGTTTTCTGCAGTTCCATATATTGACCTACGATTTATTCTATTGAGCTGATTCTTAGTATCTGACCAGATTGTGATCGATAAGGTTAATTAGGTGAAATTGTCCTCCAGTGTTCGTGTCCGGGATGGCTCAGTTGGAAGAGCAATGGCGGTTTCAGCCAATACATCGCTGGTTCGAATCGTTGCCCGGACTTTTTTCACCCACTTGGAAAATTTACATGTGTTATTTTCTAATATCTCGTTTGGCTTTCGACATTTTTATTATTTTTTTTTTTAACTGGATAGCTGAGGTCCATCTCTGCATGACTTCTTTTTTTACTCTTTCGAATTTGGAAGCAGATATATATTCTTTAAATTACTATCACTTCCGAAAACGATTTTAAAAATGAAAATCATTCTAAAAATATCTGCACTCAAAATCTAAAAAGTAAAAAAAAAAAAAAAAAAGACAGGAGTCATAAGTAAGCAGTCAGAAAAAAAAATTCCTGGTCACTTCCTGAAATGAATTTATTTAAGAGGTTAAATATTAAAAATGTTTAAAACGAAATTCTTTTTAAAGCCGAATGAAAAAGTTCGTTAAACGGCTATGATTTGTTTAGATAAAATTTTTAAAATATGTTTAATATTTCGGAAAAAACGAAAAAGAAAGAAAAAAATTTTAAGTGAATTTCAGAAAATAGTTTTTTTAATGGTTAATACTAATATTTTTTCAGTGGATTGTGGCTTTCAAAGATGTAAGGAACAAAGCTATGATTTGGTACCTTTGTTTTATATTTTCAATTTATGAAGCTGGTGCCAATTTTTAAACACAGTAGAAAAAATTCGTAATCTTTTTTTTTTCTAAAAGTTAATACTAATATTTTTAGAAACGGATTGTGGAATTTGAAAATAAATGCAGATCTTTTTTTCTTAATTTGATTTCTGAAGCCAATGCCAAATTATAATAATCACATGAAAATAGAGCTCATAAAACTGACTTACGGAAACGAAAGGTTTAGATTTAATATTAATACATTTTGAATGAGATTGCAGTAGTATTCAAAGAAAAAATGAACGCAGGATTCGTTTGTTATCCTCAGCCTTTTTTTCGTACTCAGACTCACGAAGCCGATGACAAATGTTAAGCACAGCAAACAAAACGCCCTTTAGAAAAATGAATTTTGCAAAGGATTTTTTTTTCAAATAAACAATATTCGTATATTTTCGAAATGGATTGCGGAATTCAAAAGGATAAATCGAACGTAAATTTGATTTGTCGATTTTTAAAGATTGCAGAAGTCGCGATAAATACAGAAAGAATTCTTGGGAAACTTTTTTTTCTTTTTTTTTAAGGGTTAACATTGATTTTTTTAACAGAACTGCAAAGTTTTAAAGGAAAAGTATGATTTTAAATTGATGTAGCCAATTTTCTGTATTTTGGTTAGTGAAATAAGTATGCGCTTTGACACATGGGATATAAAAACACAAATTCGACATTGCTTGTTTATTTATTTATTTATTTATATTTTTTGAAGAATTTTATTACGAATTACTCCGTTAGAAAGCCTAAGAACGGCGATGTAGTTTGCAGTTTTATTTTGTGGAGGACCAGATTGGTGGTCCTCTTGGGAAATAATTTTATTTTAAAGTATAAATTTATACAAAATAGGGTTACATAAATCTACAAATTTACGATGTATTTAAGCTAATTGCGGACCAGGGCCAGATGTAGGACATGGCATTCGGGGCATGGACCCAGGGCCCCTATTTTCAGGGGCCTCCAAATGCAGTTGAAGATTTCTCAGTTACTGTCCAAAATCTGATGTACTTTTAAAATCCAATGAAATTTTATATTTCATTCTACATTCTATTATGTTCATACTGTATTTTATAACGTTGTATATTTTGTATGAAATATACATTTGTTACTTTATTATAGAGAATATTTTCTTTCAACTTTATCCTTTAAATATATATATATATATTGTGTTTTGAATTCTTGTTTAACACTTTTCCTGTTACCATCAGATAATTTGAGTGTCGGTGAGCGTAGCTTGCTGGCTGTTGTAGAGCCCCCTAATACTTTAAATAATTGTAGCTTAGTTTTGTCAAAAAATTATTAGTTGTTGTGTACTCTATCGTTTCAGATACATATACTTGCATGGGAAAAGATAATTAGCACCACACAGTATATTATAAAAAAATTACTCATTTTATCATACTTAATTTTTAATAAATATTTTAAAGTCAAAATTGGTTATTTTAGTAATTATCTTTTTTTCATTTTTTAGTCAATCCCCCTCTAAATATCGGTACAAGGGGCCCTCCGTAAGCGTCTGTGCCCAGGGCCCCCAAATTTGTAAATCTGTCCCTGTCGGACCTTTTTAACGTCGGGCGGGTGTAATAGTAGAGAAATAAAAATTTCATAGGCATAGTTGGCAGTATAAGGGAGGGGGGCGGGCGGACGTGAGATTCAATGTAAATTCCTGTGATATTGTCATGAATGGCAATTTAACCGTTTCATGTATTTGTGATGTAAATGGTTCTCAGAATCCTTGATAACTAATTCCGGTAAATTTGAATTAAAAAAAATCTCTTTTTTTCAGTTAATTGCAGAATTTCCGCAATTAATTTAGACAAAAAATTCTGTTATAAATTATCGGTGATAAAAAATTAAAAATTTTTTGGATGACACTTGTTGCGAAGCGTTAATAATCTAAAATGCTTGCTATGTTCATAGTGATGACAGTAGTGTACTGTTATATACAGGGTGTTTCTAAATTCATGGTACAAACTTTAAGGGGTGATAGTACACATCAAGATAAACAATATTAAATAGGAAACTAAGGGTCCCAAACGTCTTCCGAAGGAGATAGGTGCCATTAAAGTTTATGATCCAAAAATTCAAATGATTATAAAAAAAAGAAGAATTGGTCGATTCGTTTGCGGTTTTCACTAAAATTTTTCTTTATGCCAGTATTGTCTTGAAAATAAATTATAAAGATAAATTTCAAAAAATGCCGATAGAGGGCGTTTTAGACTTTGGAGTAACGAACAACTATTTTTTACCGTTATTTTTTGCATCTCATTAGATTTTTTTAGAAGGTTAGACATAAACGTAAATTTTGAGCTCAAGATCTAAATCGTTGGGAGTGGTTAAGCAGCGCAAACTGAACTGTGGGGGGAGGTTCAAATTCCAAATGATTATAAAAAACAGAAAAATTGGTCAATTGATTTGTGATTTTTAGTAAAATTATTCTTTAAATCATCATTATCTTGAAAATAAATTATAAAGATAAAATTCAAAAAATGCCGATAAAGGGCGCTTTAGACTTTGGAGTAACGTAAAACTATTTTTTACCGCTATTTTTTGTCATCTCATAAAAAATTTTTAAGAGTTTAGACATAAACTTAAATTTTGAGATCAAGATCTGAATCGCTGGGAGTGGTTAAGTAGCGCAAACTGAACTGTGTTCAATGGGGATGGGGAAGTTCAAATTTCAAATGATTATAAAAAACGGAAAAATTGGTCGTTTCGTTTGCCGTTTTCGATAAAACTATTCTTTATGTCAATATTTCCTTGTAAATAAATTTTAAAGATTAATTAAAAAAATACCGTTAGAGGGCGCCTTAAACTTTAGAGTAACCAATAACTATTTTTAACCGTTATTTTTTGTATCTAATTAAATGCTTGTGAATGTTCAAATTTAAATTTTGAGCTCAAAATATGCATCGTTGTGAGTAATTAAGTAGCAGAAAATTGAAATGTGTTCGAAAGGTGGGGAGGGTAACATTTCAACCCCTGAACACATTTCAATTTGCGCTTCCTAACTCCTCCCATCTATTTAGAATTTGAGCTCAAACTTTAAATCTAAGCATTTGCAAGCATTCACTTAGATACAAAAAATAACGATTAAAGATAGTTGTTGGTTACTCTAAATTTTAAGGCGCCCTCAAACGGTATTTTTTGAAATTAATCTTTAAAATTTATTTTCAAGGAAATATTGATATAAAGAATAGTTTTAGCTAAAATGGCAAACGAATCGACCAATTTTTCCGTTTTTTATAATCATTTGAAATTTGAACCTTCCCACCTCCATCGAACACAGTTCAGTTTGCGCTACTTAACCACTCCCAACGATTTAAATTTTGAGCTCAAAATTTAAGTTTATGTCTAAGCTTCTAAAAAAAATTAATGAGATGCAAAAAATAACGGTAAAAAATAGTTGTTCGTTACTCCAAAGTCTAAAGCGCCCTCTATCGGCATTTTTTGAAATTTATCTTTATAATTTATTTTCAAGACAATAATGACATAAAGAATAGTTTTAGTGAAAACCGTAAACGAATCGATCAATTTTTCTCTTTTTTATTAGCATTTGAATTTTTGGACCCTAAACTTTAATGGCGCCTATCTCCTTCGGAAGACGTTTGGGACCCTTAGTTTCCTATTTAATATTGTTTGTCTTGATGTACTATCACCTCTTAAAGTTTGTACCATGAATTTAGAAACACCCTGTAAATAATATAATAAACACACGTTAAATAAAAGTACATGAACTTTTTGTGACCGGGATCATTCTTCGGCAATATTAAGATGAAAATGTGTGGTATTATACAGGGTGAGTCATAAATATCGAAAAATTAGGCTATCTCCTTAAATATTGCCCCTAGACCCATACTGCCAATTGCAAAAATTCATAAAAAAAAGGTGAAATTTTTGATAAGATAAGTTGCAACTCCATGGGGGGTCTATTTGGAAAAGTACAAAAATTAACTTTTTATACGGCCCCTGTAGGATAAAAATTCCAATTCGGAAAACTTTCCTTATCCCGTCCTGAATACTACATAAAAAGCTGCGTTGTAATACGTTGATCGCCATTGACTGACACTGAACATTCCGTTCAGGCTGCGTCAGTCACCGGCGACTGACAGTCTAAAATATTATATAAAGCTAAAAATACATGCATTGTTTTAAGTAATTACTGAAAAATTATTTGAAATTTACTTAACTTTTCCTTATTACAGGATTTTCTTTGTTACATTTCTTTATACTTCCTTAATAATTATTTAAAACAATATACAGTCGAAGTTCTATAATGCGCACACGCTGCGGCCAAAGGTCGTGCGGATTATTAAATATTGTGGATTATAGAGTATTATGTATATTATACATCATTTTCTTATTCCTAGACATTTTAATCCTTTAATCATTACAATATGATTAAAGGCCTTTTTAAAGTTATTTAAAGTTATTTTATTAAAAAAATTATGTACAAGTGCATTTAAATACAAGTAATTATTACATATGTTTCGTAATGCAGTAATCAGTTTTTTTACTGTTAATGAAATAAAAGAATTATATTAACAAAAATAAATGTTTTATTATGATTTGTTTTTCAATTTTTTTATTATTTGTTTTAAAAATCACTTTTGGATCACAAATTTGTAAATTTTCTTAACTGTTTATTTCATTGTTTATATTCGTAAAGTAACGCGAATTATAGAAAATTGCGGATTATAGATCTTTGACTGTATTTTTTTAGTTTTATATTATATTTTATACTGTCAGCACGGGTGCCGAATGTAGCTTAGATGAAAAGATCAGGGTCGGTCACCGTGTTATATAAGAAATAAGTACAAAAATTTGGTAAATACTATACAAGTATTTATTGATAAAACTAATGGAATGCATCTCCTTCATTTACATTATTTATACCAGCTTCTGTGAAGTGATTGAAAATTATCACATGTTTGGCTTCAACATCATTAAACGTGTTTTTGAGATTTTTCAACTTTCGGTTCTGTTCACATGAAATTCGAAAAATTTTCAGCTCGTGAAATCACCGATATTTTTATTCTCACGAAAATAGATGCAGTATTACAGTATTTCATATCTTTCAGCCTTCTCAGTGGGAGGGGGGGGGAGAGTCCCCTGTGATTTTGTTGAAAATCTAGCAATGTTTCTACGAAATGTTTTTTGATTATAAAGAAAAAAGACTGAGCAAATTCGGATTTGGAATAGTATAAAATTTCTTGTACTTGTTCTTTCTTAAACCAAGCCCATGGACAGTTTCTCTTTCCCCCTCTCTCCCACCGGACCTGGATGTGTTGTGTCTTCATGTGTAACCTAACTACAATAGGTTATGGGTGAATAAATGTATGCAAGTCATTTAGCTGTATCAATTGGAACCTTCAATGCTACACTACGGTATTAACTGACATTAATGACAATGCATTTTCTACATAAGATCTAGATAAAACCAGATTATCCCATCAACCAAAAAACTATTGCCAAACTATAAGGTTAACTGTGAATAATGGTAAGGCTCAGATTTTTGATTTTGAACACGTTACACGTGTATGTTACATCATCAAGTGATTTTTAATTCAACTTTTAATTTATATTTTTTTATGTTTTTTTAATTTATTTGCTCTTTTATTAGTTAAAATAAAAATTATTTCAATTTGTATAATTTGGCAAAATGGATCGACGGGATAGTCAAGTAGCACCGAATTTCATTGTAGAAAGAACTGACAATAAAAAAATGTCCATCTTGTACTTTTTCCTTTTTCAAACATTATTCATAAAAAGATTACTTAAAATGATTCCTTAATAATGCACTGCAATAGTTATATATATTATTTTAGAAAGAAAACTGAATTTAAAAATGTCCTGTGGAAGTCATTGCTTATTTCCTCAAACCAGAACTTTAAGAGCCACAAAGCTTTATAACTCAATAGTAACTTTTGACTATTTATAGAGTTCCGAGAATCCAACAATATAAACAGAAAGTCTTAAAACAAACAACTACTGATGCTTTGTTTAAAAATTAATAAATTTTTATCATTTTAAAAATAGTTTTTATTTTATTTATACATTAAAATCTGTGATTTATTTGTTTGAAAAAATTAACAATCTAAATTTGTTCAATATATGATTTTTTTAAATGAAAAACAAAGATAAAATGGGCGTGACCTGTAATCTGCAAAAAAGCCTCTCATCTGCACAACTCTTGAAACAAATTTTTGTGGATTAGAGGTCTTCTGCTGCATAACTAATTTATAAATATTCAAAAATTGGTGGAAAAGCTGTTGCACTCTCGTGTAACAATGCATGAATACAAAATTTAATACTAGTATGAATGTTAAATTCATTAATACAAAATGACTCCATCTTAAATGTGATGCAATTACCATGGCAACTAAGAATCATGACCCATCATGGGATATCATTGAATTAATGATGTATGGCAGGATTAAATCGAATTAAGAAATCTTTTATGAACATCATTTTAAATTTTGCTATATCTTCATAAATTTAAAATGAATAAAAAAATATGCTACGATTATGTATATAAGGTTTCAAGCCATTTGTTAGTATAATATCTGCATTGTTATATATGGACGAATGCATAGACCAGACGATGACTATATGTGCTATGAACTAATAACGAAATTTCCTTATAGACAATAATGAAATGGACTTTTTGAATGTCTCTGTTAAGAAACTATGAACACTACATACTTTATTCTTAATAACAAAGTTGGCACAGTAGATCTAAAAACGCATAACAGGTTAAAATTTAACTTTAGAGAATTTATACCAATATACGGAAGCATATTTGAATACTTTTGTACAGCCTTGTATTTTATCTATTATCTTTATATACATGTCCTAATTTATGTAAAATTTTAATACAGTTGAAGCACACTTAAAACTAATTAGGTTTAACAATCAAGATTTTGATTTCTACATAAACTTACCAGATCTTAAAGAGTTATAGTGAAATAAAATAAAAAATTTCTGCCTGCTCGGCCAATAGGCGAAAGTAGATTTCAAAGTTAGGTAAGAATTTCACCAACTAAATAAAGATTAAAGATAAACCCGGTTTCGTCACTAATAATGAGCTCTAGGGATATAAACATTTAGTGAAAATTCTAATATACACATACGTACATGGAATAGATTTAAAAATGGTGAAAAAAATCAGAGAACTTTAAGATGTTAAAATATGCTAATAATTAAATAGTCTTATTTTTATCATGTTTCAATATGTTTTTACAAACAAACATGCAAATTCATCTACTTTTGTTCCATTACATTTCCTATATAACGTAATATTTGCTTTTTTGAAAAAATCTGTCAGACTATTTATATCATTATCCGTTTTCATAGGAAAATCTTGCAATAGAAAAGTTATGACGTAATATTCAATTTTTCTTAAATTCGTCAAACTATATTTTTTCATTTTTCCCGTGCAAATCTTGCAATAGTAAAGTAATTGTTGTGCGTTTTTTTATTGTTGGCAACTGCTATAAGGGAAAAAGTTTACTTTATCCTGTCATTGTTCTGTAAGAGCTGATTTTGCAATTGCCATGTTAAGGGGATGTATAAATTTTTGAACACTCTCCACTTACATCCTATTGGACTAATTTTGCCCGTTTGCTATACACGCCGAGATATTAACTTGCTCAATGTATTTGGGGAGTTTGGATACGATTTGTTTATAATTGCGACTTTTACCACGCGGACAAAATTTAGCAGAAACATATATGTATATATACTCTTTTTAGATAACTGTGGTTTTAATTTCCTGAGGTCATGTAATGAAAAGTTATGAAGACATTTTTCAAAAGTCCTAGCACAATAACGACTGCAATAGGTAGCATTTATTACAAAATCTACCCAAAAAGATCAGAAGTAACTATAGTAAATATTTACCATAAAAGTTTATTGTAAAATTATGTATAAGTGAGGAGTTCTTTGATTATTATTAAAAAACACAAAGTATCATGGAAGACTTTTTGAGGATCCATAAAAAAATGGTACATTTTTATTTTATTACTACATGCTCATTTTTATTTTATTACTACATGCTACAACATAAAAGATGTAACAATAGTAAATGCAATGACATATGCACGGCTCATAGTCAATTTTGAAAATAAAAACATAGGAGATTTTCAGGAGGACTCTAATTCGTATGAGACAAAAGATGTTTTCTTAGATTGCTCCGATCAGAAAATGCCTTGGAACATATTTCACAGACAAAAGGTTTTTCACCTGTATGCGTCAAGAGATGTCTTCTTAGGTTACGATTTTGAGAAAATCCTTTAGAACATAATTCACAAACCAAAGTTTTTTCTCCTGTATGTGTCAAGAGATGATTTTTTAAATTACTACTCTTAGAAAATTCCTTGGAACATACTTCACAAGCAAAAGGCTTTTTTCCTGTATGACTCACAAGATGGATTTTCAAAGTACTTTTATCAGAAAATCCTTTAAAGCATTTTTCACAAACAAATGGTATTTCTCCTGTATGCGTTAAGAGATGCCTCCTTAGATCTCTATTCTGAGAAAATCCTTTGGAACATATTTCACAATCAAAAGGTTTTTCACCTGTATGAATCAAGAGATGCCTTCTTAGATCAGAGTTCTTAAAAAAAATTTTCGAACATACTTCACATGTAAAGGGTTTTTCTCCTGTATGAGTCAAGAGATGAGTTCTTAGAGTACTCTTCTGAGAAAATCCTTTGGAACATATTTCGCAAACAAAAGGTTTTTCACCTGTATGAATTAAGAGGTGCATTCTGAGATCTCTATTATGAGAAAATCCTTTGGAACATACTTCACAAACAAAAGGTTTTTCTCCTGTATGCTTCAAGAGATGCCTCTTTAGATCACAATTCCGAGAAAATCCTTTGGAACATATTTCACAAACAAAAGGTTTTTCACCTATATGAATCAAGAGATGCCTTCTTAGATTAGAGTTCTTAAAAAATCTCTTAGAACATATTTCACAAGCAAAACGTTTTTCTCCTGTATGCGTCAAGAGATGCCTTTTAAGATCACTATTCTGCGAAAATTCTTTGGAACATATTCCACAAACAAAAGGTTTTTTTCCTGTGTGTGTCATGAGATGAGTTCTTAGATGATCATTTCGTGAAAAACCTTTGGAACATAATTCACAAACAAAAGGTCTTTCTCCTGTGTGAGTCAAATAATGTTTTCTAAGAAGGCTATTCCGAAAAAATCTTTTGAAACATATTTCATAAATAAAAGGTTTTTCTCTTATGTGAATATCTATTAAATGCCTCTTCAGATAATTATTCTTAGAATACCTTTTGGAACATATTTTCACAAATAAAAACTTTTTCTCCTGTATTAATAAAGGAATGTTTTTCTTTATCCCCATTTTGAGGAACAATGTGCTGTTTACTGGAGCAAGAATTTTCTTCTGCAATCGATGACATTTTTTCAAGTGTAAAAGTTTTGTTTCAGATTATGACAGAAACTACTTCAAAGAATCAGTAGTCATCAGATTGTTGCCATTTTCGTCCAAGGGAAACACTTATTAAACTTCAGCAGGAAAGTTTTATCTGCCTTTGAAAATCTGAAAACAGAAAGAAAAATAAAATTAACAAGACATTTTAACTCTTAATTAAATAGCCGATTTTTCAAATTACATTTCCTTAAACGGCTCAAAATTCATTCGTTAAAGTATCACATTCTGTAGTCTTAGACATATAGACTGGACTCGATTGTAGATACAGATTTGTGTCTATAAGTAGAAATGTTGACTCTGTTCCACCAACATCATTTTCTGGAATTTATGAGATAGGGGGCATTGTATATACTACACTTTAGGGGGTGAAGAGGGGAGTATGGCATTAAGAGTTATCTCTAAGAGGAGGTAGGAGTTCTTTTAATATCAATGTCATTTTGGATTCAATCAATTTTGTGATATTACACACAAGTTGTGGATTTGAGAGTGGAACTTTCAGAACTTTTTTTTGAAATAAGAACTACTAAACTGTTGAACAAGTTCTTTTAAAATTCAAAATTTTTTTCAATATTTTGCATGTATGCAAAATATTGGGTATAAATAATTCTTTAAACATCAAGTTCTATCCATTTTGACCAGTGTTATGTATCCTTTTGATTGCACTCTTTATTTGTAGAATATATGAAATTTATGCCAGGAATATCCTTACTTACGAAATCATAAAGCTGTCAGGGAGTTATGTGGTTTTCGTAGGGTATTTTGCTTGTATAATCCCCTCATGTGGAATAGGAAAATCGTACTGAATTCAGTGATTCCGATTATTATTTCGAAGATGGGCGATTCTGCCCTCAAAATAAGGAACTCAGGCATTTCGAATATGCGGAATGTTTGTTACTTTTTTCCGGCTGCTCAGATGCAGATGGAGATGCCTTTGGAATGCGGAATAAGCATTGGCGGACGTAAACAGACATTGTATGTTAAATATTTATTTTGTTTTACGAAGTAAATTACCTTATTTGTGACTATTTCTTCATTAATACCTGTTTTAGAATCAAAATGGGAATGTTTTCCCGCAGATTGGTTTATAATATTTACTATTATCTCCCGAAAAGAAGGTAAAAGTTAGTTTTATTTTGTAATATGGTTAAAAAAATATATTTTATTTTAGATTCTGCTTTTTTACACCCTATATTTTTTATGTATTCAGATTTTATGTAGTAAATGTATATATTTAATGCTATCCAAATATTGATGTGCCATTAGAATTGTTTAAATGACTTGGTAATATTTGATAATATTTAGTTAACATTATCCAAGTTTCTTATATGTTTTATAAAATTTGTTTTATTAAACTGAAGTTAATATTTATAAATGGCACTTTTAGTTATATATAACTTAAAAACCTATGCTCTAAGTATGTTTATATATTTGTGTAATATTTTTTATGCTTAGTTTTATTTATTTTAAATTATTATTCAAATGTATTCTAATAAATTACAATGGCTTCATCTTTTTAAATTTAAATAATTAAAAAGTATTGTGCTCTACAGTTTTACAATCAAACTTTCATGTGATATTTTGCAATTGAATTTAAATTTTATATTAGCTACAATAGCA
Source organism: Maratus speculifer (assembly GCA_964019185.1). NCBI lineage: Eukaryota > Metazoa > Arthropoda > Arachnida > Araneae > Salticidae > Maratus > Maratus speculifer. The sequence continues at coordinate 3,529,260 of CAXHSM010000349.1, read as the reverse complement.
GTGTATCTAAAGTATTTATTTATAATCTAGAATTATAAGTATAAAAGAGGGTTGAAAATTTGATTTTGCGCTAGTGAATAGAAATGCTCACATGATCTAGAGCTTTGTAAATTTGAAATGAAAAAAATACAGCTTTCCTAGAAGAATTTTTTGCATTATAGTAAACTCCCTAAAATCTACACATAATTTACAGATGTAAACAATGAAACATTCAGTTCAGATACAGGGACAAAATTTGACATTTTAGATTTATATCAATTCCATATGTATTTTAATTTGTAAAAATATATATATATATATATATTTTTTAAATATTACTAGATTTATGTTTTCTCTTGAAGGAAGAATATTTTCTTTTTTCTGAAAAAAAAATATCAAGTTATTGCTGATATCACTGATAATGCATCTCCTTACAAAACATATTTATGTATTAATCAAGCTTTTTTAGATATTAAGACTGGCTAAACTTGAAATAAAACTTCCTTATTTTATAATTTTTATGTGAATTAGTAAAGTACTTTTATGGAACAAGTTTCATTGAATATTTAAGGAAAAATACATTTAATCATTATAATGAATATTTCATCATACATTATTGATTATCAATTTGACCTTTGATTTTAATATTTCAATCATATTAAAAAATATCTAAATTTTTAATATTTTAGTTTATTACTTATTTTAATATTTTATTACATTGTAAGCATTCATTATAATTTTGATAGCATTATTAATTACATTCAAATTACTGTTTAAAAAATGTAAACAAAGCAAAGACCAGAGATCTGCATACTTTTAAAATCTGTAAAACCTCTGGTCCCAAGCTGTGCATATTTGAGAGGGTCTACTATATTTGTAATATCCAAATATTTTGCCAATATACACATCTTATATGATTATTTTTAAATAAATGACTACAGTAGACTTCTTCAAATCCGCAACTCTCTAAAATCCACACATAATTTATGGATGTAAACAATGAAACATTCAGTGTAAATATAAGGACAAAATATAACTTTTTTAATTTTATGTAAATTCCATATATATCTTAATTTGTAATTTTTGTTAATATTATTGAACTCGTGTTTTTTCAAGAAAGAAAAATATTTTTTTTTTTTGAAAAAATTCAAGGTATTGCTGATATTGGTGATCACAATCTTTTTATCAAATATATTTATGTATCAATCAAATCAAGCTTTTTTGGTTATTAATTTTGGCTTAACCTGAAATAAAATTGAATTAATTTTTATGATTCTGATGTGAATTAGTAATGTACCTTTATGAGGCATGTTTCATTGAATAATTTAGGAAAAATAGATTTGATCTTTATAATGAATATGTAATCATACATTATTGATTGCTAACTTGACCTTTGCTTTTAATATTTTAATCATATTAAAATTATGCAATTTTTTATTATTTTAGTTTACCACCTATTTTAATATATTTTTGTAATCATTAATTATTATAGTTTATTATTATACATTATAGTTTCGATTTGCATTATTAATTACATTCAAATTACTTTTCAAAAATGTAAGTAAAGCAATGACCAGAAATTTGCCAAATTCTAAAATCCTCACATCTGATCCCAAGCTTTGCAGATTTGAGGGAGTCCAATGTATTTCTTTATGTGATAACTAAAGTTTAAATTTTTTTGTTATTACTTTAATTATTTTAAGAGCTATCCTTCTGTTCTTGTTCTTAATGCTCATCCTACCTTAAAAATGTAGAAAGATTTCTAAAACTTTTTTTTTCGCTAATTTACTTTTATATGCACAACCTATTGTAAATAAAACTACTGCACTTTATTAAAGGCTTTTACTTGCAGAAAGAATATTTTCCTACATTTTTTTTTTTTCAGAATGAAGTTACGTTAAGACTTACTTGTGCTGTCTAAATATTTAACATGTATTTTATAATATGTTGAACTTTAAGTCTTTACTTAACATTTATAACATGCAATAAATCATCAGATGAACAATTCGAAGTTATAATATAATTAATGCTATTTTGATAATAAATTGAAAATTTTGATTTTCTTAAAAACTATTTACCCAAAAACAATCTGAAAATAGACTGAAAAATGGTTGCTTTTTGGGTAACAAACATTCTGAATTCCATCAATATAATGGGTCTTTTGGTTATTTGTTTTATATTTTTAAATTTTTATGTTCATGTTGGACACTGACGGTTTCAGACAAAGGATTTTTATAATCACCATCATTATACCTACATTAAATTATTTGTAAAATTCAGGCAAGAAATATTTAATCAAATTTGTTGTTTAATTAATATTGTGTTTAGATTACTAAAATCTTTTCTTACTTCAACATTTGTGGTTTAGTTTTATCTATAGTTTCTTGTTAGTAACTTATGCTAAACTTATTATATGCTCAATAATTTTAAGTAATTTTTTCTCATTTTGTGATGAAAGAATGCCATCCACTTTTATTTTGCAAGTCTTTTCATACAGTGACCGTTGAGTATAGGTTTTAATAACGTTATATTGCTTTGAAGCTTTTTTTTGGGGGGGGGGGTTAGCCAATGAGTTAGTGTTAATATACAGGGTGTCCGAAAAGTCTGGAAACGGTCTAATAACTCGAGAAAAACATATGAGTTTGAAAAACGTAAATATACGTGTTAAATATTTTTAAATAAGCTACTCAGTGATACTAAATTTGACCTTCGCAACCGACCCCCTGGGGGTCAGAGGGGGTCCAACTTTGAAATCTTAAATTATAACCCCCATCTTTTATTGCAGATTCGGATTCTACGGACAAAAATACGTAACTTTTGTATTTAATGTTTATTTCAAATTCTCGTTTATCACGGTGTAATCGAGCATATTAAATCGATACATATTTCAGCTTTTCCAACGGGATTTTCCCTAATCGAAACTGATTGGGCAGAATTTTTGACGTCAAATTCCTCGTCTTTTGTAGGAATAGCGTTTCCTGAAAATCACCCGTGGCGATTATTTCAATAGTGCTACACTGTTAAAAATTTGACCCATTTGCTGCAGCATCACTCCACAGCTATTATAGAATATCGCTTTTGTGACCAATGAGAATGCTCCATAACACAGTAAAGTAATCGTATTCTATAAAAGCGGTGGAGTGACGATGCAGCAAAAGGCTCAATTTTTTTACGGTGTACTTTACTGTGATATGGAACATTCTCATTGGTCATGAAAGAGATATTCAATAAAAGCTGTGGAGTGACGCTACAGCAAATGGGTAAAATTTTTAACTGTGTAGCACAATCGAAATAATCGGCACGGGTGATTTTCAGGAAACGCTATTCTTGCAAAAGACGAGGAATTTGATGTCATAAATTCTCCCCAATTAGTTTCAATTAGGGAAAATCCCGTTGGAAAATCCGAAATATGTATCGATTTAATATGCTCGATTACACTGTGATAAAAGTGGATTCGAAATAAACATCAAATACAAAAGTTACGTATTTTTGTCCGTAGAATCCGAATCTGCAATAAAAAATGGGGGGTTATAATTTAAGATTTCAAAGTTGGACCCCCCTCTGACCCCCAGGGGGTCGGTTACGAAGGTCAAATTTGGTATCACTGAGTAGCTTATTTAAAAATATTTAACACGTATATTTACGTTTTTCAATCTCATATGTATTTCTCGAGTTATTCGACCGTTTCCAGACTTTTCGGACACCCTGTATATATTTATATAACACTGGCATCTGACTAATGAAAAAGCACCCTTTTTTCCTTTCAACTTTAATAATTCAGTTTTTTTTATGATATTAAGTATTTAAATGTTTAATGGAATTTAGTTTTTTTTAAGGAACACAAAAATATTTCTTACATGATGAAACCCTACAATTGTAATTATTTATTCCTTACTTCCTTTTTTAGTTTTTTGTCCACTGTGAAGTATGTGCAAGAGTATGGGATCCAGTGACAAGGGTTATGAGTTAAAATGTTTAGCTGGTGACACTATTAAAAGCATTATGAGGTGTGATTTGTCCTCTGATTTTGAGTGTGGACCTGCTAGACTTAAATTCTGGAAATCAAAAAAGTTTGATGTCAATGGACAACAATGATTTATGACTCTTAGCTGTTTTTAATCCAATGATGAGTAAGGATGGTCACCAACTTTTGTTCAAGTAAGAAAAATAAATAAAAAAAATATATTATTAGAATTTAATCCAGTTATAGTAATAACTCTTGTAGCTATTCAAAATTTTTCTTTGTTTAAAGCTTTATAAAAAAAATTAAATATTTGCTAAGTCTTTTTTTAATAAAACATAACAATTATATAAACTTAGTTTCAAATTGGTATTTTTTACATTGAATTTAAATACAGTACACTCCCTTAAAGCCGCAACCCTAAAATCTGCAACTCTCTAAAATCCGCACATAATTTACAGATGTAAAAAATGAAACATTTAGCTCATAAAGAGAGACAAAATTTGACGTTTTTATTTTTATATCATTTCTATGTACATTTTATTATTTAATTTTTGCTCATATTACTAAATCCAAACTTTTTTCGTGAAGGAAGAATAAGTTAATCTCTCAAAAAATTATTATTCACACGATATCGTTCACATTACTGGTAATCACAATCTTTTTGCCAAACATATTCTATATAAACCAAGCTTTTTTTATTATTAAATCTGGTTAAGCCTGAAATAAAACTTCCTTTTTTTATTTATTTGATGTGAATGAGCAGTGTACCTTTATGAGGCAAGTTTCATTGAATAATTTATGAAAATACATTTTATCTTTATAATGAATAATTAATCATACATTATTGATTATTAGGGTGGAGCGAAAAAAATTATTTTTTAAAAATCAAAAACGGGTAGGTGCCAAAAGTTGCCTTTATACTAGTATATCAACTGCGTGAAATTTCACCACTGAAAAAAAATGTCTTGAGTCTGGGCTCCAAAAATCGAAATTTTGGGTAAAATTTGACATTTTTTTAAAAAAATTTAAAAATTCCTACAGAGCTGGTAATTATTTAAAAATTCTATTTAAACTTTTGTTATTAATTACGTAATATAATTAAACTATAAAATAATATCTTTTATCCGTATAGCTGGGTCAAAGCAAACAACTTTTGATAAGAAAACAGCATTACCACTCTATTGGAGCATACAACGAATTGTTGTTTTGAATGCAATTCTTACGTAGCTGCTTTCAAAACTACCCTAGATATAATTTGTGGAGCTGGCTGCATTTCATATCCCACCCGTCCCAATCACCCGACTATCTAGGACCAATGTTTTATTTATATATTGAATTGTTTTTTTTTTTCCAAAGACGCACATAGTTTTCTATGTATCAAAGTAGTTTACCTTTCCTTTGTATTCACTGATTTTGGATGCTGCTGGTGTGACCCACTGCACGTATATTTTTATACATTGTATAGCAGAAGAGAAGCTGAGTAATGTTTTGGGTATGTTGTTAACTGAACCTATTCAGCAGTCTATTATCTTCTTTAAAATTTCATGTAATTAATACATTATGATTGAAAGTTTTGTTACCACAACATTTTTTCAATCAATCACATTTTATATATAATGATTTTTCTAAAAATTGATTTTATGGATTCAATTTCTAGTATGACATCATTTACTGTACCTATTGCATTGAATATATGCTGAGAAGCTAGTTGTTTAATATTATAACGATTGTCACAGAGGACTGCAAACAAAATTTGCATGTAAAGCAGCAATATTTCTAAAGAAGTTTTAGTATTTGTTTTATGTCGTTTCCTGTGTTGCTTCGTAATCGAGTAATTTCCAATTAGTTTCTAGACCTAATTTTTAGGTGTGTATTACATTTGGTATAAAACATCCTGCGGTATAGATTGGGATTATATATTTTGTGAGTGAACCTATAGATTCTGATTGCCAATTTGTGCTTATATAAAGCGGGGAATTTTATTCGCTTTATGAGCTGTCTTTTGTGTGAGATGTTTTCTAAATTCTTATTCCCCAAGTTCATCTGAGAAATAGCTGTCCTCATGAATTTGCTTTGCAACCTCCGGCAGAAATTTCTAGTCTGTTCTCAGTATCTTTTTCTCAATTTGGGAAAATAATTTTTTGAAATTTTTCTCTCTGTTTTAAAAAATTGTAATAGGACATGAATAGTACGTAGACAAAAATTTTCTTATTGATCCAGTGAATCCGTGTAGATTAGAAAATTTTATATCGATTTCTCTAATAATTGACCCAGAGAAAATTCACTGCAGTTAAAGTAGCATATGATCCATTATTATACACAATTCTAAGGTTACCCCATGCAAAATGGTTCACAGCGACAAATAGAATTCTCTTAATTTTATATGAGTACTTATTGCCCATTAGAGTCTGTACATTCTCTCAAAAACTACTGTGCATTAAGTTGTCCACTTATAAAAAGGGGATCTAAAAATTAATGGGAAATTACCTGGCTACGAAAACACTTAGAAAATGGCATAAAACTAATGCAAAATAAGTTATTTACAACAACCTCTGCACATGCAGAACAAATTCTCATTGCAATTCTCTCTGACGATCACCATCACATGAAACAGCTCGCTTCTCAACATATAAAAAAAGCAAAAATAGAATAAATGATAGCATACTTATAGTTCAAATACCTGAAATTATCTTTGAAGAAGATCATTACGTTAAAAAAAAATGATAAAAAAAATGTTTTGGTAACAGAACTTCCAATCACTATTCATCAACTGGATGTAAGTTTGATAAAGATAATAGATGGCCCTTTAATAATATTCCCGTGCATTACTCTGTTTGTCATTTTTTCGTATAAGCTGTAAAAATATACAGTTGGCAAAAAAAGTATTTGTACACTCTAAAATGTTTAATTTTTAACTAAATAAAAACAGATATTTTGGCAAAAATAGTTTTAATACAGTCTGTTTACCGCGCGCAACAGAAAATTTCGATAAAGATGTAAAATAATTTTCTAATAAGAAAGGTTTAAAAATTTCTTGCAAAAAAAGTATTTGTACATTTCTCCATCCTGATATGTACTGTGTTTTATAGTGTTTATGGTTCAAAGAACTACTTATACAGAAGCTATTAATAATTTTTAACTTCATACTATATTTGTCTGACATTTAATTTAATTTGCACTTGAAGCAATTGAGAATAGAACCTAAAACTAGAGAGGTACCTCTAGATATATGAAATCCTATAACTGAGCATAATAAAAATTGAAACCAGCAACAAGAATTTGTAAAAGCTATTAAATTACCATCTACAACTATTGGATGCATAGTGAGAAACTATGAATAAATTAGATGCATCGAAATTCAATGAAAACCAGGACTTCTCAGCAAACTAACAATGAGGGAAAAAGGGAGTGTTGTTAAAAAAGCTTTAAAAAATCCTATGCGTTAGGTTAAAAAATTTGCTGGAGACCTTGAAACATCTTCTCGCATCAGAGTAATACGTCAAACAATAAGAAATATTTTTCTCAATGCAGACTTAAAAAGGAAGAACTTCAAGGAAAAATCCATTCATCAGCAAAACAAATAGGCGAAAAAGCATAGTATTCGCTTTCGTATACAGAAGTAAATCATTGGATTTTTGGAAAACAGTAATTTTTTCTGATGAGGGAAAATTCGGAATTTTCTTACCACCAAGCATTCAAAAAAATTGACGCAAAAAAAACTGTTCTAGATCCAAAACGTATACTTCAAACTATCAAGCATGGTGAGGGGAATATTATGGTTTTGGGGTGTATAGCTTCTAATGGAGCAGGACATTTAAAATTTATTGACAATGGAAGGACAGGTTTAACATACATTTATGTGTCGCGCCATAATTTATTAAACCGTGCTAAGAAATTAGGCGTAGAGGAAGCTTTTCACTTTCTGTAGGATAACGACCAAAGCATACTGCTGTGATTACCGGCACATGGTTACTACAATACTCGAAGACGACTGGTAACTCCTCTAAAATCTCAAGACTTGAATCCAATAGAAAATTTGTATATGCTATTGGATGCAAAAATCCGAAAAAAATATGTATCATTAAAAAACATTTCTAAAGAAGCTCTTATTGTGTCATGGAATAACATTAACCAGACCGCTACAAAAAAGTTGGTGGAATCTATGTCACACCATCCAGAAGTAGTCATAATCGCTAAATGAATTCACACAAAATATTAATTTGTATCATTTTACTAAACTTTAATTAATTATATTACATTAATACAGTGTACAAATACTTTTTTTGCATTATATTTTTGTATATTTGTTTATTATAATGTAAAAAATCGATCCGTTTAATTTTGTTTTTGCTTCTATAATATTATAATGCATTAAATTAATGTATTACAGTATTTTTTGCTTAAATCTTTGGTTTAATTTCATTATAATTTAAAAAAAAATGAAGTGTACAAATACTTTTTTTGCCAACTGTACATGAAGATTAGTCACAGCAGCATGTGGATACAAAGAACAGATAAACTAGGTGGATGCATCGAAAACATGTCAAATTTTGATAAGGAAAATCACAAATCAATGTATAAATAAAATACTGTACAAAGATGATCGAGTAATTTTGACGGGTGTGTTATGAAATATAGGCACATCGACGACGTATGTCCAAGATAGTTTTGAAAACAAGAGCTGTATTAAAAAAATTCGTTGTATGTCCCAATAGAGTGGCAATGCCGTTTTCTTATCAAAAGTTGTCTTCTTTGACTCAGCCTTACGGATAAACATATTGTTTTATAGTTTAATTATATTAAGTAATTAACAACAAAGGTTTAAATAGAATTTTTAAATAATTACCAGCTCTGTAGAAGTTTTTTAATTTTTTTTTGAAAAATTTTTAAAAAATGTCAAATTTTACCCAAAATGTCGATTTTTGGAGCAAAAGCGCAGACACAAGACATTTTTTTTCAGCGGTAAAATTTCACGCAGTTGATGTACTAGTATAAAGGCAACTTTTGGCACCTACCCGTTTTTGATTTTTTAAAAATAATTTTTTTCGCTCCACCCTATTGATTATTAACTTGACCTTTGCTTTTAAAATTTTAATCATTTTAAGAATTATCTAAATTTTTATTATTTTAGTTTATTACTTATTTTAATATCTTATTATAATTCAAGCATTCATAATAGTTTTGATTGCATTATTAATTACATTCAAATTACTGTAAAAAATGCAAACAAAGCAATGACCAGAAATCTGCAAAATTCTAAAATCCGCACAACCTCTTATCCCAAATTGTGTGAATTTGAGGTAGTTGTAATGGGAAAGTGTGAGAATAAAGCCGCCCTTTTGAGATTGGCCGGATCGTATTGCAATATCGTAGAGAGACCCAAGTTCATGCTTTACTTTTTTTCTGGAACGAAGTGTTTAAGGCATTATTTTGATGAAGAAAACTCAATTCACAAAAATATGGACTAAATTGGCTTTATTTTGCTGAAGACTTGAAATATGTGCATATTCAAACATCCGGAATACAGCATATTTATTCAAATATGCACTCGTACTAGAAAGAACATCTTGAGTTCTCAACGACCACAATTTGTACATGATGAATTGTCAGCGACAAAAACACAAATCTAAATATATTTTCACATAAACATGTAGCACGCTAACATAACTGTACTCGAAAGTAATTAAGAATTATTAGTCACCCTTGACCACAACGAGCGTGCGTGTTTATTTCACCATGTCAAAACATAAACTGACAAAATTTTCACATTTCACAAATGCCAAAAAATTCCTTTCGCACAGAATAGATTCCCAATCCGAGCAAAAAAATGTACAGGTAAAAAGGACCGTTACATAATAAGAAAAGGGGAAAATTTAAAAATGAGTGTTGTCAAGAATATAGCATTTATCGCGCGAGGCGAGAACGTACAACACTCGGCAACCCTAACGAAATTACACAACAGGTAACAAATTAAGTTCTTTATACAAGACAAAATGAAATGATTGGGAAATAAAAACAGCAGTTACTTAACCCTCTGGATCCCAAACCGCCCGAGGTATTTTAATTCGTATATTTCAGTTCCCACCAGAAAATTAAAACAACGATATTTGCTTTAATTAATAACAGAACATTCCGTATTTAAATAAAACGAAATTAGCCATTGAATTTTTCTGGTGTGAAATGAACTACATAATTTCTAGAACGTGTTCTAGCATGAGAATTAAAGGGTTAAAACAGTCGTTTGATATTTAATCAACTGAAGAACAAGAAAGAAAAATATAGAAATGGAATGATATTTTAAAACTAATTTGTTACTTTTTTTATTATTATTATTATTATTTTATATGCACTTGGAGGCGAACCCACAATAAAAATATGTATTAAAAATGCTTTTCTTTTAAAATTAAATTTTAAATGAGGGGGGGGGGGAACTAACATTTGAAAAAATTAATAGAAATATATAAAATAGAATATGTGTCACATCATAGGAGTCTACTGTAGTATATATCAGGGTTGGCATGATTTAAATCAACTGATTTAAATCAAGATTTAAATCTAGATTTAAATCAACTGATTTTTTTAAAAAAAATCATTTGATTTAAATCATTTTTTTGCAATTTCACATGAATGCACATATCAAAGGAAAATTTTGGGTAAAAAGTTAGAAAATGTATTGGATAACGATAGAATTACAAAATTTAAAGCAAGATATGAACAAACTATTAATGGCTGTCATTTTGCTGGAGTTTTATTAAGGTTCTTTCTTTTAAATCAAAATGAAATGAAACTTAATGTAAGGAAAAATAATGAAGATTTGGCATTCATTAAAGAAGATTGTCTAAATCTTCTCACCACTGTAGCACATTTTCAAGCAAAAAAACGGCCCATTCCAAAATTACCATTGCTTGAGAAAAAAGTTTCTGATATTATGACAGATTATGATTGGCGGAAATCCTTTTATGTAATGGGAGGTAAAGAGAGAATCAGTGAAATTGAAATTGAATTTATTTACTAAATAACAACAACCGTGGCTTCATCTACTGGAGTAAAAAGACAATTTTCTTCTTTTGGAGTAGTTCATTCAAGCCTTCATAATAAATTAGGAGTAGACAAAGCTTCTAAATTAGTGTTTTTGTTCAAACAATTAAATCCCAGATTTTTTCCTATTTGCTTAAGAAATATAGAATTAATTGTGATTTTTATCCCTTAATAAATAGCTTGCATTAAATGAATAAAGTAGACTTCCTCAAATCCGCACAGCTTGGGCCCACTTTGAGCACAGGTTGTGTGGATTTTAGAATTTTGTGGATTTCTGGTCATGGGTTTGTTTACATTTTTAAACAGTAATTTGATTGCAATTAATAATGCAACTGAAGTTAATGAATGCTTATAATATAGTAAATCATTAAAACAATTATGTAAGTTAATAAACTATAATAATAAAAATTTAGATAATTAAAAATGATTAAAATATTGAAAGCAATAAAGATGAAGTAAATAATCAATAATGCATAACTAAATATTTATTATAAAGATGAGATGCATTTTTTCCTAAATTATCCAATGAAACTTGCGCTACTAATTCACATCAATGTCATAAAATATAGAAGTTTTATTTCAGGTTTAACCAAACTCAACAATAAAAAAAAGCTTGATGAATGTATAAATGCATTTTGCAAAAAGATTGTGATCACCACTGATATTAGCAATATCTTGAATTTTTTTCAGGAATAAATTTATTCTTCCTTCATGAAAAAGCATGAATTTAGCAATATTAATGAAAGTTACAGATTAAAATATACATAGAATTGATATAAAAATAAAAAAAGTCAAATTTTGTCCCTATAGCTGACCTGAGAGCTTCATTGTTTACATCTGTAAATTATGCGCGGATTTTAGAGAGTTGTGCAATCTACTGTATTTAATTTGCTTTTTAAATTTTGCCAGTTTCTATTAATTTACAACATATTTAAATTTATTTCTTATTTGTTATTTAGTATGCACAATTCAATTACAAAATAATAGAATGGCTTTAGATTTAAGCCTATATGTTTAATTTTTAGTACCAATCAGTAACTAGAATATAATATTTTCTTAACTATATAATTATTTCTTATATTATTTTTATAAATTATAACTATTATTTATTTTTTTTTTAGTTATTTATTATAAAAAACTGCTTCATGGATTGTAAAAACATAAAAACACAGTAATTAAATATAGGATTAAAAAAAATCAAATAAATCCGATTTAAATCAAAAAAATCTGATTTAAATCAAATAAATCTGATTTTTTTGATTTTTTTAAAAAAATCATGATTTTTTTCCAACCCAGGTATATATATATTTTTAATCTATTTTAAAGCTATATATGAGTTACTCAACTACAACTCGCCCTCCCCATTTTCTACTTTTTAAAAATTATTTTGCAAATTTAAAATGCGATTAATTTTTTTATTTACTTTAACATAAATTGTATTTAATTTTAACAAAACATATAAGCACTGCAAGAGCTACTGTATTTTATGAAGAAATGTTGTGATATTTAAGAATACGAATATAATTTTTTTTTTTTTTTCAAATACATCCTTTTCTTTTACATGTAAAATTGGGATAAAATAAAAATTCCTTAAAATTGTTTTCAAGTCTCCTGCTCAATTAAAATAAATGTGTTTTACATGCAGAATTATTCAATTTGCTCTAAATTTTGTATATAAGTTCATTCTGATAGGGTGCTTTCTTGATTAATTTTGGGAGTTCATTGATAAAATATAAAGGGGAGAGGAGAGTTATCCCCTTTAATTTATATAAATTGGTTTTTCATGTAGAATTATAAGATTTGTTACAAATTTTGTGTATAGGTTGATTCTGATAAAGCTCTTTTCTGATTAAGTATAAAAGGGAGAGGGGGAAAGTAATCTTCTCCTCAATTTAAGTAAATGGGCTTTTCATGCAGAAATATCTGATTTGCTCAAAATTTTGTATATAGGTTCATTCTGACATACATGAACATTTTAAAATTGTTTTTTCCCTAAAGGATAGCTGAAGAAGATCATGCAACAACCATTTTTTGATTGGTTAACAGATATTTTTAATTAAGTCACTTTTACTTTTGGGACCAGTTCTGAAATAGGAACTTTCCTAATAAGAAGAAACATAACCAAAATCAAAGCAATAAAAACGAGCCTTGTTAGAGATTGACATCAGCTATCCTATGCAAAACAATCATTCAAAAATTTAAAAATCAAAACGAGAAATTTAAAAAATAATGCCCTTATAGAATTAACATTAAAATTCTCGTTACTTTGCATGATTGAAGTAACCTCTTAAGAGCCTACACTAGTCACTGAAAGAAACACTCATGCTAATGTTATAATAATGGGAAGATAATTAGATTTCTTATCTCATTTTTTTTTAAATTTTTTTTACAACATAGGGTATACCTGAAGTCGATTAACTGTTACTGTATACATTTGTAGTACAGTTCACTCAATCAAATCCGTAACTCTAAAATGCACACATAATTTATGGATGTAAACAATGAAAATTCAGTTTAGATATAGGGACAAAATTTGACTTTTTCAGTTCATATACCAATTCCATATATATTTTAATTTTTGTTAGTATCATTGAATGGGTATTATTTCATGAAGGAAGAATAAAATTATTTCTGAAAAAATACAAGATATTGCTTATATCATTGGTCAACACAACCTTCATTCCAAAAATATCTGTGTATTAGTCAATTTTTTTTTGTTGTAAAGTTTGGCTAAACCTGAAATAAAACGTCTTTATTTTATGATTTTGATGTGAATTAGTGATGCACTTTTATGAGGCAAGTTTCATAGAATAATGTAGCAAAATTACGTTTCATCTCTATATTGAATATTTAATCATACATTATTAATAATTAACTTGACCTTTTGTTTTAGTATATTAATCATTTTAAAAATATATCTAAATTTTTAATATTTTAGTTTATTACTTAATTTAACATTTTATTATATTGTAGACATTCATTATAGTTTTGATTGCATTATAAATTATATTCAAATGACTGTTTAAAAATTGTAAAAAAAAAAAGCAATAACCAGAAATCCATGAAATTAAAAAATCCACAAAATGTCTGGTCCCAAGCTGTGCGGATTTGAGGGAGTCTACTGTATAAGCACCATACTTCCAGGTTTAGTGAGATTTAATAACCAAAAAAGTTCAATGAATACATAAATATATTTTATAAGAAGATTATGATGACAAATGATATCTTGATTATTTTCAAAAATTAATTTATTCTTCATTCATGAAAAAAAATATGAATTCAATCATATTAACTAATGTTACAAATTAAAATATATACGGAATAGATATAAAGCATAAAAAGTCAAGTTTCGTCCCCTGAACGTTTAATTGTTTTCATCCATAAAATATGAGCAGATTTTAGAGTTGCCAATTTGTGAGAGTCTACTGTATTTCTGAACTCACTTTAGTATATTTTGGGAACAAAACTAGCCGTTGGGGGCCACTGTAATATTTACCCATCATGGATATGCATATGAAAATAAAACATGTGAAACTATTTATACAATGCAATGCAATTCATAAACAAAATTTAAATATTGTTAATATACATAGTAATGCTATACAGTCAAAGATCTATAATCCGCACAAGTTGAGGCCAAAGGTTGCGCGGATTATGGAATTTTGCGGATTATAGAGTATAATGGATTATGCGTCATTTTATCATTCTTAGACAGCATTTTAATTTTATAATCAGTATAATATGGAAAGATAAATATGAAATATAGTAATTAATTTAATAAGTAATCTAAAAAATGCATTTTTAAAGTTATTTTATTTTTTTTTAAATGATATATATATATATGTATTTAAAGAACAATAATTACATATTAATAATGAGATTTATTTTTAAGGAATATTTTATGGAAGAAAGTATAAAAAAAATGAAAACAAATTATGCACAAAAAATAACCAATACAAAGTAAAATAAATGGTAATTACTTCAGTATACTATAATGAAATAGTACTATGAATATTATTTAAGAAATCTTTTGTTTAACAAAACTAAGAGTCAAGTGTTGTTTGTTTCAAAACCCGAAATGAATGAATCATGAATCTTTGATGAAATATGCGTTTTTTCGAGATTTTTTAATTGATTTCATGCTTGTTCTGACTTTTTTTTTTACAAATTTCTCCTTTTTTCTGCGTTTTTTCAACAGATTTTACGTTAAAAAAAATCAAGTATTAAAATTCATGATTCATTCAACAATTCATTCATTTCATCATGATTCATTCCTGTAAATTTTGTTAAACGAATGCAGAAAAATCCCGTGTAAGCGCCCCCCTCTAACTATTGTACGATTTTTCATCACGTTTGGGGGGGCGGATTAACGGTATTTTAAGGTATAATATTTAGTTCTCAGCTGGTGTTGTGTTTACTGTTATTCTCCTGAATTTGCACAACCTGAAATAGCTACGAATGAACAGTTGTCAATTCGAACGTTCAGCAAGCTTAGGCACGTTCGTAATACACTTTAGTTTTTTACTGTCAATAAAATAAAAGAGTAAATAAAAAAAAAATACATGTTTTATTATGATTTTTATTACATTTTTATTATTTGTTAAAAAAATCATTTTTGGATCACGGATCTGTAATTTTTTTTTAACTGTTTATTTCATTGTTTACATTCGTAAAGTAATGCGGATTATGGGAAATTGCGGATTATGGGTCCGCGGATTATAGATCCTCGACTGTATTAAAGAACTGCTGATGTGCCAATTTCGACAAATTATATAAAACGCCAAACTACTCAAGTAGTACCGAACTGCGTAGAAGAAACATCCTTATAACTCCAAAAATAATAATTCTATTAACTAACAATTAATTGTGTCAGATTAAGCGTCTCATTTCCAATTAAAATATAGCTCTGAATTGAAATTTGAATGAAATACAGGGTCATGAAAAATCGAAGAATGTAGAAAACAAGATTACAAATATCTCGGCAACTAATTATAAAAATCGACTTTGTTCTGCATGCAAAATGTGTGTTATTTTATTGCCTTTTACGCCCATTCCTTAGAACAAAAAAATTTGATAATTTTTATATACCTTTCATCAGAACGAATTTTTTGAGAGTCCGAAAAAAATAGTTCCGGATAATCGAGGTTGCTGATATTAAATAGGGTTCGTCCCATTCTTACATACTAACTACATACAAAATTTCAAATCTCTATCTCAATTTGTTCGGGAGATAGAGTGTTTACAGACAGACAGACAGAAAGACGGCAATTTTTTTTTCTAAAAATATGTTTTTCGGAATCTCCACTATCTAAAACGTGTAAATCCGTCAAAAAAAAAAAAAAAAATTTCGATTTTCAAAACGATTGCAAGATTTACCCTGTACTATGTATGATGGGTAAGTAAAAAAAAAAAAAAGTAAATAAGACATTCAATCTGTTTAAAAGTAAAATTATTAATTACAGTCAAAGATACAGTCAATCCGCACACCCATATTCTACAATTCACATTACTTTATGAATGTAAATAATAAAAGAAACAGTTAAAAAGTTTAATAATTCGTAATCCAACATTTTTTTTAAAAACAAATATTTAAAAAAAAAATTGAAAAAAACATAATAAAACATACATTTTTTGTTATTATAACTCTTTTATTTTAGTAACAGCAAAAAAACAGATTACAGAATTATGGAACATATGTAATTATTTTTATTTAAATGTACATACATATATATATATATAAATTCTTTAATAAAATTACTTTAAAAAGGCATTTTTTGAGATAGTATATTGAATTAATTATTAGATTTCATATTTATCTTTTCATATTAAACTAATTAAGGTATTTGCTATCTAGAAATTATAAAATGACATATAATCCATAATACTCTATAATCCATAATATTCCATAATCTGCACAACATTTTGCTGAAACGTGTGAGGATTATAGAACTTTGATTGTATACTACGTGAAAGTTTCATGTGCAAGAGCAACCAGAACAAAATTTAATGTATTAGTGCCATTTTGCAATACATGATTGATAGTAATTTTGCATACTGCCATCTACTGGTATAGGAAGACTCTAGTCACCTGTATTTTGTGAACTGTGCATTATATCATATAAAAGTTAGAGAAGGGACTTGTCTTTTCCTTCTCACAAAAAAAAAAAAAAAACCTGAGAACATCTCCAAGAACTTTATTAAAAAATTTTGGTTAATTTAAAAAGCGAAATCATAATGAAGCTTAGTTATACAGAGTAACAGAAAATCTTTAAAAAAAAAGTTTCATAAACAAACACTATCCTTTTGATTGTAAATATATATATATATATTAACTTGTTTTAAGTCTTTTTACAAAATAAAATTATTAAAAGTTATGTAATAAAATTATTAAGAACAAGTTAGCAAACTAAATAACTTATATCGGAGTCGAAACCTGCCCAATTTGATGAATGAAAATGTTAAAAATTTTCTTGACTTAAGTATAAGAATATAACAACAATAATTTTAAAAAAATTATTTTTATTAATTGTTAATAAATAATAATAATATTTATTATTACTGTTTAATAATTAACAGTAGAAATTATTATAAGAAACTCACCCAAATGGAGTATGAGTGCAAATCATCACAAAATATGTCACAAATTGACCAAATTACAAAACATTTACATTCTATTATCTAAACAAAAGGCATTCAAGCAGAATAGCTCTGCTTTTTTATTTTTAAATATTTACTATATTGCTAGTCTCACTCTTAGAGGGTAAATGCTATTTTTGCCCCACCAACGTTGCCTTTTTTTATATATTTTAATATAAATATCAAGCATTAACAGCACCGCATGAATGTCGATGGGAAGGGAGAAGTCACCTTGGGTGCAGAAATTTAGGGGACACCAAATTGAATCTTTGCTGCAGGCGCAGTTTTCTCTCTGCACGCCACTCAGCTTTAAATATGTCTATTTTTGGAGGCATATTTTTTTTCGTAATTCATTTTGAGTTTATTTATTTGAGATTTAACAAATTCAACATGTGCAAATACTTTTTTTTTAATTCAACTGATGTGCAAATACTTTATACTTTATTTTTCATTGCACATTATTTTTATGTTACGTATTTTGTAAAAATATATCGTACAAATTACACAAATTAAATAATTTTATATGTTATTGTGATAAATAAAATTACCTTAAAAATATTTTGATAAAAGTATAAATCTCTGCAATAATCTATCCTGAGTTATAGATCCAGCAACAATTTAATTTTAAGAGACGCCAAATGATTGATTCAATTCGAATGAGTCAGTTATGGATTTTGCTGTGTAAGACACATACGTTATAACATAATTAAAATTATTTGATTATTTAGTTAAATAAAATTATTGATTTATTTTTTATGTTCGAATTTTTATTTTTATTTTTCTGATTCCTCGCTTCTAAATTTCTTATGAGACCCACGCCATGTTCCAGCCTCCTTGGCATACCGTAAAAACAAAACTACAAAATCAGTTCATTATTCATTTTTAAAACGGCGCATGCATTAATTATTATTATAATTATTATTATTAGAGCTTTGAGGAGTAGGTGCAGTAGCAAATAAGGCGCATGCACTTTACCAAAGTCGTCTCCCGAGTTCCCAATGTAGTTTATTACATCGATTATGATTCATTCACATTGAATCAATCATGTCTCGTCAATCGTGAAATAGATTGTTGCAGTATCTTATGTAGTAATTTTTATCAAAACAGTTGTTTAAGGTAAGTTTATTTATTATAAATCTGCCAACGAGACAAATTTGGAATTTATTATTTCGATTATGATTCATTCACATTGAATCAATCATGTCTCATCAAGCTATGAAATAGATTGTTGCAGTATCTTATCTGGTAATTTTTATCAAAACAGTTGTTTAAGGTAAGTTTATTTGTTATAAACCTGCCAACAAAACAAATTTGAAATCTGTTAGATTTCTACAATGCAAATTTACGATGTGCTTAAAAACACGTAACAGTGAAATTACGCATACAGTGTGTAAAATGTATGTGTAGGTACAGTGAAAAACGTATATTTTCTTCGTTGAAGTTATCTTAATTTGTCCAAGAGTCAATATAGTTTTTTTTTTTTTCTTATGGTATGTTTTGTAAAAAAATTTCGCGGAATTTGTTATTTTTTTGTGAAGAATAACATTTTGTCTGGAAATATGAAATACAGTTTCTCAAATTTGAACCAAACATTTATTAATATTTTCCCTTAATACTTGAGCTAAATATTTCTTTTCTGTCGAGCTTCTTTTCTTTAAAAATTAAACATTTGTGAAGTACCTGTTTTATTGAAAAGAATTTTTTGAAGGGACCTTTTTTATTGAAATGAATTTTATGAAGTGACCTGCTTTTTTTTTTCAATGAATTTTGTGAAGGGTTCTGTTTTATTGAAAAGAATTTCATGAAAGGGCTTGCTTTATTAAATTGATTTATTAATTGATCCACCCTTTATCTTCATAAACATGTAAAAACGTAAATAAATCTATGATAAAAAGTTAATTAAATCCAATTGATTTATTAATCATCAGATTTTAAAATATTCACCTTTTATATAAACATTTTAATAACAATTTTAATTTTTCTTAAGAAAGGTGTTATAGTAAAAATAGCCGCGCGTAAAAGTGTATAGTAAAAGTGTCGCGAGTCATTTGTATTGTCCGAGAAATATTTTGAAATTTTGTTTTATTTATATTATGACTATGGAACTTATGACGGTTCCGAAACATGTCAATGTATTTTATTTTTACTATAACACCTTTCTTAAGAAAAATTAAAATTGTTATTAAAATGTAAATAAATCTGTTAAACATATATCTTGCATTTATAAGGGAATTTTTGAATGTTTAATTTTAACAAGTAAATTTTTCATTCTCTTGATTTGAAATACATAATTTTAACTAATTCCACAATACTTTTGCAATATTACTTTGCCTTGGCTTTTTTTAACCATTTGGAAAACGGTTGTTGTTTTCATTCGAAAATGGACCCTAGTGGTATTCGCATTTTATTTATTTATTTATTTTATGATTTGAGGAATATTAGTGAATTTCAAAAAACTACGAGGAAATAGGAGATGAAGAATATTAGCGAATTTCATAGTAAAACTCGAAAATTTCGGTATAACTTTCATCAGAACGAATATTTTGAGAGTCCAAAGAAATACTTCCTGATAATCGAGTTTACTGATATTCAATAGGCTTTTTTCCATTCTTACATACAAAGTTCATACCAAATTTCAAGTCTATATCTCAACTTGTTCGGGAGATGGGGTGTTTACAGACAAACACACACACACACACAAACAGACAGACTGCAAACTTTTTTTTTCTAGAAAATAGTATGTTTTTTGGAATCTCCAGTGTCTGAAGCATATAAATTCGTCAAAAATTTTTTTTCGATTTTCAAAAAGATTGCTAGATTTACCTTATACTCTACATAAATGGAAAAAAAATGAATCCATAAAAAATGTCATTTGAAAGTTCGTCTTTTAAACCAAAAAATTAGGTCTTATTTTATCAAGTCCACTGATTACAAAATTCAGGAAGATCATGAAAAGGAAATAATCGAATGTTGAACCGAGTGATTGTAAATATTGAGTTGGGGAAAAAGTAAGTTTGCTTTTTTTGTATTTTTCAAAGTGAATTTATTTATATAAATTAAAAAAACTAATCAATAATATGTGTACTGTTTTGTTCGATGACCTTTTGCCATTTCTCTGGTAAAACCATAATTCTCTCACAGTAGAACTTTTGGGCGAAAAACTGAACAAAGTGATTTTCATAAGCCTCTTTTGAAGCCTGCTTAACACCATTAAGAAAGTTCTTGAGAGAGCAGAACAAATGGTAATCGATTAGGGCCAGATTTGAATTGTAGGGTGGGTTCATCAAAATCTCCCAGCCAAGCTCTCTCAAATTTTGCCGAATGACTAAAAATGTGTGTGGTTTAGCATTGTCACGATGGAACACAATGCCTTTTCTATTAAACAATTCTGGCCAAGTTTTTTTAATCACCTGCTTGAATTGCATTAGTTGTTCACAGTAGATAGTTGAATGAATGTTTGGTTTGATTCGAGTAACCCACCAAGCATCAGCTCTTCTTCTCATACATCTTCTCTTCATGCTCAGCATCTTCTTCCTTGGTGTCCATCCGGGCTTTGTCACCTTTGGAAAGCTTCTTTGGGCTTCAACCACGATCTTTTTTGTACATTGTTGTCGTACATAATCCCCTTTTCATCATCCCTAATCATTCATTTAAAAAATGGCTCGATTTTGTTCCGTTTCAGCAGCCATTCATAAATGGAAACACTGTTCATTAAAATTGGCACTGTAAATTCATGGATAACAAAAATATCGAGTTTCTTTTGGTGTCCAGTCTTATATAAATGGTTCAAAACTGTTTTATGGTTAATTATTAGTTCCATAGCAATCTCACTGGAAGAAATATGTCGGTCTACTTCGATTTTTTAAAAATTTCATTGACTCTTCAACGATTGGCCGACCAGGGCAAGGTTCATCTTTAACATCGAAATTTATAGAACGTAAACAAGCAAATAATTCTGACACTGGTGTTTTCATAAACACGGATTACCATAAACACCACACAATTTTTTATCAGCCTGTGCAGTATTTTTTTCATTTTGGAAGTAAAAAAGCAAAATATGCCAAAAATGATCTTCTGGAATATCCCTTTTTAAAACTCAATAATTTATGACTGATTAAACTGATGACCTTTATTTCTAGAATTTTTTAGAAACTGTTGTCTTTCAAATGCTGTATAGTATGGCTTAATTGAGTAAGTACTACTCGAGATATATGAATTTAATTCAAAATATGATATATGAATTCAAAAAAATGAAATTATTTTTTCCCCCAACCCAACATATATATAGAAGTATACCGTATTTTCCGGGAATAACGCCGCACCGAGTATAACGCCGCACTTGGTTAAAAATAAAAAAAACTAGTTTAATGCCGCACCGAGTTTAAGGCCGCACCGTGTATAACGCCGCGCCGGGTATATTCCCACATTCATTATTAGAGCAATGAAATAAATCTATTAACTGTTATAAAGTAAAACATTTTGATCTTAAATAAATAACTTATCTTTTTTTGTTGTACAGTTATTTAAATGAAGCCGGAACCTCATGCATTCGCTGCGCCACGATTCCCGTTAACTTTTGCTAAATTGATAACATTCAGCTTAAATTTTGCAGGGTAACTGCGGCGCTTATAACTCATATCTGAAGACATATTTAAGTTAAAACTTACCGTAAAATACCGTTAATCCGCCCCCCCCTCAAACGTGACGAAAAATCGTAAAATAATTAGAGGGGGGCTCTTACACGGGATTTTCCTGCGATCGTTTCACAAAATTTGCAGGGATGATTCATGATAGATTGAATGAATCGTGAATCTTTGGATGAATGATGAATTTTGATACTTGAAACAATACTTGAAAAAATATGCGTTTTTTAACGCAAATTCTGTCAAAAAAACGCAGAAAAAAGAAGAAATTTGTCAAAAAACAACAAAAAAGCATGAAATCAATTAAAAAATCTCGAAAAAAAGCACATTTCTAAAGATTCATGATTTATTCATTTCATCATGATTCATTCCTTTATCGGCCGTTCTTTTGACATAATTTGTACTTTTTTAGAGATTTTTTGACGTAATTCGCGTTTTTACTGCAATCTTTCGTCGAAATGTGGGTTTTTTGGCGATACTTCGGCGAAATTCATGATTTTTTCGCGATCCTTTAAAAAAATTTGCGGTTATTTTTCACGATTGTTTGGCGAAATTGGCGTTTTTTTGGAAGGGAGGCGCTTTCTCGGGATTTTTTGAAAATTTCAAATTTTTTATAAAGTGGGGAGAGGGCGGATTAACGGGATTTTACGGTATATCAGTAAATTAAAATCAATTTTAAGCATCAGATTCTTGAACCTTAAAAATATAATCCACCGTGCATGTGTATAATTACAGCGAAAGCAACGAAAGTTTAGATTTGCCGATTTGTTTTCAAAAATTTTAAATTAATTAGTCCTATTTATAAGCCGCACCTAGTTATTGGCCGCACTTTTGTTTACAAAACAAAAAAAATCTAGTTTAATGCCGCGGCGTTATTCCCGGAAATACGGTATACAGAATTTTTTTATAAGTTGTAAATTTTAATATTTGAGAAAATCATTTTCCAAATGATTTTCTAATTTGTTAAACTATTTTTTTTTTTTAATTATTGCAAATTCCAATTCTTTTTTCTTAATATTATTTTAATTTTTTGCAGTTTTGACTTCAAAAAGTGTGTGTTGTTGCAAAATCAAAACAAACCTGGTGAATGTTTTTTCTTATTTTTACAAATAATGGCACATATGTTCTATACGCATCAAGGTACCCAACTGGTGTAAAATGGGGTTTATTTGCTTGACAGAGTTACCATATAAATGTCATAATAAACTGTTTTGTTCTACAATTATTATCATTTATTCAGAATTATTTCCTGTTTAAAATAACAGAAAATAATTAATTTATCAGTTTGTTTTGTTATCATTTTGAAATAAAAATATAATGTGCTATTATAGCATTCTATATGCAACTGGTAATCGAAAAGGATTATCACCAAACCTAGTTCTTATATGACATTTCTTTAAACATTTTATTAATATATAGTAATACAGTAGACTCCCTCAAATCCGCATCTTTCTAAAATCCGCACATATTTTACTGATGTAAACAATGAAACATTCAGTTCAGATGTAGGTGCAAAATTTGACTTTTATATCAATTTTATATCAGTTTTACATCAATTCCATATATTTTTTAATTTGTAGTTTTTGTTAAGGTTATTGAATTCATGTTTTTTCATGAAAAGAGAAAAATAAAGATATTGCTGATAATATTGACAATCACAATCTTACCAAATATATTTATGTATTAATCAAGCTTTTTTAGTTATTAAGACTGGCTAAACCTGAAATAAAGCTTCATTATTTTATAATCTTGATGTGAATTTGTAATGTACCTTTAAGAGGCAAGTTTCATTGAATAATTAACACATTTCATCTTTATAATGAACATTTAATTGTACATTATTGATTATTAACTTGACCTTTGCTTTTAATATTTTAATCATTTTAAAAACTATCTAAATTTTTATTATTTTAGTTTATTACTTATTTTAATATTTTTGTAAGCCTTCATAATAACTTGGATTTTATTGTTAATAACATTAAAATTACTGTTTAAAAATGTAAACAAAGCAATGATCAGAAATCCACAAAATTCTGAAATCCACAAAACCTCTTGTCCCAAGCTATGCGGATTTGAAGGAGTCTATTGTATTATTGTTTTTTATACACCACTTACATCTTCTTCTATATAAAAATAGGTAAGTAGCTTGTTTACTCAAAATAAATTCTATAAGTCATTAAAAAATTGCTTGAGTATATGAAACAAGGAGTGGATTACAAAAAAAAATTGACTTGTCTTGCCAAACCCATTTTCTCTAACTCACCAAGGTCCCTATACTGAAAAAATACCAATTTAATTTTAAATTCTAAAAAGAAATAAAAAAATGTTTGTTGTTGTTTTTACTAAATTAATTTAAAATTCTTTTTTTCAATGTTTTTTAACATACTTCCTTTAAAATTAACAAAAATGTAGAAAATTGAATGTTTTTAAATACATTAAAAAGTAGAAAATTTAAAAATCTTTTAAATGCACAGAGTTTAAATTAAATTACTTTTAGTTCAATTAGAGAAGGTAAATGGATTTCAATGGGAATTTTCAAGAATTAATCAATTATTGACAGTCTATGTCATTTTTTTTAATATATGGCAACTTATATTTGTCACCAAATTTAGTGATATAATTGTTGACCAAAATTTGGCGATATTTTGTTAAGTTGACTAAAATTTGACGATATTATGGTAACCCTATGATGAATAGTTTTCATCAAATATTCTTTGTTGAACCTAATGCTGATTTCTCCATAGGGAATAAAAGATAATCAAATATAATTTAAAACAAAAAAACAATGTTTAATTCCTGTATTGCTCCCAGGAATGCGTATATATTCTAAATTTCAAAGCTCTATGTCAACAGGAAATGAGTTTAAAATGAACACAGATGTCCTATAAACACCAGGGTTTCTAATTGGCATCAAAATGGTGTTATTGTGCTTGAGACAGTAATTTGGCTATTATTGTTTATCATATATATAAAGAAAGTCTGGATTTCATATTAATCACAGCACAAAAAAATCTACCGAACCAAAAATCTTGAAAATTGGGGTAAAAATACTTCTTATAACATCGAGTGCCGCTAAGAAGGAATATTCGAAAATTCCACCTCTAAGGAGGGTAAAAAAAAACAAACCTTTAAAAAATTCCTTAAAATCGGCTTTTGTAGTTATTTTTCAACTGATAACACATTTAAGTGTATTTTTTCATGCTGAATCGAATGGTACTAAGCAAATTCTTTTAAATCCAGTAGTTCGTGAGATACTTCACATTTTCCTAATTTGGCGAAGTCTTTGGCGCAGAAATCTGAAATTTTCAATCCTTATCTATATATGTAAAAGAAAGTCTGGATTTCGTATTAATCACAGCACAAAAAAATCTACCCAACCAAAAATTTCGAAAAATGGGGTAAAAATACTTCCTATAATATCGAGTGCCACTAAGAAAGGATTTTCGAAAATTCCACCCCTAAGGGGGGTAAAAAAAAGAACAAACTTTTAAAAAATTCCTTAAAAATCAGCTTTTGTAGTTATTTTTCAACTGATAACATATTTAAGTGTATTTTTTCATGCTGAATCGAATGGTACTAAGCAAATTCTTTTAAATCCAGTAGTTCGTGAGATACTTCACATTTTCCTAATTTGGCGAAGTCTTTGGCGCAGAAATCTGAAATTTTCAATCCTTATCTATATATATAAAAGAAAGTCTGGATTTCGTATTAATCACAGCACAAAAAAATCTACTGAACCAAAAATCTTGAAAAATGGGGTAAAAATACTTCCTATAATATCGAGTGCCGCTCAGAAAGGATTTTCGAAAATTCCACCCCTAAGGGGGGTAAAAAAAAGAACAAACTTTTAAAAAATTCCTTAAAAATCGGCTTTTGTTGTTAATTTTCAACTGATAATACATTTAAGTTTATTTTTTCATGCTGAATCGAATGGTACTAAGCAAATTCTTTTAAATCCAGTAGTTCATGAGATACTTCACATTTTCCTAATTTGACGAAGTCTTCGGCGTAAAAATCTGAAAATTTCAATCTTTATCTAAAAGAAAGTCTAAATTTCGTATTAATCACAGCACAAAAAAATCTACCGAACCAAAAATCTTGAAAATTGGAGTAAAAATACTTCTTATAACATCGAGTGCCGCTAAGAAGGGATTTTCGAAAATTCCACCCCTAAGATGGGTAAAAAAAGAACGAGCTTTTACAAAATTCCTTAAAAATCGGATTTTGTAGTTAATTTTCAACTGATAACATAATTTAGTGTATTTTTTATGCTGAATCGAATGGTACTAAGCAAAATCTTTTAAATAAAGTAGTTCACGAGATACTTCACATTCTCCTAATTTGGCGATGTCTTTGGTGGAAAAACTTGAAATTTTCAATCCTTATCTATGTATATAAAAGAAAGTCTGGATTTCTTATTAATCACAGCACAAAAAAATCTACCGAACCAAAAATCTTGAAAATTGGGGTAAAAATACTTCTTATAACATCGAGTGCCGCTAAGAAGGGATTTTCGAAAGTTCCACCGTAAGGGGGGGGGGTGAAAAAAAGAACGGATTAAAAAAAAATTCTTAAAAATTGGCGTTTGTAGTTATTTTTCAACTGATAACACATTTAAGTGTATTTTTTCATGTTGATCGAATGGTACTAAGCAAATTCTTTTAAATCCAGTAGTTCTTGAGATACTTTACATTTTCCTAATTTAGCGAACTCTTCGGCGCAAAAACCTGAAATTTTCAATTCTTATCTATATATATATATAAAGAAAGTCTGGATGTCCTATTAATCACAAAACAAAAAAAATCTACCGAACCAAAAATCTTGAAAATTGGGGTAAAAATACTTCTTATAACATCGAGTGCCGCTAAGAAGGGATTTTCGAAAATTCCACCTTTAAGGGGGGGGGGGCAAGAACGAACTTATAAAAAAACAGCTTTTGTAGTTATTTTTCAACTGATAACACATTTAAATGTATTTTTTCATGCTGAATCGAATGGTACTAAGCAAATTCTTTTAAATCCAGTAGTTTGTAAGATACCAGCGTAGTTCTGACCAGCGTAGCGGGCGAAGGCTGCTAGTTTATATATAAAATTTTTATTTTCTTTCATTTTTTTATTATATAAATTGTTTGTTTCTGTAGTTAATAATTACTTTTTTTATTTACTGTAAATTCTTTTTTAAAAAATAGAAAGTAATTTAAAAATGTATATGAAATTGGTATTCGAGAATGAGGTTTTTCAAATGTGCATTACAAAACAATTGCACCAAATCTGGTGCACATATAATATTTGTGCCAAAAAATGAGTTACGAGTTCTACACACAAAATATAAGTTAAAACAAAGCATGTAATAATAATAAATAAAATAAAAAGAAATGATGACATAAATCAAAATATCTTATTAAAATATATAACTGTTTCTAATTTTCACCCATGATATATAAAATATTCTTTTGGCAATTAAAATATCCTATTGAGAAATTATCTTAAAATCAAAGTTTTTTACGCCATTTTTTTAAAAATAAAAAAAGAACAGATTTTTCCCTCTGCTTGCATAAATTGTCATATGTTTTCATGCACATCGATATTACTGCATGCTTAAATGTTGTAAATGTCCACCTTTTCACTGTGCCTAAATGTTTTGTATTTACTCCATATATTCCAATTCGGCTGTCTACGAAAACATCCAATCGATGACATTGAAGCATACCAAATTTCTGTGACTTAGCCAAATAAATTGTGCTTTTTTACAGTTTTTTAAATATAATTTTTAAACTATTTGGAACTAATTTTTCGTATAGTAGGTGCATTCAGTAGGTTACCTTCATAGATACCTTCTGGTACAAACAGAATTGAAATCCAACAAGTATTTATTGAGATTTGCTTGACGAAAGAATTTTTTTTTTTTTTTTTTTTTTACTTTTAATATCGTTTTGTAGCTGTTTATGTCCAGAAAGTAATATTGCACTGTGTATTAGTCTTCTCTTCGCTGAGACAATAATTTTTTATCGATACCTTGTATCCATGGAATGTATGAAAAATCTAATTTTTTATTTTTATTTATTTATTTATTTTTCATTAACAGAATTTTAAATATGGCCAAATTTAATGAAATTCTCAATCACAAAATCCTCTACAATTCCTTAACAAATTGAGCCAGAGAGTTGAGTTATATCAAATTTGAAAGATCCTTTTTATGGGTTATAATACGGTATGCAACACTAACTATTTTGAGTAAAATATTTTTTTTGACAAACTTTCAAAATTTTTGAATTTAAATTTTTCTTAAACACAATTTATAATTTTTTTCAAAAATAAAATTATTAATCTTTGACTTTTTGTCTACAAATATGTGAAATTTCTAGATGGAGAAAATATGAGATTTCGAGCTGTTACTTTTTTAATGAAAAACACTAATTGGATCTTTTCAAGTAACTGGTTCTTTAAACTTGGAAATTAGGAGTTGTATGTTTCTACTCTTAGGTAATTACAAAGAATGTAAGTTGAAACTGGTGGAAAACGATAAGAACTCTCAAATTTTAAAACACCATTAAAAAAATGTTAAATAACGATTTTAAAAATAATAGCGTTTTATTAAGATTTTTCAGTTTTTATTTACTTGAAATTCTATTTTAAAGAAGTTGGAAATTGCACGTTAAGCGTATCAAATGTGGTGCGTTCGTACTATAACGAAGTTTTAAAAATATTCAGATCTTGCTGTAATAGTTTCGGATACAATATAGTGATCGAAATCTTTTGTGTGTTCCTGTTCTATCTGCTTTCTATTATACAAGAAGTATCTTGTAACAAGCTTCAGCAACGTACATCAGTTTCGTACATTGTGAAATAGTTTAACATAATTAAAATGCACCCGAAACAGTGTTTCCTCCTATGGTATGTAATTATGTTACCCGTATGTAATGGAATACTTTTGTATAGCCCTGTAAATTAATGATAAATATTCTTTGCACCGCAGATTCACAAATTTTATTTTTTATTGTATACCTCATAAATAGATATAAATTCTGTTATGTTCGAAAGAGTGTAATATCATTAAAATACACTTGAAACTATTTATGCCATTGACCGTAATATGATGCAATATTTTGATTGCCCCAGTAATTGAACTATACATCCGATTTTCATAAAATTTGAAATGGCTCCACAAAATTTGCAACAATTATATATTTTAAATTTCAAACAATTAGGTTGGGTTTCTTTGCTCTGTTATATGCGGACAGACAGACGTACTGAACGACGACTATAGGTTCCACACATTTGTATAATTACGAACGCACCTAAAAGGAGGAAACTGCGAGTATTTTCTTATAGAAAATATATACCTCGAAAAACATAAAAGGATTAAAGAAGGCGAATTTATCCTTAACAAAATGTTGGTATTTTGCACCTTCTTTAGCGGTATTTTCCCCTGACCTGGTTAAACATTGCAGAAAAACTATAAAGTTTTTGAGAGAATCTTTTACACAAGAACTTCACATTACTGCCGCTCATCAGGAGAATTTAGAGACACTTCAGGTACCTATTGACGCGGAATCATCCAAGGATCGTAAATAATGATTTCCGAAAACAATTGTTTGTAATTAGCCAATATAATAAATAAAAATAATATATAAATAATATATAAAAGAAAACAGCGGCATGGATCAAGGCGGCGTTACAACTTTGCGATCTCTTTTAACCCATTAGTGCCTAGCGTCCCATTTTTGGGACAGTTTTTAAAAATTCAAGTAAGTATTTTTCATACCAGTAAAAAAGTAGGATAAATAAATACTTTCTTTCTCGAGAAAAATTCCTCAATAAATTAAGATAAAAGATATTTTTGATTTAAAAGTGGAGGGAAAAAGCAAAATTTGAATTTTAACGAAGAAAATAATTCAGGCATTAATGTCATGTTAAACTTTGTAAAATGTTCTTGTTGTACAGAACTCTTTGTGTGCAAGTAAAACTACCACTTACTTGACCGATTATTAACTCTTAGATTAGCTTTGCTCTAAACTAAACATTTAGTTGTGCTACATTTTTAGCGTAGTCACAGTGTACTATACGTTTTTTGTTTAGTCGAAAAAACAGGCTTTGTTTCTAGTTAAAATTCAAACTGTTTTAACAGAGATAGCTTATTTTTATATTTTTACTTTCATTTATTTTTTAATCTCGAATTCATTGCACGGAAAAGAAATCAGGTATGCACAGGCTTTAAAGAAAATTCAGATATATTCAGTAACATTCAGTGTGATGTGATAAATTTCAAATTTAACCTACGTTCTTCAAAATTACAAAATTCATCAAATATGTCTAAAATGCAAATACAAATGTTAGTTTTTCAATTTTTAAAAATTTTAATACATTTTTTCTGATTCTAAATATAAATATTTTAGTGTCAATAATTTTCTAAAAAGGAAATAAGAATAAAAAGAATGTTCTCAACATTGGTAGTTCTTTTAATCTTGAAATACTGCTTATATTTTTAATTATTTTTACTATTATCAAAAATGCATCATTAATTCTAGAGTAGAGGGTTATATAAATAAAAATAAGATTTTTTTTCAAAACTTTTCAAAATATTTAATTAAAAATGTGAATATAGAGGCTTACATATCAAAACCTGTACATTGTTTAAAAGAAGAGAATTATCCAGAAGGTAGAAGTGAGTGTCTCTCTTGAATTAAAGATCAGCAAAATTGGAATTCCCTTTTTTTTTTATTTTCGTTGTTTATGTTCGAAAACAATCTGTACAAAAAAAAAAAAAAAAAAAAAAAAACAATAAAATCAGCACTGAATGAATTTGTACAAAAAAGAATTTTAATCCGATATTAGTCTACCATTAAAATATGAATTGATTATTTCCAGCTGAGCGAAAAATTGCCCAGGCCGGGAATCGAACCCGGATACTTGGCTTACAAGGCCAATGCTTTACCTGTTAAGCTATCTGGGCGATAGCCGACTGGGATTTTTCGCTCAGATAACCTAAGATCCCAGCCGGCTATCGCCCAGATAGCTTAACAGGTAAAGCATTGGCCTTGTAAGCCAAGTATCCGGGTTCGATTTCCGGCCTGGGCAATTTTTCGCTCAGCTGGAAATAATCAATTCGTATGATAACTTTATCAATCAGTTTGATTGTGTTAAAAATAATAGTACATCTACGTATCCATCGTTATATGGAGTTCCATTACCTGCGGTTTATTCTGCGAGCTGTTTCAAATGACAGACAAGATATTACGACCATTAAGGTTATCTGAGCGAAAAATCCCAGCCGGCTATCGCCCAGATAGCTTAACAGGTAAAGCATTGGCCATGTAAGCCGAGTATCCGGGTTCGATTCCCGGCCTGGGCAATTTTTCGCTCAGCTGGAAATAATCAATTCGTATGATAACTTTACCAATCTGTTTGATTGTGTTAAAAATAATAGTATACCATTAAAATACTTTTTAAAAATACCGTACCTTAGGAATGCACAGAGGTTTTATGCCCTGATTTTTAATATCTTATTTGAGGGGAAATATATATATATATATATATATGATCATTAAATCACCAATTTATAAAAATCGCAAGATATATGAATATTCAATTTCTGCTATTACCATAGGGACTCGGAAAAAGTATCAACTTCTTTTTATCGGTGAGTGTGCGCCTTGTATATTATCTGTAGATTTGTATGGTATACTACATAATATGCTAAAAATTATCTCAATTAAACGAATAATACCTTTGAAAATTCCATTCAGTAGCTTCTGTAAATAAACGGAAATGTACTTGAGAACTTTTGTGCAATCCTGTATATGACCTATAAAACGCACACACCACGCATTATTAAAAAAAATAGTTCAATTTAAAAACGCATACCACACTTTAAAACCCAATTTCTACTATTAAAATCAGTAATCGGAAAAATACTACAATTTCTTTTTTGTGCATCCTATATATGATCTAGAAATATATGTAACTATACAGGGTGTCCACTCTCAACGGTGGCCAATGGCTAATTTCTAAACCGTTAGTCATAGATATATAGTTCCAATTGCAAAAATGCTTTAAAAAAGGCAAATAATTTTTTTCCAGGTGATTTAAATCAAAAAACTTTTTTATTAAAAAATTACGAAAATAAACTTTTTATACGGTCCCCCGGTCCTATAAGTGATATTTAGTAATTTTTTACCACTACTCTAACAAGTAATACAAAAAAAGTCCCATTCCTCTGCGATTAAAGTTGACCGAATAATAGCTGTTTAAAGTTGAAGCATCTTTTCTGCTGCAAATTACGGATCAGTCACAAATTTACTGTAAATAATAATTAAAAAAAAACCCCGCAAGATATAAAATTTAACATGAAACATTGAGAGAAAAATATTTTTTACAATATTATTTTAAAATTTATGTTGATGATTACATATTAAAGCAAAATTTGTACTAAAAATATAAGTAAAAAACCCGAGAAAGTTTATTAATTTAAATTATGAAAACAACAGTCGCAAATCGTTACAAAATGGCATATATTTAAAATTCTATTGGATTACTTAACCTAATAGAATTTGGTGTAGTCCTGTAAAATAAATAAACGTACTTAAACGTAATGGTACGTACCTAAAATTGTATAATTTTACATTGTCATTGGATATAAATAAGTGTGCAAAATGTACTTCGATCGGATACTACGAAGTGAGTTAAAATTTGAATAGAAATTTTGAGTTAGGGAAACATACGTACGAACGTTTAAAGCAAAATAAAAGCTTATCAAAATAACACACCTTTTAAAATAAAATCGCGATTTCCCAAAATTTGATTTTCTCGATAAAGAGAATTTTAAAATTCACGTCTTCAACTATTTTAACCAATCTAAATGTTAATTAATAAAAATGAACACTGCCGTAAAACTTATACGGTGGTAGCACCTTCAGTTATATTGTTTTAAAAATATTTTGTTATCTCATTTAAAACATTTTTGTAATTGGAACTATATACCTGTGGCAAATGGTTTAAGAATTTGCTATTAGACAACGTTGAAAATAGACGCCCTTTATAATACTTTAAGTACTTAGTGTACATTCCCTTAAAGCTCTGTCCAATTCAACCGTATTCAGGTACAGAAAAGTTGTTTAAGTCATGAAGTTTAAAGTTTCATAAATCGGTCAATTTTAATGTTAGAATTGGACCTTTTTTCTCCTACAAGTTAGAGCAGTGGGAAAATTTTACTAAATATTACTTAGAGGATCGGGAGACCGTATAAAAAGTTAATTTTCGTAATTTTTTAATAAAAAAGTTTTTTTGACTTAAATCGCTTCAAAAACAATTCCTTACCTTTTTTAAAGCATTTTTGCAATCTATACTAATAAAAGAACAAAACGCTCTGTCTGTCTGTGTTGTGTCTGTGTGTGTGTCTGCGATGGCTAGCAAAATCTACAGCACGTACGAAGCTCAAAATTTTTTTGAGAGTAGCCCAATGTCTCTCCTGATGCACCTGAAGCTCAGAATTTCGAAATTCTATTTATTAACTGAGTAATTAATTAAATTCCAAAGCTCACTCTCATAAAAAATCGCCTTTTTTCGCTTTTTTTTCCATTTCATTTTCTTATGGTTGATTGGTTGCATAAAATTTTTGCATAAATAATTAAAAAAGCTGGGACAGACCTTTAAAATTCATAGACTGGCAAACTGTCAGTTTAAATGAGGATTTTTTTTTTAATCACAGCTGCTGTACACCATGGAGAAAAAGATAGGTGGAGGCAAAGTAAACCGAAAAAAGGTTTGCAACACGGAGTAAGAAGTGTCTTACTCCGTGGTTTGCAATATTAAACCATTTATCGCTGAAATTTTAATGTCTCAAATAAAAGCACTAGGAAGGAATTTTGTATTAATAAAACGAATTGAAAGAAACGAATTAAGCTGAAGCATATTTTACGAAGAAATAGTAATTTTTTTAAATGTTTTTTTTCTATTATATTATTTAGGTTAAAGTTAGGTTAAAGATAAATTGCATTTATGTTATGATTAGAATAAGGATATGTTACAATAAAGTGAATACATTTAGGCTAGGTTACATTTCTGTTATATTTAATTTACGGTAGGGTACTGTTAAGTCGCTGTTAGGTTACAGACAGGTTCTGGTTACGGTATTAAGTTTAAGGTTAGGAATGTATACACAGAGTGAACCTATACGCAAGATTTAATTAAAAATAACACTTACTTTTGTTAAATAGCTCTGAAATTATAACACTATATACCGACCTTTTAGCTACCATCGTGTATCGATTTCATTCATGGTATAGTCGGGTTTAAGAGTGATATAATTAGTTTGAAATTCAAAATATTTCACTTGGGATTTGTATGTGAAAATAATAATTAGTTACGTGACTTAACAGTGATTTTTATGGGTAAATATCAACTTTTTTACACGAAAATCATGCAATCGTTGGATAAATATTCCCTCCCGCGTTTTTCATTGCTCATTTTGAGTATTTTTAGAGCTTAATATCAGTTGTTTTTAAAACCGATTTTTCACACAGTCAGTGGCTACGTATTTCAGACAATGCATTTCTGCATGTAACGAGTTAATGATAAAATTATACAAATTTCAAGTTCGTTTAATATTGTTAATACGGACCCGGGTAACGCCGGGCGGGTCAACTAGTTGGAACTATATATCTATGACTAACGGTTTAGAAATTAGCCATTGGCCACCCTTGAGAGTGGACACCCTGTATAATATGTTTAAAGTTGGTTCAATTCAACAAAAACCGAAGTTAAAATGTTACATTCAGCAGTTTCTGTGAAGAAACAAAAATGTACTTTATAAATTTTTCTGCAGTACTGCATATGATCTCTATATCTTATGCACACCAAGTAATATTTTAAAAAAATCACTTTAAAAACGCGTAACAGAATTGATAATGCGCTTCCACAAATTATTGTTCACAGACTTCAATAGTTTAATAATTGTTCAATTTCTCTTGTAGCCAAATTCTTTTGTGTAGTAATGTAAATGTATAATAGTACATTTGCACACTGAATTTTATTGTAAGCATTTTGTAGTAAACCTGGACGATATGTAAATTTCAATACGTTTAAAATTATAAAAAAAAACTTTAAGATACACCACAGACAATTTCCCTCCCATACGCCGTAATGCAAATGAACCCCATCATTTTCTATACCGAACATTCCATAATAACCGAAAATAACAGGTATCACTTTTATGACAAGCTGACTATACTTACGCGAGTTAGAGCACGGGCAGACCACCAGACAGACAAATCGAAGTCATAACATTGCTCAACTATGTTGGAAAGGGTTAAACAAATCGAAAATTGCATAGGTCTAACGTGGAAAATGAAATGCAGTCCTACTGCAACGATGTTTATATAGACAGGGTGATTCTAAAATTTTTTTACAATAAAAGAGGGGCGATAGTACACATCAAGACAAACAATACTAAATAGGAGACCAAGGGTCCCAAACGTTTTCCAAAGGAGATAGCCGCCATTAAAGTTTAGGGACCGGAATTTTAAATAAACATAAAATCGGAAAAATCGGTCGATTGATTCGTGGTTTTCACTAAAATTATTCTTTATGTCAACATTTTCTTTAAATTAAATTATAAAGATAAATTTCAAAAAATGCCGATAGAGGGCGCTTTAGACTTTGGAGTAACGAACAACTATTTTTGTTGGTATTTTTTTTTTATCTCATTAAATTTTTTAATCTCAATTTCGTAATATTAAACTCAAATTTAAATTTTGAGCTCAAAATCTGAAATGTTGGGAGTGGTTAATTAGCATAAATTGAACTGTGTTCAGAGGGTTCAAATTTCAAATGATTATAAAAAACAGAAAAATTGGTTCATTGATTTGCGGTTTTCACTAAATCTATTCTTTATGTTGGTACTTTCTTATAAATAAAGATAAATTTCAAAAAATGTCGATGGAGGGCGCTTTTGTTCGAATGAGTGTAACATCATTAAAATGCATTAGAAACATTTCTTCCCATTGACCGTAATGTAATGGAATACTTTTGATTGCCCCTGTAACTGAACTATGCATTCGATTTTGGTAAAATTTGAAATATCTCAACAAAATTAGGTAATAATTATGTATTTTAAATTTGAAACGATTAGAATGCATTTGAAACTTTTTTCCCCATTGATCGTAATGTAATGGAATAATTTTGATTGTCCCTGTAATTGATCTGTGCACCGATTTTCATGAAACTTGAAATGACTCGACAAAATTATGTAATAATTACGTATTTTTAATTTCAAACCATTCGGTTGGGTAGTTTTTGCGTTGTTGTATTCGGACAGACAGACAGACGGACGGACTGAACGACAACAATAAGTGCTACGTATTTGCATAATTACGAGCGCACCTAAAAAAGGAGAAAAATTGATAACTTGCGATTTTTTTTAAATTGTGCTTTTGTCATACAAGATAGGGTAGAGTTCTATCATTGTACCCAAGTTACTATTCGTCCTTTTTATAGTACGATAGACTCCCTCAAATCCGCAAACCTAAAATCCGCACATATTTTACAGATGTAAACAATGAAACATTCAGTTCAAGTATAAGGACAAAATTTGACTTTTTTGGTTTTATATCATTTCCATACACATTTTAATTTGAAATTTTTGTAACATTACAAAATTCATGTTTTTTCATGAAGGAAGAATAAATTTATTTCTGAAAAATTTCAAGATATTACTGATATCGCTGGTAAACACAATCTTCTTACCAAATATATTTAAGTATTAATCAAGTTTTTTTGTTATTAAGTCTGGCTGAACCTGAAATAAAACTTCCTTATTTTATAATTTTTATGTGAATTAGCACTGTACCTTTATGAGGCAAGTTTCATTGAATAACTCAAGAAAAATATGTTTAATCTTTATAATGAAGATATAATCATACATTATTATTTAAAATAGTAGAAGCAAAGGTCAAGTTAATAATCACATAAAAAATATTTTTTTTTATTATTTTTGATTAAAATTTTTTTATATTTTATTGTATTTTAAGCATTCATTATAGTTTTGATTACTTTATTAATTACAATCATATTACTGTTTTAAAAAATGTAAACAAAGCAATAACCAGAAATCCGCAAAATTTTAAATTCCGCAATTCCTCTGGTCACAAGCTGTGCGGATTTGAGGGAGTCTACTGTATATTATAAGACAGATAGCAACACTCTTGTGCATCTCAATTATCTATTCATTTCAGAATGTTTGAAGCACAACACTGTGGCTTTTAATTTGTTCCAAACCCATCTTATTGCAGCATTAACGAAAAAAATCAAAATGAATAAAATGTTTTACTTTTCGGATGGATGTGCTGCTCAATATAAAAATAGAAAGAGCTTGTTAAACATATGCATGCACGAAACTGACTTTGGTATTGTTGCGGAATGGTATTTTTTGCCACATCACATGGGAAAAGTCCTGTGATGGTCTAGGAGGTACTGTCAAAATACTTTCTATAAAAGTGGGTTTACGAAGACCCTGTATGAACCACATAATCACTCCCTGTCAACTTTATGATTTCGCAAGTAAAGATATTCCTAGCATAAATTTCATGTATTGTACAAATGAAGAGTACAATGAAAATGATACATAACACAATATTCTGATTGGACGAAATGGATAGAAGCTGCTGATAAAAGTTTATATACCTAAAGTTGCGGAAATGCAATATTCTCTTTTGCCAATTGTGAGTCATTTATTGGGTAATCTTCAAAAAACTGCAGAATATAGCGATATGCTAAAAACTTACTTTTATAGAAACAATGTTATGAAAATACATTGAAGTAACAGGAATCGACTATTTTTGTAATTCGATAAAATTTATACAAACAATTTTTAATTGTATGTTTCATTTTGCTGTCTGGTAATGTTTTCTAATAATTCCAAACGGTAATAAATGCAGGCATTCACAATGTTCAAAAATTTCTGAATTTTGCAAGAATTTGTTCAATAGTTCAGTAGTTATTACGTCAAAAACACTTTTGAAAATTCCATTCTCAAATCCACAATTTTTAAGAGCTTTCGCGTGTCACATCACAAAATTGATTGGATCAAAAATGATATTGATATCAAAAGAAGAATTCCAAACTCCCCCTGGAGATATAATGACAATGTTAAGTGCCAGTCCCTTCTCCCCCCCCCCCTTAAAGTGAAAACTTTGTGTATGTACAGCCCCCTTCCTCATAAACTCTGGATAAAGAAGTAGATGGTTTAGGACAGACAGACAGACAGAAAAATCCAACAAAGAGACAGACAGACAGAAAAAACCAACAAAGAATCAGACAGATGGACAAACAAAATAAATCAGGCAGAGAAAATAAACAGTCAGGCAGACAGAGAGACAGACAAACAAACTGATAATGTTGTGTATATACATCCCCTTATTTCATAAGCTCCGGAGAAAGATGTAGGTGGAACAAAATCTATATTTTAACTTATAAGCACACATGTGTATCTACATTCAAGTCAAGTCACATGTCAAAAGCATTAAATTCAATCATTAAATTTTCCCATTGTGTAATGGGAAAATTTAATGAATGAATTTTATGCTGTTTAAGGAAATGAAGCTTGTAAAATTGGCTGCTTAATTCAGAGTTAAAATTTAGTACAGTTTATATGAAAATGTCTTGTTTAATTCTTTTTTCTCTATTTTCAGATTGAAAGGTATATAAAACTTTCTCGCTGAAGTCCAGTAAGTCATTTCCTAGAATGAAAAGGGCAACAATCCGATAAATACTGATTCTTTGAAAAAGTGTTTCTGTTATCATCTGAACGAAAACTTTTTCACACGCAATAATGTCAACAATTGCAGAAGAAAGTTCTTGCTCTAGTCAACAGCACTTTGTTCCTGAAAACGGGGATAAAGAAAAACATTGCTTCACTGATACAGGAGAAAAAAAATTTATTTGTGAGGTATGCTCCAAAATATTTTCTAAGAATAGTAGTCTAAAAAGACATTTAAAAGACATTCACACAGAAAAAAAGACATTTGTTTGTGAAATACGTTCGAAGGGATTTCGCTATAACTATACTTTGAGAAGACATCTCTTGTCACATACAGAAAAAAAACCTTTTATTTGTGAAATATGTTCCAAAGCATTTTCTCAGAATTATTATCTAAAAAGACATATCTTGACGCATACAGGAGAAAAACCTTTTATTTGTGAAATATGTTCCAAAGGATTTTCTAAGAGTAGTAATCTAAGAATGCATCTCTTAATTCATACAGGTGAGAAACCTTCTGTTTGCGAAATATGTTCCAAAGGATTTTCTCATAATGGTCATCTAAGAACGCATCTCTTGACTCATACAGGAGAAAAACCCTTTGCTTGTGAAGTATGTTCCAAAAGATTTTCTAAGAATGGTCATCTAAGAACCCATCTCTTGACTCATACAGGAGAAAAACCTTTTATCTGTGAAATATGCTCCAAAGGATTTTCTAAAAATAGTAATCTAAGCACCCATCTCTTGACTCATACAGGAGAAAAACCTTTTGTTTGTGAATTATGCTCTAAAAGATTTTCTCGGAATGATAGTCTAAGAAGGCATCTCATGACACATGCTTGATGAAATCCTTGTGCTTCTGAAATTTGTTTCAAAGCTTTTTCTAGACATTGTCAATTGGAAGACACTTCATGATTGAAACATTAGAAGATGCTTTCTTATAACCATTATTTATCTTAAAACCAAATTTAGAAAAACGTTTGTTTCATACTAAACAGGTACCTCTCAAAAATTTCCTGTAATTTTTTTATGTTTAAATTGAACCGTGGATGCATCGTTGCATTTACTGTTATCACATCTTTCAGTTTTATTTTTCAGTAAAACTTTTGGATAGTTTTAATTTTTGTTATTTTACTGTAAAGTAATTTTCCTCCAAAATTAAAAAAAATAATCTGACCTGAAAATGATAAATTTTACGTCAACTTCTTATGCGATTGGAAAAGCTTTATTGAAGTAACACTTAAAAAAAGTGTGCCAAAAATAAATTTTGTGCAAAAAAATCTTATTTTTTAAATTTTCTTATTAAAAGACTTTCAAAGGATTCAGATGAAGCACATCTCATTAACATGTATTCTTTGAACCCAACATGAGCTGAGTATTTTTCTAAAAATATATGAATAATTAATTGAATATTTATTTGGCATGTTTACTCAATTCATAAATGATAGCTTTATGAGCTAATCAGACATGCACTTTTTTCTAAGGTCTTGTCTCTTTTGCTTTTTGTTTGTGTAATTTATCATAAAAAAATAAATAGAAAATATGATACGTCAATATTCCCTCCTATCATTTCTATAATAATAGCCCAATTGTGTAACTGTCATCAACAGTTCTGGGCATACCTCTTCGTTCTTTTCTATGTCAGTTGGATATTTTTGATTTAATACTCAGCACAGGGTATAAATCAACAAATACTGTTCTGTCGCTATCATTTCATTTATATTATAGGTACTTCTAGGTTATCCCTTCGACCAAAAATTATCGACAAACTATAAGATTAAATGCCGTAAAACACAATTCGATTTCAAACCACTTCCACAGTCAGGCAGTCCAGTTATATACCTTTCTGTTAAAAAATGAATTTGTAAATGTATCAAAATATTTTCCGTTAGCTGAGCACAGTAATTGAGTAATTTTTTTAAATGCTGCTGAAAGTGAAGAACTAAAATTTATCCGTATGGTAAATGAACACTTTAAAGGTTTAAGTGAAAAATTGAAATTTGCAAAACGTATAAGTTTGATTGATTACTTCAGAAAAAAAATAATAAAAAATCTTTAAATGCTAAAGTATTAACTTTTAACTATTAAAGTATTAACTTTAATGCAAAAAGTATGAACTTTTAACTATTAAAGTATTAATTTTTTGCAACTATGGAATTTGCATATAAAATAAAAAACAATAATTCTACAAATAATTTAAAGATTTAGTAATCAATTAAAAATTTTAATTTATTAATTCGCTAGTCTTTTTTTGTCTCAACGTAATTTATACACTTTGGATACATTTAAGCTTGACCTTTTATGATTTGTTACTTTTATATCCTTCTGAACGATTAATTAAAAACAACAATCAAAACTCTGAATAAGGGACACCTCTATTTAAGGGACAAAAGTATCGGTCACATGGATGTAGAGAGGTTCCACTGTATTAATAAAAATACACAAAAAGTACAGACTTAAAATCACCTGATGATGTGACATGACAAAACATGAAGTGAATGTGACATTTACGATCGGCCATTACTGGCATTTAATCTTATAGTTTGGGGATAATTTTTTGGTCCACCGAGTAATCAAATAGTACCAAATACCGAATTCTAGATTTCTCTGTCAGAATCTTCTGTTTTGGCGAAGGATTGAGCAAGTAAAATGCAAATTAATTTAGGAATAAAATTAGCATGATGCAGTGTTTAGCTAGCATTTAAGGGAAACCGAACTGGTCGCCAAGGGAGGATAGTCATGTATCATAATATGGCCAAATCGGCGCGACTGAGTTTTAACCAGAGTTGGCAAGTTTTTGACAGTGTGTGGTTTTATCCGGTTAACACCGTGGTTTAAACTGTCATGGCTAAAACCTCTTGTCAAAAATCCTCGTCAGAAACCTCAAATACTACACTGATCTGTAAAATTTCACATTAAATATCTGTCACAAATATACAATATTAGATGTAATATTAAAAATTCACTTTTACTGTATTGTACATTATCATTTCCGGAATAAAAGAAAAAAATCGGTCATAAATCTGAAAATTTGGCCTGCCTCCAAACTTGCTCAACTGGCAATGCTTCTGATATCAAATCCTGCTAGCTCAGCATCAATTGAGAGAGTATTTTGTAACTTTGGCTTCAGACATTCTAAACTCATAAACCATTTGGGTGTAAATAAATGTGCTAAATTGGTTAAGTGCTATAGGATGTTGTGGGGTAAAATTGATCCAGATTATTAACTGTACAAAATCATTTTCTTCTGTTTGAACATTCTAAAAAACAATGTTTTATTGCAATTAAAGTAATTTAATTTTTTTGTAATTATTAAATTACAGTACAATTAATTTTAAATAAAAAATTACTCATTGTTTCTCTCTTGTTCTTAGAATGTTTAAAGTGCATTACACGTTTTTGATGGTTTAAACCAGTTTTTGACAGTTTAAACCAGTTTTTGAAGGTTTAAACCAGTTTTTGGCACTTGTCATGTCAAAACCAGTTTCTGACGTCAGAAACCCAACTCTGGTTTTAACCCCCTTCTTGGCGCGTTTTCAAAATATCGCCACATTGGCGCGCTTTTGCGTTTTGTCTCCCGGAGTTTGACTCCTGGAGACACCACGCAAAAGAACGCAATTTAAAGTGGCGATAATCAAAATAAATCAAAAATACATGTTTTAAAACATAGAAATTTAAAAGAATTTTAAATGTCACACATAAAAAAAAACAAATAATCCACTTAAAGACAAACTAGGTTTTTAATGGAGTTTGGGAGATCGCGGCAATAAAAATAGAGCAAAAATACATATAATAACGCAGAATCTTAAAATATTGCAAAAATTACGATGTAAGAATCATGCATATTGCGAAAAATTAAAACAAATATCTCATTTACATACAAAATTATTTCATAAAATTTAAGATTCCAAATTCGGATGACCATAACCAAAAATGTAATTTAGAAAGCTTTT
Source organism: Maratus speculifer (assembly GCA_964019185.1). Classification (NCBI taxonomy): domain Eukaryota; kingdom Metazoa; phylum Arthropoda; class Arachnida; order Araneae; family Salticidae; genus Maratus; species Maratus speculifer. Next base: position 3,486,295 of record CAXHSM010000349.1, on the reverse strand, counting down.
AGAAAAAAAATTCTTTCTCAGGGGGGCGGAGCCCCCCTTAACCCCCCGGTGATATTTTTCTTTAAAACATGAAAACATGTATAATATTTAAACATTCAAAACAATTCCGTTCAAGAAACAAATTGTACACATACCTCCTTTTAAAAACAAAACCAGACATTTTTAAATAAATAATGAAATCAATAATAGATGTTCTAAAAAATATATTAAGCTTTGAATGCAAATTGAATGCAAATGAGCTTTTAATGCTCACTCGATGAATTCTTTTCGTAATCTAACGGTCAAATACGATACCAGACATTTAAATAATTTCAAAGCTCCAGAATTAAAATTCTTAACTTTCTCCTCTCTCATCCAATAAGACAGCTAGAAAAGAAAGAACGAACAGAGCATGCGCAAGCTCCCGCTAACTGCGGAGAAAAAAAATCGCTTCTTCGCTCCGAGTGTTGCCGAGAAGAGCGATAGCTAAAAGTAAAGGAAACAAGGCATGGCGTAATTATCGCGCAGCCGAAAAAACGCCGTCAAGAAGTGGGTTGAAACTCAGTTTCCCCGCCAAATCTTGTATATTTGCAAATTTCATCTGGAAAACGTCTTTGATAATGTCTGGTTTAATTTTATATCCTACCATTTTGAAGTACGAGAAGATCATTGGGGTAGGTCGTGTGGTTGGGAAAAATTCTATGAGTGGATCATTGTATTTTAAAGGAAATGAAGATCGAAACAGTTATTAAGTTGTTGAAGAGGGTGCAGCAATCAAAAAGGGAAAACTGGCAGCATTTTCTTGAAGATTTTTCTTAAAATTCGCGTACTTTGTCAAAATTTACAATTATTTAGCTACTTTTTGACGAAATTTGCATTTTTTCTGCGATTCTTTGATGAAATATGCTTTTTTCGTCATAAACCGTTATCGAAATAATGCAGTTTTTCATCGCTTTTGACAAAATTCCCATTTTTTTTGCAAAACTTACGTTTTTTCCTCAGCCCTTTTATGAATTTTGCTTTTATCTGACACCCTTTCAAGAAGTTCGCATTTTTTGCGATCTTTCAACGAAATTCGCATTTTTTCTAAATTTTCTTTTGAAAGTATACGTATTTTTGCGAACATTTGTCGAATTTCGCGTTTTTTCGAGGACCTTTGTTATAATTCGCGTATTTTTCTGCACCCCCTTTGACGAAATTCTCACTTTCTCAGCTGCATATTACCGAAATTCGCGCTTCTTTTAACGAATACAATCATTTGACGAAATTTGCTTTCTTTCTGCGGTCCTTTAACAAAATTCACTTTCTTTCTGTGGCCGTCGACGAAATTATCTTCTTCGTGCGTCCCCTTAACGATATTCGCAATTTTTTGCACGATCTTTTGGTGAAATTTGCTTTTTGCAGCGGTATTTTTTTATGAAATTCGCATTTATGTCCTGATCCTTCGTAGAAATTCGCTTTTTCCAGCAACTGTTATACGAAATTCGGTTTTACTCCACGATCGATTAACGAAATTTGCTTTTTCTCTGCGATTAGTTGGCATTAGTTTTCGCGATCATTTTACAAAATTCGGATTCTATTAGCGGTCGATTGACAAAATTTGGGGGTTTTCCGCAATCCTTTAACGAAATCAGACATTTTTTTCTGCGAACATTTGACAAAAGTGATTTTTCCGGTATCCATTTCTCAAAAATCATGATACAATTTTTAAGTCCGAAATTTCAGATTGAAGACCGATTTTTTTTAATTTTCTTAAAATTTTCAACAGAAATAGCCCTGCCTTCCTCCCCTTCTCTTTGTCTAAAATTATTTATGTTTACAACACAATTCCACTTGTTTCATATGGTATAGAAATGGTATGGAAATTTAAGTTGGACTTCCCCCCCCCCCTGAAATAAATTCCTGCATGCTCTACTGGTGAAACATGACAAGCTGGGTATCGTCCTCTTTCATAGTTTAACCCCTTCGGGACGAGCGATCGGTATACGTCCCGGCGTCGTTGGCACTCACATCCCGCGCGATCGGTATATGTGACAGCTCGTTTGTCACTCAGATCACTAGCGACTAGTATTCGTGCCGCGTATGTAGAACGTTATGTGTCTAAATGTATCCCGTACGAAAAATTTATTTTAGTCGTTTTTGGATATATATTAGGAAAGAACAGACTTTCATTTAATTAGAAAAGCAAATGGAATCGATGAAAAAATATCTTTTTAATCAATGTTAATTAATTTTAAAAATACTGCAATGAAAAGAAAGTAATTATCTCACCATCTATTTATGTTTCTGAATTGTGATCTTTTCACGATCATAAACCTTTTACATGAGTAATAAAAATCTATTTTTATTATTTTTATTTTGCTTGTTGCAGGGGGTGGGGGATGGCGGAGTGGATAAGCTGATGAACGCAAATATATATCTATACATGTGCTTCTGACTAAGACTTAATGCGTGTTTGTTTCTTTTTTCTTTGTTCTACATTTATCTCGATAGGAATAACTTATTTATTGCTTGATGGATGCGTATTTCGTTAAGGTTTTCTTTCTTTCTTTTCTTTTTCCCCCTCTTTTGAAAATTGCTTTTTCATATGCTTAATCATCGAGGTTACTGACCTCTGAAATTTGCTGTTTAGAAATGAAAACCGCTCTGTAATTTACGCTTTTATTCGGGCACATTAATTTGTGCAATAGAAAATAAGAAAAGGAAAGGAAAATATAAAAAGTGACCGATTGTATTGTACTAAACATTCGGAATAGTTTCGGCAAAAGATTTTTTTTTTTACATAAGATATAAATAAAGAAGTATTAGCATCAATATATTATTTGATTAATGTATTTTAAGTCATCATTCAAGTTCTCATTATTTTCAAATAGTTTTTACTTGATATTTCTCATATTGCTAATGCATTATATATTGCTATTACTTTACACGTTGCTATTACATTATGCACTGCTATGTATTTTAAATTTTGATTTCAAAAAAATTTTTAACATTTAATAACTTTTAAGCAATGTATATTTTAAAGTTTAATTCCATTTTATTTGTCTTTATAATAAAATAATTTTTATATGAATGACATTTTATCATGGATTATGTATTTAAAGATATTTTTTTAATTTTCTAAAATATTTTAAATAATATTAAACATTTTCAAACTATTTTTTATGTCTGTCTGCATGATTAGTATAAAAGATTTTATGCAACAGTTGCTTAAAAGCTTAATTTAACTATTTTTATTAGTAAACAAATCAGCTTTTTAAAACATTTATTTAGTTTAAGGATTGTATTAAAAACAATTTAGAAACAAAGCTATTTTTTCACAAAATAATTCTAAATTTGGGCAAAATGCTTCATATGTTGCTAAAATAAAGGCTGGTAAGTTTTTTGTTTGTAAGATATCTCTATGTAGAGGGAGTGTCTTTTGATATGATATCATTATTGATGCACTTAAAATTTTCTCTTTTTATTTGTAATATGGTCTTTGGTTCAAAATAGCATGTTATCTTTTTTCAGCCTTTTGTCTATTTTTATGACAATATTAAGTTATTAAAATCAAAATTATTATAAAAAAATTTAAATTTAAATTTTTAAATTTTTTTAATTTTAAAATATGGAATGCTTCAGTGCTTGACATTCCTATGCTTTTTCTTATGTGTATGTATACATAATCGCTGTTCAAAAAATCATATCTGAAGTATATTTGAAATGAAGTATTTATTTCTAATAAATAAAAAAGATAAAGAAGGAATGTTATCCACTTGTTTTGTTTTGATAAGAATTTCTATCTACCATCCACTCCTCTTCTGTTTAGGACAAGTGTAACAAAACTTTATGACAGTTAAATGCATTATGTAACAAAAAGCTAATATAAAACACTTTTATATAGTAACGAGTTGAATGCTCACGTGATATTTCCGATTAATCTGATTGGACCCGATAGCGCAGGAAATCCAATCAGATTAATGATGAATACAATTTTAGCATTTGACGCAGGTTTTATAGGTTGATGCAAATGGTGAATACTAGCAACGTTTTCACGGAACAGAAGTCGAATTCGGAAGTTTGGTAAGATTAATCGCGTACGCACGTAACACAGTGCAAATTCAAAAGTATGATAAAAGTTCTTTGTATTTACAGTTGCTTTTCTGAAAGACGATAAATATAGATATCCAACTAATTAAAGTTGTTTTTCCATACTGGTTGATGAAATTTTGAATTCCTTCGCAACTCTCAAAACTGGACATACCCAAATTACATAATGTAGGTGAAAACCATGTTTAAGTTTAAAATTCAACTAGATTTTTTACATTCAATTTTTTTTTTAGATTACCTACTGACAATATTTAAATTCATTATTACACGGAAAAAAGCAATTATATACATTGAAATATACATTAAAAATTATCTTTCTTACCAGGAGAAATCGGCAAAAATCACCTTTTTTATTCTATTCAGTGTTGAATTTAGACATTTTTATCCAGAAGGAAGATCTGTGGCTCTGGGGGAAAAGGGGGATTCTTTTTTTGATCATTGAAAAATTAAAATCTCAAATTTTCCGGGGGCAGGGGCCTTTTATTACTCCGAGGGGAAATGTATTCCCTCGGGCCACATCCTGAATTCAATACTGATTTTGGTAATTCCGGTGGTTTAATATGATTACATGATTTTGTTTTTTGATTTATATTTCATTATTTTACTGATTTGATTGATTGATGAAAATTTAATTTTGGTATGGAATTTCAGGTGGAAACAAATGCTAAATTATTTATATTGAACTTCAATGAAACAGATTCGATTTTCGTAATTACCAGGACTCAACAGACGTTTTAGCAAAATCATGCTTAAAAATTACTTTAAAAACCACGCAAGGATCTTTCAGCTGCACATTTTCCAATAAATGCATCACAAGCATCTTATAAAATTATTTTTTCTCACTATTCTTATTTATGTTAGAAACAGCAATTTGTTTAGGTACCTTTGATATAGTGGTATATGTAAAAAAATCACTTTTTTGTGGGAAAATGATTTTAAAATTTATGCATTTAATAGTCCAAGAGACGACAGAAGAAAATTGGTTTATCAAACGCCAGAAAAAAAACTTTACTTCATGGAAGAGTAGTAATAGGGGAATATAATGATCCATGTCTGCAGGAAGTGAAGTGGTACAGAAACCAAAAACTAGTAACACCAGTGGTTGACTTGAAGATTCATCATTTTCCAGCTCACAGTCCTTCATGTTTTCATACCTTTCACTGTACATTGTTAAAAATCTGCAGAATTTGCTCCATCATCACTCCGCCGCTTTGATAAAAAGTGGTTACTTGACTATAAACCGAAGCATTTTCATTGGTCTGAATAAAGATAGTCTAAAAAACAAGTGGAGTGACGATGTAGAAAATGCTGCAGATTTTTAACAATGTAGGTAATCGTGAAAGATGCATCGTGTGAGTAATACCTACTGAGAGATTTACACCAAAATGTAAAAAATATCCATTCATGTCAAAGATGAACTAAATCTGAAGCTTGATGGAAATCTGAGCATTAGTTACTGAGATATAATAGTTTCATAAATCGTAAAAAATGCAGCATAGCAGCGCCACCTGTTGAGCGATTTACACCAAAAACTAATCAGCATCTATTAATATCAGGGATTACCCGAATATAAATTTTCATCATATTCTGCGCATTAATTGTTGAGGTGGAGATCCCAGAAAAATGTATGTCACACACAGCCAGACATTTTGTAAAAACATGTTTTTAGAAATCTCAATAAATGTAAATTTGCAAAATCTGGAATTCAAAAATTTTTATGAATCTAATGCATTCCTTTTGTACACATAAAAAAGTAAACTATGTAAATACACTAGAGGATCTATGTACCGCAAATCTAAAAAAGCAAAGTTGAGTGTTAATTGGATCACATGTCATACATCATCAAATTTACCTCATAATTATAGACAAACCTGTCTGAAACACACCAAATTACAATACAGTATCTTTATACTGCATTACTTATCCGGATTATAAATCTTTGTATTATTTAGATCTTTCCATATTTTGTTGAATATTGTTTTTTAAAATGGTCTAAATACACCTTTACCCAAATCCGTCATTATGTTGCTCATTTTCAAAAACATTTATTGCAATAGTAATTTTTTTTATTAAAATATTCTAAATTAAGGAGTTGAAATTGAACTAATGCATTAGATTTAGTTTCCTGTACAGTAGCAGTTTTTTGAAATCTATCTTCAGGTGCTTCTTCATGGCAAAATTCATTGTTTGCATGAAGCTACCTGCAAGAGCTACCGCATTTTATGAAGAAATATTGTGACATTTAAGAATATGATTTTTTTTCCCAAATACATCCTTTACCTTTTTTACATGTAAAATTGGGATAAAATAAAAATTCCTTAAAACTGGTTTCAAATTTCCTGCTCGATTCATATAAATGGATTTTACATGCAGAATTATCCAATCTGTTCTAAAGTTTATATACAGGGTGATTCAGCTCGTCGGTGACAAACTTTAAGGATCGATAGAGCACACCTAGACGAACATTTTTGAATAGGGAATGTAGGGTCCCTGACGCGATGGTAAGGCGCTAGGCGCTTTCGAAAATTTGGGTGCCGAAATTCAAAACGTCATAAAAACTAGGGAAATGGTTAGATTTTCTTGCTTGTTGCGTCGAAATGATTCTGTTTGTTTAGACTTTCTTCAGTACCAATTTGATAAGCGTATCTCTTAAAACATGGATAGGGGGTGCTGCAGACTTTGGAGAGCTAGACAACAACTTTAAGCCCGTTATTTTGATAATTTAACACATGCTCGCCAAAGTTTATACTCTAACTTAAAGTTTGAACCCAAAAGTAGAGCCCTGCAAAAAGCGTAAGAGCCGGAATAAAATGTCAAAGTACAGGGTGGTCGAAACTCGAAGGCTCCTAAGAGATAAACAAACAGATTTCTTGACTTATGGCATGCATTTTCATGATTCTGTTTGCTGGGGCTCTCTGAAACTCAGTTGAACGGTACAAAAAGAAACATCGATAGGGGGCGCTTTGGGCAAAAAACATAATTCGTTGACATTTCGGACGCTAACTGGAAACGGGGCGCTACGATCAGTTAGAAACAAAACAAGAGAGTAATTTACTTATCATAAGAAGCTATTAAAACTGCAGTTTGTTTGTTTTTTTTAACAAACATAGCTGGTTTCAATCATGCACAATGCGCGCAATAAAATTTACATAAGGTGCTTTTTGCTGATTTATGCAAAAGATATCGTACCATATCGATATGCAAAAGATACGTAATGCGTAGACGACAACGCGAGATGACGTAGTTGTATGCGCAGACACGTCTTTTGAACGTGCGGTACCTACTTAAGCTTCGGGTTACTTGTCTGCAGATCGGTAGTAGGATGGAACGGTACACAAACTCTGAATTGGCTGACATGCATTTGGCGTATGGCGCTGCTGGTTGTAATGGACGAGCCGCTCAGCGGTTGTACGCCGAGCGTTACCCCAACAGGCAAATCCCCTGTTATGCCTTCTTCGCTCGAGTACACCAGAGGTTGTCCACAACGGGATCTTTCGACGGAGGCAGGCCTGAACGGGAGCGATCAGTGAGCACCCCCGACAACGAAGAGGCTGTGCTTAACCTGGTTGAGGACAACCCAGGTCTTAGCACGAGAGATATCGCCAGACATGTTGGCATTTCGCAAGCAACTGCGTGGCGCATCTTACGTTCCCGGAATCTGCACCCCTACCACATCCAGCGGGTGCAGTTGCTCAGAGAGCAGGATTTTGGCCCTCGAGTGGAATTCTCAAGATGGTACTTGGCGATGAGATCCAGGGATCCCCGTTTTGTAAACAGCATTTTGTTTACGGACGAGTCCACCTTCAGCCGGGAGGGAATGTGGAACGCCCACAACAGTCATGTGTGGTGTGATGAAAATCCACATGAAACCAGAAGCCGAGCAGCCCAGGAGCGTTTCTCAGTAAATGTGTGGGCCGGCATTCTGGGGGATTGCCTCATTGGCCCTTATTTGTTACCTGAACGGCTGACAGGTGGAAATTACCTGATTTTCCTGGATCAAGTGCTGCCGCAGCTTCTGGAGGAGGCGCACGTACCCGAAGGTTCGCGTCGCCAGATGTGGTTCCAGCACGATGGAGCTCCGGCCCATTACACGAACGACGTGCGTCTCCATCTAAACGCAAGGTATGGCCAGCGGTGGATCGGGCGTGGGGGTCCAGTTCACTGGCCTGCCCGATCACCAGACCTCACCTGCTGAGATTTCTTCCTTTGGGGTTACCTGAAGACCGAGGTATACCATACACCTGTCAGCAGTGCTGAAGAACTTGTGGCGCGCATTGTGGCAGCTGCAGGGCAGATCAGAGATATTCCTGGCATTGTTGGAAACACACACTCCTCAATGCGACGGAGGTGCGAAGCCTGCATCATGGCCCAAGGTCGAAATTTCGAGCATCTTCTGTAGTGTTATTTTTTGTAAATAAATTTCCAGTATCATTGATGTTTTTGGTCTAAATTTATTCAGAAGTGTTGAGCAGAGGTAGAAAATGTGTTTTCATTATTACTAACTGATCGTAGCGCCCCGTTTCCAGTTAGCGTCCGAAATGTCAACGAATTATGTTTTTTGCCCAAAGCGCCCCCTATCGATGTTTCTTTTTGTACCGTTCAACTGAGTTTCAGAGAGCCCCAGCAAACAGAATCATGAAAATGCATGCCATAAGTCAAGAAATCTGTTTGTTTATCTCTTAGGAGCCTTCGAGTTTCGACCACCCTGTACTTTGACATTTTATTCCGGCTCTTACGCTTTTTGCAGGGCTCTACTTTTGGGTTCAAACTTTAAGTTAGAGTATAAACTTTGGCGAGCATGTGTTAAATTATCAAAATAACGGGCTTAAAGTTGTTGTCTAGCTCTCCAAAGTCTGCAGCGCCCCCTATCCATGTTTTAAGAGATACGCTTATCAAATTGGTACTGAAGAAAGTCTAAACAAACAGAATCATTTCGACGCAACAAGCAAGAAAATCTAACCATTTCCCTAGTTTTTATGACGTTTCGAATTTCGGCACCCAAATTTTCGAAAGCGCCTAGCGCCTTACCATCGCGTCAGGGACCCTACATTCCCTATTCAAAAATGTTCGTCTAGGTGTGCTCTATCGATCCTTAAAGTTTGTCACCGACGAGCTGAATCACCCTGTATAGATTTATTCTGATAAGATGTTTCCTTGATTAGTTTTGGGGAGTTCATTTATTAAATATAAAGGGGGAGGGGGGCTAGCTTCCTTAATTTATATAATTTGTTTTTCAAGCAGAATTATCAGATTTGTTAAAAATTTTGTAAATAGGTTGATTCTGATAAAGCACTTTTCTAATTAGTTTTGTTGGTTAACTATAAAGTTAGGGGGGGTAGAAGTTGAGTATTATATGGAGAATTCCGTTTTATGGAATTGCATTATAAAGATCTTCTATTGTATAAACACTGTAAAAAATCAATGCAAACACTGGGTAAAATGATAGCCTCAATCTAGAGTGATCAGTACGAGTCATGGTTCCAGTCATTTCAATATCAAATTTATAATTCAATTGTTAACCATCGCTATTAACGATAATTTTTATCTCGATCATCACTGATTGGTGGAAGACGTGATACAAATTAATGGACTTTTCTAACTGTGCAATAAATAAATAAATAAATAAAATAATAAAAAATAAAAAATCCCAATCATGGATTCAAACCGAGAACCTTTTGACTTATATTGTCGATTTCTGTCTATTATGGTGCAGTATACTTCCTCAAATTTGCAGAGATTGTGCGGATTTTAGAATTTTGCAGATTTTTAGTCATTGCTTTGTATACACTTTTAAAACAGTCATTTGAATATAATTAATACAATAGACTCCCTCAAATCTGTAACTCTCTAAAATCCGCACATAATCTACGGATATAAACAATAAAACATTGAGTTCAGATGTAGGTGCAAAATTTAACTATTTTAGTTTTATATCAATTTCATACATTTTTTAATTTGTAATTTTTGTTAAAGTTATTGAATTCATATTTTTCATAATGAAAGAATGATTTATTTCTGAAAAAAATCAAGATATTGACGATATCATTCGTAAACACAATCTTACCAAATATAATTGTATATTAATCAAGCCTTTTTAGTTACAAAGTTTGGCTAAACCTGAAATAAAGCTTCATTATTTTATGATCCTGGTGTGAATAAGTAATATATCTTTATGAGGCAAGTTTCATTGAATAATTTAGGAAAAACACATTTTCTCTTTTATAATGAATATTTAACTGTACATTATTGATTATTACGAATGTCGTGGATGATGTTTTGAACTCGCTCATGTGAGATTCCAAGTTCTTCCGGTACGTCATCGATGGTGATACGCCGGTTCGCTCTAATCATGTCATCCACCTTCCTGACATTTGCATCTGTAGTGGCTGTGCGCGTCCGTCCAGCCCTCCACTTGTTGACGTCCATAACTGAATTTGCGACACCATCTCTGCACCATTTGCTTCGACATCACACCTGGCCCATAGACTTCCCGGAGGCGGTTATGAATTTCTGTTCGTGACACTCCACATGCCCATTCATAGCGGATAACCACTCTCACTTCCTCCTTTGACCACGAATTCAAAACGCACCTTCTCTCCATACCTACTGAAGCTCAAATGAGAGGCTAGTCTCCGCTATGCGCAGGCACTGCAACAGCGCCATCTGCTTGATTTGTAGCGACCTCTACCCAATGGTGTATCAGTGACTTGCGCATTTTCCTGCTGTGTCGCCTTTCGCCCGTAGCCGTTCAACGCTTCTTCCATATGCAAAGCCTTGAATTTTTCTTGGAGGACTTTTTGAAGCTTATCAAGTGATATGACAAATGTCTCAACGTACTCGTAGAGAATAATAAAATAAACATATGTCATATCTTTAGTGTCTCATTTTATTTTTTGACGTTCATACACAACTTTGACCACAGTCGGCAGGAAAAACTTATTTTTCAATTTATCGTCGTAACTTGATCTTTGCTTTTAATATTTTAATCATTTTAAAAATTATCTAAATTTTTATTATTTTAGTTTATTACATATTTTAATATTTTAGTATATTGTAAGAATTCATTATACTTTTCATTTCATTGTTAATTACATTCAAATTATTTTTAAAAAATATATAAACAAACCAATGACCAGAAATACACAAAATTCTAAAATCCGCACAATCTTTGGTCCGAAGTTGTGTAAAATATTAAAATCAAATGTCAAGTCAATAAATAATGTATAGTTACATATGAAGTATAAAGATGAGATGCATTTTTCCTGAATTATGCAAAGAAACCTGCCTCAGAAAGGTCCATTACTAATTAATATTTATCTGAATTTGAAAATCTATGACTTTCAAATGCATTTACAATAAAGAATTGTTGCAATGTAACTTTAGCATTCGTTAAAGGAACAATCTTCCTGTACTGAAAGCTGCGAGCAGTACACCTATAGGCCATTTTAATTTCCAATAGTCGTCATTCAGTCTGTCCGTCCGCATGTAACAGTGCAAAAACTGCCCAACTGAGTTGTTTGAATTTTAAAATGTATGATTTTACCGAATCATTTGAAATTTAATGAAAATCTGATGTTTAATTTGATTACAGCGATTATCAGAAGTTAAATTAAAAAATTACATCACAGCCAACAAGAAAATAAATAAAATCAAGAGCATTTTAATGATGTTAAACTCATTAGAACATAGTTACCCTTTTGTTACATTTTATTTTGCCAACTTTAATCAGCAAACATTTTGCTGTTAATAAGGGAAAAGAAAATTACTTTTAAAAACTTGTGTTCGGATAATTTCACACTATCTGATTATCATGTGGACCAACTTTATCAAAGTATACAAACTTACATAATTTTATTTTAAAAAATGAAAGAAGAAATCAATTAGTAACATTAATAAAAATACAAATTAAAAATCTAATTAAAAATCACTTGCAACATAACAAACATGTGTATGGTATTCAATATCAAGTGACAGCGATGTGTACAATCATCTGTTATTGGCCTTTAATCTTATAATTTGGCAATAGTTTTTTGGTCAACAGGTTAACCATGTAGTACTAAATATAATCCTTCCATTGATTCATTTAATTCAAAATACACAACTTTCCTTTAATTCTGAAACATTTAAAATTCATGACACAGGTAAGCAAAATAGTAAATAATATCATAAGCCATGACATTTAATTTAAAAATGAATGAATTATTTTTATTTACCATGCAAAAATTAAAAATTCTGAAGAACGAGTTAAAAAAAACTGGCAAGAATTTTACATTGCTAACAGAAAAACACCAAGAATTCTGAGTGATCATGACAATGTTTATATACTTTTATTCAATATAAAGTCTTTGATTGGGAATGTCCTGTTACATTTGTATATATAAAACACAGTTGTTTATGACAGCCACATGACTTGCACTATTATAATATAGATAAAATAATTACGATGGAACAATGTTTGGTGATTTATCACGTACAATAAATATCAAAATAGACACCAGTCATGCAAAAAGCAAAGGGGTCAATCCAGAACTGATGATGACAGTCATGTGACTTAACCTATTATTACAGAGATTGATGACAGTCACACGACTTAGGCTATTATTATAGAGGTATCAAAAGTAAATAATTGCACACATTTTTAATGTTAATTTTCAATCTCATTCTTTGTTGCTAACTTAATTGCTGTTAATGTTACGTCTTTTTACGAGTGAACAGTTAAACGAAGTGGAAAAGTTACATGCTTTTTGTAAAAACCTATTTTCTGAAAATATTGGTCTAAGGGAGCAATGGAACATATTTCATGTCTTCCAAATGACATCTCTATCCCAATAATTATGTTTAAATACATATACTTTTTTGGTATTTTATATTATTAAGACTATCTTGTTTTGAAGTTGTAACGAATAAAACTTATTATTTTGAATGTTTAAAGGAATTTTAACTACTTCTTAAAAAAATATGCAGTGAAAAATTAAAGCAATGCAAATATTTCTTTTTTTACCTATGCATTACATATAAATATCGAACATAAGTATAAAACAGATTAATGTGTATTTCAGTATAAGCAGTTTCCATAGATTTTTTTATACAATAAAATATTGCTGTTTAGAAAAAATTAATGAACTATATCTGCAAACTTTTATTTTTACATGGCAATACACTACTAATAAGGAGAAATGAAAAAAGAAATTTCATCTTACACAAGAAACTGGCAATTTCGTCATGGGTGAACAAGGAAGAATTGCAAATTAAGTACCACAAAAATTAATTGACAGCATTAATTAGACATAAAAATATTTTTATTTGAATTGGATTTTACAAAATCTAACATAAAATAAATATTGCGATTAAAAATAGCAATGTAAATGACAATCTGACTTTGTCATTTTTCCACTCCATTTTCTAAAATTAAAGATGAATTTTCATTTTAAAAACATGTTCCTTTGCTCCCTCACTTGAGGGAGGTATGGGAGATTTTTGTTGTTAATTTAATGGATAATTAATAAAAATTTTTAATCATTATCCCCATATTTATATATTATTGATGAATTAAAATGCTGTAAGATGTTATTAATGAAAATTTCTATTTTGTACTAACAAAACATTATTTGTAAACAATAATTTTGTTAATTAATATAACTGCCCACTGTTCCTTCTCTCCCCTACACGATAATGAGATATGCTTCACCTAAATCTTGGGAAAATATTGAAGAAGAAAATTGAACAAGTAAATATGATTTTTTTTGCACAAAAACTATTTTTTGTACACTTCTGTTATATATTTTTAAAATGTTACTTCATAAAGCTTTTCCTATAAAATAAGATACTGAGATACAGTTTATCCCCTCTGGTAGAATTGATTTTTAACTTTTGGGTAAAATTACTTTACAGTTAAATCACAAAAATTGAAACCATCAAAAACCTTTTACATAAAAAATTACAGTCAAAGTTCTATAATCCGCAATTTTCTGTAATTCGCATTACTTTACGAATGTAAACAATGAAATAAACAGTTAGGAAAATTTACAAATTAGTGATCCAAAAATGATTTTTTTAAAAACAAATAATAAAAAAAAAATGAAATTTTTTTTTTCTTAAATAAAATTTTATTTTATTAACAGTAAAAAACAAACTGTATTGCAGAACCTATGTAATTATTTTTATTTAAATGCACATAATTTTGTTTAATAAAATAACATAAAAAAGGCATATTTTGAGATAACCTATAATATTAATTTTTAGATTTCATATTATACTGATTATAGAATAAAAACACCACCTAGGAATAATAAAGTGATGCATATTCCATAATGCTCTATAATCTGCAGTATTCCATAATCCACACAGCCTTTGGTCCCAACTTGTGCGGATTATAGAACATTGATTGTACATACATTTAATGAAAACTTCAACAATTATTTGCTTATTATCAAAAAATACACTGAGCTGTGGAATTAGTGTAATTTTCTTTTTAATTTGTATCACTTAATGCTAATGCATGAAATGTGATAATAGTAAATGCAAAAACATAAACTGGGTTCATACTCAATTTTAAAAATAAAAATATGGGATAATTTCACGAATTGTCTATAAAGTATGCGGCACACATTTTTTTTTCAATAATAGTTATCAGATAATCTGTTGGAAAAAATATGCCACAAACAAAAGATTTTTCTCCTGTATAAAACAAGAGTCTTTCTAGTTGACAATACCTAGAAAATCCCCAGTAAGACATTTCAGAAACAGGAAGGTTTTTTCCTGTATGCAACAAGAGATGTGTTCTTAAATGATCATTCTGATTTATCAGAATGGAATAAATTTCAATGCAAAAGGCATCTCATCTGTACGAATTAAAAGACATTTTCTTCAAATAATGTTATCATTAAATCCTTTGGAACACATTTCAGAAACAAAGAGTCTTTATCCTGTATAAATGTAACTTAGATCACTATTCTAAAAAATCCTTTGGAACATTTTATTCAAGTAAAATATTTTTCTTCTATATAAATCACAAATGTCTTTGCTGTTGGCAACGTCTAGAAAAGCCTTTAAAACACAAGGATTTTATCCTGTATGCAAGTCAAGAGATTTTTTTTTAGATGATCATTCTTAGAAAATCCTTTGGAACATATTTCACAAACAAAAGGGTTTTCACCTGTATGAGTCAAGAGATGCCTTCTTAGAGAGCTATTCCGAGAAAATCTCTTGGATCATATTTCACAAGCAAAAGACTTTTCTCCTGTGTGAGTCAAGAGATGCTTTCTTAGGTCACTATTTTCAGAAAATCCTTTGGAACATACTTTACAAACAAATGGTTTTTCTCTTGTATGCATGAAGAAATGTTTTCTCAAAGTACTCCTATCACGAAACTCCTTGGAACATATTTCACAAACAAATGGATTATCTGCTTTATGAATGCTTCTTATATGTCTTCTTAGATGACCATTCTGAGAAAATACTTTGGAACATATTTCACAAACAAAAGGTTTTTCTCCTGTGTGACTCAAATAATGTCTTCTTAAATTACAAGTATCAGAAAATCCTTTGGAACATATTTCACAAACAAAAGGCTTTTCACCTGTATGCATCAAGAGATGGGTTTTTAGATGACCATTCTGAGAAAATCCCTTGGAACATATTTCACAAACAAAGGGATTCTCACCTGTATGAATCAAGAGATGCTGTCTTAAACTTTCATTCTGAGAAAATCTTTTGGAACATACTTCACAAGAAAAAGGTTTTTCTCCTGTATGTGTCAAGAGATGTTTTCTTAAAGTACAATTATCACGAAATTTCTTAAAGCATATTTCACAAACAAATGCCTTTTCACCGGTGTGAATGACTTTTATATGCCTTCTTAAATGACTCCTCTTAGAAAATCTCTTGATACATTTTTCACAAGCAAAAGGTTTTTCTCCTGTATGTGTCAAGAGATGATTTTTCAAAGCATATTTATCACGTAATCTCTTGGAACATACTTCACAAGCAAAAGGTTTTTCTCCTGTATGTGTCAAGAGATGATTTTTCAAAGCACATTTATCACGTAATCTCTTGGAACATACTTCACAAGCAAAAGGTTTTTCTCCAGTATGTGTCAAGAGATGATTTTTCAAAGCATATTTATCACGTAATCTCTTGGAACATACTTCACAAACAAATGCCTTTTCACCTCTGTGAATGTCTTTTATATGCCTTCTTAGAGAACTATTCTTAGAAAATCTCTTGATACATTCTCCACAAGGAAAAGGTTTTTCTCCTGCATGAATGGAGGAATGTTTCTCTTTATTCCCATTTCGACGAACAAAATGCTGTTGACTAGAGCAAGAATTTTCTTCTGCTATCGATGCCATTTTAGCATGTGAAAAAGTTTTGTTTAGGAAGAGAGCAATAACTTCTTCAAAGAATCAGCATTTACCGGATTGTTACCATTTTCATCCAAGGAAATGACTTATTGAACTTCAGCAAGATTGTTTTATCTACCTCTGAATCTGAAAACAGAACGAAAAATAAAATAAACAAGACATTTTTAAACAAACTGCACTAAATTTAAACTCTGAATTAAGTAGTTAATTCTACAAGTTTCATTTCTTAAAATGGCACAAAATTCGAGCCTTAAATTTTCCCATTATATATTCTTTGATGTATGACTTGACTCGAGTGTAGATACATATGACTGTCTTTAAGTAGAAATATTCATCCTGTTCCACGTACAACTTTCTCCACAAGTTTGAGATAGGAGGCTGTACATATACAATAATATCACTTTAGGGGGTGGAAGGGGTGACATTGTGAGATATCGCTAGGAGGATTTTTTATGCACGAGAAAAGGTAAATAAAGAATGGTATGATCATTTGTTGTAATAATGTAGAATTGTGACTGAAAAAAATATGACAGATTTGGGAGGGGGGATAAGGTGGGGGGTGATACCATTTACATCTGCCCTGGGTGTCATCCATCCTAACTACGCCACTGCTAGTATTTAAGTATTCACTGAAAATGAAAAATATCAGAGCTGAACTCCCATACCAATTATGCAATGACTTGTGCAAAATTTAAGCACAGTGTTAAGTAGTAGACAAATTATTGACAAATCATTGATTGATGCCAGTTACATCTTAATATGATTTATGATAGAATTCATAAGAGCTGAAAGTGTAAGAGATTCAGACAACCTTTATTAAATTTCAAATAAGACACAAACCATGCTCCTTGAGTAACAGCTTAATATTGAATGTTTCTATGCATTCAATATATGGTAGATGATTAACTCATTTTATATATATTATACAAATTTTTAGAGTTCCGTTTTCTATAAAAAAAAACCACTTATTTTCAAGGTAACAAACAAAAATTTGGGTTTCAATAAAAGTTAGACACTCTGTAAATTGAAGTGAAATAAGGAATAATCCTAACAAACTGCTTAAAAACACACCTCTTCTTGAAGCTTTTATGTGAAATATTAAAACACCCTTTAAACTATAATCACTAAATTTTAACATTTGAAATACATGCTATCAATTTTCAAATATATTTGCTGCAGCACATTCCTTATATGTGAAGCTTAACATTTGATACCACCTAATAAACAAGATATAAATTACAATTAATAGTTTAAAACCAGAAATAAATTATAAAAACCTTTATAAAACAAGACATTAATTTGCACTTTATACTATTGTCATTATAAACAATCACAAGAAATTCTTTGCAAAATAATGCCATTGAAATCTACATTTAAAATGCATTATATATTTTCATTAATGATTTAAACTAATTGTTTGCTTTAGCAATTTTAATGTTCAAAAATAAAAACGTAAAATCATTTTTAAAAAGTCAACTAAATAAATTATATTCAAAACAAATCAAACAGTTTAAAATTTCTAAATGTAACATAATCTAAAAGCAGATAGTAATACAGTAAAATGCCGGTTATCCGAAAAGCATGGGACCATAGCTTTTTCGGTGAACCGGGGTTCCATAGGAATTTTCAGATAATCAGGGTTCTATAGGAATTTTAGAATAACTGACAAGTAGGACTGGGCGATATAGAGATTTCTTAAATCGATTTATCATCCATCTAACATAACGATTTAGTGCTACATCGTGATTTAATTCTAATTTTACCCTCTATTATATAAAACCTATCATTATGCAGAAGGGAACAAAAAACAAACTATCCAACGAGTGTGGCGAAAGCAAACTTGAGAAGAAAGATTTTTCTTCTACATATAGACACCGCATTGACTTATGAGTTGAATAATAATGAGCTGCTCTTGTTTTTTTTATGCATGAGAAGGATAATAAGGAGTGATATGATCATTTATTGTAATAACGTAGAATTGTGACTGAAAAAAATATGATGGATTTGGGAGGGAAGGTGACACCATTTACATCTGCCCTGGGTGTCATCTATTCTTGTTACGGCACTGCTGGTATTTAAGTATTCACTGAAAATGAAAAATATCAGAGCTAAACTCTCATACCAATTACGCAATGACTTGCGCAAAATTTAAGCACAGTGTTAAGTACAGTCAAAGATCGATAATCTGTGCACCCATAATTCACAATTTTCTATAATTCACATTACTTTACGAATGTAAACAATGAAATAAAGGCTTTAAAAATTTTACAAACTTGTGATCCAAAAATGACTTTTTAAAACAAATAATAAAAAAAAATTGAAAAAAAAAATCATAATAAAACATCTACATTTTTTAAATTTAACTCTTTTATTTTACTAACAGTAAAAAATAAACTATATTATAGAACATATCTTGTTATTTTTATTAAATGCACATATATATTAATTTTTTAATAAAATAACTTTAAAAAAGGCATTTTTTGAGGTAGCATATTGATTATTTATCTTTTCATATTATACTGATTATGGAACTAAAATGTTATCTAAGAATATAATAAAATGACATATAATCCATAATACTCTATAATCCACAATACTCCATAATCCATGCAACATTTGGCCCCAACTTGTGCAGATTATAGAACTTTGACTGTAGTAGAAAAATTATTACTTATTGATTGATGCCAGTTACATCGTAACATGATTTATGATAGAATGAGTAAGTGCTGAAAGTGTAAGAGATTCAGACAACTTCATTAAATTTCAAATAAAACACAAACCATGCTCCTTGACTAACAGCTTAATAATGAATGTTTTTATGCATTCAATATGTGGAAGATGATTAACTCATTTTACATATATTATTCGAATTTTTTGAGTTCTGTCTTCTATAAAAAATCACTTGTTTTTAGGGTAACAAACAAAAATTTGGGTTTCAATAAAAGTTAGACACTCTGTAAATTCAAGTGAAATAATGAATAATCCTAAGAAACTGCATAAAAACACAGCTCTTCTTGAAGCTTTTATGTAAAATATTAAAACATACTGTAAACTATACTAACTAAATTTTAACATTTGAAATACGCACTATCAATTTTCAAATATATTTGCAGCAGCACATTCCTTTTATGTGAAGCTTAACCTTTGACACCACCTAATAATAAACAAGAAATAAATTATAAAAACCTTTATAAAAAAGACATTAATTAGCACCTTATATCATTGTCATTATAAACAATCAAAAGAAATTCCTTGCAAAGAAATGCAAATGAACTTTACACTTAAAATACATTACTGTAAAATCCTGTTATTCTGCCCTTCCCAATCAAATGCCCCCTCCCCACTTTATAAAAAATTTGAAATTTTCAAAAAATCCTGAGAAAGTGCCCTCCCTCCCAATTCTCAAAGGCGATTGAAAGTGGGATGAATCATTATGAAATGAATGAATCACGAATCTTTGATGAAATGTGCATTTTTTCAAGATTTTTTAAATTGATTTTCATGCTTGTTTTGGCTTTTTTTTACAAATTTCTCCTTTTTTCTGCGTTTTTTCGACAGAATTTACATTTTTTTAAAAGAAAATCCATTGTTTCAAGTATCAAAATTCATGATTCATTTAATGGTTCATTCATTTCATCATTATTTATTCCTGTAAATTTTGTAGAACGATCACAAAAAAAAATCCCGTGTAAGCGCCCCCCTCCAACTATTGTATGATTTTTTGTCACGTTTTGGGGGGGGGGGTGGATTAACGGTATTTTACGGTATATATTTTCATTAATGAATTAAACTAATTGTTTTAATGTTCAGAGCTAAAAACGTAAAATCATTTTAAAATTGTCAACTAAATAAATTATATTCAAAACAAATCAAACAGTTTAAAATTTCTAAATGTAACAATCTAAAAGCAGATAGTAATACAGTAAAACCCCGGTTATCCAAAAAGCATGGGACCATAGCTTTTTTGGTGAACCCAGGCTCCATGGAAATTTTCCGATAATCAGGATTCTATAGGAATTTCCGAATAACCGACAAGTTTATGGTGAAAACTTGTTTGATAAAAAGCTGTGATTGTGATTTAGAATATTGTTGTTTTAAAAAAAGTTGCAGCTCCATATTCAAAGCACCCTGAATGACAAACTAATATTACACATCATTTTAAAAACAAAGTGCTATCTTTTTGGTTGTAGCTAATTGAAGGTCAGCACCTTTAGTAACATAGGGAAAGTTCGCTTTTTAAACATGTGTACAACTGTCAAGATTTTATTTTTACTCATTCTGCTTGTAATTTTTAAAGCTAAAAGGTATTTAAAAAAAAAAAAAAACTCTTTAATGTATTAAAAGTGATTTGGTGTTGTTTTGACTTAAAACATACAAATAAAATGGAAATCATAAATCAAAATATTTTGAAAGGTTTCATTTGACATTGGTGAAACAGTGCTGAAAATAAAATTCTTTACATTTAAAACGAACTTTAAGGAATTTTAAGGTTTTTTGGTTAAACAGGATTTGGATAATTGGAGTTCTACTGTAATTGAAAAATAAGGTACTACTTGGTTATCCTGTTGACCAAACACCATCACCAAACTATTAGATTAAATGGCAATAATTGATGATCGTGAAAGTTGCATTCAATGACATTAAATGAGATGCACGTGTTTAAAATGCCATTAAGTGATTTTTACCTCCACCTTTTATTTGCATTTTTATTAATATTCTACTACCGTATTTTCCGGGAATAACGCCGCGGCGTTAAACTAGATTTTTTTGTTTTATAAACAAAAGTGCGGCCAATAACTAGGTGCGACTTGTAAATAGGACTAATTAATTTAAAATTTTTGAAAACAGATCGGCAAATCTAAACTTTCGTTGCTTTCGCTCTAATTATACACATGCATGTGGAATTATATTTTTAAGGTTAAAGAATTTGATGCATAAAATTGATTTTAATTTACTGATATACTGTAAAATCCCGTTAATCCGCCCCCTCCCCACTTTATAAAATATTTGAAATTTTCAAAAAATCTCGAGAAAGCGCCTCCCATCCAAAAAAATCGCTGAAAAAACGCCAATTTCGCCAAACAATCATGAAAAATAACCGCAAATGTCTTTAAAAGATGAATTTCGCCGAAGTATTGCCAAAAAACCCACATTTCGCCGAAAGATTGCAGTAAAACCGCGAATTACGTCAAAAAATCTCTAAAAAAGTACAAATTATGTCAAAAGAACGGTTGAGAAAGGAATGAATCATGATGAAATGGATAAATCATAAATCTTTAGAAATGTGCGTTTTTTCGAGATTTTTTAATTGATTTCATGCTTTTTTGGGGTTTTTTGACAAATTTCTTCTTTTTTCTGCGTTTTTTCGACAGAATTTACGTTTAAAAAAAATGCAAATTTTTTCAAGTATTGCTTTAAGTATCAAAACTCACGATTCATCCAAAGATTCACGATACATTCAATTTATCATGATTCATTCCTGCAAATTTTGTGTAACGATTGCGGAAAAATCCCGTGTAAGCGTCCCCCTCTAATTATTTTACTATGTTTCGTCACTTTGGGGGGCGGATTAATGGTATTTTAGGGTAAGTTTTATTTTAAATATGTCTTCAGATGTGAGTTGTAAGCGCTGCAGTTACCCTGCAAAATTTAAGCTGAATGTTATCAATTTAGCAAAAGTTAACAGGAATCGTGGCGCAGCGTATGGATGAGGTTTCGGTTTCATTGAAATAACTGTACAACAAAAAAAGATAAGTTATTTATTTAAAATCAAAATGTTTTACTTTATATCAGTTAATAATTTTATTTCATTGCTCTAATAATGAATGTGGGAATATACCCGGCGCGGCGTTATACCCGGTGCGGCGTTAAACTAGTTTTTTTTATTTTTAACCAAGTGCGGTGTTATACTCGGTGCGGCGTTATTCCCGGAAAATACGGTAATTGTTTTTTTTTCATTATTGAAAATGAAAATTATGTCAATATGTATACCGTAAAATATCATTAAACCGCCCCCCAAACGAAAAGAAAAATCCTACAATAGTTAGAGGGGGACGCTTACACAGGATTTTTCCGCGATCGTTCAACAAAATTTACAGGAATGAATCATGACGAAATGAATGAATCGTTGAATGAATCATGAATTTTTATACTTGAAAAAATTTGGTTTTTTTTGGTTTTAAACATAAATTCTGTCGAAAAAACGTAGAAAAAAAGGAGAAATTAGTAAAAAAAAAAGCCAAAACAAATCTGAAATCAATTAAAAAAATCTTGAAAAAATGCGCATTTCATCAAAGATTCATGATTCATTGATTTCAAAATGATTCATCCCAATCTCAATCGCCTCTGAGAATCGGGAGGGAGGGCGCTTTCTCGGGATTTTTTGAAAATTTCAAATTCTTTATAAAGTGGGGAGGGGGCGTTTGATCGGGAAGGGCAGATTAACAGGATTTTACAGTAATTTGGCTATGCATTTGGCAATTTGTATAGTTTGGTGAAATTGGTTTGACAGGATAACCAAGTAGTACCAAAAATAATAAATCATTTAAAGCATGAATCCTTTCCTAAGTTTTGTGATAACACAAAAAGAAAGCACTTTCAACTTAACTAAAACAGCAAAAAATAAATAGCACACTTAGAATATGAACAGCAATGGCACAGGTTGTATGGTTAGTAAAAGATAACCATATTCCTTAATAAAATAAACTTACAGACTTTTTCATTTTCACAAATAAAGACAAACAGTTTTTGTTAATTTAGATTTCATGGTGTATAAATATTACTTAAATACTTGTTTTGTCTATAACAAGCCAGATATTTCATTAATATCAAAAATATCCATTTATTAATATCACACATAAGCATCCATGCTTAAATTTTTACACGAAAATGAAAGTACAAAAACAGAAAAAACCTTTTATTTTTCCTAGATTATTTTTTCACACAAAGCTTCAAACGAGAATCCTTACTGGAAAGAATCTAAAAAACTGTTGCAAAGATTAGAAATAGAGTAGACTTCCTCAAATCCGTTAATATCTAAAATCTACATGTCATTGCAGATGTAACTAACAATGAAACTTACAATTCAAATGTTAGGTACAAATTAAAAAAATTTTAGATTATATTTTTCCAAATTTTAAAATTCTCTCCTCTTAAAATCAAGCAAAGCAAGGAATTTTTTAGTGCAATGTTTATTTGTAAAATTTTCATTATTAAAAGGAACAGAAGTGCTATAGGGCATTCCAACATGACGTCAGGAACATAACCGCCCAAAATCTTCTATCTGCGCAACTTCATGCACATATTATTGGCATCTTTCAAGTGAATGTATGGTTACCATTTTGGCTGCTTTATCGCACTTCATTTAATTGCCAAATGCTTTATTGAAGTTAGTCTTAAGCATTTGTTTTTAATAGAAAATTCAGAAATCTTTGCGCTATCTAGACTTGATTGTAAATGAAAGAAATATATCACGTAAGTGTTTTGTAACTGTTTTCTATTTAATATTCTGTCAGATTACTTCTTGTTCAATATTTCGTATAATTTTTTGTCTGTTACGTGAATAGCAATATTTCTAGTGCTAGAATCATGCCTGCTTTTTAAATACTTGTAAACTTTTTGTATATTTTTATATTAAAGTTTATTTATCATTATGATAAGTATACTAGAATATTTTATAGAAAAGACATTGTATATTTTGAAAAATATTTGTGATATATATGCTTGTTGATTTTTTTTTCCCCTTTCAATCAATACGCAACTACAATATTCCCTTCTAGTTCCTGCAAGATATATTCACAATCCTTCACAGAAAATATATATTTAAAAATATTTTAGTAGAGTTTTTTTACTTTTAAAACAGTCAATTTTGCAGACCTATTAATATGAAAACATATATCTACCAACTTCCCCCGCCCCTTTTTTCTACTCAAATAAGTATTTTATTTGCTAAAAGTTTTATTTAAATGAAATGAAATCGAATAAGTACCAAATAAATATAACACAGTTTATGAATTTTCTGAACTCATTTAAACTAAACAAGTAAGAAAAATCATGCCTTAAGCATAGATTATGAAGCACTTTCTAACACTTCCTGAAATCATTAACAAAACTTTGTTATACATCTTGGCGGTGAAGAAGAATGTAGTAGTGTGATTAAAGTACGTTTTTAATCCTTCATTATTTATGATAGTAGAATATAATTTATCTTATTGTAATTAATATTGTTGAAAAATTGCATTTCTCAAATTTAAACATAGATCGAAATCATCATAAAAGTAAATAAATAGTTAATGACGATTGTTTATAGTGCCTAAACGTTCAATGAATGGGTAATTTTTCCTTTATTGTATTTAGTAACAAGATTCTCAGTTGTCAATTTAACATAAGGTTTTGTATCAATAAAATTATGTGTCTTGAAAAGGTTTAAAGGCAGATTTTTTTCCGCAAAAAAATTTATCATACTACTTTGATTTTGTAGTATAATACTATATAAATGTAAACTTTAAAGCAATTTATTTAGGTGAATTAAAAGGAAAAAAATGCATAATTTATTTCATGGTATTTGATGTCATATTAAAGTAAACATGGGGTATATTTTTAATACTTAAATCTTGTTTTATTAAATCTTGTTCTGTGCTCTTTCAAATTTATAAAATGTGGATTTTTTTTTCATTTCAGTGTAATTTTCTGCTCATCACATCACCAACAAGTCCCAGCATATTGATTGAATGTGTATTGTCTATGCTGTATGTTTTGCTAATTCACTTCATACCATTGACAATACTTTCTCAATTATTCCTACTTCTGTATACTAATGTTAGCCATGGAAATGGGAAATAAAGAGAGGCATTTTCTGTTAAGTTCAGAATGGTGAAGGATGGAAGATAATGAAATTTGCATTCTACTTCAATGATAATTCATGGTAAAATTTGGATTAATGATATTAATTATAGTAATTCTTTATTTACTTTTTGCTTTCTTCATTTTAATTACATGAATTTCATCAATGGTTATTATTATTAATATTATTATTATATTATAAAGTTGCCATATTAAAGGTAGTGGCAGAAGTATTTATATATTTTTAACTGCATAATATTATATGTATATTCTTCAACAACAAGTCCCTCTTTATAATGATTACATATTAAATAATAAAACTTCGTTTTAATGACTATAAAACAGTCCACACACATCATGTGTTTCAGGCTGGAAACTTAAACAGCCCATCACCAGCCAATGTAAACATGTGTCTGTAATGAGACAAGATCAAAATGAACTTCATGACCGTGATTTTTGAATGTTCATTCGTGACTATTTGCATGTGCTTTTATTTTATATTTAATTGTGATTTATCACCAGTTTTTCAGTGCTATTTCATTAGTGGTTATACATACTCGTAGAGATTTAGACAGGTTTCAAGACTTAAAAAATGTACTCTTTATCATGCATGACATTTAAAAGTCAATAAATTTGAAAGAAATTTTAAGAAGAAAATGTCTTATCTAATCGCAAATTTTCAAATATTCAATAAGACCACAAAAGTCTAAAAAATCTATTCAGAAAAACAACAAAAGTCTATTCAGAAAAATTAATACTTAGCAATTAAAAGATAGTGTTCATCCTGAAAAGATGGGTTACATCAATTAACGTCACATTATTGTTGTTTGAATGTTTTAGGCTTTATATTTATTCTACACTAAAATTTAATTAATTTCAATAATAATAATAAAAAAACAAAATTTATCCTTTGTTAAGAAAAATTTTTGCAGGTCATATCAGAATCTCAGTTTTAACTGTTTTAAAGTATTGCCCCTTATCTTGTAATTATATTGAAATGTGTGTGGACTGCCTCAACATTTATTGTAATCAAAAATTTACATGTAGCTTAAATGTTTTACTTTTATCATAAAATTTGGATAAAAAAAAACTGATAAAGTTCCCTCTTACAATGATTATATGTGCTTGTATAAATTTTGGTGGGTTGCATTAATTAGAGCACCAGATATAATTGTTTATGTGTAATTCTATAAATTGTAATTACTCTAACTTTTGGTTGTTTTAAGAAAAGAATATCTCTAAATGATCCAAAAATGATAAGATAACATTAAAAAAAGGAAATAATCTCTCCTTGTAATCATTATATTTATCCATGAAAAAAAAAAAAGGCTACATGAATAAGGGGATGAGTTATCACTTTAGGGGTGACGAAGGTGGTACATGATACCATAAGATATCTCAATGGGCAGAAGTAGTCATCTTTAGATATTGTTAAAATTTTTGATTCAATCAAAATTTTTCATTTTTTTCGTAACTATTTTGTTAATAAATTGTCATCTTTTTTTCAGTCTTTTGCCTGTTTTTATGAAAATACAAAGTTGTTATTAAAGCTGTTAAATGATTATAAAATCATTTCATTTCAAAACATGGAACACCCCAGCATTTGACATTTCTATTGTTCTGCCATATGCTCATATAATCGACTGTTAGATAAACAATGTGGAAAGTAAGTTTGAAATTATATTTATGTTTATTATAGACCGGGAGACAGAAGCACAGACAATCTTATTGAGTTCATGGGAGAAAATCTAGGATTAGTTAAATATTGATTTGCATATTAAAACACAATTGATTTATCAAGTCCTATCTTGGTGGGAAAAACCTAAAAACTTAATTTTAGCAGTTATCTTGTATGTTTACCATTGTGCTTTAATGCAGCCAAAAGTATGAAAACATGGGGGATTGGGAGCAGGAAAATATATTATTAAGCCTCTGAGTTAACCACTAAAATCAGATTATAGATGTTTTCCACCAAGATATGACTCGGCAGACCGATTGCATTTTAATATAGAAATTGAGGTTTAATTAATTCTAGATTTTTACCCGTGAACTGGATGATGTTATCATCTGTGCTGCCGTCTCCAGGATTTATTAGTAGAATAAAGATTTTTTTTTTTTTTCATAAGGAGTTTTGTTTTTCCCTTTCCTTTCATGGGCCAACTACATGTAGACAATATTACTATTGAATGCATTCTGTAACAAAAAGCTGTTATTAAATAATTTCAAATACTAGTTATCTCCCTTAAATGTTATTTGGTAGATATAACAGTATATTGCATATAATAAGATATTTTTTATCGATTTGTCTTCAATGAAACCAGCATTGGCACGGATTAAACCAATTGGTTTTAATCGCGATTTAAGCCAATTGGCTTTTTTCTGAGAAAAACAAATTGGTACTTTTAGAACAAATCTAATAACACTTTCTCTTTTTTCTTTATAATTTACAGTTCCAAATTATTGGATATAAATAATTTCTACTTTTAACACTTTATTTTAGCAATAAGCATTAGATTTAACAGATTTAGGTAATTTTTTTATGTATAGGATTAAAATCAATGTAAAATTATAAAAAATAAAATAGTAAAAAATATTCAATATGTAGTATAAAATAAATATATATTTTTTTTTAAACTGCAAATTATTGATGCAATAAATAACATAACATGATGATCTTTAAGATTTTGTTCATGCTGTAAATAAATTTTTTCTTGATTGGGGAGATTATCTTGAAGAATTAAAATCATAATATAAAGACAAATAAGAGAGTATTCAAAGATTGGGATGTTAGTTATAGCATAATAATAATAATAATAATATTTATCTACTGAATCTAATGACAAAAAATGTTGACTTCAAATTATCATTCCAAAAACAAAATCCCATGAAGTATTTGAAATTTAATATTTGAATAATTATGAAAAATAATATATTTACCAAACTACACCCAAATGTTTATTATTAGTAATCAAAAGATTGTTTATAAAGAGTTCAGAGTATCAATGTTTCACTGGATAGAGCTGTTTATTCTTTGAACATAAGACTGTTTTCTAATACTGTTTAATTAAAATATGAATTTTTTCAAATTTTTATAAAAATTCACTGTAATTATTTGATTTAAATTATTTTAAAATAAAGTTACACTACTTATAATCCAACAATGTGTATTTTTATAAAAAAATATTCATATATATGTAATAAGAAAGGAGGTTTTAAAAAAACCTGTTTAAACAAGAACAAAAAAAGTCTTTTTTTTTAACAGGTTTTTTGCCAACTCTGAATGAAACTAGTAAAATGTGTGGAAAATAAATGTATAATAAAGAAAAGAATTTTTAAATACTGATAATGTTATCATTGAGGGAATGGATCTCGGAGGAGGGGGGGGGGGTGTCTAAAATTACCAAAAAGTTTATGTTATACATGCATTGTACTGACCCTAAAGACAGTTATAGTCAATTGAATATGTCATTGTATTTATTTAATACTAAAATTTGACGACGAATTCTAAAAGAAATTAGGTAGAATAAAATAATAATAATATTTTTTTAATTAACCTTTTACAGGCCAAATTCAGATCCAGGCATATTTTAAATTACTTTTTTGTACATTATGCCTTCTAATGCTTTAGTTAAGAGATATTAGTGATTAATATGGTGGAATTTTTTTTTTTTTTTTTATAATTTTCAGAATGTTCCCAATTGGGAACATCGGTCATTTCCGGCGGTCATTTTCCAGTGGCCATTGATAATTTTTATGATTTTCTGTAGATTTCCTCATAAATGATGGGAATGTAACTTATATTTCAAAAAATCAAGTTATTCTAATTCGAAAAATCTATTTCAAAAAATCATTTTTATGACTGATCATTTTCCAGTGGTCATTGGTCATTTTAATGATTTTCTGTACCTTGCCTCATTAATGATAGGAATAAAACTTCTATTTCAAAAAAGAAAGTCATTCTTTTACTGTTTCTGCTAATTTTTTTTGGTCGATTTTCATTAAATTAAATTTTTAATAAATGCTTAAACTTATGTTCCCAATTGGGAACATTGGCCTGTAAAAGGTTAAGAGTCTTTGCATCCTACATGGTATGCTTACCAACCCATGCCCAAACCATGAATATTCTAAAAAATGCTAGCTGCTCTGTTTTATAGAGATTACCCAATTGTAAAAGACTAAATAATATTATTATTATGATTAGTATCACTCTTTCGTAATCTACTTAATAATCATTTCCATTTGACTGGGTTATTTTCAGGTTTTCAATATCACATTTGCTGTTGTTGTGTCAGCTGTTTTGTAATTAATTAAATATAAAAATACATTTGTAAATCAACTCTGTCATTAATGTTAATCTTATGGAGGAAATTTTTTAAGATATCTTGTGCGCATTTTAATTTTTTGCATTGGCCAGCTGAGAATGATCCGACTCTACATCTGCCCTTCTTTACTTTTTCAATTGTGTTTGCAGATTTTTTTTTCAAGAGGATGCTTTCACCTTTGAAACTGGTTCTGAAAATGAAAATGTCCTAATTAAAAATATCTGTAAACAAAATGAAAAAGTAAAAAATGCCCTTTGTATAGATTAATCTCTGCTAGTCACTGAAAAAGAATTGTTTAAAAATACTGAAATACAAATGAGATATCTGTAAAAAAAAAAAAAAAAAATAATAATAATAAAATATTCCATTGGATTAGTATTTGTGAGGGTAATTTCATTCAGTTGACTAAAGTAGTCTTTTAATTTTCCTCCATTGAATAATTTTTTTGCACATGATAATTTGTTTTAATATTTTCTTACATTTTTAATATTCACATGTAAATATATTTTTCAATAGAAAAGTGTTTGGTATTATCTGGCCTTTTGTGACATGATTTTTCATAATCAGAGATACATCAAATTAATGTATTTTAACAGAATTTTTATGCACATGCATGTGTCCCACCAATGGCCGAGAAGTTCTGTTCTCGAAACTGGTTGTCTGGCGGGTGTTATATTATAACCCAATCATTTGAAGTTTTTGTAGTTTTCTTCAAGCCTTCAATTTCCTTGCATTAAATATAGGTTAAGTTCCCTTAATAATTGACTGTCATAAACACACACATGTATATATATTCACATATACATATATATTTAATACTGGTGCCCGGTTAACCAAAAAATTACATTGAGTAACATAAATCTTGCTGATTTTGATCTAGTTGTTAACTCGCAATAATTTTAATACTTTTATCTTGACTGGACACAGGAACTGGAGTTCTGTGAATTTTTTCTTAATAAAACGAATTCTTCACATTTTTAAACAATTCGTTTGGATATAAAATGCTTTATTTGAAAACAAAACAAGCTGACAGGAAAGATATACATTAGTTATTATTATTATTAAAACATGATAACAGTTAAATGATGGATCGATTGCGACATGGGGCTGCTTTTTGTTCAAAGATGTGGAGCCATTTGTATATGTTTTTGGCAAAATTTAATTCAAAGACACATGTACAAACTCTTTCTGGCCATCTCTCACTTGTTGATACAATTCTTGCAGGGGGAAAAAAAAAAAAAAAAAAAAAAAAAAAAACGGCTATAACAGTGAGATAATTGCCTATCCACAAAACATTAGTTCCACAAGAAAAATATTGAAGTCTTGCAATGGGCGCTCAGAAATCCAGTTTTAAATTCCATCGATAACTTATGGTGAGATCTAGAAGGTTGAGTTTATCAAAAAGGAAGGCATTTTTTCTCATCATCAGAACTCAGGTTTATGATTAAGGATGAATAGCACAAACACAATCCCGAACAGTGCAAAAATGAATGATGTCGAGGAATGGTGGAATATTTGCAATCATTAAACTTCAGAGGTGGTTGCATAATATATGAAATATTAGTTCCTTTGGTTACTATATTGAATTTATTTGCTGTCCTTATAGTTTTTACACAGGGAAAAATGGTGAGTTTTTTTTACAATTACTTTATTTTCGTAATAAATTACTCACAGTTTAATTTTGTTGATTTTTTTATTAGCTTTTCAACTTGATGCCTTTTATGAGGAAAAAAGATTTATTTGTTTTGAAATTTTCAAGAAAATCAACATTTTTTGCTGTTTTTATAGTTTTTACACGCAAAGTAGTTATTAATGGGCGTAATCAAGAATTACTGCTTTTATATTTCATATTGATTTTAATATAAATTTATTAATAGTTTAAATAATTAAAAAAACTTTTTTGAATAGAGAAAGAAACCTGTAATATGTTTGGGTCAATTTAATATAAAAATCAGATTACTTTCATGAAGATATAAATTAAAGTTTTTGAAATGGGTTTAATTATATCATCCTCAAAATCATGCTCTTCCAGCTGTATCAAGATTTAAGATAATATGGATATACAATGACATTTCCTGGTCCATTTGGATCCAAGAAACTGAAATAAAATGTCAAAAATGGGCGTTATTAATTGAAAATTCAAAGTTTGTATAATTTTTTTAATGTAGATTACTTCGAAAGCATAATTTATACACAATAATAGTTAATAAACATTATGCTCAGTCTGATTCCTAGAGTTTATGATTATTTTTGGTGTAATTAGTTCAGAATAACCCCTTTCATTCCACTTATCACCATTGATGCTCTGGAAATTGGTAACTGAAAACTAAGATTTTTTTTTTTTTTTTTTTTTTTTTGGCTACGCGTGAAATAGAGTTTTTGCTATGCTGCAAAAAGTTCAACCTTCTTTAAAAATTACATCATGTATATTAAAGTTTTTTTTTAACTTAATAAGAATTGTTTATCAGTCAGTTAAATATGAGATAAATTTAACTTTTGTTACAATCTGACAGTAATTACTTTTGTGAGTCAGATATTTTGTAGCAAGAGGCATTTTGTTCTAGCCTTAAATCATGACTTTATCTATATACAAAATGCTAAATTTATGTTTCACTATTACAAAATTTGGTACAGCTCAATTTATGCTGCGGTGGCGTTCGCAGCATAAATTGCACTGATGCGCCAATAAAGAGCAATCTTGTTGTTTCCACGTGCACACAGTTATCGTTTGGATTTCTTGTTGCCTTGTTGTTTGCTGGTTTTTGATGCCTGTTTTGCACAAAAGCAGATCAAGATGCAATTTTATTTTTTTCAGGAGCGATAATACAGGAGTTAAACTCTATATTGGGCCATTTTCCACCGAAATCTGACTAACTGCTTTTTTTTTAAATAATGTGTTTTGAATTTTGAAATGTTTTATTTTATGATTTGTCGCAAAAATTTTAGGTGTAGATTGGCGATACTTAAAAACCATCAAATGTTGTTTGCACACGCACACAGTTATCGTTTGGATTTCTTGTTGCCTTGTTGTTTACTGGTTTTTGATGCCTGTTTTGCACAAAAACAGATCAACATGCAATTTTATTTTTTTTCAGAAGCGATAATACAGGAGTTAAACTCTATATCGGGCCATTTTCCATCGAAATCCGACTAACTGCTTTGTTTTTAAATAACGTGTTTTGAATTTTGAAAGTGTTTTATTTTATGATTTGTCGCAAAACTTTTAGGTGTAGATTGGCGATACTTAAAAACCATCAAATCTGTAGCTGCGGTGGCATTAATACGTAAGTACCCAAAATTTATACAAAAAGAAATGGTCTAATAAAGATTAACTTTATTACACTAAAATAATTTACAGAACACTCTTCCCATGATTTGCAAAATTCTTATGATAATTTAGGGGTGATTGTGTTCAGGTTATATACCTGAATTCAGGTATTTTGTAAATTTACAGTACCAAAATTCCAATTTTTATGATAGTTCAATTCTTAAAATAAAATATCAATTTCATATGATTGCTAAACATAATTAAAGTTTATATATCATGTAATTTGGCCTTCCTGTTATAAATATGTTGTCTTTCCCCCTTGTTCCCATACAGAAACATTTCCTCGCTAAAATTTCAGGTATTTTTTCATGAGCCTACAATCAGCCCTGATAATTAGAGTTCAAGGGAAATATTTAAATTTCGATAATTAAGAGAAATGTACGAATTTTATTCCTCGAAGTTGCAGGATTTTGTGTCCAGCGTATTTTATTATTATTTAAAAAACCTATTACAATTTTTCAATATAATCATCATTTTATTTAATAATAGATCTTTCCATGATTAAATTTAACATTTTTAAATTTGAAATACATACTAGAATTTCCATATAGTTATTTAACCATGGAAAGTTTGTCATTAAATGGAGCGAATATTACTAACCGAAAATTATGTTGTAGATTTTGTGAATTAAAAAAAAAATCACTCGCTGTTTCATTCCAAAGCTTGCAGAGTCCAAAAGTGTCAACAGGTTTAGATTCCTCGTTATCAAAGATCATGTTTTCAAATCAACAACAAAATGTTTTTTACCATCTGATATTTTTGTCTTTCTTTTCTCAAATTATTTTCATAAAGCATGGTTTTAATTATAGGTGCATTCAAGGTCCGACTTTAAAGGGGGAGGAAGAAACAAGGTATCAAGACCTAAAGTATTGATAATTTGTTAATTATTTGGTGAAAATCTAACCCAAGGTGCCATGGCTATTAAAATTTTTCTTGAGTGTATTTTTTCTCTCTTGATGATTACTTTATTTTCCTATTCTAAAATTGTTTCGATCTATTTTTAATTTTTTTTTGTCGTGGGGGAAAAAAAACTTCTCTTGTGCTGCTTGTCTGTTGATTGAGGATTATTCGCTTAATGAATTCTCAAAAATTAGAGCACTAGTCAGAATACATATGTTCAACAAGAAAAAGAATATTTGAGCAGCTTAAGAATTTAGGCGTGCAAAGTTTTCTTGAGACAATGGTGCACCGGCTGGCAAGCCAGTCTGAGCCTGCCCGTGACCTCCCTTTTGGATCTGACGTTGACACGTACATATATCCTTTTTTTTGTACATTCACAATCATTTTACTTTCTCATTTAATAACTACCATGTAAGAGAAAATAAACAGTCAAGTGCAAGTATTACTCACACTCAGAGAGTTCTGTACAATAAACATATGTATTATTAACCCTTGGGGACAAGCAACTGATATATGTGGTATTTAAAATTCTCAGAATCCTTCATTATTCTCACCAGTTATTTTTTATTGTAAAGTTTACCTTATTTAATTGGAATATTATCACTATTTATGTACAGAAAATGTCTGTTTTGAAATATCGGTGGTTAAAGATTAAAAATTAAACATTGTGAAGGAGCTAACTCTATTATTAAAAGAAAATCATTGCTGAAAGAATAATAAGACTTTGTAAAAAACTATGGAAAGTAGGATTCGTTATAGCTGTATGTACTAGAAAAGTATGATTGGATAAACCAAAAAAATTCAAAGCGATATGAAGCCAAATATTGCTATTCTGTATAACTCTTTTATTTTTTTTATCTTATTTTTATCTATGTATAAGGAATTTAACTCCGTACTGAGAATAAAAGGTACTGCGTATTTAAACTTCATTTCACATTTCATAAAAGTAAATTAAACTTAATAATAACCTTTTCTTTAAGTACTTTTATGTTAACTGAGAGCAAATCATTTCAATAGTATTTTTTACTTTGCCAATGCAGTGTTTATTTTTTGTGATGTAGATAAAAATAATGCTTTAATATTGAAATAAAATGCCTTGGTTTGCCTTATTATTTTCTGTTTTTCTTCCTCTTTATTTGAATGAAATAATAAAAGATTTATATTTTAAATGAGATGAATGCAATATAATGATTATGGCAAGAACATTGTCAATATATAAACTGTGGCTAACTAATAAAAAAATGCAATTTTTCACAAGGAACTGTTCTAATATTAATAAAATACAGTAAAAAATGATAAGTAGGAACTCCTAAGGATTTTTTAAAAGGTCTGTTTTATTAATTTTATTATGTATAATGTTATGGTTATGATATTCTTTTTATTGGGACTGATATTCCTTCTTGATCATTGATGCAGGATTTTTTGAGACAGCCCTATCTTTACATCAGAAATTTCATGGCTTTGGTCAAAGAAATACTATATAATTATATTTGCTGAGTGAAATCTGTCAAAATTTTTTAGTGTTTAAACTGTACCATCAAATTTATTTTAAGAAAAATATCTACACCACAGATTCAATTTGTTCAGGCTAATATTAAAAGAATGCTGAATTCTTTAGAATAGTGATAAATGCTATAGAAGGAATTCTAAAATGCTGGCATTTTATTGACATGAATATTAAAATATGAATATGTTGGATTTCTCAATATCATTGATCTTACTCTAACATTTGGTTTATTTTCAAATTTAATAAATACTAATTCAGAAATATAAAGAAATAACAGAAATTTTAAATATAATAATGCGGAAAAAAAATTCAATAGAAAAGCGAAATTAAAAAGGAAGTAAATTCACAAATAGGTTGTGATGACATCTACAATGAATCCTTCATGCTTTTGTTAATAAAAGAAAAAGCGTTCTGATTCGGCATTACAGCCTGGTATATTAAAATACAATTTTATCTTTTAAAAAAGGAGCGTTTTAGTTCGAATTACAGCCTGGTATATTAAAATACGATTTTATATAAATAATACTTATATATAAATAGATGAATATACAGTAAGCGTTAAAAGTGAAACATTAAATAAATATGCAATTTTCCGCTCGCAATATGTCAATCAATCGTTATATTTTTTGTAATTATAAATTTTCTTTACTCCAAAGTAAATAAGTTGAGTAATAAAACAATTTTTTTTATTACAGCTGTTTATGAAACTTTTTTATCTACTATATATTTTTTAAATATTGATAGTCATGATTTTTCACGTTGATTTAATTATTATTCTGAAATACATTATAGTATGTGACGTTCCATGTAACTTGTGATAATAATTTGTTGTTTACATCTATAATATGTCAACAAAAATATACGAGGTTGCCAGAAAATCGCCAAGAAAAACGCCAAATCTCCCGCTTCATTAGAGGTGATGACGTCACTTTTGGAGAAAAACATGAAAATCACGTGACTGCTGCCATTCGTTGGAATCCCCTATTCAGTACTAATAAATTATGCAGGTCAGAAATTGTTGCCAGTCACATGCAAAAGAGTAATTTAACATTATTAAATAAACTAAAATAGTTGAAAATTGTAAATAATGAAAAATAAATTAAAAAATAAATTAAAAAATAAAACATCATCAATCAACATAATAAAGAAATAAAAACTATAAAGAAATATTTATAAAAAAAATACTCAAAATAAACAAATAAATTTTATTATAAACTATTATCATTATGTTATAGCTTTTGTTAGCTTATAGTTGTCAAAAATTAAGGTTTAATTTAATCAGTATAATTGGCATAATCCTAGGTACATTTGTACTTGACCTGGGTCAGATAATATGCAAGCACCCGTTATTATTGTAAGAGTTAATTTAGGGATTTTCTAAAAATAAACTGTATATGATGGTAAAATTTTTCTAATAAATCCTCTAAAATTTTTCTTTAAATTTAAAATATTCTTTTAGAATATAAGAAAATTAGGTTCACAACAATAAAATAAAAAATTTATTAATTAAAAATTTTTCTCAAAAAAACTCAATGCAGTTTTTATAATGTACATTATGAACATAGTGTTAATAATTTACGTAATATTTAGATAAATTTATAATATTTTTCACGATGAATATAACTTCTTCTATAAATACATAAAACATTTATTAGATGATCACATCACAGGACATATATAGAAAAAAACATAATATCGAAAACCAAAAAATAATAATAACATATCAGCATCATCTCACGTTCATTGTCTGAAAATAAAAAACAATACATGGAGTCATGAAATAATGTCTATTGTCCAAAGTTCTTTTAAACAAAAACAATTTAATTATTGCCATGCGATTTCACTTACAAATCCCTCCTTTCGCATGTCAATAATCCTCAGCAATGCCCAGACTTGTAATGTGTTTTTTCATGACATCATAACTCAAATTCTTTGTCATTATATCTGCCTCCAGTTCAGATGAATTTACATATTTTGTTTCAATTTCTCCTTTAGCTCTTTCATCTTTGACAAAATGATATTTTCTATTGATATGTTTGTTACGATTATTCACTCTTGGGTTTTTGATCCAATCAATTACGGACTGACTATCAGTACTGATTTCTATTGGACGCTTTACCATTTCTTCTTGATTTAATTCTTCCAAGAGACCCATTAGCCATTTTCCTTCACAAACTGCATCACACAAACTTAAAAGCTCAGATTCCATTGTAGAAAGCGCAACCAGTTTCTGCTTATTACTTTTCCACCCAATTAAAGATTCTCCTATTTTTACGATATATCCACCAAATGATTTTGAATCTTGTGTAGTACACCAGCTGGCATCAGAACAAAGTGATAATTGACCTTTTTTACCTTTAATTCGAAGTTTGTAGTTTTTTGTGCCTTGGATATAACGCAAAACTCTCTTCACTGCCTGTAAATGAATTTCTCTAGGATCTTTTGCATATTGAGACAAATTACTTAAAGTGAAAGCTAAATCTGGCCTTGTTCCTCTTACTAGATATCCTATACTTCCAAGCATTTCTTGATATACTGTTTCATCAATTTTATTTTCACCTTCATATTCATCTAAATTTATTCCGAGAACACCAGGAGTTTTCACACTTTTACAATTTTCCATATCAAATCTTTCTAAGATCTTTTCTGCATATTTAGTTTGCCCTAATAAAAATTCTCCGTTCTTTTCTTCAATATCAATACCAAGGAATTTTATATTTTTCTTCTGCTCTTTAATTTTCGCTTCTTTATTCAATTGTTGTACGAATTTATTTATCAAATCTTCGGATTCACTAACGACTATCCCATCATCTACATAGATTCCAACTGTAATAAATTCATTATCTTTTTTATTGACAAATACACAAGGGTCTGCTTTGCATGGTTTTAATCCTATCTTATCAAATATTTTAACCAATTTTTCATACCAGCATCTTCCTGCTTCAGGCAATCCATATAAATTTCCTGTCACGAGTAATATCTTCCCTCCTTCAATTTGTAGGCCTTCAGGTGGATTCATATAAACAGCAGTTTCTAGATCTGCATTCAGATAAGCTGTTTCTACGTCAAAAAATCTAGTTTTGTAGCCTTTCATTGCTGCGACTGCCAATAAAGTTCTAAATGATTCAGTTTTCATTACTGGACTGTACGATTCTTGATAATTTGTTCCAAATTTAAGTCTTGATCCGTCTGCTACTAACCTAGCTTTATATTTTACATCTTCACCGCTTTCTTTTGTATTAAAAATCCATTTGCTTCTCAGTGCTTTCACATCTTTTGGTTTGTCAACAATTTTCCATGTTTTGTGTTCTTCTAACGAATGTAATTCCTTTTTGATTGCTTCTATCCATTTATCCTTATTTTTAGAATTTAATACATCTTTGTAATTCTTCGGAACTTCCTCGTGCACCAGATTTGCTAAATACTTTGGATTCGGTTTCCTCATTCGTGATGATCTTCTAGGTTCTCCAGGAAACTTATTTTCATTACTTTCTTTTTCTTGTTGTTCTTCATTTTCACTAATTATATTATTTATTTCATTTCCCTCTGTCTCAGGAACATTCGAATCATTTGTCAACCTAATTGTTTCTTTTTCCTGATTTAATTCTTCATAATTTTCATCGGAATTGTTCTCTTCTTGTTCATCTATTATATTCTTATTACTGATAATATTGATGTATTCAAATTCATCAGTCATTTCTTCTTTATTTACTATATCTTCATACCCCATTTTTTCTTCTATAAACACAACATTTCTGCTTTCACGTATTCTCTTTTCCTTTAAGTCATACAATCTGTATGCTCGACGATCTCTTGAATATCCGATAAATACTGCAGGTTTTGCTCTTACATCAAATTTCTTTCTATTGATGTCATCGTTGCGATAAAAAGCTTTACATCCAAATACTTTCATATGTTTTACTGTAGGCTTATTACTTGACCATAATTCTAACGGCGTTTTCTTTCTTGTAGCTGTTGGAGTAACATTATGTATGTAAACTGATGTTGACACTGCTTCGGCCCAAAAAGATAAAGGTAGCTTTGCTTCTATCAGCAATGTTCTTGCTGTATTAATAATTGTACGATTAGCTCTTTCAGCAATCCCGTTGCTTTGAGGACTATGAATTGTTGTTCTTTCATTCTTAATACCCTTTCTTTTATAATAATTCATGAGCTGTTCGTTAGTAAATTCTCCACCGTTATCTGATCTCACTGCTTTTACTTTCTTGCCAGTTTCATTTTCTCTTCTCTCTATTATATTTATAATTCTTTCTTTTGCTTCATCTTTACTTCTTAAAAAATCTACAAAATATCTTCTACTATATTCATCAACTACCATTAACATGTATTTATTTCCTCCTAATGAGTGTACTGTCATTGGTCCACATAAATCAACATGTAGCCGCTCTAAAATACGTGTTGTTCCTTCATTCACTTGATTAAATGGCATTCTCGTTAATTTTCCTTGAATACATATTTCGCATTTTGTTTCGTTACCATCTATCTCTTCTAATCCCCTTACAAGATTTTCTCTTGACATTCTTTGCAAGTATGCATAATTTATATGCCCAAGTCTTCTATGCCATAGTTCTTTCTTAGATTCCTTTGTCTGTAGACAAGATTCGTTTCTATCTTCAATTATTTCTCGTAAAGCTAAATTTATTTTAAATGTATTATCTTCAAAAATTCCTTGAGCAATTAATTCGCCTGTGTTCTTTTCATAAATGGCTGCTCCTTCATTATTAAATATCACATATTTTCCTTTTCTGACTAAACTTGGAACTGACATCAAATTTTCTCTTAAATTAGGTACACAAAGAACATCTGTAAGTTTAATATTTGATTCGCCAAATTTCTGATCACAAGCAGTAACATGAACATCTCCGCGATATTTTGCTTGTATTGATCGCTCGCTCTCAGCAGTTGCAATTTCTACATCTTCAGGTTTTCCCTCTACAACGATATCTTCTCTATGCGTCATATGCGAAGTGCAAGCTGAATCTAACATCCAGGTTATTTCCCTATTACTTTCAGATTCTTTACACTCGTTTTTATGAAATTCATCTGATTGCAATGCATGTTCATTTGTAAAACACGTATATTCCTTTATTTTCTTGTTTGAAACATTATTATTTTTGTTAAAATTCTTATTTTTCT
Source organism: Maratus speculifer (assembly GCA_964019185.1). Classification (NCBI taxonomy): domain Eukaryota; kingdom Metazoa; phylum Arthropoda; class Arachnida; order Araneae; family Salticidae; genus Maratus; species Maratus speculifer. Next base: position 3,445,807 of record CAXHSM010000349.1, on the reverse strand, counting down.
GTGAATATTCTCTCATATCCTGAAATGCTTTAACTTTATTACTAGAAAAATTTTGAAAATTTTTGTTTGGTAAATATTCTCTATTATTTCGCGAGTGTGTCATATTCGATTTATTATAACAATTCCGCGCTACATGATTTGGCTTTCCGCACGCGAAGCAATAAATTCTTTTCCTTTCATTAGCCCTAAATGCTTTAAAATCACTTTTGTGAAATCTATCATATTTTCTTTCATATCTCAATAAAGTTTCTCGCATCACTTCGTAAGTAATATTTGGGTTTGACGATATCGCAGTTGTTACTTCACTATATTTCTTTGGGAGTCCTTCTATAATAAATCCTATTAATTCGCTTTCATCAATTTCTGTACCCAATTCTAATATTTCATTTGCGATACCTTGAGCTCTTATTAAATATTCTTCAATTGTTTCCCTTTCTTTTTTTTCTATTCTCGCCAGATTAATTTTTAATTGAATTTTTCTTTGATTCTCAATTCCTGCATAACGTTTTTTAAGTAGTTCCCATAATTCTTTAGCTTTCTTAACTCCTCTAACTGCCATTGTTTGTTCTGCTGACAACGTTAATATAATTATACCATATACTTCATCATTTTTCTCTAACCATGTTTTATGCACTTTTAAACTAGCGGGATCCTTTTCATTTTTTATCGGTTCATCATTTTCGATAACATCAAATAAATGCTTCGATTTAATTAAAGCTTCAACCCTCATACTCCATAACGTATAATTTTTACTTGTTAAGGGTTCTATTCTGGGAATTCCAAACATATTTGACTCAGACATAGTTAAAATACTTTATCTTCCTGAATATTTTAAGTGCGTATAAAATTCTTACCTCTTAAATTTATCCTATTGGCGGTTATTCCAATCGGAGAAATTTTCTTCCATTAGGCCTAATTCCACTCAATTCATATTTTTATTTTATTTATTTCTGCACTCAAAACACAAACATTTTCTCTAAAACCACCGCTCTTCTACCAAAATGTTAATAATTTACGTAATATTTAGATAAATTTATAATATTTTTCACGATGAATATAACTTCTTCTATAAATACATAAAACATTTATTAGATGATCACATCACAGGACATATATAGAAAAAAACATAATATCGAAAACCAAAAAATAATAATAACATATCAGCATCATCTCACGTTCATTGTCTGAAAATAAAAAACAATACATGGAGTCATGAAATAATGTCTATTGTCCAAAGTTCTTTTAAACAAAAACAATTTAATTATTGCCATGCGATTTCACTTACACATAGATCATATCTCTGTACCTATGTTCATAGTGTACATTACATATGGTGTATGTACAGTATGTAGTACATACTCTAGTGTATGTACGCCACTTACCTGATAGTTGCTATTCCACAAGACAAACATTCAGTTTACCTGTATACTGACAATTTTAAATGATTATAAATATCAGCACACATCATACGATACGGTCAAATCAAAAATTCTACCGTTTTTAGTACGAGAATAACTAAAGAAACATATATTACCATTAATTTATTTTAATAAAGTAGATACATTTGATAAATTGATTTTAAAAAATGGACATTGTTACAGACTACGCCATTTCGTCCATTTTACTAGACGCCTATACAAGAATGAATCCCGAAAAAAGAATCCATTCAGCAATATTGAATCAATCAATAAATTTTCTGCTATAGGAAATTTTAACTAATAAACTAAAATATTTATTTATAAAAAAGAAGTAGGCAACATTTGTGAATATTGTTGTATCTAGCACTTAAATATGTTCTTGGGTTATAAATTTAATGCAATACGGGAATTACTCACGAAAAATAAATTTAGTGTCTTTAATGATCTTGCTTTTCTTAACAGTTGTCCGGTAAGTATATCAAAACCACGTATTAAAAAAGTATTAATCATATCGCCATTGCCGCAGATAATTAATAAATATTATTATAATCATAAATCATTTATACTGAATCATCATTCAATTCACGACTCGTTCATTCTTTCGATGGCGTCTTGTATCTTCCGTGGTTTATAATATCAGGTAACTTTTAATGCATAAATTAATTGAAAACAACCACTTCACTAAAATAAGTAATGCTAAGATAGAATAGTTTCTTTCATTACTCTTCAACTAAAAACTCTACAATTTGTTGTTTGATAATGACTGCACGAAATTTTATACCTCGCATTTCATCTTTCATTTTTGCTAATTTATTATTGAATCATTTAAAGTACTATTAAAATTTTTCATTTTTTGATGTTAATTTCTTTTATTATTATTTATTTTTAAATAGTTTAATTTCAAATTTCAATTTAAAAACAGCAGATTGGTGTGAAGAAAATTTAATTTTTTATAACATCTAATTTAAAGCACTATGTTGCTCATAAACTGAATTTGATTGTATTCTGCTCAATTGAAAGTAAATATTTTTTTTAAAAAATGATCGCATGAGGAAGTGCCTCTAAAAAGTTTATCAAAATTTACATAAAACAACCCATACACTTAGAAAAGTATGAGTGAATCCCAGCGCCGAAATTAGCCTTTTTAGTGCCAGGTGCAAAAATGGATTTTGGCGTCCTCCTCCCCATTCGCCCCCTTTTCCCCACCTATATGCATTCTTTATATTAAACACACCAAACAGAATCTTAAATTGGCGTCCCCTTCACCTTCTGTTCTGGTGGCGCCTGGAGCATGTGCCCCGTCTGCCCCCCTCTAGTTTCAGCCCTGGTGAATCCTAGAAGAAGCAAGACACTTGGCAAGGCAATAAATGAGTGTTTGTTGTTACCAATTTGTTTCTTACATTCTTTTCGCATCTAATGTGTCTTGATTTGAAATTGTGATTACTTTGATCAGATTGCTTGGTTCATTGCCTTTTTGATGAGTGAATTTTTTAAAATGTGTTTGTGTTTTGCTGTATATTTTATGAATTGATAATTTGATGTATACAGTAGTCATTGCGAATTTTTGTGTAGTTTCGTGTATGGAAACCAATGTGGTTTTTTGCTTTTGATTATATTATAAAGTTTTTTTTTTTTTTTTTTTTTTTTTTTTTTTTTTTTTTGCGAATAAATATGTTTAGATGTTTAATTTTTATCATGCAGATTCAGCAGTTCTGTTTTTTAGAACAATTTTTCATGAATTAAAGGATAAAAAGAGTAAGAGAAATCATTTATGTAATATTTATATATTGCTGAGTGATAAGGATGAAGGATACTGCTTTGATTATCACGTCGACCAGAATACTATCATCAAACTACAAGATTAAATGGCAATCATGTATGATCATAAATGTCATACTTGGCTATTGTTAAACATACGAAATACATTGAAGCATTATAATCATGGTTTTTGCTTAAGTCTGTCAAAACCTGAAAAAAATTTCCTTATTGTATGATTTTGATGTGAATTAGTAATGTACCTTTATGTGGCAAGTTTCATTAAATAAGTTAGGAAAAATACATTTTATCTTTATAATGAATATTAAATCACACATTATTGATTATTAACTTGATCTTTATTTTTATTCTTTAATCATTTTAAAAATTATCTGAATTTTTACAGTGAAACTTCCAAATAAGGGACATCAATGGGACCGGAACTTTTGTCCCTTAAATAGAGGTGTCTCTTATTCGGAGTTTTTATTATTATTTTCAATAAATCGTTCAGATGGATATAAAAATATCAAAACATTAAAAATGAAGTTTAAATATATTTGAAGTGTATAAATTATGTTAATCAGACACAAAACGAATAGAGAATTGATTAAAATTTTCAATTTATTAAAGTGTGAAATAATTTGTCGAATTATTGATTTACATTTTTTAGTAAACTGTGTGCATGCAGAAAGTAAGGAACATTAAACAAATTTTACTTCAATTAATTAATCAAAAGTGATTGTTTTGCAAATTTCAATTTTTCATTATAAACTTTTCAAGTGTTCACTAACATAGTTATAAATTTTAGTTCTTCATTATCAGCAGTATTTACAACGAAAAATATTCAATTGCTTTGTGTATTTTAAGGCAACAAATTTCTCAAACTCCTCTGCTCAGGTCAGCAAGAAAAAAGCTCTTTCACATATTTACAAATTCATTTTTCAACAGAAATGTATAAAATTGGAACACCTGACTATGAAATCGATTTGGAATCTAACGGTGTTTTTAAGTTAGGAATAAATTACCTATTGACTTATAAGCGATTTTCATCACATGAAAAAAATGTTTTTCACCCTTTCTTGAGTAGTTATTCTTCTTTGGCGTAGAAATTTGTATGTTTGCCCCCGCACCTTTGGCAATATTTTCTAAAGATCTACTGCATTTGAGAAAAAAAAAGTTTGATTACATAGTTTCTGAACATCGCCTTCTAGTTTCAGGCATTTTTGAATAAAAATAAATTAAAACTTATGTCATAAATGTAGCTGTTTTGGATTTGAGAACAACCCTAAAGCATCTGTAAAGTTCTTTATTTCACAATTTTCTTTTATTCTCCATTTTAGTATCTTCACAATTTTCAACATTACTACAATGAGAATAAACACACTTAAGTCGAATCAAAAATGCGGGTAAATAAATGCTCATCAGTTGTATTGCATGCCTCTGTACCAACAGTACTGTATATACTTGATAATTTCAAAAAGATTTGTATTTTCATTTTCATCACAGACTATTTCAATATTTGTAATGCAAAAGCCAGCCCCTTTAATATCATTTTCAAGTGTCCCTTATTCAGAGGTAAATACAGTCGAGTCTCTCTTTATCAAAACTCCTTACATCGAATTTCTTTATATAATGAATTTTTAGCAGGAACTTTTTTCATGATTACATTAAAAACAGTCTCTATATAGCGAAATATCTATCTCCATATAACGAATTTTTTCATAAAATGTTCTTTATTTATTCAGTTTTAAAAAAGCTTCAAAATCATGTGGAATCAAATTTCCATTGCTTATTTTTGATTTATCGCACAAGGCTGAGTTTTTTATATTGCTTCTCTACCTTGAATCTCCTTGATCTGTTAGTCTAAGGAATTCATTCCACCTGCCCCCCTCTCACACATCTTTTAACATCCTTCGAGAAACAGTGTCAGTTTAATTGTTACACATATAAAACCTGGATCAATGTGGTAATTGAAATCAGTGTTGATTTCAGGAGGTGGAATGGGGGGACATTCACTCTCGGAGCAATGAGATCGCCCCAAAAATTTGAGATGTTGTGTTTTCAATGGCAAAAATTTAACGTACGTTTTTCTTGCCTGATTTTTATTAAGCTATTAAATAAATGTCTATTCTCTTTTTGAAACTGTGCAAATAATTAAGAATTAGGATATTACGTTAATATTTATATTAAACACTTCAAATTTTTAATTAAACGTATAAAAAAGAATACTTGTTCAAATTTTGCTCAATAAACAGAAATTTTAACAGCTTTCCTATTCAATGAATTTCTCTATATAATGAATTTTTTTACTGGAACAATGGATTTCATTATATAGAGACGCGACTGTATATTACACTTCCTATACCAAGGGACTGGGACCGGAAGTTTTGTCCCTTAAATAGAGGTGTCCCTTATTTGAAGGTTTCGCTGTATTATTTTTATTTATTACATTATATTACATTTATAAGCATTCGTTATTAATGTTTATTGCATTATTAATTAGATTCAAATAACTGTCCTGAGCTGTGTGGAATAGAGGGAGTCTACTTTATTGAACTTCCTTGTGTAGAAATTAAAGGCAAGTTAACTCTTTTTTATACTTCAATATAATATGTACAGTCAACTCTGTATAATCCCCACGCTTAAGGGTTATAGGTAAGGCAGATTATGTGTTTTTGTGGATTATAGATCATCCCTTTGTTTATTGTTCATTTTTTAATGTCTAACTATAAATTAGAAACAACTGCACAAATGTTGCAATGGGGGAACAAATAATGCATAACTTGTTTATCATATTTTTTGACTAAGATTGAAGGAATTTTAAATTGTATACACTAAAAATTTTAAACATTTACAAAACTAATTGACAGTTTCAGTTTGGGTTTTTTCTCAATAACGTTTTCTAGCAGTCTATGAACATTCATTACTTTTTGCACACAGACAAAAATTTGTTACTCAAAGAATTATAATTTTTTATATTCAATTTATATTTAAAGATTTATTCATTGGAAAATTGGTTATTAAACAAAAATATATGTACTAAATTTAACTTTGTGAGATTTAATGTCAATAACAATTTTCATTGTTTACATTCCAACATCTTGTGTGGATTTCACAGAGTTGATGGTCTTTAATTTTGTTTCAATAAAATATTTGAAAAATCGAGAAAAAAATTACCACTTAAATGTCATTTTGTGCTTTTTGTCAGACATGTTGCATCAAACTATTTTATTTTGGTACTACTTGATTATCCCATCAACCAACTTCGCCAAATAATACAAATCACCAAACTGATATCCAAATTATGCATATTGACAAAATTTTTATTTTAAATTACAAAAGAACAACTAAATTAAGAAAAAATACAAATAAAAAGTTGAAATAAAAATCATTTGATAATATTTATACATGTATTTCTTGTCTAATGTCATTGAATGTTACATTTACGCAGGGGTGCAGAAAATGTTTTTACTCTCCACATTTCCCTCAATCCTTATGAAAATCTCCCCAAAATTTTATGTTTTAGAATTCTTACATGCATTTAGATATAGACTTTTTTTTCTAAAAATTTCTCAACTTATACACAAGTATATACACAATACGTATTATTCCTAGATTGATTTTGTGAAAGTCGCTAAGCAGATAGATCTATTTATTTGTCAGGAAAAAAAAAAATCTGAGAGAAATATGTAATTCTTTATTAAAATTGAAATCGATTGTATGCTTTTCTGCAAAATTTCCCCAGATGGCTAAAATTTCCCCCGATCCTAGATCGCCGGATCGGACATAATCTGCACCCCTGCATTTACGATCATCCATTATTCGGCATTTTATCTTGTAATTTGGCATTAGTTTTTTGGTCAATGGGATAACCAAGTAGTACCTCTTTTTTTTGTTCTTATTTAGTGCTACAAGGTGCATTCAAACTTCATAACTAATTAAAGTAGCAAATAAAGCCTTTGTGCAAAAATGTTTAAAGATAGAAAACCAATGATTAGAAATATACAAATAATACATGAGAAGGTAGCAAACAGCCATTTTGAATGTACTATCGAGATTCATCATTATTCAAGAAAATTCTTCATTAGAGCTTGAAAAAGCAAAGCTGAGCTTTGCTTTTTCTAGCTCATTAAGTCTTTCACTGATGAAGAATCTTGAATAGTAGATTCAAAACAGCTGTTTGCTACCATTCCTGTATTATTTATGCATTTCTAATCATTGGTTTTCTATCTTTAAACATTTCATAACTAATGTTATATAAAGGTGTGATTATTGTTGTAAGGATTAAAAATATGTATTATTTATCAAATTTTGTATAAAAATTTAAAGTTAAATGTATGGTAGTAGTATACCTCATAACTAATACGGTAGCACTATACTTCACATACTCAATAATATGATACTTCATATTAAAGATTGATTAAAGAAGGTTTTTTAGACCGAAATGGAAAAAGAAAACAAATTTTGGTAAACTTCCTATTTTCAGCCAAAAACAAAAGTGTCCATTTTTTTTTTTTTTTTGTGTGTGTGTGTATGCATAGTAGTGAATGCATAATATAATAATTAAATATGAGTTGATGATGATTAATTAATCATAATAATGGCTCAAGTTGGTTATGTGCCACTTACTAAAACTTTCTGTTTTCATATAACATAAAATATAATTAATTCACCAGCGACACAAAGTGATTTTCTGCTTATACAAATCCCATCTAATTACAAGATGTTTTAGATATACTTATCTCTATTTAATACTTAAAATTATTTTTGTAATTGATTATCTGTTATACTAAAGCTTTCACAAAGAGAATTTGAAATACTCCAGTCATTTCAAACTAAAGATTTTCTATTACAGCTAAGTCTGCAGTTTAGTCTTTATATGCATTTCTTGTTTTATAATTTGTATTCACTTCTTGAGTAGAGTGGTCCTTACTTTCAAAGTTTTAAAATGTTTTACTCTTACCTTCTAAATTTGTTTCATTACATCTAGAAGCCATTCTTGTAAATTTTAATCACTAACAAATAATATTTACAGGTAGCTCAAGTAAGGATAAGTTTCCTAATTTAGGATCCTTTTGTTATTTTTTTTTTTTTTTTTTTTTTTTTTTTTTTGTACTTTAAAAAAAAATCTCTGATCCCATTATTAATTCAATGAAAAGTTATTTATCTGCACCATAAAACCCATAAAAGTATCTGTAAATGCAATTACTTAGCTAATTATCTAAAGATAATATCGCTGTTAAAAAGATGGTCAAAGTCTGTTTTTGCAACACCAACATTTGATTTTTAGGCCTCTTTTTTTTTTTGCCATAATTGATAGGTTAATAAATTTGTTAAGTAAATTATATTTTTTAAATTCCAGTCTTGCTTCCTGTCAGTTTTAAACTTTTATTGGATTTGTTTCGTAGTCATAGGCTCTGTTATTTTAGTATTAACTGGAACCAGCAGCAAATGATTTTTTATTTTATATCCTTATTTAATTGCAAGTGGTACCCAAGGTTGTAGAAATGTATCATTTTTATCACCACTTGTGAGTGAATTTTTAGGTTGTCTTCAAAAACAAAAAAATATAAAGATGAGCTCTAAACCTTTTTTTTTATTACCTAGCTATTTATTGCAACTTTCCAATGACTTTGATGTAAGTTCTAAGTAGTTCATTTATCAGTGAAACCATATCCATCAGGTGTAATTTTGTTTTAATTAAGTATGAATTAACAAAAAAAAAATAAAAAGAAATAAAATGAAGTTTATTTAAAAGATTTCATGGTACTGGGACTAAGAATACAAGTGAACCAAAAGTAGGTTTCTTTACCCATAATTCTTACCTTAAGTTAAACATACTAAATTTATGCAGTTTCTTTCATTCACTTCAAATCAGAAAACATTTGAAGGCAACCCTTTTTTTTTGGGGGGGGGGGGTTAAAAAAATTGGATTCATAATATTTTTGAATATTTTAACAAAATTTGTTTCATATATATTGTGATAGTTTTAAGTTCAATAGTTATAGTTTTGATTTTCACAGAAGTCAGTGTCCGTCATATTTGAAAATTTAGATTGCAAATGGTGTTACACTTTTATTAGTTTTACTCCTTTATTAACCTTTAAATGATTTTGTAATTTGCTCCAAATCAGATCAAATGCAGAAACGTGTTATTTAATTGAATTGGAGGTAGCTGATGCTGAATGTGAAAAAAAAAAAAAAAAAAAAAAAGAAAAAGAAAAGAAAAGAAATATTGACAAAATCCAGAAGTAAACTTATCTTTTTCACTCTTTTTTTTTTTTTTTTTTTTTTTTTTTTTTTTTTTTTTTTGCCACAATCTACCACCATTTTTGTGTTGAAAACTCCTGTATAACACTTTCATTGAACACTGAATCTGGATAATAAATGCTATTATTAATCTTAAAAGCTATTACAGTAGAAGATCTGTATAACACAAATGTAAAAGTGCAAGAATGTGCATTATGTAGAATTTTGCGTTATATCGATCACATTCCACACATCATTAAATTTACCTCATAAATATAACTAAATATGTCTGAAACATATCAAAATACTTTAGATTACATTACCTTATCCAGATTATAGAATTTTAGAGAGTTGCGGATTTTAGGGTTGCATATTTGAGGAAATCCACTGTATTTGATATAAAATTATAAAATAAACAAAAATAAGTGTATCAAAACTCAATCAGTGTGCCGTTCTTACGTTTGTATAAACTGGTCTTTTCCCTTAACTTTCAGCAACAGTTGGTCTCATCAAAACCCATTTCCATCTTAGCAGGCAAACTTGTATATCTATTCTTCGGAACTGTCAAATGTTTCCATTTACGAGATGATTCCATATTCTCCGAAAACCTCCCAAGAAGTAAACACGATCGCAAAATGTTCCATTTTAGATAGGTTTCAAGTTTTAGGAGCTATAAAAATGTACAGTCAAGGATCGATAATCCGCACACCCATAATCCACAATTTTCTATAATTTGCGTTACTTAATGAATGTAAACAATGAAATAAACAGTTAAGAAAATTCACAAAATCATCCTCGAAAAATGATTTTTTAAAATAAATAATTAAAAAAAATCATAATAAAACGTCTATTTTTGTTAATATAATTCTTTTACTTTATTCACAGTCAAAACAAACTGTATTATGGAATATTTGAAATTATTTTTATTTAAATGCAACTATAAATCATTTTTGCTATAAAATAATTTTAAAAAGGCTTTTTTTCAGATAGCATATTAAATTAATTATTAGATTTCATATTTATCTTTCCATATTATGTTGATTATAGAATTAAAATGCTGTCTAGGAATAATAAAAGGACGTATAAATCGTATAATGCCCTATAATTCACAATATTCCATAATCCGCACAACCTTTAGATCCAACTTGTGTGGATTACAGAACTTTGACTGCATTTGTATCATTAAGATCATTCCACGCTTTTAAAAATATACTTTTTAAAGAAAGTCCAGATAGACCTGGACCCAAATCAATCATTATATTGCTAATTTAAAAAAAAAAAAAAAAAAAAAAAAAAAAAAACATTTACTATAATAATAAATTGTTTGATTAAAAAGTTCTAAATATAGGAGATAAAATTGATCTAATGCATTAAATTTAGTTTTCTAGACGGTAACAGTTTTTTACAATCTTGAAAATTAGATGTTTCTTCATGACAAAATTGTTTACATCTGAAAAGTTGTGCGTTATGTGGAATTACATTATAAAGATATTCTACTGTATAAGAATGCAAGCAATCAGGATGGTGTTCAAATGCCACCATTCGGCATGCATTAGGATTTAATGCATTTAGATACATTTCAGATGACACGCATGAAAATCTTCCTTCTTTACAGATAATTTCTATCTTGGCCATTTTATCTCTGCTTAGAAATTCCTTTATATCTGTTTTTTAATATATACTTAAATTGGCATTTATCTTTGCATTCTAATAACATAAATTAAATAATCATACAATTGTGAAAGCAAAACCAAATTTGTAAAAAACCCACAATGGATTCTTTTTCAGGGGTGTTTGCAAGTGGTCCCACTTGGATGAACCTTGAAAATTGGAAGTGAAAGAAAATTTCGATTACGATATACTTTATTCTATTGAAGATAGAAGAAAGGAAAAATAACAGACAGCTGATGTAACAAAAATACCATAAAAGGAAAATTATTGTTTGATAAAGAATGATCTAAAGTGATAACATTGGCTATGTACAGCCCCCTATCACATAAACTCCTGTGAAAGATGCGGGTGGGAACAGGATCAATATTTCAACATATATAATAGGCTCATATGTATATCCAAGGCTCAAGATGAAAATATCCACAAACTAAACGCAATTTCAAAATTATTGATGAATAAAATCTTCTTTCAATTCTAAAAAATGTATATCTTACCAAACAAAAACAATTTAACTAGTTGGATGTGCTAATACCCAAACTTTATTCTATCTCGTGTATATTAATGTTTTAAAAAGTAACACAATTAAAAAAATAATACAAATGTTAATGCTTCAATATTGTTAGTTCAGCGTTTAAATATTATGAGTTCAATGCTTTATCAACTTTCATTTTCATCTTAAATTTCAAATTCACTCAATTCATCTGATTGAAAATGATTTAATATCGCTCACTATTTATTAAAATCAATAATTTTCAATATTCTATTGCATATTAACAGAGAGAACATGAAGTTAGATACATAAAAACGGTAATAATATGTTTTAAAAAATTCACAAATCAGAACGATGATCTAGGTTGCTTACATTTTGCGCCTTGTCTGTATCGGTATCTATACTCATACATCCAAAAATGTATAATGTGATAATTTAATGCATGATATTTATAATCTAAGGAAATGACACTTGTCAAAGCTGATATTTAATTGACGGTTAAAATTTTCTGCAGTTTATTAAAAAATGTCTTGTCTATTATGTTTCTTTCTGTTTTTTAGATTCAACGGAAAATTTAACATTTTTGCTGAAGTTCAATGAGTCATTATTTTGGTTGAAAATGGCAAGTTTCTTCATAGTGAAACTTTAAAAAAGTTTCTGTTATCATTCGAAATAAAGCTTATTCATTTAAAAAAATGTTATCGATTGCAGAAGAAAATTCTTCCTCTAGTCAACAGCATTTTGTCCCCCAAAATGGGGATAAAGAAAAACACTCCTCAACTAATACAGGAGAAAAAGTCTTTATTTGTGAAATATGTTCAAAAATATTTTTTAAGGATAGTTTTCTAAATAAGCATGTCTTGAAACATTCAGGAGAAAAACCTTTCGTTTGTGAAATATGTTCCAAAAGATTTTCTGAGAATAAGAATCTAAGAAGACATCTCTTAACGCATACAGGGGAGAAACCCTTTAATTGTGAAATATGTCCCAGACAATTTTTTGAGCGTAGTAATCTAAGAAAGCATCTTTTGACGCATACAGGAGAGAAATCCTTTGTTTGTGAAATATGTTCCAAACAATTTTCTCTGAATGGTAATCTAAAAAACATCTTTTGACACATACAGATGAAAAACTGTTTGTTTGTGAAGTATGTTCGAAAGGATTTTCTGAGAATAGAGATCTAAGAAAGCATCTCTTGACTCATACAGGAGAAAAACATTTTGTTTGTGAAATATGTTCGAAAGGATTTTCTGAGAATAGTAATCTAAGAAAGCATCTCTTGACGCATACAGGAGAAAAACCTTTTGTTTGTGAAGTATGTTCTAAACAATTTTCTCAGAATAGTAATCTAAGAAAGCATCTCTTGACTCATACAGGAGAAAAACATTTTGTTTGTGAAATATGTTCGAAAGGATTTTCTGAGAATAGTAATCTAAGAAAGCATTTCTTGACGCATACAGGAGAAAAACCTTTTGTTTGTGAAGTATGTTCTAAACAATTTTCTCAGAATAGTAATCTAAGAAGACATCTTTTGACACATACAAGAAAAAAATCTTGTTTGTGAAATATGTTTCAAATGTTTTTCTCACAAAGGTACTCTAAGAACCCATCTCTTGACTTATACAGGAGAAAAGCCTTTTGTTTGTAAAATATGCTCCAAACAATTTTCTCTGAATGATAATCTAAGAAGATATCTTTTGATGCATGCAAGATAAAAGCCCATTTTTTGAAATATTTTCCTAAAGATTTTGTAAGAATAGTCATCTAAGAACCCATCTTTAGATGCATACATGATAAAGTTTGGTGTTTCTGAAATATGTTACAAAAGATTTTCTCAGAAATGTAACCTATCACCCAAATTCTTAAAGTATACAGGATACATGTCTTGTGTTTCTGTAATGGATTTCTGTAAAGGATTTTCTCAGAATTGTTGCTTAAGAACTTAGTAATAGATGGAGAAAACATTTTGTTTGTGCAAAACATTCCCCAGAGAAATATTTGGTATCCATTGATTAAGGAAGCATTTGTAGCATACGAAACTTACAATTCGTAAAAATATTTGATATTTTTCTTTCCAAAATTGAATATGACTCCTGTATATGTCTTTGCATTTAATATTATAACTTTTTATATTTTAGCATTTTGTAATAAAAAGAAAAAAATGCACTTCTTCTATGGCCTAGTTTCGTTTTTGATAATAAACAAAAAATGCTGATGTATTCATGAGATTTAAGTAAACATTTATATGAAAATTGATGTGAAATTAAAGGCCAATAATGCATAATCGTAAATGTCACATTCATCCAACGTTAAACAAGATACAAGTGTTTGATGCGTCATAGAGTGAATTTTAATCCGACTTTTATTTGTATTATTATTAATGTTTCAGTAATTTTTTTTTCGCTATTTAAAATGAAAATTACATCAATTTGTTTAGAAATTACATCAATTTGTTACATCTATTTAAATCCGCCCCGGATGTCACCCATTCTAGCTACACCTCTAAATTTCTTCTTATTAATAGTACATTGCTAATTAAAAATAAAAGTTTCAGTTTGAGTTCAATAATTATTTCATACCAGCAATATTTTATTTTTTAAAAAAACTATGGAAATTAATGTTATATTTGCTTTTTTCAGTGAAATGAATGTGCAATTAAGAGCTGAGAATAATACCTTTATTTTTAGGTGCTTTCGTATTTATACAAATACGTAGCACCTTTAGTCGTCATTCAGTACTTCCGTCTGTCCGCATATAACAGAGCAAAAACTACGCAACCGAATCATTTGAAATTTAAAATATATAATTGTTGCAGAGTTTTGTTGAGTCATTTCAAATTTTATGAAAGTCGGATGTACAGTCGATTACAGGGACAATCAAAAGAATTCTGTTACATTACGGTCAATGGGAAAAAAAGTTTAAAGTTCATCTTAATGGTATTGCAGTCTTTTAAACAGGATAAAATCGATATGCATTTACTGAAGTGTACTAAAATATACAATCTGTGCTACATATGATGCAAAAAAAAAAAAAAAATATTATTCATTTACAGAGCTACACAAAAGAATTCCGTTACTTAATGATATATGGGAAAAAGGTTGTTTTGGTGTATTTCAATCATGTTAAATTACTTTACATATAATGAAATTGATATACGTTGCTGAGATTTATTACAAGTTACTTCCTGTATAATAGAAGGTGATAACAATATTTACAGGGAGTTTAAAAAGTTTTCAGATAGTATACTTACCAGAAACAACATATGTTACAGATTTTTGCTGGAAGTGCATTTTTAATTGTGATATGAGTTTATAAGTTTAACATCATTGTTGCATATTACGCTATGTGTATAAATGCTGTAGACCCTATACAGGGTAACACAACAGAATCTGTAAGAGTTACAATGTATGAATGAAAATAGTTTAAAAGTAGTTTTCGAATGAGTTTCTTACGTATGAAGCACTGAATATTTATAAAATTAATTATAGTAGGAACGCATCCAGGGCCCGACTTAGACAGTGGGGGCCCCCGGGGCAAACATTATTAGGGGGGCCCCTTCTATCTTAATTTTTTTCGTAAATTATACCGAAGTGACTAAAACTGAAATTCATATCTATTTTATGTGTACATAAATTTCGTACCAAGTACTATTCACATCTATATACACAATAGCAGAAGAAAGATAACTTCAAGAAATCATAGAAAACAGTTTTTTTTTCGATTACAGGACAATGAGGATAAATGTGAGGCCTTAAGGAGGCATTGGGTATGGAAACAGAGGGGGTAGGAGAAGAGATATCCTTAAATTTGAAAAAATAAAGAACTTTGGTCACGTTTAACCATTTTTTATCATTTGAAACTCCTTTAATGAGAAACTTATATCTGTCCTAAGGGGGCTCCCTTAAGCCGGGGGGCCCGGGGCAATTGCCCCGCATGCCCCTGCCTTAGTCAGGCCCTGAACGCATCTCGACTGCCTCGTTTGACGTGCAATTTCCAACTTGTTTAAAATAATTTCATCATTATCTAACACATTTCTTCACCTGTCTGGAAGTTGACGGATTCCAGCAGCGTAGAATGATTCCTCTTTTGACGCGATGAAGTCGTCAACTCCTTTTCGCACTTCCTACACTGTCCGGCAGTGTGAAGAAGACGAGGCTTTTTGCTTCGACAGAAACAAATGATTATCGATTCAAGCGCTTGAATATATCATCTGGTGGAGAAAAGATGTAACTACTAGCTTCAGGATAATGCCGTGTAAGCGCTTTGCATTGCATGCATTTTAAATTTGTTAAGAATAATTATTCGTTTGCACAATTTCAGATTTCCTGTGACATATGTGTTCTGTCTTATATGACGAAGTAAAAATTATAACAAATTTGAATAACATTTGCAATAAAGAATTGTTTCAATGGGGCTTTAACATTTGTTAAAGAGAAATTAAAGGGACACCTGTACCGAAGGCTGCGAGCAGCGCCGCTATAGGCCGTTCTAGTTCCCAATGGTCCGAAAGGACTGTGTCATGACTCTATGCAGGGTGTTTCAAAACTTTGCAACCAAGAGTTACTCAAGTTTCCACGAGCGGTTTTGCAATACGAGTCATCGATCCTTTTCTCGGGATGCAGACCTTTGCCGATAACAGGGAGTTTTTTGCCGATTTCCTTGTCCAATTGCAGCCATTTTCACTGGTAACGGGAAAACAGCCGTTACACTTAGATTAAACTCCAAAAGTTCGCAATGCAGCACATCCTTCATATCCCACCAAATGCAGAAGAAAACATTTTTTGCTGTGAATGACTCATTTTGGGCGTTGATATAAAACTTTGCCTGGATTAGACCAATATTTTTCAGTAATGGATTGTCATAACATGTACCTTTTTCTCTGTAGTTACCATGGTTGTTGATCTCTGGATGAATAAAGTTTTTTTTTCAATTTTTCCTGTTTCTTTTTTTTGCGTTTGTTTAATTCAGAATCAAAAGTTTTAAACAATTTACTTAAAACTTCTTTTCAGAATGAAAAATAACGGCACCTGTTGGTTTCCAGTGATAAAATGATATATTGTTCAAAGTGTTGTTCTCATATTCAAGCCATTTGTTTGTCTTGAGATTGATTGCTGTCTCCCCTTCAGAGACATATGGAAATTGAGGAGGTGGCGATGTTTGGGGCAGCCATCTATTGAGACTTTGCCAAACATCCTGTGCTGCAGAAATCTGACTTCTTACCCCATGAGCTGCAGTCCAACGGAAGCTCCAGCACTCCTCTTGCCCTTCGGGCATACGTCAACAAGAGATGTCCTCTCCACTAGACTCTTGCTATGTATGAGATTTTATTAGAGCAATCAATGTATGAATGAATCTATCCCTTCAAACCAAGTAACGAAATGGAAAAGATTTAAATGTAATTCTGAAAATTAATGACTTTAAAATGAAAGATTCTTTCTTATGGATAGAAACATACAGCTTTAAAGATAATCAAGAAAGTAATTTCCAAGGAATATTGGATTGATTTGTTGGTTAAGGATTCTATGGTCATCTCTTGCACACATGAGCAAAACAAACCGGGACACTCGCTTAAAATGGAATCAGACCCTCTACACACATCCATGCCTGACGGGATTCAAACCAAGCAAGTTCTTGTTCAGCAACCAAGCTCAAGACAAGCAAATATGAATAAAAGAATAATAGAAGCTTGAATATGAGAACAACACTTTGAACACCATATCATTTTATCACAGGAAATCAACGGGTGTCATTGTTTTTCATTCTCAAGAAGTTTTAAATATATTGCTTAAAATTTTTGATTCTGAATTAAAAAAACGAAAAATTGAAAAAAAAACTTTAACGTACTTTTTTTAGACAATGGGGGGGGGGGTTTCCCACATATTTTGATGGAAAAGGGGGGGGGTCGACCCTCTGATCAACATTATATTGTTTGTACATATGGGACATCTGTGCCCTCACAATAAAAGTATCCTTTCCATTAAATTAATTCCGTTTTTGTGCAGGTAATTATATCTCAGCCTTAATAGGATTTTCGACAGAAAAGGAAAAATAGAATTGTGTGCGTGTGTGTTTGAGAGATGTAAGTCATCATAATTATGAGCTTAGATCATATTTTTATAATCCTAAATCTAAACCAGAAGAAACCTGCTGTCAAGTGAATTCAAGGAAAATGGGAAAGCAACTTTAATATCACGCTTTACTTTTTATTTTGTTTGCAAGCAGCAAACATAAGCATCAAGATTTTATCTTTCACTACGCACAATAGATATAGGAACAGGAACAAAATATTTCGGGAAAAGGCGGCAGATTTTGAATATCATTTTAAATGTTTGAGTAAGGTGAATCTCATGAGTAATTAGATTACAAAAGAGTTTAATATTTTAAAAGCTAATAAAAATATAATGCTAGTATTTCTGTTCTCAGAATTTTTCTTTCTTTCTTTTCCCTCATAATACGGTTTGAGTTCACTCATCAGGAGTACAAGCAGAAGTTGGAGGTCTCGAACTGAAATCCGAAGGGCCCTCTGCATGTCCTATATGCGTATACTTTATACAAATCGATTTTGTCACAGGGCCCTTTTCAGCTTAAAACCTGATACAAGTCTTCTACTCCCCCCCCCCTCCCATCACCTTCTGACCATGATGTCCTTGTCACTCACATTGTAATATTTCAGACAAAATAATACAGTCAAAGCTCTATGATCCGCACAAGTTGGGGCCAAAGGTTGTGCGGATTATGGAATATTGTGGATTATAGAGTATTAAGGATTATACATCATTTTATTATTATTAGACAGCATTTTAGTAATATAATCAGTATAGTATGAAAAGATAAATAGAATAATAAATTGATTATTAGATTTCATATCTCAAAAAATGTCTTTTTAAAGTTATTTTATTAAAAAATTAATGTATATGTGTATTTAAATAAAAATAATTATATATGTTCCGTAATATAGTTTTTTTTACTGTTCATAAAACAATAGAGATAAATTTAAAAAAAATGTAGATGATTTATTACACTGGTCAACAGCTGTTTTGGTGCCGGGGTATTTTTAGCTGGTTTTATATGAATTTGATGTCCTGAATTCAAATATGGCATTAGTTTTTCTCTATCAGCTCAGTTTTTTAAGATAAACAACTTTTTGTGAAATATATGTTTCATTATTTTAAGGTAAATCCATGTATTAAAAAATGTATGTAAAAATAAAATAAATACAGGATTTTTATTTTTTATAATACACAAATGTTAGTTTTTATTATTATGATATACACATATTGAAATAATAATTTTTTAATTATATTGTACAAATATTTTTACTCACAAAAATAGAGAAAAACGTCACTGGTGAAACTGATACTTATTGAATGCTTCGGAAGCTTCTTTTCCGTGACATTCTGGAATATATTTTAGAACAGTGTCTTTTTAAACTCAAACTGTAATCTGAAACCCTTTGCATGTTTCATCTTTTTTGGTAGTGGTCCTCCATAGTCTTAATATTGTGGTGAAATCTTTCGGGATGTTTATCACTTGTGCCTTCTTTATTTTCAAGAAAATGCTCTAAGTGGCAATGTAAATAGTGCACTTTAATGCTTCTAGTACACCCAAGAGATTTAAAACTATTATGCTTTTCATTTACCAGTTCTACATAGATTTCTCCTTTGCATTTGCCCGGAATGTTTTTGTGAACTGCCACAAAAAAAGTTCAGGCTTTTTATTCAGACTCATTTGTTGAATTTACGAAAGCAGGATCCTTAATCAGTTGTCTTATTTGTTGTCCGTTAAACATTCGTGCTTTAATATCTTCATAACTCAATTCGGGTGTTTTTACCTTATATATGCAAATCATAACCCCTTCTTATGGAGAATTTACACAAACTGCTTCATAGGACAGAGCTTGATATGCAGTGCAGAAAGTATGATTTTCTTTTGCCCAACTACAGTGTTATTAATGACATTACTTTCTCCAACATCCATGTTTTCTTTCTTAGGCCTCTCTTTTCTAATCTAGTGGTGTGTTTTATCCCTGCTACCCCAAAAATAGAAAAACAATACTATTTTGTGTAACTTCTTTGCTGTCCAAGGACAATCATCTGGAGAATATTTAGGAAGAACCAATTTTTCTAACAGTCCTCTAAATTCATGACAAAATACAAGATTGTTTTTTTAAGAGAAGTAGGGTAGTAGACAATTTTGTCTTGTGTGATAAAATGTAAGTTTGGCTCTTTGTTCTAATAAATTTTTGTCTTTTAATCTTGAAAGCAACCAGTAATTCAGAAGCTTCTTTTAAAACATTGAAATCTCTTTTGAAATCATTAAAATCAACCTGGTTGAAAAATTTAGGCATTGATGACGTCTCCTCATAATCACTGTTACCTTCACACTATCTAAAAGATGATCAGAAAGACAATATTCATCCTCACTAAGCTCTGGTAGCTGATGAAACGTTGGGATCGTTAGTTCCTCTAAGTGAGGAAGTGGGGAGCTTGAAGACACTAAATTTCTTATTACAATTGTTCCGATTAATTCAAATAGTATCCCAGTGCTAGGTAGAAATAATAGTCATAGAAATGGTTTTGGAGTTCTCTCCAAACCATTGGTAAACCGAATTTAAGACTTATTCTCTTCTGTCAGCTCACTGTCATAAATGCTCTGTACAACTTTTACAGACCTGTTGAAGTGCGCAGATTTTATCCTGATCACCAAGTCTAACCCCAAAGTATCCAAGATAAGCTCTCTTTATAAAGTCAGTAACATATTTTCTGTGTTCTTTCAACTTTTATTCTCCGCATATGTAGCAAAACTTATCTGGATGATTTATACAACTTTTCTACTTGAACTTATTTAAATTCCATTCTACAACGCAAAAACAACAATCTACAACACTACGAGTTTTACGTTAAATTGATACGAATTCTACCTTAAACACAAATATCATGGAAGTTCAAAAACTTTAGAAAGTCAAAGAAAGCCAGTTTTGTTTCCATGGAGCGAACTCTGAAACTAACCTTATTTCTTGGAGGCTTTTACATTTGGCTTTATGGATGAGCTGCGCGAAATCATAAGGATTCGCAGATCTTCAGTTTTGCTTGCACATTTCTTTTTTTCAAGATCTTGTGGTATTTCAACGTCCTTCTAATCGCCTTGAGTGTCGTTACAGGGCTATGTATCATAAGGTCAGTTTAAGTATTCAAGGTCACTTTAGTTCTAAAAAATCTTTAGTTCGCTTTGCATATCTAAAAAAGTAGAGCTGATAGATAAAAACTGATTGCATATTTGGAATCAGCGTCCCAAAAATATCCAAAATCAGTTGTAAAATCTCAGGCACCAAAAAAAAAATTTTTTTTGTAGGCCTGTGTTATGATTTTCTTTCAATTTTTTTATTATTTGTTTAAAAAAATCATTTTTGGATTACAAATTTGTAAATTTTTTAAAGAGTTTATTTCACTGTTTACATTCGTAAAGTAACGCGGATTATAGAAAATTGCGGATTATGGGTGCGAGGATTATCGATCTTTGACTGTGTTTGCTTTTCACATATTAATTGACAATGTCATAAGGGAGTATATTGATTGTTTAAGTTACATTGAATACAAAGGTCCCTAAGAATGATTATACGTAATCCTTTCATTATCTAAATAAACAGACTAATTTGGTAATGGAAATATAACAGATTTGTGTACATAAAAAATCTTTAATTTTACTTCTTTCTTAGGTAATTTTTTTTACATAGACTCATAATTTTCGAAAAATCAAAAATTTCAACTTTTTTTATTCATGTTTTTTTTTTTTTTTTTTTTTTTTTTTTTTTTGTATTATGCTTATTTCTATATTTTGTAGCAAACATAGTTAAAACAGAAACAAGGATTTAGAAAAGGAAATGAAATCAAAGTTTCGACAGAATAAGCATCAATATGATAATTACTATGAAAAAAAAATCACGACAATGATGGAAGGTTTGCTGCCTGATAAAACGGCAATAAACACAGAAGAAAGGGAAACACATCATATGCGAAAACGCTTCGAGGCGTAGGCACCGCACCCTGGATCAGAATATTTTTTAAAGGCAGGTAGTCCCGAGCTATTTGTAACAGGATCCACTCTGTCGCAAATTTCAGTTCTTTGAGTGGGGGGAGTTCCCTGTGATTTTACTGAAAATCTTTTAGCTACGCTACTAAGAAATGTCTCCCAGATTAGAAAGGAAAAAGATAGGAGCAAGATCAGATTTGGAACAGTATAAAATTCCTGTACTTGTTCTATTTTAATCAGCGACCCTGGAGACTTGCTGTCCATGCTGCTCACCAGACCTGGTTTTGTTGTATATGACGCCGTCTTCTTTCTACTACACCTTTGATCTAAAACGCTTATAAAAATAGAATGAACAAACTTATATAAAAACAATTCTGTTTAAAAAAATTATGCATAAATATCAAAGTTTAAAACGTTTATAGAATGAGAATGGCATTGAAGGATACTCGGGACTTGTGATTAGGAAGACGGAGGTAAGGGAAGAGAAGGGGAGGGGAGGGGAGTGGAAAGTGTTGAAAGAGGCAAGAAAAAAATGCCATTTAATTATATATATATATATATATATATATATATATATATATATATATATATATTAGTATTTAAATCTTTTATAGAATAAGAAAAGCAATAGTGGGCATCCGGGATCCGCAACTGGGCTAGGGGGAGGGAAGGAGAAAAGGTTGAAAAGGGCAAGAAAAAAGATCTGAAGCTTTAGTGGGACTGCATTTTCTTTCTGGATCTGACATCACTGGTTCATTCAGTAATAAACCAAAAACCAGTTTTTGGAAGAGCTTCATAAATGCTGACGACAGAATTCTGAAAGCACTTGCCGCATAAGGTCAAACACATATCCTTGAGAGTGATTGCACTTGAAGAATACATATGTTCAGTGTACATGCTAAAATTAAACATTAAAACATTAAGTGAGCTAAGATGGTGGTTATTTACAAAAAAAGAATATTGCCCAGTTAAACTGATGGCATTGAGCTCACAGGCTACGAATACAAATTACAGCCTTGTATTTTCGTTTATTCCGTTCGAAAAAAAAAATTAAGAAGGGGAAACAGTTCTCCCCTTTCTCCTTTTTTATACTTAATCATTGAACTTCCTAAACTATCAAGTACATGCTTTATCATATTAAAAAATCTATATCCAAAATTCAGAGCAAATCGGATAATTCTTAATAAAAACCCATTTAGCATTTATATAATTTAAGAGGAGTTATTCCCCTCTTTTATACTTAACCATTAAACTTCCAAAACTATTTAGAGATTTGAACGAAATCTGACAATTCTGATTGAAAAATCCATTTAGGCAAGTTAAGGGGAGGGGCATTAGAACCCCCGTTCCCCCTGTTTATACTTATTCAATGAACACCTAATAACAGCCACGGACTCGCCTCATCCGAATGATCCTATATCTAAATTTTGGACAAAAACTGTTAATTCTGCATGAAAAACCCGTTTATATCAATTAAGGGGAGGGGCATGAGCCCCCCGTTCCCCCTGTTTATACTTATTCAATAAACACCTAATAACAGCTACGGTATCGCCTCATCCGAATGATCCTATATCTAAATTTTGAACGAAAACTGTTAATTCTGCATGAAAATCCCGTTTATATTAATTAAGGGGGGTGCATGAGCCCCTCGTTCCCCCTGTTTATACTTATTCAATGAACACATAATAACAATCACGGAATCGCCTCATCAGAATGATCCTATATCTAAATTTTGGACAAAAACTGTTAATTCTGCATGAAAAACCCATTTATATCCATTAAGGGGAGGGGCATGAGACCCCCGTTCCCCCTCTTATACATATCGAATGAACTCCAAAAACTAATCAGGGAAGCGCCTTATCAGGATATACCTATATACAAAATTTCAAGTGGATCCGATATTTTTATCATGAGTTATAGCGTTACGCACGAACGCACGTACATACAGAACGGACGGGCACATAAGCTCTCAGGCTATGATAGCCTGTGAGCTAAAAACTCTGAAACAGAGAGGGAAGGCTCTTGACAGGGTTATTAGGCTATTTAGAGAATTTAACGCCACAGAATCGCCAAAGGTAAAGTAAGCCAAGCATCGAGCATGCGCGTAAGTGCTCTGACTGTGAACCTACCCTCCCGATAGCTTCTACTGTCTACCTGAAACTGTCGCTGTAGACAGGGCATTGCTTGATTATCGGTTTCGGAGATTAAAAAAATTATTAATTATTATTTCTTATTAATTATTGGGCCACACCATTGAACGAGAGATTCTGACTCCACAACAAGTAGACGGCAGGTGGTGGGTTCGAACCCAATTAATTAGGCTATCGGCCTAACCGTTAGGAGTTTTCGTGGTTTTCTTCGAACTTTGGTTAAATACGGGTTAGATTCACTTAGAAAGACCCCAACGAAGTGCACTCCTTCCCCTAGGCCTATATCCCTCGAGTAGATAATCGGCCGACACAAAATAAACAAAACCAAATCTTATTTATTATTATTTCTTTTCTCTTCTTGTTATTTTATTGTAAAGAAAGTTGTAGATAATACTCAGGGAGAGAATCTAAACTAATAGTGGTTTCTGATTCAAAAGAAAATCTGGGTACATGTATTTCTTTTGTTTTGTTAAGTTTCCATTTGAGGTGTAAATAAACAATTTGAGAAACAAAATTTTGTTTGCACAAAAATGAAGAGGATGTTGCTTGGAAGATAAAAAGGAAATATTAAAAAAATAACAATAACATGGTCATTAAAATAAAAATGAAACCCATGGCCAATATTTAAATTAATTGCTGTAAACGAAATTTTGGTCCTTGACTTTTAACTGACTTTAAGGGTGTTCTCAACTGCTCCGCTCAATAAGCGCAAAACGTTTTGACACATTTACAAATTCATTTTTCAACGGAAAGATATGAAATTGGAAAGACCTGACTAGGGAAGCGATTTCACATCGAACTGAGTTTTCCATTTTGTGATTACTAAGTGAATGAATTATGAGCTATTTTGATCTCGTGATTTTCTTTCTTTCATTTTCTGGATCTTTCTGCTTTCGCCGGAAAATGCGTTCGAAATGTCAAATATGATGGCCTCTTCTGAAATACCCACTGCACTTGAAAAAAAAAAAAAAAAAAACTCAGAAAAAAATGGGTTTGATTAGATAGTTTTTGAAAAACAATACCTGCTAGTTTCATGCATTTCCGAACAGAAATAAATTAAAATTTATGTCATAAAGTTGCCCTTTTTGATTTAAGAACATCCTTAATGTTAATTTTCTAAAAACTTCTGCTCTGTTTATCATTTTGAAGTAAGGTGATTTTTTAAAATCTTCATCGAGATTCAAATTTTTGCTTCACCCTTTTTCAATAAACATGGTGAAGAAAAAGAATTACAGTTAGATTGGTGCGCTAGATAATTTCTAAAGAGTGTATTCTGATAAAAACTGCTTATTTTCAGATTTATTTTCAAATTCATTTTTACTCTGAAATGCACCGAACTTTCAAAATCTCTTATTTAGAAACTACACAAGGTGTTGTGATTGTTAATTTTTTGATAAATGTTGAAAATGTTGTAAAAAAATGCTGTCAAAAACGGCGTTTTGAACCAAATTTTCCGAAACGGGAGATTTTCGAGCGAAAAAAGGGTCATGTTGAGAAAATAATTGTTTATAAATCATATTCTAATTAATTCAGCGAAAAATGACATCAAACAGGACCTTGTATATCACTTCAAAAGTCACCTCAACAAGTTTCATGTTTCTACTTTAAAAAATATGTATGAAAATGTATCGGAAAATTTTGAGCTGTTGAAGATGGAAAATAATTTTTTCGAATACACCCTTAACTTCAACTTCCACTTATAGAACACACTGGATTTTTGTAAACAGAATGCAGCCGATATGTTGCTTTGATTAGAATGATTTGATTTCTGAAAAAAGATGTGACAATTATAATCAAAAATAGATATGAAAGTGGAGCATTGTGTCTCCCAATGATTTTAAATTTTGTAAATAATCTAAATAGAACTGTAAGTACTTAATAATACTTCATTAAATGTTTTAGTTAAAAAAAGTTCTACGAAGATTTGTTCACTTTCGATTTCACTGTGATATGCATTATTTCTTCTTATGGATTTATTCGCCAGACAAGACATTTGAATTTAGAATGTTTTTAATAGAGAAGTAAGATTTAATTGACCTTGATACCCTTCAAATGAAACTTGATTTGATGATGATATTTTTTTTTCAACGGAGGAGAGGATTTGTAAGTATGTGAAGGAAAAACAATACTTTTTGTCTTTATTTTGCAGTTTTTCCATTTTTATATCTGAGTCACACATACGTGGTTAACATAAAAAAGAATCATTCACTTTTAAAACCCGATTTATTCAGAAGTATAAATTCAAAAGTATTATACATACATACACATATGATTGATGTATAAAAATAACCGAAAAAGATCCAAGTTTCATGCTCACTCTAAGAATGTTTTATGTGTGCCTCTTTGGTCACTATCTGCACATTTTGTAGTGTGATACAAGGCAGTTTCTTTTGTGCTGCCTTCTGAAAGAACGTTGCTTTGGTATGACAGCCGATCATTTCACATGCCCTAAAACGCAGAAGCTCTTCTCTCGTTATACTTCGATTTTGAGAGAGACTGAACTGAACTCGTTACAGATGCTGCACTAGTGCTGCCATGTTAACTGGTTTACAAACATGAATTAGTGTTACCATGCCACTTGTGTACAATCTTGAACTAGTGCTTTTGTCACACCTGGTGTACAAACTAGGATATTTTGTAGTTATTTTCATTTATCAATAATATTTGTAAGTATGATACTTTTGAATAAATCAAGTTATGAAAGTGAATGATTATTTTATACTGGACCTGTATATTTTAGATTTTTAAATAATGTATCCATCCTTCTTTACAAAATATATTATCAAGGGTGAGAATAACATAATAAAACAAGATTAAAATTATTTGTCCCCCTTTCTTATGTCTAGAAATTCACCCATTTTTGTAGTGATGGAGAATGAAAATTTAATGGCATAGTCAGATCATTATTTATTTATTGTTGCTTCAAAGTAACAATACAGTATAAAAATCTTTAAAAAATAATTTAAAAGTTCTTAAGTGGGAGAAACAGAATTTTTTTGGATGGGGGAATAGGTAATTTCAATGATCCTTTTACTATTGATAGTAAAAGGATAATTTAAACAAGATAGTAACAAATAAAGCAAAGAAAATGAGGCTTAAAACCATGTTTGCCGAGAGTAGGAGAAAAAAGGGGCCTTTTAAAAGAGACTGGGGGGGGGGGGGGAATATAGATTAATAATTAAATATCGTTACAACAAATTCACAAATAATACAGAAAAAGTAAAGAATTTTTAAAATTTTAAATTTTATGAAATTTTCTAGTAGAAGAAATAGATTTTCATGATATGAGGGAAAGGTAAGGGGAGACAACAGACAAGCAGTGATTTTGGCACCAGGAGATAATTTTAATGAAGATATTTACTTATTCTTATATTTATACTTTACACAGTTACAAACATATGATTACTTATTTTACATTATTATTTATTTATTAAATATGTCAGAAAAGAAATGAATTTAACAGTAAAGAGTTATAAAGATTAAACAATCGTGTTTGTTATTAGACGGGATAAAGAAGTTGGAAGAAATTTCAAGGGGAATTATTTATATGATAGATTATTTCTAGTTAAAATATTTTTAATGAATTAAAAAAAGCAGATTTTAAATTCTGTATGCTAAAGAATGAAGCATTTTAGGGTGAGAATTTAGATTATTCCTTTTTAAGGGCGTTCGTAATTATATAAATAAGCATCACCTATAGTTATCCTTCAGTCCGTTCGTCTGTCCGCAGTTAATAACGCAAAAACTACTCAACCGAATTTAAAATACACTGAGGAACATTGAAAATAGCGACCCAAGAAGAAAGCTATGTACAATCGCGAAGCTTTGCAAATAAGTACAGCGTAATGTTATATGCAAATGATCCAAGTTTTGTGGTAATGCGCATGCTCATACACACCGAGATGGCACTACAATCAGGAAGAGGGTGCTATATAAGCCAGCGCAAAATCGAAGATTCATAAACACGACGATTACCTGCCGATTGAAGGAAGACTTTGATACGCGAAAAATGCCAAGTAAACGTGCTAGAAGACATTTCTCACAGTTAAGCGAGTTTGAGAGAGGTCTGATCATCGGGATGAAAACTGCAGGCTGGTCGACGTGTCGTGTTGCTGGCCAGGTGGATCGTCT
Source organism: Maratus speculifer (assembly GCA_964019185.1). Taxonomy (NCBI): domain Eukaryota; kingdom Metazoa; phylum Arthropoda; class Arachnida; order Araneae; family Salticidae; genus Maratus; species Maratus speculifer. The sequence continues at coordinate 3,417,915 of CAXHSM010000349.1, read as the reverse complement.
GGAGTGTGCCGTTAGAAAATGTTGGGAGCAGTGGACACGAGAAGGTATCCACGTGTGGAGAACCGGGTCAGGAGCACCAGAAAGACCACGAGTAGAGAGGATCGAAGGATGGTGCGGCAAGCACTCGTGGACCCCAAAGGGACTCGTTCAATGTTTCGAGCAGACGTAGGCGTAGCAATTGTTCCACAAACAATTTCCAATTATCTTGCAGAAGCAGGTCTATAATCAAAGCGCCCTTTTCGTTCACTCCCTTTAACACCGGAACATCGGCGACTGTGTCTACAGTGGTGCCAAGCCAGATCAATGTGGAATGTCCCAGATTGGCAAAACGTTGCGTTTAGTGATGAATCCCACATTGTTTTGGGGACAGATGACAACCGTGTAGGGGTGTGCAGGCGCCCTGGTGAGCGGTACAATTCCTCCCACACTGTTCTACGTCACAGTGACCGCACAGCTAGTGTAATGGTCCGGGGGACCATACCTATGATAGCCGGTCCACTCTAATTGTGATGCATGAATACTTAACGGGCCAACGTTATGTTGATGATGTTCTTCGACCCCATATAGGATCTTCCCTAAATGGTCTCCCAGGGGTGATTTTCCAGCAAGATAATGCTCGTCCGCATACAGCAAGAGTTGCTTAAGGCTTCCTGCGTCAATTTCAGACTCTTCCATGGCCGGCCCGCTCCCCCGACTTGTCTCCTATAGAGCATGTGTGGGATCAGCTAAAACCTCAAATGTCATTGTGTCATTCGGTGCATGATTTGGAGTGTGCTGTGCAAGATTTGTGGACCCATCTGCCTCAGGACAACATCAGGTGTCTAATCAACTTTATGCCGGACTGTGTGGCGGCATGTATTGCAGCTGGAGATGGTCCAACGCGCTAATGAAGTTGCCCTGTATTTGTGCCATTGCACACCTTGTATTCAATTGTGTTTATTTTGAGATCAAGTGAATCCCTCATCTGTATCATTAGGTGTATTAAGTTTCATTTCAATCCGATGCTTTCTTCTTCGGTCGCTATTTTCCATGTTCTTGAGTGTATATAGTAATTGCATGATTTGATTGAATCATTTCCAGTATTATGAAAATTTGATGCATAGTTTAATTAGAGGGACAATCAAAAGGATTCAGTTATATTACAGTCAATGAAAAAAATAGTTTCAAGGGAATTTTAAAGATTTTATACTTTTTCGAACGTAACAGAATTCATATGTATCTAAGAAGTATATACTAAAAAATACATTTTGCGCAATCTGTTGTGCAAGGAATATTTGTTATCAATTTACAGGGCCACACGAAAGATTCTATTACACAATGGTATAAAGGGAAAATACTGTTTGAAACGTACTTACTACTATTAAACTATTTCACATTTTATGAAATTTATATGCGGTGCTGAGGTTTACTACTAAATAATTCCTGTATAATAGAAAGCAGATAGTATATATGAAAACACACAAAAGATTTCGGCCACTATACCATATTTGATGTACTTTATACTATTACACCAAAACATGAATATTTTTAAAACTTTCTTATAGCACGAACGCACCTCATTTGCTATGTTTGATGTGCAATTTTCAACTTGTTACATGCAGGAATCAGGTGAAAACCGAAAATTCTCATCCCTGTATTCATTTGTTTTACTTCTACATTAAAGATAAGAATGGGTGTTTTAATATTTTTTCTAAATCTCAATTATAAGCTTCTCTTCAATTTTTTTTCTTTTGAAAAAAGAAATATAAACATATAATAAATACTTTGCACCCCTGTTCTACTGATAGCATTTTCAGAAAACCTCAGAAATTCATACTCATTTCATTAAATTTTTTTTTAAATAATGCAAACTAAATTCACAAACGTTTATTCCACATAAATCATATTATAACATGGAATTATTTTGAACGTCCCTCTGAACAAACTTCAAATGCTACAGCCAATCAGGGTAACTTTGGTTCAAGAGAGAAAAAAGGTTAAATCTGCTACATCACTTGGATTAACGGTAAAGTTTTGGTCACAAAATATAGATAGATGCACTAGTGTGATTTTGGCAGCTCACTGGAAATAATTCTTCAAGTTTCCACCATGACAGAATGGGTCAAACTTTCGTAAAAGTTGAGCAAAGTTACCCTGATTGATTGTACATAATTAATTTTCAATAACAGATGTGACATAACCTATCCTACATCAATTAAATCATAATTTGTGTAATTCGAAAAAGTTAATTCATGATCAGATGGGCATGAGCTATATCGAGGTCATAATAATTTTTTCAATATCATGGAAAATTTTAGAGATTGAATTGGCAGACGTAAGCAAATATTTCATTGTTTACTTTCCAAAATTTATTGACATTTAAAAACACCACCAGACTGTCATTCCTTTACGAAGCAACAGTCAGAATAGGCGATCTCGAAATGAAGGAACTTAAAATATTACTTTAGCTATCAGTAATGACATGATAATTAAATAAGGATACTTTCTTTTAATAGAATCCTGGTGAGAAAAGGATAGTTTAAAATTAATTTTACAAACCTTACTTACATTTGAAATGTCATCAGACTGTTAGTATCTGCAAAAATAAAAATCAGTGTTTCAAACACACATAAGTTTTTTTCAATATTACGGTTAAGTCAGGGGCCATACCCTTTTCGAAACTAACATTTTGATTTTAAGCTTAAACATTTATAAGAATATCAATTTTACCATCAAAATTTTACAGGCTTATAAGTGAAAAAAAATTACCAGATTTTTAATATTTTTCAAATATTATAAAGCATGATAAAAATAAAATTTTGTTTGCCTTGGCACATCGTATGTCTCTTGATTTACAGATTTAAAGAGGAAAATTTTTGTTGACCACTCTTCTATTTTGCACACTAATAAATGGAAAGAAATATATATATATTCTTATATTTCTGAATATTTTACGGTTAGTTAACTGTAATTAACGCATTTTAGGAGTAAAATATACCATTTAGATAGCTTTTTTGGTATTTATTTTTATTAATCTCTCATAAAAGTTTTTTCACCACTTTGAATTAACAGATGCTTTTTCGAACCAATCATTTGAAAGAATATCTTGAAACAAATCTCACACACATATGGTTTCTCTCTAGTATGAATTAAAAGATTTTGCTTAAAACATACATCTGAAAGATTTTTTTGTTGCATATCTCACACTCAAAAGATCTAATTCGAATATCACACACACAAAAAGTTTCTCACCATTAAGAATTATCAAAACCTATCTTAAATCAGCCTTTTGAGAGAATTTATTGTTTCAAATCTCACGAACAAGAGGTTTCTTACCAATGTGAATTAAGAGATGCCTCGTTAAATCACTCTTTTTAGTAAAATTCTCGCTGCATGTCACACACGAAAGTTTTCTCACCAGTAGCCCCACCAGTGGCCGAGAGGTTCGGACCTCTCAACTGGTAGACGGCAGGAGCTGGGTTCGAACCCAATCGCGGCTGTCGGCCTAACCGTTCGGAGTTTTCCGTGGTTTCCTTCGAACCTTGCGTAAATACGGGTTAGGTTCCCTTAGAAAGACCCCCACGGAGGGCACTCCCCCTGGTCCTATATCCCATTAGCGTAGATAATCGGACGACAAAAATCAATCAATCAATCATTTCTCACCAGTATGAATTAACAGATGCTTCCTTAAATCATTCTTTCGAGCGAAATTATTGTTGCATATGTTACATACAAAAGATTTCTCACCAGTATGGTTTAACAGATGATTGTTTAAACCACTCTTTTGAGAGAATTTCTTGTTGCATGTCTCTCATCAATATGAATTAATAGATGCTACCTTAAATCACATTTTCGAGAGGATTTCTTGTTGCATATCTCGCATACAAAGGGTTTTTCATCAGTATGAGTTAACAGATACTTTGTTAAATCATCTTTTAAAGCGAATTTATTGTTGTATATCTCACATACAAAAGATTTCTCACCAGTATGAAATAACAGATGTCTGCTTAAATCGCCCTTTCGGGAGAATTTCTAGTTTCATACCTCACAAACAAAGGGTTTCGCGCCAACATGGATTAAAAGATGCTTGTTTAAATTACGCTTATTAGTGAATTTTTTGTTGCATTTTTCACACACAAAAGGTTTATCACCAGTATGGATTAACAGATGGCTGCTTAAATTACCCTTTTGAGAGAATTTCTTATTGCATATCTCACAAACAAACGGTTTCTCACCACTATGAGTTAACAAATGTCTGCTTAAATGGCCCTTTTGAGAGAATTTCTTGTTGCATACCTCACATTCATAAGGTTTCTCACCAGTATGAATTAACAGATGCTTAATTAAAGCACTCTATTCAGAGAATTTCTTGTTGCATACATCACACAAAATCGGTTTTTCACCAGTATGATTTAACAGATGTCTGCTTAAATTACCCTTTTGAGAAAATTTCTTGTTGCATACTTCACACACAAACGGTTTCTCACCAGTATGAGTTAACAGATGGCTCCTAAAATGGCTCTTATGAGAGAATTCTTTGTTGCATACCTCACACAAAAATACTGTTTTGGGAGAAATTCTTGCATAACTCACAGATAAAAGGTTTTCTTGGCTGTGAGTTAGAAGCTGCTTTTTCAAAAAGCTCTTATGAAAATTTTTCGTTGCATCTGTTACACAAATTGAAGATATTTTGTGTGAAGTGATGTGTAACATTAATGATTTTATGCAGCTGCAATGAAATGAAATTAATTAATATCAATTTTTACGTTTCATTTAAAAACAAAAAATAAACTTACCAAGGAAATTTAAAATCAATGTAGAAAATAAGTTGTAATAAAATCTCTACTATACTATTAAAAACTACAATAGATTCCCAATTATTTGAAGTTAGCGGAATCAAATGTGTGTCAGATGCTTTTATTAACAGTATAAAGATTAAATTATAAACAGAATAAATAGCAACAATTTAAAAATATATAACTTATTACAAATAAAATATTAAGTAAATTTAAGTAGAAAATTCTTTACCTTAATTTCATCTTAAGAACCGAAGATATATTTTACAAAGTTAGAGAGTAAATAAATTATATTTTTCGCGTTGGAATTTTAATATGCAAATGTGTTTAGTATGGAATTCTCCGGATTTCAGAATTTTTTTTATCTAATGTCAATGCTTATTGCTAAAACATTCTGTATCATTTAATTTGTTTTACACTGCATTTAAATAATGTAACCCTAGCCAAGTGAACATCGTGGACTCCCCGACCCCAAACGAATATCTGGATTTCTGAATCATGCACTCAACAACATTCAAACTACCAAGATGGAATCACAAAGAACTCGTGAAAAATTCCATTTTAGACAGGTGTTAAATAGTATAATCTTAAACGACATAATTCAAAGTTATACCTTTTGCAAGGCTTTGAACTTTTCTGTAATAGGTAAATTTTCAACATAAACATGTTCCGTTTAAACTGCATTCTCTAAATCTATTATAATGTATTCTCTTTCTAGTGCACCCGTCAAGAGTATAAATATATCATAACGAAATCTATGACGGTGTTCTGTTTTAAAGCGGAAGAAAATCAGGATTACAAGAAAACAACAGTATATGATTATAGATCCTAAAACTTGAAACCTATTTAAAATTGAAAATTTTGCAATCATGTTTCCTTCTCGGCAGGGTTTTGGTGAATGCGGAATCATCCTGTAAATAGAAACATTTGACGGATAAGTATACAAGAATACCTGCTAAGACGGTAATGGACTTTCATGGATCAACTGTTGCTGACTATTAAGGGTAAGACTACTTTATACAAATATAATAACAGCACACTGATTGATTTTCGAAACTCTCATCTTTGTTTATTTTATAATTTTATATCAAACAATTTTATAACGGAATGTACTACTTGGAAGTAATAAAATCAGCTATATTCTTGAACTAGTTATTTGTGAAATTTTATAGTAACTTTTAAAATATCTTAAGAAATTTGAATATGAAATAACTTCAATTCTAAAACATGCTGATGATGTCTTTTCAGCTCTAAAACTGTTTCCACCAATCAGTACGCAAGAAATAAGAAACTTGTGCTTAGAAATTTGTCGACCAGTTCAAAAGAGCAAAATTCCTTGCAACAGAAAACTTTGACATTTTTTTAAATCATACAGATTCTTTGTCAAGTTGGCCATTCGATGCAGAGAGATAATACATCCCACGATAAATCTAAAAATATATTTCCAGGGATCAATGTTTCTTTCTCTCTTGAATTCTTTTATTTGTAGTCTCGTTGATATTTAGGGAAAGAACTGAGTGATATTAGAATGTTTTAATGTCCACCTGGGTTGTTACAAAAAATAATGGCAATTTTTGCCAATAAATTTTTTAACCGGAGTAATTTTTTAATAATTTAATGGATCTTGAATTACAGATTGTTCATATGCTTATTTAGTATTGTAATTTTGTTTTTCTTTATTGCATGAGACATTTAAGACAATTACAGAACTATAGGAAAGTTCGTAATTTTTATACAAATTCAAATGTAACAAAAACATCGGAAACTTTTTTTACACTGACTACAGCATAAAATTTATAGTGCCCTCCCCTTCCTCGAAGCATCGAAATGTCTCTCCAAAACATTTAGGATTTTATATTTATTAATCATCTAGAAGTCCCGTCTCTGGAATTTCATTGATGGAAGAAAAGTTGTGTATGCAGAGGGTGATGATGAGGTTCTGTTTTTAAGAATGGAAAATCTAATGCTTAAATTAAACATAATTCACATGCTAAACTCCGAGAACTTACTACTGAACTTGCACAACACTCTAAAACATTTTCGAACCATCTAAAATAAATTGTTTTTGAAGTAAAATAACAGAAACCAATCTTATTTTTTTACACAACCCAATACTTCAAGGGTATTAATCAATAACAAATAAAATTGTTTCAAAAAATTGACAACCTTGAAGTTCATGACCAGGTATCGGAAGAAACTATTGTGGCTAAATATGGTATCAAAAATGGCGAAATACAGAAGAATTATGAATGTTTTAGTCGATTGTATCCAGACTATTTTTTACAACATAAACTACATTTGTTGTGCATGGCTGTTATATCACTAATTTTTTTAGCTAAAATAGAATGTATTTTTCTTAAATATTAACCAGATAATAGTTAAATATAAAACAATTTTTTTTAAATAAACTAAATTTGCAAACAAGCCAAAAAAAGTTAAATAGTATAAATAAATATTCGGATGTAGAATATTTGAATAAAACTAGAATAGTTCTAGGGTTAAACTTTACCATTTAATCTTAATTTGAATGTAAGAGAATATTTATACTGTACGAAGTTTGACTAAAATACAGTTAACTTTACAGTATGGGCTCAGTTTATAGATCAGAGTGTTTGTAAAATCTTTGGCACGTCATAATGTAACTTCCTTTTATTACTAGCTACAATTATGGAGGCAAATCTAACTTTATTTTATGTATGTTTTTTTTAATTAAGAAATGAAATAGACATACTTAAATTCTTAAAGTTACTAGAAATACTTTTATTACCCATACACACAGTCAATCTTGTCAAGATGTGATTGCAAGGAGATGGAACAAAAATATATACCATTTAAGACTTCCATTTAAAGAAGTGTAATCAATTCTATTTTTAAGATGCCCTGTCTAAATAAGATCTTTTTTGGATTTCACTGGTAATCTGAAACTCTTCCATATGAGACAAGATTACGTTGTAGAAAGATTCCACTTTTACAGGTTTTGACTGTGTTTATAAGTACCTGTTAATTTTTTTTACGATGGAACCACTAATAAGTAATCAAAAATCACTTTCAGACTGGTTTTCAGCCAAATGAATTGTATGGCAATCGATATAAGGACCACGTAATGCTTCTGTTTAAGGCAAGTTTCTGTTAAAGACAATAAACATTTTGATGGGTTATATTATAGGAGAGACTGGTACACAGTTGACCACATTTGCAGTTAACATTTTTTATCTTTAATGGAAAGTGCATTTTGCCTAAAAATATTTTTGAATTTAATTGAAGTCCTCTTTATTTCTCGCTGTATCTCCAAAATAACAGAATAATGTAATTTTTTCAAGTTAAATTCAGAAAAAAACACATTTACAAAACAAAACAGAAAAAATATCAAAAAGTGTATTGTATCGTTTAAATAACAACAGATTGATACAGTAACATTGAAAATAAGGTGAAGTCATTAAATAAAATAGTCATCATCATGAAAATTTGAAAATAAAACTCCAAATTACCTATTAGCCTGAAATAGTTTTGGATTTGACGGTAACACCAATACAAACAACAGATTAGTAATCATAATTTTTTTTCCGAATTTGCTTTATGTTACACCTAAAATGATTAATGAAACTTCAGAACCTGCTAGAAATTGTTTTAGTAATAACTGGTTGCAGTCAATATAATACTTGTATTGTTTCAAAATCATCAAATACAAATGAAAAAATTTCTTAGTATGATACTTTGTTTACTTTATTTACAGTTAAATAATTACTTTAAAGGAGTATTTATCTGTAGAGAATAAACAAATATTATTATTATTTTAATTCTGCGATACAGTCGCAGAGTAGATTGTGGTCCTCTGCGTCCCATGTTGAAGTTCTATACAGTCTCATAAAATTATAATTTAAAGCTTTCTTTTTAAAATAATAACTTTAATATAGGGATACAGCGAATAGTTATTTTGGCCGAATATCGAATATTCGGCCAGCCGAATAGTAACTGTTCGGCCAAATACTGAATATTTCGCCAGCCGAATAGTAGCTATTGAGCTGAATACGGAATATTCAGCGGTCTAATATTTTTTTTATATTTCCAAGTTTAAAGGTATTAAAATGTTGCTTCTTAAAACAATTTTATCTAATATTTAATAAAAGAAACTTATATTTAGATAAACAAGAGCTTTTTGTAAGTAAATTTAATATTGAAAAAAAATATGGCTTGAGTTATTTAAGAAAGACAGTTATAAGACTTATTTTATAAATGTAATTTAAAATTTCACAGTCTCTTCTACAAATCAAAACAAACTTTTTAAAATCAAAGAGAAATAATGAGTAAATGGGAAGAAAAACTTAGCCTTTTTAAATAACTTGATACATTTTTTCAAAATAAAATTTACTTGTATAAAGCTCTTTTTTATTAAAATGTAAGTTTATTTTATTACTGTTTGAAAATTAAGAAACAAAAGTAAAATCCAATGGAGGCAATTCACTAAAAATAACTTTTCTACTTCTTTTGATTTAGGAAGAAAGCTTTTAAAAGCATCCTACATCGATGTCTGGATCTTAAAAAAGCAATCATTTTTAGAGATTGTACATATTTAGGTTGTTCTTAAAATCCTGCAACAAACTTTCAATGAGGAAAACATGGTACAAACAAATATATATATACGTATATATAGGCATATATACATATTACATATATATATATTGACAAAGATAACAAACATCTCCATCCATAAATTCTATCATTATTACAATACATTCAATAAAATATATACTGGGTACAAAACAAGCCAAAACTGAATAATTAATTCATAACTTTATCAATAATGGAGATATTTTAAGAAGATTTGTTTCATATTAATTTTGTTTCTTTTAAATATGCTGATATTGAAAACGACTGAATTTTGATCAGTGACACAGTACAATTACTATCAACTTAATTTTAAACAAAGAAATGTCTTGCTCATAGTTCTTTTCCTATGAATGGTGGTATTTTCCAGCCTTCCACATCATACCATATTTCGCAGAAATCAAAACAAGTCAGTTGAAAATACAATTATGATATCTTCATTACTGTTAAAGTAACAAACAAAAATCCAAGTTTGACCTTGACTGAGGTGACATACAATGTACTTATGACTCAATAAGTTGATTACTAATATTGTTTCATGAACAAAAATTTTCTGTTTTGATACCTATTATCAATACCAAAAGTTTTTTTTTTTTTAATCTTGTTTAAAGACTTTTACATGGTAAAAAGCCAGAAATAGATTATTTACTAAACAAAATTTAGGAACTTGCATTAATAATCTTTTATTCATATGAGAATCCTAATTAATCATAAATTTAATCCTACTCAGGGTAATTTTCTTAAGTTATACTTTACAAATAACAAATAAATAATATAAAATTTTATTTAAATATGATTTTGTTCCTAGTTATTTTAAATATATTTATAAATTGGCAGTTAAAAGTCGAAATTGTAAAAAGTTTTTAAAAGGTTTTATTAGCAGGATTCGGCCAAATACTTTGATATTCGGTAAAACTAAATATTTGGCAGGCCGAATAGTTTCATATTCAACCAAATAGATGACATGGTCAAATAGCAAACAGATTCCAAATATTCGGTGCATCCGTAATATATATACAGGGTGATTCAGCTCGTCGGTGACAAACTTTAAGGATCGATAGAGCACACCTAGACGAACATTTTTGAATAGGGAATGTAGGGTCCCTGACGCGATGGTAAGGCGCTAGGCGCTTTCGAAAATTTGGGTGCCGAAATTCGAAACGTCATAAAAACTAGGGAAATGGTTAGATTTTCTTGCTTGTTGCGTCGAAATGATTCTGTTTGTTTAGACTTTCTTCAGTACCAATTTGATAAGCGTATCTCTTAAAACATGGATAGGGGGCGCTGCAGACTTTGGAGAGCTAGACAACAACTTTAAGCCCGTTATTTTGATAATTTAACACATGCTCGCCAAAGTTTATACTCTAACTTAAAGTTTGAACCCAAAAGTAGAGCCCTGCAAAAAGCGTAAGAGCCGGAATAAAATGTCAAAGTACAGGGTGGTCGAAACTCGAAGGCTCCTAAGAGATAAACAAACAGATTTCTTGACTTATGGCATGCATTTTCATGATTCTGTTTGCTGGGGCTCTCTGAAACTCAGTTGAACGGTACAAAAAGAAACATCGATAGGGGGCGCTTTGGGCAAAAAAAATAATTCGTTGACATTTCGGACGCTAACTGGAAACGGGGCGCTACGATCAGTTAGTAATAATGAAAACACATTTTCTACCTCTGCTCAACACTTCTGAATAAATTTAGACCAAAAACATCAATGATACTGGAAATTTATTTACAAAAAATAACACTACAGAAGATGCTCGAAATTTCGACCTTGGGCCATGATGCAGGCTTCGCACCTCCGTCGCATTGAGGAGTGTGTGTTTCCAACAATGCCAGGAGTATCTCTGATCTGTCCTGCAGCTGCCACAATGCGCGCCACAAGTTCTTCAGCACTGCTGACAGGTGTATGGTATACCTCGGCCTTCAGGTAACCCCAAAGGAAGAAATCCAAGCAGGTGAGGTCTGGTGATCGGGCAGGCCAGTGAACTGGACCCCCACGCCCGATCCACCGCTGGCCATACCTTGCGTTTAGATGGAGACGCACGTCGTTCGTGTAATGGGCCGGAGCTCCATCGTGCTGGAACCACATCTGGCGACGCGAACCTTCGGGTACGTGCGCCTCCTCCAGAAGCTGCGGCAGCACTTGATCCAGGAAAATCAGGTAATTTCCACCTGTCAGCCGTTCAGGTAACAAATAAGGGCCAATGAGGCAATCCCCCAGAATGCCGGCCCACACATTTACTGAGAAACACTCCTGGGCTGCTCGGCTTCTGGTTTCATGTGGATTTTCATCACACCACACATGACTGTTGTGGGCGTTCCACATTCCCTCCCGGCTGAAGGTGGACTCGTCCGTAAACAAAATGCTGTTTACAAAACGGGGATCCCTGGATCTCATCGCCAAGTACCATCTTGAGAATTCCACTCGAGGGCCAAAATCCTGCTCTCTGAGCAACTGCACCCGCTGGATGTGGTAGGGGTGCAGATTCCGGGAACGTAAGATGCGCCACGCAGTTGCTTGCGAAATGCCAACATGTCTGGCGATATCTCTCGTGCTAAGACCTGGGTTGTCCTCAACCAGGTTAAGCACAGCCTCTTCGTTGTCGGGGGTGCTCACTGATCGCTCCCGTTCAGGCCTGCCTCCGTCGAAAGATCCCGTTGTGGACAACCTCTGGTGTACTCGAGCGAAGAAGGCATGGCAGGGGATTTGCCTGTTGGGGTAACGCTCGGCGTACAACCGCTGAGCGGCTCGTCCATTACAACCAGCAGCGCCATACGCCAAATGCATGTCAGCCAATTCAGAGTTTGTGTACCGTTCCATCCTACTACCGATCTGCAGACAAGTAACCCGAAGCTTAAGTAGGTACCGCACGTTCAAAAGACGTGTCTGCGCATACAACTACGTCATCTCGCGTTGTCGTCTACGCATTACGTATCTTTTGCATATCGATATGGTACGATATCTTTTGCATAAATCAGCAAAAAGCACCTTATGTAAATTTTATTGCGCGCATTGTGCATGATTGAAACCAGCTATGTTTGTTAAAAAAAAAAAAAAAACCTGCAGTTTTAATAGCTTCTTATGATAAGTAAATTACTCTCTTGTTTTGTTTCTAACTGATCGTAGCGCCCCGTTTCCAGTTAGCGTCCGAAATGTCAACGAATTATGTTTTTTGCCCAAAGCGCCCCCTATCGATGTTTCTTTTTGTACCGTTCAACTGAGTTTCAGAGAGCCCCAGCAAACAGAATCATGAAAATGCATGCCATAAGTCAAGAAATCTGTTTGTTTATCTCTTAGGAGCCTTCGAGTTTCGACCACCCTGTACTTTGACATTTTATTCCGGCTCTTACGCTTTTTGCAGGGCTCTACTTTTGGGTTCAAACTTTAAGTTAGAGTATAAACTTTGGCGAGCATGTGTTAAATTATCAAAATAACGGGCTTAAAGTTGTTGTCTAGCTCTCCAAAGTCTGCAGCGCCCCCTATCCATATTTTAAGAGATACGCTTATCAAATTGGTACTGAAGAAAGTCTAAACAAACAGAATCATTTCGACGCAACAAGCAAGAAAATCTAACCATTTCCCTAGTTTTTATGACGTTTCGAATTTCGGCACCCAAATTTTCGAAAGCGCCTAGCGCCTTACCATCGCGTCAGGGACCCTACATTCCCTATTCAAAAATGTTCGTCTAGGTGTGCTCTATCGATCCTTAAAGTTTGTCACCGACGAGCTGAATCACCCTGTATAGATAGATATATAATTCTAGACATTATATGTCGGTGGAGAAAAGATGATGAAGAGAAAGAGACATTCAGAAAAAAATTAAATTTGTATGATAACATTATTTAATGTAATTACAAATTAGTAATATTATTTAAAAGTTAAGGGGGAAATATTACAAGTAATTTTAATAAATTATTTATTTTTAAATGTGTACATATTCTTTAAATTTACATTTTTTTATTTTAAATTTTCTATACATTTTAATTTGGTTTAATTATAAATTAATTCAATTTGTAATTATTCAAATAAATTACAAAATTTAAATTTTTTTAGTGATTTTAAATTTAATAATACTTGTAATTATGAAATTCTGCATATTCTAAGGACTATGTGCTTGGAGAGAAGAAAATAAAACTGTCGGTTATTTGGGAAATTGTAGAAGATGTCATATTGTGCAATAAGATAGCAAATAGGTGGGATGATTTTAAAAGATATAATTAGAAAATATCTATAAAAAAAGAGATTTTAAGCTTTGCATGACTTTATGAAATTTGAAATTTCAGAGGACGTTAAATTTAGATGAAATCTTTTGAAAAAGTGGAAATAAGCGAAATCGGAAAATTTTAGAACTTAAAAAAATCTGCCCTGTTTGTTATTTTGTCGAAATAACAAATAAATAATAATTCATTAATTCATTGTCTAAATTTCACTTGAAATTTCAATATTTCCAGCTCATTTCTCGGCCTACGAGTATGTAATTCAGAAATATTTACATTTAAAAAACTTCACAATATTTGTTTAAACAATAATCAATCATCTATATCCCCCCCCCCTTTGAATTTCCATTGAAAACCTTGATGCACAGCAAAGTTGAGTGTGAAAGTAGTTCATCTTAGTTTTTTTTTTCTTTTTTTGTATGCACATATCTTCATACATAACATCTCAATGGCAAATCTGAATATGTTAAGGAAATTAATATGGTTCTTTTTGAAAAGGACATTCAAATCACTTTTTATTTTATTTTCAAGAAAAAAAAACTATTTTTTGGGGTGGGGGCTGGGAGAGCAATGTTATTAAAAAATAATCTAATACAAAATTAAAATACATTGTTAAACATAATACAGCATCTATCCATTTAAAAATGGATAACTTATAAACAAAACATTTTACAAAATTTGATTGCATTGTTTAAATATAATACGGTATTTATCTATTAAAAAATGGCCATCTTCTAAAAACTGCTATCCTTTGCTTTCACTGAAAAATATTGAAGATACAGTTATATTATTTATTGTGCAAAGCTGTTGTATTTATTGAATGCTTAAATTACTTTAACGATGGCATGTTTTTATTAATTAGTCTTCATTTCATTAGAAACTATTTTAAATTTGAAATATATGCATGAATGACTGAAAATTCTTGCATTACACAGAACTAAAAATATTTTACTTAAATTAATACTCCCAATGTTGTTAATTTACAAATAAATAAATAACATTTAACAGCTCCAATCAACCTGAAAAATTGAAATAAAACTTTTTATTATAAAAAGGGTCATTTTCAAATATTAAAATGAAAGTTTTTTTTAAAGTTGTTTACTTCAAAAGTAAATACAGAAAAAATTATAAGATCATACATGTGTCAGTCAGGCTGTCAGAGCCAATTTCCTCAAAAATTATTGAATGTGGAACCTCTGAAATTATGACGGTTAAAAAGGCTATCATTTCACAAATTTATATATTATTAATTATTCATAAGTATATGTACAAAAAAAAAGTAGGAGGGCTAATTCAAGTTAGCTGTTAGAAAAAAATGTATAATGTGGGATAATGTTGTTCTCATCCAAAGATTACTGACTGTAAAAAAAGTAATTGCTGTTTTGCTATGTTATTGATTGAAAGCCAATCTAGAAAATAGCGCCATGGATCAAGGTGCTATTTTTTTTCTCAACTTTGTGATTGATGATTTCACAAATTTGAGGGTAAAAAAGTTTTTGATTTCAACTTTGTGACTTAGTTTTGAAGACTGTCATGTTTGAACTTTATACACTGTTGTACTTAGAAGTACAAAGTCTCTTCTGTGCGAGTAAAACTCGCACTTCATTGATTATTGCTTTTACTATAATTTTTTTAATTGTAAATTATATGATTTAAATTCAATATTATATAATATTTATGATAATTGCGATTGTTAAAGAAATCTTTAAGAAATAAGCTTCGTCAGTTTATATTAATTTTTTTTTAAACACTAACTTTGACATTATTTTCTAAAAGATCTACTATTACCAATAAATTGAAAACATCATTCCAGTACATACAGTTTAATAATAAAAACATTAGCCAATTTCATTTGTTTCCTAAAAAAAAAAAAAAAAAAAAAAGAATTCAGAAAGGTATTAGAAACAGCCGTATTATTTGAATTTCAAGTTTAAACTAATCAGATGTAACAATCTCAAAACTCTCTTTTATCTTGTACATGCTAAAATATCAAAATTTGCCATTGTAGTGCCAAATTAAATGGCAATCTATGCCCTTCATGAGGATTTTAAAAATATGAAATTCTGTGCATTAGTTCTTAAGCTATGATTATCAGTAAAATCATTTAAATCCTTCAAAATCCAGCATAGTAAAGCAAGTGACCATCTGTAAAGCAATTGATGCCAAAGCAAAACAAACCCAATTCATGTCAAGGATTAATTGAATCTGAAGTCTGATGGAAATCCATGCATTGGTTGTTGAAAGAGAGCTCTAGCAGAAATTGTGACAAATACAGCATAGCAGAGCCGTCTATTGAGCAATTTATACCAAAACATAAAAAACTTCATTTCATGCCAAGGAAAACTGAATCTGAATTTTGAAAAATGCCAAGCTTAATTTCGGGAGATAGAGATATTGTGTAAATTGCACAAAATGCAACATAGAAGAGTTACCAGTTGAGCGATTTACACCAATGCTAAATCATGTCAAGGACTAATGGAATCTGAAGTTTGATGAAAATCATAGCATTAGTTCTGGAAGGAGAGCTATTGAGGAAATTTCTGAAAATGCAGCATAACAATTTACACCAATGGGCAAAAAACTTTAATTCATGTCAAGGAATTTGAAGTTTGATAAAAATCTGTGCATGAGTTTTGGAGGATGAGTAATTATGGATATAATGAAAAATGAGCTACAAAGCAGCGCCACCTGCTGAGCAATTTACACCAAAAAATAATTGGCACCTATATCAAGGACTAACTGAATATAAATATATGTTTTTGTTGCATTCCGTGTATTAGGTCTTGAGAAAGAGCACTCACAAAATTTATGTTACATACAGAGAGAGTCAAACTTACAGACAGACATTTTGAAAAAACACAGTTTCGTGGTCTCTGACCCCAAAAATGAGTAAATCTGTCAAAAACCAGAATTAAAGCATTTTTATGAATCCAGTACTTTCTTGTTAAGATAGCAGAAACTAAAAATAAACATAACTTACTGATATTTCTTCTTTAGTTCATTCCTAGTATATTTCTCTTTGAGCAGTGGGGGATCTAAGCCTTCATGGGGTCATGAGGGGGAGGGGTCATGACCCTTCCCCTCTCACAAATGAAAGAAATTTCTGATGGACATTTTAAAAATGAAAAATATATAAACTGAATTCTTTCATATTAACCTCATGCTAAATAATGAGAATATGTTTCTGGTGCATGAAAGTTGTACTTAAATCCTAGGTAAGTCATTTCTGAAGCATCCATGAAGTAATTCTTAATTTCAGATGCAAGACATTTGCAAGGGCACATATTCAGAATAAATGTGATCGATTACTGTTTTTCCTTTTTCGATAAAAGCAAAGAATCTTTCAGGAAACTAACACACAATGTGGAGTTTTAAATAGAATTGCAGGATGTGAAAACCAATTGCTCCCTTATGACATCATTTCTTGATCTGCCAAGTCCTAAAAATTGTCTTAAAATGCTTCATTTCTGAATAATTCTATGTATTAATAAGAAAATGGAAAATTCTTCAACAGGGTTGTCAAAAAATTTGTTTTTTTAAACAAGAAAACCTTTTTTTTTGGTTTAAGATGTTTTATTTAACACCTTTTCTTACTGCATATACATGGATATTTATTGATAAAAATAGATATTATTGGATTATAAGTAGTGTAACTTCATTTTAAAATAATTTAAATTAAATAATTCTAATGAATTTATGTAGAAAATTAAAAAAAAATCATATTTTAATTTAAACAGTTTTAGCAAACAGTCTTTTGCTCAAAGAATAAACTGCTCTATACAGTAAAACATTGATACATTGAAAATCTTTATAAACAATCTTTTGATTACTAATAATAGACATTTGGATGTAGTTTGATAAATATAATATTCTTTTTTACAGTTATTCAAATAATAAATTTCAAATACTTCTTGGGATTTTGTTTTTTTAAGTGAAAATTTGAGTCAACATTTCTGGTCATTAGATTCAGCAGATGACAGGAGAAAAAAAAATAGTTATAAGACTGGTATTATTAAAATGCTATAACTAGCATCCAATCTTTGAATACTCCAAAATTTGACTTCATATTTTGATTTTAATTCTTCAAGATTATCTCCCAATTAAGAGAAATTTCCTTTACAGCTTGAGCAAAATCTTAAAGATCATCATGTTATGTTATTAATTGCATTAAATTACCTGCATTTTTTAAAAATAAAATATTTCATACTAAATATTCAATATTTTTAATATATCAATTAATAATTAATAAATTAATTTAATAATCAATATATTAATATATGATCAATTCACATGTTTGAAACATTCTCTTTAGAGCACTATTCACCATTGCATACCGATTTTAATCATATACATAAAGAACAACCTAAACCCACTATATCTAATGCTTATTGCTGAAATAAAGTATTAAAAATAGAGATTATTTATATGCAATAATCTGATAAAAAAAACTTATAAAGAAAAAAGGGAAAATGTTAGTAGATTTCTTTATAAAAAAAAAAAAAAGAAAGAAAAAGAAAAGAAAGAAAGAAAAAAGGATTGAATTAAACTGTGCCAACCTATCTTTAATTTCTTGGAATCTGAATAAAAGGTGAGAATTTTATATTTTTACAAATATTAATGCAATCATTTTTGTATTTACGAATGAAAATGATTTCCTAAAAGTATCAGAAAAGTACCCATTTTTTATGTGGGTCAATTTGAGAACAATGCTCAATATAAAAACTGCTTATTAATTTATGTGAATTCTCCCAAATCCACCACCCCCAGAAAAAAGAGCCATGATCCCCTTCGAAAAGGAGGGCTGGATCCACCCTTGTCTTTAAAGGAAGGAGTGGGGGTGGGGGTGCAAAAAATTCAAGCTCCTGATAGTTACTATTCAACTAATCAAATATTTTAAATGACTATAAATGCTGCAAAAATGAAAGTCATGGCACATAAAATTTTATGTCATCATACATTCAACTCACAAGTTGTAGAATGTTTCAGCAAAAGAGTAACAAATAAATGAAAACTTATCTTACCAGTAATTCATTTTAGTAAAAAGATTGGGTCAGAAAACTGGTTAAAAAAAAATTCTAATTTTACAATCATAACACCTGATTTCCTGTGCGTTACCATTTCGTTATACGAAATGTAAAGAAACAACATCAGAATGAATGAATCAGAAGAAAAGAATAAACTGGAAAAATTCATTCTTTGAAAAAGAATCATTCAGTAATTCACTGCAATAAAAATGTTCAATTACCAGAACAAAATTTGTATTTAACTCTTTAATTCCCCTCCCCCTCAATTTGTTATTCTAATTTCTAATAATGACAAATAAGCAATCAATCATCTTACATTTCTTTCTTCCTATTGCTCTCTCCTCCCCTTCCTACCCCCTGTACAAAAAAAAAAAAAAAAAAAAAAAAAAAAAAAAAAAAAAAATAGTTGATCTTTAGATATTGGAAGGAAAAATAAAAGGAAAAATTTTGTCGGTTTGATTGTTTTCACAATAGCATTAATAGGAGAATAAAAAACTGCATTGCCTAATGAATGTATATAATTAAGACTGACACATAAATGTTTAATAAAGATGAATTGAGACGATTTTTTTTAAAATCTGTATTTGTTGATGTATGGATATCCGCCTTTGTTGTGATAACTGACGACTGTTTACATGATTGGTTATTTAAAATGAACTATACATATGAGAATCAGTCCATTATAAAATAGCTAAGTAAAAATGTTACTATTCTTAAACTAACTACAACTTGAAGTAAACATTATTTTGTTAAAATAGAAAATTAAAAATGAAAAAAAATTCACAGCGTCAAAACAGTTTTATTGATCATAAATGTACCCTAATTTTTTGCCAATAATCTGTGGCTGGATATTGTCTGCAGTTGTCGGTCATTCAGTTGTCAGTTCATGATATTTTGAAAAACAAAAAACATTTTACAGTAACATTTACAATACATTTATTTTGAAAAACAAAAAACATTTTATAAACTTGTGTATTAGTCAAAAAATTTTAGGCAAAAAAAAAACTTCAAAGTGATGGAATCACCTACCGTATTTTCGGGCGTAAGCGCCGCGGCGGATACGAGTTTAAAAGTGAAAATTATGCTTACTGCGGCGCTTCTGCCGGGGCGGCGGATACGATAAATTTTTTTCCCCTTGCAGCGATATTCATAACAGAGGTGATTCTGATTGGAGTTTTTCTGAAAATTGTGAAAAGTCAATCATCAGAAAGAAAATGCGAAGCATAAAAAATATCGCGAATTTCGACAAATGATAGCCTGATCTGTCAATCATTCGCAGAAAATGCAAGAATTTTATCAACGGATCGGGAGAAAAAAACACGACTTTTATCAAAGGTTCACGGGAAATGAATGAATTTCGCCAAAGTATCGCTAAAAAAACCCACATTTCGACGAAAGATTGCAGTAAAAACGCGAAATATGTCAAAAAATCTCTAAAAAACACAAATTATGTAAGAGATCGAGGAAAAGTCGTGAATTTCTCAAAGGTTCGCCGAAAAGAACGCCCAAAAAGAATTGTAAATAAATTGTTAGAAAAAACGCAAATATGTCGTATCTATAAATAAAAGGCAAAAAACTAAAAGAGACGTAAATTCAGGCGAAAAAACGCAGAAAAAAGGAGAAATGTGAAAAAAAAGCATGAAATCTTTTGGAAAATCTCAAAACGAACATTTCATCAAAGATTCACGATTCATTCATTTCATAATGAATCAAACCGTTCTTAAAAGTGAATGAGGACGGTGTGAATCATGATAAAATGAATGGATCATGAATCTTTGATGAAATGTGTGTTTTTTCGAGATTTTTTAACAGATTTCATTATTCTTATGCTCTTTTTTTTACAAATTTCTCCTTTTTTCTGCGCTTTTTCGACAGAATTTACGTTTTTTTAAACAAAAACGCAATTTTTTTCAAGTATTGCTTCAAGTATCAAAATTCATGATTCATTTGTCATTCAAATATCCCTAATGCCTCACATTGACGAACCACCTTTTGACTGGACGTACGGTTGATATGCAACTAGGCCATCCAGAACAAACTTACATTATTCCAGTCAAATATTCATAATTCATTTAATTCATCATGATTCATCCCCATAAAAAACGCAAATTGTTTCAAGTATCGCGAATAAACTCTGCAAATTCGTCAAATATCGCGATAAAACCCTGCAAATTTCGTCAAAATCGCGATAAAACCTTGCAAATTTTGTCAAATATCGCGATAAAACCCTGCAAACCTCGTTACAAACTATGAAAAACGTATTAGAAAATCGCGAAAAAAGGCTACACGAATTCAAATTTAATTTTATCATAAAAAATATGCAAAATATACTAAATTTAAAATTTTATTTATATTACAAATGTTAAAAAAACGCGAAAAAACACTAAATATAACGCAATTTTTAACATTTTGATGTATTTTCGTAAGTGCGGCGCATACGGCGGTGCGGCGCTTCTGATGAATATTTGTTTTATTTTAATGCATTTTCGGAGGTGCGGCGCTTACGGTGGGTGCGGCTCATACGCCCGAAAATACGGTAATATGCAAGACCTAAAGTAAAGAATTAAAATATTAGAAAAACTTTGCTTACTGCTGCACCTGTATTGCACTTATACAGTATTAAATCAAAATCTGAACTCTTTAGATCTCACCAATATCAAACTTTAGAATATTTTCAGTTTATTCCCCCCCCCCCCCCCAAAAAAAAAATATCTATGATTTTTCGCTTGCAAAAAACAAACAAAAAATCCATATATGTGATCTATGCCAAGGGCGCATTTTCAATACTAAACACAATTAAAATTAAAGTAGATATTTTAATAGATATTTTTTAGGTAAAAAAAAATTATCCACTTTAAACAACCTTTTTTCTTGCAAATTATTCACATTAGAAACATATTTACAATAATAAAAAAACATAATATTTAAAAATAACAAAACTGAAATTTATATGAGGTACATTTTTTTAAATAATAAAATTAAGTATAGACGTATCTGATATACAATAGACTCCCTCAAATCCACACAACTTGGGACCAAAGGTTGTGCAGATTTTAGAATTTTACAGATTTCTGGTCATTGCTTTCTTTACATTATTTAAATAGCAATTTGAGTGTAATTAGTAATGCAATTGAAACTATAGTGAAAGCTTAAAATGTAATAAAATATTAAAACAAGTAATTAACTAAAATAATGAAAATTTAGATAATTTTTAAATTGATTAAAACATTAAAAGTTAAGTTAATAATCAATAATGTATGATTAAATATTCATTATAAAGATCAAATGTAGTTTTCATAAATTATTCAGCGAAACTTGCCTCATAAAGGTACATTACTATTCACATTAAATCATAAAATAAAGAAGTTTTATTTGAAGTTTAGCCAGACATAATAACCAAAAAAGCTTGATTAAATGCATAAATATATTTAGTAAGAAGATAATAATTACCAGTGATATTAGCAATATCTTGAAATTTTTAAGAATAGATTTTTTTTTTTCATGAAGATCTGCAAATTCAGTAATTTTAAGAAAAATTACAAATTAAAATGGGTATAAAATTAATACAAAACTAAAAAAGTCAAATTTTGTTCCAATATCTGAATTGAATGTTTAATTGTTTATATCCCTAAATTATGTACAGATTTGAGGAAATCTACTGTACAAACTTCAGATAGCTTCAGTAATCTTTCTGAGATTTTGTGCTTTCAATGATAAAAAAGTGCAATTCCTTCCCCCCCCCCCCCCCCCACATGGCAGCATTTCTTGATCTGTCAGGCTCTAAAAAATGCCTTAAAATGCTCCATTTTTGAGTAATTCTATGCCTTAATAAGAAAATGAGAAATGTTTCAATTTCTTGGATCCGAATAAAGTGCAAAATTTTTACATTTTTATGAATATTAATGTAATACCTTTTGTGCTCACGAATGAAAATGATTTCCTAAAAGTATCAGAAAAGTAGCCATTTTGAATATGAGTCAATATGGAAACATTCTTCAATATAAAAATTGTTTATTAAGAGATGTGAATTCCCTCTCACAACAACCCCCAGAAAAAGGAGCCATGACCTCATGTAAATGGAGGGCTAGAATCGTCCTTGTCTTTGAAGAAAAGGGGGGGGGGATTCAAATAAGTTAAGTTCCTGTTGGTTACTAATCGGCTCATCAAATATTTTAAATCATTATAAATGAAGCAACAATGAAAGTCATAACACATAAAATTTTATGTCATCATACATTCAAGTCACAAGTTGTAGAATTTTTCAGCAGAAGAGTAGCAAAGAAAGGAAAATATATCTTACCATTTATTTATTTTAGTAAAGAGATTAGGTCAGAAAACTGGTTTAAAAAATTTGCAAATTTACAATCAGAGCACACTTATTTCCTATGAGTTATCACCCCGTTATCTAAAAAGACGCCAACATAATGAATGAATAAGGAGAAGTGAATGAATTGGAAGAATTCATTGATGAAAAATAAATCATTCAATAAGTCACTGCAATACAATTTTTCAATTAATCGAACAAAACATTTATTTATAGAACAAAAGTAGAAAGCAATAGCCATAATCCGCAAATTTAGCACTTAAATACGTCCTAGAGTTTAAAATTCTACATGATACGATTTTGGATTACTAACACAAAAATTTATTGACTAAGCTTGTTTCTGGTAATGTCTGGTCTGATATCTAAAAATATAACCAGTTTTTTAAAAAAGGTACTAGTTATACTGTCACGATTATATTTTTATTAATAAATGATAGAATGATAAAATGAATGATAAAATAAATGATAAAATTAGCTATACGGAATCTCTCTATTTAATGAATGAATCCTTTTCAAAAAGTCATGACGTAAAAATCTACGATTCATTCTTGCATTCTGCGTCTTGTCGTTACCATTTTTGCATTGTCGGGTAACTTTTAAAAAAATCTCCTTATTTACCCCTATATTTATTTTGTTTTACTAAATCATTTTCTAAAATCCATTCAAATATGTGCTATATATCCATCTATAATTTTAAAGTGAAAATAATTTCTATTGAATAAAGTGTATTTTTTTTTTTTTTTTTAAACTAACTTTTAAAAAATCTGCTTATTTACCCTTATATTTATTTTGTTTTACTAAAACATTTTCTAAAATCCATTTAAATATGTGCTATATATCCATCTATAATTTTAAACTGAAAATAATTTCTATTGAATAAAGTGTAATTTTTTTTGTTTTCAATTGCACATTTTTATGTATTTATAATAACAGAAAATAACCTTGAATTCCCTTCGTTTTTTGTTTTAAATAATAATCATTGCAAATTTTAGTTTTCGACTATAATAAAAGTTTAAATTGTTTATTATGTTGCCCTCTTTGAAATGTTATTTCAATTAATCGTAAGCTGTTTGAATTCGTTTAGTGTAATTTATTTAAATTTAATTGACTGTTAAAAGAATTTTATGTATTTTAATATAAATTTTATTTTAAAGAACAGGTATTTTATTGAAAATCTCAAAACCAAAACTAATTGTCTGGATTATTAATAAATATTGAAATACATTACAAGTGTAAATTTTATTAATAAATATTTGAAAGCAATTGTTTATGATTGTCTATAATGAAAATGGTATAAAGAGTAAATTAATGCCTCCTTGCAAATGTGTATTTTTAATCTCTTTTTTTTTCTTGTTATTAGGTGTCATGTGCAAAGTTTATTATAAAAATAATCTCCTTTAGCAGGTGTATATGAAAATTTCATAGTAAGTGTAGTACATTTTTTTTAATTTAATATTTTGTTCATGGAGTGAGATTTTTCATTTTTTGATTGAGTAAATGAATTCCAATTTTAGAGTTTGATGAGAAAAGTGTTTGTTTTATTGTGCTGTACTTTCCTTGAAATTTGTAATTATGTCTGATCCTTAGAATTTAAGCAGGGGTACAGAAAATGTTTCTGCTCCCAACATTTCCCACAATCCACATGTAAATTTCCCCAAAATTTTACAGTATGTTTTAGAAAAGTGCTGTAATACCGTAGGTACAGAAAATTTATTTTCTAATATTTTTTATCTTATGTGCGAGTATATATAGGCTGGTTTGATTCTGGGTGAGAAAAAAATGAAATTCCCAGCAAATTTTCTGAAAAGTCAAAACAGAGTGGGGAAAATGTTCAAAAATTGACTCTCAGCATGAACCTTTTTTTTTTTTTTTTTTTTTTTAGAGTTTTTGCCGAAACTTGCATTTTTTAGAGATCTTTTGACAATTTTTGTGAATTTTAGTGATCTTTAATCCTCTAGATCCCAAACTGCCTGAGATATTTTAAAATATTTTAATTCGTATATCTTAATTGCCACCAGAAAATTAAAACAGCAATATTTGCTTTGACTAATAACAGAAAATTCCATATTTAAATAAAATGAAATTAGTTTTTGATTTTCTCTTGTGTAAAATCAGACTTTCTGAACTACATAATTTTAAGAACGTGTTCTATCATGGGATTTAAAGGGTTAGTAAAATTTGCAGTTTTCCATGATCTTTTGACACATTATACAGCTATTTCATTCTTTAATAATGAAATTCACGGTTATTTAACAATTCTTTGATGAAAATCTCAGTTGTTTTTCTATCGTTTGACAGAATTTGTTGTTCTTTTGTGATGTTTTGAAGAAATTTTCCTTTTTTGCAATGTTTTAACGAAATTTGTGGCTATGTCACACCTTTTAACGAAATTTCTGATTATTTTAAGGTCTTTCAATAAAACTTATGTTTTTTTTTCAATCTTTTGATGAAACTTGCAGTTTTTTGTGAAAACTTTTTTTAAAATTTGCAGTTTTTTGTGATTTTTTCATGAAATTTGTGTTCATTTTGCGATCATTTTACAAAACATGCATCTCCTTCAAAGATTATTTGATAAAAGTTGCTATTCTTTTGGTATCTTTTGAGAAAATTTGTACTTGTTTCACAACATTTTGACAAAATTTGCATTTATTTTGCAATCTTTTGATGAAACATGTGGTTCTTTTGTGAACTTTTGATAAAATTTGCAGTTCTTTGTGATTTTTTGATGGAATTTTTGTTCATTTTGCGATCTTTTTGTAAAACGTGCATCTCTTCCAAAATTTGAAATAAATGACTTTTTTTTTTAAAAAAATTGGAATTGAATTACCCCTGATATATGGTAGACATAATTCTGAGATCGATTTTGTTAAGGTTGCCGTATGGATCACTTTATTTGTAGTGAAATTTTACAGTCTCAGAGAATTATGGATTTCGTTGTTAATAAAATCAAAATTATTTCTGCACATTTTCCCCCGATCGTAGATCGCCAGATCGGATGTATTTTGTATACTTCTGATTTTGCGTACATTAAACTCTGGAAAAATACATGTATTTTTTGTTAAAGCAGTTAGAAATTTAAATTTTTAGCTTTCTTGCACATTCATGAAGTCAGTTTTTAATTTATATGTATGAAATTAGATAATGCTCTTAATGAAAATATGGGAAATTTAATATCCTTTTCTGATTTAACAAAAGGATCTATCTGTCAGAGATCGTGTGAAAGTTGTCATTTTACCTCAATCTTCAGAATATGATAATAATAGCTTATAATGAATTCATTTTTAAATAATTTCAATAGTCATGCATGTTAATTTCTTTAACTACATTAAAGCAAATACAATAGACTCCCTTGAATCTGCGAACGCGAGAAATCCGTGCATTTTTTCAGATGTAAACAATGAAATTAAAGATGGCGCCAAAGTCAGCGGCTGACGCAATACAAATAATTCTTTAAACATATATTTTTTTGAAATCCTTTTCAACTTCTTCCTTTTTTTAATGTCTTTCAATTAAAATTCTGTATATGCATGATGAACGATATTTAATGGAATTAATCATCATAGTATCGTAGTTGCAACGTAATATAACTTTCAATGGCCATTTGGTAATGTTTGCAATTCGCGTAGCAGGATAATCTTTGCTATATAAAATTGTTATTTGAATAGTTCTATTACTATTTTCGTATCCCTGCTGGTTATGAAACGAATTTGGGATCGACATCCAATTTACTAGTACTTGATGAATATTTTTCTTTCAACTGCTTTTAATGAGTCATTTATCTGAGGATGAAACATATAATTACAAAGAAAATAAAGTGTTGCAAGTAGTGTTATTGTTGCTAGATTATGTATCTTCTAGAAAGAGAATACATAAGTAAGTGCCATTTTCCTAAATGTAAGAAAACAATAAAACTTTCTTTAAAAAATCTGTGCAAGTACAACAATCAGTGCAACCTGTTGGTAACCTAATTTTTATGAAGTTATTGGAATGTCAGTTTCTTGTCTTCTTAAATTACTTAAATGTTTTGTGCAAATTTTGATGAAATTAATACAGGGCATCAGTATGCGATCAATTATTCAAAAAATATTTACTATTAAATGAATATGATACAACCAGTCTATGAGCAACACAATGTTTTAAAACAATATTAGAAAAGAAAAAAATAGAATTAATTTGTTCTTTTTTAACTTAAATTCAAATAACATTAGCCGAACTAATTAAAAATAAATAAATAAATGAAATTACCTAATATAAATAAAACATTTTAATATTGCCTTAAATTTCTAATTATCAGTAAAAGGAACATTGGGACAGATGATATTTTGTGGAACTGTATGATCTAATCGCAGTTTGTAGATTTTTTAGTAGAAGGGTAATAAAAAAATTATCTTAGTACAAACTTATTTTAATAAATAAGTTGGGATAAAAATTCTCATTTTTTTAAAATTTACCTGATAATACAAACAATCACAAGACAAGACGCCAATTGCAAGAATGAATCGTGCATTTTTATATATTGAATTTTTAAAGTGATTCATTCATTAAATCGTGAAACTCCTGCGTAGTTAACTAATTACTAATAAACTGCTATTTATTAATAAAAATGTTGTAATAACGGTATAAAAATTACTTTTTCTACCCCTAACTAAAATATTGGCTATCAGACTAAACATTAAAATAAACAAGTTTTATCAATAAATTTTTGCGTTTGTTATCCAGAATGTAGATGTGTCAAATTTTAAATCTGAGACCATGTGTAATTGTTAGATTCGCGGATTTTAACTAATGCTTTCTCTTCTTGTTTTATAAATAAAGTTTTTGAACATTTCTTTTACAATGATTTATTGATTGGATTATTCTTGAAAGAATTCTTCCGAATGATTCATTTCTTTCGATTCATTCATTGTAGTGGCGTCTCTTTCTCTTGTGTAGCGTTTAGGAAATAAAATGTGTTCTGATAGTAACAATAGCTAATTTTTAAAGACAATTTCTGACCCATAATTTTTATTAAAATAAATTAATGGTAAGCTATTTTTACTTATTTATTTTTGTTGTTGTTACTCTTCTTCTGAAAAATTCTAGAACTTGTGAGTATATGGTATAATGACACAAAATTTTAAGCGTCGCAATTTGAATTTTTGCTTGCATTTACAATTATTTAAAACATTCGGTACATCGGTACACAGATAAACTGGATATCTGAAAAGCCAATAGTAACTATCAAATCCAGAACTTTAAGATGTTAGATTTTAAAGGTGTTAAATTTGTAAACAATTTTGCTTAATATTTGAAACAGACTTTCCTTTTGATAAGCATGACTTTTTTTTAGAAGTAAATTTTACACTATTAAAAATATGATTTGAGTTATTATTTAACAAAACACATTTAGTTTATAAAATTTTAAATTACATGGCTGTGAATGTAATTTTCTTAATTTTTGATACAATATTTTTAAAATTAAAAATTTTTGAAGGATTCGGAAGAGAAATTTTACCATCATATAGGTACTACATTTTACTTCTCTGAAAAATATTAAAGTATAGCAAAATACTAAACCATCATTAATATAGAAGATAAAATTATGAGTTGAAATAAAATAAGAGACTTTGCTGAAATTGATAGCAGACAACGGAGGTTCTATTCATTGTTTTTACTTTTTTATCACACAAAATACAAATAACAAACAGCTAAATACAATAGACTCCCCCAAATCCCCACAGCTTGAGACCACAAGTTGTGCAGATTTCTGGTCATTACTTTGTTTACATATTTTTAAACTGTAATTTGAATGTAATTAATAATGTAATAGAAACTATAATGAAAGTTTACAATATAATGAAACATTAGAATAAGTAATATTAAACTAAAATAATAAAAATTTAGATAATTTTTAACACTTGAACCGCTGGCTATTTTATGCAAATTTTATAAAAATTGTTTGAAATCAGAATTTTTATTTAAAACTATTTAACTTATTTCATTAGCCTGCTTTTGTGCTGCACATATTTAAAAAATCTTATCAAGGAATTTTTGGTTTAAATTGACTATTTTATATTTGATAGGGGTCATAATGACCCCTAATGGTGGTTCTAGTGTTAAAATATTAAAAACAAAAATCGGTTTGATAATCTGTAATGTATAATTAAATATTCATTATAAAGGTGAAATGTATTTTTCCAAAATTATTCAATGAAACTGTTCTCATAAGAGTACATTAAAAAATCATAAAATAAGGAAGTTTTATTTAAAGTTTAGCTGCACTTAATAACCAAAAATGCTTTGCTTCATACATAAATATGTTTGGTAAGAAGATTGTGATTACCAGTCATATCAGAAATTTCTTGAATTTTTTTCAGAAATATGTATTCTTCCTTGAAAAAGCATGAATTCAGTAATATTTTAAAAAATATATGAATTAAATTATATATATGGTATTAATATAAAACTAAAAAAGTCGCATTTTTTGTTCTTATATGTAAACTGAATGTTTCATTGTTTACTTACTCTGTAAATTATGTGCTGATTGCTGATAAAAGAGTTAAATTTTTTTTAGTTTTTTTTCAGATTTAATGAAGTCTATTATATAACACACATAATCTGTACATATTTACATAAAAAAATAACTTTTATTCTGTAATAATCTTTCTTCACATTTCATATCAAAATAAAAGCAGTAGCTTTAACCTTAAATTGCTACTGCTCATAAATATTCAAACAACATTCTATGTCAAGAAAGCTGCTGTTGCCATTAGCAACAAAGGAAAAGTGGCTTCCTTGGGTTTGTGCTTCTTGTGACTATTAAAACCTTTATTTACTTCATCATTTAAAAAATCAAACTGCTCTTATTACTTCTTAACACTCTGTGTAATAAATAGCCATTATTTTAGCATTGCAATGACATACATTATACATAAGACTCTGTGAATGAATCAATAAATTATTTTGGCAAAAATTACTTAAAATGAATTACAAAAAGTGAGGTCATATCTATTATAATATCTTTCATGTACTTGGCTAAAAACAGCTAAGATAAAATAATAAAATACACAAACACAAACCTATGAATTTTAATAACTGCATCTTGCACAATGACAACTATCAATGACTAAAGTTACTCGATGTTTAAATAACAGGTGATATAAACTAGAAACATTTTATTTCATAGGGAATGCACAATAACTAATTCCATATTCACAAAAAAAAAAAAAAATGTTTACGACAGGTTGTACAATGATGTTTCGTCGTACGCCATTTTGCACTTTGCGACCATGGATATAATTTCTTCATACTAACCATAAATAAATTTCACACAGTTTCAAAAAGTTAATCAAAATGATTCAAACAATGTTTCTTGCTGAATGCATATTTCATTACAGTTGAACCTCGAAAATCCGGACCTCCAAATTCCGGAAATCTCTAAAATCCGGACATTTTTCCGATTTCAGTTTTATTAATTTTTAAAATAAGACATAGCTGTAATTTTCATCAACTTCAGTTAAATTCTGATAACTATACTAAAAAAATATATATAGATATATTCTGGTTAATATTGTAAAGACTTGCCGTTAATTAAAGACTTTATTATTACAAAAATTAAAAAGTTAAAAAGCGTTCAACAAAATTTACAGTAATGAATCATGACGAAATGAATGAATCGTTGAATTAATCATGAATTTTGATACTTGAAAAAATTTGGGTTTAAAAAAAAAAAAAAAAACGTAAATTCTGTCGAAAAAATGCAGAAAAAACGGAAAAATTTGTAAAAAAAAAAGCCAAAACAAGCATGAAATCAATTAAAAAGTCTTGAAAAAACGCACATTTCATCAAAGATTCATGATTCATTCATTTCATAATGATTCGTCTCACTCTCAATCGCCTTTGAGAATCGGGAGGGAGGGCGCTTTCTCGGGATTTTTAGAAAATTTCAAATTCTTTATAAAGTGGGGAAGGACGTTTGATCGGGAAGAGCGGATTAACGGGATTTTACGGTATTATATAGCCATAAAAAAAGATTTTTTAATAAACCTCCAAAATCCGGAAAAATAGAAAATCCGGAATCGATGCGGTCCCGACGGTTCCGGATTTTCGAGGTTCAACTGTATAACAAGCAAGAGCGTTGCATCTCCATCAGATTCTATTGCTAAAATACCTACATTTTTAATGCAAAATATCCTTTTCTCTAAAAAAAAGTGTGTGGCTTGTTTTTCTGTTTTAGGTAAATTCTAAATTTTCATCGTCATTACACATTCATCATCATTTTGCTAAAATAAAAAGGTTTTAGTTATTAGAATCGACAGGAAAGACTTGTAGTTTAAATAATGTCAGTTGAAACAATATTTGACGAGTTATCACTGCTGTCTGAAAAATTTAATTGCATTCTTCATGAAATGTTGCTGAATGTAAATATACTCAAGGAGCAATAATCCGTGCACAGATTATGCACAATTTTCTATACTCTGCGTTGCTTCGCAGAAGCAAGTATCATGAATTTTGTCAGTATATCACTAAAAAAAAATTACAATGGCTGACAAATGGTCACAAATTCCACCAATCATCTACAGAAAAAAAACACAAATTTAAAACAAATCTATTATGGAAAAAATTGCTTATTTTTTAAATCTTCAAATTTTGACAATATGTTATTAAAAATGTGAATTTTAACAGATGATGGCAGTAAAAAGTGAATTTTGGTGAACAACCAAGGAAAAATATTGCAAAATTTGTCAAAAGATCACGGAATCACATAGCAGTTTGCCAGTCTATATCTGAAAAACATTATGAATTTCAAAATATAGTTCCAGCAAAAATTCAGAATTTCATCAATTGATCATGGCAAAAAACATGAATTTCACTGAACAATCATTGAAAACCAGATGAAAATGTTCCAGAAAAAAAAAAAAAAAAAAAAAAAAAAAAAAAAAAAAAAAAAACATACAATTGATGCTGAAAAAAAAATTTCAAACTTCGTCAACAATCTTTAAAAAATAGTTTTAATTTTCGTGTATGTCACTGAACAAAAAAGTGAATTCTGGTAAAGATCTGAAGAAATATTTCAAACTTCATCAAATATCGAGGAAATACAAAAAAGTTTTGTCAAAAATCGTGGAATCACATAGTGAATTTTTGTCAATCTGTTGCTGCTGAAATACATTGTAAACTTCAGGAAATCATGAATTTCATTAATCAGCCGCAAGAAAAAATGCTGATTTAGGCAACTGATTGTGAAAAAAAGTTTATTTTCATAATATATCAAATTTTAATGTATGTCTTATACTTTAAATATGTAATTTCTGTAATTAATAGACTTTTATGGAATAATAAATTATTAGATTTCATATTTATATTATACTATAGGGATTCACCAGATATCCGGCTGATTTTTCAATATCCGAAATATCATCGGATATCCGGATCACAATCACCGGATATCCGACTTCTCTATGGGATATCTGGCAGAATGCAACCTAACAAATAGAGATGAATAACAGTAATTGTTTGATCCCAAACAATACCTAAAAACTTTTGTTTGTAATGCAAAAGATGAAATACAGTAGACTCTCTCAAATCCGCACAGCTTGGGACCAGAGGTTTTGCAAATTTTAGAATTTTGCGGATTTCTGGTCATTGCTTTGTTTACATTTAAAAAAAAATAATTTGAATGTAATTAATAATGAAATCAAAGGTATAATGAATGCATTCAATATACTAAAATATATAAAAAAGTAATAAACTAAACTAATAAAAATTTAGATATTTTTTAAAATGATTAAAATACTAAAAGGAAAGGTCAAGTTAATAATCAATAATGTACAGTTAAATATTCATTATAAAAGAGGAATTGTATTTTTCCTGAATTATTCAATGAAACTTGCCTCATAAAGGTACATTACTAATTCCCATCAGAATCATAAAATAATGAAACTTTATTTCAGGTTTAGCCAGATTTAATAACTAAAAAAGTTTGATAAATACATAAATTTATTTGGTAAGATTGTGATTACCAATGATATGAGCAATATCTTTATTTTTTCAGAAATAAATTATTCTTTCTCCATGAAAAAGCATGAAATCAATAACCTTAACAAAAATTATAAATTAAAAAATGTGTGGAATTGATATAAAACTGAAATATCAATTTTTGCACCTACATCTGAATTGAATGTTTCATTCTTTACATCCGTAAAATATGTGTGGATTTTAGGAGTGCGAATTTGAGAGAGTCTACTGTATTATAATAACTTCCCTATCAGTGAGTAAAAGGTAATTCTCATAAGTTTAAAGAATTGCCAGCCTTCCTACTATTTACATTTAAAGTCTGTCATAAATTGAAGAATTTACGTTTATATCTTTAAGAAAATTGTATCTTTATTTTCAGATTACAAAACAAAATTTGAAGTCAAAATAGCAAAGAAGTCTTTTTGAAAAAATGTATAAACAGAAAACCAAAATTTAGAAATGCACAAATAAAGCATGAAAAAATTTTCAAACAGCCATTTCGAATCTACTATCGAGATTCTTCATCAGTACAAGACTCAGCGTGCTAGAAAAAGCTAAGCTGAGCAAAGTGACAGAGAAGTGCAGGCTTATTACGAGAGCGAATAATAGTAGATTCGAAATGGCTATTTGCTACCTTTACATGCATTATTTGTGCTTCTCTAAACATTGGTATTTTGTCTTTAGTCTTTATAAAATTTAAAGTTGTTTATTAAACTATGATTTTATTAATTTTCTTTTTTTTAAATTTAAACAAAGGGTTAGTTTTCTTTTAAGTTAAACAACTAAACAGACCTATTTCGACAAATTTACATGTTTTAGGGATATCCCAAAAAACATGTTCCTTCAAAAGTTCTGTCTGTCCCAGTGTGGCCATTAAGATCATACCATCAAAAAGTGCATGAAGTTATACATAGAAGGAACCAAATATTTTGTGCATGTTTTTGGCTGTAGCGAGCAGGTCCATCTTCAATATGGAAATATTTGGCTGTAAAGCAGGACTGTAATCACAATTTTTGTGCTATTTTCATTATTCTATACCATCAAACACTGTATAAAGTTATGCATAGAATTGAACCAAATTTCTATGGATGCGTTTCGGGGAATGACTGTCGGGTATTCTTTCAATTTGAAAATATTTCGGCGGAAGATGGTACTGTAATAATGATTTTTAGCTCACAGGCTTTCAAAGCCTGAGAGATTATGTCTATGCTGGGTGCTCATTGGATAAGTATAAAGAGGAAAAACGAGGGGATAATTCTCCACCCTTAATTTCGATAATGGTATTTCATCAGCTTTATCAGATTTCATTCAAATTTTAGATATAGGATCATTCTGATGAGCCCACCACAATGATTTGTTTGGGAAGTTCATTGGATAAGTATAAAGAGGGGCATGGGGGTTAATCCCCCACCCTTAATTTCGACAATAGGTTTTTCATACAAATTTATCAGATTTCATTCAAATTTTAGACATAGGATCGTTCTGATGAGGGCACCGTCACAATTAGTTTAGGGAGTTCATTGGATAAGTATAAAGAGGGGGAATGGGGAAGCTAATCTCCCGCCTTTAGTTTAGATAAATGGGTTTTTCATCTAAAATTATCAGATTTCATTCAAATTCTAGACATAGGATCATTTTGATGAGGACACGTCCATGATCAGTTTTGCAAGATCACTGGATAAGTCTAAGAGGGGGGAAATGAGAGGTAACTTCCCTCCCCCTTCTTAATTTAGTTTAATCGGTTTTTCATGCAGAATTTACTGATTAACTTCAAAATTTGGATATAGGTTCATTGTGATGAGGCACTTCCCTGATTTTTTTGGAGTTCATTGGATAAGTATAAATGGATGATCGGTGGGACTAATCCTCTTAATTTAGATAAATGATTTTCCACCTTGCAGAATTAACTGATTTGCTTTAATATTTGGATACAAGTTCATAGTGGTAAGATACTTCCCTAATTCGCTGTGGGGTTCTTTTGTTAAACATAAAAGGAATACGAGCGATTACCCAAACCCCCCCCCTTAAATTTGATAAATGAGTTTTTATGCAGAATTATCCGATTTGCTATAAATTTTCGATGTACATTTTTTCTGATAAGGCGAATCTCTGAATAGTTTTGGAAGTTTAATGGTTAAGTATAAAGACTCCTCTAATAAGTCCCCTTAAATTATATAAATGGGTTTTATGAAGAATTCTGCTATGATTTGATTTGCTATGAGTTTTGTATATAGTTTTTTTATGTGATAAAGCATATCCCCGGTTAGTTTAGGGAATTCAATAATTAAGTATAAAAAGGGGAAATGGGAGGGAAGCTATCCCCCCCCCTTAATTTGTATTTTGAACAGCATTAACCCTTGAAAATATGAGGCTGTAATATACAATTAGTATGCGTAGCCTGTGAGTTCAATGGCATCAGGTAAACTGCGCAACATTCTTTTTATTGTAATTTTTTTTTCATAATCTTTCTATACAGTGAATTGACGGTTCGTGCAGCAATGGCAACTTTGTATCTTGCTAAAACTGGCTATTTGCAAACAGCTGATGTATAGCAGAATAACAAAAGAATATTGATTTTAATAAATATCATGATCGAGATTAATTCATTCTTAATCTAATTAATTGACTGCAGCAAAAATTCTAGAATAAAACCAAAGTTGGTATAATATTGAACTAACAATATTGAAATAGTATTAATATTTGTAAATATTTTTTGAAAATTGAGATCTATGAAATAGAAGAGAGTTTTGGCATTGGTGCATCCAACTAGTTATTTTCGTGACTTCATTATAAATATTTAAGGTTTTTTTTTTTTGTTTTTTTGTTTTTTTTTGGCTTATAAATTTCAAAGTGATTTAACTAAAAATATAATTAAATGTAGCTTAAGGTAAAAGAGAATTAAATAATTAAAACATGGAAAAAATCATCAATTAAGCATATGTTGGATATAACTCTTCAATCATTGGTATATTAGTAAGACATTTTATGTTTACAGATGCTCTGTATTTCTTTCTGAAAATATTTTACAATTATAGACATATTAATAAACGTGCAAAATTTGTTGTAAAACTTATCAGCATTTCATTGTACAAATTATTAACAATTATCAGCAGTTCACTGACAAATAAGCAGATTATTTAAATGATTGAATTGCATTTTTTATTTGCATTATTAATATACAAATTATTATTAATATACAAATATAGGGTTTGAATTTCGGGACTGGGTGGCAGGATTCATACTCTAAAAATATTGTGGGCTGTAAAAAAATTTTCATTTTTTTTTTTTTTTTTTTTTTTTGTGAAGTGACGATAGAGTTTCAGGACTGACTACCGTAATTTCTGGAAGAAACGCCGCAGGTGAAATTTCCGCGGTAATCGCGGTTAACATGTTAAACAGAAACACATTAATAAGCTGTATTAAGAAATCATAAAAATGAAATTATTAATCAGAAATTAATAAATAAATACAAAATTAATAATATTATTTAAATACCGTATTTTCGGGAATAAGCGCCGCGACGCATACGAGTTTAAAAGTAAAAATATGCTTAGTGCGGCGCAGCGGATACGGTGATTTTTTTTTCCTAACAGTACCGTAAAATACCGTTAATCCGCCCCTCCCCCAAACGTGACAAAAAATCATAAAATAATTAGAGAGGGGCGCTTACACGGGATTTTTCCACGATCGTTTCACAAAATTTTCAGGGATGAATCGTGAATCTTTGAATGAATCATGAATTTTGATAATTGAAGCAATACTTGAAGAAAAAAATTGGTTTAAAAAAACGTAAATTCTGTCGAAAAACGCAGAAAAAAGGAGAAATTTGTAAAAAAAAGCATGAAATCAATTAAAAAAATCTTTAAAGAAAAGCACATTTCATCAAAGATTCATGATTCATTCATTTCATCATGATTCATCACTGAATCTTTGGTACGGGAAAAAAAATCGAATTCAGAACAAATTTTCTGAAAGTTATAAAAGAAGGGGAGGGGAAATTCAGGAAATTCATTCGAAAATGCAATTTTCGTTTATTCCTAATCTAATGCGAAATTTGCGTAACTTTTTGCGGTCTTTTAATGAAAATTGACATTTTTTCGCGATATTTTGACGAAATCGAAATTAATTTGTTTTTGCAACCATTTGTCGGAATTTGCGATACATTTTATGTCCGAAATTTTGGAATTATGATCGATTTTTTTTTAATTTTCGGAAAAATTCAGAAAATTATCACGCTTGTTTGAAAAAAAAAATGCTCGTAAACGCCGCATCGGTAGAAACGCCTCATCGCTTGAAATTTCAGCTTAAAACACGTAAACGCCGCGGCGTTTCTTCCAGAAATTACGGTTACTATTTTCGTGATATTTTCCGCTATCGATTGACAAATCTCACAGTTTGCTCTTACGACAATTATACAAAGTTCATGAATGTTTTTCTGCATTTGACTAAAAAATTTTGTAATTTTTCTCACAAATTTTTCTTGCTTGCTCGTCTTACAAAATTTTGCAATTTTTTTTTCTCTGGAGACTAACTGACAAATTTCTCAATTTATTTCTCTCAACTGATTGACAAATTTAGCTATTTTATTCTGCGACTGATTGGCAAATTTTCACTTTTTGTTTTTGTGACATTCTGATGAAATTAACAATTATTTCCCTGTGTCCAGCTGAAAAATTTGTGTTTTGTCTTTGTTATTGGCTGACGAATTTTATGATATTTCTTTGTGACAGATTAACAAATTTCATGAAATTTTACTGTAATTGATTGACGAATTTCGCCATACTTTCCCACTGCCCAAGTTCCCTCAAAGTTCAAATTTTTTCAGACCGGTCGACAATTTTTAAAAATTTATTTTTGCCATGGTAGACAAAATCAGCGATATTTTTTCTATGACCGATTTACGTACTTTGCAATTTTTTTTCCTGTGCCGAAGCAAGAAATAACTAAAAAGGCAGTAATGGTCACTAGAATCTGAGCTAATTTTTCTTAATCTTTTAATGCAATTCTCGCAATATCTTTTCCATTTTCCACCCAATTTTCCTATTGGCTGTTGCCTAGGATCCTCTGTTTTCCTATTGGTCAAGAAACTTGTCGCTTGAATCCCCATCCTCCCTGTATATATATGAGCAAATTTCCACTATCTTTAGCACTGAGGAAGGTATGCTATATGCTACCGAAACCGGTATGCTTGGAATACGAATATTCTGGTGTTCTAACGTTGAAAATAATTTTATCTTTATAATATACAATCACCTAAGGAAATTGACAATAATCACCTACATGCATTATTCTTGCAAGCAAATTAAAAATAAATGCACATCAGATTTTACATAATTAAGAACAAAAATTAGATGAAAAAAGCATAACCAAGTATTTCCGATAATTTAAAGTGTTAGAAAAGGTACTCTGTTCTGTTTGTCAAAAGTGTAACCTATAAAAGGTTTTAAACCACACAAAATCGAATAAAATCTAAATTAAAAAATTCATTTAGCAACTCATTTATTAATTTCCCGTAACATTGAGCGCAAATTGAAAAATAGATATGATATATATGAGGCTTGGTTCTTTTCTTTTGATTTAATTTAAATTTTGAATAATTATCTTGAGTTGTTGATTTAAAATATTTCAGTGGAATTTTGTCATGTCGGTATAAATTGTAAAATTTTGTAAATGTGAAGTGTCATGTAAAAAATAATAGGGTTAAAAAAATATTTTTTCCCTCTCATATAGTTTAACTCCCCTGCATTTACAAATGTTACGTGGGAAACATTCTCCTCCTGGGAAAACCTGAAATTCAAGCTCTGATAATTAAAAAGATATAGTTTTTGAAAAATATATTTCAATACGTTTAAAATGTTATAATAGTGTGTGAAACACGTTTGCAATTTATTATTTGAGATGGCATTGTATAAAAAAGAAAAACATACATTTACCATAACTGAAAACATATTTAGCACCGGATATCCGAATCCGGCACACAAATCGGATACCGGATATCCGGTATCCGATACCCAGCAAAATCAGTATCCGGTGCATTCCTATTATACTACACTGAATATCATACTAAAATGTTCTCCAGAAAAAAAAAATTAAATTCCATATAATACTGTGTAATCCAGAATATTCTATTATCTGCACAATCTTTGGTCCTCACTTGTGTGGATTAAACAATTTTGACTGTTTCTCCAGACTGGGATTGGCAGAATTTCTTTAGACAATTGTTTGATAATAACATCTGATCTCTGCTTGAAACACATTAATGACAGGCCAAATATTGTTGTCAAGAGATTGTCTGAGGGAATTGTGTCGACCAGCAATTGGTCGATGTAGGTAGAGCATTAGCCAGACATCTTATATTTCAAAATTCTTCATTAAGTTGAAAGATTGTTAAAATAATTCTTAAATCAATACTTTCATCCATCACTAGGATTAAGTTTAAAATAATGAGTAATTATGGGAATGTACTTTAGGATCCATAATGCATCTAAAGGTGCTTCTTCTGCTATTTAATAATAGTTTGGTTTGGAATGACATAAACATAAAAGTACCCAAAAAAGTCAATTGACTTTATTCTCTACATTTATGTGTACAGTGTGGAACCATTTATCCGAAAACCAGTTAACCGGAAAACCAGTTATCCGGAATGATATTTCTAATAGACTGATGTTAGAATCTTTTTAGAAAAAAAATGTCATACACAATCAGTTTGACATATACATTGCTTGAAACAATTGTATAGTTTGATAACAGCATCTAGTATTTGAAATAGAAGCATATAATCATATTATACATTAATAAATAATATTATAAATGTTTTCATTTTTATGCCGAGAAAACAGAAGAATTTTTGTTCAAGGAGTTTCCATGAATTATCTTCTTTCAAACTCTAACAATTGATCTTACTTGCATCAGATTCTTGGTTCAAGTAATCTAATAATCAATTTAAAATTAGAAGTAATAGCACAACTATATATGTTTCACAAAACTTATCAAATGGATGCTGCTTTAATGCCCAACCAGTTATCCGAAATACATCTGACCCCAACCATTCCGGATAAATGGTTCTGTACTGTATTATAATATCTTTGTTATAAAATTGATTGGTAATGCAGAAGAGATAAAGAAAGTCAATAGGCTTCTTTTTCAGCAATTTCCTCTCTTTCAGTTTCTTAAGTGCAATCCTGTAATCCACTTTGGAGAAAAAAAAATTAATTATATGAAAATAATTAAATAAAATAATTTGTTGGGTTTGCATTGATATTGTAAAATAAAGTAGTAGATATTTATAATGCAAATCCATATCACACAATTCTCCATAAAACACACGATTTCTTAGATGTAAACAGCAAATTTTTTGGTGAAGAAGAGCCTGAATTCCTAGATAGTGAAAAAATTGCTACTGTCTAGAAATCCAAATTTAATTAATTAGTTCAATTTTATCTCATTAATTTAGAACTTTTTAATAAAAAAATCATTATTACAATAAAAGTTATTGAAAATGAAAAGTATAATGAATAATTTAGGTCCAGATATATATAAAACATTTTTGAAGAGCATATTTAACAAATTGTGGAATGATTTATATAATACACAAATTTATATTCCAGATAAGGAATGCTGTATAAAAATGCTCTAATATGTTTAGAGTTGTTTGAGACATATTTGGCAATATTTATGAGGGGAATTTAATGATGTATGAAGTGTGATCCATATACAGTAGACTCTCTTAAATCTGTATATAATTTACAAATGTAGACAATGAAACATCCAGTTCAGATGTAGGTGCAAAATTTGACTTTTTTTAGTTTTATATCAATTCCATACATTTTTTAATTTGTAATTTTTTTTAAGATTATTGAATTCATGTTTTTTCACGAAGAAAGAATAATTTATTTCTGAAAAAATCAAGATATTGCTGATACCATTGGTAATCACAATCTTACCAAATATATATTTATGTATTAATCAAGCTTTTTCAGTTATTAAGTCTGGCTAAACCTGAAATAAAGCTTCGTTATTTAATGATCCTGATGTGAATTAGTAATGTACCTTTATGAACCAAATTTCATTTAGAATAATAAATTAAATAATTTTAATTAAATAATTTAGAATAAACACATTTCATGTTTATAATTCATATTTAATTGTACATTACTGATTATTAACTTGACTTTTGATTCCTGGATTTTAAAAATTATCTAAATTTTTATTTTAGTTTCCTACTTATTTTAATATTTTATTATATTGTAAGCATTCGTTATACTT
The DNA here is from genome assembly GCA_964019185.1 of Maratus speculifer. NCBI lineage: Eukaryota > Metazoa > Arthropoda > Arachnida > Araneae > Salticidae > Maratus > Maratus speculifer. The sequence goes on along the minus strand of CAXHSM010000349.1, from coordinate 3,376,708 downwards.
TTGATTTCATTATTAATTACATTCAAATTACTTTAAAAAATATATAAACAAAGCAATGACCAGAAATACACAAAATTCTAAAATTAGCACAACCTCTGGTCCCAGCAGTTTGGATTTGAGGGAGTCTACTGCACATACATATGCACTTAGTGCAGGGGTGCACAACCTTTGGCCCGCGGGCCACAAAGATACCACTATTTTCATGCAGAATAACTTTCCTTATAACAATGACAGAAAATTTGCTATTAAATAAAACAAACGTCACTTTTCAAATAGTCTGGTGGTAAACAATTTTCAGGAAAAAAGGTTGTGCATCACTGACTTAGTGTATATTATACTTTGTGTGTGTACTCATTGCAAAACATTTACAAAAACATAAAAACATAGTGACAGAATTATTCAATAACTTTTTTAAAAGTAACACAGTTTTGCTATGCTTGACTCAAAAGGAGTAGGTATAAAATTAGTGTCTAATTTTACAGATAATTTCTTGTATCTTGTTGAAATATTTATTGATTTATTCACGCAAATAGAAAGACTGCATGTAATAAGTTTTTATCAGAGTTTTTATTCACCAAAAATAATTTTTGTCTTATTTAAAAATGTGTTGACATGTGCCCCGTCCATGTTCACAGCACATGTAAGGCACATGTGAACAAATTTAGAAGATTTTTAAAATGATGATATAAGTTAGAAATTCTTGATACTGCTGAGCCAAGCATTAAAGACCGGTCACGGGACTAACAGGTCTGAGTAAGGTGAGTCTATTCTTGATAATAGAATAAGAGGAAGTTTTCCCTATTATTGCTTTTGGGGGGAATAGAGAGAAATTTCGTCTCCCCTTAATGCTTTTATACCTTCCAAAAGGTCCATTATTTTGGCGGTATGCCAAAACAGGTCTTTGAACCTAGTCAAGCAATAAGTGCATTTAAAAATTTCACCAAAAGAACAAACAAAGTTTCATATAAACCAATTTTTATTCCAATATCTCATAATCATTTCGAGAAAAAATCAAAAATGTAAAAATCGTTCATTTAAGCTACCTCCATCTTCCCTACTCATGTATATTTTTATGTATTTATTGTACTTGTGAAATTAAAACATAGTATTATATTATAAAGGTAACTGTTATATGCACCTTAAAAAATATATAAAAATGAACAAATATATCTTTACATAATACGCTACAGAAAAAAGTTATTTAAAAAAAATTCCGGAAAATTAAAAATTATTCAATAAATAAATAAAAAAATATATATGTATACAGAATTATTTATCATCAATATTGTTGTGAAAAATCCTTTCAAATGTCGCACAAAATTTTTCATTAAAAAATAAATATTTTTTTGCCCACTGATGGTCAAAACAAATTTTGAATCAGGGAAGTTAAAACAGATATTATCCCTGAACCTAAGTTAAACCAATATAGAACCTTACTTTGTAGGTAATTGATTTGCTGTGCTGGTTTGCAAGATAACTTTTATATATATATATATATATATATATATATATATAAGAATTCAAAATGTATAAAATTCAGTTCAGCACATTAGTTTAAAAATTTTTATAAAAATTTTGAAAAAAAAAATTACCACTTGGTTATCCCTATGACCCATTTCGCCAAATTATACAAATTGCCAAACTAATAGCCAAGTTTTACATATTGACATGATTTTTATTTTAAATAACGGAAAAACAAATAATTAGTAGAAAAAAAATCACTTACTGACATTTAAATACGTGTATCGTATTTAATTTCACTGAATGCAACATTCACGATCATCCATTATTGGCATTTAATCTTATAGTTTAGCGATTGTTTTCTGGTCGACGGGATAACCAAGTTGTGCCGGAAAAAGGTATAACTCAAATGCTTGACAATATGAATGCATATAGAAAGTAGAGATAAAATAGAGTTGGGACTGGATGTATGGACACCCAAGAGGTAAAAGCCTTGTTTTGATATCTTTTAAGAATATGCTAAACAAGTAGGCGTAGCTAAAAAAGAAATCTAGTTGGATGTGGTAATCCCAAAACTTTCTTCTATCTCGCAGTTGAATCAGTTTTTGAATAAGTGAAATCTTTAGTAATATTTTATGTGCTGTGTACGACCATATTTACTTTTTATAGCCAGAAACAAACTGTAGAAAAAGAAAAATCTGTGAGTTATTCTATTTATTATTGTAACACTTTTTTTGTATAACAATTCATTTTTTATAAATAAAATTTTGAAGTTGTACAGATCGTTTTGAGATACCTTGTATATTATAATAAACTCTGATTAGATTTACTAACAGTTCTTTGGAACCAATTGTGTTTAGAATTATGGTACCACAGTACTTAAAAAACTGAATCAGGTGTGACAATCTCAAAATCTTCTTCTATCTAATACATGTTAATAGTTCCAGAAAAAAATAAACATAGCACCGTCACCGGTTAAGTAATTTACATTAAAATCTAATCAACACACGTTCTTTCAAGTTCGAACTGATTTTGAAATTTGATGGAAATCCGTGTATTGGTTATTTGAGATATAAACATCGCAGAAATCGAAAAAGAAACTGGACAGAAGTGCAACCTGTACAGCCATTTACTCAAAAAACTAAAGAATACTAATTTTATATTATGGACAAACTGAATTTAAAGTTTGGGGAAAATCCGTGTATTAGTTCTTAAGATATAGCTATTCCGATAATCATGAACAATGCCCCATCGCAGCGCCAACTAAAGAACGATTTACTCTAAAAACTAAAGATTAGTAATTTCTTATCATGAATCTGAAAATTCGTGAATTTGTTCCTGAGATAGAGCTGTTGTGACAATCGTGAATAATGCTGCATAGCAGCGCAACCTGTTGATCAGTTTTCTCCAAAAGCTAAAGAATATTAATTTATATTAAAAACTAACTGAATTTGAAGTTTCATGAAAACTCATGCATTAGTTCCTAAGATTGAGCTATTGCGATAATCATGAAATATGTTGCATAACAGCGCTACCTATTTCGAGATTTAAACCAAAACATAACCAGACCCATATTATATCAAGGACTAACGGAAACTGAAGTTATATGAAAATCCGACCATTAGTTCTTCAGAAATAGCTACTTTGGAAATCGTGAAAAAAGCACCATAACAGCAACACGTGTTGGGCGATATACACCAAAAGCTAATCAGATCCAGTTGATATCAAGATCTAACTGGATCTAAAGTTTTGCAAAATTCTGTGCATTTGTTATTGATCTCAACATAAAGCGCCCACAAAATCTATGTCACATTCAGAAAAACTGACAGGCAGACGCTTTGTAAAAACATGTTTTTAGAATCTCTGATGCCTAAAACGTACAGATCCGTCGAAAACCGGAATTCAAAAATTTTCACACATCCAATACTTATTTCTTGTAAAGATGGAAAAAATAAAATGACAAGCATTCAAAGAAATAAATTTGTAGTTTTTACCACTTAAGGTATAGGAGGGTCCCTATATGGGCTATGGCAGTGTCTAATATATCACATGCACACCTACGCATATGTACTTGCATCTATGAAAACCATTGTTAAGTCATATCTAAGAATGTATAATTTGATAATTCCATGCATGAATTTTGTACTGTTTAAGAAAAAGAAAATTGTAAAATCGGCTTCTTAATTCAAAGTTAAAACTTAGTGCAGTTTATTTTAAAATGGCTTGTTTATTATTTTTCTTTTTGTTTTTAGATTCAGTGGTAGATAAAACTGTTTTTCTTGAAACTCAGCGAGTCATTCCCTTGCATGAAAATAGCAACAATCTCTTCTTGCTGACGCCTTGAAGAAGGTCCTGTTTATCTTCTGAAATCAAGCTTAAATTCATTTGAGAAAATGTCATCGATTACAGAAGAAAATTTGTCTGTCAGTGAACAGCACATTGTTCCTCAAAGTGGGGATAAAGAAAAACATTCCTCCATTCATAGAGGGGAGAAATCTTTCAGTTGTGAAGCATGTTCCAAAACATTTTCTAAGAATACTTACTTAAGAAAGCATCTCTTGACGCATACAGGTAAAAAACCTTTTGTTTGTGAAACATGCTCTAAAGGATTTTCTCAGAATAGTTCTCTAAGATGCCATTACTTGACGCATACAGGTGAAAAACCTTTTATTTGTGAAATATGTTCAAAAGGATTTTCTCAGCATGGCAACTTAAGAACCCATCTTTTGATACATACAGGAGAAAAACCTTTTGTTTGTGAAATATGCCTTATAGGATTTTCCCGGAGTAGTACTTTGAGAAACCATATCTTGACTCATGCAGGAAAAAAAACTTTTATTTGTGAAGTATGTTCCAAAGGATTTTCTCAGAATAGTCATCTAAGATGCCATCTCTTGACGCATACAGGTGAAAAACCTTTTGTTTGTGAAATATGTTCCAAAGGATTTTCTCGGAAGGATGATTTAAGAAGGCATCTCTTGACTCATACAGGTGAAAAACCTTTTGTTTGTGGAATATGTTCCAAAGGATTTTCTGATAATAGTAATCTAAGAAGGCATCGCTTGACTCACACAGGAGAAAAACCTTTTGTTTGTGAACAATGTCCCATGGGATTTTCTGACAATAGTAGTCTAAGAAAGCACCGCTTGACTCATACAGGTGAAAAACCTTCTTTTGTTTGTGAAATATGTTCCAAAGGATTTTCTCGGAATAATGATTTTAGAAGGCATCGCTTGACTCATACAGGTGAAAAACCTTTTGTTTGTGAAATATGCTCCAAGGGATTTTCTGACAATAATAGTCTAAGAAGGCATCGCTTTACTCATACAGGTGAAAAACCTTTTGTTTGTGAAATATGTTCGAAAGGATTTTCTCTGAATTGTAACCTAAAAAGACATCTTTTGTCGCATACAGGATGAAATCCTTGTGTTTCTGAAATGTGTTCCAAAACATTTTCTGGACATTGTCACCAAGAAAGACATCTCGTGATTGATACAGAAGAAAATTTTTGTTTGTGCAATGTATTTTCCATTATCTGATAACCATTATTTAAAATAACTTTTGTCTCATACTAAATAGATACCTCTTAAAAATCTCTTGTACTTTTTTTAGAATTGAGTTTGAGCCCTGCATGTTTTTTTGCATTTACTGTTTTCATTTCTATTTATTTTTTTTAACATTTAGTTAATAAATTAAAAAAAATTCATAATTGTCCCGGTTGTCATTTTGATAAAAAGTAATGAACAACAGACTTGTTCATTAGTTTTCAGTAAATCTTTTTGATAGTTTTAATTTTTAGGTGCGTTCGTAATTATGCAAATATGTAGCACTTATTGTCGTTCAGTCCGTCTGTCTGTCCGCATATAACAACGCAAAAACTACCCAACCGAATCGTTTGAAATTTAAAATACATAATTATTACATAATTTTGTCGAGTCCTTTCAAGTTTTATGAAAATCAGATGCACAGATCAATTACAGGGACAATCAAAATTATTCCGTTTAATTACGGTCAATGGGGAAAAGTTTCAAATGCATTCTAATCGTGTCAAATTTAAAATACTTAATTATTACCTAATTTTGTCGAGTTATTTCAAATTTTATCAAAATCGGATGCATAGTTCAGTTACAGGGGCAATCAAAAGTATTCTGTTACATTACGGTCAATGGGGGAAAATATTTCAAATGTATTTTAATGGTGTTACACCCATTCGAACATAATAAAATGCATATGTATCTATAAAGTACATATTATATATACATCTCGCACAATCTGTGGTGCAAAAAACATTTGTTATTGATTTACAAGGCCACACAAAAGTATTCCATTACATAATGGTATAGGGAGAACATTATTTGATGAGCGATTTAATTACAATTCACTATTTACAATTTTATGAGATTGATATATGAGAGTGATATTTTAAAACTTTGTCATCATACGAACGCACCTCATTTGCTTAGCTTTACGTGCAATTTGCAACTTGTTGTTATTTTACTGTTAAGTAAACATGTGAATTACTTAACAGTAGTAACTATAGCAAAGGCTAAAGCCTTTGCTATAGCGAAGTTTGAATTATAAATAAGTTTGAAGGAAATTATAAATAAGATTGAATTATAAGGACGTTTGAAATATAAATTTGAATATAGCGATAGTTTGAAGTAACACTTTTAAAAAAAGAAGAAAAGTGTGCCAAAAATATTTTTTGTGAAAAAAAATATTTGTTAAATTTTCTCCTTGAAAAATTATCCAAGTATTTAAAAGAAGCGCATCTCATTATCATGTATTCTTTGCATCCATCATGAGCTGAGTAATTTTTTTATCATACAGCACGATACCCACATAGCATGTATGGTCACAGTGACGTCACTATGAGTCACTTTGGTCACATCACATCTGTTACCAAAATGTTACCATTCAGTGACGTCATTGTGACTGAGATGTGACTTTGTTAAAAATATTTAGAAAATTACAAAATTTTCTTTACAGTAAAAAATTCTTTTACTTTCTCTTAAAGTAAATAACATGTTTTTCAAAACATGTTTCTGGTAATTTAAATATCGTCGCTTTTTTCACAGTTTCGTCACAATTTTAATGTCAAAGTAGTCACAAATAACACATTTTTCACAAAGTGGTCACAATGTGACGTCACAAAAAAGCTCTAAAACGGCCATAACGACTTCACATTTTAATCACTGTGACTTCACATCGACGATCGATGGTCACAAAGTCACAATATGACTTCGCAACGACGTTGCAGTGACCAGGCACGTAGCCAGGGAGGGGGCTGAAGCCCGTCCCGAAAGTTTGAACAAAATACAACCTTTACAAAATTAACTCTATTATAATAAAATAAATTTTATTTGTCTTTATTTTTCATTACATTAAAATTAATTGAATTTTTAGCTGTAAAAATATCCATTTTATCAATTACAGTAATCCTTCATTATATCCAGGGATGCCACTTTTCCGCCAAAAGGCGGATTTCCGCTTTTTTTCATTTTTAAGAATTCGCGATTTTTGTTAAGCGATCACGAAATAAAATAACGATTTTCGTCGAACGATTGCGAAATAAAACAGCGATTTTCGCTAAAAGATCGCAAAATACAACAGCCTTTTTCGTCAAGCGATCGCGAAATATAACAGCGATTTTCGTTAAAAGATAGCGAAATATAACAGCGATTTTCGTTAAAAAGATCGAAAAAAAACCTCGGATATTTTCATCAGACGCCCGCGATATAAAGCAGCAATTTTCATCAAACGATCGCGAAACGAAACTGTGATTTTTGTGAAATGAATCGCAATGTGAAACGGCGATTTTCGTCAAAAAAGTCACGATATAAAACGGCGATTTCCGTCACAAGATCGCGATGTGAAACACCGATTTCTGTCACATGATCGCGAAATAAAACAGCAATTTTCGTCAAACGATCGCGAAACGAAACTGTGCTTTTTGTGAAACGATCGCAATGTGAAACGGCGATTTTTGTCAAAGGATCGCGATGTGGAACGATAATTTTCGTCAAATTATCATGATGTGAAACGGCCATTTTCGACGAACGATCGCTAAATAAAACGGCCATATTCGTCAAACGATCGCGATGTAAAACTGTGGTTTTTGTGAAACTATCGCAATGTGAAACGCCGATTTTCGTCAAACGATCGCGATGTGGAACGATGATTTTCGTCAAACGATCATGAAATAAAACAGCTATTTTCGTCCAAAAAAAATATCCTGCAAAATTTTGCTATGCACTCGTGGAATAATCATCGAATCTATTGCTGGGTTACTTGAATTGGTTTAAAATGATGCGATACATAAAATTCCTCACTGAACCTGCTGCTGGTTTACCTTAATTGATGTAAAATGCTGTGAACTAAAAAAAAAAATCAATTTTACTTACTCTTATAAATTAAAAGTTTACAACAAAAATAAAAGCTGTAATTCTTTATTTAGTTTATTATAAACAATAAAATTTACAAAATTCACACATAAATGTTGTGAAAAGTGTCGTAAATTTTACTTTACGCATAATTTCCTCTTTTTTGCTGTTTTCTGAGTGGCATCCCTGTATATCGGTCATTTGGATATATATTTTTTTTACATCGATATTTACCACAAAAAATATAAAGTTTTTTTAAAACGCAATTTTAACTAAGTGTAATTCCGTATCATTAATTTGACGAAGAAAAATTAGTATAGTACACATATGGCGTATTAACTTTAGAAGACAGATATAAAAAAAAATACTTGCATGTTATGATCTTCCTTAATTTTCTTTATCCACATGCATATAAACGAAACTTATGTGTACTATGAAATGGCGCAGCCAAGGGGGTGGTTTTTGGGTTGAAACCCCTCCCAGATCTAAGAAAAAGCGCTGTAATTGCCGTTTATATGAATCAAAACCAAACTTAATATTTAAATGTTTTGGCGTATTTCGGAATCCGCCGCTTTATTGAATCAGATTTCATTCAATAAAGTGATTCAATTAAAGGCTAAAATTCTACTTAAAACTCTGAAAGTGCATATTACATGCATTAGTTAAGTAAAAATTGGTCATTTGAACTAAATCACTTTTCTGAGACATCCTAAAAGAACGATGATTTCCTTTTATACAGATGCTCTTTGAGTTTAACTATTCGACAGTGAATATTCTATTTAGTACTAATTCTATTAACCGGTGATTTAAATAACCGACAATCAGCTTTATTAGAAACTCAAAACCCCCACTAGAACTGAATTCTGGCTGTGCCACAGGTACTATGTACCGAGCAATGCTAAAGTGTTTTGCAAGGAAGGGAGCCAAAAACTTTAATAGCCGCCTATAATGTAAAATCACATGAAAAAATATAATTTTAAAGTAAGCACCTTTGATAATGATGTTATAACTGTAAAACGCTTTTAATTAAAAAGAAACTATTAGAATGTATTTATGAAAAATAATGATGCGAAGAAAAACGACATGGTATCGAAAAACCTTCAAAAAACGCATCGGTGCTATCTCCCACTCTCTTCACTGAACAAATTTTCTGCGAATTATTTGCATGTGAATCTTTAATAGTAAGAAAATGTGTGTAAAGTAGTTGCTTTGGCTGGTTAATTTTCTTTGTATTTTGTAGAACTTTCAACTTCAGGGATGGTTACCTCTATGTAGGATATTTTTTTTTTAATTTTTCATAGTACTATCGGAGAGAGTTTTATATCCCGTCGGCACACGTTTTTGAATAAAATTTACACCAATTGTGAAGCCAATCTACAGATGTAGGCGGGTGTGCTAATGCTTTAGGGGGGCTATTTGTAAAATCAGGATAGAGATTTTGAATTGTGTCTAGGGACGAAGTAAAAATCTAAACACCAACACTGACTCAGTTTATAGCCAAACATTTAATTTAGTAATTGATGTGAAATGTATTCTGAGTTTTAAAAAAAACGAATTATATCAAATACAATTTCTGGATCTGACATAAACGTTTTCAGCCGCGAATTTAATGACGGAAAATACAGTATTTTGTCAAATGGCTAGATATGATGGAAAAAAAAAGGTTAATGATTGTTAATGGATTTTTTAAGTAACTAGAAAATATGATATGAAATGGCAAAAATAATTTTTCAGACATGTACTCTTTTCTTAAAATTGCAAAATCACAAAACAGTACCATGGAGGCACTAAATCTTGAACTGACTTACGTAAAGCCAATTCCAATAATATCAACTTTTTCTGGCCGCAAATCTTATTTGGAAATTAAAATTTACAATTGTTTGGATGTTAGTGTTTGACAACATTTGTTGTTAAACAAATTGACTTTGGTGGGGATTCGTCAAATACTCGTTATGAGCTTACAGCATGGCAAGCAACTCGATTCGTTATTGCTATCTAACTTAACTAGGTAGCGTAGTGGTCATAGCTTCGAACTTCAGACTGAAACGTCCCGGGTTCGATGCTTCACATCACCAAAGACCCACCGAGTGTATGCAGTGTACGCGCTCGTAAAATAGAGGGGTTCTGAAAGTCCTGTGGTTGGTCGTAGCAGTTACCATGAGTAATGATCTCTGGAGAAACTTTTCCTCTCCTTCAGAGACATATCGAAATTAAGGAGGTGGCGATGCTTCGTGCTGCTATCGATTGAGACTTTGGCGAACATCTTCCGGTGCAGAAGTCTGTCTTTCTAGCCCCTGGGTGCAGTTCAAAGAAAGCTCCAGCAACCCTCCTGCCCTTCAGGCACATGTCAACAACAACAATAACTTAACTTGAGATGACTTAGATGATGCCACAAAGATAAACATGTCTGGTTCAATTTTACTCTCCAAAAAACACATAGTTTTCCAATAACTGTAGGAAAGGAACAAAAATAAGAAAAATGGAAGAAAGATCCAAAAATAGTATTTTCTTTTCTTACATATTCCCAAACGTATTTATTGTAACCTTGTATTTTGTTTTTTCTCGAAAAAATAGGTACAGAAAGGACACAAAAAAACAAGAAGACTAGTTTCTACATGTTTTAGAAATTGGAAAAAACTAAATGTGTTTTCTTATGCAATTTTTATAACATATGCAATTAGATTACCACAAACCGATGTTATTTTAGCGAACAAAAAGTAAGATTTCTTTAGGAATACGGCAAATTAATATTTCATTGTTGAGTTTTCAAAGATCTTCAGGAAAAGAAGAAATCAGAACAGCTCTTGGACCAATACTTGAAACAATATTATTTTGTGCAAAGAAAAATATGCCACTTTGAGATTACCACGATTATGATCTTATAACGGTAGATAAATCGATATAAAAAAGACTGTTAGCTAAGAGTCTTTTAAATTTTGAGCAATGTCTGGAGAGAATTAATTGAAACGCGATATTATAAGAAATGTATTTACTTCACCCAAGGCATTTTGAATAAAATCACTCAAATATCCTCGGATACAGTTACCGAAGAATTTGTTATCAAACTAAATAACGTGATCTGTTTTGTTAGTACAAACAAAACGCGCACTTTAATTGCTAATGAAACTCAAGCGCAGAATAGCTTGACCTTTGCGTTAAATGTGTGGACTATTAAAAAAGTCACAAAACAAAATAATTAAAAAAATTCTTTTAGGTGTCATTCCAATAAATGTCTTCTCCGCCAAAAATTCAAGAAAAGTAATATTACAACATTGTGATTTATTTTGTCTTGACATATATAAATGCATCACAAAGGCGTATGGTGAAGCAGCTAATAAATCTGGTCTTAATAAATCTTAGCGGGGTCCATTCTAAAATTTTTCAGATTATCCAAAATTAGATAATTTCGTTTTGAAAGCCATGTGTTAAATCTTGCCTTGTCCAACAGCATGCTGATTCCTATAATCCGAAAGTGTCATGGACTTGTTAAAGCAGTGATACAAGTTTTTAAAAATCATTTAAAGGCAAATTTAGGGTTTCAAGAAGCAATTGCATAATATATCCCATTAAACAAAAGAAAAAGACTTCTCCGCATTGTGCTACAAAATTTATCGAGAGGCATGAAAGCATATTAACTTTTGTTGAGCTACGTATAATTGCATTAGCTCAGAAAATATTTTGAAAAACACTGATTTTCACGGATTCCCCATGGATTTGGGAGATTTCTTTGGAAGCTGGAGCTTTTTTGGCAGGCGGAAGAAGAATGGTTTTCTCATAAGCCTATATGTTTGTGAGAAAGTTTTCTGTCTGACAAAGTTATAGCGAGTTCTTCAAGAAAAATTTCATGACATGATATCGGCTGTAACTTATTAAAAATGTCTTAATTGTTTTACATAAATCTAGCGAAAAATGCAGTAGAAATCTTTTGCGAGATATTTTATTGTGCATCAAAACTTCAGAAAGACATCTTCCAAACTGAAATAAATATCCCAAGACAGATAATATTTAGATAATTATCATTAGATAATACCATTAGATAATATTTAGACAGACAAATTTTCAAAATACATCCGCTGAAGAGTATTACAATATCGCAGTCTTTATTCGCCGTGTAGAAAGTCTTATTGAAATTTTTCATGATAAAGTGTCAATGTAGCAAGTTGAAGCTGAATATGAATTAGGGTGCAAACAAATTTTTGACACCAACACAGAGGTCCTAAAAGTTTTAGTACTGCGTAATGTGACGATTTCAATAATATCAAACGCTTGTTCACAGTCTTGGTTGAAAACCCCGTAACAACAGTCAGTGCTGAAAGATCTTTTCCGACAATGAAAATAATTAAATCTTTGCTTCAAATCATTATGACCAATGAGAGATTGAGTCACTTTGCAATGATTTTCATTCATTGGGCCATTCCAGTACATCTTGATAAGTTAATCAGCACCATGGCTAAGAAGAAATTACGATGATTACTTCCGTTGTATTAGCAAATTTATTGTAACAAGAGTACTGCATTTATAATTATTATAATAAGAGATTATAAAATACAAGGTTGATTTTTATGATTAAATATTAGTTTTTCTTTGGAAAAAATAATGCGAAAGAAATTAATTTCATTTCGATCAATAATTTCAACACCTCGCACTCGCAATGACATGGATAAAAAATTAAATATGAAATACCGTAATTTCTGGAAGAAACGCCGCATCGCGGAAAATCACTCAAAAAATTTAGAAAATAGTCGTAAACGCCGCAGGTGAAATTTCCGCGGTAATCGCGGTTAACATGTTAAACAGAAACACATTAACAAACTGTATTAAGAAATCATAAAAATGAAATTATTAATCAGAAATTAATAAATAAATACAAAATTAATAATATTATTTAAATACCGTATTTTCGGGAATAAGCGCCGCGACGCATACGAGTTTAGAAGTAAAAATATGCTTAGTGCGGCGCAGCGGATACGGTGATTTTTTTTCCTAACAGTACCGTAAAATACCGTTAATCCGCCCCCCCCCCCCCAAAAAAAAGTAACGAAAAACCATAAAATAATTAGAGAGGGGCGCTTACACGGGGTTTTTCTACGATCGTTTCACAAAAGTCTCAGGAATGAATCGTGAATCTTTGAATGAATCATGAATTTTGATAATTGAAACAATACTTGAAAAAAAATTGGTTTAAAAAAAACGTAAATTCTGTCGAAAAAAGGAGAAATTTGTAAAAAAAAGCATGAAATCAATTTAAAAAATCTTTTAAAAAAAGCACATTTGATTAAAGATTTATGATTCATTCATTTCATCATGATTCATCACTGAATCTTTGGAACGGGGGAAAAAATCGGATTCAGAACAAATTTTCTGAAAGTTATAAAAGAAGGGGAGGGGGAAATTCAGGAAATTCATTCGAAAATGAAATTTTCGTTTATGCGAAATTTGCGTAACTTTTTGCTGTCTTTTAATGAAAATTGACATTTTTTCGCGATATTTTGACGAAATCGAAATTAATTTGTTTTTGCAACCATTTGTCGGAATTCGCGATACATTTTATGTCCGAAATTTTGGAATTATGATTGATTTTTTTTTAATTTTCGGAAAAATTCAGAAAAATATCACGCTTGTTTGAAAAAAAAATGCTCGTAAACGCCGCATCGGTAGAAACGCCGCATCGGTAGAAACGCCGCATCGCTTGAAATTTCAGTTTTAAACACGTAAACGCCGCGGCGTTTCTTCCAGAAATTACGGTATCTATATTTGATATGGTTATACAGTATCCTATGCACAAACACATTTTATGTTTGTTTAATATTTTTGCTGTAAATTATACAAATTATTTTTGTAAGATCAGAAAAAAAATATCAAGATTCAGCCCCTCCCGAAAGGAAATCCTGGCTACGGGCCTGGTTGGAAGTGCACAATAATTCATTCAATAACACTTTGATGACACAAAGTGTTGTAAGTGCACAGTAATACAGTAATTCATCATTATTAAAGTTCGGAAAAAGAATTCAGGATTGTCTTGGCGTAAAGATATATATTTTTAACTGAACAATTTTATTGCAATCCTGGTTTTTTTTTACAAAAATTACTTGTATTGATTCTTCTGCATTCTTTGATCTCTCAAAACTTGTCTTAATTTTTTGTCAACTTTTATATGAATCTGATATAGTTTTCAAACTTCAATATTATAGACTGCTTAATTTAATCGTAATCAATATAGTTGATGATTCTAATATCCAGGAAGGAAAAAAATAGCATTTTTTCATTCATTAAAATAAACAGATTAATTTATTAGTGATTGAAGTAGCTGGCAACCATCATTATGAACAACTCAAAACTAGGGTCGAATTCTAGCTATGCTGCTGCTAGATTTACATATTTTGAATTTCAGATATTCAATTTCTGCAAGTAGTTTTAGAAAAAAAAAAAAAATTGAATTCGCGAATTTTTTTTAATTTCGGTTTTTGACGCGTATTTACACGTTAAAGGGATAAGATATTAAAAAAAAAAAAAAAATTGGTTGCCTGTAAAGTCGGTATACGGGCGAAAGTTTTACGTGACAACGACTTTGAGTTGTAAAATAATTTTAATGTGAATATTCATTCGTATAGTAGGAAGAAGGATGAAATAATAGTAGCAATTTAAAACATTTATTTATACAAAGAATTATATTTAAAACATTAATTTATACAAAGAATCTCGCACTGAATTTCATATTAACAAAATTTTATTTTTACCTTTACACATACATACGTATTTATATACAAATATACATACAATAACTTGCAATACACTGTGTTTGTTAAACACATTTTACTTCATGTTTATTGATGTCAAATGTTGAATTTTGTAAACAGCATATTAAAGAATTTTTCAATGAGCAGAATATAACTAAAGTAAAATGGCTTTCACTAATCACATATCATTAGTTTTCCATAATATACCACCGAATTACGAAATAAACTACACTTATTTTCTTTGTACTTTATACTAATAACTAATACATAACGTATTTCGTCTTAGTTTGATACTATCTAAAATTCCTATTAAGCACCGCCCCTTCCTTGCAGCGAATTCACATTCACGTTCAGAAAATGGTCCCACAAGTGACCGGAAAAAGTTAAGAGAAAAGTGAGCGCGCATCGTGAGCGGAGCGTAACGTAACGTAACGCAGTTTCTTGAAGTGTCTCCCGGCAAACCAATTTACAAGACGTTGTCACGTCAAAAAAGTTAATAGTAAGAAATATCTATGTAAGAAATATATATACACAAATTTACAAATAAGGAAATTACTTAATGGCATGAAAGACTTTATTATACAAAAATTTAGAAATACATCATATAAAAGATACAAAATTTTGCAGAAAAAATAAAAATTTATAATCTAACAGTCACAATTAAACAAGACAAATGATAGCGTAACTCAATTACTTTCAAATAAAGTAAATAAGCAAATCGACTTTTGTTCCTTTTGCTAAGTATGGTGTAGAGGCAATACAAAGTAAAAAAAAAATGAATGAAATGTTTTAAAATACTTTCATGTGAAGTAAATAATCAAATTATATGTTGTTCTTTTTGCTAAAGAAGGGTGGAGACAAAATACAATAAGGCAGAAAAATAAATTTGCTATGCAATTGGTATCCAACCATTAAAAGAAGAGAGTAAATGAAGACATTTTATTATCTAACATCAATAGCAGTTAAATATTACCATTTTCACTACTATTGATACATACAAAATTTTCAGAGTTTAGACATATATATATAAGAAAAGCAAAATTTAAATATCAATAATTCAGTACTCAAACTACATAATTGCAATGCTTGGAGTAAGGCAATACAATTTGACATAAAAAGAAATTTGGTATCCAATTCTTAAATCTAGCTATTAAAAGAAAAAAAAAGAAAATACTTTATTATCTGACTCAATAGCAGTTAAGATTTTCCATTTCACATCTGTTGATTTTAACATTTTGCAGAAAAATTCAATTTTGCAGTTTCACAGCAACAATTAAATGAATGAAATGTTTTAAAATACTTCCATCTGAAGTAAATATTCAAATTAACTTTTGTTCTTTTTGCTATGGATAGTTGGAGACAAAATACAATGTGAGAGAAAAAATAAATTTGTTATGCAATTAAAATTTAACCATTAAAGGAAGGAGGGGGGGGGGAATTGAAGACATTTTATTATCTAACCTCAATAGCAGTTGAATTTTACTATTTCACTACTCTTGATACATATAAAATGTTCAGAGTTTAGACATATATATAAGAAAAGCAAAATTTAAATATCAATAATTTAGTGCTCAAACTAAATAATTGCAATGTTTGGAATGAGGAAATACAATTTGACAAAAAAAAAATTTCTATGAAAAAAAAAAAAAAAGATTTGAAGACCGTTTAAATTCAGTAACAGCAAATATTAACCATTTCACCATTGTTGATACATGAATTTTTTTTGTTTCACAGATACTTTATCCCAGAAAAGCGAAATGTAAATAAAAATAATTCAGTATTAAAATTACACAATTGCAATTTTTTACACAAATTTTTAAATTACCAGATTAATTGATTTAAACATAACTTAAATAGAATATATGCTATTTTCAAAAATATGTGCAGTCTGTGATGAATACCATAACAGATGTCTCATTTTGCAAACTTTAAATCATTTATTTACATCTTAAAATCTTATAACAATTTTATTATTATGAAAACTGCTCATACAAAATTGTTTTATGGAAACTAATACAATTTATGAAAAAATAATTTTAAACAATAATTTTAATTCTGTTACAAGTTTCCATTGTTTTCATTTTTGTACATTTGATCAGTAGTAGTTTTTTTAAAAACATCATTAAAGAGCTTTTCAATGGTGAAAGGGTTAAATTTATTTTGAAACAACTATTTACTGCAAATGATACTAGAAAACTCGGAGATTTTTGAGCATTCGCTGGCAGCTATTCACTAATAGCATTTGAATAGATCAGATGTCAATAAAGTACACCTTTATCATAAGACCAAATCCTTTATGCAGCAACTTCAAGTACAGAAATAATATACCTCAGCTTAAGAATGTCATTTAAAACATATAACTAAGTTATACCAGTAAACATTGGCACAACCAAGGAGATGGTTTTTGGGGTCAAAACCCCTCCTAGAGCTAAGAAAGATCGCTATAATTGTTGCTTATATGAATCAAAACCAAACAACATTTAAACGTTTTGGTGTATTTCAGAATCTGCCGCTTTGTTGAATCAGATTTCATTTAATAAAGTGTTTCAATTAAATGGGGAAAATTCAACTTAAAACTGTGAAAATGCATATTACATGGATTAATTAATAAGGTAAAAATTGGTTATTTGAGCTAAATTACTTTTCTGATGTTTATGGTAGCCGATTATCTGCATAAGGTATATAGGCCTTAGAAGAAGTGCTCTCTGTGGGGATTTTTCTAAGGGAACTTATATTTAAGCTAGGTTTGCCAAGGTTCAAAGAAAACCATAAAAACTGAATGGTTAGTCCAATGGGCACAATTGTGTTCAAACCCAGTACCTTATGTCTACCAGCTTCGAGAGCAGAACCTCTCAGCCACAGATAGGATATGAGAAAAAAAAGGAAAGCACTTTTTAAGGGAGGTTACAAAATAATTTAAATGGGGCTTACAATTGGGATTTTACGATAGTTTTTTGCAAACGACATTAGATATGTGCAGTGTATTAAGAGTATGTTACAACTGGAAGAAATTATTTGCAATGAAAGGTAAAAATTAAATTGTCATGTCTGATAAAAAATTTGTTTTCAACAATAAGCCTATTTTACAAAATTACAATCCATTTTATATTTATTTTTAAACATCTTAGTCCCACCAAATCTCATTTTTTTTTAAATAAAAAACTTTTCCATTAGTGTTTTTGAAATAAACTTGAAATGAAAAAACAATTACTTTAAATCTAATTAAGTATTGATCATGCTCATTTTACTGAAGCGTTAGCAAAATGTAAGGTGTAAATTGTATTTAGTACTTTTACATTTGCTTAATATAGTATTTTAAAGAAATACAGGGAATTTTTAAATTTGTTGCAATAATGTATTCAATGGTGGTCTTCTGAATTCTTAACACACTGTAGTTTCATTACTATAATATTTACCAGATACAAAATTTCAAAGGTCATTTAAAAAAAAAATGGGGAAGAGGCACAAGACAAATTCAGCATCTAGGCAGTTTTATTCAAAATGTAAGAAATCTCATGTAAAATCTAAAATAAAGCATTTTTTCTAAGAGGGTGTTTCACTTCTTTGTTTTGTTTTTTTGTTTGTTTTCTTTTGCATATGTTGAATTTGTAGATTTTTGGTCCTAAAGTGATTTCATGATAGATAATTCAGTTTCTTAATTTGACTATCAAATTTGTTTCAGATAATTATGACTGGATAAAAATGGTTACCTATTAGAAATTTATAGTATGCACCTTCAGGTACCCGTTCCATCACAAAGAGAATAATATTAAAATATATAAGTGAAATGTTAATCATTATAATGTAAAAAAGTCAGTATCTTTTTTCCTTGAAAAAAAACAAATATATAAATACAAATCAGACTAATTTTATGTCAAAGAAGTAAAACCTCCCTTAAAGAGATCTTGAAGACAATTTTTTCATGCTTCAGAAGCACAGAACCAAAGATTATAAAATGGATCTGGAATTAGAAGCCTCTCTGATGAACGATTAATTTTGGAATATCATAGAATTATAAAAACATAGTCCATGACTAAACACAGTGTCCAGAAAATTTGGGTAATTTTCTCCTTTGGTTGTGGATTGCCAGATGTATTAAGAGGTAATTGTGATATTGAAAGAAGAGAAAAACCTTGAAAATTAAGCAAGATATTAATTCTGAGCAACTGTTTTGTTGCAAATTTTAAAAAGTTAACTAAAATAAATTTAAAAAATGAATGAAAATATTGTGCAATTGATTATAAAATTTTAGTTCATTTTTATTATAATCAGAAAGAAAACAAAAAGAATTATTATTACACAATTATTATGATTATGCAATTATTATGCTGAAGCTAATTTCTATATTCTGTAGTCCTTTTATAATATTCATGAGAAGAAAAAAAAATAATAATTTCTGACATTAAGAAATACATTCGATGAAACCACCATAATCTGGGCAATTTTTTACAATCATCCTTGCATGTTAAAAAGAAATTGAGAGCAATTTAAAATGTATTCAAAAGTAAATCTTTCAAGTAATAAATCCAAATGGCCAATTTTTTTCTAATTGAAGGTGCAGTTAATATCTGAATAGTGTTACAGTAATTATTGTTTTCTCTCAATTAAAATATATACATACTTTCGTTTAAGTATTAAAAAAGATAATACTTGTTAAAATTTGAGGGCAAGCAAATTGAACATTTCATGAGAAAAATGCTTGAAATATTTATTAATAACTTTAAAATATAATAAGTAATTAAATTTTGATGAATGTAGTATATTGTATAAACTATTTTTACAGATTTAAGGCATTAAGTCAGTCTAACCTAGTCAATGAAGTGAAAGAATATTAAGAATTTAATTTACTACTATAATTAGGCTTTTTTTTCTTTTTAAATTAGAATTTTAACTAAAATTATTGTGGAAAGCATTTACTGTAACTTAATACAGTCTCAATTTTTCTTTTTGACAAAGAAACAAGATTTTTAAACAACATTTTTTGTCATTCTCTTTCTAAAACCTTAAACTTAATTCTTGCTAAAAGCTAATGCTTTTGATTAATATTTTCATTCATACATTCTTATTTACACTTTATATAATTATTAGAGTTTATATATGAAGTGCAAAAAGGAAAATCAAATTTCAATCTTCACCACTGTACCTTAAGAAATGGCCTGAAGATCCTCAGAAGATATTTCCTAAACATGAAAAATTCACAAAATCTGCTAAATTGCTGTTAATAAAATTAATATAAATAATAAAAAAAATTCAATTCAAGTTTTGTAGTCTATCATACTTTTAAAAGATTTGAGCATGAAAATTATTTCTATTACTAACTTTACATAGACATGTACACTACTAGAAAACCACACTCTTAAGAGTTATTGATAAAATCATATTGTTATTTTCATCACCACAGCAAATAAAAAAAAATAAATAAAAAAAGAATAAATAAATATATATATGTATATATAGATTTAACAAAATGTGACTTGATATGAATTTAGGATTTTTTGAAAATATTTGTGAAATATAAGAATAACAAAATATTCAAGATAAATTATTTGTCAAATACACTTATTGACTTAAATGAAGGGTGAAAAATGAGAAAAAGAAGGCAAAATAATAGAAGATTTAGATGATTATTTATTGTTTCTATAAAATAAGAGATTCAAAGAAAAAAAATCAAAACATTAAAGCAATTAAATTATAAAATGGTTAAGAAACATGCAAAATTTTGGAGGAATATGAATTTTGAAGAATAGTCTGCATAATTTAAAATAATATTTTCCCATTAATTGATTTAATTTTTTATTTTGCTTTAATTTATCGGCAGCACTCTTGAGATAAGATTTTGTTTGATTTAAAGTTTTGCTGTGGGAAAATAAACGAATATTAAAATATTTATCAGCAACAGCCCGAATCAAATGAATTGTGTGGTTCTCAAATGGTGATGTGTCATGCATATGTACATCAAGTGCAGGAAATAGATTTTCATTTTCAAAGCTCCTTAAAGTGGCTACTACTAAAACTTGCCTTGAAATTTTTGTTATGTGTGTTTCTTTATTTACAGCAATTTTGAAAATTTGTTCGCATCTTTTGCATATTCTGAAAACGTCTACTGAAGGATATTTCAAGCCACCTCTATCCTTTTTATCAATGAGAGAATATTGGTGAACTGAAATATTATTTGAAAGCACTGAAACACAGTGAATGCATTTTATGCTCCCACCCAATTGCCTAACAATAAATCCAGCAATATATTCGACAGCTGTTGAAGCAAATTCGCTCAAATTCTCAGAACACTATATAATCATGTCCAGTTTCCATGACTTGGTCTGGAATTAAGAAATCAGTATCATCAAGAAGCTTCCTATCAGAAGAAGAATTTATAATCTTTATGGAATCTCTGCTACTTATGTTTAAAATTGTAATTTCTTCAAGACCTAAACAATTGGAATTATCAGAATGCCTTATTTCAGATTTCATTAGGTTTATCCTATATGCAGATGTAAAGTGCCTAGCTGTTGGATTAGTGTTATGCCCACAATGTGTTCTTATTTTTGAGAAGAACATTTCCAAATGATCTTGATTAAATTTGTACATTGGTAAATATTTTAATGGTGGAACTTCACTTTTAACTAATGTCGTATACAAATGAATCGCACTTTTTATGCAAATTAAGCAGCCTAAGAAACCAGTTTTTCTTTGCGAATTCAATATTGATTCACCATGTCTAGAAACTTTTAAGCCTGCTATATAATCATATATCTTGTTCAAACGTGGAATGATTACATCAGCATTATTTTCACTTAAAGGATTTTTAAGTATCTGGTCGTGAGCTATGTTTCTAGAATTCAATATATCAAATAAATCATTGATACTTCTGATGAATTCAACAGTTCCTGAACCTTCAAATCCATCAAAACCTGCTTCACGACATATTTCAATGCTAGTAGCAACAGATGAACTAAATAATTGCGATGCCAGTTTGACTTTCATCTTTTGTGCATAAAAATTAACATGCTGTTGTGTCAATTTATTTCCCAATTTTAAATCTGCATGTACCTGTTGTTCTTGTAATTTTGTTACATATTCCCACAATATAAAATTATTGTTCTGATCTACAGCATATTTTTTTTCTCCTATAGTGTTTCGCACAAGCTTCAACATGTTGCAAGGGTCTAACATAAATGCAACATCATCAGCGTCTGGTACAGGATGCTTAAAAGTCGTTTTCATGTTGTCAACATCAAAAACACATCCCAATTCTCTTGCTGTGTTTAAATTTGATGATAATCTATCACAAGTCAAAGAGACAACTTTGATCTTAGTATCATGCAGAAGTATGAGACACTGTTTAATAAGATTACATCTTTGATCTGTATTAAGCCCATCAATTAAAAAATAACCAACAGGTATTTCCCAGCTACAGTTGATGCTGACAACCATAAAAACAAATACATTTTTGCAGTGGGAAGATTGTCGTGCTGTGTTCCAATGCCAAATCCACCAACAAACCCATGATGCTTCTGACCATCCCATTCTGTATGAGGACGTATGGCCATTTCATGGAGCAAACAATAGTTTATGGAGTGTTTTTAGCAGTATGTCCTAGAACAGTAAAAGACTCGTCTGTGAAACCAGGCAGTGCACCAATTTGTTTATACCATCCTGCTATGGTCTTCTGATGAGGAAAAGCTTTATTAAATGTTTTTCTGATATACTCATATGCTGCTGGTGAATAATAAAGAAGCGTTAAAGCGAAAGCTCTTAATTCAGGTGAGTATTCTTTCGGTGGTGTACGATCAGTAACAGTGCAAATTTGTCTCAAGAAATTCTTTGTTTTGTCCTGCTACTGAATTTAATTGATCAGTAGCATACTGATCTGCAAATCTTTCATTCTTCATGTTATTAACAAATAAATTCAATTCTTCAATTTTTTTTTCCTGTTTTTTTTATAATTTCCTCTTGCTGCTTTATTTTCTTTTTCACTTCGACCATTTAATTAGAAGTCCATTCTAATTTCCTTTTTAAGTGCATGTTTTCATTAGATATAGTATTATAAGCACGCTTCATGAATTCATGTTCCAAAATGGGAGGATATTATTCCTGTAAGAGAAATATAAAAAAATCAATAATATTTGAGCATTAAGCATGTTGAAAATCTCACCAAAGTGATTCACATAATTAAACTCTAGTAAAACATTTACCAACTATAGGGAAAATTCACACATTTAAACACAGTTTAACCTGCATGTGCCACCCTTCCCTTTTCATTCAAAAGCTTTCTTTTGGTATCCCAATCCCATTGCAAAATTTAATGAAAATGTAAGAAATATTAGATGCCATAGTGAATTATTCAGAATTTGATAAAACAGCATCGCTACAGAAATTATGATAAAAGGCTCCTTAATCTTCTCCTATCTTTATCAGACCCTTTTCCTTCATTAACTTTATACACGTGGCATCTTTCAGTGTATTATCTTCCTTGTAAAACACAACTATCCAGCTTATTAATACCTATATTTTTGAGAGAAAAATATTAAGATTGTACAATCTTGTCCTATTATTGTGTTAAAAATCCTATTTGTATCTTGTATCAAAGTTTACACGCCAAAAGATAATAAAAGTAGATGACAATAGTAAAAATCGAATTTTGTAAAAAACATGTTATATGTGTTTTGCCACAGTTAAAAATTAGTTTAAATAATGTTTTATTTGAATTTTATGCCAAAATTTACTGAAAAAGCTAAAAATATTACCGTAAAATACCGTTAATCCGCCCCCCCCCAAACGTGACGAAAAATCGTACAATTGTTAGAGGGGGGCGCTTACACGATATTTTTTCTGCGGTCGTTCAACAAAATTTGGAGGAATGAATCATGATGAAATGAATGAGTCGTTGAATGAATCATGAATTTTGGTACTTGAAAAAAATTGGTTAAAAAAAAAAACGTAAATTCTGTCAAAAAAACACAGAAGAAAGGAGAAATTTGTAAAAAAAAGCCAAAACAAGCATGAAATCAATTAAAACATATCGAAAAAACGCACATTTCATCAGAGATTCATGATTCATTCATTTCATAATGATTCATACTATTCTCAATCGCCTTTTGAGAATGGGGAGGGAGGGTGCTTTCTCAGGATTTTTTGAAAATTTCAAATTCTTTATAAAGTGGGGAGGGGGCGTTTGATCGGGAAGGGCGTATTAACGGGATTTTACGGTAGACGTTAATAAAGAATATTCAGGTTTGTAAAGTTTCACTATGAAGTAAATACTCCCCTTCCGACAGAGGCATACACTTTCTGATAATTTGAATAATATATTTTTTAAATACCTCCAATTAAAAGTAAATCATAGGGAAAATCATATTTCACAACTCACCATTGATATATCAATTGAATCCTTTGCTGGCATTGTGTCCAACATATCACTACTGCCATTCAATGATTGTTCCTGTGATTGACAAAAAGATTTATAACAGTTATTTAAAAATAAATATTTGATACAGTTATTAAACATTCACTCATTGTCATGTCATTTAATAGTGCATTCAAATAGATGAACCATAAAAATTTCTGATATTCGAAATTCCAACAAAATACATAAAATGCTTGAATTAACAGTATTAATCAATTAAAATATGCAGACATATTCAAAAATATAGTTTGGAGGTGAAAAAAAAAATGTAATTAAACCCTGCACCCTCCCCATAAAGGAAACAAAAAATATCATTCAATTGAAAATTATGTCTTCAACACTAGTGATCTACTAGATAATCTACAACTTTGGATATCCATATTTGAAGCATCTGAAAATCACTTTTTGTCAAAAACTCATTGATTGTAATGCATATGCTTCTTGAAATAAAAATATTAATTATAACAGTAGTACACTTATAGAAACATCAGTTATGAAAATACAAAGTTTCAGCTCATTGTGCTTTTTTTTTTTTTTTTTTTTTTTTGGTTACAAATCATATTATACAATCTCTTTTTCAACAATTAGAAATGAACTTTATTTAAGTCTTATGTCAAAACATACTGAAAAAGATGAAAATATTCAATGTTAATATTTAAAAATTCAGAGATTTGAAAAAATTCATTAGAAAATAACCCCCTCTCCCGACAGAGACACTAAAATGATTTCAATAATGCATCTTTAAATACCTTCAATAAGAAGCAAATAGTATGGTAAATACTTCAAAACTCAGCACTGATATATCAATTGACTTCTTTGCTGGCATTGTGTCCAACAAAATACTCCCATTGAACGATTGTTCTTGTGAAAAACAGAAGGATTAGTAACACATTTTTTGAAAGGAAAATTAATTAAGCAATTTCTTATTGTTATCATATTTGGTAACGCATAAAAATAGATTACCCATAAAATTTTCTTCCATTTGAAACTCCAACAGAATATATAAAATGCTTGAATTAAAAGTATTGATTGCCCCCCCCCCCCCTCCACACAAACTTTCATCAATACATTTTTTAAATACCTCCAATGAGATGTAAATAGTTAGAAAAATTATCACATTACAATTCACGATTGCTATATCAATTGACTGGTTTGCTTGCATTATTGTTAATGAAATATAATTCAATGATTGTTCCTGAGAAAGACAAATGAAAGTATTAATAACACAGTTACTTTAAAAAAAAAAGTAATTGATACATTAATTAAGCATTTTCTTATTGTCATCACATTTGGCATTGTATTAAAAATGATTAATTATAAAAAATTTCTGATATTCAAAACTCCAACAGAATACTGTAGTTTTCTTTAAATCTGCACAGCTTCAGACCAGTGGTTGTTCGGATTATAAAATTTAGCAGATTTGTGATCATGTGCTTGTTTACATTTTTTAAAAAGTGATTTGAATTGGAATAATTAATGTAATTGAAATCACTAAAAAAAGATGAAAATATTTAATGTTAATAATGGAAATTCAGAGTTTTGTAAATTTTCATCATGAAGTAAGTACCCCTCACCTGACAGAGATATTTAAAGACAATTTCAATAATGCATTTTTAAATATCTTCAATAAGAAAATTATATTACACAACTCACCATTGATATATCAATTAAGTCCTTTTCTGGCATTGTATCCTTTGGAATATTTCTGTCATTGAATGATTGTTCCTGAAAAAGACAAAAATATTAATAACTGAGTTATTTAAAAAAGATACCCTAATTAAGCAGATTTTTATTGTCATCATATTTGGCATCACATAAAAAGAGATTAATCATAAAATGTTTGTGATATTTGAAACTTCAACAGAATATATAAAATGCTTAAATTAAGAGTGATTGTTTAAAATCCCCCTCCCCCCTCTACACATACACTTTCAGACAATTCCACCAATACATTTTTAAATACCTTCAATAAGAAGTAAATATTGTATAAATATATGTTATATATAATTGTTCAATAAGAAGTAAATATAGTAGGAAAAATTAAACACCACAACTCACCACTGCCATATCAATTGAATGGTTTGCTGGTATTGTTGTAGATGAAATTGAATTCAACGATTGTTCCTGAGAAAGACAAATGAAAGTATTAATAACACAGTTACTTTAAAAAACATACATATTTGATACATTAATTAAGCATTTTCTTATTGTCATCACATTTGGTATTGTATTAAAAATGATTAACCTTAACAATAAAAAATTTCTGATATTAGAATAATTTGATAACTGTAATTGCCTGATATTTAGTATTTTAAACTATCCATGCAAAATAAAATACAGGATCTTCTGATAATTATATTGATTGAGACATACAGTTAATGCTTATCACAAATATTTTATTAGTTATTGGTATCCTAATTGTTAAATTTATTTGAAAATAATATTTTGTTTCATTAGAATGTTTCTATTAAATCCTGATTCTAAATACAGGCATAAAAAACATTTTTTATGGGGTATCCATTACTGGGCTTCTGATATTGCTGATATCACTAGTAATCTCAATCTTTTTGCCAAATTTATTTATGTATTAATCTTTTTAATCATTAAGTCTGGCTAAACACTGAAATAAAACTGCCTTATTTTATGATTTTGATATAAATTAGTAGTGTACTTGTATGGGGCAAATTTTATTAAATAATATATATATACAGTAGAACCTCGAAAATCCGGAACCGTCGGGACCGCGGCGATTCCGGATTTTCGATTTTTCCGGATTTTGGAGGTTTATTAAAAAATCTTTTTTTTATGGCTATATAATACCGTAAAATCCCGTTAATCCGGTCTTCCTGATCAAACGCCCCCTCCCCACTTTATAAAGAATTTGAAATTTTAAAAAATCCCGAGAAAGCGCCCTCACTCCCGATTCTCAAAGGCGATTGAGAGTGAGACGAATCATTATGAAATGAATGAATCATGAATCTTTGATGAAATGTGCGTTTTTTCAAGATTTTTTAATTGATTTCAAGCTTTTTTTGGCCTTCTTTTTTTACAAATTTCTCCGTTTTTTGTGCCTTTTTTTCGACAGAATTTACGTTTTTTTTTTAAAAAAAACCAAATTTTTTCAAGTATAAAAATTCATGATTAATTCAACGATTCATTCATTTCATCATGATTCATTATTGTAAATTTTGTTGAACGCTTTTTAACTTTTTAATTTTTGTAATAATAAAGTCTTTTATTAACGGCAAGTCATTACAATATTAACCAGAATATATCTATATATATTTTTTTAGTATACTTATCAGAATTTAACTGCAGTTGATGAAAACTACAGCTATGTCTTATTTTAAAAATTAATAAAACTGAAATCGGAAAAATGTCCGGATTTTAGAGATTTCCGGAATTTAGAGGTCCGGATTTTCGAGGTTCAACTGTATATGAAACAGGGTTGGGTTCTTGACACGACAGTGTAAAATTTGCGTTTTTACCGGTTTATTCCATTAAAAACCTATTGTTTTCAATTTTCCTCTAATTTGTAGTGCGAGTGTAGCATACAATGCATTTCTAAAGTGAATTTTGATTGTTGTTCTTGTTATTATTCACATTTGTAAATTTATTTAAAAGAAAAGCATTTCTTAAATGTGAAAATTTTAAAAATACTGAGTAAAAAGAAAAAACAACATTTTGCATAATCTACTATATTATATATTCTACTAATTGCAATGGTCATTAATATTAAAAGATAACAATAGATTACCGTAAAATACCGTTAATCCGCCCTTCCCGATCAAACGCCCCCTCCCCACTTTATAAAGAATTTGAAATTTTCAAAAAATCCCGAGAAAGCGCCCTCCCACCTGATTTTCAAAGGCGATTGAGAGCGAGATCAATCATTTTGAAATGAACGAATCATGAATCTTTGATGAAATGCGCGTTTTTTCAAGATTTTTTAATTGATTTCATGCTTGTTTTGGCTTTTTTTTACTAATTTCTTTTTTTTTTCTGCGTTTTTTCGACAGAATTTACGTTTAAAAAAGAAAAAAACCCAAATTTTTTCAAGTATAAATATTTATGATTCATTCAACGATTCATTCATTTTATGATGATTCATTCCTGTAAATTTTGTTGAAGGATCGCGAAAAAATCCCGTGTAAGCGCCCTCCCCTAACTATTGTACGATTTTTCTTTTCGTTTGGGGGGGCGGATTAACGGTATTTTACGGTATTATAGTTATTAAAAAGCACTCAATTTACATTTTTTATAAAATACATTCAAATTATTTTAGAGATGCAAGAGTGCTTGCTGAGTTAAATGGCATGACAACAGATGCCAAGCATGGACTGGTCATTGAATAAATTTGAATATTTTTAGATATAATATTTTAAAAATGCCTATCTTATGCATTTCATAAATGCAATTAAATGGTGATTTTCATTTTCACTTTAATAAGCAGAATTTTAATTTTGAAATTAATAAAATTTTAAACTGTAAGACCGGATATCAAGTGAAAGCTCTTAGATTTAAAATTTAACACGACAAAACAAGATGTAAGAAAAATTTGAATAAAATAATTTATGTATTTATATACCATAGTTTTTATTTAACTGTAACTTATGAATTTTGCAGATTATTCCAGCTCTTATATTTTTAGAAGTAAATTTTTACCAAATAGTCATGAAATATTTTTTAAATCAAAATTTATTAAAGCTACTATAAAGTCAAACTATTTATGTCCTGTTTATATTTTATTTAAAATTATTTAAGTAATAGTTAAACATTTAAAGTGAATTGAAAGAAATAACTTATGGGTTTTAAAATTTCTTCAAAAAGTCTAAATTTTTAGACTATGCCAAATAACTTAGGATTATTATATGGATTTTGTAACAGAGATTATATACATGCTAGTATTCTAATGCAATTATTTATTTTTTTCTTGGATGGATAAATACACTTTAAAGTTTTTATGATATTGAAAACTTCATGAATAACAACTTAATACTAAAAGTAAATTGAAAATTAATAATAATTATATTAAAAAAAATATCAACATTTAAATCTTGGAAGCTGTTATATAGATGCATAAGCATTTTTCAAGAATTCATTTCAAGAATAGATTTTTAAATATTTATCATATGCATTTTAGTAATAAATATTTTTCACTACTCACCACCAGTACACCTGTTGAAAGCTTCTTTGATGGCACTGCATCATCCGTCAAATAGGTGCAGAAAGGTGAACTTCTTACAATTTGGTCTTTTGTAAAATGCTTCGAGCACACAACTGCTGTCTTGTCTGGCATCCAGTTTTCAATACCAATTGCAGAAATCCACTTAGCTTTCCTTGTTTCATTTTTTGGAAATCTGTGAGTAGTAAAAAATTCATTTGTAAAAGTCAATAGAAAAAAAGAAAATTAAAAAACTGAATACAGATATGCTACTATATTAAATAAATATATAAATTATGTGTGCCACTAATGGACATCCTTAAGTAACTTCTTTAAATATTTTTTTAATTATTATAACATTTTTAAAAATTAATAGTTATATACATTATAGAGTTCCGTTCTGAAATCTTCTGGGAGGGACATCTTACAGCTCCAGGGAAGAATTTCCCTCCCAGGCAACCCTCTGAAATCGGCACTGAAGATTCCTGTTACCACAATTGTGATTCTTATAATGTTTTGAAAAAATAAGCACTGCACAAAGCCCCTTTTTATGGGAGGGAAAAGGATAGCACAGGATTACACACAGCCATAAACAGTTTATGATCAATACATTCATTTGTATATTTTTTTGAAAAGTAATAAGAAATTCAAAATTTTCGCATTTCCCTAACTTTGAAGGTATTGTGGGTATTCATGTTGCTACATTTTGTGCACATTTTACTAATATTAGCTTTTATATTCAAAATTCTGATAAGTATACTTTAAAATATAGATAATTTTACAACAATGAACCGATTATTAGAGCAGATTACTTTCACAATCATTAATTTAATTTCACTGACAAAGAAATATTTATTTTGTCTTCTAAAGGCACAATTAAATCATAAATAAACAAAAAAAATACTTTTATGTCTCATGTTGGAAAGGTGGGTCTATTTATATTATTATTTTGTAAAAATAAATAGCTATTAAGATTATTTTTTCAAAATAGAAACACAGATATAAAAATATATATGTATATATTCAGAAAAAGAACCAAATTTCTAGTCATTATTACATAACTACTACAAAATTTTTTTATAATCAAACATATTAAATTTATTTAAGCAATAATATTATATTGGTTACATGTATTGAATCATAAATATACACAAATCATATATACGAGTCATATCTTCAATGCACATTAAATCCACATCAGCATTAACACTTTGAGGGCTTAGCTGGTATTTAATTATTTAAAAAACATTCAGTAATTCTTTCAATTTTAAATATATATGCACATCTCGCTTTAAATAATTAAATGACAAAGCTAACTTATAATTAAATTTACGCAAATCATTTTACCAACCAGCATTCAAAAAGAGATATATTAAATTAAGTATAACAAATCAGAATCTTTTAGATTTTCTTAAGCTCATTTACTGTGCAGTTGGTATTACACTTTTCCTTAATTAGATTATAAATTTTAAATTAAAATTAATCGCTTTGAAGTATGGTTCAAATAGAAGAAAATAGAACAGATAAAAGATATTTTTTATTGAAAATAAAACCATGCACGTGTAAAGTTAAAAAAATATTAGTTTAATAAAACAATATAAATAAATACTTACGGATGAAACGTTAATCGTGGTTCCTTCTTCTTGTGCTTTGAACTGCTGCACTCTTTAAAAATGCAAGCCATGATAATTAAAAAGAAATTAAAAGCGAAAGCGTAAGTACAAGTTTGATGACAGTCACGATGACAATGACAGAATGACATGCAAAAATCGACCAAAAATCAGCCAAGACCGTCTGCTAACTTTTCGAATTTGCGAAGGTTACCATGTTTTGAAGCAATTGCGTCATCATAGAATGGGCAGGGGAGCGGTGATAGTATCCCGACTGCATTTTCAGAAATCATCACATTTTGAGCACCAGTCTTGGCGAATTGGAGAAAGCGAGAACGTTCAGCTAGCTGCATCGCCAAACACAAAATAAACTAAGTTCAAATGTGTCATAAACAGGGCTCGAAATGTACCGGAGCAAACCGGAACGATGTTCCGGTTCGTGAAATTATGTAAAATATCGTTCCGGTTCGTGAAATTGTGCTAAATATCGTTCCGGTTCGTGAAATTGTGCTAAATATCGTCCAAAAAATGGCTCTTACGCGTCCCACAGAACGTGTAATTTCGTCAAAAATTTGCGAAAAAAAGTCAAATTTCACTAAAAAAGCGCGAAATAACGACTAATTTCCGGTAAAATTCGTGAAAAAATGGTTATTTTCGTCCAAAAATCGCAATAAAAAGGCAGATTTTATCAAAAGATTTCTGGAAAAACGGCAAATTTCGTCCGAAAATCGCAATAAAATGGAAAATTCTGTCAAAATATTTGCGAAAAACGGCTAATTTTGCCAAAAATTCGCGAAAAAAAACGCAAAATTTGTCAAAATATCCCGAAAAGACGGCAGATTTCGTCAAAAGATGGCGAAAAAAATGCAAATTTCGTCAAAGAGACACACACACAAAAAAAAATTTGATGCCAGAAGTGAATTTTTCAGTTCTAAAAACTAATTTTCCTGCTTCAAAATTGTGCTTTTAATGCTCAAAAAACGGATTTTTACAGCTTCACAATCAAGGCGTGTGGAAGAGAAAATTGCACCCGGGGCATAATTAGAATTTGAGGCCTCTCCCTCTCCCAACTTTTTCTTGTGACAGCTCAAAAATGTCGTTTGTGATATGAATTTGGCACCCCCTAAATTTCCGTGCCCGGGGCGACCTCCTCCTTCTCTCCCCCCTCCCCCCTGTTCACAATCATCTTTTCATTGTCCAAAACTTTATAAATGTGAATCCTGAAATCACCCGTTTATGAAACAAAAAGATCCCTGTATTCAACAAAAGTATTCTTTTTTTTTATGTCTTTTTCAATAAATCAGGCTCGCCCTTTAACAATCTTTTAACAAAATCGGCCGTTTTTTCGCAATCTTTTAACAAAAATTGCCGTTTTTTCGCGAACTTTTAACAATAATTGCCTTTTTTGCGATTTCACGAAATTTGTCGTTTTTTAGTGATTTTTTAGAGAATTTGCCAGTTTTTTGCAATCTTTTTAGAACATCTGCTGCTTTTTGCGATCTTTTAACAAAATCGACCATTTTTTCGCGATCTTTTAGCAAAATTTAGAATTTTTTTCTCTTTGTTCAATTTTTTGGCGAAATTTTTTTTTCTTTCTCGATTTTTTGACGAATTTTCTGCTTTTTCACGATTTTTGAACCGCTAGATTCTAGGTTCAACTGTATAAAAGTGCCCTGAAAATGTAAAAACTGCTCTTTTCAGAACAATAGCGCCTTGCCCATTTTAAAACCTGGGGGAAACTCTGGAAAAAGTAACAAAAATGATTGCAAAACAGATGAAGCTACTCCACCAGCCAAAAAGCAGAAATTGAATCTAGAAGAAAATGTACCAAGTGAAATTGTTGAATTGCTTTTTTGACTTTTTGAGAGAAGAAAAACTAAAACGATTGAAAGATAATAATACTTGGTTAATTGTAGACAATGGTGGATTAGGTTGTTTAATCTGCAGAAAAGTAAAAGATTTAAGAGTGATAGAAATTTAAAACTTTCGAAAGTATGGCAAAATTGTTCTATCACGCCAAGTGGTAAGGCAGGCTCGGTACAATCCAGTTTGAAAAAAAAGATATACGAACACAAAAACATTGATGCACATAAAAAAGCTGCAGAAATTTTTGAAAAATCAGCTAAAAAAGAAATTGATAACCACATTGAAAATATGAACAAACCGCAATTTTCGAATACAGAAAAGCTTTTTAGGACTGTGTATAAAATTGTGAAACAACAAAGACCATTTGTCGATCTTCCAATTGAATTTGGTTTGCAGAGATTAAATGGGATATCAATGGGAAATATTTTGCACTCTGCTAAAACATGTGCAGAAATTGCACTACATATTGCATGTGAAATATAATTTAATCTTTTATCTTTTTGTTTACATTCAGTTCTTCTGTTCCTTTCAATGAACTTACATCTAATCTTAAACTTTAGTTACTAAATAAATATGACAGTCCACACACATATTTAAACTTTTTTATTTTAATCTTTTGTTATAATGGAGATGGAATTGTTTACATACCGTATGTTGTTACCGGCAAAATAAAAAAAAAAAAAAACCTTTTTAAACTTAAATAGCTGAATAAATGTGAGTCTCCACATCCAGACTTTTAAAATTTAATTTTTTGATATAATGGAGATGGAAGCAGGCGAAATTTTGGCCTTACGCGGACCGTTTACATTCCGCATGCTGTTTTCCAGCAAAAGGAAAAAAAAATCGGCGTTTTTTGTATCGCAAACATATTATTTCACATGTATATAGCATATTCTGTTCAATGTAACCTTTAAAAATTGATTTTGTCAAGTTAAAAATAAATTTAGCTATACTTTGAAAAAAAAAATTGTCAAATTTTTTTTTGAAAAATAGCGTTCCGGTTCGTGAAATTTTCCATTGTAATTTTGGAATAGCGTTCCGGTTCGTGAAATTTTCCATTTCGAGCCCTGGTCATAAAACATATGATTAATAGAATTATATTTATTACAAGCGAATATTTACTACTGTTTTTAATTAACTTTTCAATTTCTTCGAACATAGCGAGTTAAGGAAATAATATTTTTGAATTGAGAGAAAAAAGAAAAAAAAAACTATGATTAGATGTTCTGTGAAATTTAAAGCATTTTAATCTGAAAAAGCTCTTTGTTTTAAACTGTTTTAATCGTAAACAACGGTGAATAACATATTCATTATAAAGAAGAAATGTGTTTAAATTATTCAATGAAACTTGCTTTATAAAAGTACATTGCTAATTTACATCAAAATCATGAAATAAGGAAGTTTTATATCAGGTTCTTAATCATCAGGAGACTTAATAACCAAAAAAGTTCATTAATACATAAATATTTCGTAAGAACATTGTGATTACCAATGATAGGAGTAATATGTTGATTTTTTTTCAGAAATTTATTATTCTATTTTGAAAAAACATGAATTCTGTAATATTAACAAAAATTACTAATAAAAAAATATATATGGAAACCATATAAAACTAAAAAAGTCAAATTTTGTCCGTATATGTGAACTGAATATCTCATTGTTTACATTGGTAAATTATGTGCAGATTTCAAAATTGCGGATTTGAGGGAATCTACTGTAACAGTCAAAGTTCTATAATCTGCACACATTGTGTCCAAAGGCTGTGCGGATTATGGAATATTGTGGATTATAGAATATTATGGATTATACATCATTTATTATTCCTATACAGCATTTCAAATATTTAATCAGTATAATATAAAAGGATAAATATGAAATCTAATAATTAATTTAATATGCTATCTCAAAAAATGCCTTTTTAAAGTTATTTTATTAAAAAATTTATAGATATGTACATTTAAATAAAAACAATTACATATGTTCTGTAATGCTGCAATCCATTTTTTACTCTTAATAAAATAAAAGAGTTATATTAAAAAAATGAATGTTTTTTTGTGATTTTCTTTCAATTCTTTTGTTATTTTTTTAAAAAAATCATTTTTGGATCACGACTTTGTAAATTTTCTAAATTGTTTATTTCACTGTTTACATTTGTAAAATAACACGAATTATAGAAAATTGTGGATTATGGGTGTGCAGATTATCGATCTTTGACTGTATATGCACAAAAGTCTAGAGTGTGTCACTAAAATATGAGAGTGGATTCAGCATTCAAAATCCTTGGTGAACCACTACGATTCTGTTCACAACCTTAACAATAATGAAAATATTTTCATGAGATTTGAGTCATATTAATTTTGCTTGCTTGAAATATGGGTCAATCCATGTAAAATCATCCAGACCATGTTGCTCAATATTTTTGATTTTTTTAAAATTCTTTACCAGTTAATTTATTGTTCTTTAACCCATTCGCGACGGCGCGCGCATTTCAAAGTGCGCATCTGAGGATGGAGCGAGGAAATTCGATTTCCTCTTCAGGGCCGAAGGATTTTGCGAAGCTAAGCCTAACTCTTGTAATATGTTCTTTAAAAAATTATAAAAAATTCATTTTTCCATGTAACCTTTTGAAATAAATATGCATGGAATTAGTCATCATTATGTATATTCACACAAAAATTGAGTTTTTTCTCCGATATTTTAATATAAAAATTACTTTTTAAACGTATGTATTACCTATTTTAGCTACTTTTGTAGGTTGCAAAATTATCACAATATGATCAGTAAGAACCAATAATCAATTTGAAACAATATGATCACAAAATACCTACGTAACTTTAATATAGCAACATTTGAAACATTTTCCTCAAATAAAAAATAATTTTGATAAAACAAACAGTTTTGCTTCTAAATAATTTGAAATGCATTCCTTATACAAAATAAGCGTTTTAAAGAATCCGATTTATTAACAAATAAGAATAATTAATGGAACATGCAAGCACCTTCTGCATGTTAGTTTTTATTACTTATTATATAAACATACAGGCAAAATAAATTTTTTAAAATGTTTCCTTAAAAATATTAAAGAATTCAAAAATTACATATAATCAATCATAAAATATTTATTTAATAAAAACTATTGGATACAATTGGTTTATTGGATAGGAATAAACTATTTGGATTACTATATATAAATAGTAAGTAAAAAGTGAATAAAACTAAACTTTAAAATAAAATATGCATTTCTATAAAGTTGTTAAATATAAGGATAAATATAGTAATATATGTTAAAACAAAATATCAAATAAAGATTATTTGATAATAAGGATTAAACTTAAATGCTGAATTAAAATACATTAATCAAAGAATTGTTGATGTTCAAATATCTTTATTTATATCTTATGTATTAAAAATTATTTAAAATTATAAATAAACTTATGAAATTAAAAAGTATTGAATAATAATTAATAATAATACATGAAACTAAATGGCAATTTTAAATTTACTGATAAAAAATACCATTAATATTAAAAGTATTTTTGGAATTGGAAATATATTTATAATCAAGCATCAAATAATGCATCAAATAAATCTATTAATTTATAATATCTAAAACTTAATATTAAATCGAAATATGCATGCTAATGTACGCGCTTATTCATCAAAATATTCAGAATTTAATGATTGTGTTGGAAACTCTAAAAAATTTTGCTTTCTTAAAATTCCCTTTTTTTTTTTACATTTTAATGAGTTTGAGAAGCGCGATACTTAAATAGAGATAATTCAATTTAAAATGAATTAGTTTGAAACGATGCATAATAGTCTAAAAAGTTAAAAAAATAATCAAGTATCTCACGATTGAAAACTTTCTTTTTATTCTGTCCTTTCTTTTCTTCTTCTTCTTCTTTTTTTTTTTATTATTACGGCTTAAAAGAATTTGCCGCAACAAAACAAAGCTTAAAATGGAGTCACTGTTTTATGCTCAAACAACCAATCCCAAAATTTCAGAGCTCGATAATCACAAGGATTTATATACAAGTAAGCAGTTTGGAACAATAACGAAAAAAAAAACCTTAGGAAACATTTATTTGTCGATCTAAGTTATTTTCAGACCAGATAAGAAGGGGGAAAACGAAAAATAGAAACGCACAGAAGGCTTACTCAGAGGTGAAAGTGCATGAAGCATTATATACTCCTTAGCTCATTCACCCTTTTTCTCTTTCCAAATAGTGTAGAACATTTTGCCATAAATAAAAAATAAAGTTTAAATAGAACTGTAAAAGATTTATGATAGAAAAGAGAATACGTTATAAAGACTTCAGAGAAAAAAAATAAATACATCATATGATAAAATCATATTTTCTTTTTACTGCAGTATTTTTTGTGAAAAATTAAATTAATTTTTATTTTTAAAAAAATCATATACTGATTCCACTTTTTTTTCTATGTTTGGATGGAATGTATTCTTCTCTAATATAAAGTCAAATACGATTACGATAAACATTTTATACGTTATATTCTTTATAGTAAAACGTTCCAGACTGACGGCACGAATACTTGCCGCTCGTCCCGGAGGGGTTAACCGCAAACTTTTCCTTCTGAAGTTCAGTAGCATTATTTCTAATAAAGAAAAATAAAGTTTTACTAGACGCGTAAAAAGATTTATGAAACACAAAGACGTGATGAAAAAATAATCTTTTTCCCATTATAGTATTTCCATAAAAAATTAAATTCGCGTGGATTAAGAAAAAAAAATGTTTTCATTAGTTTTTCTAGTTTGAAGGAGAAGTCTTCTTCCTTAATATACATTCAAATAGAATTGGGATAAATTTTTTATATGCTAAACTGTGAAAAACAAAACGTTCCGTTTGATCGGCATGAATGGTAGTCTCGCGGGATGTGAGTACAAACAGCGCCGGCATGAATGGTAGTCTCGCGGGATCTGAGTACAATCGGTGCCGGCATATATAGTGGTCGCTCGTCCCCAAGGGGTTAAGGAGTTTAAAACAAGGATTAAAAAATTTTTTAAACCTTTTGAATTTTTTTTTTGGCATCCATTTTTTTGTCATGTCACAAGCGGTTTTTCATGAAAATAGTACTTTACAGAATCCTTTATAACTTTTTTATTTCTAAACGTATCAAAATGATTTAAAAACCATTATACAGTCAAGGATCTATAATCCGCGGACCCATAATCTGCAATTTTCCATAATCCGCGTTACTTTACGAATGTAAACAATGAAATAAACAGTTAAGAAAATTTACAAATTCGTTATCAAAAAATGATGTTTTTTAAACAAATAATAAAATAATTAATAAAAATCATAATAAAACATGTATTTTTTAAAAATTTACTCTTTTATTTTATTACAGTTGAACCTCGAAAATCCGGGACCATGGCGATTCCGGATTTTCGAATTTTTCGGATTTTGGAGGTTTATTAAAAAATCCTTTTTTATGGCTACCGTAAAATACAGTTAAT
This sequence comes from Maratus speculifer, assembly GCA_964019185.1. Lineage (NCBI taxonomy): Eukaryota > Metazoa > Arthropoda > Arachnida > Araneae > Salticidae > Maratus > Maratus speculifer. The sequence goes on along the minus strand of CAXHSM010000349.1, from coordinate 3,338,602 downwards.
CCGCCCCCCCCCCCCCAAACGTGACGAAAAATCGTATAATAATTAGAGAGGGTCCGCTTAAACGGGATTTTTCCGCGACCGTTTCCCCAATATTTGCACTGATGAATCATGATAAAATGAATGAATCATGAATTTTGATACTTGAAGCAATACTTGAAAAAAAATTGCGTTTTTTTTTTTTTTAAAAAAAAGGTAAATTCTGTCAAAAAAGCATAAAAAAGGAGAAATTTGTAAAAAAAAAAAAAAGCATGAAATTTGAAAAATCTAAAAAAAACGCACATTTCATCAAAGATTCATGATTTATTCATTTCATCATGATTCAACCGTTCTCAAACGATCCGTTTTCAGTGATTTTTTTGAGAGAGAGGGCGTCTTCTCGGGATTTTTTGAAAATTTCAAATCTTTTATAAAGTGGGGAGGGGGCGTTTGATCGGGAAGGGCGGATTAACGGGATTTTACGGTAGTTATCAAAATTTAACTGCAATTGATGAGAATTACAAATATGTCTTATTTTAAAAATTAATAAAACTGAAATCAGAAAAATGTCCGGATTTTAGAGATTTCCGGAATTTGGAGGTCCGGATTTTCGAGGTTCAACTGTAACAGTAAAAAACTAAACTGTATTATGGAACGCACCTAAGCTTACTGAACGTTCGAAATGCCGACTTTTCATTCGTAGCTATTTCAGTTTGTGTAAGTTCAGAAGAGTAAATAACCAATGAATACGCTCTATTTTGTGTGCGTCGCTCGTCCTAGCAGTAACACAGCACCAACTGAGAACTAGATATTATGGGTTGGGAAGGTCGAATCAATGTAATCAATTATAGTGATAGATTGCCGAGGTTTCGCGAACGTCACGAAAGACAAACGGGAATCTTCAACTACAGGCGAACTCTGATTTATTTCTCAAGATCCGATCTTTCTGGAAACTAAACTTTAGCCGTGGAGTTCTTTTTTTCATTCTATTTACGTTCTTAATTTGGCAACAAGCACAGTTAATGAGTTGAAGTTTATGTATTACGACTCATGTGTCGTCTAGTATTGATTTTACTTTTTACTCTAATGCATATGCAAGGTGCAAAATGAATAACGGAGAGCATAGTAATGATGCTTCAAGTTCTTCAGCAGCTAAAAGATCCCACCTATCGCTCATCTACTTTTTTAATATAACTCTTTTATTTATTAACATTAACAACAAAATGTATTACGGAACATATGTAATTATTTTTATCATTTTATAACAGTAAAATGACTTTAAAATGCATTTTTTCAGATTACTTATTAAATTAATTACTAGATTTCATATTTATCTTTCCATATTATACTGATTATAAAGTTAAAATGCTGTCTAAAAATAATAAAATGACGCATAATCCTATATACTCTACAATCCGCAAAATTCCATAATCCGCATAACCTTTAGCCCCAGCTTGTGCGGATTATAGATCTTTGACTGTACATGCCTAGACTAGGTTGCATTTCAATGTTTTTAAATGATTTTTTTCTTGCATTAGATAGCTGAGATCGATCTAAATGCGTGATTTTTTTTTCAATTTTGGTTTCAAATATTTTTTATGAGGATGTTTTTGCTTTCCAAACCTGTTCCAAAAATTAAAGCGTTCTCATAAAAAAATCACTAAACAAAATCAAAATAGTTTAGTTAAAAGCGGCCTGCATCCAGATCGATGTGAACAATACCAATGCAAACAAAAAATATTAAAAATATTTCCTTGATATATTAATAAATTCCTTCCATAGGCGAACTGTTATTTTCATTTGAATGAAATAGCCTCTTAAGACCGGATTCTGTTATAGGCAGGTTATTTTTTTCACATTTACTATATTTTAACCTAGCTACATTTTAATAAGCCTACAAATGTACTATACATTGTAAAGAAAAAGTTAATATTTAGTTGTAAAATAATGATAATTTAAAGATGTAGGTATGAATTTTTTAAAAAGGTTTTTTTTTTTTTTTTTTTTTTTTTTTTTTGTGTGTGTGTTATGAGAAATTTAGTGATCTTTAAATGGACATGCCGACAGAATGATTTTCATAGAAAGTGGGTCAAAACTAGATTAAATTTAGGGCCGTTAAAAACTAGAAAAAGGATACGAATTTCTGTTCTATACGGAAAAAATAAGTTAGAACTGGAAGAGATTTTAGGAAAAAATATGGTCCTTGCCTGGACATTTTTATCAATTTGAATAAGTTGTAATGTTTGCAATTTTTATTTTTTTCAGGCAAAAGCAAAGCTTTGTAAAACCTGCCTGGACAAGATCAGTAGGCGGCTGAAGAAATTTGCATTTCAGACGGGTTTACAGCTTAGCAGTTATTATTATTGGGAATACATTTTGTTACAGCCATGATTTTTTTTTCTATTCAAGCTGGATTCTGTTTCATACATTTTCTGTGTGTGCAAGCTTTTAATGACTCCTTTTGACTAGTTTTGTTTTCACAAAGAGAGGTAAATACGGGATCGGAAACAAGTTGAATGTGAGATAGACTGTTATCTTTGCAGGTATATACGTGATTATAGCATTTCATTGTATAAGAAAAGATTTCGTTATAAAGTAAAAAATAAAGTAAAAATAATTTTGCATGGACAAAATGCTCAACTACTAGAGACAGATTTAACATTAAGATGCAAATCATACAGTTATAATTCTCACTAGGGAACGTTCCCAGGTGAAAGTTGTAGATTTGGACGAATGTGATATCAACAGAAAGATCTCATCATGTACATTAAAAAGTGCAAAGGAAGTACCCGTCCGAATCCAACCGTTTTCGAGATATCAGCACTTGAAATGGGAATGAATAAATAAATGAATTGACTGGCAGATATATAAATTGTTCGCAGGTTAAACCAGTCTAAGAAAAACATTCCATTTTACACGTTTTATACACATACAGTTTATCCATTACGCCACGCCACACATTTGGCGAAAATTTTGCATAGAAGAAAGTGTTGGAAATAACAACAAAGAAAAAAAATGGAAAAACTCTTCGAATGCAGCCATAGGCGGAAACTTCGTAGAATGCGAAGTGCCTGTCTACAAGAGGGTAAATAAGTGGCAATGTGTGGGTATAAAGGATTTTGCTTGTAGCTCGGGAAAAGGTATTGGCAGGAGGATTAAAAACAACGGAAAGAAATTTTTAACTTCCGAACTATTTATATACCTTCCTGTCAATTTATTTATTTATTCATTCACATTTCAAGTACTGATATCTCGAAAACGATTGGATTCGGACGGATAGTTCTATTGTAATTTTTAACGTAAGTGACGAGATCTTTCGTTTGATATCACATTTGTCTAAATCCACAATTTACACCTGGGAAGGTTCTCTATTCAGTTGAAAAATTCATTTTCCCAAAATTATTAAGGATTAGAATCCTGAATGCATTGGGTTAGGGTTGTCCGCAGCCCAAACTCGAAAATCATACTTGAAGTCATTTTAAATGGCTGTAATCAGCAAGGGAATCACCAGGGATTGAGCCCCTCCCCCAAAATTTTATCTTGGTGTATCAAAAATGGCAAAAAATGCACGCTATAAAAAAGTTTCTGCCCAAGTATCATCGTTTTATTACGAGGGGGAGTCCGAAAATAAGTTTACCGTATTTTCGGGCGTAAGCGCCGCGGCGCATACGAGTTTAAAAGTTAAAATTATGCTTAATGCGGCGCTTCTGCCGGGGCGGCGGATACGATATATTTTTTTCCTTGCAGCGATATTCATTACAGAAGTGATTCTGATCGTAATTTTTCTGAAAATTTTGAAAAGTCAATCATCAGGAAGAAAATGCGAATCATAAAAATATCGCGAATTTCGACAAATGATAGCCTAATTTCTGTCAATCATTCGCAGAAAAAGCAAGAATTTTATCAAAGGATCGGGAGAAAAAACACGACTTTTATCAAAGGTTCGCGGGAAAAGCTCAAATATGTAAAAAGAAAAAAATGTGTATTTCATGAAAGGGTCATTTGAAAAACTACAATTTTATTATCGTAAAATCTCGTTAATTCACCCAATCAAGCGCTAGTCCCCACTATAAAAAAATCACTGAAAAAACCCCGCTAATTTCGACACAGAATCACGATAAATAACTGCAAATTTATTGAAAGGATCGCAAAAAAATCATGAATTTCGCCGATGTATCGCTAAAAAGCCCGCATTTCGACGAAAAAATGCCGTAAAAACGCAAAATATGTCAAAAAATCTAAAAAAACACACAAATTATGTCAAAAGGTCGAGGAAAAATCGTGAGTTTCTCAAAGGATCGCCAAAAGAATTGTCAAAAAAATTGTAAGAAAAAACGCAAATATGTCGTATCTAAAAATAAACGGTAGAAAATTGTAAATTCAGGCGAAAAAACGTAGAAAAAAAAGAGAAATTTGGAAAAAAAGCATGAAATCTATTAAAAAATCTCGGAAAAACGAACATTTCATCAAAGATTCATGATTCATTCCTTTCATCATGATTCATACCGTCCTCAAAGGCGAATGAGAACGGGATTAATCATGATGAAATGAATGCATCATGAATGTTCGATGAAATGTGTGTTTGTTCGAGATTTTTTTAATAGATTTCATTCTTTTTATGCTTTTTTTTTACAAATTTCTCCTTTTTTCTGCGTTTTTTCGACAGAAATTACGTTTTTTAAAGAAGAACGCAATTTTTTTAAGTATCAAAATTCATGATTCATTCAATTAATCATGATTCCTCCCTTGCTCATCCCCATAAAAAACGCAAATTTTTTCAAGTATCGCGAAAAAACTCTGCAAATTCGTCAAGTATCGTGATAATAAAACCCTGCAAATTTCGTCAAATATCGCGATAAAACCCTGCAAACCTCGTTATAAACTATAAAAACGTATTAAAGATCGCGAAAAAAAGGCTGCACGAATTCAAATTTAATTTTATCATAAAAAATATGCAAAATATGCTAAATTTAAAATTGGATTTATATTACAAATGTTAAAAAAATCGCGAAAAAACACTGAATATAACGCAGTATTTAACATATTGATGTATTTTCGTAAGTGCGGCGCTTACGGCAGTGCGGCGCTTCTGATGAATATTTGTTTTATTTTAATGCATTTCTGGAGGTGCGGCGCATACGCCCGAAAATACGGTACTTTTTCGACTATGGTCAGAGTTGTGTATGAAAGTCAGAAAATAGAATGAGCCATTAAAGATAAGACGTATCTTTATTTTTCCCCATAACTACCAAGACATTGAAACATTTGTATGGAAAAGACGTTTAATGGCTTGTCCAAATGCAAAACCTTGTTGTTTTCATGGTGTTTGCAGCTTATCGAGTGGTATAACGATATTCTCAATGTGCTTGGTACCTATACTGACAAATAAAATTGTTCCGTATCTTTCATGTCTCAGTATATTGTTTGGCGTTTATACACAACACCACCCTCCACAGATTCAAGGAAAAACTTATTTTCGGATTTCCCCTCGTATTTTGTTTCATATCTTCGTCATATTTTTTTCATTTATACTTTTAAGCGATCCTGTAGAATAAATTTTTCCATTAAACGAAGAAAATGACATTCGAATGGCAATAGTGCCAAATTCTTGGGACGAAAATAACTTCATGAACTTTCTCATTTCTTTCCCCTTTCCTTGCTTGATAAACAGACATCCTTGACCTGAGGGTACTGTCAAGAGACTGTGTCCTAGTGGTTGCATTACATTAAGGTGCGGAGACACACAACTACTTTTTGCGGTTTGACGTTGGCGTGATTTATGTTCGCAGGCGGCGCGTTTTATGTAGAATGAATGATCTTTCCGTTTCAAGGCAAGAAAACTTAAATCCAAATGTAGGACAGGTATCTTTCTCTTAAGAAAGAATGAGATAGCTATCTCCTGAACCGTCTCGACAGATATCAGTGTACATCCTTGTTAATGAATAATAAGCAATTTTTGCGTAGCATATTGTAGCAGAATGCATAATAGAGTAAATGCATATCAATTTCATTCTAATTGAAAGGCTATAATACTATTAATATGAACTTGAAACATGTTTTCCCATTATCTGTACTGTAATGGAAAACTTTAATAAAACTTCCCTGCAATTAAACTATACATTACAATTTCATAAAATTTGAAGAGACTCGACAAAATTATTTAATATTTCAAAGTATCCAGTTGAATCGTTTTTGCTCTCTTATGTGTAGACGGACAGACCGACTGAATGACGACTATAGGCGCTACGTATTTATATAGTTACGAAGCAAGAAAATAAGACTGATTTCAACCCCAATGTTATTGATGTTACCTGAAGGTATGGTCAAGCTTGGGTCCGAAGGAGGGTGAAGATATTCAGCAGCGTATCTAGACTCATCATTTCGGAAGGTCGGAAGGGGGCTGAGGTACAGTAAAAATTCCTGAGAGGAAATCACAAAAACATTTTCACTTTAAAAAGGTTTTTATACAAGCAGGTAACGCGTACCGATCCTGCTAAAATGGAATTGCATGGGACTGGATTTTCGTTTTAAGCAGGTTTCCGTCTTAACTAATATAATTTTTACGGCGTGTAAAGAAAGACTGTGTATGTCTGAAACTTGGCTGAAATTTTTATTCTGTGGTCTCTGCGAAAAAACACTTTTTAAAGTGAAAACCTTCCTAAAACAGAACATTTTTCTAGTTCCTTTTAAATTCCATCTTAACAGATTGCATTACCTTTTGATAAACTTTCGTAATAAAATTTTGTTTTCCAGAAATTTCAGAAGGGGCTGCAGCCCCATCAGTCCACTTCCTGATTTCGCCACTAGTTACATTGCATTATTTAGAACTGCAAACGGTCCCCTTCAAGGTCAACTGAAATATCACTGAAACGGGCTATGTAGCTCATTTTCCCTTTCATTTTTCATTTTTTAAGGCAGCCAAATTCACCCTATGCATCTGATGTGTATGTAAACAGATGATGTATTTATCACAAATTATCGTTTGCACAGAAAACTTTACATTTTGAAATAATTAGGTATATCTTGGTTGCTAGGCGGTACCGCCAGTAGAAAATTAAATAGCATTTTATCAAACACTAACCCCTTCCACCACCCAGTCTTTGTTCTATATCAAGTCAATAGAAAAAAATTATGTCTGGGAACAACAAATTTTGTCCATTTTTAATGAAATGTAAAAAAAAAAAAAAAAAAAAAAAAATGTACCGAGCCCATTCCGGGCCAGATTAAAAAAAAAACAATTTAAAATATACCGTCAATGTTCTATTATCCGCACAAGTTGGGGCCAAAGGTCGTGTGGATTATGGAATATTGCAGATTATAGAGCATTATCGATTACACATCATTTTATTATTCCTAGATGGTGTTTTAATTGTATAATCAGTATTATATGAAATTTAAAAATTAATTTAATAGGCTATCTCAAAGATGCCTTTTTAAGTTATTTTATTAAAAATATTATGCGCATTTAAATAAAAATAATTACATAGATTCTGCAATACACTTTGCTTTTTACTGTTAATAAAATAAAAGGGTTATAGTTAAAAAATAAACATTTTATTATGATTTTTTTTTCATTTTTTTTTTATTATTTGTTCTCAAAAATTCGTTTTTGGATCACAAATTTGTAAATTTTCTTTTCTGTTTATTTCATTGTTTACATTTGTAAAGTAACGCGAATTATAGAAAATTGAAGATTATGGGTGTGCGGGTTATAGAGCTTCAACTGTACTAGCCTCCTTCAAAGCCTAATCCTAGGTGCGCCACTGACCCTCTCCCCCAAGTTTTTACCTAGGTGTATCAAAAATGGCATAAAATGCCCGCTATAAAATAAGTTTCAATACAATCATCTTTGTCTTATTATTTTGTTTCATCTCTTCGTCCTATTTTTGCATTTGTTCTTTTAATAGATGCAGTAAAGTAACTCATTCTATTAAAGGAAGAAAATGACAATAGAATTGCAGAAGTGCCAATTTTTGGGGGACGAACGAAAGGAGACAGATATCAGTGTACATCTTTGTAAAAATTTTGCGCAGCATACTGTAACACAATGCATATTTCAGTAAATGCATATCAATTTTATTCCCTATGAAAGGCTGTAACACTATTAAAATGAACCTGAAATATTTCTTTTCATAGGCCGTAATGTAATGGGAAACTTTTGACTGTCCGTGTCATTAAACTATACATTCAATTTTTCATAAAATTTGAAAAGACTCGACAAAATTTTGCCATAATTATATTATTTGAAATTTCAAAGCATTCGGTCATTTTTGCTGTGTTATATGCGGACAGACAGACGGACTGAATTAAGTTTATTGGGAACTAAAACGGCCTATAGAGGCGCTGCTCGCAACCTTCGATACAGGATAACTGTCCCTTTAATTTCCTTTTAACTAATGTTAAAATCCCATTAAAACAATTCTTTATTATAAATGTTTTTAAAAGTTTTAGATATTCAAATTCGTGTAATATTTACTTCGTCATGTAAGACAGAATACAAATGTCACAGGAAATCTGAAATTGTGCGAAAGATAAATTATTCTGAACAAATTTGAAATGCATGTAATGCAATGAGCTTACACGGCGTTATCCTGAATGGAGAAGTTACATCTTTTCTCCACCAGATGGCTTATTCGAGTGCTTGAATCGCCAATAGGTGCTACGTATTTATCTAGTTACAAAGCGAGAAAATAAGACTGCTTTCAACCCCAATGTTATTGATGTGACCTGAGGGTATGGTCAAACTTGGGTCCGAAGGAGGTTGAAGATATTCAGCAGCGTACCTAAACTCATCATTTCGGAGGGGGCTGAGATACAGTAAAAATTTCTGAGAGGAAATCACGGAAACATTTTCACTTTTAAAAGGTTTTTATATTAGCAGATTACCCATACAGTATACAACCGAAACTGATAAGATGGAATTTCATGGGACTGGATTTTCATCTTAAGCAGGTTTTTATCTAAACTAATATAACTTTTACGGCGTGTAAATTGAGCCTGTGTATGTCGGATGGCTGAAATGTTATTTTGCGGTCTCTGCGACAGCTCCGTGCAAAAGTGGGGAAGGGCAATAAGGCGGTCGCACCTGGCACGGAAACTTAGGGGGGGGGCGCCAAATATATACTACAAACATAATTTTTTGGCCTATCACAAGAAAAAGTTGGGGGTGGGGGCGCCAAATGCAACCTTTGCTTAGGGCGCCTTTTTCTCTTTGCACGCCCCTGCTCTGCGAAATAGCACTTTTTAAAATGAAACCCTGTCTAAAACGGAATATTTTTCAAGTCCCTTTTAATTCCACCTTAGTAGATTTCATTACATTTTGATAAACTTTCGTAACTAAATTTTGTTTCCTAGATATTTCGGAGGGGGCTGGAGCCCCATCAGTCCACCCCCTGAATACTTCACTGCATTATTCAGAATTGAGAAAGGTCTCCTTCAAGGTCAACTGAAATTTCACGGAGACGTACTGCAATTCCTTTACCCATTTATTAACTATTCAGAAAATAGTTGTTATCCTCAGTAAAGAACTGGGAAATCTGAAGTATATCTGAATCTTTTTATAGGAAAGTTGGATTCCACAACTTTTTTTTTATTTTATTCGTTTTCTTATTTGTTCATGTTTAATGTCCAAAAATGAAATATTTCTGTTTTTTATTTTATTCGTTTTCTGGTTGGTCCATGTTTAATGTCCAAAAATGAAATATTTCTGTTTTTTATTTTATTCGTTTTCTGGTTGGTCCATGTTTAACGTCCAGAAATGAAATACTTCAGTTGTCACAATGAAAAAAAAATATTTAAAAATACAAAAAATAAAAATAACATAGAAACGAATTGAGATACAGCTTTTAAACAAATTGCATTTAAAAGTGCATTTTTTCTCTATACGACGATGTAAAAATTAAAAAAGTTTGATGTTTAGAAGTTAAAAAATCTGCAGTGCCGAAAACTACAAAACTAAAATTACATTTAAAATTTGTATAGGATTGGTACAGGAATATTAATTTTTAATCCATGGCGTACGTAATATAGGACTGTGTTATTATATAAAGCACGTTTTGATCATCATAAAAATGATATTTATTATATATATATATATATATATATATATATATATATATATATATATATAGTGCAAAAATTTTAAAGTTTTGAGTGAACTTAAGTTCACGAAAAATCCACATGATCAGCGCTATAGCTGCAATAATCATGTAAATTATGTATATAGCACTTTAAGAATAATGTGTAACGGCAGATCCAAAGTCCCGTGCCATAAAGAAAAATGATATCAAACTATTAAACTTTAAAGGAAATAAAAACGAGTAAGAAAAACAGTATAAAGACAATATAAAAAGGCTGTGGATCTCATCAGCGGTGGGCAGTTTTAAAACACAGCAAATACATATGAATGGATATGGAAAAGGACTATTATAATGTAGTGGCAGTGGGTTTCGATCAGAGTGCTACAATTAAAAAAACCAAATGTACAAAAACATTTGAAATCTTAACACTCCCCCACCGGACCCAAACGCCACAGAAAACAGCATATAACACATTAAAAATTGATACTGCCGAAATGAACAAGTATGTAATATAACTTAAAACAGAAATAAATAAAGTTGTATTACCCAAGCTTCAGAGAAACAGCCACACAAAACAACTAAAAACCAGCATCCAAAATCAATCCGTATTCGTTTCCATGTCGTTGCCACACGATTGCAGTCATCCTTGTAAAACCGTCCAAAAGGCTTTAAGTTATACAAATCATTAACTGTCAATCATATAGCAAATTTTATACGCAAAATATATTTTGCTATATGATTGACAGTTAATGATTTGTATAACTTAAAGCCTTTTGGACGGTTTTACAAGGATGACTGCAATCGTGTGGCAACGACATGGAAACGAATACGGATTGATTTTGGATGCTGGTTTTTAGTTGTTTTGTGTGGCTGTTTCTCTGAAGCTTGGGTAATACAACTTTATTTATTTCTGTTTTAAGTTATATTACATACTTGTTCATTTCGGCAGTATCAATTTTTAATGTGTTATATGCTGTTTTCTGTGGCGTTTGGGTCCGGTGGGGGAGTGTTATGATTTCAAATGTTTTTGTACATTTGATTTTTTTTAAATTGTAGCACTCTGATCGAAACCCACTGCCACTACATTATAATAGTCCTTTTCCATATCCATTCATATGTATTTGCTGTGTTTTAAAACTGCCCACCGCTGATGAGATCCACAGCCTTTTTATATTGTCTTTATACTGTTTTTCTTACTCGTTTTTATTTCCTTTAAAGTTTAATAGTTTGATATCATTTTTCTTTATGGCACGGGACTTTGGATCTGCCGTTACACATTATTCTTAAAGTGCTATCCCTGGTAGCAAGCACTCATCACATACTGCCCGGCCTTTCATCGATTCCTCCAAATGTGCTCGCCAAATAACACGGGTATGTCATTGCGAGCAATATCTAAGAACCAGTTTTCGATTAGTGTTCAGGTTTCTCCTTAAAAATTTGTTGATCGCATATTCACGTGATTATATAATGGCCCAATATCAAATAACGGTGAAATTTCGGGATAATCGCAGCGTTTTCTCCAAGCGCAAATCTGATTGGTTGAAACAGGAAGCAGCCGAAAACCCCGGATGAAGTTGTTTGTTGACGGTCGGCTCGGCGGGAAGTAGAAAGCGCCCGCCGCCATTATTTCTACTGCGTTCGTGTGTTTTTTCAGGATTGTTTTCGGGAATGTAGTCAGGTAAGTACCTATTTCATTCTTTCCAATTTTGCTACTTTGTTTAATGTATTCATTACATGTATTCGCTGCTTTGTTTAATGTATTCATGTTAAAACAACCTAAAAATTAGTTTTCATTATTGTTTTATGTTTGACCGTTAGCAGAAAATTTGCCGAATGCCAAAGCTTCGATCAAAGTGTATGCCGAGTATCCGTCTTTCGGCTATCGAATATTTAAAATGAACACTAAAATCATGTCATAATACAGTATTTTTTGAAAAAGCACTGCAACACATACGAGTTAGAAACTTTAAAAAAAAAAAAAAATTATAAGTGCAGTGCTTATACTGGAATGGTGGATAATAATGCTTTTTTTTTCTCCTGCCAAGGCCGGTAGTAGAAACAGTGCAGCGCCGAAACTGATACTGCAGATTAAAAATAAAATTTGTGTTCAAAAATGTTAAATGTTTATCTCTTTTAAATAAAGTTTATTTGGTTGGAAATTTTTGCAAATGTTTATGAACTTGTTTAATGTTTTTCTGTGATTTGCGATTTTTTACATTCAAAAGGGGAATTCGGTTTTAATATCTTAGTAAATATTTATTATCCTCTTTTAAATAATGTTTAGAACAAAAACAAATCCTTGGTTAAGCAAAGTGACTAGCATTTTTCAAGAAAGTCACAATATTAAGGAATGGTTTGCCCCCAAAACAGCAGATAAACTGGTAAAAATGAGTTCATATTTTCTAATCGTGGATTAATATATATATATATTTAACATTCATTATTAAGTTATTTTATAGATTAATAAAATAAGTTTTGTTGAGCAATCATAAATTGATATCTTTGTAAAAGTTAGTGAATAAAATAGTTCACATTTTAATAAGTACAATAATTAATATATGTATATATATTTTTTTTCATTAGTTTTTCTTTTATTTATTAGTTGTCTGTTTTAAGCATATCATTCGATACAACATTTCTTGACTGAGTTTTAATAATGCTTGTAAATTAATGTTTATCTTTTAGTGGTGTTGCTTAGTGGCACTCCACTCGCATATAACTTTTCATTTTTGCTGATAGCGGAAAGGAAATATAGATCTTAGGAAGGGCGCAGCATTTTTTTTACGGAAAACTTTTAAGAAATTATTAGAGTTTGCAGACAGTTTTATATTATATCTAAATCTGCCTACCAGTAATATTTATACTATTTTATTTTCTGAAATGGGGCAGATTACAACTAGTTAATGCTTAAAAACTATTCTTTTTATTTACACTGCCAATGCTAAATTTTGATTACAAATTAAATAGTAATGTTATACATTTGTATATGATCATTTTATCACTGAAACATATTAAAATAACATCAAATGAACATTGGTCATCATGTAATTTAACAACTAGCAATGCATTACTTATTGTTTTTTTTTATTATAATTAATTTAAATGATGTTATTAAACTAATTATTTGGAATATTCGGCCAAAGCCAAAAGTTTGGTTTATTTGTCGAATATCGAATCAACTATCCACTATCAATCCCTAATTTATGTACAGCAACTTATGAAAAGTAATAGTTTCAAGTATTTGACTGCAGGGACTTGTGAATAGAAAATTGAACCTGGGGCAAAGTCTCAATTTGGCACATCAGTCCCGAATTTTTCTTTTCAGAGGCTAAAAATAATGTTGTGGTAGTATAAATTTCTGTGCCCTGAGTGATCATTCCCTTTCGCACAGCGCTGGTTGACTGCCAGTTTTGATCTAAATCGAAAGAAAATTATTCTATATTTTTAGATGCAATATATTTGTTTTTAATTTATATTAAGTCTGAAAATAATTATAATCAGTTGTGAGTATTTGACTATTTTGATATTAAAGAACCCTTCCAAAAAATTATTTTAGAATAAAAATTGTGTGTTATTTTATGTAATTTTTTTGGATTTAAATAAACACTCCCACTCTTTTTTCTCCATGTTTTTCTTTTTAAAAATCCCAATCGCTGTGATTTTAATTAAAAGATAAGGTCAAAAAATGCTTATTTAAAAAAAAAAAAAAAAATTCTGACTGTAAATGGCATTAGTGCATCTTAATTGTGAGAATGATTGACACAAAATTTCATTTTTTTTTTTTTTTTTTTTTTTTTTGCTTGTTTTAAAATTAAAACGTTACTTAATATTTTATGCATGTTACTTTATATGTTCTGGTTGCTATATGTCTCTCTAAAATTAAAAAATTTAAAAAAGGCTATTTATCTGTTTTTATATATACAAACATAAGTAAGTAAAAAACATATATATACATATGGTATTTTTATGTTAGCTGTGCACAAATCTGGACAATAGTATTTTTCTCATTGTTAGCAGCTTTTATTTTCCTTGAATATAAATTAAAAAATTGGAATGAAATGTTTGGGATTTTGATATTTGAATGAAGTTAGTGATGGACGATGTTAACAGGGGCTTGGAAAGGGAAAATCCTGTCCAGGGGAAAGCTAGGATTTGGTGCCGCCCCCCCCCCTTTCCAACTTTTTTCTGACAGGACAAAAATGATGTTGGTAAATATAAATTTGGTGCCCCCTAAATTTCTTCGCGGGGGGTGACTGCCCTTTTCGGGTGGCTCTGAATGTTAATATATAATTAAATCCCTCGCGTTTTTTATGCAATCAACTATCAAAATTCGCATTTTTTCCGCGACCCTGTGATGAAATTCGAGCTTCTTCAGTGATCATTTGACGAAATTTGCGTTTTTTCACGATACTTTGACAAAATTAGCGCTTTTTCAGCAATCTTATGTCGAAATTCACGCTTTTTCAGCAATCCTATGTTGAAATTTGCTCTTTTTCCACGATACTGCTGTATTAATTTTTACTAACTTTTGGAATTGCTATTTTTCAGTAGTGACCACTCCCCCCCCCCCTTAAACAGAATATCAATTGTAAAATATATTCTACTGCACATTCAATAGATAGTGAGTTTAGCATAGCGGAATAAGTTCTTATTGCCCTTATCTACAATTTAAAGAAAGAAAACACTGGAACATTTCTGAAAATTCAATATTGAAAGAATTTTAAAATGATCTTAAAAGAATCAAGATTTCCAAAAAATAGTGAGTTGAGTATAGCAGAATGAGTTTTTAATGCCCTTATCTAGAATTTAGAGGAAAAAAACATAGGATCTTTTCTGGAAATTATATGTTGAAAGAATTTAAAAGTGATATTAAAAAAAATCAAGATTTTTTTTAACAGTAAAAAAAAAAAATAGGAAATATTAAATATTTAAAAAGACCCCCCCCCCCACCCCTGCCAAAATGTACTTTTTCTCAAATTCCTCTCCCCCCCCCCCCCACAAAACTAAATTGTATGACGCATCTTGCGTCACCAAACCCCTCTCTGGGCACCCCTGCTATCTTTCAGCATATCTGAGTGAATCAAAATATAAATTCAAGTATCGATTGTAGGCTTTGGGAATTGATTCTTATTGTGATCGATTGTGTTTTATACAATCTCAATTATAATTGATTTTCAAAATTTAAAGAATCGCCTTTCACTATTGCAAAGTAGTTTCGATAGGACTGCAAGTTTTGTGCCCTGCAAAATTAATCTATAGTCAACACTTTTTTATGTTTACAAAAATCCTTATCCTTAAAAAAATAATAAATTCCATTTTAAAATTTTTGTCTTTTATCATTGCATCCAAGAAATTCAAAAATTATGATTGTGTCTGTCAGAAGTTTCATAAAATGCAATAATTTTTACATTTTTTTAAACCTTAGGTTGTTTTTAAAGTCAGTATGATTCTGCTCTCTGAAGATGCAAACTGTGTTTACTTGCAGCAAGATTTTTAAGACAGATCTTTTTAATGGTAACTATAATCATGTTTAGTGTTTATGCTACTAAAGAAGCTACTTTTTGCAGTAGATTCTGCTTAATGTGATCATGGGTAATATCAGCCAATTAGTGTTAACACTATTTCAATTTTTGTGTATATAGGTTTCATAAAAAAAATCGTAATTTTTGTCAATTTACTGTAAGAAAATAAAAATTTCTCTAGTCATTTAAAAATTCAAATTTTGTTGATTAGGCACAGGAAAAACATGAATTTTGTTGATAGAATGCGTAAAAGTGGCGAATTTTGTGAATGAGCTGTGGAAAGTCACAAAAATTTCGCTGTTGGGAAATGGGAAAAGTCATAAATTTTGCTGTTGAATTGCAGAAAAAAAATTGAATTTCGAAGATCAGGTGCAGAAAAATTTGTAAGTTTTGTCTATCAAGCATGGAAAAATCTAACTTTATCAATTTGTGAACGTGAAAAATTGTACAGTTTGATGATCGCACAAGAACAGATCTTTGGTGATGATGTGTAAAAAAAATTGCAAAATTTCTTCATCGGCTAAGAAAAGTTGAATGATTTGTGTGTTTATTGCTCAAAAGAGAAAAAAAAAAGTTAATGTTGTGCTCGGGGGGAAAATATCGTCAATTAGAAAAGGAAAAATCACGAGTTTTGTAGATCGGATATGAAAAAATAGCAAATTTTGGCGATCAGTGCATGTAAAATTTGCAAATTTTGGCAATGTGGTATGATAAAGTTAAAAATTTCATTCATCAGCTGCATACAATTCATCAGACATTTAAGAATCGCAAATTTAATTAATCAGGCGCAGAAAAAATCTGAATTTCTCCAATCAAATATGGAAAGAGTACAAATTTCATTGATCGGGCATGGTAAAATCCCAAGGTTTATTGATCAGGCTCCAAAAAATAGCGGGTTTCCTTGGTTAAATGCAGAAAAGTGACAAATTTTGGCGATTGACTTCATAAAAATCTGGGGTTTTGGTGATCCATTTCATAAAAATCTGAGATTTTGGTGATCCACTTCATAAAAATCTGAAATTTTGTCGATAAACTTCATAAAAATCTCGAGCTTTGTCGATTGTCTTCATAAAAATCTTGAATCTTGTCGTAGAACTTAGTAAAAAATCTCGAATTTTATCGATTGGCTTCGTAAAAATCTCGAATTTTGTCATACGACTTTGTTAAAATCTTGAATTTTGTTATATGACTTTGTTAAAATCTCGAATTTTGTCATATGACTTTGTTAAAACCTCAAATTTTGTCGTACGACTTTGTTAAAATCTTGAATTTTGTTGTACGACTTTAAAATCTCGAGTTTTATAGATTGGCTTTGTAAAAATCTCAAATTTTCTTGATCGGCTTCATAAATATCTTAATTTTCTCGATTGGGTCTGAAAAAATTTCAAATTTTGTCGATTGGCTTTGTATAAATCTTGATTTTTCTTGATCAGCTTCATAAATATCTCTAAATTTTCTCGATTAGGTCTAACAAAATAACATATTTTGTCGATTAAGCACAAGAAATTGCAAATTTTGTCGCAATGAATGTGCCTCAAAGGAAAAAATGGAGGTTGCATCAGAGTTAGTTCAAAATCGGAAATATCGTGAATTTTGTCGATCACGCTTTGAACACTCGCAAATTAGGAGCAGAAAAACCATGCATTTCCTTGATCATGTGTGGGAAAATTGTGAGCTTTGTTGATCGACTTAGTAAAAATCAGAAAATTCTGTTGATTGGCTGCAGAAAAACTGTGAATTTCCATTATCACTTCATAAAAAATTGCAAAATTTTTCGATCGGTTCGTATAAAGTGCAAATTTGATTGACCATGGAAAAATTGCAAATTTCATTGATCTATGATGTATGTATGTGTGATGCATTGTATGTATGAAAAAATTTTGTTGATCGGCTCTTTTTCTCTCCTACATTCATGAAGTTCACTTTTTTGGTACTACTGTTATCCCATCGACCAAATTATACAAATTGCCAAACTAATAGCCAAATTATACATATTGACATAATTTTTATTTTAAATAACAAAAAAAATAATAATAATTAGTAGAATATTAATAAAAAGTCGAAATAAAAATCAGTTAATGACATTTTACACACATGAATCTTATTTAACGTCATTGAATGTGACATTCACGATCCTCCATTATTGGCATTTAATCTTATAGTTTGGTGATGGTTTTTTTGGTCGATGGGATAACCTAGTAGCAGGGATGCAGAAAATGTTTTTACTCCCAACATTTCCCCCAATCCATATGGAAATTTCCCTAATATTTAACGATATGTTACAGGCTTACATACATTCTGTATTATCGTAGGAATAGATTTGTTTTCCAAAATTTCTGAACTTAGCATGAGTATATACGGTACATATTATTCTGAGATTGATTTTGTGAAAGTCTCCATTCGGATCTTTTTATTTGTAATGAAATTTTGTTTAATATCGGCGAATTGTGTAATTCCTTGCTAAAATCAAAATCAATTGTATATTTTTTCTGCAAAATTTCCCCTGATGGGTAAAATTTCCCCCGATCCTAGATCGCCGGATCGAACACATTCTGCACCCCTGCCTAGTAGTACCTTTTTTTTTTTCAGCACTATTTACTAATGTTTGTTTTTTTAGCGCTTTAAAACAAAATTTACATTCCTGTATAAAGTCAAGAAATATTATTGCATCTTGAAAATAATTCTTGCTATATCTACTTTATTTATACAAATATAAAAAGTGTTGATATATCCTTACCAACTGAATTGGATATTTTGTCAGGGTAAGCAAATCTAAATAAATCCCTCTCCTCCCCCGTTTTTGAAACTGTATTTTTTTTATCTGATTGTAGGTCACATCTTCCTTAAAAGAGATCTCTCTCCATGTTATTGGTTTGGTCCTCGACCATCCAGACACATCCATCCTGCTTGTAAGTAACCCCTCTCTTGAAAAGGTTGTGCACCCATAACTTAAAGCATTAGGATGAATACTTTGTTTAATATTGCTGAACATATTGAAATGATGAAATTGGAGGTTGCAAACCAACAAATTATAACATATCTACAAGCAAATTATATATATTTTTAAAGCGTAATGGGAACTTTAATATCTGTCCCTTTACTACATGAAAAAATATTTCTTTCAATGATATTTTTAATTAGACCTAAAAAGAAAATAATTGTATATGACAGATTAGATATAAACATGTTGTATGTATAACAAAAATAGGTACTTATGTATTAACGTCACTGCGGCAGAAGTTGCTCTAATGCACCAATAAAAAGCAATTTTGTTGTTCGTGCCTTTTAGTCTCTCTCCCTCCCTCTCTCTCTCTCTATCCCTCCCTCCCACCCCCACCCCCCCCCCTCTCTCTCTCTCTCACACACACACACACTCACAAAAATACTCACTCACTTAAACACCATTTTTTAGTTCTTTAGATCTTTTTTGTTTTGTTTTTTGACACCATCTTTTTTGTACGAGTGCAAACAGCAAGATTTCTCTTTATTGGCCCAACTTGTGCCGTGGTGGCGTTAATATGTAATTATCCAAAAATATTCAACGTATATTGCACTATTTTTTTTTTTTAAAGTAAAATCTGCTTAAAAGTTAAGTGTAATCGAAGTGATTTTTTTTAAAGCATGTTACTATTTCTTATAAATAATGAAAAATGTAAAATTAGACTAAACTATTAATAATATAATGTAGAATGGTATGTGTTCCATAAGTTGGGAAACTATTATATCTAGAACTAAATTCATTAACATACAAAAATATAAAGTATGCAAAAGTAAATTTACTTTTGATTCTTGAAATAAAACAGTTCCATTTCCGCACACTCTCTCCTATTTGTTTGTTTATATGTCAAACATAAAATTATAGCCAGATAAGAGACAGCCAGTTGTTAGTAAGATACTATTGTTATCTTTGAATCAATTTAATGGATACTAAGAATAAAAAAACAAATTTAAGTTTTTTTTTTTTTTTTTTTTTTTTTTTAATTGATATTTTGATTTTGAAATATTTTAAATTTTATAACACTAAAATTATTAAAATTTGGCTTTTTTAGGCTTGCATGAATAAATTTATACTAAATTGTAGATTATTGTTGTTTGGCTAAGGAACATGGGACCTGAAAGCAGATAATGTAAAATATTAGTCTGTCTGATTGAAAATAAAACCAAAATAGTAAAATTTTCTCTTGTATTTGTCTTCAATAAGACTCAAATCAAGAGGTCTGCATGACATAATGTAACAATTTTTGTGTAAACAAACCTATTACGAATTTTACAGAAACTCATTAAAATTGACTTTTTTTAACGAGAGGGGGGGAGGGTGGATGAGAAACAAATTTATTTTTAGGAAAAGAGTGTCATTTTTTCCAATTTTTATTATCTAACTTCATAGCGGCTCATAGAGTACATATGTAAAAGAAGGATAGCCCCACAAACTTTTTGATATTTTCAGAAACAAATAAACATAATTGGTTGATTCATTTAAACTATTTTACACATTATGCTGTAAATGTTGTACATTCAACTGATAATATCTTCATCACTTTTAATAATAGTTGTTTAATAAAAATATCTGTTGTACTATAAATTATAAATAATAATGAGATATATTCAGTTATTTTATTCTTACTATGGGGGGGGGGGGACCTATGTTTAATCTTAAAGAATATTGAATAGTTTGTTGCTTTTAAAGAAAATAGGGGATCTCTTGAAATCATACAATCATCTTTTTTTTTTTTTTTTTTTTTTTTTTTTTTTTTTTTTTTTTTTCCTCTCATATGAATAAACTGTTTTTTGTTGTTTGAAGTAAGGTTTTGGGTGAAATCTGTAGGGGTGTACTTGATAAAAGTTAGAGGTTTCAATTTGGAGATATATCTCCAAAATTGGTTGTTGTTAAATGGTTAATAATACTGAAATTGTTTGCATAAGCAAAATGTATTGATATAAAACTTTTTGTGTGTGTGTGTGTGCATGTGTAAATTTAGGGGTTATTAGTTGAAAGTTTAATATTTGTTAATTATAACTTGAATATCGAAAAAAATACACTTAAGAGGTCTGCCCAGACCAAAATTTTCAGGCCGGTCCTGCAGAAATTCTATCTTGGCTTAAATTTTTTACAATTTTGCTGTTTTGCGCACCCCAAAAAACCTAAGGAAAAAAAAAGTAGTAAGCTGGGGCGAAAATCATAAATTAACCTTCAGTTTCTGTTTTTGAATAATTATTTAACCATCTCAAAAGATATTTTTTTCTTTTTTAAAAATTTTAAAATGAATATTTGTTTTTAGAATGCCTCCATATTTCTACCATTGAAATAAAATACTGTAATGTAACAGTGCTTAATGAAGCTAACTGAAATTAACCATAGTTTTATATGTATATAAATAATGCATGATTGTGCATAAAAATTTAATCTACTTTTTCTCTTTATCTAGCTCTATGAATGGCTTTTTACATCGGACAGCGTTCATTAGATCACCTATCTTTGCCAGTTCAGAAAATGGAATTGGTATGGGAATGGTAAATGGAAATGTAGCAGTTTATCTACACTTTTTGAAGAAAAAGGTGGCATTCGTCCTGTTTGATAAGTTGGCCAGAGAAAGTTACTTCATTGTATAACCATGAGTCTGGCTAGTCATCAAAGAATCAATTGCAAATTTTTTGTGGAATTACAAAAACTCCATGTATTTTTTTTCCTTTGAAGCATTATTTATAAAAATAAACATTGTAATTGATGCACTTCTATATTTAAACTTACCTTGATATATATATTTTTTAATGTATATTTTATGTTTTGTGTTATTTAAAAATAAATTTTAAATTTATGTGAAATGAGTTAATTCAAGTTTGATTTTGAAATTATTAGCTGTATTTTATTCTTATGCTTGAATATTCAGAAAATACTTTATTTCTATTTTTTTTTTTATTATTGGATGTGAATGTACAAAGCAACACTTTAATGATTTTGTGACAAATTTCTTCGGAAAATTACTTCTCTTCGTAAAATAATAGTGAGGGCTAGAGGGAAAAGTAGTAACAATAAAAAAAAGACTTTTTTCTGGCATTGTTAAACATTAATAAAATTTTCAAATAAATTTAGAAAATAAATTAATAGAACAGAATTTAAGTGCATTTTGTGTATTCTAACTTCATCTGTAAATAAGTTTTACACCAGAAAGTTTTATTTTAAATATTGCCTAATTTGTAGAAAATAGAAATGTGATAAATTTTAAACAGCACTTCAGGATTAGAAACAATAACATAAAATGGTTAACAACGTGATATTTTATATAAGCATAGAGGTCTGAAACTGAGTGAGAGGGGGGGGGAGTATTTTATCAGTCATGTAGTCTAATATCTAAACAGAAATTAAAAGGAGATTGGTGTTGAGATGAATTTGAGAGAGATGCTGCTATTAAAGATGAAAATTATATTCAATCCTTATTAACATTTACAGAATTAACCTTATATACTTTTAATATAAATTGTTCTGACAATGCCTGTCAAAATTAATACAAAGATTTTGTTACTAAAAATATGAACTATTAATAACATCAGCAAAACCTTGTGATATATGTAAATGAGGTTTGACTGTATAACTACTACAGCAGTAATTTTGTTTTAGTCATAAAAATAACTTATGGATTAAGCAAAATCAATCAAAATTTTAAATAACATGAGCATTAAAGCCTTTGCTTATTCCATTTTGTGTGGATTTGTTAAATCTAGATGACAAAAATACCTTTTCCTATACTTCCAGTGAATAATTTTAGTGTTGAGTGTTCAATGTAACGACTTCACCATTAAATTAATGTAGTTTCCTTGAGTCATCCATCATAAATAAAAACTTTTTCACTAATGTAATAAATAAACATTGTTAAAGAAGTGGAATTTTAACATTTCATGTAATTCAAATGTTTGCTGAGCAAAATTAACAAAAAAAGATCTAACACAAATCTGTGCAATGTTTTTTTGTTTCAAGGAAAAGAAAAAAAAAAAAAAGCATGAATTGAATTTAATGTTACAGGTGTTGAAATATACAAAAAAGCTTAATTCTGGATGAGAATATTATGAAACTATAATGGTGATGAAAACTTGTTTTGTGATATGAATTTACAATGGGTATTAGTTTAAAGAAATTTTACATCACCCACCTTTCCAAAGAATTGGCACAAAAATAAGTCTTTCACTAATTTGAAATGAAGTTGTCAATTTATCCAATATGGAACAGTCTACCTATAATTTGCATACAAAAATTAGTTTTCAATGTGTAATATTACAGTAAACATTTAAGAAAGTAATATGAAATTTGTATTTATTCAGTCATATTTCAAATTATAATAAATAATTAAGAATTAATTATATAGTTTCAAGTAATTTATTTGTGCACTCATTTTATTGCTTATAGTTTTCATAATTTCATACAGAAATGGAAGTTTTATTGTGATTTATTTAAAAGTTTAAGTATTTATTGTGTAGTTACACATTAAAAACCTTATTTTGTTCATATTATAAATAGACTGCTTTTTAATATTGCTGTAAAATTTAAACACACACACACAAAAAAAAAAGGCCTTTCTTTTAGATTTGTACCACCTTCATTTTCATGCTTTTTTGGGGGAGAGTGGGGGGGAGGCTGCACACCAAGGAGACATGCGTCTAAAACAGGAGACAAATTGCAGTGTTCAAACTGGTTAATTCCAGAGAAATTGTCTCTTGACCAGTGTTTTTTTTGTCACTTGTCGCCTCTGTCTATCAATCTTAAATAATATTAAAGAAATGAAGATTTCAGCAAAGGAGAGGGGGGGGGGTCGCTTATAGAAGTTTTTGCAATCAGTACAATCTTGAAGTATCAGCTTGACATAAGTTTTCTTTATACATCTGGATAATACTAATAGCAAAGAAATTAATTATAGACATGAAATTTGTGAATATTAAATGAAATGGATTTGAATTAAAAATGTGGCTTGCAAAGCTAATTGCAACCTAATTAATAAATTTGTTGTAGAAGTATAATCTATTATTAAGATGTGTTTCTTCAAGAGTTTTATTTTTTTACACATATGATGAAATATTTAATAAAGTGATGAGCATGCATTACACACTTGCCACATACAGAAAGAATTAAAAAATGCTTTGAACCAGAAATTATATTTAATTAAATAAAATAGATTCCAAATTACTACCTCATGGAGGCAAAACACATTTAAATTTTTTAGATTAAAGTACTATATATAGAAAAAGTAAGTTGTTGGCAAATATGGGTACACCTTTGGGACAGTTCATGTGATAAATGGTCTTTATTTTAAATGAGGAGGATGTGAGGTTCTTTGCGTACATCTCTTGTCAAAGGTCTGTGTACAGACCAAAATTCTACATAGAAAATGTGAATTCCCCCCCCCCCTCTTAAAAAATGTACTGTGGTAAATTATGAGTGTTTATACAATAGTGTAACTTACTCGATTATTCATCTGTGCATTGGTAGAAAAAAAGTGCTTATGCTTTAATTCATTTTTCATCTGTTTGCACCAAACACTTTACAATACTCGTTATAACTACTTTTTTGTTCAATAATTAAAAGAAAGTTTAAAAATATGCATTGAAATTTTTTTTTTTTTTTTTTTTTTTGAAATGTTACAAGTGGGCATAGTCCTTTCTCTACCTAGGTACATACACATACATTTATCACTTTAAGGTAGAATTGAGCTATGGACATTTTGTAATGAAAAATTTCAAAAAGGCAAAAACTTAAAGCAAAACATGCAATAAATAACAATTAATAAAATTCTTTTAAATTTTTTCTATGAAACACAATCTACAATAAAAATAGTAATTGTTAATTGAATATTAAAATATTTAAAACAAATTTTATTTATTTTTTAGAAAGGGGGAGGGAGCTTAGTTAAGTTCCATATTTTCTTGCTTTATTTCTGAAAAAAATACCATTCCTTCATTTAAACAATTCAATTAAATTCTATTTATCCTCTTTCTTGAGCCTTTTATTTTAAATCGATTAAATTTCCTTGATTTCAACAAACTGATGTACATAATAGTAATAATAAACAAAATCAAATGCATCTATTTCAATGTATTTGATATAAATATATATATACACATTAGGTAAATCAGTTTGTCGAAAGCAAGAAAATTTAATTGATTTAAAAGATTTCAGGAAAAGAAAAAAAAAATAATTTAATAGGATTTTTTTAAAATTCACATAAAAGAAGTATATTTTTTAGAAATAAACTAAGAAAATGAATAAAGCCCTTTCTGAAAAAGAAATATTTGAAAATTTATGTTTAAATATTTTTTTCTAACTATTGAAGTAAAGCTAATAGAAATAAAAAGTGACCGTATTTAAATTTTTAACTCGCAAAATTTTAATGTGTGTAATCAGAAAATAAATATTGGGAAATCGCTTTCATTTATATACCAATCAACCAACTTACCAATAATTCGTCGCTTTCTCATCAACATTTGCTCGGATACTCATCTAAAAAACATCGTATACACATCATCATGCAATCGTAGTCCTCGGGGTTTCATCAACATTATTTCTAAAATTCATGGGATTTCGGTCATCCACAGATCTAAGGCCAATGAGACATTTCTGAGCAATTGCCGATGAAATTCATCCCGATCGTATGAGAATACGATAACCCAGCTAAAAATGAACTGCAGTTTTTTTGAAGAAGTAAAGTATTTTTGAGGTTTTTCTAAAGTTAACTATAAATTCTCTACATTGCAATCTCAACTATAAAATCACTATAGTTATTTTAAAGTTAATTTGAGGTGATTTTGTAGTAATTTATTTTAAATATTCTGTGAACTGTTAACTTTAAAAACACTGTAGTTCTTATGAAGTCATTTTATAATCATAAATAAAAAAATATATGAGACTTTATAACCTCAGAAATACTGCAGTAAATTTGAAGTTTTTATCCAACCATTAATTTAGAAATACATTTTCTGGTGTATTTCCAGTATAACTTATCGTCCGGTAAATTCATAGATTTTAATCGGAGAAAAATGAACTCAATTATGTTTCAAAATCAAAGGAGGGATTTTTCATCGCATCCACCCACTTCCTTAGTGAAAAATTTATTACTTCCTACTTTATTTCGTTACTCAAAAAAAAAAAAAAAAAAAAAAAAAAAAAAAAAAATCATTAAAAAAAATTTAGGCATGGGCGTATCTCGCTCTCCCACCCAACTGACAGTTTTCAGTCCCTCCTTTAAGTATCTTTCAAAATCTAAGAAATGCAATCACTGCCAAGTTTTTTTGGTGGGTGCCCCGGATGGGTGATCCCCCCCCCCCCTCACATTTGGCAAGAAATTTTTGATTCCTTAATTTTGAAGATACTCGTAAGTAATAAATTTTTCTATGCTTTTCAAAACAGAAGAAAAAGAAAATTGTGTGACTTAACTTGAAAAATCTAGGAGAGGGGGGGGCAGGGGCCTCGCTAAGGGGGGGATGGGGGGGGAGCCTCCCCCCCCAAACATTCGTGAATGTTGTTACACTTGGCAAATTCACAAACTTAGTTGGCAAATTTTCTTTAAAATTTTAATAAAAACTATAATATATTTTCAATTTTTGATAGAATTGGCAAAAATTACAAAACTAATTGGGAATATTATTAACCTTTTAACAAATAGGGGCTATATTACATTTTCTAATTGTGGTAAGTTGGCAAAATTGTAAAATGAGTTGGCAAATATTGAAATTTGACTTGGCAATTTTAGGTCCTCTCCCCCCTCAATAAAAAGTCTTAGCGATGGCCCTGGGGGGGGGGGAGAAATGACTTCCCATAATCTTCCCCCCCCTCATTTTTAACGAAAAATTCTTTCTTTCTTTCTTTTTTTTTAGTCACTCGCAAAGAATAAATTTTATTATGTTTTCAAAACTTAGGGAGGAGTAATTACTCTCCCATGTCCCCCCTCCTCCCCTTATCGGAAATTTCTCGTTTCCTTTTTTTAAAATTTCCGCAAAAAAAAAAAAAAAAAAAAAAAAAAAAAGAAAAAAAAAGTCGTTTGATGGACATTGGAACCCACTTTCCGCTGAAATGACTTCCAGTTTTTATGAAAATTACTTTTACTTCATAAAAACAAATAAAAAAACTATAATTCTCATTAAATAGTTCATTTTAAATTTACATTTTAAAATTTTATTATTATTCACCTAAATGAGGCTGATTTCTAACTTTCGTGGTTAGCGAAACGAGGTTGACCAATCAAAACCCTGCAGTTTTACCAAGAACCAAGAGATCATGAAGATACAGGCCTCTGATTGGCCAATCTCGTTTCGCTAAACAGCGAAAAAGCTCTCTGTTTTCCCACGATTATAGAAGACATAAAACTACTCAACTTACGATCTCTTGGTAGCTTATGTTTACATGACTAGCACATGTGACACTCGCGTCTCGTCTTTTCCCGTTCTGATTCGGCTTTCTTTAATATTTTTTTTCATATACTATCGCTTAATTACTGTTTGAATAGAATCACTTTAAGATACAAATTTATGCCCTGAGCTAGATTTATCGGCGTATTATTAGTATTACCGATTCGTGTTACCGATTCGTGTTCGTGATTCTGTTGGTGTAGTATTTATTGTTCGTAATCAGTCTTGTGTGTAAACTTGTTTGATTTTTTTTTTTAAATGTGTATCTATATACATAGCCGTAAGTAATATTATGCACCGAGCTACATCTGTCTTTTTGTTTGTATTTCCTGATATTTTGTTTGTATTTCCATATTTTAAATGATTCTTTATGCTAGCTGAAGTCAATCTACGAGGCTCATTTTTTACTTTTTTCACTTTGTTTGCAGGATTTTTTTTTTTTTTTTTTTTTTTTGGTCTGAAAATAAGTATAAATACCTCATTAAAAAAAAAAAAAAAAAAAAAAAAATCGATAAAGTAAAAGAAGAAGCTATTGTAGAGATCAGTTACCCAATGGAAACAAAATCATTAAAATTTATGGAATTGCAAATGAGATATTTAAAAAAAAATTCTCCTAGATTAAGGTTAGCAAGTGGGTGTCTTTGCATAGGTGAAATAGCAAAGTGGATTTCACTATTTTGAAAATGGTAGGGGTGCCAATTTAAAGAAGGGTAGGCACTGCATATGGTAAAAAATATTCTAGAGGAAACATTATACATTATATAATAAAACATTTTTTATTTAAGAAGCGTTATAGCTTGATATAAAGTTGGATTACCATTTCACTAGTAAGTAATTTATTTTCTTTTTTCTCGATTGTTTAAATCAAAATAAATGTGTGGTGT
This sequence comes from Maratus speculifer, assembly GCA_964019185.1. NCBI lineage: Eukaryota > Metazoa > Arthropoda > Arachnida > Araneae > Salticidae > Maratus > Maratus speculifer. The sequence goes on along the minus strand of CAXHSM010000349.1, from coordinate 3,310,753 downwards.
TTACAATATGCGAGTAAAAAAATATTTCTTTTATTTATAAGTAATTTGCTTTGTATGAAACTAAAGTTTCTCTCTTTTCTTTCTTTCTTATTTTTTTTTTTTTAAACCTATGTATACTAAATTTCACAATACTTTAAGAATTGTGAAGACAGCTCTGTTTATTACTATTGATAAATTGAAGTGATAGAGTTAATTCTAAACCTAAAAGGTTGTACATACACAGAGTTGTATAATATTGACGCATGCTCTGTGCAGAAAATTTTATGAAGTTTGCAAAAAATTTTAAGAAAGAAACAATTTTTATTTTTGTATTTTTTCTTTTTAGTACCAAAAAAATAAAAATATTCCCTATATTTTATGAACAAATTATTTACTGTTAATGCGAATGTCGTTAAAAAAAACCTCAAAAAATTGTGAATTTTAATAAAGAATTTTGAAAACATGCATTTCGACAAATAACTTAATAAAAAATGTATATCAACAAAGAATCGTTTAAAAAAAAAATATTTCGACAAAATACCATGCAAAAAACGTGAATTTCATCCAAAGGCTGAATAAAAAATGCGAATTTTGTCCAAAGACCGTGTTAAAAAAGAAAATTTCATCCATGAATCACGTAAAAAATACGAATTACGTTTATGAATAGCGTAAAACGTGCCAATTACATGCATGAATCACGTAAAGAACACAAACTACATCCATGATTCGCTCAAAAAATGTGATTTGCATCCATGAATCGTGTAAAGAACGCGAATTATATCCACAAATCGCTCAAAACATGAATTACGTCCATAAAACATGTAAAAAAAGTGAGAATTAAGTTCATAAATTGTATGAAAAATGCAAATTACGTCTATGAATCGTGTAGTAAAACGTGAATTATGTTCATAAATCGCTCAAAAAAACGTGAATTTCATTGGCAGAAAGCTGAAACGCAAATTACGTCTTTAAATTGCATAAAAATAGTGAATTGCATTCATAAATCGCAAAATAAAAGTATAATAAAAGCAAATTGCGTTCATGAATCGCTCAAAAAACGCAAATTATGTCCATGAATCACATAAAAATGCGAAACATCCATAAATTGCTGAAAAAATGCGAATTACGCCCAAAAATTGTGTATAAAAGTGAATTACATTCAAAAAATGTAAATTACGTCAATAAATCGATCAAAAAACGCGAATTTCGTCAACAGGAAGTTTTAAAAACGCATATTACATTTATGAATCGCATAAAAATAGCAAATTATGTCCATAAATCGCTCTAAAAACACAAATTACATTCATAAATCACATAAACGCAAATCACGACTACAAATTTCACAAAAAATGTAAATTACACCCAACATGAAATTTGCAAAACTGAACAAGAAAATTCATTTTTTTTGCATAATCGATGAAGAAAATCCACAATCTTTCCCCGTCTGATCAACAAAATTCCCTATTTTTGCAAAAGCGATCAAGAAAATTCATTATTTTTACAAAATCGATGAAGAAAATCCAAAATATTTCCATGTCTGATCAATAAAATTCACAATTTTTGCAAAACCGAAAAAGAAAAGTCGTTATTTTTACAAAATTGGTGAAGAAAATCCGCAATCTTTCTGCGTCTGACTGACAAAATTCACTATTTTTTCAAAAGCGATCGAGAAAATTCATTATTTTTACATAATTGATGAAGGAAATACAAAATATTTCCATGTCTGATCAATAAAATTCACAATTTTTGCAAAACCGAACAAGAAAATTCATTTTTACAAAATCGGTGAAGAAAATCCACAACCTTTCTGCGTCTGATCGAAAAAATTCACTATTTTTGCAAAAGCAATCAAGAAAATTCATTATTTTTACAAAATTGATGAAGAAAATCCAAAATATTTCCATGTGTGATCAATAAAATTCACAATTTTTGCAAAACCGAACAAGAAAATTCATTATTTTTACAAAATCGATGAAGAAAATCCACAATCTTTCCGTGTCTGATTTCCAAAATTCACTATTTTTGCAAAAGCGATCAAGAAAATTCATTATTTTTACATAATTGATGAAGAAAATCCAAAATATTTCCATGTCTGATCAATAAAATTCACAATTTTTGCAAAACCGAACAACAAAATTCATTATTTTTACAGAATCGGTGAAGAAAATCCGCAACCTTTCTGCGTCTGATCAGAAAAATTCACTATTTTTGCAAAAGCGACCGAGAAAATTCATTATTTTTACATAATTGATGAAGAAAATCCAAAATATTTCCATGTCTGATCAATAAAATTCACAATTTTTGCAAAACCGAACAAGAAAATTCATTATTTTTATAAAATCGGTGAAGAAAATCCGCAACCTTTCTGCGTCTGATCAAAAAAATTCACTATTTTTGCAAAAGCAATCAAGAAAATTCATTATTTTTACAAAATTGATGAAGAAAATCCAAAATATTTCCATGTCTGATCAATAAAATTCACAATTTTTGCAAAACCGAACAAGAAAATTCATTATTTTTACAAAATCGATGAAGAAAATCCACAATCTTTCCGTGTCTGATTTCCAAAATTCATTATTTTTGCAAAAGCGATCAAGAAAATTCATTATTTTTATAAAATCGGTGAAGAAAATCCACAATATTTCCGCGTCTGATCAACAAAATTCACAATTTTTGCAAAACAGATCGGGAAAATTCATTATTTTTACAAGATCAATGAAGAAAATCCAAAATCTGTCCGCGTTTGATTGACAAAATTCACTATTTTTGCAAAACTGATCGAGAAAATTCATTATTTTTACAAAACCAAAGAAAAAAATCCACAATCTTTTCGTGTCTGACCGATAAAATTTGCAACTTTTGAAAAACCGATCAAGAAAATTCATTATTTTTACACGATTGGTGAAGTAAATCCAAAACCTTTCCACGTCTGCAGTGGCGGATCCAAGGGGGGGTCATGACCCCCCCCCCCTGGAGCTCTTCAAAGAGGGATGTACAGTCTAAGTAAAAAGTGCTAAAACAGGAACGCAAAATTTTTTGGGTGTGATCGACAAAATCTGAAAATTTTCCACGAATGGTCTGCGAAATATGCGATTTTTCTTCACTTGATTAGCAAAATTCACGATTTTTTCGCCCTCGATCGGTGAAATTCGCAATTTTTTCGAAGCCGATCCACGAAATTCACAATTTTTCCATGCCTAATCGACGAAATTCACGAATTTTTGGGTGTGATCGACGAAATTTGAAAATTTTCCACGAATGGTCTGCGAAATTTGCGATTTTTCTTCACTTGATTGCCAAAATTCATGATTTTTCCGTGCTCAATCCATGAAACTAGCACATTTTTCCGTTCTTGTTCGATGAAATTTCTTCAACCGCTCAAAGATTTTTTTAATTTTTCCGCGCATCATCGACAAGATTAGCGATTTTTTCGTCCCGAATCGACAAAGTTCGCGAGTTTTTTGTACTCAATCGCCCAAATCCGTGCTTTTTACGAAGCCGATCGACCATATTCGCGATAATTTCTTTCACGATCGATGGAATTGTCAATTTTTGTTCGCCATATCAATGTAATTCTCGATTTTTTTCATTCCCGATCGACTGTATTTGCGCTTTTTACGAAACTGATCGACCATATTTGCGACTTTTTCGTTCCCGATCGACAAAATTCGCAATTTTTCCGTGCCCTACCAAAAGCGATTTTGTTGTTCCTGATCGAATAAATTCGGGCTTTTTACGAAAGCCATCGACCATATTCGGGATTTTTCCGTGCCCAATCGACGAGATTCGCGCCTTTATCCGTTCTTGGTCCCTGAAATACCGCACCGAACAATGAAATTCGCGATTCTTAACTGACTGATGAAATCTGCATTTTTTCCCCGTCGTAAATTGATGAAATCTGTAATTTTTTTCTCGCGATAAACTGTTAAAACTCACTGTTGTTCTGCAGCCGCTCAAAAAATTTTTCGATTTTTCCGTGCATCATCGACAAAATCTTCGATTTTTCCTTGCCCTATCAACGAAATTAGCGATTTTTTTGTACCGATACGACAAAATTCGCGAGTTTTTCGTACCCAATCGCCCATATCGTTCTTTTTACGAAAACGATCGACTATATTCGCGATAATTTCTTTCCTGATTCACGAAATCGGCAACTTTTGCGTTCCATATCAACTCGAAATTAGCGATTTTTTATTCCCAATTAACAAAATTTGCGATTTTTCCGTTCCTGATCGAATAAATTCGAGCTTTTTACGAAGCCGATCGACAAAATTGGGATTTTTTCGTGCCTTATTAAAGAAATTTGCGATTTTTTTCGTTCCAGATCGACAAAATTCGCGATTTTTCTGAGACATACAAAATTAGAGATTTTTCGAAGACCGATAGACAAAACTCGCGATTTTCCAATGTACAGTTGACGATATTCGATTTTTTCGCGCTCGGTCAACGAAATTCGTGTTTTTTTTCGCGCGGTAAACAGACAAAACTGGCGACTTTTCTGCAACCTACGAACAAAATTTGCAATTTTTTCAAGTGTTATAAAAAAATTAGACTTTTTTTTCTTTGCCCGATAAACGAAATCTGAGATTTTTCGCGTCCGATCGACAAGATTCGTGATTTTTCCGTGCATAATCGACAAAATTCGCAATTTTTTCATGGCCGATCGGTGAAAGTTGCTATTTTTTATCGTAATTCCGTTTTCACAAGATTTACTGTATTTTAAAATTGCTTCATTAAATCATCTGTCAAAAGTTGTGACCCCCCCCCCTGGAGGTTGGGCTGGATCCGCCCTTGCACGTCTGATTGACAAAATTCATAATTTTTGCAAAACCGAACAAGAAAATTAATTATTTCTATAAAATCGATGAAGAAAATCCAAAATATTTCCATGTCTGATCAATAAAATTCACAATTTTTGCAAAACCGAACAAGAAAATTCATTATTTTTAGAAAATCGGTGAAGAAAATCCACTATCTTTCCCCGTCTGATCAACAAAATTCACTATTTTTGCAAAAGCGATCAAGAAAATTCATTAATTTGACAAAATCGATGAGGAAAATCCAAAATATTTCCATGTCTGATCAATAAAATTCACAATTTTTGCAAAACCGAACAAGAAAATTCATTATTTTTACAAAATCAGTGAAGAAAATCCGCAACCTTTCTGTGTCTGATCGAAAAAATTCACTATTTTTGCAAAAGCAATCAAGAAAATTCATTATTTTTACAAAATTGATGAAAAAAATCCAAAATATTTCCATGTGTGATCAATAAAATTCACAATTTTTGCAAAACCAAACAAGAAAATTCATTATTTTTACAAAATCGATGAAGAAAATCCACAATCTTTCCGTGTCTGATTTCCAAAATTCACTATTTTTGCAAAAGCGATCAAGAAAATTCATTATTTTTACAAAATCGGTGAAGAAAATCCACAATATGCATCTGATCAACAAAATTCACAATTTTTGCAAAACAGATCGGGAAAATTCATTATTTTTACAAGATCAATGAAGAAAATCCAAAATCTGTCCGCGTTTGATTGACAACCCAGCTGAAAATGAACTGCAGTTTTTTTGAAGAAGTAAAGTATTTTTGAGGTTTTTCTAAAGTTAACTATAAATTCTCTATAGAGCAATCTCAACTATAAAATCACTATAGTTATTTTAAAGTTAATTTGAGGTGATTTTGTAGTAATTTATTTTAAATATACTGTGAGCTGTTAACTTTAAAAATACTGTAGTTCTTATGATGTCATTTTATAATCATAAATTAAAAAATATGTGAGACTTTATAACCTCAGAAATACTACAGTATATTTGAAGTTGTAATCTAATCATTAATTTAGAAATATATTTTCTGATGTATCTCCACTATAACTCTAATTATCGTCCAGTAAATTGACAGACTTTAATCGGATAAAAGTAAACTTAATTATATTTCGAAATCGAAGGAGGGATTTTCCACCGCCTCCACCCACTTCCTTAGTGAAAAATTTATTAGTTCTTACTTTATTTCCTTACTCAAAAATTACATTTTTATTACAAAAAAAAAAAAAAATTAAAATTAGGCATGGGCGTATTTTCTCTCCCATCCAGATGACATTTTCAATCCCTCCTTTATCTTTCAAAATCGAAAAAATGTTATCACTACCCTATCCCCTTCGCCCCCCCCCCTCTCGCTTTTAACGGGGAATTTTTGATTCCCTTAATTTTAAAGATACTCGCAAGTAATAAATTTTTCTATGCGTTTCAAAAGAGAAGAAAAAGAAAGTTGTGCAACTTATCTTGAAAAATCTAGGAGAGGGGGGGGGGCAAATGACTGTCCCATAATTGCCCCCCCCCTCCCTTTTAACGAAAAATTCTTTGTTTCTTTTTTTTCTAGCTACTTGCAAAGAATAAATTTTATTGTGTTTTCAAAATTTAGAGTGGAGTCATGTCCCACCCCCCTCCTCCCCTTATCGGAAAATTCTCGTTTCCTTTTTTTGAAATTTTCGTAAAGAAAAAAGTCCTTGGAGGGACATCGGAACATACTTTCCGCTGAAATGACTTCCAGTTTTTATGAAAATTACTTTTACTTTATAAAAACAAACAAGGAAAACGATAATTCTGATTAAATAGTTCATTTTAAATTTACATTTGAAAATTTTATTATTTTTCACGCAATGGACGCTGATTTCTAACTTTCACTTTTTAGCAAAACGAGATTGACTAATCAAAACCCAGCAGTTTTGCCAAGAACCAACAGATCATGAAGATACAGATCTCTGATTGGCCAATCCCGTTTCGCTAAACAGCGAAAAATCTCCTTTTCCCCACCATTATTTTTAGTTGAAGACATGAAACTACTCAACTTTGAATATCTTGATTGCTTTAATGTTTACCATGTGAGACTGGCGTGTCACACTTTCCCGCTCGGTCTTGTAATAGCGATTTGGCAATGTTTTATTATTATTTTTATATACTTTCGCTTAATTATTGTGTTTGAATAGAATCACGTTAAGATAAGATCGTAAATTTATGCCCCGAGTTAGATTTATTGGCGTATTATTAGTATTACGTTACGCGTGTATTTATTGTTCGTAATCCGTTTTGTGTGTAAATTTCTTTGATATATTTATTTATTTATTTTATATATATAGCCATGAGTAAAATTATGCACCGAGCTAGATCTATCTTTTTGATTGGAGTAAATAATTAACAAAACACTGAGCCTTGTTTTAAAAAAATCATAATTAATAAAAATATTTCAAATGAGGATATCTACGATCGAAAGATTATTAATGTTACCTTTTTTAGCCTTTAAAAAAATAATAAAAGAGGTGCAGTTAACAAATAGCTATTTATTATAAATTTGAATAATTCTTTATGACTATAATAAAGAAAAGAGTTCAAGTATCACTATCAGTTTTTTATTGATTGCTATTTTTGTGTATGTTCGTGTTTTTTAGTATAATTTTGAAGTTACTGCTGCTATGGTTTTAAACAATGCAATGTTTTTAACTTAGATTTAAAATTTATCAAAAAGAATCTGCATGACTTATTAAAATTTGGAATAAAAGCTAATTTTAAAAATAAACAGGAAATGTATGCTTCCAGACATTGCAGAAACTTTTTGTCTATTTTTTTTCTTTGAATTAAATCTGCCCACTTCTGACTGTTACCGAACATTAAACTTGGAAGTCGCAAATGGCGTCTGATGGCCTTTACCTAACCCTTTTACTTTTTTTATGTCTTTAATCTTGTTTTTTTTTTGGTCTGGTGATGTCAGTTCATTTTTTACCTTCTCCAATCAAATGGTCCTTGTTGAACTGAAAGTAAAAAGACCTTCGATGGACACACAAACCAGAGCACTGTTCCACAAACTTTGCTGCGATCGGCCCACCTTAATGTCACAGAGACTAAGTTTAAAACTTCATCGGTCATCTGATGGCTTCAGGACCCAAACCCAACCTTTTCTGCTTATCGATGTCTTTAATATATTTATTTTAAATTTGATGAAGTGGCTTTTTTTTTTTTTTTTTTTTTTTTTTTTTTTATCTTGCTTTGGACGATTATCAGAGAATGGTCACTGTTCATTAGAAAGTAAAATTACCTCAGACAGACACGTTTATGGGCTGCAATAGTGGCACAACTCGAACAATACGAATTTTCAGTTAATGCACTCTCAACATTGCAGATTGGTATTCTTTCCAGCAGCAACAGTGGCACATCTTGTAGTTTAGTATTTCACCAACAGATAGCAGAAGTGCCACTCTTGCCTTCCTTACTTTCATTACAAGGCGAAACTTCAAACCCATTTATCTCAGAACCTGATTTTTTGAGTTGTGCCATTATTGCAGCCCACAAGTGATATATTCAATTAAGATTGTAATATTTTCTCTAAGCTTGTTAATTTGTGTGCATATGAATGTTCTTCCCACGCTTATAGAAGTATGTGTTATTTTCAAAATTCAATAACTATGATAAAATTATACTCAGTAAGACTAACTACTATTGGCACACAGATAAAAACATTACAGTATTGAGTAGATATTTACAAAAAATATTTGGAAATATTCCTTCACTCGCATGAAAGCATATGCGTTGTCATTTTAATCTTATAAGACATTTTTTTAGATATTTTGTTTGTACTTCCATACTTTTAAAGGATTCTTTATGCTAGCTGAGGTCAATCTACGATGCTCATTTTCTACTGTTTTCATTTTGTTTGCAGGATTTTTTTTTTTGTCTGAAAATAAGTATAACTTCCTCATTTAAAAAAAAAAAAAAAAAAAAAAAACTATTGTACAGATCACTTACTCAGTGAAAACAAAATCGTTAAATTTATGGAACTGCAAATGAGATATTTAAAAAATATTCTCCTTAGATTAAGATTAGCAAGTGGGTGTCTGTGCATATCAGTAAAATAGCAAAGTAAAATGGATTTCACTATTTTTAAAATGGTCAGGATGCCAATTTAAAAAAGGGTAGGCACTGCAACTGTAAAAAAATATTCTGGAGGAAACACTATACATTAAATAATAAAACCTATTTTGTATTTATCAGCATTATGGTTTTAAGTGTAAAGTTGGATTACCATTTCACCAGTAAGTAATTTTTCTTTTTTCTCTATTGTTTACATTTCTTAAATCAAAATACATGTGTGGTTATATTATGTGAGTCAAAAATATTTCCTTTATTTATAAGTAATTTGCTTAGTACTTTGAAACTAAAGTTTCTCTCTTTGTTTAAATTTTTTTTTTTTTTTTTTTTTTTTTTTTTTTTTTACCTATGTGTACTGAGAGCTGTTTCAATGATTATATTTTTGATAAATATGTTTTTAATACCTTAAAAACTATTTATGTAATTGAAAAATTTCACAATATACTTTAAGAATTGTGAAGACAGGTCATGTTTATTGCTATTGATAAATTGAAATGATAGAGTTAGTGTTACTTCTAAAACAAAAAAGCCATCACATACAGTTGTAAAAAAAAGTTGTCAACAAAATTTGCAGTTTTTCCAGGTCTTCATCGATAAAATTGTGATTTACAAAAAGGTGATGAGAAAATTCATGTTTTTCTATGCATAAACAACAAAATTTGTAATTTATACTTTGCCGATTGGCAAAATTCTCAATTTTTCGGCATATGGTCAACAAAAAATCACTATTTTTATAAAGCCAATTGAGAAAGTTCACAATTTTTACGAAGCTGATTAAGAAAATCCATAATCTCACTGCTTCTCATCATTCAGAACTAAAAATTTTTATGAAACCGATTAAAAAAATTTGCGATCTTTAAAAAGCTGATCATAAAAATTCATAACTTTTATGATGCTGATTGAAAAAGTTCACGATTCTTACGAAGCCAATGAAGAAAATCTACAATATTTCTGCGTCTGGGATCAACAAAAATCACAATTTTTGCAAAACCAAACGAGAAAATTCATTATTTTTACAAAACCGCAGAAGAAAATCCACAATCATTCCTTTTCAATTCTACATGTTTCAGTATTTTTGCAAAACCGATCAGGAAAATTCATTATTTTTACAAAATTGATGAAGAAAATCCAAAATATTTCCATGTCTGATCAATATAATTCACTATTTTTACAAAAGCGATCAAGAAAATTCATTATTTTTACAAAATCGGTGAAGAAAATTCACACTATTTCCGCGTCTCGTCAACAAAATCCACAATTTTTGCAAAACAGATCGGGAAAATTCATTATTTTTACAAGATCGATGAAAAAAATCCAAAATCTGTCCGCGTCTGATTGACGCAATTCACTATTTTTGCAAAACCGATCAAAAAGATTCATTATTTTTACAAAATCAGTGACGGTAATCCGCAATCTTTCCGCGTCTGATTGACAAGATTCACTATTCTTGCAAAAGCGATCGAGAAAATTCATTATTTTTACAAAATCGATAAAGAAGATCCAAAATATTTCCATATCTGATCAATATAATTCACAATTTTTGCAAAAACGAACAAGAAAATTCATTGTTTTTACAAAATCGGTGAAGAAAATCCACAATCTTTCCACGTCTGATTGCCAAAATTCACTATTTTTGCAAAAGCGATCAAGAAAATTCATTATTTTTACAAAATCGGTGAAGAAAATCCACAATCTTTCCGCGTTTGATCAACAAAATTCACTATTTTTGCAAAAGCGATCGAGAAAATTCATTATTTTTACAAAATCGATTAAGAAAATCCAAAATGTTTCCATGTCTGATCAATAAAATTCACAATTTTTGCAAAAACGATCAAGAACATTCATTATTTTTACAAAATCGGTGAAGAAAATCCACAATCTTTCCACTTCTGATTGCCAAAATTCACTATTTTTGCAAAAGCGATCAAGAAAATTCATTATTTTTAGAAAATCGATGAAGAAAATCCACAATCTTTCCACGTCTGGTTGCCAAAATTCACTATTTTTGCAAAAGCGATCAAGAAAATTCATTATTTTTACAAAATCGGTGAAGAAAATCCACAATCTTTCCGCGTCTGATCAATATAATTCACGATTTTTACAAAAGCGATCAAGAAAATTCATTATTTTTACAAAATCGGTGAAGAAAATTCACAATATTTCCGCGTCTGGTCAACAAAATCCACAATTTTTGCAAAACAGATCGGGAAAATTCATTATTTTTACAAGATCGATGAAAAAATCCAAAATCTGTCTGCATCTGATTGACGAAATTCACTATTTTTGCAAAACCGATCAAAAAGATTCATTATTTTTACAAAATCAGTGACGGTAATCCGCAATCTTTCCGCGTCTGATTGACAAAATTAACTATTTTTGCAAAAGCGATCAAGAAATTCCATTATTTTTACAAAATCAGTGAGGAAAATCCACAATATTTCTGTGTCTGATCAATAAAATTAATAATTTCTGCAAAACAGATCGGGAAAATTCATTATTTTTACAAGATCGATGAAAAAAATCCAAAATCTTTCTGTGTCTGATCAACAAAATTCACTATTTTTGCAAAAGCGATCGAGAAAATTCATTATTTTTACAAAATCGATGAAGAAAATGCACAATCTTTCCACGTCTGATTGCCAAAATTCACTATTTTTGCAAAAGCGATCAAGAAAATTCATTATTTTTACAAAATCGGTGAAGAAAATCCACAATCTTTCCGCGTCTGATTAAGAAAATTCATTATTTTTACAAAATCGGTGAAGAAAATCCACAATCTTTCCGCATCTGATCAACAAAATTCACTATTTTTGCAAAAGCGATCGAGAAAATTCATTATTTTTACAAAATCGATTAAGAAAATCCAAAATCTTTCCATGTCTGATCAATAAAATTCACAATTTTTGCAAAATCGATCAAGAAAATTCATTATTTTTACAAAATCGGTGAAGAAAATCCAAAATCTTTCCACTTCTGATTGCCAAAATTCACTATTTTTGCAAAAGCGATCAAGAAAATTCATTATTTTTACAAAATCGATGAAGAAAATCCACAATCTTTCCACGTCTGATTGCCAAAATTCACTATTTTTGCAAAAGCGATCAAGAAAATTCATTATTTTTACAAAATCGGTGAAGAAAATCCACAATCTTTCCGTGTCTGATCAACAAAATTCACTATTTTTACCAAAGCGATCGAGAAAATTCATTATTTTTACAAAATCGATTAAGAAAATCCAAAATCTTCCCATGTCTGATCAATAAAATTCACAATTTTTGCAAAACCGATCAAGAACATTCATTATTTTTACAAAATCGGTGAAGAAAATCCACAATCTTTCCACTTCTGATTGCCAAAATTCACTATTTTTGCAAAAGCGATCAAGAAAATTCATTATTATTACAAAATCGATGAAGAAAATCCACAAGCTTTCCATGTCTGATTGCCAAAATTCACAATTTTTGCAAAACCGATCAAGAAAATTCATTATTTTTACAAAATCGGTGAAGAAAATCCACAATCTTTCCTCGTCTGATCAACAAAATTCACTATTTTTACCAAAGCGATCGAGAAAATTCATTGTTTTTACAAAATCGGTGAAGAAAATCCACAATCTTTCCACTTCTGATTGCCAAAATTCACTATTTTTGCAAAAGCGATCAAGAAAATTCATTATTTTTACAAAATCGATGAAAAAGATCCAAAATATTTCCATGTGTGATCAATATAATTCACAATTTTTGCAAAACTGAACAAGAAAATCCATTATTTTTACAAAATTGGTGACGAAAATCCACAATCTTGCTACGTCTGATTGACAAAATTAACTATTTTTGCAAAAGCGATCAAGAAATTCCATTATTTTTACAAAATCGATGAAGAAGATCCAAAATATTTCCGTGTCTGATCAATAAAATTCACAATTTTTGCAAAACCACTCGAGAAAAATCATTATTTTTAAAAAAAACGATGAAAAAAATCCAAAATCTTTCTACTTCTGATCAATGGAATACACAATTTTGCAAAACCGATCGAGAAAATTCATTATTTTTATGAAGCCAATGATGAGGATGCACTATCTTTCAGCATCTGATCAACAAAGTTCACAATTTTTATTAAGCCAATCAAGAAAATTCATAATTTTTGCAAAGCTGATCGGGGAAATTCATGTTTTTTACAAAGCTGATCAAGAAAGCTTACAATTTTTTACAAAGCTGACCGACAAAATGCGCGATCTTTCGTTGCCTGATCAACAAAATTCGCAAGTTTTTCTCACTTAATTGATAAAATTAGCAAATTTTCTGCATCTGATGTAAGAAATTGAAATTTTTTCCATTTCTTATGCGATAAACCGAGAAAATATGCTGTTTTTCTGCATTCGATGAATTTAATCAGGGATGAGATTCTTCGGACTTTTCTTCAATTTTTAAAGAAATTTCACCAATTAAATTTTTGGGAAAATTTTATATTTTACACCATAGATGAAAATCATTTCTAATTGAAAACTATAATAGATTCCAAATTGTTTCCAACAAGTTAATTTTTGTTTTTATATATAGTTTTTTTTTTTTTTTTTTTTTTTTTTTTTACTTTTCATGAAAATTTCCTTTTTTCCATACAACAAATCCAAAGTAGGAAAATCCTTGTTTTGTGTTTTTAGTTTTCGACAGTTTTTCTAGGTTTGTGAGATGTGAAATTGAAAAAAATTCTGTAAAGCAAAACTGGCTTCTTTTTTTTTTTTTTTTCTTTTTTTGAAAGTGCAATCTGCATTAAAGAATCTCAGCATGTGCTATTTCAATCAAAGGATCACGAATGTGATTTTAGCCGAAATATCATAGGAAAAAGCCCAAATTTCATTAAAGGATACCGAGAAATCTTGATTTGTAGAGAAAATGAAATTTACATGAAAAAAATTGCAGAAAAAACTGATTTAAGTCAAAAAATTTCTTAAAAACACAATTTATGTCAAAGGATGAGATTTACTTCAAAAGATCACAAAAAGACGGGAATTTCAGCAACACACCATTGAAAAAAAAGCGAATTTTGTAGAGAGATCTGGACAAATACTCATTAACTCAGCGTGAAAATAATAGCTAGAATTTTTTAGCTACTATTTTGGTGCTAGAGTTAATTTGAGTATTTTTTCTGATCTTTCTATGAAATTCGCTTTTTTTCAATGATGTGTTGCTGAAATTCTCGTCTTTTTGTGATCTTTTGAGGTAAATAATCTCATCCGACATAAATTGTGTTTTTAAGAATTTTTTTTTACCCTGGCAATATTCAAGGTTATTACATTTTCATATTATTGTCAAGTTTACCAAAATATTTGTTGACATGAAAAAGAAAGATTTCAATTAAGATTGATTTTGTAAACCGTAGAAGTGTTTAGCTTGTAACAAAAAGCTAAAAAGTTTTCTTCCAGCGAGCCTTGATAGAAATGAACTGCAGAAAAAACTGCAGTTGGAAGACTACGGTGAATTGGCCGATTCCACTACAGAATTTTTGAGGTTGATGCAACTACAAAATAACTGCGGTATTTTTTAGGTCGATACAGCAACCACGAAATTACTGCAGTTTACAAACTACAGTAATTTTGTAGTTGTATCAACCGCAAAAATTCTATAGTGGAAATGGCCAATTCACCGCAGTCTTCCAACTGCAGTTTTTTTGTTAAATTTCTGCAGTTCATTTTTAGCTGGGAAAATTCATGATTTTTGCAAATTCGATTGAGAAAATTCACTATTTTTACAAAACCAAAGAAAGAAATCCACAATCTTTCCGTGTCTGACCGATAAAATTTGCTAGAGTAGTTTGTAGAGAGATCTGGAAAAATACTCAAATTAACTCAGCATCAAAATAATAGCTAGAATTTTTTAGCTACTATTTTGGTGCTAGTGTTAATTTGAGTATTTTTTCTGATCTTTCTATGAAATTCGCTTTTTTTCAATGATGTGTTGCTGAAATTCTCGTCTTTTCGTGATCTTTTGAAGTAAATAATCTCATCCGACATAAATTGTGTTTTTAAGAATTTTTTTTATCCTGGCAATATTCAAGGTTATTACATTTTCATATGATTGTCAAGTTAACCAAAATATTTGTTGACATGAAAAATAAAGGTTTCAATTAAGATTGATTTTGTAAACCGTAGAAGTGTTTAGCTTGTAACAAAAAGCTAAAAATTTTTTTTCCAGCCAGCCTTGATAGAAATGAACTGCAGAAAAAACTGCAGTTGGAAGACTGCGGTGAATTGGCCGATTCCACTACAAAATTTTTGAGGTTGATGCAACTATAAAATAGCTGCAGTATTTTTTAGGTCGATACAGCAACCACGAAATTACTGCAGTTTACAAACTACAGTAATTTTGTAGTTGTATCAACCGCAAAAATTCTATAGTGGAAATGGCCAATTCACCGCAGTCTTCCAACTGCAGTTTTTTTGTTAAATTTCTGCAGTTCATTTTTAGCTGGGAATCGGCCTCTTATCGTGTCATCGGATTGCGATGAGAGGCCATTCAAGGGCCAGGCGCATTTTGCTACTAGGGTAGCTACTATTGAATCTGAAAAATAGAAAGAAAAGTAATAAACAAGACATTTTTTAATAAACTGCTAAAAATTTTAACTGCCAATTAGATTACGTAGCCGATTAGACAATTTTGATTTCTTTGGGGACTGGTCATCTAGCTTCAGAATTCTCCTCCGTAATGTTAAATCCATGGACGTTGGATGCATTCGTATATTTAAACTATCTCTTGGGGAGATTAATATTTTTAACTTCTTTTTTAGCTCACAGGCTATCAAAGCCTGTGAGCTTATGTGCTCGTCTGTTCTGTATGTAGGTATGCCCAGCTAAAAATGAACTGCAGAAAATTAATAAAAAAAACTGCAGTTTGAAGACTGCGGTGAATTGGCCATTTCCACTACAGAGTTTTTGTGGTCGATACAACCACATAATTACTGTAGTTTGGAAACTACAGTAATTCCATAGTTGTATCGACCACAAAAATTCTGTAGTGAAAATGGCCAATTCACCGCAGTCTTTAAACTGCAGTTCTTTTGTGGTTGTATCTACCTTAAAAATTTTGCAGTAATTTTGTAGTTGTATCATCCTAAAAAATTTTACAGTAGAATCGGCCAAATCACCGCAGTTTTCCAACTGCACTATTTTTTTAAAATTTTCTGCTGTTTATTTCTTGCAAGACATGCCGGAAGAAACTTTTTTTGTTTCTGATTACTAGCTGAATAATTTTATGGCTTTCAAAATCAATCTTAATTGGTTCCTTTCTTTTACATGTCAACAATGAAGTTTTTTTTGTATGCTATTTGATGACCATTATTTTCTTTTTTCAAATTTTGCAACTTAATTCATTATGCATCACACCCACATAGCATTTAAAAGAGCATTGTGATCTATAAAACTGGATTTTATAAATACGTTTGGTATCCCCAACTTTATTAATAAAATCCAGTTTACTATGCATTAGTTTTACTGGTGACTTTGAAAATAATTATACACAAATTCCGCCACGTTGCACATAGCCTTTTAACACTATTTCTACCAATATCAAGAGGCATCTTTTAAAAAATCTCAATTTTTAGTTTAAATTTTTTAACTTTTAGAATGAAACAATTGAAAAACATTTTTAACACATAAAACATTGTTTGTTATGCTTATTTTAAATTAAAAACTACAAGCAAAATAAACATAAATCAATACTTTAAAACTGTTGTTGTCACTCGTAGAACCAGTGTTAAAGACAAATGCGTGTAATTATGCATACAAATTTTTAAAATAACAAAAAAAATTCTACAGATTTTTTTGCTGTTTCCATTTCAGTCTTCGCATTTTGGAACATGATTATTAACAGCCTATACAAATGTAACAAGTTATTTTCTGTTCTATGCTATTGTATGATGTTTTTGAGTTTTTACTCAAATTCCAAAAACATTAAAATTCCTAGCGGTCAAATGTAAGTAATATAGAGAAAACGATAAAAACAAATTAATATATTCGGTACTACTTGGTTATCCCATCAACCAGTTTTGTCAAATTATACAAATCAAAAAACTAATAGCCAAATTATACTATATATTGACATAATTTTTATTTTAAATAATGAAAAAACAACTACTTAGTAGAATTAGAATATTAATAAAAACCAAATAAAAAGTCAAAATAAAAATCACTTAATTGTGGATCATATTTAATGTTATTGAATTTGACATTCATGATCATCCATTATAAGCATTTAAAGTTTGGTAGTAGTTTTTTGGTCGATGGGATAACCAAGTAGTACCATATTTTTTATGCAAAATAATGAATTTACATTTTTCCATATATATCTGTGATAAATGCTTAAACCTATTTTTCTTTCTTTTTTCAAAAGTTGAAATCAACCTCATATTTTAAAGGAAAAATAAGGACATTATTATTGTTATTATGTTGGAAAATATGTCATGTATTACAAATAATCGAACGCTCCCATTTGGGAATATTGGCGTTTAAATGGTTCAGTACCGAAACTAGCCTTTTTTTGCACCTGGGGTAAACATGGATTTTGTTGCCCCCATCCCCCACATATATGCATTTTTTATATCAATCACACCAAACAAAATCTTAATTCTGCATCACGTCACCTTCTGTTCTAATGCACCCGGGGCATGTGCCCCCTTCTAGTTTCGGCCCTGAAACGGTTAATTACTGAAAACACAGAAATTTAAAACCGTGATATTCACATTAATGTGGTTTGCCATATACATGCACAATCTACTATCCAATCTACATAATAAAATCTTATAAATTCATGTGACTGTCCTCAACAGTTCTGAACTGACTGCTTCACTTTTTATATGCCTGGTGACTATTTTGATACTTTAATTATAGCCCCCTATACAGACAAAATATCCAGTTAAGTTCACAAGGATATTGCAACAGTTTGCATTTGTATATTTAACAGACCACACTTTATACCCCTACGTTTCAAAACGGCATGATGAACTGCATTTTTGGAAAGGTCATTTTTCAGAATGTTTACTTGAGTCTTGTTGCCATTATTGACGTGGCTGTTCAATTCATTACCTTTTCTAGTAGCAGATTAGAAAATTATTTAATAACAGTGAAAGTGTCTCTAAATTATACATATAAAAGTGATGCAAGAGTGCCTTTTTGAGAACGGTTGAGCATATTTTACTGCCACCTTTCGTCAAAATTCACATATTTTCTGTGATATTTCATAAAAATTATCATATTGTCACAATCTTTAAAGAAAATTAGCATATTTTCAGTGATCTTTTGAAAAAGTTCACGCATTTACCCAACTTTTTGACCAAATTCACAAATTTCTTCCGATTTTTCTACAAAATATGTCTATTTTTCTCAGTTTTATCAAAATTTTCGTATTTTCTGATCTTTAAAAAAAATTCGCATATTTTCTTCAATCTTTCATCAAAAGTCTCAATTTTTCTGCAATCTTTTGTAAAAATTTGCCTATTTTCTATGATTTTTCGAGAAAATCTGCATTTCCCTGATTTTTCGAAAAAATTAGTAATTTTTAATGATTTTTAGACAAAATACACCTATTTTCCTTGATTTTTATCAAAATTCTCATATTTTCAGATTTTTCGACAAGATTTGTATATTTTCTGTGATATTTTGACAAAATTTTCCTTGATTTTTTATGAAAATACTCTATTTTTCTGCAATTTCTCGATAAAATTTGAGTATTTTCCATGATATTTCACGTATTTCCCCGACTTTTTGATAAAATTTGGGATTTTTCTACAAAAATCACATATTTTATGCAATGTTTCTACAAAATACATCGATTTTCATCAATTTTCTTGTATTTCCCTGATTTTTTGACAAAAATTTTAAATCAAACACAAGAATTTCGTGCATGAATCTTGTAAAAAAGGCGAATTACATCTATTACTTGCTCAAAAATGCAAATTATGCCCACGAATTGCTCAAAAAATGAAAATTACGTCCATGAGTCGCGTAAAATAACACAAATTATGTCCATTAATCACAAAAAAACATGAATTATGCTCATAAATCACATTAAAAAAGCGAATAATGCCCATAAATAGCTAAAAAACACGAATTATGTCCATAAATCACTCAAAAAACATGAATTTCATCAGAAAAAAGCTGAAAAAGGTGCAAAATACGCCCACAAATAGTACAAAAATAACGAATTACTCCCATGAATTGCATAAAAACGTGAATTACGTTCATGACCCGAAAGCAGAATTGGCACAATGCTGCGACATACGTCGCAGATTCTTGAGCAGGTCTGCAGACTACTTTTCAACTGTTAAAAAATTAGCAAAAATTAAAAAATTTCGGACGTTATCCAAAAATTGCGATGTTTTGTATCTCGATTTTCGACAAATAGTCTTCGAAACGAAATCAATTTTGTTCAAAAAATTTCTTCAAAAAGATTGCAAAAAAATGATTGACGAGTTTCTTCAAAACATTGCAAAAAGCGGCAAATTACCTCAAAAGATCAAGGAAAAATGCCAAATTTCATCAAAAGATCACAAAAACGGCAAATTTCTTCAAAAAAGCGCAAAAAACGGAAAATTTCAAAAGTTCATGAAAAAAATGGCAGTTTTCGTGAAAAGATCATTAAACAACGTTGTTATCGCGAAAAAATGGCAAATTTCTTCAAGAGACCGCGAAAAACGGCAAATTTCTCCAAGAAATCGCGACAAAACGGCAATTTTCGTCAAAGGATCACGACAAATCGGCAAATTTCTTCAAAAGATCACGAAAAAACATCAAATTTATTTAAAAGATCGTGAAAAAAACAGCTTTCGACAAAAGATCTTAAAAAAACGTCAAATTTTGTCAAAAGAGTGTGAAAAAAGTAATTTCGTCCAAAGATCGCGAAAAATGACGTTGCGTCAAAAGATCGTGAAAAACCCGCAATTTTGTCAAAGGGGAAACCCCTCCCCCTCTTTCGGGAAATGTATGAGGTGGTAAAAATTCTGAGAACAAAGGCAACTTCTTTTTAAAAGAATACTTTTCTTTTACATCTATCACAAATACTTTTTAGGTTTGAGTGCATGTAATGCGAGTACTTGGTCTGCAGACAGTAAGTTTTTATTTGCGTTGCAGACTGCAGAAAAAATTTATGCTGCTGGAGTTCATGAATCGTTAATTAAAAAAAAAAAAAAAAAAAAAAAAAAAGAGAGAATTTTGTTGACAAATCGCTCAAAAAAAAAACCCATGAAAAAAGCAAATTACATCGAAAAATCGCATTAAAAATGCTAATTACTTTCATGAATAGCATAAAAAACATGGATAACAGTCCATGAAACACTCAAAAAATGCAAATTATGTGCATAAATCACATAAAAAATGCGAATTACACCTATGAAGCACTGGAAAAATTAGAATTATGCCCATGAATTGCTCAAAAAACGTGAATTACATCCATGAATCGCGTAAAAAATGTGAATTTCATCTATGAATCACTCTAAAAATGTGAATTACATCTATGAATTGTTGAAAAACGCAAATTACATCCATGAATCGCAAATTACATTTATGTCTTAAATCTTTCAAAAAACGCGAATGTTGTCAACTGAAATCTCAAAGAATGCAAATTACACCCATATGCATGAATATAGTGAATTACGTTCATAAATTGCATAAGAAATGCGAAATATATAATACAGGATTTGCATAAAAGCGTGAATTGCGGTTCATATGAATCGCTCAAAAAACAAATTTAGTCAACAGAACACTCAAAAAACACTAATTTCGTCTATTGATTGCTTAAAAAACGCAAATTACATCCATGAATTGCATAAAAAAGCAAATTATGTCCATTAATTGCTTAAAAAATGCAAATTACTTTCATGAATTGCATGAAAAACAAATTATGTCCAAAAATCTTGAATTATACCCTTGAATTGAATAATAAAAAGAAATTTCGTAATATAATGCATAATTTTATTAAATGTTAAATTAATCTGCAGAAAGTTTTTGACCCAATGTAACGTGCATAGAAAGTTTTTGGTTTTATACAAGTCTGTTCCGTACTATCTTTCGACGAAATTTCTATAATTTGTGCGATCTTTCTACGAAATGCATCTATCTTCCTCGATTTTTGTCAAAATTCTCTTATTTTTCAATCTCCCGACAAATTTTGTATATTTTTGTCGATTTTTTAACCAAAATTCTTGATTTTTCTGCAATATTTCAACAAAATTTGCATATTTTCCTTGATCTTTCGACATAATTCATGCATTTTCACACAATCTTTCGACAAAATTTGAGTATTTTTTGCGACTCTTTGACAAAATTAGAGTATTTTTCTGCAAAAACACTAAATTAGAGTATTTTTCTGCTGTTCACAAAAACTGCATTCCCCCCTTCAATCGTTCTGCCTGTTTTTTGTGATCCTTTAACAAAAATTAGAGTTTTTGTCTGTAATCCTTTCACAGAAATCACACTATCGCTCACAATTCTTTGAAGAAAATAGTCCGCTATTGCTTGACAAACTTATAGATAGAAATAAATGAAAATTTCTTCATATATGCAGTTTACCATGTTATCTTAAAAAGAAATTTATGTTCTGCAGAAATATATTGCATTTCATGTGAGAAAATCAGCATATACATGGTAGTCTTTTTTATAATCACACAATTTGTTTGATTCCTAAAAAGAAAAGTTACTTACCGATAAAATGCTAATCCATGGCATTTATTGTAGACTTATTTATAATATGAAAATGAAATTTTTTAGTTTAGTATTGACTTCTTATATAATTGAACATTAAATAGAAATAGAAAACATTAATAAAAAACTTTTTTTTTCTTTTTTTTTTTTTTTTTTTTTTTTTTTTTAAGATTATAATGATTGGAACAACTTCAAATCTAAAATAAAACATTTTTAATTATTACTATGAACAGTAAAGTACTAAATCATGTAAAAAAAATATATATATAATAATAAAATGGATAACACTTTAGATAAACATATTTATAGGAATTTTTTTTTTTTAAACAAAGTGGGTTCTTTTTTCTTCCACTTCAGTATTTTTATTTTTATATTAGCTACCCTGGCACATTTGGTGAAGAGAACACCAAACGAAAAGTTGCCTAAAAAAGAGCCTTCTCAATAACGCTCAATTTTTAAAAGCATCAGGTAAAGGCAAGCATGCTACTAAATCGAATGTAATTCAAATGCACTAAGTCTTCCATATTTAATAATATTATTTAATTTAGTTTACAAAAATATTAATCACGTCTTCTAAATTAATTTCAATAAACAGAACAAATTATCTTCGCAAATAAACTAATTAAACTATTTCTACGATATCAGATTACAACGTGACACCGGCGCCGCGCGTCGATTTGCAAGTAAATAAACCGGTCCGAAAGTTGAGTTGCACGTCTATTCCAGGGGAAACAGACCATGGAGTCAGAAATGCACTGTAAGAGCTTGAAAAAAAAATCATAAGAATTCTTAATAAATAAAAAAAGAAAAGTATATTATTCTTTTGGTGTTAATCTTGCTTTTTATGAAATAAACGTGGAAAAATGGAAGTTATGTCCGATATGGAATAAGGACAATTTATGCAATGAGTAAGGAATAAACCCACCCTGTATTTTTAAGCTCGAATTATGGGCGCCATGAAAAAGAATGGAAAGCCACTGCCCCTCCCTTGATTTTTAAATTTTCTTTTTCTTCGATTTTGAACAACACAATTTTTTTCGAGTAATTTAAAATAAAAGACGAACTAAAATTGTTCATTTATGAAGATGGGGGGGGGGGGGGCAGGAAGCAAGGAAGATCTATTGTCCCGCCCTGGATTTTAAAAATTTAATTAATTAAAATTTCCTTGTATCTTACTTTCAAAAACATAATGTGAATTTTTTGAGTAAATTAAAAACTTAAACAGAAAAGAAATAAAAACATTTCAGTAAAGGGGGGGGGGGGTGAGACACATCACCCCTTCCTGGGTTTTGAAATTTAATTAGTAATTTTTTTTAATCCGATGTACAAAAACATGATTTATTCTTTTCGAGTAACTTAAAATAAAAAAAATAAGAATTTTCTGTTAGGGGAAGGTAGCATAGGTCAGCCATTGCCCCTCCCTTAATTTTGAAATATAACTAATTTTTTTCCCCATTTTTGAAAAACACAGTAAAATTTAATCTTTACTCTTAGCTTAAAATGAAAGAGGAAATAGGAATATTCTTTGTTGCTAAAAAGGTAGAAGAGAGCTTGTCCCTTCCTACATATTTTTAAATTTAATTCTTTCTTTCTTTTCTTCTATTTTTAAAAACGTAGAAAAATTTCTGCTTTTCAAATAACTTAGAATTAAAAAAAAATTAAGAAATTTTCTATTAAAAGGGCGGAATGGAGAGATGAGAAGTTCATATTGCCCCTCCCTGTCTTTTAAAATGTTAATAAAAGTTTAATTTTTCTTTTCAACTTTTGAAAAAATAAAATTTATTTAGAATAACTTAAAGAAACAAAGAATTTTCTATTGGGGGAAGAAGGCATTAGGTGAGAACCATTGTTCCTCCCTTAAATTTAAATTTTAACTTTTTTTTCTTTATCTTATAATTAAAAAAGAACTAAGGATTTTACGTTAGGATGAAGGAAGCATATGGGAGAGATATTTCTCCTGCCTAAATTTTAAAATTTAATCTTTTTTTTTTTTTAATTTGGTAAAATTTATAATTGCCAAGTTACAAAAAAAAAAAAAAAAAAAAAAAATCGTTAAGGAGGTGAGTAGTGTGGGAGATCCCTGCTTCGATTTCGAAAATATAATTATTTTTCTCCAATTAAGGAAAATTACGGTTAACTGGAAATATCGTTTTTTTTTTCTCTCAAATTTATGATTATAGAAGGACTTTACAAAAACTACAGAATTTTTGCCGTTTATAACTCACGGAATATTTGAAATAAATAACTACAAAAACACCAAACTCTAGCCACAAAAAAACTGAAGTATTTTTAGAGTCGAGATTGCACTATAGAAAATCTATTGTCAACGGTAGAAAAACTTCAAAAACTCTTCACTTCTATAAAAAAAACTGCAGTTCATTTTTAGCTGGGTTGTTCATTGTCAAAAGTAAATAAATTTAATTTCATGCATATATTTTGTGCATAATTTTTAAGCATTTTCTTAAATTTAATTTTTGGTATGCATAAACATCTAAAAACAATAGGGTATTTACAAAACAATAATATTGTTGGGTTTATGCATTTCTTTTCTTTAAATCCATTTGTAATAATTTTCTTCATTTTCTGTTTTATAACAAAGCTTTATTTTTGTTCTTTTTGTTACATGATATATTTGAATCTATTTAGAATTTTCATTTCATCCAATCTTTTTCTTATTCTTAGAATATAAAAGTTAAAATCTTTTAAATCCTCCCTCCCTCCTTATTTATGATTTTGTAGGAATATTAATGTAAACAAATCTGTGTTTATAATGCTGGATTAGTTCTATTGGTAATTAAATAAATGCAACTGAAAAATCACTTGAACTAAGACACGATAATTACAAAGAGTGGTGTTAAATTATATATTCAAGAAAAGCTACCCTCAAAATTCTGAAGTTGAAATGCTAAACCTTTAAAAGTTGGCCATTTTTTAATTTTTAATTTATAATATATTCTTATAAATCATATTTAGATTTATTTTGGAGGAAGGTATCTATAATTAAAAAAAATGTTTTAATTTTATTTTTAAGAAATATTTGTAAAAAATTCTCCTCCCCTCGCCAAAAAAATTAAAGAAAAATAAATAAAATAAAGACTTTTAGCATTTCAAAATTTCTAAAAGTTTCACATATCTATTCATATGACAGAAAAGTACATGCATTATTATTATTTTATGATTATTTTTGTGTGTATGTGTCCTTTCACGTGGTTGTGATAGAGATTATAGATACTGTGCAACAGCCTGAAGTAACTAACGCAGGTGCATAAATCTTGACGATGTAAAATTATTGTGAAATAAAGATTTGTAAAAATACTTGCTTTCCTCACTTTACTTTATACCTTACTCTATATTATACACTAATACTTTAATTTTTTTTCCATTATTAATCAAAAAATTATAGTTGAATCTTGTCACATTTAGTATATTTCCTTATGTGTTTAACCTCAACTATTTTGAATTAAAACATATTTTTATACACTGTTAAAAGAAATTACAGTCAACTCTGTAAAATCTGTCGATTTATAGTTTACAATCGTCCATTTGCATTAAATGCTGGAATGTAAACAAGGAAAATTGTTATTGACAGTTAAACTCATAAAGGTAATACTTTTTCTCGGTTGTCAATTTTCCAGGTAATAAATATTAGGTTGTCCCAAAAGTAGAGATGCAACGGATATCCGGTATCTAGCATATCCGACTGATTTTTCAATATCATAAATATCATCGGATATCCGGCTTCTCTGCCAGATGTCTGGTAAAGTTCAGCAAAGTAAATATATATGGATCACATAAATCATTTGGCCTCAAACAATGTCGGAAAACTTTTATTTATAATGCAAAAGATGAAACATAAGTTTCCTAACCATAAATAAAAAGTAATTCTCAAAAGTTTAAAGAATTGCCAGCTTTCCTAATATAGATATTTGAACTCTTTGTAATAAATAAAAATTTGATGTTTACATCTTGTAGAAAATTATACCTTTATTTTCAGATTAGAGGATGTGCAAATGTAACGTTATTATTTCAGGGAGGAGGCGAGGGGGTATGGCATATGAGGAGCCCAGAAGCCAAGGGGTACAAGTGACAAAATGTCGATTTAGAGTAAATTGAGTTTAAAGATAATTGATGTTAAAATTGGAACATCAATAACAATTGACTAAATTGAAATAGGAAACTTCTGCTTGTTGCATTCTAATCTTTGAACTCTCATTTCAATAACTGTTAAAAAAATAGGGTACAATTTTCTTTAAATTTATAATTAATCAATATTGTTTGTTTTTCGAAGAAAGTGGTTTATCTCTATAACTCCTCAAATAATCAGAAAATGACCTATATTTCTTTACCTGAAATGAAAAAAGCATATTTCCAGATACCCTGTGCACTTAACTCAATTTTTTCAATTTTGTCACTTATACCCCTTGGCTTCTGGGATCCTCATATGATATCATTGGATATCTCTAGGGGGAGGGGTGTGTGTTTTGTTTTCGATATCATTTTTGATTCAATCAAAATTTTCTCCTTTTTTTTTGTAACATGGTACAAAACATTCTTTGGTACAAAATAGAATGTTGTCTTTTTTTAGCCTGGTATCTATTTTTTTATGAAAATGCAAGGTTATTATTAAAATCATTAAATTATTACAAAATTATTTAATTCTAAAAGATGGAGTACCCTTATGTTTGACATTCCTATTCTTCTTCATATGTGCATGAATATTGATTCATGGTTCGAAAAACCATTTTTGAAGTATAATTTAAATGAAGTTTGTATTTACTAATAAATAAAACAGAGAAGTAATATTGTGTCACTTGTTTTGTTGACAAGAATTTCTATCTATTCCCACTCCTCCTCCATATGGGACAAGTGTAACAGGACTTTAAAGTTTTTTTTTTCATATGCCAAGTGACATTTTATTGACTTCTTTTCATCTGAATAATAAAGGTATGTGAAAAACAAATGTGACCAGTTTTGTATATAACTTCGAAAAAGAAAAAATTAAATAAAACAAGTAAGAAAAAATATGCGTTAAGCATAGATTATGAAGCACTTTCCAACACTTCTTGAAATCTTAAAAAAAACCTCGTTATCCAGGGAAATAACGTATTATTGATCATATCCAAAAATTGCCGATTTTTATAATTCTTTTATACAGTGTATTGGCAGCTGGTGCAACAACAAGAACTTTGCAACCTGCTAAGCTGGTTTTTCTCAAACATCTAATGTATAACAGAATAATGAAAAAATATTGATTTTAATAAATAACATGATCGATAACTCATTCTTACTCCGATTAATTGACTGGAGCAGAAGTTTTGGAGGAAAATGAAAGTTGGTATAGCATTAAACTGGTAATACATTGTATTAACATTGTAACAACTTTTTAAAATATTAAGATTGGTGTCCAATTAGTTATTTTTGTAATTTCATTACAAAAATTTATTTTTTTTTCTTTTACTTCTAAATATTAAAAAAAAATAACTTAAAATGAAACTAAATGTGACTTAAAACAAAATTATCTCATTGAAACAGAAAAAAAAGAGACCATCAACTAAACCTATGTTTGGAGAAAATAACTCTTAAAGCATGAATATATTAGTAGGCATTTTATGTTTTGATTATAAAAAAGTTTGCTTTTTTGTGAAAATATTCTACAATTATAGACATAATTATAAATGTATAACGATTAAAATTTTTTGTACAAATTATCAGCATTTCACTGTACAAATAAAAAGAATACTTTAATGTTTAAATTACATTTTTTATACATTATTAATATACATATAGGGCTTGAATTTTGGGATGTGATGGCATGATTCGTGCCCTAATGAATGTTGTGGATGAGAGGTTGTTTCCAAAAAATCATTTCTAAAATTTTTTCTTTGTGAAACAACCATAAAGTTTACAGGACCGACTGACAAATTTCGGGATATTTTCCGCAATGACTGGCAAATTTTCCAGTTTCTTCTTATGACAGAATGGCCAAATTACTGAATTTTTTTGGTTCGACTGAAAGATTTTGTAACTTTTCTCCGCGATGGATTGACACATTTCACAATTTTTCTGTGAAGACTGATTGTCGAATTTCACAATTTTTTATTCCTCGAACAACTGACAAATTTAGCAATTTTATTCTGTGATCGATTTGAAAATTTTCATGTTTATTTATGCGATCAATTTATCAATTAGTAGATTTGGGACAAATGCTTCGATTTGGATTACCTAATTTTATCATGGAATAAGTTTGTTCTGGTAATTAGCTAAGAAGAACTAAAGCATCCATAAAAATGACGGGAAAATCCCTTATAATTCATCTCCTTTTAGAGAGCAACTAAAAATCAGTTCACTCCTATCGCAAATACTTTTCTGGATTTTCACGAAAATTGATTGGATTTTTTATTAAGATTTGCTTTATAAAGTCGACTATCAAATTATGTAAAATAATCATATATATTAAAACGATAAGCTTTTTTTTTTAATATAGCCAAAAACAGTCTGTATGCATGTGCGAGCAAGTTTTCCGGTTGTACTCATCATTTTCCAGCATTCGGCTATTACTTATTTCGCAAAACACAATCTCTGATTTTTCTGCCTTCACGGCAAACAGCGCATGCGCAGGAACCCGATGAAGCCAGCCAATAAGAGCAAGCGGTGAAGATTTGATATACGGACTGCCTGCATTATCACTGTTGATTGCTATGGTGAAACAGGGATCTCTTTTGATAATTTTATTTAACTTGGTTATTTATAATTATCTTCATATTTTTAAAAATACATTTTTTTATTACACCAATTAACACTTTACGTAAGTTTTTCCATTTGCATTCTTTTTTCGTGTTAAACGTAATTGTTAAAGCCGGCAAGCTTAGGCTTAATGTAGAGAAAAGATTCCCCTCTCCCCCAAGAGTTTCATATGAAATTGAACTATTCAATAGTTAATTATTAAAGTTTTTATTTACGTTCTTGGTCGATTAAGCATTTTCTGAATTGTAATTTTCGAATTTATATTAAGTATGTGTAAAAAAACCTGGCTGGATATAACATTGTTTTTTGGAGGGAAAGAGAAGCAGGTATTTTCGACCAATGTTATTGACTTCATGGATATAAACAGATTCGCAAATCACTATTTATTTTTTGCTTCATTTTCTTATAATACTCATGTCAAAAAACTGATTTTTCCCCCTTATAATTTCATTTTTGAGCAAACTCATGTTTAGGAAGTATTTACATTACATTGTTTTTGCCGAAGAATGGAGACTTGCATATGAAATGAAAATATGCCCAGTTATAAACACAGGGCCGTAGCTAGAACTAAATAGCAGGGGGGGGGGGGCTCAAGAGAATGTAGGGGGAGCTCATAATTTTTTTTCTCTCTCTGACGCAGAAAGATAAATTAATGCATATTCACATTGTAGGTACTATGTTTCTAATTAAACTGTTGTAATAACTTCATTTTATACTAAGAAAAGAATATGAAGAATGATAATTTTAAATGTATAACTGGAGCAATGTTAACATCATGTTAGCTTCATATGTACAAAAATTGATGAGGGACGGCTGAAACACTTATTTTGTATATAATTTAATAATTTAGCAAAACTGTGAAAGGGTCTCAACACTAAATTAGATTGTTGAACAGAATTTCATTTGAATTTTCGGAACAGAAATCCATTTAGTGACCTTCGAATTTTTTCCAGGGGGGGCTCAAAATATTTTAGGGGGGCTGAGCCGCCCATAACGCCCCCTTAGCTACGGCCCTGTATAAACATCTTTGTAAATCATTAATATTTATTTAATGTTTTACTTTATTTGTGTTGACTCAAAGTACCCTTTTTTAAGTATTCCCATGACAAAATTTGCTGAGTTTTTTTTTGGAGGGGGGGGGGGATATTTTCATGAAATTTGCTATTTTTTTGCAATTTCTTGATCTTGATCTTTCAACAATGTTTTTTTTTAAAATATGAAGATCATTATAATCAACAAAGAAAAATAAGATTATCAAAAGAGATCACTCTTTTTTCATAGCATTCAAACGTGATAATGCAGTCCTTATATATCATATTTATCGCTTTTTTATGATTATTTTGCAAAATTTGCATTTTTTGTGGTACCTAGACAAATTTTGTGTGTTTTCGGGATCTTTTGATGAAGATTGCGTTTTTTTTAATACCTGGACAAAATTAGTCCTTTTCTTGAGGTCTTTTGGTGGAATTAGTCGTTTTCTCTTTCGATCTTTCGATGTAATTTGTCATTTTATCAAATTTATCCTTTTTTCGTAATTTTTTCGTGGAATTTACCTTTTTTTTGCAATTTTTGATGAAATGTGCCTTTTTTTCCATATTTTGACAAAATTTGTTGTTTTCTCACGATCTATTTACCAAAACTTGCGTTTTTTTGAGGTACCTAGACAAATTTTATGTGTTTTCGCAATCTTTTGGCGAAATTCACGTTTTTTATGATACCTGACAAAATTGGTCTTTTTCTCGAGGTCTTCTGGTGGAACTTGTTGTTTTCTCGAGGTCTATTGATGTAATTTGTCATTTTATCAAATTTAGCCCTTTTTTTCGTGATTTTTTTCACGAAATTTGTCAATTTTTCGTTATTCGTGTGTGAAATTTGTTTTTTTGCGAAATTTACCTTTTTTTGCAATCTTTTGATGAAATATGCCTTCTTTTCCATTCTTTGACAAAATTTGTCATTTACTCGCAATCATTTGATAAAATATGTTGTTTCCTCACAATATTTTAGTTTTTTCATGATCTGTTTGGAAATTTGCTATTTTTTGTCGAAATGTGCTATTTTTCCGAAATTTTTTTCATAAAAATTTCCGTTTTTTAAAGACGTTTTGACAAAATTTTGTTTTTTGAAATATTTAGACGAAATTTGTTTTATTTGGGATACCTGGACAATTTTTTTGCAGGTTTTTGACAAATTTTACCATTTTTTAGCGATTTTTCGAAGAAATTTGTTGTTTTTGCGATCTGTTGAGGAAATTTTCTGTTTTTTTTTTCATCTATTTACAAAATTTCTGGGTGTTTTTTGAGGGGGAGGGGTATTTTGCTATTTTTGTGATTATTTGTCAAAATTTGCGTTTTTATGGTACCTAGACAAATTTTGTGTTTTTTTAATCTGTTGACAAAATTCATGTTTACTTGAACAAAATTTGTTATTTTCTCGAGGTCTTTTGATGAAATTTGTCGTTTTCTTGTAATCCAAGGACCAAATAACATGTAATTTTTTCAAAATTAATTTGCAGAAAAATTTTGACCCAATTTTTACGTACACAGAAAGTTTATTTTGCACAAGTTGTTTGTAGCAGGAAATTTTTTGAAAAACTGTCAACTTTACACAAGAATGCGCGCTGAAAAATTAAAAGGGTTAGTGACTATGGCACTCGACCTCCTGGGTATACATGGAACTGAGTGGAACAGTAACAGTAATTTTTTTATGATTTCATGAATTTGAATTTTTACATATGAAAAAAAAAATTAAATATTATACTGTACATGTTTGTCATTATTTCACATTAATGCACTAAT
The DNA here is from genome assembly GCA_964019185.1 of Maratus speculifer. Taxonomy (NCBI): domain Eukaryota; kingdom Metazoa; phylum Arthropoda; class Arachnida; order Araneae; family Salticidae; genus Maratus; species Maratus speculifer. The sequence goes on along the minus strand of CAXHSM010000349.1, from coordinate 3,279,622 downwards.
CTTTAAAAATTTCTTTTTTTCTTTGGTTCTTTCACATTGTTGCCGTCAAGTTCTGACAGGTTCCACCTAGTCTTTGTTATTTTTGCACATGCACAGATAAAAGTTGTTTCGTTGAACTGTTCCTATTTCATACAACATTAAATACATTTATATTCTAATTGCTCTATACTATTTCAACTGCACTTTTTTTTTTCTGAAATAGATGTAAAATTGGTTGAAAAAACTGCAAGATATAGGCTAAAAACATGCAAGAACTTCTTGACCTCATTATAAAAATAGTTATGTATTCATTAATATGCATGCCATTCTTACACAATTCAACAAACATACTGTACAGTATCTATAAATTTGTATTCTGCAGCAATAGATAATTCAATATTACAAGAACTCGTGAAACAATAATATAATTATTTTCACGAGTAAGGTGTATGAATTACGTCAAACATAGAACTAATTCAGGTGTTAATGCTGCATGACTTTGAACAAAATGTGAAACATTAAAACACCGGGTTATCATGTTTGGAATAAATCGCCAATCTAAAAAGAATGCAAATGCGGTGCATATGACATCTGTGCCCAAACTTCATCTAAAAAATTATTTTTATCACAGAAATCTCATATTTTTTAGCATACAAATTTTATAATATAAATTGAAGATGAATAAATGCTTTGTTTCTGGATATGTAACACACAATAAAGGGCAATATTAACACTAGCCACTGGGCCGCTAAATGTTAAAAAGTTGCTTTAGAAAGAAAGTGACCAACGAAGAGAATAAAATTTTCATGCGTTACATCAACGATTCTTCTTTTTCTGTTTGCAATATGTTTTTATTGATATATTCATTTTGTAATAAATACTAATAGGAATTTTAATAAAAGTTTATTATTTAGTACAGTAAAACCCTGACAATTCGGATTAATTGGGATCGAAATAGCAGGATTCTACTGTAGTTTTAAATAAAAAAGTTGTCACTTATAAAACTGGTATTACAGACCACTAATAAAATTTTCCAGTTTTGCCTTATAACACACATAAAAACAAAGAAGAAGAGAATTTTTTTCTATTCTGGATTGGCCAATGTTTTTTTTTTTTTTTTTTTTTTTTTTTTTTTTGTATTGTTTGATTATCCCGTCAACCAGTTTCGCCATGTTATACAAATCGCCAAATTATACATACTGATAAGTTTTATTTTAAATAATGAAAAAACAATTAGTAGAATATTAGTAAAAATACAAAGTCAAAATAAAGTCACTTAATGACGTTTTAAACACCTTTATTGTATTTAACATCACTGAATGTGACATTCACAGTCATCCGTTATTGACATTTAATCTTATGGTTTGGAAATAACTGTTTGTCAATGGTATAACCAAGTAGTACCTTTTTTTAGGCTTTAAATTTATTTATTTGTAATTAATTTTAAATTAAGAAATTCCTATTCTATTTATCTGTTAGTAATATGTTTTTCAAATAAAATCAAATGACAGAACGCAATTTTCAGCTAGTTTTAAACATAAGATATATAATATGAACTTTAAAATGTTCACTGTTTTATGTAGGAGGTGATTAAAATAACTTAACAAATGTTAATAGTTAAATATATTTCAAAATATCGGTCCTATTTGATTATCACATTGATTAAAAAACTATCGCCAAATAAAAGTTTAAATGTCAATAATGAATTATCTTCAATGTCTCATTCACCAACTTTAAACATGTTACACGTGTCTGTTACATCATCAAGTTATTTTTAATTTGACATTTAATTTGTAATTTTGTTAACGTTTTATTTATTTACTTGCTCTTTCAATATTTAAAATAACAATTTTATCAATTTATACAAACTGGTATATAGTTTGGCAATCATATATATTAAAGCAGTAGCCCTTTTCTTTAAGAGCAACTCAAATTGGTCTGTGCGCATGCGCGAAGATGAACTTATTAGTCCTTCAAGTTAGAGGATTATCGAGGTAAGACTGGTTAGCTCAGTGGTTTAAGGCACGGATTTATAGCTCTGAGCTTTTGTAGAGGCGTTGGGTTCGATCCCAACGCTCGGCAAAACCTTTTTTTTCTTTTTTCTTTTTTTTTAATAATGATACATTTTACTACGAGTGGAAGTTACATTATTTTTATTCTTTTGTTATTATTTTGATGCTTTATAATTAAATAAAGTTTAACACTCAACAATGATTTTTTAGTAACAATTTTATTTTTAAAATATTTCAATTAAAACATAGTAATTATTAGATATAAAGAGCCAATTTCCAATTCAGGGCTTTAGAGATACATTTATAAGAATAAAATTATAGAAAAATAATAAATAATAATTTTTCAAAACAGAATCGTCCTTGATTTATAGTTTTGTCATGTTTATATCATATTTAATGATCATGATCATATTATCATGTTTATATCAATTTACAGTTTAGATCATGTTTTTTGAGATATATGGCGAAACTGGTGATTTTTCTTCGCACAATTAACAAATGTGATTTTTTTTTTCTTTGAGACTGGCAAAAATTACGATCACTTTAGTTAGATTACTTAGTTTAGAAATGATTGTCTAAATTTTTCGGAAAATTCAAAACAGAATCATCCTTGATTTATAGTTTTTATCATGTTTTTCCCGAGATATATGTGTGAAATTGGTGCTTTTTCTTCGCACAATTGACAAAATTGTTTTTTTTTTCTTTTTGATATTTGTCAAAATTTACTATTAGTTCGGAATTTTCAGATTTATGACGGTTTTTTCTAAGTTTAGAAATGATTGCCTAAATTTTTCGGGAAGTTCAAAACAGAATCGTCCTTGATTTTTAATTTAACGTAAATCGGAGCTTCGTCAATCGCATGTTATCTGGATAATATTACAATGGAACATGGTAAATGATTTCTAGCATTTTTTAAAAACTTTAACGAGTGAAAAATAGTCTGCAGACCTTCTCAAAAGTCTGTGACGAGCGTCGCACCAGTGCGCCGATTCTGCGCCCGATATCATGTGATATTGGTGTTTTGTCGGTAAATAGAAAAGCGTTAGATGAGAGAAATTCTATGAGTGCATTTGTGATTGTAATTCGCCTGGATATAAAATGCAGGGGTTTTTTTCATTGATTGAAATTTTTAATAAAAATTAATCTTAAAAAATTCTTTTATAGCTGAAAAAATACTTTTTTCTCTTCGTTGCTTTTATATTGTTGCCGTCAAGTTTTGATGGGTTCCATCTAGTTTTTATTATTTGGCACAGTCGTGCAGTTTACTTCAATTTTTAATTACTTAGTACCAAAAATCAAAGCCTCAATTAATAACTTAATAATTTCTAATCTATATGAAGTGTTATTGATTACGTACTGGAATAAAATTTAATTTTTCAGTACTTTGGAAAGTTGGCATTAAAATTCAGTTTTAAATTGTAGTTTTTTTTTTTTTTTTTAACGCAGATATTATATTTTAAACATTATTAGACATCATTATTATAGAATATTTTGCAGCTAATTACGAGAAATCTGAAAACAAGGAAATGTTTCTAAAATTTCGGCAGTAAAAGCCTTTTGAGAATACCTTAGATACTTGTATATATATTTTTTATTGTTTCAATAATTGATTCAGTTTTTACCACCTTGACAATCTTTGCATATTTTTTCTTCTTAATCCTTTGATGACTAACCTTAAAAAAGCAATGGTATCAATGCAAAAAACACGTAATGGGTTAAAAGTTTTGGCGCAGCTTTTTATCTTATGGCTCTAAGAATTTCAAAAATAATGATATCAAACGTTGAGTGATGCCATGCTATTAATTAAAAAATACATTTTTGTATTATTTATTTCATCACTTTATTTTTGTTCTATTTATAATAGCATGTGCAAAAGTTATCTTCAATTTGAAAGATGTAAAAAACTTTATTCGCCGATTCTTTTTCACACACATCTTTTACAAATTCAGAATATGAGTTTTAAAATTCAAAAATTATTATTAGGTAAAATGTATTTACACACATAAAAAAATACTTTTAAATTTCCAATTCGTTGTTAAATATATTATTTTAATTGAATCTGTACCATGCATTGAAAGGTATTTATTTCAATAAATTGATTTATCTTTTGTCTCACGTTATTCAAAATTATGTATAATATTTATGTAAATGGTTCCTTTCCGTTAAATCATTTCCATGCGTTTCACTTAATTTGGATAATTTGACACAAAAAATACCATTTTCATAAATATTATACACAATTTTGAATAGCATTAGACAAAAAAAAAAAGTCAATTTATTGAAATAAATACCTTTCAATGTATATTATAGATTCAATTAAAATTATACGTTTAACAACGAATTGGAAAATTATTATGTGGTATTTTTTAAGTATTTTTTATGTGTGTTAATACATTTTACCAAATAATAATAATTTCAATTTTAAAACAAACCTTTTAAAGCCACATAAAGGCGTCACATAAGTTTTATATCATATATTTTAAAACTCATATTCTGAATTTGTGAGAGATGTGTGTGAATAGAGTTTTATGCATCTTTCAGGTGGAAGATAACTTTTGCACATGCTATTATACATAGATCAAAAATAAAGTGATGAAATAAATAATATAAAAAATTTATTTTTTTATTAATAGCGTGGCGTTGCTCAAAGTTTGATATCATATTTGAAATTCATATTTAAAATTCTTAGAGCCGTAAGATAAACAGCTGCGTCAAAACTTTTAACCAGTTAAGGCTTTTTTTTTGCATTGATATATATACATACAGATGTTATTGGTACCGTCCGCATGTTTGGAATTAAAATTTAGGTATGCAGAGACTTGGCGCAGTGCACCAGAAATGGTTAAACTGATTCTCAACTTGGTGCCCTCACTCCCTTTTTAAAGCTTAAAACCTGTGAGGCACAAATTGTTGTGTCATCCCTAGAAAAAATGACTTTATTAAAGAAAAAATTCACAAACACATGAAAAATAAATGAACAACTTTGATTTATTATAAAATAGGAAAGGAATTAAATATATACAGGGTAATTCCAAATGAATATAACAATTTCAAGTGGATATTAGTATTTATTCAAAAAGGAATTTATATAAAAAAAAATATATGTGATACAGGAACAATTGCTTAAAATAAAATATATACATATAGGGTGGAATAATTTTTTAATGCTAACGGTAAAAAAAAATGTACGATATGTGATGCAGGTACAATTCTTTAAAATAAAATATATACATATAGGGTGGAATAATTTTTAAATGCTAACAATATTTTAAAAAAATGTACAATAAGTGATGCAGAATTTTGTAATTAGAAGGGAAAAAAAGCATAAAATGGTAGGGGAAAAGGAAAAAAAAAGATTGAATACAAAATATAACTTTACAAAATATTAACATGATTTTCATGCCTTATATACAAATTACATTTTACGGCATGTGCAACAAAACCATTGTTTCTTTCTGGGAGTTTTGACTGCAACGCATTTGCAATGATAAGTTATTAGGCACAGACAACAATTAATAATATTCCCTGCACCTATATTAGTCGAACATGCAGGACACACAACACCATAATTTCTTTTTTTTATTTCAATAACAGATAGAAGCATCTTCCAACCATCTTGAGAAAAGAAACATTTTATTAAATTGAGATCGACGACATCACTAAAAATAGCTGATGTTATTTTCTCTGGCCGACATTCAATGTCATTCTCTTCGGCAATATAATTATATTTTTTTTACCTTTTCTATTGCTTCGCCATCAAGAAACCATGACAACATGATATCTTGTTTCTCAATGTAACTGTTTTTTTCAAAGGATGTAAATTTGGAATCTTTATTTTTCCTTTTTAAACTTACAGCTGTAAGGGTTGCCCCCTTGGGACGTCCTCGCATTTGAACCTTATGAGGCATTATAGTCTTCTTTAAACTGGCATTTCTATCATCAATTTCATCAGATATATTTTCCTGATTAAATTCTGATATATCAGGAACATCTACAAAATCGGTTTGCGGTTGCTCGTTTATTTCAACAATCGCTAATTTTCTTCCTTGACTCCAAAGCCTGTAAATATTTTCCAATAAATCCATTCTATCGTCAAAATTTACATTAGACTGTTCTGCCGTAATTGCTGCCAACTTGTTAGTAAGCATCACAGCTTTTTTTAAATTTTCCTGTGTACTTTGAATTCTTCCTTGAGGCTGAACAACAGTAGTGACTGATGTATCTGCAATGACAGATGTATCCGAGGTAGTGGCAGTTGTTACAAAATCACCATTCAAAATACCCAAATTCGAGAAGAAATATTCCCTGGTCCATCGTTTTCTGTACATATTTTCATCAAACAATGGCAAGGAATTCTTCCTTCTATATAAAAAAAAGTGTTTGCATGGCAAGCACATTGAAAACATAAACTTACAATTGCATGTGAGTTCAGTAATTTCATGCGCTATAATTTCATCCGAGAGGCTTTTACTCTCCTTTAATTAAATTTTAACTAAGTTAAAGGCATATGGAGTCAAAATATGAAAAAAAATCTCCTCTTCAGGATTTTCTAAAGGTTTAGTGGGCATTTTCAACAAAACTTTCGAAGACAAATTGTCTCATTCCATTCTCAGTGAATTCAAAACAATGAACAAGTTCTCGAAAAAATTCTCAAGTGACGAAAAATGAGAACAAACTGATTTTAATTTGCTGTTGAAGCTTTCCAATCTGTTATTGGTTGAATTTAAAAACGAACTTATATAAGCTGGAATGGCACTCCATTCTTCTTTAATATTATTCCAGTTTTTATCGAAATATTTTCAGACAGGCTTTGCTACAACATTCTTCAAATTTTTACATTCTTCTTCATATTTTTCCAAACTTGTGGCATAACAAATTCTTTGGAATATTTCTTTTGCTACATCGTTCCGACTGGGTGTTATTCCCATTTTGTCACAAGTTACTTCATGGCTGAAGGTACGCAGCACATGAAAAAGGCATAGCCTCATAAATGCAGCAGAAAATACTTCCTTGGCAACAGCTCTTTCAGTGAGATCTTTGTCTGTCATTATAACAACAGATTTGTCTGCAGCAGATTTGTTTTCTTCCCTAAAGCTTTCAAAAACCATTTTAAAGTTTGTTTATCCTCATGGACAAGAAATCCAATGACTACAACTTCACTTTGACCATTACTGTCTTCAGCCATTAAGAAAAATATCGGGATTCTAATATCCAACAGTTTATATGTCGAATCAGCAAATATTATCTCTGGAAATGCTGAATAAAATGTCTTCATTCGAGCATCTTGAATGAAAAGTCCCAGAATTTTTTTCACTGATCAAGATTTGCACCTTGCAATGGTATTTGGTCGTTATTTTATCGATCAGCACTTCTATATTGCTAGAGGCACTAGAACTTTTTCCTAAAAAATAAAAAATTAGCAACATGAACATATATATACCATACATAAATTATTATTTGAAAAACAACTTTACAAAATTATAAATGGTGAATCTTGTATGACTTTTTGAGATTAAATCTTCCTGACTTTTTCATACCAATAATATGACATATGAAATACAAAATATTTATATTTTATATCTAAGTGTCTAGTTCAACTACAAATTCCCATCCATTACTTTCTCTGGTTTTCCTATACCCCAAAAATCAGTTTTCAAGATTTTGATGGTACATACAAGAAATCTTAAAAGTTCTACAGTAGACTCTCTTGGGTCTGCAACCCTAAATTCAGCACAACATGGATGTAAGCAATTAAACTTTCAGTTCAGATGAACAGTCAAAATTGGACTCCAATTTTTCTTCCATTATGTATGTATTTAAAATGTAATTCTTATTAATATGATTGAACTCATGTTTTTACTTGAGGGAAATATAAATTTATGAAAAAATAAAATAAAATAAAGTTATTGCTGATATCACTCGTAATCAGTTTTTTTTTTACCAAATATATTTAAAGTTGCAATCAAGCTTTTTTTAAAATTATTAAATATGTCAAAACCTGAAATAAAAAAAAAAAAAAAAAATCAATGAAATCCACACAACCACTGGGCCTATGCAGTGAAGATTTTAGAGAATACTGTATAATAATTGTTCGATGCCCTTATATTTTCTTAATGAGAATCTCTTAACATGCAAAACATTTTTCGGATAGGGGGAATGGGATTGTAGGTTTTTCTCTTTACGGATCTTTCTAAACATTTCATCAATCACACACAGATGAAACAATAGCAGTCTAATCTTCAGTTGATTAAAGTTCCTGATCTGCATAAACTTGCAATTGAACAATTGTATAAAACAAAATATTATTTCCAATATAAATTTGCTTCATATATTTTTTATGCTGTCTGAATATTAAGATCTTTATGCACAGGTGTAATAGTTTCCCTAATTATGGAACATTATACTGTACGTAATTTAAATTAAGCCTAAAAGCGGCATTTTTGTTTACCTGAGAAGTTTAACATAAAAGAAGGTAGTAGGATGAAATGGGACATGCATAATTCCTTCTTTTTAAAAAAATGAATGTATATTGCTAATATGAAAATATTTTAATGGGTAATATATTAATTATGACATGAATTATACACTCCGTTTTTTTTCGTCTTGTATAATTTGAAACTAATCTCTACAAAGTCTTTTTTGTTTTTATTTTTTCTATTTTATTTGAAGGTTGTTTTCGTGAGGATATTTTCAGATTCAGAACTAGGTTTAGCAAGTAAAAATAACCTCACAATTTTTTTAAACAAAACTGAAAAAGCAAAAAAAGACCTATTTAGAGATCAATTCTAGCTATCCATTAAAAAAATAACCCTTGAAATTAAGAAAAAAAACTGCTTGTAATGAATTGACAGTTTACGATTCAAACAAATAGAAGAAAAAAAATAACGCACACCTTTTCACTTGATCAACAACAATTTTTATTTTTTATTCTAATTTAATTTGAATTTAAATTTTGTTCAGAAAAGAAGATCATGTGTACAAACAATTGATCTATTCAGAAACATTTAAAAGACAGAAAATGCAATATTAATAGCACAATTTAAAAATAATATATACATCAATTCAAAACAAACTTCACAGTAACTATTATTTAAAATTATTTTTAATCGAGGCAAAATTGAAAAAAAGTAATTTTTAACAGGAGAATCAAGTATTTCATAACACAATCAGGGCTTTTATTTGCCGTGCGATACCAGTCTTTAGAAATTAAAAAAAAATTACTGCCTACCCACATAGAACACATTCATCTATAAGTCATCTAGAAGCTGCAAATACAAGACGGTCAAAACATCTATAGGTTATCTAAAAATATCCACGATACTCTCTTTTTACGTCTATTAGAAATAACATGTGTGATCTCTCTGAGTTCCTCCAGACGTTGATTATATCCAGATAGTCTACAAGACTACATCTATAAGACCTCCAAGCATAGACCACGTGCTTGTACATCCGGATTTCCCCGCTCGCTCTCGGTTGAAGTAGGAGTATTTTTTCCATAAGAGATGCATAATGCGGGTTATTCGCAAATCCAGTGGATGCGGTCTTGAGTATTTCCTAAGGACATGGAGTAAAAGATTTCCTTTAGATGTTAAAAGAGTGAAAGCCACAGATCGTCTATTGCAGGTCACAGACGTCTGATAGAAATCTAAATTGGAAATGTCAGATCGACGTCTATTTATTTACTGATATGCACATGTAAATAACATTATGGAGGTTATAGACGTATTCATACTATAAATCGACGTCTTATAGATAACGTGTGTTGTGTGGGTAGTAACACCTATAAAGGAGAACAACAGTGTGAATTGCTTCAAAATTCAGTTATTTCTTTTCTTTGCATAATTCAATTCTATTTAGGACAGAAATTTTCATAAAACAATATACTGAAGTTTAGACAAATGACAAGTGCATTCTATATTAGCATACAGGGCACCAAATAACTTTAAGAATTTTTTTTTTATGTTTTTTGTAATTGCTTATTGCAATGTCTACTTCATTTAACCCTTTCCGGCACGGGAAAAATCCGTTATAAAATGAGAAGTTATCGAATGACACCGGAATTCACAAACGAATTTTTTAGATATTTTAAATTCCTTAATTTAAGCTTTTATTGTAAAAGCAAAATTTCACTAAAATATTATTGGTGCCGTTTGTAAGTTCGGAATTAAAATTAGGTATCCCAGACCGGGCACCAGTGTGCCGGAAAGGGTTAAATCTTTGTCGTCAAACCACATACACTTAAGAGGCTATTTTAGCAAGGAGAAAAGTTTGACTTTTCATGTTAATCCAAAGGGAGAAATTTTTAGAGATAACTAGTTTGCATGCCAGCATCTTTAAATTTTTAAATAACATTTTTATTTTATTTATTTATTTTATTATTATTATAATTATTTGCATTGGATAGCTGAGGTTGATCTTAACATATGCCTTTTTTACTTTTACATTTCAGCTTTCAGGTCTTTTAAAGAGAATATTTTCATTTTTGGAGAAATTAATAGCATTTCGAAAATTAAAGAAGCATCATAAAAATATCTACAAATAAAATTGAAGAAGTAAAAAATGGCCAGTAAAAAGACCAATCTCAGTTATTCAATGAAGAAAAAAAATTAAGAAATATTGAACTGCAAGCAAGATATCTTTAAAAAATTCTTCCATAAAATTAACATGAGCGAGCATTTCTTTTCATGTGACTGAAGTAGTTTCTTAATGGAAGATTAATAAATGCTAATGGAAACATCCAACTGACACGGAAGGTATCCATACTGGGCATTCTCAGAATTTTATGAAAAAAATACTAATTAAACTACTTATGTATGTAATAAAGAATCAGTCAAAATTAGCGGCGGAATCACATTAGAAATTACGTAAAAAAATAAAATGTGTTCGAATATTTGGCGTAAAAAGAAGAAAGCGTCACTCGATTTGGCAAGCAGCCCTTTTCCTCGCCAAAAGCAAACGATTATAATGCAACTTGAAACTGCGGGATTTTTTATATTTAGAATGCGTGTAAATGGTATTTAATGAATTTAAACATAAACAAGAGACTTTAATATATTATATACATATATATACATATTGTATTACCGATATATATATTACTTGTTGAAGTAGCTATTTAATTAATCACTGGAAAAAAATGTTTTCATAGATTTAAAAAAAGTCATATTGAGAAAAGTTATCTTCATGCATTTAAATGTATTTAAAAATAAAAGCCTGGTGTTTCCATAGCAACAAAATTTATTCGACAATTCTCAATTGGACTTTGAGCTTGAAACAAATTTAATTAATTTAAATTATGAATTTCGTTCTGAATCGTATATTTTAGTGGTTAAATTTGAATATTAATATATATAAATATCGATATCAGAAAATTATGCTTAAAACAATCTAAAACTTACAAAACTGAAGTTTTTTAAATTAAATTTATCAAAACAAGTTCAACATTAAACTTTTCTTTTCTTGAAGTGTATTTGACATAAAGTATTTTTTGAAATTACATTCCTTCGCCAACCGGCGATAAATCGCCAAATAAAGAAATTTTCATTATTTTTTTACGGCTATTGAATGGAGGTTCCGCCGAAATTTTTTTTATAAACGTATATACCCACATGAGAAGAACATTCTGTAATTTTTTCAGATTTTTCGGGGTATGCCCGTATGGAGACCTTCCTTGTGAGACATGGATCTTCTGAAGATTATACACAAGGCTAGAATAACAGCAGACAAGGCACCATCCTATGATCAGCGTATATGCAAATAAACATAAATGTTAACGAAAATATGCATTTAAATGTTCGTATAAAATACCATTTACTTTCAAAAACCAGTAATGTTACAAAAAAAAAAAAAAAAAAAAAAAAAAAAAAAAAAGACAAAAACGTATCATACATTATGCACAAAAATAATTAAAAATATATAAAATATTTGGAAAGGATGAAATAATGAATACCGTATTTATTCGTGTATAGGGCGCACGCGTGTATAAGGCACACCCCTACTTCACAAGTAAAAATTGTGATTTCTTAAAATCTCGTATATAAGGCACACCACAAATTTTATGCGCTAATGAAGAATGACCAAATTAATTTCATTAAAAAAAGTCGAAAAAACATTACACCAGACCAGAAAACAAAACGAAAATGCATTTTTAGACTTCGGGCTGTAAAACAATGACTTGAAATAGGAATGAGTGACGGTAAAGAGAATTTCTAATTAGCGTTTAGATAACGTCATTAGCTCTGTTGTATAAAAAACTGAAAGGAATGAAAAAATATGCAGTAATACTTCAATTAAGTAACATTTTCCGAGTTTTAATATCTTCTTTGAATAATTTCTTGTTTCATGGGGATATCGTTCGACTGCATCCAACAGTAAAAAATTATTCCGTGTATTAGGCGCACCTAGGAGTTTTGCCCAAATTTTTTTTTTTTAAAGTGCGCCTTATACACGAGTAAATACGGTAATTTACAATTCCTTCCTGCAAATCCTACTTTCAGTTCATGAAAGCATAAAAATAAATCGCCTTCTGCCTCTTGTCATGACGGTATGTTTACAGATATTCATCACAATTTTGTAATAAACAGATTTTAAAAAAAATTTCAGCTGTCCAACAATTTAATAACTATTTCATCTATTTATTGACCCACCATGACACAGACATGAGCTACTCATCGCATTTTCAAGAACATTTGGGTCTTCTTATAATACAAAATGATAAGATATAAAATTTAGCAGAAAAAAAAAATCAATAAAGCTCGCATAAACACACAACTATCTGCTCACATTGCACTCAACAGAAGGAAAGACTGCGCGTAACTCGGTCAAAATTACTCTTTAGTTCAACTCGATAAAATAATGTATTCTCAGTGGGTTAATAATTATACGTTAGAGTCAAATTGGGTAACACTGTTTTATTTGATGCGAAGCACACGTTCTTGCACTAGATATCTTAAAATTTGATTTTCCTCCCAAATCAAAGAAATGTTGCCAAATTTGCATTTTCGTATACTGCCAACTTTTCAACAACTTAATAACTGTTTGAATTTCTATTCATATTGACACATATTACCACCAAAATCCCCCACTCATCAAATTTTCTTAACCATGTGATCCATACCAATGTTCTTATCATGCCTCAAAATTGTAGGATGAAAAATTTAGTCAAAACCATCAGAGCAGATTTTTAGATGAAATTTCCAAACACACAAAATTTGCTCCTACTATTACTATGTATGTTGATAGGAGATAATATTGCCTGTGCTGGGAAAATTACTTAATTTGATGATACAAAATAAAAAAGAAATTAAAACAAACAGGTCTGAGAAACCAAGTGCAAAGCTGATCAGCGTGTACAACCACTAATTATAATTCGAGTAAACATTCCGCATAAATATCGAATAAATTATTTAGATATTAAAAAATGTTTAGTTGATGATGGGTGCAAAGAATGCATGATAATGAAAAGAGGGTGGTAATTTCTACATCTTACCAGACCACAAAATGAAATGTACATTTGGTTTCAAAGACTATCTAAAAGTTCACTCGCAAAAAGTGGGTAAAATTATGAGTTTCCTCATCCTTTATAATGAGATAAGTTTCATTTAAACCCTTGGAAATTTTTAAGAGGTAAATTTAACAAATAAGTAAAATAATTTTTGCATGCAAATATATTCTTAGCACACTTTTCATATTTTTACAAAAATGTTATTTCAATAACGCCTTTCCTACCACATAAGATATTGTGGTGAAATTTATATTTTTAGGTTCGATTAGTTTTTATTTTAGGGAAAAATTACTTGACAGTGAAATAAAAAATTAAGAGCAACTACCATAATGTCTTACTTAAAAGTTTCATAAAAAGTGATAATGTTAAACGTAATGCATGTAAAGATAGATATCTTACTCAATTTTGCAAATAAAACAGGAGATTTTTAGGAATTGTCAATTTCGGTACTTCTAGTTATCCCGTCGACCAATTTCACCCAAATTATACAAATCGCCAAACTAATAATAACAAGTTATACATGTTGACATAATTTTTATTTTAAATAACGAAAAAACAAATAATTAGTAAAATATTAATAAAAATATTAATAAAAAGTCGAAATAAAAATCACTTAATGATATTTTAAACACGTGAATCACATTTAATGCCATTGAATGTGACATTCATGATCATCCATTATTGCTATTTAATCTTATACTTTGGCGACAATTTTTTGGTCGACGGGTTAACCTAGAAGTACCTCAATTTCATATGAGAAAAGTATTTTCTTAAATAATGCTTATCGGATAATCTTTTCAAACAGATTTTACAAATAAAAGGTTTTAATTTCTCTGAAGTGCGTCAGGCGATGGTCTCTCAGGTTATTGTTATCAAAAAATCCTTTGGAACATATTGCACAAACAAAAGTTTTTTCACCTAAATGGATTACGAGGTTTCTTTCTAGATAATAATGTCTAGAAAATGCTACAGAACAGATTTCAGAAATACAACAATTTCATCCTCTATGCATCAAGAAATGGGTTCTTAGATTATTAATCTGCAAAAAAACCTTTGGAACAAATTTTACAAACAAAAGGTTTTTTTTCCTGTATGTGTCAAGAAATGTTTTTTTAGATTACTTTTATCATTGAATGTTTTGGAACATACTTCACAGACAAAGGATTTTTCACCTGTATGAATCAAGAGATGTCTTTTTAGACTAGCATTCTGAGAAAATCCTTTGGAACATATTTCACAAACAAAGGGTTTCTCCTCAGTATGAGTCAAGAGATGTCTTCTTAATACTTGACGGTAAGAAAATCTTTTGGAGCATATTTTACAAACAAAAGGTTTTTCTCCTGTATGCATAGAAAGATGGGATCTTAGATTTCCCATCTGACAAAATCCTTTGGAACACATTTCACAAACAAAAGGTTTTTTTTCTGTATGTGTCAAGAGATGTTTTCTTAGTGTACTTCTATCATTAAATGCTTTGGAACATACTTCACAAACAAAGAATTTTTCACCTGTATGTGTCGAAATATGTCTCCTTAGATCTCGAGTATTAGAAAATCCTTTGGAACACATTTCACAAACAAAAGGTTTTTCTCCAGTATGAGTCAATAAATGTCTTTTTAGGTTACTTCTATCAGAAAATGCTTTAGAACACACTACACAAATAAAATGCTTTTCTCCTGTATGAGCCAAAAGATGTTTTCTCAGACTGCTACACTTGGAAAATGTTTTGGGACATACTTCACATATAAAAGATTTTTCTTCTATATTAAATGAGGTATGTTTTTTACTGCTATGTTTTTGAGGAACAGAGTGTAGCTCATAAGAGGAGGATTCTTCTTTGGTAATCAATGACATTTTCTTAATTGAAAAAGTTCTGGTTCAAACTATAACATAAACTTCAGTAAATTATCAGTATGAAGAGGTTGTTCTCATTTTCATCCAAAGAAATGGCTTATTGAATTTTAGTAAAGGAGTCTCATCTATGTCTGATTCTAAGAAGAAAAAAAGCATAAATCAACATATTTTTAATTAAAAAAACTAAATTTTAATTCTGAATTAAACATTGGATTTGGGAAAATTTATTTCCTTAAACAGAACACAAAAATTCATAGATTAAAACTCTCACATTTATTCTATAATATACGAGTATATTCTAAAAATATACGAGTTCTATTCTTACAAAGAATAGAACTCGTATATTTTTTCATGGATACATATAC
The DNA here is from genome assembly GCA_964019185.1 of Maratus speculifer. Classification (NCBI taxonomy): domain Eukaryota; kingdom Metazoa; phylum Arthropoda; class Arachnida; order Araneae; family Salticidae; genus Maratus; species Maratus speculifer. The sequence goes on along the minus strand of CAXHSM010000349.1, from coordinate 3,263,909 downwards.
ATATGTGTAAGTGTGCACGCAGTATCGAGACTATGCCTTATCTGGAGTGATAAAAACTCAAAATTTATTTTATTACAGGCTAGTAAATTTACTTTTCAGTCCTACAAAATTCCCCCTATTTGTTCGGCATATTCATGAAAAATATCCAAAGAAAACTTTTGCCTCTTTTTTATCCATATATTCAGCCTGAACTCAATGTTACCTGTATTTTTTGTAAGTTGTAGAAATAGTTATTCATATTATGTAGTTGTGAATTTTTTCCATAATTTTTTTAACTTTTTAAAATTAACACTGAATTTTACACATTTTTAATTTCTTTTTATAAAAATTGACTTGCAATTCGTAGCACAGCACTGCAAATCAACTTTGTCTGCCTGAAATTAAAGAGGTCTTGACGTAGCAGCAAATAAAGTAAAAAACAAAACATACAAGTATAGACCAATATTACGCTCAACCAAGACTACTTTGGGCACTTGATATGGTTCCATTAAGATTTCCATTATTAAAATAAATAATTTTTTAACATGGAATTTCTAAGAAACTGGGGCTACTTCAGACTAAACCATGCTTGTCACAAAGTGCCCCGAAAACAAGTTTCCATGTTAGCTTTATGAAAACATAAGCATTTTTATGTCGAAATAAAAAGTTGATGAAAAATCTATGGTCAGACATAGATTACAAGTTATTAAATGAAATATTTTGGCTCTTGCCTTATTTGTAGAAGGATAAATAATTTTTTATGTAAAGATCCAAAGTAACCCCTACCAACCATGGTTATCAAAGTTGGACCAAAGTTGATGGTAATAAAATAAATTTTTGTACTTCATATTGTAAAGATCCAAAGTAACCCCTACCAACTATGGTTATCAAAGTTGTACCAAAGTTAATGGTAATAAAATAAATTTTTGTACTTCATATTGTATTTAAAAATATCTACATGCAAATATAATAAAAACAAAAAATGAACATTTTTGTAGTCAATTAGTTACATTTATGAATCATTTTTAATAAAATAAAATGTTTATGCCCTCTCATTTAGATTTTTTGCATAAAAGGATGTGGACACATTAATTCACTTACATTTTTTTTTAAATAACTCTTCCTTTTACATAAACATTTAAAAAAGGCGACAACTCAAATATATTTTTAAATGCGAAACATAATCTACTAATAACATATTTTAAATTTTAAAAAATCACCATTTATGTCATGATATCAATGTCAATATAACGGATTATTTTAAATGCTTTCATGGTTTATAGAATTGCATTTAACTGAAATGAACTGATTATAAATGAAGGTAATTGAAATTTTCTTACCTCTTATGCGTTATCAAGCAATTTTTTAACAAAAAAGTTATAACAACCATAAATGTATAAAATAATGAAAAACAATGGCCTCTTTTGGATGCTTTTATATTTATTTCCTCCTACACCAAACAATTTTAAGTATTTTACTGAGGAAGAAACTTTAGATATATTGTGGGTACGATAAAGCATTCAAATAATTTCTTCTTATTTTTAACTCTCTCCCAGTGATGGGTAAAAAAAGCTCATGTAATGACAATCTTCCAACTGGTGGAAATTGTCCAGACTGAGATCTTTATTCAACACTCTGTCTATTTGGACCCATTGCAGGCCGACACAATTTCCTGAGATAACCTTTTGGTTACAACATCCTGTCTGTCACTAATACGTTTTGGTCAGAGATCGGATGTGATTACTGTCAAAAGATTGTCTGAGGGAATTATGTAAGGATAGTCTAGAACACAGTATATTATTCACATTCAGCAACATTTCAGCTAGAATGTAATTAAAATTTTTAGTACTTTTGTGTTAGCTGGATGTCAGTGACCACTTGCTAAATCTTGTTTGAGTTTGAATTGCAGCTCTATGCTGTCATTCACCCCATACAATTTTCATAACCAAAACTTTTTATTTCAGCAAGATTCAAATGTGTATACAGTGATGATGGAAATTTAGGATTTACATAAATCAGGATATGCATTTTTTGTTATACATTTCATCAAAAGGATATTTTGCCTTGTGTTTTGTAAGAAAGGGCATGAAATTTTATTGACAGCATCCAATGGAGATACAATGATTATACTTGTTGTTGCAATAAAAAACATATTTTACAAGAAACATGGTTTGAGTCATCTTTCCTAGATTGTGTGAGGTTTACTCATGATTAGAATGAAGAAATGAGATCAATAAAATGATGTAAAAAAACACTATCAAGGCCCAACCTGATGAAGAATCCTGATGAAGAATCTCGAGAGTAGATTTGAAACAGCAGTTTGCTCCCTTTTCATACTTTATTTGTACATTTATAATCGTCGATTTTCTATGTTTAAACATTTTTGCATAAAGGTTTTATTTGCTATTTTAAGGCACAACCTGTCATCTCCACCATTGTAAATAATGCAAACTTCTATTTTTGTGTAAATAAAATTGCATATGATGATTTAATCATGAAATAAAATGTTTATAGCCTATATTTTCTCCTTTCTAAACATTTCTATTATTGTCTAAGCCTAGTCATTAATAGAGCCTATAATGAAAAATATCATTATTTGTATCTATAGGCTTCTGTTTGAATATTTTATGCTTATTTTTCACCTAAATTTAAAAATATATTATAACGGAAATTATTTAAGATTAGGATTAGGTATACAACTAATGGTATTTTTTGTCAAAATATTTTAATTTATTTAGTCATTCACAGAGGGTTAGACTGGGGGAGTTAGAGAGGGTTAGACTTAGAGGGTTAGTCCAATTAAGAAATTGGACAGTTGCTTTCAGCTAATGTTATAAGATTAATGAGGAAAAAATGATTGGTGAGATTCTAAAAATTCTGGTAATCATAGATGCTCGAGTACCATAAAATTACCAAATTTTCTAATAGATTTAAAGTAACCTCAATATTTTAAAGCCTAATAAGTTGATTAGAAATCTGTTGAAATAAATCGTTTATATCCTACATCTAGTGGCAACACTTGTATTATCCAAAGACTAATGTTGATATCAATGAAATTCACATAATCTTAAAAAAAATCTGCCTGTTTCAATGCAAAGATTTACAGCTGAGTCACATTTTAGGTGTAAGGTCACATTTAATGTACCTTATCCTACTAATGTACACAAAGAAATTGTAAGATCACTAAAGAACCTGTACATAGACTGTTAATGATAGAGAAACAATATGCAAATTTCACTTTATATATATAAAATTGAAACTTTCTGCAATAATTATAATTTTAATGTTATAGAAATTTACACATACTTCTACAAAATACATACAGAATGCACATGCATTATGGAATCTACATGTATGTATGTATAACAAAATTATAAGATCATTTCGGAAAGTCTATACACCATATGTTATTTTAAATTCATTATAAAGTGTGAATTTCTACAAAATATATATAGGATCTATGTGTATTATGGAATCTACATGTATGTATGTATGATGAAATTATAAGATCATCTCAAAAAATCTATACACCATATGTTATTTTAAATTCATTATAAAATGCAAACATTAGTATTTTTAAAAATACAGAAGGAAAGTTTTAGGTTTTGATTGTGATTTTTATGATTTTTTGGTAGATACAATAAAGGAAGAGTTATCTGAAGTGAAAAAGATTTTAAAAAACAAATAAGGTGTTGAATCTTTGAGAAAAGTGGACTTTAATGAAAAGCCTTAAAACTGTCCTCAACATTTCTTTTTTTTTCTTTTTCTTTTCTTTTTTTTTTTTTTAATTCTCAAAGCAAAACAAAACAATCTGGATAATTGCACTCCCATGCAAATTATTCAGCCACCTGAGGAAAAATTAAGAATAGCATTAAATGGTAGACAAATTATTACTAATTTATTGATGCCAGTCTCATCTTTATACGATGATTTGTGATTAGATAGAGTTGAGATAGCTCCACATTCAGACAATCTAATAAATTATCAAATTAAACACAAATATTGTTTTTGTTTAAGGAACTGCTTACATTGAATTTTCATTTCCATTCAAGATGTGGTAGAAGATTAACTCATTTCATTATAAATTATTCAAATCCTTTGAAATCTGTTTTGCTTTTAGGGTACTGAATAAAAATTTGAGTTCCAATTAAAGTGAGACACTGTATATTGAAGTGAATAAAGATTGACACTAACAAACTATATGAAACTACACCTCTTATTTAGGTTTTATGTGGAATGCTAAAACACCATGTGAACTATAATTGCTAATTTTTAAATTATCAAATACTATACTTGCTATCATTTTTTACATATAATTGCTACAACACATTCCTTCCATTGAAACTTTATTAATGATATCTCCTAGTAAACAAGTAATGAATTACAATAATATTTATAAAACTAGACATTAATTTGTAATTTATATCATTGTCATTATAAACAATCAAAAGAAATTCTTTGCAAAAAAATATCAATGAAATTTACACTTAAAATGCATGTATATTTTCATTAATGATTCAAACTAGTTGTTTGCCTTAGACATTTTAATGTTAAAGAAAATTTAAAATATTTTTTAAACTGTCAACTAAATAAATTATATGTAAAACAAATCAAGCAGTTTTAAATTTCCAAGTGTATCATAACCTTAAAGAGAATAACAATTGAAAAATGATATCATATAAAATATGATTTCTTTAAAAGTTTTACGATAACGCAAAAATAAACCTCCAACTTAACTAAAACATGAAACACAAAGTTGATACACTTAATGAAGATATGAACAGTAGTGGCACAGGCTGTACAATTGTAAGAGATAACACTGTTCCTTTATAAAATAACCTTACAAACTTTTGTTTTCGGTAATAAATAAAAACAGATTTTTCTACTTTAGTTTTCCTGATACATAAGTATTACTTAACATGTATTTTGTCTGTAATTAGCTAGATATTCCATTAATATCACAAAATATACTAACCCATGCTTAAATTATCACACAAGTATGGAAGTATGAAAACAGAAAAACTTCTTAATTTTGCTAGATTATTTTTAAACATAAAGATTATATTGTGAAGCCTCACTGGAAGGAATCTAAAAAACTGTGAAAAGTATTAAAAATACAGTAGACTTCCTAAAATCAGCTAACTCCTAAAATCTGTACATCATTGCAGATGTAAATGATGCAACTTCCAGTTCAAATGTAAGGGCAAAATTACAGAATTTTCTTTTTCTGCTTTACATCATTCCCTATGCATTTCAAAATATAATTCTTGATAATAGGGAGAATTTATGGTTTATCATGAAAGAAGTACAGTCAAAGTTGTATAGTCCACACAAGCTGAAGGCAAAGGTTGTGCAGATGATGGAATCTTGTGGATTACAGAATATTATGGATTATACGTCATTTTATTATTCCTAGACAACATTTTAATTGTATAGTCAGTTAAATATGAAAAAATAAATATGAAATCTACTAATTAATTTAATATGCTATCTCGGAAAATGCCTTTTAAATATTATTTTATATTTAAAAAAGATATAAATGCGCATTTAAATGAAAATAATTACATATATTCCGTAATACAGTTTGTTTTTTACTGTTAATAAAATAAAATAGTTATATATTTTTTAAAGTATATTTTTAATATGATTTTTTCAACTTTTTTACTATTTGTTTTAAAAAATCATTTTTTGAATCACAAATTTGAAAATTTTCTTAACTGTTTATTTCATTGTTTACATTCGTAAAGTAACGCGAATTATAGAAAATTGCAGATTATGGGTGCGCGGATTATCGATCCTTGAAACTTTATTCTGTGTTAAATTCAGGGGGTGGCCCAAGGGGACATTCCCTTCCTCCCAAAAAATTTGAGATTTGGGGTATTCAATGGACAAAAAGTGCAATTCCCCCCCCTCCCGGAACTCTATAATGTCCCCCCGGAGCCACAAATGTTCCCCCCGGAGAAAAGTGTTTGAATTCAACACTGACTTTATTTCTAAACAAAGAAGTTGATAATTTGATGCAAGATAGGCATGGATAGAAAAAAAAAATACGAACTTGATCTGAGCCGAACCTGACAGAGATAATGATGAAACATGAATTTTTATATTAATTCAGTTGAAAATTGTTTTAAATGAGGGGTTCTGACAAGAGATATTTATTTTACCTATTTTTTATACTTGACATTCAAAGTTCTATAATTCGCGCACCCATAACCCATAATTTTCTACAATCTGCATTACTTTACGAATGTAAACAATGAAATAAACAGTTAAGAAAATTTACAAACTCGTAATCCAAAAATGATTTTTTTAAACTAATAATAAAAAAATTGAAAGAAAGTCATTAAAAAAATCATTTTTTAATGTAACTCTTTTGTTTTATTAACAGTAAAAAATGGATTGCAGCATTACGGAACAGATGCATTTATTTAAATGTACATATATGTAAATTTTTTAATAAAGTAACTTTAAAAAGTCATTTTTTGAGATAGCATATTAAATTAATTATTAGATTTCATATTTATCTTTTCATATTATACTGATTAAAAATTTAAAATGCTCTCTAGGAATAATAAAATGATGTATAATCCCTAATATTCTGTAATCCACAATATTCCATAATCCGCACAACCTTTGGACACAAAATGTGCAGATTATAGAACTTCGACTGTATTTCAGTTGATATTAATCCACACTCCATGTATTGAAGACTTAAAATTCTCACAAATGCTGTAAAGTAAAATCTTAAGGACAGAAATACAATAGGAAAAGTAAATATATGTGTCACAGTTAAGTTCTCTTCAAGAAACAATGCGTTATAGACAAGTTCTCTTCTTGACAAGTGTAAATATATTACATTCTTCTCTCACATACTATTGATACATTTTGCATGTATCTGCATATTTTTCAGATTAAGACAAGATTTCATTATATACAAGTTATTTTAATTGCCAAGAAATCCTTTATGCCTTAAAAAGAATAAATTTTAAAATTTATTTGTTGAATAATGACAATTTAAAAATACATGCATTTTCAGCAAAAATCTTTAGGCCGAGTCAAATTTTAACTGATTTTTTCATAGATCTATGCCATTGTAAGACAATAATTTTTCTACTAGTTAGGTTGAGAGCAAGACTAAAAATTTTAGCTGATGCAGAACTAACAAGAATGAAACTAGTCTCAGCTCGATACAGAAAAAAAGTCGGGCCCAGGTTGGAAGGGTAACGATTAAGCCTGATCCAAAGCTTTAGAAATAGGCAAGACCCGGTGTCAATAAGAATAAAGATCAGGACCCTCCCAGCCTGATGAGAGTGTCATAAATGAAAACATGCCCACAGACCAAGGTCCAGCACATAGAGATATCTAGTGACAATACAGTAGACTCTCTCAAATCCGCAACAATAAAAAAATGCAATTCTCTAAAATCTGCACATAATTTACTGATGCAAACAATGAAAAATTCTGTTCTTATGTAGAGGCAAAATTTAACTTTTAGTTTTTATATCAATTCCATATATATTTTAATTTGTAATTTTTGTTAATACAGTAGAGGACCAATTATCCGGAATTCCGAAATCCAGAAATGAAGGCGATTGAGAAAGATTTGAATCATTATGAAATGAATGAATCATGAATCTTTGATGAAATGTGCGGTTTTTTCCGAGACTTTTTTTAATAGATTTCATGCTTTTTTGGCTTTTTTACAAAATTCACCTTTTTCTGCGTTTTTTCGTCAGAATTTACGTTTTTTTAAAAAAAAAAAAAAACGAAATTTTTTTCAAGAATTGCTTCAAGTATGAAAATTCATGATTCATTCATTTCATCATGATTCATCCTCATAAAAAAATGCAATTTTTTTTTCAAGTATCGCGAAAAAACTCTGCAAATTCGTCAAATATCGCGATAAAACCCTGTAAATTTCGTCAAATATCGCGCTAAAACCCTGCAAATCACGTCAAATATCGCAAAAAAATCCTGCAGCTACCTCGCAAAAAATGCAAATTTTGTGAAACGATCGCGGAAAAATCACGTGTAAGCGCCTCCTCTAATTATTTTGCTATTTTTCGTCACGTTGGGGGGGGGGGGACGGATTAACGGTATTTTACGGTAATCCATACATATATATATATATATATATATATATATATATATATATATAGCCAGTTAGCAAAACATCCGGATTTTGAAGAGTTCTGAATATTGGATGTCCGGATTTGAGACTTTGTACTGTACAAGAGTCAAAGTTGTAGCATAGTGTTTATTCCTCAGACTTCTCCTACAACACACTTTTCATTCATATTCTAGATGGCAGTGCTATAATTTTGTTATTATTTTAAATTTTTCCGTGTTTTTTATGGGGGGGGGGGAGGGGAGTGTCGAGTTTCGGACAGACCCGAAATCCGGAAAATTCTAAAATCCGGAAAGCCCTCGGTAGCAACGATTCCGGATAATAGGTCCTCTACTGTAGTATTTAAAAATACAGTCATGGAAGAAAAAGTAGTAAACACCCTCTACTAAATCCTCAACAAATTATCATAGAAGAAAATTATTGGTAGATAGAAAATTATTGTTGGAAATGATTGTAAAGACTACTTTTGAATGATGCATATAATTTTTTTTTTTTTATGGACCATCTCCATGTTAACCAAATCCAAACTTCATATTCTTCAACGGCAATTCTCAAATTTTATCAAGATATTCAAATCTTCAATTCAAACTAGATCCATATACTAAATTTTAACTTTAATAAGTTTTTGAATTTTAAATATTCAAAATTTAGTGTTTTTAATGTTAAATTGCATCTTCATATTTTTATTAATATCTTCTGAAATTATACTCCTAAAGTGCTAATTTTTAATATACAATCAGACTTCTACAATCTGCACAGGCTGGGGCCAAAGGTTGTGCGGATTATGGAATATTGTGGACTAAAGAGTACTATGGAATATGCATAATTTTATTATTCCTAGACAGAATTTTAATTTTATAATCAGTATAATATGAAAAGATAAATAGAAATCTAATAATTAATTTAATATGTTACCTCAAAAAATGAATTTTTAAAGTTATTTTATTAAACAATTGATATATTTGTGTTGAAATAAAAATAATTACATACACATATTACATACAATCCATAATACAGTTTATTTTTTACTGTTGATAAAATAAAAAAATTATAGTATGAAAATGAGATCTTTTATTTTTTTTCGATTTTTTTTATTATTTCTGCTAAAAAATCATTTTTGGATCATTAATTTGTAAATTTTCTGAACTGTTTATTTTACTGTTTACATTCCTAAAGTAACACAAATTATAGAAAATTGCGGATTATGGGTGCATGGATTATCGATCCTTGACTGTATACCACTAATACTAAAACACCAAAACATAAATATATTGAATTTGCATATTTTATAATTTTATGATACAAATTATGAAATTACTAATCGAAAAAATTATTAATTTCAATCTACAATTTTTTGATGGATTTAGATTTATTAAGATCTGCTATATGAAACTATAAAATTACAAATTTTTTCTCCAAGTAGTTTTCAAATTATGCTATAAAACAGCAAAATGATGGTTAAAAGCGACTAGATATGTTGAAATTTATTATTGTATCCTGAAATAGCAGTCTTCAATGACTACGTCAGTGGTGCCTTATGTGTCTTTATCAAAAAATGGGCTATCTTAGTCAACAATCGAGTACAGTAGTGGACCTATTATCCGGAATTCCGAAATCCGGAAGGACCCGAAATTTGGAAACGAATGCGATTGAGAATGGAATGAATCATGATGAAATGAATGAATCATGAATCTTTGATTAAATGTACGATTTTTCGAGACTTTTTATTAGATTTCATGCTTTTTGGCTTTTTTTTTTTTTTTTTTACAAAATTCACGTTTTTTCTGCATTTTTTCGACAGAATTTATGTTTTTTTTTTAAAGAAAAACGCAAATTCTTTCAAGTATTGCTTCAAGTATCAAAATTCATAATTCATTCAAAGATTCTTGATTTATTCATTTCATCATGATTCATCCCCATTAAAAAAAACGCACAATTTTTTCAAGTATCATTAAAAAAACTCGGCAGATTCGTCAAATATCGCGATAAAACCTTGTAAATTTCGTTAAATATCGCGATAAAACATTGCAAATCTCGTCAAATATCACGAAAAAATCCTGCAGATATTTCGCAAAAAATGCAAATTTTGTGAAACGATAGCGGAAAAATCCCGTGTAAGCACCCCCCTCTAATTATTTTACGATTTTTCTCACGTTTGGGGGAGGGGGAGGATTAACGGTATTTTACGGTAATATATATATTAGCCGGTTAGCAAAACGTCCGGATTTTGAAGAGCTCTGAATTTTGGATATCCGGATTTGAGACTTTGTACTATAGTACAAGAGTCAAAGTTGTAGCTTAGTGTTTTTTTCCACAGACTTCTCATACAACACACTTTTCATTCATATTCTAGATAGCAGTGCTATAATTTTGTTATTATTTTTAAATTTTCTTTGTTTTTGTTTTATTTTGGGGTGGGGGGGGGAGCAGCGGCGAGAGTGTCAGGTTTCAGACGGATCCGAAATCCGGAAAGCCCTTGATCCTGACAATTCTGGATAATAGGTCCTCTACTGTACTGAATTTCAATATTTGGATACAATTCCTAAAATATGCTTGTTATAAAATAATTAATTTCTTGGAAATTTATTGTACAAATTTCGCAAAAATTTTATTTTAGGCTAATAGAATTATTGTTGTAAAGAAAGGTGTAAAGTTCATTTATGCAATCAGAATGAGGTATTTCTACAGAAAAAAATAATGTTAGATTTTGTTTTAATAAGTAGATGAGCTCCTAAGGAAATTTTATGTACATCATTTAAAAAAAGATTTTATTTCTGATTGTTTGGTATCATTAGCTTTCCTCAATGATAAATTTATGAATTTTAAATATTCAAAATTTAGTGTTTCTAATGTTAAATTGCACGCTCATATTTTTATTAATATCTTTTGAAATTATACTCCTAAAGTGCTAGTAATTTTTAATATACCAATAATACTAAAACACCGAAACATAAATATGTTGAATTTGCATATTTTATAATTTTATGATATAAGATGTGAAATTAATATTCGAAAAAATTATGAATTTCAACCTACAATTTTTTGATGGACTTAGATTTATTAAGATCTGCTATATGAAAATCCTAAATTACGAATTTTTTCTCCAAGTAGTTTTCTAATTATGCTATAAAACAGCAAAATGATGGTTAAAAAGGCGATAGAAGCGACTAGATATGTTGAAATTTTTATGCTATCCTGAAATAGCAGTCTTCAATGACTATGTCAGTGGTGCCTAATGTGTCTTGATCAAAAAATGGGCTCTCTTAGTCAACAATCGAGTACTAAATTTCAATATTTGGATAAAATTCCTAAAATATGCTTGTTATAAAATAATTAATTTCTTGGAAAGTTATTGCACAGATTTTGCTAAAATTTTATTTTAGGCTAATAGAAAGGTGTAAAGCTTATTTATGCAATCAGAATGAGGTATTTATACAGAAAAAAACAATGTTAGGTTTCGTTTAATAAGTAGATGAGCTCCTAAGGAAATTTTATGTACATCATTTAGAAATAGACTGATTAGAAATAAACTTATTTCTGATCGTTTGGTATCAGTAGTTTTCCTCAATGATAATTTTTTGAGGAGTTAGTAAGGGTGTTTGCTTTGTTTTCGACGACTGTACAAATGAACATTAAAAAATATTTTTTTTAAATATTATTTTAATCAAACAATTAATGTCCAACTTTTTGAAACAGTGCTTAAATTCCATTCATGAACCTTGCTTTATTTCTAAAAAATTTACTTTTATGTTATCTGTTTTATAATTACTCTGCATTTTGGATGTTCGATTTTCTTTTTATCTTTTTTTTGTTATTGTTGATCAATTTCCTCTGTGTTTTTTATATTTTATTATTATTACGTATAATACTTAAAAAAAAAAAAAAAAAAAAAAAAAAATCATTCTTCTCTTTCTAAACTACATTTAGAAAATAATATGTAAAATAAATTGTTTTAAAGGTGAAAAGTACACTTCCTACTGTTCATAATAAACAGAATTCTAAAATTTATTCTTTCTTTTTGAGTAGATGTTTCTGTACGAGATTGAACTAAAATTATTACTTTTCACCAGTTAATAATCATTAACAGATTAAAATATTTTTATTTCAAAATACTGAATTTTTAGAAGACAAATAATAAGCAAATAAAATATAACTTACCATTACCTCACTTTAGTAAAGAGGATTGATCACTAAATTCTAAAAACACTTTTTCATTATATTAGGTCATTATATTTCATAGAGTCTATTAATAGAGAACTTCCATGTCCGCCAAATTCACACAGAAGCAAAGAGACGCCATCGCCATGAATGAATCACCGTGATTGGTTTTGATTGCAATAGAAATTTCAACAAACTTTTCTCACATCTACCCAATGTTACCTTTTTTTTTCAAGAATAAAGAAAAATATCCGCTTAATTAAAAAATAAACAAACAGAACGGTTTTAATGAAAAGTAAATTAATTTATAACACAAAATTATTGAATCCGGCATTTGAATTCGCCCTCTGGTGAATTATTTGACAACGTATAATCGTTCAAATAAATCTATGCATTAAAAAAGTTATTATAATATTAGACCTGATATTAAAAATCACGGAAAAGACAAGATGCCAACATGGAACTATAAATAAAGCTATTCTTAGCTTCATGGACTCCAATGAACGTTTGAATGAATCGTGAATCACGTGATGATTCATTGTAAGTGATTTATGCATTATAATATTATTTCTTAATTATCTGCTGCAATGGCCATATGATGAATGTTTTTTTTTTAATCCCTGGTTGTAATACGGGTTACCAGAAAACCATCAAATGAAACAAACTTCGCCAAAGAAACAAAGTTTAAATTTCGCAAGTCATTCCAATATTAATTTGCAGTATATTTATTACTCGAGAACATATTTAAGTGTTAGATTCACAAACTTTCGCAAATGCTGTCCATTTCTTTTTTATAAATAAATAGTTTATTTTATTGGTTAAAAATTTCTATTCAAAGAAATGTACTGATTGAATCAATATTGATGAATGATTTCTATTTTCGTGATTCATTCTTTGTATCGGCGTTTGTACTAGTGGACTCGTTGTAACAATAGCTATTATTTTTAAACCAATTTCTTAAATTTACCTTCTTTACTAAAATAGATTAATGATAATATATGTTTCTTTAGTTATTCTCGCATTGGAAACGCTAGAATTTCCGATTCGATCGTATCGTATGATGACACAAAATTATAACTGTCGCAACTTTCATTTTTGCTAACATTTATAATCATTTTAAATATTCGGCACACAGGTAAACTAAATGTTTGCCTAGTGGAATAGCAACTATCATGTAAGTGGATGACATAGACTATAATAATGCTGCATTGAGTTATATTTTGAGAGAAAAAAAATTGTTAATAAAATTTCTAATTTCATAGTTGTGAACATAATTTTTTTATATTCTAAAGCAAATATTTTAAAATTATAGGGAAATTTTGGAGGATTTAAAAAGAAAACTTTATCTTCATATACAGTTTATTTTTAAAAAATCTGAAAAATTAACTCTTACAAGAATAATGGGTACTTTCATATTATCCGAGCCAGGTCAAGTACAAAAGCACCAAGGATGATGCCAATTATACTGACAAAATTAAACCTTAATTTTTGACCACTATACAGCTAACAAGAGCTATAATACAATTATAATAATTTATAATATAATTTATTTGTTTTTCAAAATTTTTGTAGTACAGTAGACTTTCTCAAATCTGCGACCCTAAAATTCACAACTCTCTAAAAACTGCACATAATTTACAACTGTAAACAATGTAACATTTAGTTCAAATGTTGGGACAAAATTTGACTTTTGTATTACCAATTCCATATATATTTTAATTTATAATTTTCATTAATATAACTGAATTCATGTGTTTCCATCAAGAAAGAATAAATTTATTTCAGAAAAAAAATAGAGATATTGCTGACAGGGGTGTGCGAAGAGAAAATTGTGCCAGAGGCAAATTTAGAATTTGGCATCCCTCCTCCCCTCCCATAACTTTTTCTTGTAATAGGGCAAAAATGACATTGCTAATATAAATTTGGCGCCCCCTAAACCTCTGCGCCCAAGGCAACCGTCCCCTTTGCCCTCCTCTTTTGCATGCCGCTGATTGCTGATATAACTGGTAATCACAATCTTTTTGCTAAATATGTTTATGTATCAATTAAACTTTTTTGATTAGGTCTGGCTAAGCTTAAAATAAAATTTCCTCATTTTATGATTTTGATGTGAATTAGTAATGTATCTTTATGAGCCAAGTTTCATAGGAAAAATACATCTCATCTTTATAATAAACATTTAATTATGCATTATTGATTATTAACTTGATCTTTGCTTTTAATGTTTTTAATACTTTTAAAAATTATCTAAATCTTTATTATTTTAGTTTGTTACTTATTTTAATATTTTATTATGTTGTAAGCATTCATTATAGTTTCGATTTCATTGCTAATTACATTCAAATTAATGTTTTAAAATGTAAACAAAGCAATAACCAGAAATCCGCACAACCTCTGGTCCCAAGCTGTGTGGATTTAAAAGAGTCTACTGTATTTTTTATAGTTATATCTTTATATTCTTTATTATGTTGATTTATAATGCTCTATATATTAATTTATTTTTTATTATTTACTATTTTTAACTATTTTAGTTTATTTAATAATGTTAAATTGCTGTTTTGTATGTGACTGGAAACAATTTCTGACCTGGATAATTTATAAGTACTGAATAGCACTCTTGTTCCTTTTAATAGTTAAGAAAATTTTACAAATAAATTTTATACACTAAAAAATTCCTTGCTTTGTGTTATTTTTAGAGGAGAGAATTTTAAAGTTTGGAAAGATATAATCTAAAATTATCATAATTTTGACCTAACATTTGAACTTTAAGTTTCATTGTTTGTTATGTATGCTACAGATGTATTACATATGTTACATGTAGATTTTAGGTGTTAACGGATTTGTGGAAGTTACTGTATTTCTAATCTTTTTCATAGTTTTTAGATTCTTTTCTGTGAGGATTCATATTTGAAGCTTTGTGTAAAAAAATAATTTAAGAAAAATAAAATGTTTTTTCTGTTTTCATACTTCTAATTTTGTGTGAAAATTTAAGCATAAATGCTTATCTCTGATATTAAGGAATGGATTATTGTGATATTAAGTGAAATATCTGGTTAGTTATAGAAAAAACAAATATTTAAGTAATATTTATACACCATGAAATATAAGATAATAAAGAATACTACCCAGTTAAACTGATGGCATTGAGCTCACAGGCTACAAATACTAATTGTACATTAAAGCCTTATATTTTCAAGGGTTAATTCCGTTTGAAAAAAAATTAAGAAAGGGAAACAGCTCTCCCCTTTCCTCTTTTTTTATACTTAATCATTGAACCTGCTATACTATCAAAGACATGCTTTATCATATAAAAAATCCATATCCAAAATTCAGAGCAAATGAGATAATTCTTAAAAAAAACCCATTTAGCATTTATATTATTTAAAAGGAGTTATCCCCTTTTTTATACTTAACCATTAAACTTCCAAAACTATTCAGATTTGAACGAAATCTGAAAATTCTGCTTGAAAAACCCATTTATATAAATTAAAGGGGGGGGGGCATTAGAACCGCTGTTCCCCCTATTTATACTTCTTCAATGAACACCTAATAACAGTCACGGAATCGCCTCATCAGAATGATCCTAATCTAAATTTTGAACGAAAACTTAATTCTGCATGAAAATCCCATTTATATCAACTAAGGGGAGGGGCATGAGCCCCCCATTCCCCTTCTTATACATATCGAATGAACTCCAAAAACTAATCAGGGAAGCACCTTGTTAGGATATACCTACATACAAAATTTCAAGTGGATCGGATATTTTTATCATGAGTTATCGCGTTACGCACGAACGTACGAACGAACGTACATACAGAACGGACGGGCACATAAGCTCTCAGGCTATGATAGCCTGTGAGCTAACAAAAACTGTTTTTATTTATCGGTGAAAACGAAAGTCTGTAAATTTATATTATTAAGGAGTATGGTTTTCTTTTGTACCCATGCAGCCTGTGCCATTACTGTTCATACTCTAAGTGTATCTATTTATTTTTTACTGTTTCGGTTAAGTTGAAAGTGCTTTGTTTTTTTTGTTATCACAAAACTTTGGAGGGAATCATGCTTTTATTGATTTATTATTTTTTATACTACTTGGTTATCCTGTCGACCAATTTTGCCAAACTATACAAATAGCCAAGTTATACATATTGACATAATTTTCATTTTAAATAATGAAAAAAACAAATAATTAGTTGAATATTAGTAAAATACAAATAAAAAGTCAAAATAAAGATCACTTAATGAAGTTTTAAACATGTGCATTGCATTTAATGTCATTGAATGCAACATTCACGATCATCCATTATTCGCATTTAATCTAACAATTTGGTGATGGTTTTTTGGTCCACAGGATAACCAAGTAGTACCTTATTTTTTTAATTACAGGTAGAATCCTGATTATCCAAATCCTGGCTAAGCGAAAGACCTTAAATTTCCCCAAAATCCTTTTTAATGTAAAGAATCTTACTTTCAATACTGTTTTACCAATGTCAAATGAAACCTTTCACCATATTTTGATTTATGATTTCTATTTTATTTGTAAGTTTTAAGTCAAAACAATACCAAATCACTTTTAATAGTACATTAAAGTGTTTTTTTAATGCTTTTTAGCTTTAAAAATTAGAAGCAAAATAACTAAAATTGAAAACTTGACAGTTTTACGCATGTTAAAAAGTGAACTCCCTCTATATTTCTGTAAGGGTTGACCTTTGATTTTGGCAGTGACCTTCATTTAGCTACAACCAAAAAGTTAGTGCTTTGTTTTTAAAATTATGTGTAATTTTGGTTTGTCATTCAGGGTCCTTTGAATATGGAACCACAACTTTTTTTAAACCAACAATATTCTAAATCATGATCACAGCTTTTTATCAAACAAGTTTTTACCATAAACTTGTCAGCTATTCTAAAATTCCTAGAGAACCCTGATTATTGGAAAATTCCCGTGGAGCTCAGGTTCATGGAAAAAGCTATGGTCTTATGCTTTTCATTTAAGCGGGTTTTACTGTATTACTATCCACTTTAAGATTATGTTAGAGTTAGAAATTTTAAACTGTTTGATTTGTTTTGAATATAATATAGCTAGTTCACAGTTTTAAAATGCTTTTACATTTTTAGTTCTGAACATTAAAATTGCTAAAGCAAACAATTACCGTGTACACACCGTAAGCGCCGCACCTTCTAAAATGCATTAAAATAAAACAAATATTCATCAGAAGCGCCGCACCGTCGTATGCGGCGCACTTACGAAAATACATCGAAATGTTAAAAATTGCGTTATATTCAGTGTTTTTTTTGCATTTTTTAAACAATTGTAATATAAATCCAATTTTAAATTCAGTATATTTTGTATATTTTTTACGATAAAATTAAATTTGAATTCGTGTAGCCTTTTTTTCGCGATTTTTAATACGTTTTTTATAGTTTGTAACGAGGTTTGTAGGGTTTTATCGCGATATTTGACAAATTTGCAGAGTTTTTTCGCGATACTTGAAAGAAATTGCGTTTTTTATGGGGATAAGCAAGGGATGAATCATGATGAATTGAATTATGAATATTTAAATGAATCATGAATTTTGGTTCTGAATCTTGATCATAAATTTGCGTTTTTTTTAAAAAAAAACGTAAATTCTGTCAAAAAAGCGCAGAAAAAAGGAGAAATAAAAAAGCATAAAAAGAATGAAATCTATTTAAAAAATCTCGAAAAAACACACATTTCATGGAAGATTCATGATCCATTCATTTCATCATGATTCAACCGGTCTCATTCGCCTTTGAGAACGGTGTGAATCATGATGAAATGAATGAATCATGAATCTTTGATGAAATGTTCGTTTTTTCGAGATTTTTTAATAGATTGCATGCTTTTTTTCAAATTTCTGCTTTTTTCTGCGTTTTTTTTCGCCTGAATTTACGTCTTTTCTCGTTTTTTTACCATTTATTTATAGATACGATATATTTGCGTTTTTTCTAACAATTTTTTTGACAATTCTTTTTGGCAATCCTTTGAGAAATTTACGATTTTTCTGCCATCTTTTGACATAATGTTTGTTTTTTAGAGATTTTTTGACATAGTTCGCGTTTTTACTGCAATCTTTCCTCGAAATGTGCTCATGAATTTCGCCGAAGTATCGCTAAAAAACCTGGGGCGGTGGATACGATATATATTTTTGCCTTTGCAGCGATATTCATTACGGAGGTAATTCTGATCGGAATTTTTCTGAAAATTGTGAAAAGTCAATCATCAGGAATAAAACGCGAAGCATAAAAAATATCGCGAATTTCGACAAATGATAGCCTAATTTCTGTCAATCATTCGCAGAAAAAGCAAGAATTTTATCAAAGGATCGGGAGAAAAAATCACCTCTGTAATGAATATCGCTGCAAGGAGAAAAAAATATGTCGTATCCGCCGCCTCGGCAGAAGCGCCGCATTAAGCATAATTTTAACTTTTAAACTCGTATGCGCCGCGGCGCTTGCGCCCGAAAATACTGTAGTTTAAATCATTAATGAAAATATATAATGTATTTTAAGTGTAAAGTTCATTTGCATTTCTTTGCAAAGAATTTCTTTTGATTGTTTATAATAACAATGATATAAAGTTCAAATTAATGTCTTGTTTTATAAAGGTTTTTATAATTTATTTCTTATTTTAAAATATTAATTGTAATTTATTTCTTTTTTATCAGGTGGTATCAAATGTTAAGCTTCACATAAAAGGAATGTGCTGCAGCAAATATATTTAAAAATTTATAGTGCGTATTTCAAATGTTAAAATTTAGTGACTATAGTTTACAAGGTGTTTTAATATTTCTGATAGAAGCTTCAAGAGGAGGTGTGTTTTTATGCAGTTTGTTAGGATTATTCATTATTTCACTTCAATTTACAGAGTGTCTAACTTTTATTGAAACCCAAATTTTTGTTCATTACCCTGAAAATAAGTGATTTTTTATCGAAAACAGAACTCCAAAAATTCATATAATGTATATAAAATGTGTTAATCATCTACTATATATTGAATGCATAAAAACATTCAATATTAAGCTGTTACTTAAGGAGCATGGTTTGTATCTTTTATTTGAAATTTAATGAGATTGTCTGAATCTCTTGTACTTTCAGCTCTTACTAATTCTATCATAAATCATGTTAAAATATAACTGGCATCAATCAATGAGTAATAATTTTTCTATTACTAACACTGTGCTCAAATTTTGCACAAGTCATTGCATAATTGGTATATGAGTTCAGCTCTGATATTTTTCATTTTCAGTGAATACTTAAATATCAGCAGTGGTATAGCTAGGATGGATGACACCCAGGGTGGATGTAAATAATGTTACCCCCCTACCAAATCCCAGAGTTTTCCCAATGTTTAAAAAGTGGCAGGGCGCTACTGTTTTAAAAAGGGCACTTTTTACATTCTTCAGGGCAAATTTTTATAGAGTTGAATCTAGCAGTTCAAATTGTGGAAAAACAGAAATTTCGTCAAAAAATCGAGAAAAAAATCCAAAAATTTCGCAAAAAAGATTGAAAAAAAGAACATTTTGTTAAAAGATCGCGAAAAAACAGGCAATTTTGTTAAAAGATCGCAAAAACAGCAGATTTTGTTAAAAGATTGCGAAAACGGCAGTTTTTGCTAAAAAATCGTGAATAAGGGCAATTTTCGTGAAAAAATAGCGAAGAAATGATAAATTTTGTTGAAACATCACGAAAATAGCAAATTTTGTCTCAAGATTGCGAAAAACTGCCAATTTTGTTACGTTTAAATGCGAAAAAAAACGTAAATTTCGAAAAAGGGGCGTGAAAAAAAAAGGCACATAGTTCGTAATGAGAATAGAATCGCCACCTCTGTTGTAATCTTTCAGAAAATTTGCTGTGAATTTTACTTTTTTTTTCTTGCTCAGGATAAAAAAAAATCATGAATGATCAGAATCTGTGATTCTGTCATATTTTTTCCAAAATTAAGAAAAATTAATTCAGTCATTTACGAAAATTTAAAAAAGTCGGTCGTAACTCTAAAAATCTTACATTAAATATGTCTCAAATTTTGACTAATAACTGAATCAAAAATCATTTTCGTAAATTAGAGGGGTAAAAATCGCCAATTTCTTTATAGGATTGCGGGAAAAATGCGAGTTTTGCCAAAGGATCTTGAAAATACGCAAATTTCGTGCAGGGATCTAAAAAAATATGTATGAATTTTAACAAAGAATCTCGAAAAAAGAGACATTTCATCAAGAAATCGCAAAAAACGACAAATTTCGTTAAAAGATCGCAAAGAAAAACGCGTTTTATCCGCGGCCCTTTGATGAAATTCAAGGTTCTGTCTGTTGTACTTTGATGAAATTCGCGTTTCTTCAGCGGCCCTTTGGGGAAAAAAATCGCATTTTTGGGGGGTTATTCGACAATGTTCGCTTTTTGTCGACGATCATGTAACAAAAGTCACGTTTTTTCCGCGGTCCTTTGACAGAATTCGTGGTTTTTTCGATGGTTCTTTTACGAAACTTGAAGTTTTTTCGATTCTTATTTGCATCGTTTCTGTGAGGGGATTTAGGGAGCGCCAAATTTATACTACAAACGTTATTTTTGGGCTGTCACAAGAAAAAGATGGGAGGGGAGGGGGGGTCAAATTCTGATTATGCCCCGGATGCAATTTTCGCTTCGCATGCCCCTGATTGTAAAGCGGGAAAATCCGCTTTTGGAGGAATAAAAACAGAATTTTGAAGCAGGAAAATTAGTTTTTAGAACAAAAAAAATCACTTCTGGCATTAACTTTTTCTCAGTGCCCTTTCGACGAAATTTGCATTTTTTCGTGATCTTTTGACGAATTTTTGCATTTTGGGCGAAATTTGCCGTATTTGGCGAATCTTTTGACAAAATTTTACGTTTTATTGCGATTTTTGGACGAAATTTGCCGTTATTTTGCAAATCTTTTGACAAAATCTGCTGTTTTATCACGATTTTTTGACGAAAGTTTCTGTTTTTCGTTATCTTTTGGCAAAATTTGCTCTTTTTCGCGAATCGTTTGACAAAATTTTTCGTTTTATCGAGATTTTTGGACGAAATTTGTCATCTTTTCACGATTTTTTGGGGGAAATCTGCCTTTTTTCGGGATTTTGTGACAAAATTAGCTGTTTTTTCGCGAAGCTTGCCGAAAATTAGTCGTTATTTCGCGATTTTTTGACGAAGTTAAGCATTTTGTAGGACGTGTAAGAGCTATTTTTTGCGCTCCGTCGCCGATTCTTTGCATAGCGCGTCCGCATTATCGCTGGAGGGCTGCGTTTTTTCAAATATGGGGGAAGAAGAGCGCTATTTTTTTGAATGAGCGACAAGAAGGGCGCTACTTTTTGAATGAGGGGCAAGAGGGGCGCTATTTTTTAAACTAAAAGGCAGGAGGTGCAGAGCGCATCTCTGAAACCCTCTGGGGGAAACTCTGATCCATCATATTTTTTTCAGTCACAATTCTATATTATTACAACAAATGATCATACCATTCCTTATTTACTTTTTCTCATGCATGAAAAAACCAGGAGCGGCTCATTATTATTCAACCCATAATCTACATAAGTCAATGCAGTGTCTATATGTAGAAGAAAAATCTTTCTTCTTAAGTTTGCTTTTGCCACACTCATTGGATAGTTTGTTTTTTGTTCCCTTCTGCATATCTTATTTAAACACAGCATTCTGTATAAAATTTTACCTCTCAAAGAAAAGAAATTTAACTCTGCTGCGTAGTGTGCTACTAATTTCATTTTATTTCAGTATTCTTTTCCAAATTCTTTTAATATTATATGTAGAGATATGGGAATACTCGAAAAAAAAACCCCTGAAAAATTAGGGAAGAAACCGTTTTTTTTCAGTTTTTTCCCCGAAGGCTTTTTTTTTAATTTTTCCAAACTGGAAAAATTGAAATTTCATTTGTAAAATAATATATTGAAAATTTTGTCATAGCTACATTCTTATACTTTTAATTTAATTTATTTTATGTTGAGTGTCCCACATGAAAACTTTAATGTGGGTAATCTGATCTCTCAGCAGAAATCTGTTTGAGAAGACATGAAAGGATCCTTCACATTTTTTTCTAGTTTGAAGAGTCATCAAGTAGTTTTCTAGTCACAAGACCCTTCGCAAAATTTCTCTTGAAAAATGCACATTTCAGGAAAAAGTTTAATCTACAAATTGAATCATTTACAAATGCAGTGATCGAAGAAAAAAAAATCTCATGCCATATAGCAGCTGAATCTTATCAAGTTGTATATATGTATGATTAACCTTATTAAAAATGTCTAAATAGGAACCTAAATATAGTAATAATTTCTAATTTAGAAATTCTGATTATATTTTCTACAAGTATATACAAGAAATTTACAATTAAAAAAAACAGGATTACATGGAAAAAAATCTAGATACATAATTAAATGCAACTTCCCTTTTAAAAAATTAATTCATGTGCAAAATTATTTCAATAATGTACCGATTAATGGAAATGGTAAAATTAACATAAAATTTAAAGCATGCATTTATTATTTTTTTCTGTCTTTAGAGGAAGTAATCATTGATTTTGTGGAAAATTTTACTTCCAGTTTTGGGGTATTTAAACGTTTTAGAAGGATCTGAACACGGTTTGGTGGATTTTGGAAAATATCTGTCACTCTGTGAGTCTGTATGTGACAAAAATTTTATGGGCACTCTATCTCAAGAACTGATGCACATTATTTCACAAAGCTTTAGATTCAGTTACACCTTGATATAAACTCGAGATGTTTAGTTATTAGTGTATATTGTCCAACGGATGGCGCTGCTATGCTGCATTATCAGGGTTGGCAAGTTTTTGACAGTGTGGCGGTTTTATCCGGATTTAACCATGGTTTTAACCGTCATGTCAAAAACCCCTTTTTGACATAGTTTTTGACAGTAAGTGTCAAAAACCTAAAATTGAGTTCAAAAACTGTTTAATATTATTTTTAGAACAACATTAAATTTACAATTTTTCATAATTTTTAGTTTTAGACACTTGAATAATTTTTTTGACAGTTTTAATACAAGTTGCTTAGAAAATAGAAATTAACTGTAAGCTATAAATATAGAATAAAGAATAATCAGATGTATTAGTAGTTGTTACATTAAAAATATAAACTAATGAAACTACTAAATACTTTAATTTTTAAAAATGAAAGTACATGGCGAAACTACTTATTATTTAACATATAAAATTACAATATAAATAATACATATATTTTTATTTTTATCTTATTTTAATGTTAATCCCATTCTAAATCTTTTTTTCCACGAAGCATGCAGTAGCAAAACACTAGTTTTGATGCCTTCTGTACTCCAAGTTTGTTTTGTAATTTGGAGTGGATAAATCCAAAATTTGAAAATATTCGTTCAATTGAGGCTGAGCTGCATGGGCTGGAATGCAAACGCACCATGAGCTGTATGAATTCACTTGGTATATTGTTTTTCTTCAAGCCTTTCCATCATACTGCTGCTGGAACATCTTGAGCTGAGAAGAAACTTTTAGGGTATGGTGGAGATTCAGCTTCAAAAGCAATGATAAATCTAAGAAAATCTGGGTTTCTTTCAAGCAGCCATGTCCGAGCTGCTTCCCTCTGTTCATCGTTTAATAATGCACCTTTGTATGCTCGATGCGTCATGTACGCCAGATAATGAAACGGTTGTAGATAGGATTCCATACGCTCCATAATTGCATCATAGTATGGAGCCAGATTTATGTCTACAGCTAAAGAAAGCCAAGCTTGACACGCATCAGCCAATGTTGCATTATCTCTTTGGACCCTGTCAAGCATATTTGCCAAAGGTTTTAACTGCATTTGCAATTCTTTTGCTTGTTGGTATAAGCTATAATTATTCACAAGCTGTACTATTCTAGATTCAATTACATGATCTTCACAAATTTTTACATAAGCTGACCTATTTTTGATAAAAGTGTCAATACAAGTGAGTTGGCTATTCCAGCGAGTTTCATTTGGAAGCTGCGGCTTCACAGTGTCTTGCAATTGACTTAACCAGGCAGATGGAAAGTGGTGGTTGCGAAAGTATTTTTGCACTTCCACAATATGCTTCATGATGTCTTGTGGAGTAATTTCCTTCCCAAGAAGATTCATCCAGTGGGCACAGCATCCATACACAAGATCATCATCATTTTCTTCTTTTAACAACTCCCACATTTTTTGCATTTTTCTTTCGTTGTCAGTAACCACACAATGAGACATTGCAGCAAAATTTATTTTTTGCTAGAGCTATCGAGTTTTTTACTTTTTCTTTGCAAAACTGAGCTGTTTTAGATTGACCTGCACAATCAGTAGCTTCAAGGAAGAAAACCTTTCCCTCAACATGCAGGCAAGAAGCTATTACGGCATCATTATGGACATTACTCCATCCATCTTCGACTAGTGTACAATCTTTTCCTTGAAATTCTGATTTCATTTCACTTTCTAAAGTTTCAGTAATTTCATCTAGAAGGCTACCAGATAATGTTTTCCGAGATGTGGGTTTATATCAAGGGTGAAGAAGCTGTACTAGCTTGACAAATTCCTCTTGATCAACAATACTAAAGGGGATATTACAGCTATAAAAGAATCTAGCAACTTGTAGATCCAACTGTTTTTTTTGATAGGTGTAGTTTTTATTATATAGTTATCTATCTTATTTTGTTCCGAACAAAGTTTCTTAGCATCTGTAATATTTGAAGTACAATCATTTTCTTCATGATTATTGTTTACAGTTTCATTCACATGACTATTGTTCTCAGGACTTCCAATATCAATTTCCATGTGCAGATGTTCTTGTTCTTTATTTACACAATCTTCTCTTTTCTCTTGTACGTGCTCTGCATTTTTGCATTTTGCTGAATGACCTTTCATTCTGCCAACTCTATTGGCCATAGTGTGTCCACATATTTTGCATTTTCCATAAGTTTTATTTATTTCTTTCACACAGAAAAAATCATTCCACACAACATTTTTAGGCCTACCACCTTTATCCATGACTTAAGGAAAAAAATCTGTACTACAGAAACAGATTTAATACACATTAACTAAACAAGATCGCTGGATAAAGCTATGTAACCACAATTGAAATAATTTCCGTCTTAGAAGTAGCTTCAGCAATTTTTAAGAAAGTAAGGTTAAATAATTTCTATAAAGCCCAGATTTGTTTTTCAAACTGACAAGTAATTGCACAATACTGACCTAACTACATTATTCTACACAGGCAGGTGCAATACTAGACAGGTGCCAAATACAGTTATAGTTAAGAGAATCCAAATTAAGAAAAAAATGTTACACCTATTCTTTGCTTGCAAATGTACATTCCACAAATAAATAATTAAGCATTAAAGGCTAGATTTACAGCTTCTGAAATAATATACTCAAAAAGAAAAAAAAAGGAGGGGTTGGTGGGCTATTTTATAATGCATAAAAGAAAAATTTAACATAAACAAATTGTTCTAAAGAATTAAACTGAAACTGACATAATAAAATGAAGATATATATGGGTAACTGAAAATAAAACACCTTCTTTTAACATATTGATTTAAAGAACATTTAATTATATTGATTTCATATTATGATTAATTTAATTACTCTTAGAACATTTGTGTTGCAATTGTGGTTTATATCTATGTATGAAAACAAACATTTAGAATCAATAAAAATAGAAGGAACTTATCAGTCATTGAATAGCGATCACTTTAGATTTACACAAGCTTTTTTTTTTTAAGCTTAAATTAGGCTTAAAACGTTTTACATCAAACTGAACACTTAATAGTAATAAAGATACAAACATAAATAGTACTTTGGAAAATGTACAGTAGCTTCAATGTTTTTAGCTATTTTCCTATACATGACAATTGACATATAATTTAAATTGTGATACATAATTTTATTACAACTCATAGTATAACTAAATAAAAATTATTTACATAATATATAAATTATTATTTAACCAGTTTTTAGCTTCATTTAATATAAAATATCACTAATGATTGATTTAAAAAAATCTTATATAAGGTTTTTGACACTTTTTGGCAGTTTTTGATGCTTTTTGACAGTTTTAGACAGGTTTTCGACGTGTCATGTCAAAAACCACTTTTTGACTTCAAAAACCCAACCCTGTATTCATGTTTTCCACAATAGTTCTATCTCAAGAACTAATGTATGGATTTTTATAAAACTTCAGATTAAGTTAATCCCTGATATAATTTCGTGCTCATTACTTTTTTATGTAAATCGCTCAACAGATGACACTACTATGCTGCATTATTCTTGATTATCACAATAGCTTTCTTTCAAGAGCTAAAGGGTGATTTTTCATCAAGCTACAGCTACAGCCAGTTCCTGATATATATTAATGTTGTTTAGTTTTTGGTGTAAATTGCCCTATAGATGGCACTACTGTGCTGCAAGATTTCGTTGTAGCTTATTAATTGAATCTTTTTTCAAGATATTCAATCTAAAATTGACCCCATTTTACCTCCATAATATACAGTAATGTTGCAAAACATGGGCAGTTTGCATTAGAAAAGTACAACTGCTATGGAAAAAAAAATCCATATTTTATTACAAGTATCTATTTTCCAAATTATACTTTCCATCTTGATTAAACTTTAAATTATAGTAGTTTTCTAAAGCACAGTAAAAGTTTATCTGTTTGTGTAACTGCTTTTGTTAATTCCTCAAATAGAGAGCATTTTCTATTTGTAGTGTTCTGTTTTCATAACTTTTGAGTTTCACTCTTAGAAATATGAAATTAGCATATGGAAACATTATTGAATATGGTTTCTTACTCAAGAATGGAATACCAGATTTCAGGATTAAAAGAAAAAAAATTACATTTAATTAAATTTTAAAAAAATATTTCCCTGGTTTCAGTGATTAAAAATCTAACAGTCAATAAGTCCTATTCTGTTTTTTAGTAACAGACCTCAGTAAGCTGAACTAAAACTTAGTTTTGTTTGAATTTAGATTATAAAACTAAATCAAAACTTTTTTGAGTTGAGATTGAAAAGTTATACCAAAACTAAACATATTTTTTTAAAGGAAATGAAGTTATAATTGTAAGAAAAAAATGCAATATTAAAAAATATAATTTTTTTAAAACAAAAAATGGAATTTTTTATACAGATATTCATAAAAATGACAAAACTGTTATAATTTATTTCTTTAAACTGGTATCATTTACTTAAAAACTATACTTATGAAAATGGAATGCATAATTTATTTCATTCCAATTTGCAGACATATTGGCTCAGGTTTTTACATTAGGTCAATTGGTAGCTAAGCATGTAACTAAAAAATCATTTCAACAGAGATATGATATAACAAACAATAGCATTTAATAAAAATTCTTAGGCTGTGAAAAAAAAAACTAAACTTTTAAAAGCAGGTTTTGCTACTTTCTTTTTATTTTGTTATATAAAGTGAAAACAGTTTTCTTTTAATACAAATAAATGGGAAATTTTTTTTATTATTATAATATTCTCTAAGAAAATAAAATTTATTTGGGAGAAACAATCATAAAAAATCAATTTTTCCGTTTTTTCCGCCACTTATATTTTTCCGGAAAATTTACATCTCTAGTTGGGGCTGACTATATGGACAGCAAAGAAGTAAAGATCTTGTTTATATATCATTTGGGAATAAAAAACGACTACTTCAGGCTATCATAGAACATTCTCATTGGTTAAAAGAGTGATGTTCTATAAAAGTGGGGGAGTGACGATGCAGCAAAATAGTCATATTTTTTACAGTGTATATATATAAACAATAATTGGATGTGGCAATCCCAAAACTTTCTTCTGTTTCATAGACGTTAATATCTCCATACAAATGAAACATAGTAGCATCACTGGTTTTAATATATGAACATTTCAAGCCCTAGAGGTTTCCTCAGGAGATCCGCAGTTTTTTGTACAACGGAAATCTTCAATAACATTTTATGTTTTGTTCTTACACCATATTTTCTTTCTATGGCCAGAAAGATGCTGTAGAAAAAAAAAACTTTTTGAGTTACTCTATCTATCGTTTAACTCGTTTTTGTTGTATGCCTATTCGTTTTTTAAAATAAAATTTTGAGATATCCTGTATATTATGATAAAGTCTAATTAGACTTAAAAACGAGTCGGATGTGGTAGTCCCAAAACTTTCTTCTATGTCACACACGTTAGTACTCCTAGAAAAATTAAACTTAGCGGCGTCACCGGTTAGGTAATTTACATTAAAATCTAATCTGCAAAAAAATATTTCAAGTTCTAACTGCATCTGAAATTTGATAAAAATCTGTATGTTAGTATTTGATATAGAAACATCGCAGAAATCGTAAAAAAAAACTGGACAGAAGCGCAACCTGTTCAGCGATTTACTTCGAAAACTAAAGAATTCTAATTTATATTAGGAACTAACTGAATTTAAAGTTTGGTGAAAATTTGTGCTATAGTTATTGAGACTGAGCTATTCCGATAATCATGAACAATGCCTCATAGTGGCGTCACCTGATGAGCAATTTACTCTAAAAACTAAAGAATACTAATTTTATATGAGGAAGTAACTGAATCTGGGGTTTCATAAAAATTCGTGCATTAGTTCCTGAGATAGAGCTATTGTGATAATCGTGAATAATTCTGCATAGTAGGCCATCTTCTGACCAATTTACTCAGAAAATTGAACAATACTAATTTACATCAGGGACTGACTGATTCTGAAGTTTCATAAAAACTTCCTGAGAAAGAGCTATTGCGATAATCATGAATAATTCAGCATAGCAGTGCCACTTATTGGGAGATATATATCAAATTATAATCAGAACCATATTATGTCAAAGATTATATTTTGGAATCTAAAATGTTATGAAAATCCGACAAGTAATTCTTAAGATATAGCTATTGTGGAAATCGAGAAAAAAGCAGAATAGAAGCGCCATTTGTTACGAAAAAACTACTCAGCATCAATCTATATCAACAACTACCTCAATTTAAATTTTTATTAAACTACGTGCATTAGTTCTTGAGATAGAACACGCAAAATTTGTGCCACATACAGACAACCACAAACTAACAGACAGCCATTTTGTACAAACATGTTTTTTGGAAACTCTGACCCCTAAAACGTGTAAATCCGTCAAAAACTTGAATTCGAAAATTTTCAGGAATCCAATACTTTTTTCTTGCAAAGATGGTAAAAAATATATTCACAAGTGCTTAATAAAATAGCTTTTCAGTTTTTATCAGTTCGGATAATGGGACAGCTCGATATGAGTTATGGCAGTACCTATTGCTA
Organism: Maratus speculifer; assembly: GCA_964019185.1. Classification (NCBI taxonomy): domain Eukaryota; kingdom Metazoa; phylum Arthropoda; class Arachnida; order Araneae; family Salticidae; genus Maratus; species Maratus speculifer. The sequence continues at coordinate 3,234,350 of CAXHSM010000349.1, read as the reverse complement.
TCACAGGCACAACCTATGCATATGCGTCTGTATTCTTAACAAAAAAGTTCTCCAATTAAGCGATACCTAAGAATGTATAATTTGCTAATTTCATGCATGAATTTTGTACAGTTTAATGAAAAGAAACTTGTTAAACCTGCTATTTAATTCATAGTTAAAACTCAGTGCAGTTTATTTTAAAATGTCTTGTTTATTATTTTTCTTTCTCTTTTTTTTATTCGTAGTTAGATAAGACAGTTTTTGCTGAAGTTCAGTAATTGTCCTTGGATGAAAATGGCAACAATCTTTCCATATTGGTGCTTCGAAAAATAATCTGTTGTTGTTCGAAATTAAGAAAATGTCATCGATTACAGAAGAAAATTTTTCCGCCAGTGAAGTTCACTTTGTTCCTCAAAATGGGGATAAGGGAATACATTCCCCCATTGATACAGGAAAGAAATCTTTTGTTTGTGAAATATGTTCCAAGGGATTTTCTCGTAAATTCCACCTAAAAAGGCATCTCTTGACGCATACCGGAGAAAAACATTTTATTTGTGAAGTATGTTCTAAAGGATTTTCTAATAATGGTCATCTAAGAAGGCATCGCTTGATTCATACAGGTGAAAAACCTTTTGTTTGCGAAATATGTTCCAAAGGATTTTCTCAAAATGGTGATCTAAGAAAGCATCTCTTGACGCACACAGGTGATAAACCTCTTGTTTGCGAAATATGTTCCAAGAGATTTTCTCAGCATGGTAGTCTAAGAAGACATCTCTTGACGCATACAGGAGAAAAACCTTTTATTTGTGAAATATGTTCCAAAAGATTTTATCAGAATCGTGACTTAAGAACTCATCTCTTGATACATACAGGTGAAAAACCTTTTGTTTGCGAAATATGTTTCAAAGGATTTTCTCAGGATAGTCATCTAAAAAGTCATCTCTTGACGCACACAGGTGAAAAACCTTTCGTTTGCGAAATATGTTCCAAAGGATTTTATAAAAATGGTGTTCTAAGAAAGCATCTCTTGACGCACACAGATGAAAAACCTTATGTTTGCGAAATATGTTCCAAAGGATTTTCTCAGTCTAGTCATCTAAAAAGTCATCTCTTGACGCACACAGGTGATAAACCTTTTGTTTGCGAAATATGTTCCAAAAGATTTTCTCAAAATGGTGATCTAAGAAAGCACCTCTTGACGCACACAGGTGAAAAACCTTTTGTTTGCGAAATATGTTCCAAAGGATTCTCTCAGGATGGTCATCTAAAAAGTCATCTCTTGACGCACACAGGTGAAAAACCTTTTGTTTGCGAAATATGTTCCAAAGGATTTTCTCAAAATTGTGTTCTAAGAAAGCATCTCTTGACGCACACAGGTGAAAAACCTTTTGCTTGTGAAGTATGTTCCAAAGGATTTGCTAATAATGGTCATCTAAGAAAGCATCGCTTGATTCATACAGGTGAAAAACCTTTTGTTTGCGAAATATGTTCCAAAGGATTTTCTCAAAATGGTGATCTAAGACAGCATCTCTTGACGCACACAGGTGAAAAGCCTTTTGCTTGTAAAGCATGTTCCAAGAGATTTTCTCAGAGTTGCAATCTAAGAAAGCATCTCTTGACGCATACAGAATAAATTCCTTTTGTTTCTGAAATTTGTTCCAAAGAATTTTTTTTCAACTAGAAAGACAACTCATGATAGATACGAGAGAAAATGACTTGTTTGTGAGAGATGTTTTCCAGAGGATTATCTGATAACTAATATTTAAAAAAGCATTTGTCTCACACTAAATAGATACCTCTTGAAAATCTCTTGTATTTTTATTATGTTAAATCTGAGTATGAACCATGTATATGTCGTTGCATTTACTGTTATCACATCTTTTTTGGTTTAGCGTTTATTTATAAAATAAAAAGTTGCAAAATTTTTCAAGCGTCCCCTTACTCTACCCCCCCCCTCCCATCCTATATTTTAGGTGTCATGATTTATTTAAGCTTTTTTTTATTTTTAAAAGGGGTCGGATATTTAGTTTTTTAATTTGAAACATTTCGAGTGAAGTGATGTGTGGAAAAACCAATGTTTGTTATGAATTAAAAACCTTTTCATAAAACCAAAAGTTTTTATCTGATTGAAAAAGTAATCCATAATTCTTTTATTTTTAACCTCTGAGCCCCACACATTTTTCAGGTAAACGCCTTATCAGAAGGAACCCACATAAAAAATTTGAAAAAAATCGGTAAATTTTCCGTGAAAAACCTATTTAAATGAATTAATGGGGTTACCCCCAATTCCTCCTTTCTTTATACGTAAACAATGAACACCCAAAACTAATCATTGAAGTGCCTAATCAAAATGATCTTATGCCTAAAATTTTAATAAAATCTGATCCTTTTGCATGAAAAACTGACAAATTATGACAATATCTAAATTAAGGAGGGGAGGGGGTGCAGATTAGCCTTTTGTTCTCCTCCCCTTATTCTTATCCAATGAACTCCTAAAACTAATCAGGGAAGTTCGTTATCAGGATAAATCTATGTCAAAAATTTGAAGCAAATCGGATATTTTTATCAGGAATTACTGCATTACGTACATACATACGTACGTACATACGCACATGGTTACATACACACTAACAGAATATGCGAGCACATTAGCTCTCAGGCTTTGATAGTCTGTAAGATAAAATCGCATCAAATTGCATCGGCCTAGGATAAATTAGATCAAAACTATAAAGTTGGCGCCGTGGCGTTCTTTAGATTTAATAAAATCACGCCCAATTGAATTGGTCTAGGACAATCTAGATCGGCCTAGGATAAACTAGTCCAAACCAATGAATAGCAGGCTAAACTAGTTTATCCTAATGACCGTTCGGCCAAACTAGTTTGGCCTAGGAAAATCTAGTCTATCCAATGGACATTCGGATAGACTAGTTTGGCCTAGGAAAAACTAGTTTATCCGATGGGCGTTCGGATAGACTAGTTTGGCCTAGGAAAATCTAGTTTATCCGATGGGCGTTAGGATAGACTAGTTTGGCCTAGGCCAATCTAGTTTGGCCTAAAATCGGGTTTGGCCACATATATAAGTAAAAATATTGATCCTTTTCCGCTGATATTTTTCTCTGGAGTTTATGTGATAGGGGCTTACATACATACCATTATTATTTTAGTGAAGGGAAGGGGAGTCTGGATGTTGATATTGTAAGACATCTTTAGTCGATTTTGTTTTGATATTTTTTCTTTACCTCACATTAACCTGTTATTATTTTTTAGACTGATATTCATTTTTCTGTTTCTCTCCAGTATGAATTAAAACATATTTTTAAGAGTACTCTTATCGTAAAATGCTTTGAAACATATTTCACAAACAATTGGTTTCTCTCCAATATAAATCAAGATATGTCTTCTTAGAGTAATCTTGTCAAAAAACTCTTTAGCACATTTTTCATAAACAAACAGTTTCTCTCCAGTATGAGTCCAGAGATGGGTTTTTTAGAGTACTATTCTTAGAAAAAAATTTTGAACATATTTTTCAAACAAAGGGTTTTACACCTGTAGGAATGTTTCTTAAATGTTTTCTTAGACTACTTTTCTGAGAAAATCCTTTAAAACATATATCACAAACAAAAGGTTTCTCTCCAGTATGAGTCAACAGATGTCTTCTTAGAGTACTCTTATCAGAAAACCCTTTGGAACATATTTCACAAACAAAGGGCTTCTCCTGAGTATGAATCAAGAGATGTCTTCTTAGTTTACATCTATCTGAAAATTCTTTAGAACACCGTTCACAAACAAAGGGTCTTTCTCCTGTATGTGTCAAGAGATGGCTACTCAGATGATAATTCTGAAAAAATTCTTTGGAACATACTTCACAAGCAAAGGCTTTTTTACCGGTATGTGCCAAGAGATGCCTTTTCAGATTACTATTTTGATTAAATCTTCTAAAGCAAATTTCACAAGAAAAAGGTTTTTCTCCAGTATGTGTTAAGAGATGGTTTGTTAGATTACTTTTTTTACAAAATGTTTTGGAACATACTTCACAAACAAATGATATTTCACCTGTATGAATCGAAAGATGTCTTCTTAGATCGTGATTATGAGAAAATCCTTTGAAACATATTTCACAAACAAAGGGTTTCTCTCCAATGTGAGTCAAGAGGTGGGCTCTTAGATGCGTATTCCGAGAAAATCCTTTGGAACATACTACACAAATAAACACCTTTTCTTCTGTATCAATGTAGGCACGTTTTTCTACATCACCATTTTGAGGAAGAATATGCTGTTCACTAGAGGAACAATTTTCTTCAGTAATTGATGACATTACACTCATTTAGAGAATGAATGTATAGAGGTTGCAGTCGTTTTCATCTCAGGAAATGAGTTATTGAGCTCCCGCAAATAACTTTTATCTAACTCTTAATCTAAAAACAGAAAGAAAAATAATAAACAATAGATTTTTGTATAAATTGCACTAAATTTGAACTCTGAATTAAATGCAAATGATGAGTTCACAATCAGTCACTTTAGGTACCGTTTTATTTGAATGATTTTGCTAAAAGCGATCAGAAAGCAATCCGATTATTATACCGATTCCGTGTGAAAAGTAAAAGCGCTTCACAAAGAATTTTATATTGAAGATCCATTTGAATATTCCCCGGCTGGTTAACAAAATTTAAAAATAAATGTGCCTTACAGAGCTTCGAAACCAGTATCCGATGACGAAGAAGTAGCATTGCAAACCCTCAACATATTTTGAGGGATGGAAATATATCAGGGAATTTTGGGGAATACTGGAAATTTTAAAGAGTTTTGAAGGTATACAGATACACAGAACTTTTTTTATTTTTCAGTTAAAAATCTTTATGTTTCTTAATTTCAAGCACTGTTGTAAAGAGTTTAAGATAGGTTTTTTATTAGAAATTCACAAAACGTATAAATTTGAGTTTTTTTTTTTTTTTTTTTTTTTTTTTTTTTTTTTTTTTTAGCTGGCGTATTTATTATTTATTATTCACATCTATTCTATACTATATTTTTAGATATTTTGCATCCTATTTTCCCATTCCTTTTACTTTTGTTCGTTTTCTATTTGTTTATATGGTTCAATTCGTAAAATAGGGGTGATATTTACATCCATGGCAGGCAAGATGAATCTGTCACCTGCTTGTTTTACTTTTAACTTATCGACCATTAAAATAATTCTGATATTTTAATTAAGCCTACTTATTACTTCAGCACGTATTTCATTAGTTTTTATTTAAATTGGAACTTTTTTCTTTATTAATGTTTTTTACATATACAAAAACATTTGTTTACATTATAAAAAGTAATTGAAATCATTAAAAACTAAATTATAAATTTCCATGCCCAAAACTTTCTGAAAACTCTCGGGATTAAAAAAAATCCCCCCTGAAAACACCGGTTTATTCACAGTTTTAAACTCTATTCTTTGAAAGTCTGCAAAGAAGTTATGTACCAATTCGTTGAGGAATTAAGACAAGTATTGAATGGAGAAAATATTTCACTTGAATTAAACAAAAGTTTTATATTTATTTTACTGGATAAAACTGTGGTGAATGAGCAAGAAGTTGAACCTTCAAAAATCAAAGATGACAAAAGAAATTTTATAGTACTTGCTCGCAACAATGCCGCAGGTACACGTAAGTCTGAAGTATTAATAGTTGGAAAAAGTGCTAATGCTTGTCCCCCAAGCAGCTTAAAAGAAAGTGGTGTCCATCCTGTAATCTCCAACAATAGCAAGAATTGTACGGTACAGTTTTAGAACCATTTCTGAAAGAAGCTTGGGTGAACTGTCGGAAAATTGGCCTACTTAAAATAAAAAAAAAATTGATTGTTGGTCGATAATGCTGGTTGATAATAGAAATTGCTTTGCACAGCCAGAAGATGAATACATAAGATCATTTTCTTCACCAATATTACATCACTAAACCAGTAATGAAACTGTAAGAGTGTTTTTCTTAAGACACTCAATTTTGATTTTGATATGATTACTTTATTTTTTAAAAAATTAAATAACAGAGTGTAATTTTCTGGTTCTAAGCGATAGCACTCTGCCAGGAGATGCAAATATGGTTCTGAAATATTTATCCTTCATACAAGACCAAGCCGTGAGTGTATCAGAAAGTCTTTAACACACGAAAGAAAATTGCAATAAATTCCACTTCAGAACTCTCCATCTGACAGTAGGAAAAATATATTTTAGGCTAAGATTTTAGTTTTCACATTTTTTTAGACACATATGTAGTAATAATTATTTCGATTTTCGAAAGCCGCATTAAATGAGGCTGCTATCGAAGATCTCAGCCTTAGATATAAGTGAATGCAACTAAGGCCTTTTCAGTATAAGTCTAATTATGAATGGAAGGGCATGAAGTGACAAGATATAAGCTCTATCCGGGCAGTCTTAACTTAGACTTTAAGCACAGAATACGGTACATAAAATGACCAACGCACGGTACTGAAAATACTACAGTCAGAGCTTAGTTCGGCTCTCAATTGTGAACATACTTCTAACTTTTTAAAATCTTCTTCTAATGTGTATAAAGCTGTGTCGCAGTAAAAATAAAGTTTTTGTAACTGACGACCAACCAAAACTTATTTCTCATAACGATACAAGAGGTTACCTGATTATATAGGAATGCCTTGGATTCAATAACTAAGAAAACTCTTCTGAATTCATGGCATGATTTATGACCAGAGCCACTTTTAAGTAAAAAAACATATAATGACGATTAAACATTTTAAACTTCCACTAGCAAAATTCAAAGCTGCTGAACTCATACTTTATACAAAACCTACTCAGTTAGGTAACTTAATTGAAGAAAATATTGTGGATTTTTCAGAAACTGATGACCAGTCTCAGATTGTGAACCAAACAACTGACAGTGAAATACTTTCTATAGTTCCAAAAAACAGAGGAAAGCAATTCTGAAATAGATGGAGAGGAAGTAGAGAAAATTTACTCTACTTCCTCTTTATTAGGATTCCTTTAGAGGATTTACATTTCAAATTCCTAGAAATAAAAGACTGTGAAACAAACAAATAATTTCAATTTTTTATAGAATTCTGAAAACATTAATAAAAAAAATCACAATTTAAAACTCTTTGTATCTCGATGGTATTTTAAAGTACCATTAAAGGGTTTAAAGTCTCAATCTTTCCAGTTTTTTTAATACATCCTAGATCAATGCCTGGAATAGATGATCATTTTAAAAAATTGTAAACTTTCAGGTCATGCGCGTAACCAGGGAGGGGGTGCCCTGGGTGCCCTCTCCTAGCGCAGATCTAAGATTGCTTATTTTTAAAAAAATCAAAATTTATAAAAGATAAAAAGAAGAAAAATGAAAGCAAAGTTAGTTCAATTAGTTAATCAAAATAAACAATGTTTTGAAGTGTGAAAAAATAAGAGACCCAGATTCTATTTTTGTTTTATTTTTAAGAAAATTATTTTGTTCATATTTTTTAAAACAAGAATATTTACTAGAATCTGTATTAATCACAATAAATTAGAAAGTTGCTTTTATAATTCCAATTTGATGTCTTTTGTTTATGGAATTTTTTTTCATGTCGTTCTTTTTTATGCATGTTTTTGCAATTCCATAAAAAATTAGCGTAAATTCTCGACCAGGATATGAACTATTTATAACTTTCCTTTTGTAATCTAAAGTCTAGATAGGCGCAAAAAAATTTAATGGAAATAGAGAAGTAAAATGATAATTCCATCATGTGATTAGCCTGGAAAACGGAGGGGGTGGGGGGGGGGTTACAAATCTGCTTCTTTTGAAAATGAGAAATAATGCTACGCAAAATTCAAATTAATATTGCGGTTGGTTGATTGGTTCGTTAAATTTCGTTTTTTGTGGCCATATTTTGACATTCGTACAGATTCATTAAAAAAAAAAAAAAAAAAAAAAAAAAAACGGAAAATTTTATTTATTCATGTGTAGAAAATATTGAAAGAACTCTTTTCCACTTTAAATTTCGTACTACAAGTTATTTGAATGCTACTTTGATCGAAATGACGGGGGAACTAAAGTCGTGTTTATTTATTTTAGTATTTCATTGATGTTTGAAATGAAAATTTGTGATAATTACAGATTTATGTTTATGGATATCTTTGTTTTATATCTATCATGTTTTATCTATGTTTTTATAGCTTTTTCTTACCCATTAGATTTAGTATTGAGCAACTTCTCATCCTTCTTCATGCAATGAAAAATTGCGTTTGAATCCTTATTAAAAGAAATACGATACAATTATATATTCCGCAAATAGAAACCTGTCCAAAACGGAAATTCGATGGGTTTTATGGGGTTCCATAATATTAGGTTTAGCTATAGAAGATATTGTTTTTACCCAATATGTTCAGGTTAAAAATTTTGTGCACCCCCCCCCCCCCCGTTCAAAAATCTGGTTATTTCAAAAATCTTGCAAGAAACTTTCAATTGGTCAAGATAAACATTTTTTTTTAACAAAAAAAAAAAAAAAAAAAAAAACAATACCTTGATCTATTTATTCCAATACATCTCAGTATATTAGGTAAAAACTGGGTACAAAACCCGCTGAAATTGTACTTATATTCACAGCTTTATCAATAATGAAGATATTTAAACAAGATTTGTTTCACATTAATTTCGTTTGTATTAAATATGATGATATATAAAATGATTGAGTTTTGGTCACTGACACAACTGAATTTTCAAAAAAAAAAAAGGAATACAGTCAAAGGATCTATAATCCGCGCACCCATAATCCGCAATTTTCTATAATTCGTGTTACTTTACGAATGTAAACAGTGAAATAAACAGTTCAGAAAATTCACAAATTCATGCTGCAAAAATGATTTTTTAAACAAATAATAAAAAAATTGAAAAAAAATCATAATAAATCATTTACTTTTTTAAATAAACTCTTTTACTTTATTCACAGTAAAAAACAAATTGTATTACAGAACATATGTAATTATATTTATTTAAATGCATCTATGTATAATTTTTTCAATAAAATAACTTTAAAAAGACATTTTTCGAGTTAACCTATTAAATTAATTATTAGATTTCATATTATACTCATTATAAAGATAAAATGCTGTCTAGAGTAATAAAATGACATATAAATCACATAATACTCTATAATCCACAATATTCCATAATCCTCACAACCTTTGGCTCCAACTTGTGCGGATTATAGAACTTTGACTGTATCTAACTCCTAATTCTTTAAATTTGAATTTTAGCATTTTCATGCAGTTCTCCACACGTCATATTAAACAGAAAATAAAGCAAGTCATCTTTCGTTATCATATTTATTATAATAAATCAAAACCAAATTTGTCCTTGAGTGAGATGAGATACAACGTATTTATGACTGAATAAGTTGATTATGATTATCGTTTCCTGAACGAAAATACGACTTCATACATATTTAACACTCCAAAAGTTTTTTTATTTTGTTTAGAAACTTTCATTGATGAAAAAAGAAAGAAACATATTAATTACTAAACTAAATTTAGGAACTTGCATTTGTGCATCATCAATTCAGATGAAAATCCTGATTAATCATTCACCATTAATCATCATTTTAATCATCTTCATGTTGAATTTCCTTAAGTTATACTTTACAAATGGCAAATAAATAGTCGAAAAACATTTTATTTTATTTAAGTATGATTCTGTTACTAATTATTAAAAAAATATATTTATATGTAGACAGTGGAAAGTAGAATTGTGACACTTTTATAAAAATGTGTATTAAAAAGTTCTTTTAAGTATTTGGTTCTGGATGAATAGTTTTATATTCAACTCAATAGCTTGATATTCAGCCTAATAAAATACTCCTTAATATGGTCAAATACTAAATATTCGTTGCATCCATATTTAAAAATTTATGCACTTTTAACCAAATATTTCAGTTATGTCCAGATTTCAGTGATTTTTGTACAGACCACACCACTGTAAGACAAGTAATTTTCCACCAGGACTAAAAATTTCATATTATTCACACATACAAATAATAAAGCTAGTCCCAGCTCAATATGAAAAAGTAAGCTAAGCTCAGCCTTGCAAGATCCTTCAGAAATAAATAAGTCCCAAGCCCAGCCTGGAATGAGTACCATATATACGCGGGTATAAGTTGACTCCTTAACTTATGTTGTTAAAAATAAGAAAAAATTCAAAACCCGCGTATAAATCGACCCCCCGCCACAATATATATATACATATATATATATATATATATATATATATATATATCATTTTTATGCGAGAAATAAAATTTATTTATTTATTTGAACAAAATATATCTGACTTGTTGCTCGACATGAAAGTCTGCTTATAAGTCATCGTCAATATACAAGAAAGCTCCACAGGAGCTCCACACTAATACCCTGTTCGCACTGGGATAGTTGAGTCACTTAACTTTAAGTCACTTAAATTTTTTGAAGCGGGATACCCGGAATTAGGCTTCACCTGTTCGCATTTACTAAACATTGTAAGTGGCTTAACTTGGCCAAACTGGCATCTGAGCATGCGCATAAGCTCTGAAATTTGTAACTGCAACTTTTAACTTTTTTATTTACACAGTAATTATCCTACTTTATTTCAACTAAAAAATTAATTTCTTTTGTGGGAGGAAATAACAGGTTCAACGTTTTCCATTTTCAGCCTTTGATTACAAAAATACCCCACAAACACACGTGTTAAGCAACGGGAGTAAACAAATAACAACTTGAAATAATTTACAATTATTTGTAGGACTCAAATTCATTAATTTAATAATCAGAATTAAATATTCTAAAATTCAGGAATAATAATTAAATATTCAGAAGGCAGATTTCCACTCAACTCATAGTTAAGAGAGCAAGCTCACTTGAGCAAGTTTCAGAAACTTGCTTAAGCAAAAATCTTGATTCCGGGTACGACCGCTTCAAAAAACTTCAAGTTAAGTGACTTAACTTTTTCAGTGCGAACAGGGTATAAGAGTGTGTGCAATGGAGCCAGCGGAAATCGAACCCACAACCTCTAGATTAGCAGAGCAGCGTCTTAACCACTCGGCCACGGAGGCACAAATTTATTTATACATACAAACAAACAAACGGAATTTCTACATAACAAGTGCTGCCATTGAAAAAAAAATTATGTAAAACGTCATTGGCTAAAAAGTACTGAATGCATGTCGTCCACAATGACGTCAAACTTCCCCTTTTGTTGAGGAATGATTAAAAAGGACGATTCTGGCAGTGGAACTAAAGGAACGATTCCAGTCTGCAAAAAGAATATTTATATACCTTTTCGGAACGATTCCGAAAAGAAAAGAGTTCGCGGAATCTATCCTTTTTGGAACGATTCCCACAAGCATCGAATCCTTGGAAACGGTCGAAATGCCAACTCCGAAAAGGAGCGATTTCTCGGAATCGTTCCGAAATGAAATGACTTCGAAAAGAAACGATTCCTAAGACTCGTTCCGAAATGAAACGACTATGAAAAGGAACGATTTCTCGGAATCGTTCCGAAAAAGGTCGACTACTCTGAATCGTTCCGAAATGACATAAATCACACACCTTTTTTGGTTCTTTGCAACAGGGTAGGGTCGATAATTTTTTTGAAAAATAAACTAAAAATGATCTTAAATTCAGAATCGTCGAGGTTGGAAGAGTTCCAGATTTTGGATTTTATACTCTACAAACACAATGGGATGCTGCAGCAACGATTCGCTAGCAAACTATTTTCCGATATTTTATTTATAGATTTTTTTTTAGGTCTCGCGTATAAGTCGACACCCCCCCCCCTCCACTTTGAAGTTCTTTTTTTTTTTGTCTAAAATTTCTCGACTTATACGCGAGTATATACGGCATTGTTTGAGAACAACCCAATGCTTTAAAAAAAAGTAAGGCCTGGTTCCAGTAAGAATGGAGACTAAGCCTGGCACAAAGACTTGGTACCAGGGCCTGACACATGCAGATCTCTGGTGACAAAATAAATAGTGCAGTATAACTTCTTTAATCCTGAATCATCGCAGCTCCAGATTATAGAAGTTTTGAAACTGAAATGCATTTAGATATATAATAAGACTACTATCTTTCATTAATACGATAATATAAAAATTGGAACTTCATATTTAAATACAGTAAAACCCCGATCTATCGTTCCCGCATCCATCGTTTTCCCGCATTGATCGTTTTATTTTTATGGTCCCTGCACAAATTATACTTAAATAATATTAACGTAACCCGCATTCATCGTTCTCTAAAAAGTCGTTTTCCCGCATTCATCGTTGTAAAATTTTTCTCCTCACCGAAATGAAATTGAAAGTTATGCGAATTCCTATGAAACACAAACTGGAATTATTTTTTTTTATCCTAAAATAAGTCATTTGAGTTGTTTGTGTTGATAATGGCGACAATAATGCTGATGAAGAGTGGTTGTATATTTCAGAGGATGCGATTATGTTTCCACTGATTAAAATTTTGCGACATGTGGTGTCCTAAACTTAGGAGAAATGTTTGATAATGCTAAAAATCAAAATAATTGCGAAGAAGCAGAGGATAACGCTCATGCCGATGAAGCTGAACCGTCATAGTTCTAACTCTGTGTGATGCAATTACGACTTTTGAAATTGTATGAACTTTTATATACGCATATGAAATTACAGGAAATGACCAGAAAAGAGTTGAATATCTTGAAAATTTATTTTTTGACTTAAAAAAAATGAACAGAAAACCAAAAATATATATTGATTTTTTAAAATAAATATCAATTTTCTGTAACTTCGATTTATTCATTTTACAGTTTAGTAAGCAACAAATTACTATTTATTAGTACACTGTTATACACTGCATGCATTAGTAAGGCATAAATATTGTGTTTTTTCCTATTTTGATGGTAACCCGTATTCATCGTTTTCCCGCATTCATCGTTTTTTTCTCCGCACCCCTTGAAAAACGATGGATCGGGGTTCTACTGTATAGGTGAAAAAAATCAAGAAAAATCAATTCAAAATGCTCTAAATTATATACTTTTTAAAAAATAACTAAGTATATTTTACACAGTGCCATCATTTGTTAAACCATTTGTTAACAGTGTCACCATTTGTATAACTGTACAAATTTTTGAAAATTACAATTTCTGATTTATAAATACCTATTATACAAATGCAAGAATAAGAGACATATAAAAAAGAACAAAACAAATTTTTTTTAAAGCAAAATGATTTACACTGAAATATTGAAACAAATCTTACAATTAATTAAAAATGACTTTATAATTAAATTGCATATTTAAAATAGTGATATATAAAGCAAGTTTTATAATATATATATAGTAGACTACCTCAAATCCGCAAACTTAAAATTAACAACTCTCCAAAATCCTCATGTAATTTATAGATGTAAACTATGAAACATTCATTTCAGATATAGGGACAATTTTTTTTTTAGTTTTATATCAGTTCCATACATATTTAAATTTGTAATTTTTGTTAATATTACTGAATTCATGTAAGAACAATAAATTTATTTCAGAAAAAATTGAAGGTATTGCTGCTACCACTGGTAATCACAATCTGCTTATCAAATATATTTATATATAATCAAGCATTTTTGGTTATTAAGTCTGGCTAAAACTTAAAATAAAACTTCCTTATTTTGATAGGAATTAGTAATAAGTAGGCAATAAGTAATAATATGAGGCAAGTTTCATTGAATAATTTAGGAAAAATATATTTCATCTTTATAATGAATATTTAATCATATATTATTGATTATTAACTTGACCTTAGTTTTCAATATTTTAGTCATTTTGAAAATTATCTAATTTTTTGCTATTTTAGTTTATTATTATTTTAATATTTTATTTTATTGTAAGCATTTATTATAGTTTCAATTGCAATAATTACATTCAAATTGCTTTTTCAAAAATCTAAATAAAGCAATGACCAGAAATCTGCAAAATTCTAAAATCTGTAAAACCTCTGGTACCAAGCTGTGCGGATTTGAGGGGGGTCTACTCTATACTATATATAGCACCTACCAATATCCATGTGAGTCACAAATTAAATACTTAAACAAAATATTAGCTATAAAATCCGATCTTGCTATGCTTTGATGTTATCTCCTTATATATGGGGAAAGAAAAAGAATACAATTACCATTAATTATGAATTTTTACAATTTACCGTAAAATACCGTTAATGCACCCCCCCCAAACGTGACAAAAAATCATACAATAATTAGAGGGGGGGGGCTTACATTAGATTTTACCGCGATCGTTTCACAAAATTTACAGGAATGAATCATGATGAAATGAATGAATCGTTAAATGAATCATGAATTTTGATACTTGATGCAATACTTGAAAAAATTTAGGTTTTTTTTTAAAAAACGTAAATTCTGTGGAAAAAAGGAGAAATTTGTAAAAAAAAAGCATGAAATAAATTAAAAAATCTCGAAAAAAATGCACATTTCATCAAAGATTCATGATTCATTCATTTCATAATGATTCATCCCATTCTCAATCGCCTTTGAGAATGGGGAGGGAGATCGTTTTCTTGGGATTTTTTGAAAATTTCAAATTTTTTATAAAGTGGAGAGGGGGCATTTGATCTGGAAGGATGGATTAACAGGATTTTATGGTAATACTAAATTTGATATCTATATTAATTAGATGTATGTAATTTAGAAAGTTTTTCCAAGTTGTTGAAAAAAGTAAACAGTAAATTAGGTAGTCTTTCCATTTTTTAAAATCATTTTCTTGAAATTAATTCATATATGTGCTATGGAGCCATCTACTTTCTTTAATTGAAAATAAAAACAAATAAACGTACAGAAATGTCTGGATTAAAAAAGTTTCTGGATCACAGATGATATACTGAATTACTTATATAAGCAGAGCAAAATTCAGTTGAATTTCAAACAACTTTATAAAATAAAAGTTAAATAAAGTTGCTTCAAAATAAAAGTTAAATGTTCAAGCAAAATTATAAAATACAAAAATACTTAAATGCTGTCACAGATTTTTTCTTTTATTAACTAAACAAAATAACTCTTTTTTTTCTTTATTTATTAGTAGGGGAAAAAAGGGCATATGTGAAAAGCCAACATTTTATCTAATTAACAACAATTAAAAAAAATCTTTTAAAATATTTCAATAGTTAATAGAACTAAAAAAACTTTTAACAATTCTTAAAAGTTTTTCATTTCATATTAAGTAAATGAAATTGATGTTGTCCAATTGTGCTGTTTTGTGCACAAATGTTAAAATTTTCCCCAATAAAGATTGATTTAATTATAAAATCATTTTTGTAAGCAAAATGAAAAACACTTTAATTGAGGTGCTTGCTTTAATGCTTTTGGTTATTGTGAATAATTCAATAAGATTGTAAATAAATAAAATTTCTAGAAGATTTGTATTGAGCTAAGTATGCATGCATTTTGTCTGTGACCTTGCATATAATTAAGTGGAAATTTTTAGAAAACTTATAAGGAAAAAGTTTTAGTTACAGACATCATTCAAATTTTAAACTTATACAGTCAACGTTCTATAATCCGCACAAGTTGGGGTCAAAGGTTGTATGGATTATGGAATATTGCAGATTATACAGCATTATGGATTATGTGTCATTTTATTATTCCTAGCTGGTGTTTTAATTTTATAATCAGTATAATATGAAAAAATAAATATGAAATCTAAAAATTAATTTAATAGACTTTTTCTAAAAATACTTTTTTTAAGTTATTTTATAAAAAAAAATATGTGCATTTAAATAAAAATGATTACATAGGTTTTGAAATACAGTTTCTTTTTTATTGTTAATAAAAGTTGGCAATAATAATTTAGGAAGAATATATTTCATCTTTATAATGAATATTTAATCATACAATATTGATTATTAACTCGACCTTTGTTTTCAATATTTTAATAATTTTAAAAATTATTTAAGTTTTCGCTATAAAAAAAGTTATTTTCAAAAAATCAATGTTTGATTATGACATTTTATTTATTTTTTTATTATTTGTTTAAAAAGAAATCTTTTTTTGATCACTAATTTGTAATTTTTTTAACTGTTTATTTCATTGTTTACATTTATTAATGTGAAAATTATAGAAAATTGCGTTTTATGGATGTGCGGATTATAGAACTTTGACTGTATTCTATGTATTTATTCAATAAAGAAACAACTGAAGATGTTATAAAACTAAAAAATAGTATATCTGCCAACACTGGAAGAAAAAAATAAGGGAAATTCTTCTAGCAATATTTTCTAGGCATTTTAAAGATAGACAAACATGAAAGTAAAGGGGAAAATAAAAATATAAATAGATGGTACTACTTAGTTATCATACGAACTTAACATTCGTTAAATTCGTATGATAACTTTACCAATCAGTTTGATTGTGTTAAAAACAATAGTACTACTTAGTTATCCCATCAACCAAAAAACTATCACCAAACTCTAAGATTAAATGTCAATAATGGGTTACTGTATATATGACACATTCACTTGATATTAAACACGAAGCATGTGCTTGTTACATCATCAAGTGATTTTAAATTCTACCTTTTATTCGTTTTTTTATTAATGCTTTACTGATTGAATTTTTATTTCATTATTTAAAATAAAAATTTTGTCAATTTGTGTAACTTGGTTAATAGTTTGTCGATTTCTGCAATTTAGCGAAATTGGTTGGCAGGATAATCAAGTAGTACCAAATGGATTTATATGATCTTTTTTTTAAAAAAAAAAAAATGTTTTGCACAAATGTTTCAGAATAAAAAAAAAAGGTGTCAAACACTTAACACCAATCACTCCTTAATCATGTATCTCTAATAACTAAATTAATTAAAAAGGTAATTGCTAACTGATGTTGTTTTTTAGAAAACAATTTTACATGTGATTATGAACTATAAAAACAATAAAAACTCGTCTTTCAATAAAAACTCTTGTAGAAATTTTAGTCAAATTTATAGTTTTATTATGCAAATTTATAAAATAATATTAATTTTTTTTAAATACTCAAAAAAAAATATTTTTTTTTTAAATTCCAAAAAAAAGTTTTTCTAACTTTTAAGATTATTTCTCATCCATTAACTAATAGGCTTTTTTAATAAATGTATGAAATTTTTAGTTAAGCAATTTTTGACCCATGAGAACTATTTTTGGACTGTCAGATTAAAAAAAACAGTTATCGTAAAATACTGTCAATCTGCTGACCCCAAAATGTCACGAAAAATCATAAAATAATTAGAGGGGGGGGGGGGGGCGCTTACACAAAATTTTTCCGCGGTCGTTTCACAAAATTTGCAGAGATAAATCATAATGAAATGAATGAATCGTGATTTTTTGAATGAATCATTAATTTTGATACTTCAAGCAATACTTGAAAAAATTTGCATTTTTTTAAATATGTAAATTCTGTCGAAGAAACGCATAAAAAGGAGAAATTTGTAAAAAAAAAGCCAAAAATGCATGAAATCTATTAAAAAATCTCTAAAAAAACGCGCATTTCATCAAAGATTCATGACTCATTCACTTCGTCATGATTCATCCCGTTGTCAAGCAATCCGTTTTTAGCGATTTTTTTGAGAAGGAGGGTGTTTTCTCAGGATTTTTTGAAAATTTCAAATTTTTTATAAAGTGGGGAGGGGCCATTTATCATGAATGGCAGATTAACGGGATTTTACGGTATTAATGCCAACTTTTGCGACTTTCTCTGCAGATTCATTACTTTATGAAGAATTAAAAAATGTCATTTGATTTAACAGTTTCTAAGAAACAGTGAGAATTTTACCTATATGTGTCTAGGCTTAAAACTAACTTTTTGAATGTCTCAGTACGTTATGAATTTAGATTTGAAAACTGTCTTAACAACCATAAGAAGAAGAAACGTATGTTATGCATTTAAAAAATTATTTCTTAATTTTCAAATAGTGATTTTCACACTTCAACCGCTTTCAACCAATGAATCCTTTTCCCCAAAGGATTTTAAAAAAATAATTGCTTTGCTTTTTTAATTTCCAGGACACAAAGTTTAATTTTTTATACTTTTTGCTATAATTTTCATTTTGATCTGTTGCAACAAATAACCTTTCACCCTGTCCCCCAAACAGAAGGGATCTCAAAATGCAGTAGGAAAA
Organism: Maratus speculifer; assembly: GCA_964019185.1. Taxonomy (NCBI): domain Eukaryota; kingdom Metazoa; phylum Arthropoda; class Arachnida; order Araneae; family Salticidae; genus Maratus; species Maratus speculifer. Next base: position 3,216,231 of record CAXHSM010000349.1, on the reverse strand, counting down.
AAATGAATCTTTTTTTTTCTTCTTATTTTTATTGTTGAATTGATTAAAAAATAAGAAAGTGCACTGTATGGATACAAAAAGAACCCATATATTGAAATTTAACAGTGATAAAAAATGATTGGTGTGATATGTTATCAAAATCATTATTCAATACAGTTGAGTCCATCAAATCTGCAACTCTCTAAAATTCACGCATAATTTGCAGATGTAAACAATGAATCATTCAGTTCAGTTATAGTGATACAATTTAACTCTATTTTTAAGTTTTATATCAATTCCATATATTTTTTAATTTGCAATTTTCGTCAATAATACAAAATTTATGTTTTTTCATGAAGGAAGAATAAATTTATTTCTGAACAATTCAAGATATTGTTGATATCATTGATAATCACAATCTTCTCACCAAATATATTTATGTATTAATCAAACTTTTTTGATAATCAAGTCTGGCTAAACTTGAAATAAAACTTCCTTATTTTCTGATTTTGATGTGAATTAGTATAATATATATTTCTGAGGCAGTTTTTATTGAACAATTTAGGAAAAATACATTTTATCTTTATAATGAATATTAAAATATACATTAAAAATTTTAAACTTGACTTTTGCTTTTAAAATTAAAAAAAATATCTAAATCTTTATTTTTTTAGTTTATTACTTATTTAATATTTTATTATATTGTAAGCATTCATTATAGTTTCGATTGCATTGTTAATTACATTCAAATTACTGTTTAAAAAATGTAAACAAAGCAATGATTAGAAATCCGCACAACCTCTGGTCTGAAGCTGTGGGGATTTGAGGAAGTCTATTGTATATCATCCAGTGAGAGACATGGCGAGATGTATTATAAACTAAACCATTTATATATAAACAAGATTGAGATAGACATTCCTTTATTCAGAGTGCAGCCAAATGGACTTATACTGTGTCACCAGCAAAATCTCTGTTACTTCGAATAATATTAAAATATTTCAAACAAGCAAAATTATTTTGATGCAAATCCACTAAAATATTTTCAGTATTGTTAAGTTTAGAAGAAAACCCAATTTTGTATTATAGTGACACACTCCGTATTATTTTTAGATATTTCTGATGGAATAAGTGAATAAAATTCTTATCTTCTTCTTGTACTAAATAATGAATTTTTAATATAAAATTTATTTGTAAAAATGTCTAATCTATCAAAAGGAACAAAAACATTATTATGTACTTAAGTTTAACGAGTCAGAAGCTAGATTATTAAAAATGGTTATCATTCTTACTTATTGTTGTTAATCACATTCGAAACCGTAATTTAACATTATTAAATCTGCATAAAATTGTTAAAAATGGTAATTAATGAAAAATGTATAATAAATGAACAATATAATTAAATAAAATATAGTAAATAAATAAGCTATATTATGTATTATTATCATTATATTAGAACTTCGATTAACTATGTTACGCTACATAGTTTTCAAAAATTAAGTTTTTGTTTTATCAGTAGGTATAACTGACATCCTGCTTGGTGCAATTGTACATGATCTGACTTGAAGAATATGTAAGTAGTACCCATTATTCTAGTAAATGTTACTAAGTGCTATTCTGAGGAATAAACAATAATATGATGTAATTTTTTTTTCTTCTACACAGTCCAAAATTTCTCTTTGATTTTAAAATATTTGTTTAAAAATATAAGAAATTTATGATCACAACCATGGAATAATATTTTTTATCTATTATAAAAAGTTTTTAAAATAATAATTAAAATATCGTTTTTATAGTGTACTTTACTTACAGTGTGTGTTAGTTACTTTTATAGTTACCTATTTTTTGACTAACCCAAACATTCAGTTTATCTTGTCTCAGCAAAAATGAAAGTTCCGAAACATAAAATCTTGTGTCATTATACGATCAAATCACAAGTTCTCGATTTTTCAGTTGAAAAATAACAAAAGAAACAAACTATACCATTAACTTATTTTAGTAATGAAGATATGTTTCAATAAATTGATTTAAATATTTAAAAAATTGGCTATTGTTACGATATTGATTCATTACATAAGAGACGCCAATACAAAGAATGAATCACTAAAAGTGCACTTAATCATGAATATTGAATCAATCAATAAATCTCCTAAAATAGAATAGTTCAACTAATTTATAGTAAACAAAACAAAATATTTATTTAAAAAAAGAAATAGACAGCATTTGTCAAAATTTGTAGATCAAGCACTTAAATATATTCTTGAGTAAAAATTTTAACGGAATTTGATTTGTAATAACTCGGAAAAACTTAGTTTCTTTAGTAAAGCTAGTTTCTTTTATTGTTTATCTGGTAACCACCGTTTTAATCAGGGATTTATAAAAAACTACTAGTCAAATCGCCATTGCAGTAGTTTAATTAATAAATAATATTGGAATGTATGAATTATTTTCAATGAACCATCAACTAGCTCATGATTCATTCTTTTGTCCGCGTCATGTCTCTTGTGTTGGCGTCTTGGCGTCTTGTCTCTTTCGTGGTTTGTAATATCAGGTAACTTTTAATACATAAATTTATTGTATCCAATCTCTATACAAAAATAAGTTAATCTTAAGACAGGGTAGTTTCTTTCTCACTCTCTAACTAAAAACTCAACTATTTTAAATAGGATAATGACTTCAGAAAATTTCATGCATCACATCACAACTGTCATGTTTGCTGATTTATCATTGAGCCATTTAAAACAATATTAAAATATTTTATTTACAACAAATAATTTCTTTTATTATTATTATTTATTTTTTACAAGTTTAATTTCTAATTTCAATTTTAAAAACAGCAAATTTATTTGAAGTAAAAATTTTTACTAAAAATATGTACTAAAATAACAGATTACTAAATTTACTACAGTATGAAACCATTTATCCGGAAACCAGTTAACCGGAAAACCAGTTATCCGGAATGATATTTCTAATCTATGATGATGGAATCTTTGCAGAAAAAAGTGTCATACACATCTAATTTTACATAAATATTGCTTGAAACAATTGTATAATTTGATGATTGCATCTAGTATTTGAGATGGAAATATATTTAGTTATACTTTAGATGTTTTCTATTTTCATGCAAAGGAAACAAGAATTTTTGTTTCTAAAGCATTCCCATAAATTAGATTCTATCAAATTTTATTTTTTAATCTTACTTGAATCTTATTCTTAATTCAAGTAATCTAATAATTAATTTAAGATTAGAAGTAATACCACAACCACATATATTCCATAAAACTTATCAAATGGATGCTGCTTTAATGCCCAACCAGTTAACCGGAAAAAACAGTTATTCGGAATGCATCTGACCCCAACCATTCCGGATAAATGGTTCTGTACTGTATTTATTTAAGTATAATTTATGGCGCAACTGTCCATTTCCTAACTATTTAAATTTTTAAACTTTGAAATGTTTATCAACTAAATTTCATTGCATTTTATGAAATTGAAATTAAATATTTTTTAAATGATTGATCGCATATGATGAAGTCGCTCTCAAAGTTTTTCAAAATTTGGATAAAAAACCTCATAAATTTAAGAAACTGCAGCTGGATCCTAGAACGTATCAAGACACTTGGAAATGTGATAAATGAGTTTTTGTTGTTACCAGTTTGTTTCTTAAATTCTTTTCACAAAAATTGTGTCTTGATATGGTATTATGATTAGTTTGATCAGATTGGGGTTTTTTTATTGGATAGTTGGACTTTTAATCATTGAATCCAACAGAAGAATGTTGTCTGTATAATCTTTATAAAAGTCTGATGAGATTTGTCATACAATAGATATCAAGAGTTTTTGTGTTATTTCGTCAGCAAAAATGGCTGCTGTTGAAACTTATTTTTAGGTATATTGCAGCTTTTTTGTGAATAAGTATATTTCTTTTAAGTTTAGCTTTTGTCATACAGAGTGAGCATTTCTATATTTTTGGGATCATTTTTGGGAAAAGATTTTTGTAATGTTTGTGTGTCAGTAAATAATTAGGATAAAGGATAGGTACTTCTTGATTATCATGTCAACCAAAATATTATTGTTTAAACTGTAAGACAATAATGGGTTATCATAAATGTCATGCTTATCTGATGTTAAACACAATACATATCTTTCTCATGTCATCCAAAGATTTTTAATTCAGCATCTTATTTGTATTTTTATTAATATTTTATTAATTTATTTCTTCTTTCATTATTTAAAATAAAAATTATGTTAATTTGTTTAACTTGGTGCAGTTTGGCTAGTTGTATAATTTGGCATCAGATGAAAGTGATATTCATAAAACTGACCCACTATTAGAAAATATATACAGTAGATTCTCTCAAATCTGCATGTAATCACAGATGTAAACAAGGAAACTTTCAATTTAGATGTAGGGTCAAAATTACACAATTTTTTATCTTTATGTAATTCTGTTTGAATTTTAAATATTATAATTAATATGACTGAAATCTTGCTTTTTCATGAAGGAAATGTAAATTTATTTCTGAAGAAATTCATGATATTGATATATTTTATAGCAATCTTTTAACAAATGTATTTATGTATTAAAGAAGCTTTTTTGATTGAGTGCCGCTAAGCCTGAAATAAAACTTTCTTGTATTTTATTATTCTTTTGTGAATTAGTGAGATACATTTATGCAAGTTGAATAGAAAAAAATATTTTTTTGGTACATATTTAATTAAATTCTATCAATTATTTACTTGCCATTTACTTATAATAATTTAGTCACTTTTAAAATCATCTTAACTTTCAGTAACTTTCTTAATAAAGTCAAGGATCGATAATCCGCATACGCATAATCCGCAATTTTCTATAATCTGTGTTACTTTGCAAATGTAAACAGTGAAATAAACAACTCAGAAAAATTACAAATTCTTGAGACACAAAAATGATTTTTTAAACAAATGTATAAAAAATTGGAAGAAAAATCATTAAAGAAAATCTACTTTCTTTTAATATAACTCTTTTATTTTATTAACAGTAAAAATAAAATTGTATTACAGAACATATGTAATTAACTTTATAAAGCACATGTATATCAATTTTTTTAATACAAAAAACTTTTAAAATAAATTTTTTGAGATAGCATATCAAATAAATTATTAGATTTCATATTTATCGTTTCATATTACACTGATTTAAGAATTAGAATGTTGTCTAGGAATAATCAAATGACTTATAATCCATAATACTCTATAATCCACAATATTCCATAATCTCCACGACCTTTGGACCCAACTCGTGCAGATTATAGGACTTTGACTGTAATTACTTTACTTAATACTTTACATAATATTCGACTATTTTTTAAGCATATATAATAATTTCAGTTTTATTACAGTAGACTCCCTCAAACCTGCAATCCAAAAATCCACACATAATTTACTGATTTAAACAATGAAACATTCAGCTCGGATATAGGGACAAAATTTCACTTCTTTAGATTTATATAAATTCCATGCTTATTTAATTTGTAAATTTTGTTACTATTACTGAATTCACGTTTTTTCATGATGGAAGAATAAGTTTATTTTTGAAAAAATTCAAGATACTGCTGATATTTCTGAAAAAATTCAAGATATTGCTGATATTACTGTTAATCACAATCTTACCAAATATATTTATGTATTAATCAAGATTTTTTGGTTATTAAGTGTGGCTAAACTGAAAATAAAACTTTCTTATTTTATGATTTTTATGTGAAATAGTACTTAACGAAGCTAGTTTCACTGAATAATTTAGAAAAAATACATTTAATCTTTGTAATGAATACAGTCAAAGATCTATAATCCACACAAGTTGCAGCCAAAGGTTGTGTGAATTATGGAATATTGAAGATTATAGAGAATAATGAATTATGCATCATTTTATTATTCTTAGACAGCATTTTAATTCTATAACCAGTATAATATGGAAAGATAAATATGAAATCTAGTAATTAATTTAATAATTAATTTGAAAAATGCATTTTTAAAGTTATTTTATTTAAAAAAAAATTATATATATATATATATTATATATTATTCTATTTACATGTCGTTTTCACATTTACACTTTATCCTGTTCATTTCTTAATAATTTGAAGCTAAAACTTAGACCGCTTTAGTCAGATGTATACTTTGCCTGTAACTCTCCACGAACGTTAAAGTTTGTAATAAAGTAAGCCGATTTTTCGTTAAAAGACTTGAAAAAAACCACAAGCAACCAATTTACATGAGGCAAACTCAAGCAGAGGCCGGTAGTGGTAACCATGCTCACAAGGGACTATTTACAAACATTAGCAGTGAAAAAACGCCACCTTTCTTTCATTACAAACGTGAATTACTACGCTTTCTGTTATTCATTTTGCACCTTGCATATGCATTAGAGTAAAAAGTAAAATCAAGACACGTGAGCCATAAATTCATAAACATCAACTGATCAACTGTGCTTGTTGCCAATTTAAAAACGTAAATAGAATGAAAAAAAAAGAGTTTCCCGAAAAATCGGATCTTGAGAAAACAATCAGAGTTTGCCTGTAGTTGAAGTTCGTGTTTGCCTTTCGTGACATTGGTGAAACCTTTGTAATCAATCACTATGATTGGTTACATTGATTCGACCTTCCCAACCCCTAATGTCTAGTTCTAAGGTGGTGCTGTGTTACTGATAGGAAGCGCAACAAGCACACAGAATAGTGCGTTTTCATTCGTTATTTACTCTCCTTAACTTACACTAACTGAAATAGCTACGAATGAAAAGCCGGCGTTTCGAACATTCAGTAAGCTTAGGTGCGTTTTGTAATACAGTTTATTATTTTACCGTTAATAAAATAATAGAAAAAAGATACATATTTTACTATGATTTTTATTAAATTTTATATTATTTGTTTAAAAAAATCATTTTGGGATCAAGGATTTGTAAATTTTCTTAACTGTTTATTTCATTGTTTACATTCATAAAGTAACGTGATTATAGAAAATTGCGGATTATGGGTCTGCGGATTATAGATCCTTGATTGTATTTAATTATACATTATTAATTATTTACTTGACCTTTGCTTTTAATATTTTAATAATTTTTAAAAATTATCTAATTTTTAATTATTTTACTTTATTACTTATTTTAATATTTTATTATTTTATAAGCATTCATTATCATTTCTATTGCATAATTAATTACATTCAAATTACTGTTTAAAAAATGAAAAGAAAACAATGACCATAAATCCACAAAATTCTAAAATCCACACAATCTCTAGCCCCAAGCAGTGGTAATCTACTGTGTATTCATTTTGCATGGATAAACATATTTTTTCAGTTTAATGTAAGGTTCAGTCGTATGCAGGTACTTTTCCACATATTTTAATAGGCCTAGAAACCTACTATTCTTTAAAAAGTATAAATTTAAATATTCAATTGTAGAATGATAGCATTTTAAAAATGAATGCATTTTTTGCAAAAATAATTGTGCAAGGCCAAATTTGACTTATTTTTTAATGAACCAGGCCACGCTGAGGCAATGATTTTCATAAGGTCAACACTTAAAATTTATTCCTGTGATGACTAGGAAGAATGAAACCAGACCCGGATTGATATGGAAAAAATAAATTAGGCCTGGGAAATGTAGGAACTCACTCCTTTCAGGCCTTGAGTCGCCTCGTGCAGAACTCTGATTAAGACATCTCTAGTCCTATCTTGATAAATTATGTAAAGATGGATGATTATAAATACGTGTAAAGGACACTTGATTGCAACCATTTCTTTCTAAATGTATCAGAGTTACAATCTGTAACACTTTCCAGTATAGTGTGCCCAGTCCGTGATACGTAATTTTAATTCCAAACTTGCAAATGGCACAATAATAAATATATGTGGGAATGAAATTTTTGCCTTGCTTTTAACAAAAATATATAATATGAACTTTAAAATGTTCAGGTTTACTTAAAAGGTGATTAAATGGATTCATGTATTTGTATAAATAAAGAAAATATTCTCTGAGGAAGAGCCTGATTAAAGGCTTGAAAGTACTAAGATGTTTTTAAATAAAATTGACTAATATATATACATATGTATATATATATATATATATATAAAAGAAAAATAAAAAATGCATAACTAGAATGCTTGACAACGTGATTGGGTATAAGCAATGGAGGTGAAATTGAGTTGGGGCTGAATATATGGATAGCAAAGGGGTAAAAATCTTGTTTGGATAATTTTTGGGAATATGCTGACTAACAGGTGCAATAATAATAATAATAATAATAATAATAATAATAAAACTAGTCGGATGTGGTAATCCTAAAACTTTCTTCTCTCCCATACACGTTAATATTTCCAGAAAAGTGAAACATAACAGCGTCACCAGTTAGATAATTTATACCAAAATCTTATCCACAACAACTTATTTCAAATTGAAACTAAATCTGAAATTTGATGAAAATCCGAGTACAGTAGACTCCCTCAAATCCACAAACCTTAAATGTACAAGTCTCTAAAATCTGCATATAATTTACGGATGTAAACAATGAAACATCCAGTTCAGTTATCTGTTTAGAATTTTACATTTTTAGTTGTATATCAATACCATGTGTATATTAATTAGCAATTTTTGTTAACATTGGTGAATTCATGTTTTTTCATAAAGGAAGAATTAATTTATTTCTGAAAAAATTCAAGATATTGCTGATATCATTGGTAATCACAGTCTTCTTACCAAATACATTTATCAAGCTTTTTTTGGTTATTAAGTCTGACTAATCCTGAATCAAAACTTCCTTATCTTGATTCAGGTACTAGTAATGTACCTTTATGAGGAAAGTCTCATTGAATAATTTAGCAAAAATACATTCAATCTTTATGATGAATATTTATTGATACACTATTGATTATAAACTTGACCTTTATTTTTTAAATTTTAGTCATTTTAAAAATTATTCAATTTTGTAATATTTTAGTTTATTACTTATTTTGATATTTTTATTACATTGTGAGCTTTCATTATTGTTTCGATTGCATTATTAATTACATTCATATTTTCTGGTTAAAAAATGCAAAAAAAGCAATGAGCAGAAATCCACAAAATTCTAAAATTTGCACAAGCTCTGGTCCCAAGGACCAGAGCTTGTGCGCGGATTTGGGAGAGTTTACTATATTAGTATTTAAGACAGAAAATTCTCAGAAATCGTAAAAAAAATCTGGACAGAAGTGCCATCTGTACAGCGAATTAGTTCAAAAACTACAGAATATTAATTTTATATCATGGACTAACTAAATCTGAAGTTTCAAGAAAATGCATGCATTAGTTCCTGAGATACAGCTATTGTGATAATCGTGAATAATGCAGCATAGCAATGCCACCTGTGGAGAAATTTACACAAAAAACTAAATAATACTAATTTATATCAGGGACTAATTGAATCTGAAGTTTCATTAAAACACATGCATTAGTTCCTGAGATAGAGCTATTGCGATAATCAAAAATAATGCTGCAGACAATGCCACCTATTGGGGCGATTTTACAATAAAACGTAATCAGAACTATTATTCTATCAAGAACTAACGGTATTTAAAGTTTTATGAAAATACGACCATTATTTCTTTAGATACGACTATTTTGGAAATCGTGAAAAAAACAATGGAGCAGCACCACATGTTGGGCAATATTACACCAAAAACTAATCAGATCCAGTTTAAATCAAGATCTAATTGAATTTAAAGTTTTGCGAAAATCGTGCTTTAGTTCTTGAGATAAAACACCCACAAAATTTGTCATATATAGACAAACTGACAGACAGACATTTTGTAAAACATGTTTCTTAGAATCTCTGATTCCTAAAACGTGTAGATCCGTCAAAAACCGGAATTCAAAAAATTTTACGAAACCAACACTTATTTCTCGTAAAGATAGAAAAAATAAAATAACAAGCATTCAATGAAATAAATTTGTAGTTTTTACCACTCAAGGTATAGGAGGTTCCCTATATGGGCTATGGCAGTGTCTAATATATCACATGCAAACCTACACATATGTACCTGCACACCTGCATCTATGTAAAAAATTGTTAAGTTATATCTAAGAATGTATAATTTGATAATTTCATGCATGAATTTTGTACTATTAAGGAAAAGAAAATTGTAAAATCGGCTTTTTAATTCTAAGTTAAAACTTAGTGCAGTTTATTTTACAAATGCCTTGTTTATAATTTTTTTTTTGTTTTTGTTTTTAGATTTAGGGGTAGATAAAACTGTTTTTCCTAAATCTCAACAAGCCATTTCCTTGGTTGAAAATGGCAACAATCACTTCTTGCTGACGCATGAAGAAGTTTCTGTTATCTTCTGAAATCAAGCTTAAAATCATTCAAGAAAATGTCATCGATTACAGAAGAAAATTATTCCTCCGGTGAACAGAACTTTGTTCCTCGAAAGAGGGATAAGGGAAAGCATTCCCCCGCTGATACAGGAAAAAAAGTTTTTATTTGTGAAGTATGTTCAAAAATATTTTCTAAGAATAGTTCTCTAAAAAAGCATCTGTTGAGCCATACAGGTGAAAAACCTTTTGTTTGTGAAGTATGCTCCAAAGGATTTTCTGATTATAGTAATCTAAGAAGACATGTCTTAACTCATATTGCAAAGAAATCCTATGTTTGTGAAATATGTTCCAAAGGATTTACTCGGAATAGTCATCTAAGAATCCATCTCTTGACTCATACTAGAGAAAAACCCTTTATTTGTGAAATATGTTCCAAAGGATTTACTCGCGATAGCAATCTAAGAAGTCATCTCTTGACACATATAGGAGAAAAACCCTTTATTTGTGAAATATGTTCCAAAGGATTTTCTCAGAATTTTAATCTAAGAACCCATCTCTTGACGCATGCAAGTGAAAGACCTTTTACTTGTGAAGTATGTTTCAAGGGCTTTTCTCGGAATAGTAGTCTAAGAAGGCATCTCTTGGCTCATACAGGTGAAAAATCTTTTGTTTGTGAAATATGTTCTAAAAGATTTTCTGAGAATGGTAGTCTAAGAAAGCATCTCTTGACACATACAGGAGAAAAAACCTGTGTGTGTGAAATATGTTCCAGAGGATTTCTTCAGAATGATCATCTAAGAGCCCATCTCTTGACTCATACAGGAGAAAAACCTTTTGCTTGTAAAGTGTGCTCCAAAAGATTTTCTCAGAGCAACAATCTAAGCATGCATCTCTTGACTCATACCGGAGAAAAACCTTTTGCTTGTGAAGTATGTTCCAAGACATTTTCTCAGAATAGTAATCTAAGGAGACATCTCTTGACGCATACAGGATTAAGTCCTTGTGTTTCTGAAATGTATTCCAAATAATTTTCTTGACATTGTCAACTAGAGAGACATTCCATGATTGATATGGGAGGAAATGTTTTGTTTGTGAGAGATGTTTTCCAGAGGATTATCTGATAACCATTATTTAAAAAAGCATTTGTTTCATACTAAATCGATACTTCTTGAAAATATCTTGTATTTTTATTATGTTGAATCTGAGTGTGAATCCTGTATGTGTCGTTGCATTTACTTTATCACATCTTTTTTGGTTTAGCATTCATTTATACAATAAAAAATTGTAAAATTTTTGTTTAACTGTCACAGTTGTCATTTAATAAAAACCAAACAACTCTAGACCTCTTCATTATTTTTCAGTTAAACTTTTTGATAGTTTTAATTTTTGTTATTTTACTGTAAAGTAACTTTTGCTTAAAAAAAAAAAATAATAATCTGACGTTAATAGGGTAAATTTTACCTCAATATGTTACATGATAGTAGAGGCTTTACTGAAGAAACACTTAAAAATAAAAGAGAAATATTGTAAAAAAAAAAATTTCAAAAAAAAAAAATAAATAAATAAATAAAATTCGTTATATTTTCTTTTTAAAAAATTTCCAAAGAATTTAGGTCAATCATTTCTTATTATCGTTTATTCTTTGCACCCAGCGTGAGCTTGGTATTTTTCTGAAATTATATAAAAAATTTATTGAATATTTATTCGGCAAATGTACTCAATTCATATATACGATTAGTTAAGCTAATCAGTCGTGCACTTTCATTTCCATCGCAAGGTACTTTAATTGTTTAGAACTAGTCAGATGTGGCAATACCAAAACGTTCTGCTACCTTAGACACGTAAATACTTCCTGAAAAATGGAGCATAGCAGCGTCACCTGGTATATGATATACATCAAGTTGTAATCAGTACCATTTTATAATCAAGTACTAAGTAAATCTAAAGTTTATTAAAAATACTTGCACTAGTTTTTAAAATATGGCTAATGTGAATAATGCAGCATAGCAGCACCACCTTTTCAGCAATATACACATAAAACTAAACAGATTTAATTTATATCAAGGTCTGACAGAATCTAAAGTTTTGGTAAATTCCATGTGTTAGTTCATAAGATAGTGTCCACAAATTTTTGCCACATACACACAGACAGACGTTTTGTAAAAACATGTCTTTTGGGTCTCTGACTCCTAAAACGTGAATATCCATCGAAAATCGGATTTCGTAAATGACCTGATGTTAAGCGGATTTTAGAATTTTGCAGATTTCTGTCCATTGCTTTGTTTACATATTTTAAACAGTAATTTGAATGTAATTAATAATGCAATCGAAACTATAATGAATGCTTACAATATAAAAGAAATGTTAAAATAAGTAATAATCTAAAATAATAAAAATTTAAATAACTTTTAAAATATTAAAAGAAATAGTCAAGATAATAAGGAATAATGTATAATTAAACATTGATTATAAAAGTGAAATGCATTTTCCTTAATTACTTAATTAAACTTGCCTCATTAATGTACATTACTAATTCACATTGAAATCATAAATTAAGGAAGTTTTATTTCAAGTTTAGCCACACTTAATAACCAAAAAAGCTTGATTAATACATAAATATGTTTGGTAGGATAATTGTGATTACCAGTTACATGAACATTATTTTGAATTTTTTCACAAATAAATTTATAGTTCCTTCATGAAAAAACATGAGTTCAGTTTAATCAACAAAAGGCACAAATTTAAATATATATGGAATTGATATAAAACTAAAAAAGAGTCAAATTTTGTCCTTATATCTGAATTGAATGTTTCATTGTTTATATCCATAAATTATGAACGGATTTTAGAGACTTGCGGATTTAAGGGAGTCTACTGTACTTTTCAGTATTCTACATTGGTTTTCTCTGATTGGAGACATTAGAAATTTTTTTAAAATAATACACAATTTAAATTATGTGTAACTAATGAAAGAATATTGAAAGTAAATGAGTATTTTGCAATATCTTTGATTATTTCACTTTATCTTATTGACATATTAATGGATGGCTTCATGAAAAAAAGTGATTTATTAAAGTAAAATCTCAAGTCTTGAAGTAAAGGTGAAGAATTTAATTAAAAAACGATGTGCAAGTTATTTTACCCAAATTTTGAAACAGCTTTTGATGTGTATTTTCTGATTTATACATTTTCTCAAATGTACTGTACAATTTGAAATACAAAACAGGTAAACGAATTTATGTACAATTTATTATTTATGCTCAAAATTTTTAATTGCTATAAATTCATTTAGTAGAGGACCTGTTACCCGGAATCATTGGGACAGATGGCTTTCCGGATATTGGAATTTTCTGGATTTCACATCCTTCTGAATTTTGCAACCCCCCACTCCCCACAAAATTCGTAATTTTTCAAAAACATAAAAATAGCAAAATTAAATCAATTCCATGTAGAATAGGAATGACATTTATGTTTTGAATTTCTTTATAATTTACACAAACAATTTTAATAAATCTTATTTTTAAATAATCAAGCTTGATGACCATGCAGGAAATCTTTTCCACAATAGTTTATAAATATTTTCGCGAACTCTTTTGAAAAAAAATATATATACAGGGTGATTCCAAATTTTTTTTACAATGAAAGAGGGGTGATAGTACACATCAAGACAAACAATATTAAATAGGAGACCAAGGGTCCAAAACGTTTTCCAAAGGAGATAGCCGCCATTAAAGTTTAGGGACCAAAATTTCAAATAAACATAAAAAATGGAAAAATCGTTCGATTGATTTGCGGTTTTCACTAAAATTATTCTTTATATCGGCATTTTCTTGAAATTAAATTATAAAGAGAAATTTCAAAAAATGCCGATAGAGGGCGCTTTAGACTTTGGAGTAACGTTACACTATTTTTTGCCGGTATTTTTTGCATCTCATTAAATGTTTTCCTAAACTTAGACTGAAACTTAAATTTTGAGCTCAAAATCTGTAGTTGGGAGTGGTTAAGTAACACAAACTGAGCTGTGTTCAGAGGGTTCAAATTTCAATTGATTATAAAAAACGGAAAAATTGGTCGATTGATTTGGGGTTTTCACTAAAACTATTCTTTATTTAGGTATTTTCGTGAAAATAATTTATAAAGAATTAATTTCAAAAAATACCGATAGAGGGCACTTTAGACTTTGGAGTAACGAAACACTCTTTTTTGGCATTATTTTTTGCATATTATTAAATGCTTTCGTAAGCTTAGACTTGAACTTAAATTTTGAGCTCAAAATCTGAGTAGCTGGGAGTCGTTAAGTAGACAAACTAATGTGTGTTCAGAGGGTTCAAATTTCAAATAACTGTAAAAAACGGGAAAAATTGGTCGATTCGTTTGCGGGTTTTGCTAAAGCTAATTTTTAAATCAGCAGTTTTCTTGATCAATCAGTGCTTTCTTGAAAATAATATTTAAAGATAAATTTCAAAAAATGCCGATAGAGGGCGCCTTAGACTTTGGAGTAGCGTACAACTATTTTTAACTGTTATTTTTTTAATCTCATTAAATGCATTCAAATGCATAGTCTTAAATTTTGGGCTGAAATTCTGAATCGTTGGGAGTGTTTAAGTAGCGAAAAATTGAATTGTGTTCGAGGAGGAAAGAGGGTTAAATTTCAACTCCTGAACACACTTCAGTTTGCGCTTCTTAACTCCTCATAACGATTCAGGATTTGAGCTCAAAATTTAAGTTTAAATCTAAGCTTCCGAGAACATTTAAAATGCTATTGCAAGCATTTAATTAGAACCAAAAAATAATGGTTAAAATGAATTGTTGGTTACTCTGAAGTTTAAGGCGCCCTCTGACGGAATTTTTTGAGATTTATCTTTAAAAATTATTTTCAAGAAGATACTGACTTAAAGAATAGTTTTATTTTAAACCGCAAACGAATCGACCAATTTTTCCATTTTCTATAATTACTTTAAATTTGAATCTCCCCCTCCCCCTTGAACACAGTTCAGTTTGTGTTACTTAACCACTCCCTACTATTTAGATTTTGAGCTCAAAATTCAAGTTCAAGTCTAAGCTTACGAAAGCATTTAATAATATGCAAAAAAAATAACGACAAAAAAGAGTGTTTCGTTACTCCAAAGTCTAAAGTGCCCTCTATCGGTATTTTTTGAAATTAATTCTTTATAATTTATTTTCACGAAAATACCTAAATAAAGAATAGTTTTAGTGAAAACCGCAAATCAATCGACCAATTTTTCCGTTTTTTATAATCAATTGAAATTTGAACCCTCTGAACACAGCTCAGTTTGTGTTACTTAACCACTCCCAACTACAGATTTTGAGCTCAAAATTTAAGTTTGAGTCTAAGCTTACGAAAACATTTAATGAGATGCAAAAAATACCGCCAAAAAATAGTGTAACGTTACTCCAAAGTCTAAAGCGCCCTCTATCGGCATTTTTTGAAATTTCTCTTTATAATTTAATTTCAAGAAAATGCCGACATAAGGAATAATTTTAGTGAAAACCGCAAATCAATCGACCGATTTTTCCGTTTTTTATGTTTATTTGAAATTTTGGTCCCTAAACTTTAATGGCGGCTATCTCCTTAAGAAAACGTTTTGGACCCTTGGTCTCCTATTTAATATTGTTTGTCTTGATGTGTACTATCACCCCTCTTCTATTGTAAAAAAAATTTGGAATCACCCTGTATATAAAACATTAGCAGATATTGCGTTCTGAAATTTCTCAGAAGGAAGTTGAAGGATACTGAAAAATAAACAGAATTTTCCTATTATTCAGAATATTATATGCATGCGAAATGTATTGTAGCAATACAATGGCATAGTCGTAATATTTTATCAGAAAAAGGGGAGGGGGATGGAGAATATCTGATGATTTTTTTAAAGAATCCTATAACATTTGAAACTAAAATTTGATAAAAAGACAATGTTTTTTCCTAACTTCAGGGACCCACCAGTGGCCAAGAGGTTCTGACCTTTCAACTGGTAGACGAAAGGTGCTGGGTTCGAACCCAATCGCCGCCGTCGGCCTAATCGTTTGGAGTTTTCGTGGTTTTCTTCGAACCTTGTCTAAATATGGGTTAGGTTCCCTTAGAAAGACCCCCACGAAGGGCAACTCTAAGAACTTATATGCCTAGAGTAGATAATTGGCCGACACAAAATAAACCAAATCTAACTTCAAGAGCAAGAGGAGAGGGAGGGGGGGTGTCACGCCACTAAAATAACTTATTTTATAGGTCGCACATTGAAATAATGAACTGACAAAAATAGGAATCTGTAATTTCTTTTTCAGAAATTACAAACTTTAAAAATTTTTGAATACATTTCATTTTTGGATTTTGGAATTCCAGACTGGGTCCTCTACAATACATAAAATTCCATTTTTGCAAATAAGAAAAAAAAAAACCTAGTTATGGTATAGATTTGGTTCTTTGAGAAATATCTTATAAAGATAAATATTTATTTTTTTTTTAATCAAGAAGACTTCTGCTATTATTATGTTATGAAACTTACATTCAGTTTTCTGGCCTATAGGGAAATTAGCAAAGATAAGTAAATATTCACAACAAGTGGCACTGTCCAAAGAATTGTCTTATAAGGGATAGAATATTTAATATAGGAAATTTTAAGAACAATTTTTGATAAATCAAGTTGATTTTATTATTGTTGGTATTAGTATACATTTATTTGTTGACTGCATCTTACAATTATTTATCAGCTTCAATGAGAATTTAAAAAAAAGAATTAAGTGTATAGGACAAGAGATTTTATGTTAACAGAAAAATAATAAAAATACTGTGTGAAATTTGCGATATAACATGTAGAAAAATTGTTTAACAGTCTATACGCTAGAATTTCAAGATTAAATTTCTGATGAACGCGATGATGTCAGAATATCATTGATTAAAAATGTAATCGAAAATAGATTGAAAAAAAGTTAAGTCAAGGAAATCCTAACTTGTCAATGGAGATTTTGCTGAGCGAGACTGTTTACGGACTTTGGCGTAGTTAGGATTTCCATACTGGGAGATATAGCGAGTTCTGGCGCGCAGAAAATTCTTTCATAGCTTATTTCATAGCTTATTTCGAAATCCAAATTTGGTTAAGGAGTAAGAATTCCTGCAAATTTTATGAATTAACGGATGAAAAGAATTTAGTGAAAATGTTAAAAATTAAATTCGAAAATAGCCTTAAAAAATAAATGTTCCGAGTTAGCCCCGGTAATGTTAAGTCTGCGTGTGATATTATTCTTATATTTAAAATACCTCATCGGTACATTAATATTTTCTATTTCTGTTTTCTATATGCTCTTAAAGAAGTCCCTTTTTTCTTAGTTGTCGAAATATTTCTAAAATCTACGCTTAATTTATTATTTTATGTGTTAAGTAAAACTTTAACCCTCATTATAAAATTATGCTCAGATTTTAGAAATATTTTGAGAATTAAAAAAGAAAGAAGCATCTTTTGAGAAGAATATACAGAAGGGAAAAAAAATAATAAGTTTCCGAAGAAATATTTTCAATGTAAGAATGCATTAAATGTCCATAGACATAACATCACTGGGGGGGGGGGGAATTCGGAAACTAAGTGAAGGGCAGCCTTAAGGTTCTTCTTAAATTTCCTGCTCTACAGCCCAAAACTTAGACACGTTTTAGGACTCATTTTTAAATGAAAAGGCACATATTTAGCAGGATTGATTATAGAAGCAATTCATAATCAAAATTAGTTTTCCATTTCTTGATAAATAAATTAGTGAATTGAAAGCAATTTTGGTCACGTAGTAACCGATTTTCACCTTTCTGTCAGAAAAGGCATCTTGTGAAGTGTGTGTTTTAGCGCATTTTTCTTTCTTTCTTTCTTTTTTTCTTGGATAAGGCTTGTTTCCTAAAAGGCCTTTTTCAGCCCGCATAAGGACTGTTATGTTAGTCATAAGCATTTCTTTCTAAAATTCTTGCCTCTGTAGTCATTTATTATTTAGCTCCAGATACGAAAGCTACATTATAATAATAATGTAGAATATTAGAATAATAATAATGATAGGTTTTAACCGACGCGGCGCAAAAAGCTCATATTAGAAATGAATGCTAAATATATAAAAGATGTGCAATATTTTATTATGAAGCTAAGTAAAACGTTTTGTGCAAAATGTTATCATTCGTAATAAAAATAAAATTATTATTTAGCATTCTTCCATTTTTATATTTAAAGCAAAAGTAAAATTTGAAAATATTCTAACTATATCCTTAGAAAATTTCATTCGAATTTCTCATTCATTATAAATTTCGTCATAGAATTGTAATATCACTTTAGAAAAATATGCCTATCAAAATAGAATAAGAAAACACTTCTTTCTCATTATAATCTTCAGTAATTACAAATTTACATTTTTAGGCCACACTGAAAAGATTGTTTTGACGTTTTAACTCATTCTTATCATTTGTAATTTCGTTTCCAGATAATTGATTGATCTAAAATTATATTTTAATTTTACTCATATTAACTCGCATTTATGTAGAGAATTAAAAAAGACAGTCTGAATAATTGATGAATTTTTTCTTGTTTTTGAATCTAACATACTGTTTGAAATATTAAATTTATACAATTGAATAAAAGATAAATTATCTTTATATCAACTCTTCGTAATTAAAATGGAAATACCTTATGTATGCGGAAACATGAAAATTATATCATGGATATTATATTGTCTATCTATCCTCTAAGAGAATTGTAAAGAACTTCTTTCACTCGTTTTATTTATTTTTAAAGATAATTATCGCTATTTTACACACTTTCATCAGTATGTTTAGTAAGTACTTGAGGTGAAATTTTCCGAAAAATACGAATCCATCGAAATTTTTATTCTATATTTAATAGTTTATAAAGTAAAACATTTGATTAGACATGAAAAATCATATTTCTCCAAAAATGACATGGGGATTTCATGTGGCCTGTCACCCTTCTTTCATCTCTACGGGGGGTAAGGGTTACTTCCTCATTTATTTCTACCGCCAAAAATCTCGCTAGAACTCTTATGCGCGAATATATACATTTACTCTTAATATTACTAGTATTTTGCATATGTATGAGCATACAATAGGTTAAATAAATTTTGCTTAATCAGTCAATTGTTTTTCACTAGAAAAATCTAAAAAAAATTCAAATTTAAAGTGGTTTTTCTTCAATATTTAGTAAGGAACTATTTCTTTGCGCGGACATACACATCTCTCCAGTATACTGCCCATTGACAAGATAGCTTTGCCGGGAGTGTAGATTCATAAACGATTAATATTTTACAATGTTGTTCTCTGTCCTAGAAAAAAAAAACCATTATTTTAACAGTAAAAATAATAAAGAAACAACGTAAAATTTGCAATTTAACATGTAAATAAATTATTTAACAAGCTAAACGTCATCATTTTACGATTAAATTTCTAATAGGGCAGTTCATCAAATGGCAGCAGTCACGTGATTTTCATGTTTCTCTCCAAAAGTGACATCATCACCCGGGAGATTTGGCGTTTTTCTTGGCGATTTTCTGGCAACCTCGTATATTTTTGTTGACACATTATAGATGTAAACAACAAATTATTATCACAAGTTACATGAAACATCACATACGATAATGTATTTCAGAATAATAATTAAATCAACGTGAAGAATTATGATTATCAATATTAAAAAATATATAGTAGATAAAAAAGTTTCATAAGCAGCTGTAATAAAAAAAATTGTTCTATTACTCAACTTATTTACTTTGGAGTAAAGAAAATTTATAATTACAAAAAATATAACGATTGATTGACATATTGCGAGCGGAAAATTGCATATTTATTTAATGTTTAACTTTTAACGCTTATTGTATATTCATCTATTTATATATAAATATTATTTATATAAAATCGTATTTTAATATACCAGGCTGTAATTCGAACTAAAACGCTCCTTTTTTAAAAGATAAAATTGCATTTTAATATACTAGGCTGTAATGCCGAATCAGAACGCTTTTTCTTTTATTAACAAAAGCATGAAGGATTCATTGTAGATGTCATCACAACCTATTTGTGAATTTTACTTCCTTTTTAATTTCGCTTTTCTATTGAATTTTTTTTCCGCATTATTATATTTAAATTTTCTGTTATTTCTTTATATTTCTCAATTAGTATTTATTAAATTTGAAAATAAACCAAATGCTAGAGTAAGATCAATGATATTGAGAAATTCAACATATTCATATTTTAATATTCATGTCCATTAAATGCTAGCATTTTAGAATTCCCTCTATAGCATTTATCACTATTCTAAAGAATTCAGCATTCTTTTAATATTAGCCTGAACAAATTGAATCTGTGCTGTAGATATTTTTCTTAAAATAAATTTGATGGTACAGTTTAAACGCTAAAAAATTTTGACAGATATCACTCAGCAAATATAATTATATAGTATTTCTTTGACCAAAGCCATGAAATTTCTGATGTAATGATAGGGCTGCCTCAAAAAATCCTACATCAATGATCAAGAAGGACTATCATAACCATAACATTATACATAATAAAATTAATAAAGCAGACCTTAAAAAATCCTTAGGAGTTCCTACTTATCATTTTTTACTGTATTTTATTAATATTAGAACAGTTCCTTGTGAAAAACTACATTTTTTTATTAGTTAGCCACAGTTTATATATTGACAAACAATGTTCTTGCCATAATCATTATATTGCATTCATCTCATTTAAAATATAAATCTTTTATTATTTCATTCAAATAAAGAGAAAGAAAAACAGAAAATAATAAGGCAAACCAAGGCATTTTATTTCAATATTAAAGCATTATTTTTATCTACATCACAAAAAATAAATAGTGCATTGGCGAGGTAAAAAATACTATTGAAATGATTTGCTCTCTGTTAACATAAAACTACTTAAAGAAAAGGTTATTATTAAGTTGAATTTACTTTTATGAAATATGAAATGAAGTTTAAATACGCAGTACCTTTTATTCTCAGTACGGAGTTAAATTCCTTATACATAGATAAAGATAAGATAAAAAAATAAAAGAGTTATATAGAAGAGCAATATTTGGCTTGATATCGCTTTGAATTTTTATGGTTTATCCAATCATACTTTTCTAGTACATACAGCTATAACGAATCCTACTTTCCATAGTTTTTTACAAAGTCTTATTATTCTTTCAGCAATGATTTTCTTTTAATAATACAGTTAGTTCCTTCACAATGTTTAATTTTTAATCTTTAACCACCGATATTTCAAAATAGAAATTTTCTGTACATAAATAGTGATAATATTCCAATTAAATAAGGTAAACTTTACAATAAAAAATAACTGGTGAGAATAATGAAGGATTCTGAGAATTTTAAATACCACATATATCAGTTGCTTCGTTGCTTGTCCCCAAGGGTTAATAATACATATGTTTATTGTACAGAACTCTCTGAGTGTGAGTAATACTTGCATTTGACTGTTTATTTTCTCTTACATGGTAGTTATTAAATGAGAAAGTAAAATGATTGTGAATGTACAAAAAAAGGATATATGTACGTGTCCAACGGCAGATCCAAAAGGGAGGTCACGGGCAGGCTCAGACTGGCACGCTAGCCGGTGCACCATTGTCTCAAGAAAACTTTGCACGCCTAATTCTTAAGCTGCTCAAATATTCTTTTTCTTGTTGAACATATGTATTCTGACTAGTGCTCTAATTTTTGAGAATTCATTAAGCGAATAATCCTCAATCAACAGACAAGCAGCACAAGAGAAGCTTTTTTCCCCCGCAACAAAAAAAATTAAAAATAGATCGAAACAGTTTTAGAATAGGAAACCAAAGTAATCATCAAGAGAGAAAAAATGCACTCAAGAAAAATTTTAATAGCCATGGCACCCTGGGTTAGATTTTCACCAAATAATTTACAAATTATCAATACTTTAGGTCTTGATACCTTGTTTCTTCCTCCCCCTTTAAAGTCAGACCTTGAATGCACCTATAATTAAAATCGTGCTTTATGAAAATAATTTGAGAAAAGAAAGACAAAAATATCAGATGGTAAAAAACATTTTGTTGTTGATTCGAAAACAGGATCTTTGATAACGAGGAATCTAAACCTGTTGACACTTTTGGACTCTGTAAGCTTTGGAATGAAACAGCGAGTGATTTTTTTTTAATTCACAAAATCTACAACATAATTTTCGGTTAGTAATATTCGCTCCATTTAATGACAAACTTTCCATGGTTAAATAACTATATGGAAATTCTAGTATGTATTTCAAATTTAAAAATGTTAAATTTAATCATGGAAAGATCTATTATTAAATCAAATAATGATTATATTGAAAAATTGTAATAGGTTTTTTAAATAATAATAAAATACGCTGGACACAAAATCCTGCAACTTCGAGGAATAAAATTTGTACATTTCTCTTAATTATCGAAATTTAAATATTTCCCTTGAACTCTAATTATCAGGGCTGACTGTGGGCTCATGAAAAAATACCTGAAATTTTAGCGAGGAAATGTTTCTGTATGGGAACAAGGGGGAAAGACAACATATTTATAACAGGAAGGCCAAATTACATAATATATAAACTTTAATTATGTTTAGCAATCATATGAAATTGATATTTTATTTTAAGAATTGAACTATCATAAAAATTGGAATTTTGGTACTGTAAATTTACAAAATACCTGAATTCAGGTATATATAACCTGAACACAATCACCCCTAAATTATCATAAGAATTTTGCAAATCATGGGAAGAGTGTTCTATAAATTATTTTAATGTAATAAAGTTAATCTTTATTAGACCATTTCTTTTTGTATAAATTTTGGGTACTTATGTATTAATGCCACCGCAGCTACAGATTTGATAGTTTTTAAGTATCGCCAATCTACACCTAAAATTTTTGCGACAAATCATAAAATAAAACACTTTCAAAATTCAAAACACACTATTTAAAAACAAAGCAGTTAGTCGGATTTCGATGGAAAATGGCCCAATATAGAGTTTAACTCATGTATTATCGCTTCTGAAAAAAAAAAAAATTGCATGTTGATCTGTTTTTGTGCAAAACAGGCATCAAAAACCAGCAAACAACAAGGCAACAAGAAATCCAAACAATAACTGTGTGCACATGCAAACAATGAGATTGCTCTTTATTGGCGCATCAGTGCAATTTATGCTGCGAACGCCACTGCAGCATAAATTGCGCTGTACCAAATTTTATAATAGTGAAACATAAATTTAGCATTTTGTATATAGATAAAGTCATGATTTAAGGCTAGAACAAAATGCCTCTTGCTACAAAATATCTGACTCGCAAAAGTATTTACTGTCAGATTGTAACAAAAGTTAAATTTATCTCATATTTAACTGACTGATAAACAATTCTTATTAAGTTAAAAAAATACTTTAATATATATGATGTAATTTTTAAAGAAGGTTGAACTTTTTGCAGCATTGCAAAAACTCTATTTCACGCGTAGCAAAAAAAAAAAAATTCTTAGTTTTCAGTTACCAATTTCCAGAGAATCAATGGTGATAAGTGGAATGAAAAGGGTTATTCTGAACTAATTACACCAAAAATAATCATAAACTCTAGGAATCAGACTGAGCATAATGTTTATTAATTATTATTGTGTATAAATTATGCTTTCGAAGTAATGTACATTAAAAAAATTATACAAACTTTGAATTTTCAATTAATAACGCCCATTTTTGACATTTTATTTGAGTTTCTTGGATCCAAATGGACCAGGAAATGTCATTGTATATCCATATTATCTTAAATCTTGATACAGCTGGAAGAGCATGATTTTGAGGATGATATAATTAAACCCATTTCAAAAACATTAATTTATATCTTCGTGAAAGTCATCTGATTTTTATACTAAATTGACCCAAACATATTACAGGTTTCTTTCTCTATTCAAAAAAGTTTTTTTAATTATTTAAACTATTAATAAATTTATATTAAAATCAATGTGAAATATAAAAGCAGCAATTCTTGATTACGCCCATTAATAACTACTTTGCGTGTAAAAACTATAAAAACAGCAAAAAATGTTGATTTTCTTGAAAATTTCAAAACAAATAAATCTTTTTTCCTTATAAAAGGTATGAAGTTGAAAAGCAAATAAAAAAATCAACAAAATTAAACTGAGTATTTTATTACGAAAATAAAGTAATTGTAAAAAAAAAACCCCTTTTCCCTGTGTAAAATCTATAAGGACAGCAAATAAATTCAATATAGTAACCAAAGGAACTAATATTTCATATATTATGCAACCACCTTTGAAGTTTAATGATTGCAAATATTCCACCATTCCTCGACATCATTCATTTTTGCACTGTTCGGGATTGTGTTTGTGCTATTCATCCTTAATCATAAACCTGAGTTCTGATGATGAGAAAAAATGCCTTCCTTTTTGATAAACTCAACCTTCTAGATCTCACCATAAGTTATCGATGGGATTTAAAACTGGATTTCTGAGCGCCCATTGCAAGACTTCAATATTTTTCTTGTGGAACTAATGTTTTGTGGATAGGCACATTATCTCACTGTTATAGCCGTTCTTTTTTTTTCCCCTGCAAGAATTGTACCAACAAGTGAGAGATGGCCAGAAAGAGTTTGTACGTGTGTCTTTGAATTAAATTTTGCTAAAAACATATACAAATGGCTCCACATCTTTGAACAAAAAGCAGCCCCATGTCGCAATCGATCCATCATTTAACTGATGTTTTAATAATAACTAATGTTTATCTTTCCTGTCAGCTTGTTTTGTTTTCAAATAAAGCATTTTATACCCAAAGGAACTGTTTAAAAATGTGAAGAATTTGTCTTTATTAAGAAAAAATTCACAGGACTCCAGTTCCTGTGTCCAGTCAAGATAAAAGTATTAAAATTATTGTGAGTTAACAACTAGATCAAAATCAGCAAGATTTATGTTACTCAATGTAATTTTTTGTTAACCGGGCACCAGTATTAAATATATATGTATATGTGAATATATATACATGTGTGTGTTTATGACAGTCAATTATTAAGGGAACTTAACCTATATTTAACGCAAGGAAATTGAAAGCTTGAAGAAAACTACAAAAACTTCAAATGATTGGGTTATAATATAACACCCGCCAGACAACCAGTTTCGAGAACAGAACTTCTCGGCCATTGGTGGGGCACATGCATGTGCATAAAAATTCTGTTAAAATACAATAATTTGATGTATCTCTGATTATGAAAAATCATGTCACAAAAGGCCAGAAAATATTAATACCAAACACTTTTCTATTGAAAAATATATTTACATGTGAACAGTGTTCTCGCTGTCGCTCGCCAATGCGCCAAATTGCGACTAAACTTTTCATTTGGCGAGTAAACAAGCGATTAGATTCGCCAAATTGCTAGTGCTCAATTTTCGGTTTTTCTTTTTCATTTTTCATACATATCCATATACACATATTTAATATATGCATATTTTTTATATTTGTTGCGGATAGTTGCAATTGGATTAATAACAATCGCTGCCAGAGTTATAAAAACTTACGTTATTTTAGAACATACTGAAAAAAAAGAGTATATGAAAGAATTAAAGATAATACTTTTTTGGTGCTACACGGCGAATCTATTTTGCTAATACTTTTCTCATTTGGCGAATGCTTTTCATTTCTAATTAGCCAAATTACTAATGTTGGTCGAAGGTCAGCGAGAACACTGCATGTGAATATTAAAAAAAAGAAAACATTAAAACAAATTATCATGTGCAAAAAAATTATTCATTGGAGGAAAATTAAAAGACTACTTCAGTCAACTGAATGAAATTACCCTCACAAATACTAATCCAATGGAATATTTTATTATTATTATTATTATTTTTTTTTTTTTTTTTTTTACAGATATCTCATTTGTATTTCAGTATTTTTAAACAATTCTTTTTCAGTGACTAGCAGAGATTAATCTATACAAAGGGCATTTTTTACTTTTTCATTTTGTTTACAGATATTTTTAATTAGGACATTTTCATTTTCAGAACCAGTTTCAAAGGTGAAAGCATCGTCTTGAAAAAAAAATCTGCAAACACAATCGAAAAAGTAAAGAAGGGCAGATGTAGAGTCAGATCATTCTCCGCTGGCCAATGCAAAAAATCAAAATGCGCACAAGATATCTTAAAAAATTTCCTCCATAAGATTAACATTAATGAGAGAGTTGATTTACAAATGTATTTTTATATTTAATTAATTACAAACAGCTGACACAACAACAGCAAATGTGACATTAAAAACCTGAAAATAACCCAGTCAAATGGAAATGATTATTAAGTAGATTACGAAAGAGTGATACTAATCATAATAATAATATTATTTAGTCTTTTACGATTGGGTAATCTCTATAAAACAGAGCAACTAGCATTTTTTAGAATATTCATGGTTTGGGCATGGGTTGGTAAGCATACCATGTAGGATGCAAAGAGTCTTAATTAAAAAAATATTATTTTTTTTTATTCTACCTAATTTCTTTTTCGAATTCGTCATCAAATTTTAGTATTAAATAAATACAATGATACATTCAATTGACTATAACTGTCTTTAGGGTCAGTACAATGTATGTATAAAGATGGCGCCACCTGCTGTAACCACATATAATGTATTATTCATCAGAATAAGTTTAGTCTTCCATGTTCCATCAACCAGGTATGTTGTGATTTTGTTCTCATGCTTCTTTGTGTTTTATTTTCTGCATACTGAGTTTATTAAGTTATGGGCCCAGGTCCAGGAAATAAAAAATGAATTCTAAATTAGTTAAGATATATTGTTTAATTTAATTCTATTCAAAATTTTAGAATTAAAAAATATGTTCTGTTCCACATGGTTTGTTAGGCTTAACTAGTAAGTGACTCTAATGTGTCTTAAATTGAAATTATTTTAACTTTTAATCTTGTATATTTTATTTAAGTAAATGATTATATAATTATTGAGGATAAATTTATTTTAATAGATAATTTATTAGAATTGTTCTCAAAATTATTTTTTGTTTAGTTTACTTGGTTAGGGTTAAAATAAGAATAAAACATGCCTGGAGGAGAAGGTTCATTTAATCATAAACAGTTAATTGGTAGGGCTAATTATATGGATTGGAAATTTGCCATGAAAATGCACCTTATTAAAAAGGATTTGTGGGAATTTGTTGATGGTAGTAAGGAGGACCAAGCAAAAGATACCAAAGCCTTGTCATATATTGTTGAGGGGGTTAGTGAAACAATTTTTAATGACTTAAGGGATTTAACAAGTGGGAAAGAAGCTTGGAAAGTATTAGCTGAAACCTATGAGGATAAAGGTATAACAAGAAAAGTTTCAATTATAAAGGAATTAGTTAACACTCGTTATACAGATTGTAAAGATATGACTGATTATTTGCACAGGGCAATTTCAGCATATCAGCAGTTAAAAACTACAGGTGTTAAACCTGATGAGGAATTAATTGCAGGGATAATTTTAGCAAATTTACCTGACCGATTTGAACCCCTTATAATGGCATTAAAGAATTGTGGTGAGGAAATTACAGTTGATAATGTTAGAAATCGTTTATTAGCTGAAGATGTAAAACCCCAATCAAATGACAGTATGGAAAATGCATTTGTCAATGAAAAGTTTAAAACTAAAAGACCTTTTAAGGGAAGGTGTTTTAAATGTAATTTTTATGGGCATAAAAGTTCAGAGTGTCAAAAATCTCATCATTCAAATGTTAGGAATAATGAAAATAAATTCAGTAAAAGAAATGTTAAACCAAAACAACATAAAAAGGAGGAAGCTTATGTAGCACATGTATATGTTGCTAATTCTAATCCAGATCCTAATATTTGGTTTATAGATTCTTGTGCTTCTTATCACATGACTCCACATAAAGAATTAATTGATAACTACACAAAACCTAATGTTAAACAAATTAAAACAGGGAGTTCAGTGATAGAGGTTGAGGGTGAAGGCAATGTAACATTCCTTTTGTCTAGAAATGGAGAAAAAGTGCAAGTAACTTTTAGTAATGTTTTACATGTACCAAAGTTAACAGCGAATTTGCTTTCCATTAAGTATTTGAATAAGACTTTTGGAATGGTTAGTACATTTACAGGAGAAATATGCTTTGTGTACAAAAACAAACATTTAGTTGCTAGTGGAACGGGTATAAGTGACAATTTATATGCACTTGATATATGTAATGAATGGGCATTAATTACTCCTCAAAATATTTCAAATGATTTATCGCATAAAAGGGTAGGTCACCTAAGTGAGGGAGGAATGACGAGATTAAAGGATATGGTTGAAGGTTTCACATTTAATGGAAATTTGTCAGATTGTACATCATGTATTAAGGGCAAAATGCATAGGCAGCCATTTCCTAAGGGTAAAGCTAAACGTGCAAAGGAAATATTGGGTATTGTACATAGTGACTTATGTGGGCCAATGACTGTTTCATCAATTGGTGGCTCTCGTTATTTTATTTCTTTCATTGATGATTTGTCACGAATGACTTTTGTTTATTTTTTAAAACATAAATCTGAAGTTTTTGAGAAATTCAAAACATTTCAAGTATATGTTGAAAGGCAAACTGGCAAACCTATCAAAATATTACGTTCTGACAATGGAAAGGAATATGTAAATGATGAGATGATAAAATATTTAGAATCAAAAGGAATTCAGAATCAAAAATCTGTTCCGTATACACCTGAGCAAATGGGGGTTGCAGAACGGAATAATCGAACTCTTGTAGAACGGGCAAGATCAATGTTAGCGGATGCTCATCTTGATCGAAAGAACTGGGCAGAAGCTGTACAGACAGCAAATCATTGTAAGAACATTTCTCCTACAGTAGCAGTTCCAGGGATGACTCCTTATGAAAAATGGAGTGGAGATAAACCAAACTTAGAATACTTAAGGGTGTTTGGGTGTTGTGCATTTGTTCACATTCCAAAACAAAAGCGTACAAAATGGGATGTAAAGGCAAAAGAAATGATGTTCAGTGGGTATTGTCAGGATAAGAAAGGATACCGCTTAATAGATCCTGTAACTAATGAAATAATAAATGCACGAGATGTACATTTTTTAGAAAATCAAATGTATCATCAAACTGGTAATCAATCTGAATTTTATACCGACTCTTTATTCAGTGGGAGTAAAATCAGGTGTTCCGATAATGAGGATAATGAATCAAGCAATGAAACAGAAACAGTAATAAATAATGACTCTGAAAATGATGCTTTAGAAAATATCGGTACTATTAATGATCCTGTTAATGATAACGTAAATATGGACAATGCAGTAAATAATTCAGATCCACCTGCATTGACTGGTCCATACAGAGAAAGTAGGCTCCCACGCCGTTATGAGGATTTTGACATGAAAGGTATGCCAGATTTGAAAATGCCAAATTTAAACCGTATGTGTTTTGTAAAAGCTTTAGCTGCAATGGAAATAGATTATTGCTTGAACCAAAAACAATTGATGAAGCATTAAATGGTGTAAATGCAAATCATTGGAAAGATTCTATATCTGAAACCATATCTGGCCACATTAAAAATAAAACATGGGAAATTGTAGATAAACCCAAAAATAAAAATATTATAAATTGTAAATGGGTGTTTAAAGTTAAACATAATTCTAAGGGCGAGATTGAAAGGTACAAAACTCGATTAGTAGCTAAGGGTTTTTCACAAATAGAAGGAATAGATTATAATGAAACATTCTCACCAGTTGTTCGATATGTTACACTAAGAGTTTTATTAGCATATGCTGCTATATATGACTGGGAAATTGATCAAATGGATGCTGTTATGGCTTTTGTACAGGGAACACTAGATGAGGAAATTTATATGAAAATACCAGAGGGATTTAATGAATACTATCAAAGAAATTTGGACGGGAAGGTTCTTAAACTCAATAAAGCTTTAGATGGTTTAAAACAAAGTGGCAGACTCTGGTATCAGATGCTTGAGAAAAGTTTAATTGAAATGGGATTAAGGCAAAGTTCTTTCGATAGTTGTGCATACATTAAAGGTAATCATAATGAAGATTTAGTTATTGTAACTATTTATGTTGATGATTTGCTTATATTCAGTAATTCTATAAGCCTTAAAAATTGGGTTAAAGAACAACTGAAGAAAAGATTTGAAATGAAAGATTTAGGAGAGGCAAGTTATATTTTAGGCATCAAAATTGAACGTGATAGGAAAAATGGGTCCATTAGCCTTAATCAGACTCAATATGTGGAAAATATGCTTCACAAATACAATATGCATGATTCCCATCCTGTCACAACACCTCTTTCAGATATAAATAAAAATTTGTTCATAAATAATGAACATATGGAAGACTTAAAAAAGATTCCATATCAAGCAGCTGTTGGAAGCTTGCTTTATGCAGCTCAGGCAACTCGACCTGATATTGGCTATAGTGTTAATTTACTGTGTAAATTCTGTCAAAGTCCAAATAAGATACACTGGACTGCTGTAAAGCGCATTATGCGCTACCTTAGAGGTACTGCAAACGCCAAGTTAACTTACACCAGAAACAAATGTGATAAAATCACTGGGTACTGTGATGCTAACTATGGTGGTGATCTTGAGGATCGAAGATCAACTACAGGATATGTATTCCTCATAGGAGGTGGAGCTGTATCATGGTGCAGCAAAAGGCAGCCAACAGTAGCAACGAGTACAACAGAAGTCGAATACATGGCTCTGTCAGCTGCGTCCAAAGAAGCTATTTGGCTAAGTAAAATTATCGGAGATCTTGGTTTACAGCACATAAAAATGATCCCGATAAATTGTGATAATAATGGTGCAATTAATCTATCGAAGAACAACGTCTATCATGCAAGATCTAAGCATATAGACATTCAACACCATTTTGTCCGAGAAACTGTCAAAAGTGGACAAATTATTGCAAAAAATGTACCAACTGCAGAGATGGTAGCAGATTTTCTAACAAAACCTGTCCAGCGTGCAAAACATGAGATGTGTGCTCAAGCAATAGGCTTAAAATTTTAAGTTCCAGAAAGATTTTTTCTTTTGAAACTTTTTATAGACTACAAATTTGAACATTATTTTTTGTTTGTTTGTTTCGCCCATCTGTATTTTGTTTTCAGCATAATTTAAAACTAAAGTGGGAGTATTGAGAATATTAGTTTTAAATTCATTGTATGCCAAAAGATGGCGCCACCTGCTGTAACCACATATAGTGTATTATTCATCAGAATAAATTTAGTCTTCCATGTTCCATCAACCAGGTATGTTGTGATTTTGTTCTCATGCTTCTTTGTGTTTTATTTTCTGCATACTGAGTTTATTACTTTTTGGTAATTTTAGACACCCCCCCCCCCTCCTCCGAGATCCATTCCCTCAATAACATTATCTGTATTTAAAAATTCTTTTCTTTATTATACATTTATTTTCCACACATTTGACTAGTTTCATTCAGAGTTGGCAAAAAACCTGTTAAAAAAAAGACTTTTTTTTGTTCTTGTTTAAACAGGTTTTTTTAAAACCTCCTTTCTTATTACATATATAAGAATAATTTTTTTTATAAAAATAGACATTGTTGGATTATAAGTAGTGTAACTTTATTTTAAAATAATTTAAATCAAATAATTACAGTGCATTTATATAAAAATTTGAAAAAATTCATATTTTAATTAAACAGTCTTATGTTCAAAGAATAAACTGCTCTATCCAGTGAAACATTGATACTCTGAACTCTTTATAAACAATTTTTTGATTACCAATAATAAACATTTGGGTGTAGTTTGGTAAATATATTATTTTTCATAATTATTCAAATATTAAATTTCAAATACTTCATGGGATTTTGTTTTTGGAATGATAATTTGAAGTCAACATTTTTTGTCATTGGATGCAGTAGATAAAGATTATTACTAATATGCTATTGCTAGCATCCCAATCTTTGAATACTCTCTTATTTGTCTTTATATTATGATTTTAATTCTTCAAGATAATCTCCCCAATCAAGAAAAAATTTATTTACAGCATGAGCAAAATCTTAAAGATCATCATGTTATGTTATTTATTGCATCAATAATTTGCAGTTTAAAAAAAAATTATTTATTTTATACTACATATTGAATATTTTTTATCTATCTTATTTTTGATAATTTTACATGTTTGAAGCTTTTTCTTTAGAGCAATAGATAAGTTCACTAATGTATACTGATTTTAATCCTATACATAAAAAAATTACCTAAATCTGTTAAATCTAATGCTTATTGCTAAAATAAAGTGTTAAAAGTATAAATTATTTATATCCAATAATTTGGAACAGTAAATTATAAAGAAAAAAGAGAAAGTGTCATTAGATTTCTTCTAAAAACACCAATTTGTTTTTCTGAGAAAAAAGCCAATTGGTTTAATCCGTGCCAATGCTGGTTTCATTGAAGACAAATCGATAAAAAATATCTTATTATATGCAATATACTGTTATATCTACCAAATAACATTTAAGGGAGATAACTGGTATTTGAAATTATTTAATAACAGCTTTTTGTTACAGAATGCATTCAACAGTAATATTGTCTATTTGTAGTTGGCCCATGAAAGGAAAGGGAAAAACAAAACTCCTTATGAAAAAAAAAAAAAAAAAAAAATTCTACTAATGAATCCTGGAGACGGCAGCACAGATGATAACATCATCCAGTTCACGGGTGAAAATCTAGAATTAATTAAGCCTCAATTTCTATATTAAAATGCAATCGGTCTGCCGAGTCATATCTTGGTGGAAAACATGTATAATCCGATTTTAGTGGTTAACTCAGAGGCTTAATAATATATTTTCCTGCTCCCAATCCTCCATGTTTTCATACTTTTGGCTGCATTAAAGCACAATGGTAAACATACAAGATAACTGCTAAAATTAAGTTTTTAGGTTTTTCCCACCAAGATAGGACTTGATAAATCAATTGTGTTTTAATATGCAAATCAATATTTAACTAATCCTAGATTTTCTCCCATGAACTCAATAAGATTGTCTGTGCTTCTGTCTCCCGGTCTATAAAGCTGCTATCAGATTCACCAACATTTAGTAAGACTTTTGAGCCAACACTCGATTTCCTCCAACTTTTCGGGAAATATCCTCCCAACATCCAGTGTAATAGCAAACTGCAATGTCTCCCAGACTTTTTCCACGCGTTCAAAAAAATCTGGCCTAGCTTAGATTTTTCATCCATCATCGAAAGTTTCAACGAATCAGAGATAAGCGATTGATACGAGTTGGCGATAAATATTAACGCCTGGCACGAGTTGAAACTGGTTTTACGGCTTTTCTTCCGAATTTTTCAAAGACAATTGCATTCATCATCGTTTTTCATCCATCATCGAAAGTTTCAACGAATCAGAGATAAGCGATTGATACGAGTAGGCGATAAATATTAACGCCTGGCATGAGTGGAAACTGGTTTTACGGCTTTTCTTCCGAATTTTTCAAAGACAATTGCAAACCTTTGTCCCCCTTTGAACGGGAAAATGTTGGAGTTAAAATCCGCTGAAAAGTTTGTCTCACCTAAAGTCCGTGTGTCTAATAGCATCTTTATAAACACAAATATTATTTCAAACTTACTTTCCACATTGTTTATCTAACAGTCGATTATATGAGCATATGGCAGAACAATAGAAATGTCAAATGCTGGGGTGTTCCATGTTTTGAAATGAAATGATTTTATAATTATTTAACAGCTTTAATAACAACTTTGTATTTTCATAAAAACAAGCAAAAGACTGAAAAAAAGATAATTTATTAACAAAATAGTTACGAAAAAAATGGAAAATTTTGATTGAATCAAAAATTCTAACAATATCTAAAGATGACTACTTCTGCCCATTGAGATATCTTATGATATCTTGTACCACCTTCGTCACCCCTAAAGTGATAACTCATCCCCTTATTCATGTAGCCTTTTTTTTCCCATGGATAAATATAATGATTACAAGGAGAGATTATTTCCTTTTTTTTATGTTATCTTATCATTTTTGGATCATTTAGAGATATTCTTTTCTTAAAACAACCGAAAGTTAGAGTAATTACAATTTATAGAATTACACATAAACAATTATATCTGGTGATCTAATTAATGCAACCCACCAAAATTTATACAAGCACATATAATCATTGTAAGAGGGAACTTTATCAGTTTTTTTATCCAAATTTTATGATAAAGTAAAACATTTAAGCTACATGTAAATTTTTTATTACAATAAATGTTGAGGCAGTCCACACACATTTCAATATAATTACAAGATAAGGGGCAATACTTTAAAACAGTTAAAACCGAGATTCTGATAATATGACCTGCAAAAATTTTTCTTAACAAAGGATATTTTTTTTATTATTATTATTGAAATTAATTAAATTTTAATGTAGAATAAATATAAAGCCTAAAACATTCAAACAACAATAATTTGACGTTAATTGATGTAACCCATCTTTTCAGGATGAACACTATCTTTTAATTGCTAAGCATTAAATTTTCTGAATAGACTTTTGTTGTTTTTCTGAATAGATTTTTTAGACTTTTGTGGTCTTATTGAATATTTGAAAATTTGCAATTAGATAAGACATTTTCTTCTTAAAATTTCTTTCAAATTTATTGGCTTTTAAATGTCATGCATGATAAAGAGTACATTTTTTAAGTCTTGAAACCTGTCTAAATCTCTACGAGTATGTACTATAACCACTAATGAAATAGCACTGAAAAACTGGTGATAAATCACAATTAAATATGAAATAAAAGCACATGCAAATACTCACGAATGAACATTCAAAAATCACGGTCACAAAGTTCATTTTAATCTTGTCTCATTACAGACACATGTTTACATTGGCTGGTGATGGGCTGCTTAAGTTTCCAGCCTGAAACACATGATGTGTGTGGACTGTTTTATAGTCATTAAAACGAAGTTTTATTATTTAATATGTAATCATTATAAAGAGGGACTTGTTGTTGAAGAATATACATATAATATTATGCAGTTAAAAATATATAAATACTTCTGCCACTACCTTTAATATGGCAACTTTATCTATAATAATAAAGAGAGAAGGATGTTTGTCTGTCAGCGCTGTTCTGAAGAGACTGCTGCACGTAGAGTTACAAAATTTGGAGGGAAGGTACTTTTTTACATGTAGTTTTGCACCTCGAAGCCCGATTTTCGATTTTTTGTTTAGATTTTTTTAAATAATTTTTTAGGCGATTTTTAGCGTTATTTTTGCGGTTTTATCCCATTAGTGAAAGGAATACGGTTTCATTCTTTTAACCCAAAATAGCATTTTTTTTTCTCTTTTCAACAAAGTTTATTCGGAATTTGTAAAGCGATTTTTGAATTTTTAACGAATTTTTAGTGTTTTTTCTCATTTTGCGGCTATTTTTTGAGATTGATAAAAAGAAAATCGTTTTAAACTTTTAGCCTAATGCCCTATATTTTGTGTTTGTTACGATTTTTAGATTTTAACGATTTTTAATGCGATTTTCAACTTTTTTTAAGATTTTTGCGTTTAGCATCTATTTTTTTCATAGTTGTTCTATCAAAAACTTGAGCTGTTGAGAATGCAATAAGTAGTATTTTTTTGTGAAATCTACCTAAAATGTCAAAAATTTAGGTACCACTATTTTCGAATAGCAATTTCATAAAATATCTAAAATTCTTGCTTAAGACCGCTACCCCCTCGAGTAATATATCACCTGATCGGTTATTTAACAGAGTATCGTTTTGATAAAGTTTTTGAAGAATAGAGTGCGCTACCTGGTGGTGGAAAATGGAACTAACAGAACGTGATTTTTTTTTATCTATAATAATAAAGAGACAAGTTTATGTGTGTTTCAGCGCTGTTCTGAAGAGTCTGCTGTACGTAGAGTTACAAAATGTGGAGGGAAGGTACTTTTATACATGTAGTTTTGCACCTCGAAGCCCAATTTTAAATTTTTTGATTAGTTTTTCTTTTTTTTAATAATTTTTTAGGCGATTTTTAGCGTTCTTTTTGGAATTTTATCCCATTAGTGAAAGAAATACGGTTTCATTCTTTTAACCCAATATAGCAATTTTTTTTCTCTTTTCAGCAAAGTTTATTCGGAATTTGTACAGCGATTTTTAAATTTTTAATGCGATTTTTAGTGTTTTTTTTTTTTTTTTTTTTTTTTTTTTTTTTTGAGATTGATAAAAAGAAAACCGTTTCAAACATTTAGCCTAATGCACTAAATTTTGTGTTTGTTACGAATTTTAGATTTTAACGATTTTTAATGCGATTTTCAATGTGATTTTTAACGCTTTTTCAAGATTTTTTGCGTTTAGCAGCTATTTTTTTCATAGTTGTTCTATCAAAATCTTGAGCTGTTGAGAATGCAATAAGTAGTTTTTTTTTTTTTTTTTTTTTTTTTTTGCGAAATTTACCTAAAATGTCAAAAATTTAGTTACCACTATTTTCGAATAGCAAATTCATAAAATATCTTAAATTCTTGCTTAAGACCGCTACCTCCTCGAGTAATATATCACCTGATAGGTTGTTTAACAGAGTATCGTTTTGATAAAGTTTTTGAAGAATAGAGTGCGCTAGCTGGTGGTGAAAAATGAAACTAACAGAATGCGATTTTGTAAAAATTTGGAAATATAACAATGTGATTTATTTTAAATTTTAAAATGGTTTATAAAAATGATAAAAAATCTAAACAAAGAATGGTGTGACACATTTCAGGGTGCGTGAAAGGAGGGGCGCAAACAAAATTAGGAGATGTAATGGGATCTGTTTTACACTTTAAGGTAGTTTATAACGCATGTTAAAATTTTTAAAGTACTGGCGATGCTCTGGAGAGACCGCTGCGCGAAGTTATGTATGAAGTTTTACACCTTGAAGGCCGATTTTCAGTTTTTTAAATTTAATTCATATGCGAATTTTAGTGGGTTTCGAGGCGATTTTTCCACATTAGCGAAAAAGAAAGTGGTTTCATTCTTTCGACCTAATTTAGTGAATTTTGTTCTCTTTTCAATATAATTTCTTTGGATTTCGTGCAACGATGTATGGATTTTTAGTGAATTATTTAATGTAAATTTTGCCGCTATTATTCGGCATTAGTAAAAGGAATTTTGCTTAAAACTTTCAGGCTGATGTATTAAATTTTAGCTCTTATGAATTTCAGCTAATTTTAATGCGATTTTTTGAGATTTTTTGCGTTTGATGTCGAATTTTTGTCATTCATGAGATATTTCCAGTTACAACGTTTAACCCTATTAGAGTAAATTTTGACCCCTGTGATATTTTAATATTAGTGATTTTTAATGAACTTTCCAATGCAATTTTTAGAAATTTTTCGAGTTTTATGGTGATTTTTTGATATTCGGAAGTAAAAATTGATTTCAAACTCTTAATCTAATATAATTTTAGAGATTTTTAAAGCGATTTTTCAAGACTTTTTGTGTTCCGTGTCGATTTTTATTATCTATAAAGGATTTCCATTTACTACGTGATTATCCTGTCGATCAATTTCGCCAAATTATATCAATCGTGAAACAAGCCAAATTATGCAAATAGATGTAGTTTTTATGTTAAATAATGAAAGAAGAGATAATTTAGAAAACCATTAATACAAATACATATAAAAGTAAGAAGTAAAAACCACTTGATGACATAACAAACATATGTAACATGTTTAATGTCAAGTGAATGTGGAATTTACGATCCGCCATTATTGTCATTTAATCTTATGGTTTGATCCAGATAGTTTCTTGGTCAACCGGATAATCAAATAGTACAGATTTCCGATTAGAATGTTTTATTCTTTAATGAAATTCTGATTATTGCGATTTACAAAATAACTAGCGATATTTAGTGCATTTTTCAATGCGTTTTTAATGAACTTTTTTATGCGATTTAGTACTATTATTTTCGA
Organism: Maratus speculifer; assembly: GCA_964019185.1. Lineage (NCBI taxonomy): Eukaryota > Metazoa > Arthropoda > Arachnida > Araneae > Salticidae > Maratus > Maratus speculifer. Next base: position 3,177,972 of record CAXHSM010000349.1, on the reverse strand, counting down.
TCCACACCACAGCGGTGTTTTAACAATAAAAAAATTATTTTGGTTTCAAACTTTTAGCCTAATATAGTAAATTTCACCATTTACCTTTTTTTTTAATTTTGTCGATTTCCAATGTGATTTTTGATATATTTTGTGTTCTGCGTCGATTTTTTTGTAATTCGTGTAAAAAAGAATGATTGCTACGTTTTACACGACTAGAATATTTTTTTATTCACGGAATGTATTTACATTTAGCGATTTTTAATGAATTTTTCAATGGTTTTGTATTGGTTTTTTTTAATCTCACGGCTATTTTTTTAAATTTCGAAAAGGAAATTAATTTCAAACATTTACACTTCATTAACGAATTTTGAAATTTGGTGATTTTTTAATGCAATTTTTAGCAATCTTTTCATTATTTCTCACGCTTTGCGCCGATTTTTTCATTCGTATTTAAGAAAGAATTCAGATTACACTATTTTACTCTATTAATGTAAATGTTGTCCCTCACTATTTTTAAATTTGAAACGATTTGTAATGCATTTTTGAATACAATTTTTAGATGTTTTCGAGTCCACGGCGATTTTTTCACAATTGGAAAAGAAACTTTTAAATAATTTGTAGCTTAATGTAGTAAATTTTGACATCAATGATTCAGATTTTTTGTGTATTTTCATAAAATGTTTAGCAAGTTTTGTGTCGATATTTTTTAACTAATGCAAGAGTTTAGGTTTAAAGTTTTGTCCCATTATGGTAAATTATGTCGGCAGGAATTTAATATAAATGTTTATCTTACTATGGCAAATTTTGTCCGGATTTTTTTAATTTTCTGATTTTTAATCTGTTTTATACTGATTTTTCAAGTTCTGCGACAGTTGTTGACATCGGTAAAAGAATTTCGGTTTCTAGCTTTTAGCGTAAATAGTACAATTTGTTTTCCACGCTTTTTGAATTTTGCCAATTTCTAATGCGATATTCAATGTAATTTTTAGTTAGTTTTGGGGATTTTAGGTGTTCTGTGTTGACTTTTCCTTATTCATGAACGATTTCCGATTACAATATTTTCGACTGAATATTAAATTTTTACAGCCATGATTTTTAAATATTCAGCGATTTTTAATATAGTTTTCAATACGATTTTTGGCCATTTTTTAAGTTCTTTGGCGATTTTCTGCCATTCAGAAACCAATTTTGATTTCAAACATTTTGTTTAATGTAGTTATGTTTCGAATGCAATATTTTATCTCTTAATATGATTTTGGCGCTCCATGTCTACGTTTTGTTATTTATAAATGATTTCCGATCATAACCCCCCCCCCCCCGGCCCTGCCTATTAATTTTTTAAGCATTGACTTCCAAATATTTAGCTATTTTTTAATGCAATTTTCTATGTGATTTTTAGTTATTCTTTAATTTCCGTGGTGTTTTTTTTACATCCGGAAATCGATTTCGATTTCAAACTTTTTGTTTAATATGGTTAATTTCTTGATTACAATATTTTATATTATAACAGTGAATTTTTACCCTAGCGATTTTTTAATGTTCTACGACTTTTATTACAATTTTCAATGCAATTTTTGGGCTTTCTCAGTCATTTTTTAATTTATTTTTATTTTTATTTTGTTACATTTTTCAAAGGAATTCGATTTTAAACTTTTAGACTAATAAGAGTTTGGTTTCAAACTTTTATCCTTTACGGTAATTGTTTTGCTCTCCTATTTTGATCTAGAGAAATTTTTGATGCAGTATGCTTTTTTTGTTTGTTTGAGTTCACGGCGATTTTATCAGATACGGAAAAGGAATTCGGTTTTAAATTTCTTTGCTAATATGATAAATTTTCTCCTGTGCGATTAAAGGTTCTTATTGCGATTTTTTAGCGGTTTTTTTTTCGCATTTCAATGCTTTTTATATTATCAAATTAATTAGATTCAAAACGTTTATCCAAGTAGAGTAAATTTTGAGTTCCATGATTTTTGAAAATTTTGCCATTTTTAAAGCGATGTTTACGTTTCTTCGCGACCCGCTTCGATTTTCTACACGTTCAATTTTTGGCCGAATGTAGTAAATTCTGATCTCTTTTCTTCAAAGTTTATTCGAATTTTGAAACACAATTTTTGAATTTTGTTTTATGTTTTTATGTGATTTTTAATGTTTTTTACGATTTTGTAAGGTTTTCCACGTTAGTAAAAATAATCCATTTTCACTTTTCTAGCCCATCTCTTTTCAACGAAGTTTAGACGAAATTCGTGCAGCATTTTTAAAATCTTTCGAGGTTTTTATTATGATTTTTAAAGTTTTTTCGAAATTCTTGCTGTTTTTTGACGAACCCGGGCAACGCCGGGCAGAACAGCTAGTAATATAATAATAATATTAATAACAATAACCATTGAGGAAATTCATGTAATTAAAATGAAGAAAGCAAAAAGTAAATAAATAAGAATTACTATAATTAATATCATTAATCCAAATTTTACCATGAATTATCATTGAAGTAGAATGCAATTTCATTATCTTCCATCCTTCACCATTCTGAACTTAACAGAAAATGCCTCTCTTTATTTCCAATTTCCATAGCTAACATTAGTATACAGAAGTAGGAATAATTGAGAAAGTATTGTCAATGGTATAAGTGAATTAGCAAACCATACAGCATAGACAATACACATTCAATCAATATGCTGGCACTTGTCGGTGATGTGATCAGCAGAAAATTACACTGAAAAGAAAAAAAAATCTACATTTTATAAATTTGAAAGAGCACAGAACAAGATTTAATAAAACAAGATTTAAATATTAAAAATATACCCCATGTTTACTTTAATATGACATCAAATACCATGAAATAAATTATGCATTTTTTTTCCTTTTAATTCACCTAAATAAATTGCTTTAAAGTTTACATTTATATAGTATTATACTACAAAATCAAAGTAGTATGATAAATTTTTTTGCGGAAAAAATCTGCCTTTAAACCTTTTTAAGACACATAACTTTATTGATACAAAACCTTATGTTAAATTGACAACTGAGAATCTTGTTACTAAATACAATAAAGGAAAAATTACCCATTCATTGAACGTTTAGGCACTATAAACAATCGTCATTAACTATTTATTTATTTTTATAATGATTTCGATCTATGTTTAAATTTGAGAAATGCAATTTTTCAACAATATTAATTACAATAAGATAAATTATATTCTACTATCATAAATAATGAAGGATTAAAAACGCACTTTAATCACACTACTACATTCTTTTTCATCCATGCGCGTAGCCAGGGGGGTGCCCGGGCACCCCCCCGCTCGCGCAGATCCAAGATTGATTATTTTAAAAAATCAAAATTTATAAAAGAAAAAAAAATGAAAGCAAAGTTAGTTCAATTAGTTAATCAAAACAAACAGTCTATGTTTTGAAATGTGATAAAAGATAAATCCAGAAAACCCAGATTCTTTTTTTTATTATTTTTAAGAAAATTATTTTGTTCATCTTTTTTAAAACTAGAATATTTACTAGAATCTGTATTGATCACAGTAAGTCAAAAAGCTGGTTTTATAATCCCATTTTGATGTCTTTTGTTTATAAAAGTTTTTTTCTTTCTTTCTTAACGCCGTTCTTTTTGATGCATGTTTTTGCAATTCCATAAAAATTTAGCGTAAATTCTCGACAAGGATAGAAACTATTTATATCTTTGCTTTTGTAATCTAAAGTCTCGATAGGAGAAAAAAAAATGAAAGGAAATACAGATGTGAAACGATAATTCCACCATGTGATTAGCCTGGAGAACAGAGGGGGTGAGGACAGATAAGACGGGCTCAGCCCAAACCCGAAAGCCCGAGCCTGACACGGTCTCGGGCTCTATTTTTATTCGAGTCTTCGAGCATGGGCTCATTTTTTTCTGAAGCTTGAAAATTTTATTTATTCAGTGTAGAAAAGATTGAAAGAACTTTTTTCACTTAAAATTGCCTACTTATTCTTTTTCAACTCATTTTAATTCTTCTTTATCAAAATGACCGGGGAACTGAATGCTTGATTATTTATTTTAGAATTTCATTGCTGTTTCAAATGAAAATTTGAGATAATTACAGATTTATGTCTATCAAATTTCCGGCGACGATGTATTTATACGGCGCCAACACAACAATGAACTTGCTTTTAGTTGGTTTTTCTTTAGCAGAAGATATTATTAATGGGATCGTTATTTATTTATTTATTATTTAGTTATATGACGCCAATGTAATATTTTCTTCTGCTTTTTAGTAGACGAGAATTAGTTGGAGGTTTGCAGTTATTTAATCTTCGATTGTGAACGAATTATACTCGTTTTTCATATGAAAATAACTGTAGTGATTATTATATGTATTTGTCATCATGAACTCTGCGTTCTAGGGACGCTGTTCCTTTTTGAAGGCACTTTCCTCCGTAAGTAAATATGATTACCATGTTATTCCGATAGAAAGCAATTGATCAGTGTTTCCTCTTTTTCTATACAAACATCGGACCTTTAAAACAACAATATCGATATTTTTTTTAAATTTACGTTGATTTTCATGTACCTGTCAATCACAGAAGATTGTTATGAGAAAGAAATCTATTATAAGGAAAGATGTATGCTTTTTACTGAAAATTGAAGAACGTTGTTCGATTCGACAGCTTACAAATAGTAATTTCTGCAAATTTCATGCATTTATTCATTAAACACAAACATGTCCATCAAATTTATTTGATAAAGGAGGAAAAAATATGAGAATCCTTTTAAATATGAAGTATATTTTTATTTTATACGGATTTTGATAAGACTAGATTTAAATTATCATTTAAAAATTACATCCATGTAAGAAATTTTTAAAAATGAGGTATCACTTTTGAAACATATTTTATATACCATACCATTTTGTTTTGTATATTTTTGGTATCGGGCTCGAGCTCTGGTGACAATAAATCTTTCGGGCTCGGGTCTCAAAAAAGGACCCCGAACTCATCTCTTGTGAGGAGTTGTACAAATCTGCTGCCTTTGAAAATGAGAAATAATGCTACCCAAAATTCAAATTAATATGAAGGTTGGTTGGTTCATTAAATTTCTTTCCTTTTTTTATGGCCATTTTTTGACATTCGTACGGGATCATGTCATTTTTTTTAAACCGGAAGATTTTATTTATTCATGTGTAGAAGATATTGAAAGAACTCTTTTCCACTTTAAATTGTGTACTACAAGTTATTTTAATGCTACTTTGATCAAAATGACGAGGGAACTAAAGTTGTATTTCTTTATTTTAGTATTTCATTGCTGTTTGAAATGAAAATTTGTGATAATTACAGATGTATGTTTACGGATATCTTTGTTTTATATCTATCATGTTTTATCTATGTTTATATATCTTTTTCTTATACATTATATTTAGTTTTGAGCAACTTCTCATCCTTCTTCAAAAATGAAAAATTGCGTTTGGGTCCTTTTTAAAAGAAGTACCACACAATTATATCTTTTGCAAATAAAAACCTGTCTAAAACGAAAAATCGATAGGTTTTATGGGGTTTCGTTTTATTAGGTTTTACTACATAAGATATTATTTGTACCCAACATGTTCAGGTTAAAAAATTTGGGCACCCCCCCCGTTCAAAAGGCTGGCTACACCTATGTTCATCGCCAAGATGTATAACAAAGTTTTGTTAATGATTTCAGGAAGTGTTAGAAAGTGCTTCATAATCTATGCTTAAGGCATGATTTTTCTTACTTGTTTAGCTTAAATGAGTTCAGAAAATTCATAAACTGTGTTATATTTATTTGGTACTTATTCGATTTCATTTCATTTAAATAAAACTTTTAACAAATAAAATACTTATTTGAGTAGAAAAAAAGGGGGGGGGGAAGTTGGCAGATATATGTTTTCATATTAATAGGTCTGCAAAATTGACTGTTTTAAAAATAAAAAAAAACGCTAATAAAATATTTTTAAATATATATTTTCTGTGAAGGATTGTGAATATATCTTGCAAGAACTAAAAGGGAATATTGTAGTTGCGTATTGATTGAAAGGAAAAAAAAAATATCAACAAGCATGTAGGGTAACACCCCCAGTAATTGGCATGCACCAGTGATTGGCACATCTTACAAACATGTCCTAAAGTAAGATTTATATCCAGTCTTTTAAAAATGCAAGACCATATACCAGTTATATGCTCATTTATGGTAAAGATTATAACTTTGATTTATGCTACTAGATGACAATAGTGCCTAGGAAAGAGAAACAATTATGGCTTGTATGAAATTAGCCATTTTTGTTGCAAATGCTTCTTCTTTGGTTTAAGCAAGGCATGCTTTTCAATTCATTATTATCTGATTTATAATATATTTTAAATTTTAATTGACAACGGTTTTGTTTATTTAAAAGGGGTTACTTTAATTGTGTAAAAGTATTTTCGACACAAATATTTGGATTTCTGAATTAATGATAGATGCCAATTAATGGTGCTTCAATTTTGCTAGTTCCAAGTAATTGGCACTTATTTTAATTACAAGGAATTCGCAAGGAATTTGAGATTAAACCACTTATTTTGGAAGTACTTTTAAAGTTATGGACTAATTTTGTTTATCATTTGTTTTTATATGAAAATATGAAATATTATCAGTAATTGGAATCCATTAAAGCTTCATGTGACAATTACTGGGGACAGCATGACAATTACTGGGTATTAATATAAGTATATTGTATTGTTTTAAAGTGTTCACATTTCAGACTAATATGCTGATTTCTTACTCTCAAAAACCTGAAATATGGCATCTTCATCTATGGTAAATTCATTTAAAGCGATTAAACCCAATGCAAAATATAAAGTTCTTTTTAAATATAAACTTGTGCCAATTACTGGATCACATTGGTGCTCTAGATGCCAATTACTGGTGATTTCAGCAACTTTTTATAAATATATTTTTATAAAAATACTTTTTCAATTTTTTTTTCTTTTTTTTTTTTTTTGCTTTTAGTGGGCAAAATAGATGTACAGATATGCATTCTTTGATTTAAAAATATTTCCAAGTAAATATCTTATTTCTTTGTAATGAAAATTGAAGTAAGTTTAAAGACAAATTCTTAAAGTGCCAATTACTGGGGATGTTACCCTATATCACAAATATTTTTCAAAATATACAATGTCTTTTCTATAAAATATTCTAGTATACTTATCATAATGATAAATAAGCTTTAATATAAAAATATACAAAAAGTTTACAAGTATTTAAAAAGCAGGCATGATTCTAGCACTAGAAATATTACTATTCACGTAACAGACAAAAAATTATACGAAATATTGAACAAGAAGTAATCGGACAGAATATTAAATAGAAAACAGTTACAAAACACTTACGTGATATATTTCTTTCATTTACAATCAAGTCTAGATAGCGCAAAGATTTCTGAATTTTCTATTAAAAAACAAATGCTTAAGACTAACTTCAATAAAGCATTTGGCAATTAAATGAAGTGCGATAAAGCAGCCAAAATAATAACCATACATTCACTTGAAAGATGCCAATAATATGTGCATGAAGTTGCGCAGATAGAAGATTTTGGGCGGTTATGTTCCTGACGTCATGTTGGAATGCCCTATGAGTTGAAGGTACCCATTTGCCTTTCGTGACGTTGGCGAAACCTCTGCAATCGAACAATATGATTGGTCACATTGATGCGACCTTCCCAACCTATAATATTTAGTTCTCAGCTGGTGCTGTGTTTACTGTTAGGACGCGCGATGCACACAAAATAGTGCGTTTTCAATGGTTATTTACTCTCCTGAACTTGCACAAACTGAAATAGCTACGAATGAACAGTCGTCAATTCAAACGTTCAGTAAGCTTAGGCACGTTCCGTAATACAGTTTAGTTTTTTACTGTCAATAAAATAAGAGAGTAAATTAAAAAAAAAAAATACATGTTTTATTACGATTTTTATTATATTTTTTATTATTTGTTTTAAAAAAAATCATTTTTGGATCACGGATTTGTAATTTTTTTTAACTGTTTATTTCATTGTTTACATTCGTAAAGTAACGCGGATTATGGGAAATTGCGGATTATAGATTATCGACTGTATTTCATCTTCTTCAATAAGCATAATTTTGCCAATGAGTTCTTTGTCCTTTTTCCCCAAATATTGGATATTCAATTATGCACTTACAGATACATCTATTTTTACTTCAAACATAGGCGTAGCGTCGGGGGGGGGGCGGGGGGGGCACGTGCCCCCCCAATCATCTGCACCCGGGCGCCAGAACAGAAAGCGTAGGGGCGCCAAGTGAAGGCTTTTTTTGTCTTTATATGCAAAAATTTGTGTATATATATCGAATTTGAATAAAACGATCTCACAAAGGGAAAATTCAAGAGCAAAACTGAACCAAGTGTATCTTTATGCATTCTGTCATTAAATAAATCAGTCTCTGCTCAAAAACACTCTTGTGTGTGTAATTGTACTTCATCGACCATTGCCAAAAAACAAACGATTTCCCTAGGGGTTGCAGAGGGGGCGCCAAATGAAGATTTTGTTTGTCTTTGCATTTAAAAATGTATATGTATGGAATTTGCATAAGAATGTCTGAAAGCCTGAAACCAAGCCGATTTCTCTAGGGTTTGCAGAGGGGGCGCCAAATGAAGATTTTGTTTGTCTTTACATACAAAAATGTATATGTATGGAATTTGCATAAGAATATCTCACAGCCTGAAATCAAGCGATTTCCCTAGGGGTTGCAGAGGGGGCGCCAAATAAAAATTTTGTTTGTATTTACATACAAAAATGTATCTGTATGGAATTTGCATAAGAATGTCTCACAGCCTGAAATCAAGCGATTTCCCTAGGGGTTGCAGAGGGGGCGCCAAATAAAAATTTTGTTTGTATTTACATACAAAAATGTATCTGTATGGAATTTGCATAAGAATGTCTCACAGCCTGAAACCAAGCGATTTCCCTAGGGGTTGCAGAGGGGGCGCCAAATGAAGATTTTGTTTGTCTTACATACAAAAATGTTTATGTATGGAATTTGCATAAAAATGTCTCACAGCCTGAAACCAAGCGATTTCCCTAGGGGTTGCAGAGAGGGCGCCAAGTTAAGATTTTGTTTGTTTTACATACATAAATGTATATGTATGGAATTTGCATAAGAATGTCTCACAGCCTGAAACCAAGCGATTTCCCTAGGGTTTGCAGAGAGGGCGCCAAATGAAGATTTTGTTTGTCTTTACATACAAAGATGTATATGAATGGAATTTGGATAAGAATGTCTCACAGCCTGAAATCAAGCGGTTTCCCTAGGGTTTGCAGAGGGGGCGCCAAATGAAGATTTTGTTTGTCTTTACATACAAAAATGTGTATGTATGGAATTTGCATAAGAATGTCTCACAACCATAAAATTGAAAGGAAAACTGTACCAAAGCATCTCTATGCCTTCTGTCATTTAAATAGGTTAGTCTCTCTTCCAAAACCCCTATTTTATGTGAATCTGCACCTCATCGATAATTCCAAAAGCAAAGCAATTCCCTGGGGGTTGCAGAGGGGACATGTGCTTCCTACGTCAAAACAGAAGACAAAGGTGGCGCTAAATGAAGATTTTGTTTGTCTTTGCATATAAAAATGTATATGTAGAATATATATTGAAATTGCATAAAAAATGTCTCACAGCTTGAAAATTCTAATTAAAACTGAACCAAATGTATCTCTATGCCGTCTAACATTTAAATTGGTTAGTCTCTACTCAAAAATCCTCTTCTGTGTGAAACTGTACCTCACCGACAATTGCCAAAAACCAAGCGATTTCCCTAGGGGTTGCAGAGGGGGGCGGGGGGGAATGTGTCTCGGACGCCAAAACGAAAGGTGAAGGAGGCGTCAATTAAGATTTTTTTGTGTTTACATACAAAAATATATGTAACGACTTCGGGTGTTGTCATGTCGTGGAATAATAAACTGGGACTCGGGAGCCTCTTGTTGGTTCCAAACCCTTTTATTTGGCCGCTCTTCGTACAGAGGGATCCGCGAGTCCGGTCGGAGGTCGCCCCGGCCGTTTACGTTGATTATTTAGCATTTACATGGCCGTAGGTTCTCCAGTCATCTCAAATCTGCAAAGTCTCTCCTTTTTCGCGCGTGTTCTTGCTAATATGTTAGAGATTGTCATATTTTCCAGCAGAGGGCACAGTTGTGAATTTGGGAGGAACATTTAATTTAATTGGTTCTTCAGCTCCTGATTGACATGTGGTCAAAGCCCGCACAATTCCCGGACACATGACGCACGGGGCCCCAACCACAAATTGCTGCAAAAATCCCTTAGATCATCAATTTTAATCTTAAGGAACGTCCAAAATTGATCTCTGAAAGTAATAAATGTTAGGTTGGGAAAGAAAGTTACCAGGGGCAAAATAGCATTCAGCTTCAGACTTAACATTAAAAAATATTAATTGGAACTTTAAACTTTTGAATTCAATTTTAAATTTTAGTTTTAAAAAAAGGGTTAGTTTTTATCCTTTCATATCCCCCCCTCCAAGTTGAGGTCCACCAAATTTGCCTGCAAATCTGGGGGGACTCCCTAGGAAAATGGAGAAGACAAAATGATCAGAATTTACTTATGCAACGCTAGATTTTAAAGATTAATATTAAAGTTAAATATAAAGTAAATTTAATGTTAAAGGAAAGTTTTCTAAGATGTGAGGACTGAATTTTTCTGCTGGAAAAAATATTTAAAATTTAAATTTCAGACATAAATTTTAAGTAAGTAATCGACACTTTTAAGTTTTTATGTTAAAAATTTGGGATATAGATCTCGAGACGACCTGACCGAACTTTACATATAATATTTGAAATATATAAAAAAATTGACATAAAATATACAAGTATAAACATTAGGAAAATTTGAGAAAAATAATAGAGGCAATACCTGGAAAAACAATGTAATAAAATAATTTGCAATAGTGACCATATTTTCTTGCTTGGAAGTCCATTGGTCAACAAGTTTGTGCTTTTTTAGTTAAAGTCCTTAAGCACCTATTTCACATTTTATATGAAGTTAAACTGTCAAAATGTAAATTTATACACAATTATAATACATGAAATTACACATAAACATAGGAAAACTTAAAAAAAATATGTTTTCTATAAAATTGGAAAATGTGGAAAATTTGAAAATGTTAAAAAAAATGTTGGCATAAAAAATTGATAAAAAATAAATAGTTGTAAATATGAAATATAATAACATTGAAATAAGTATGAAAATAAAGAAAAATAATATGTTGAAGTCTATTTACATTGAAAATTACTTACAAGGTAAGTAGAATTTATCCTAAACCGTTGAAGGTTTTAGCATATCCTAAACCATTAAAGGTTTTAGCAAATCCTAAACCACAGTGAGGTTTTAGCAAAAATTAAAAAAAAAAGAAAAATGAGCTTTGGTTTAATTCTTTTGTGAGAAGATGCAGATGCAGTTTACCTATAAGTAAAGGTATTTATTATTTTGCACACTGAGATGTGTTTTTCTCAGTGGCATTAATAAATCCAAATCACAATATAAACCACATCTACATCTCACTGATAGCTCATAAAAATTTCCTGAGTAAAAAAAAAAATTTAAGAACATTTTTCCTCACTAAGGCCAGAATGCTCTTTGTTTTCCATGCAATTTTTTATGCAAATAGCAAAAATCTTTAATTTTTAAGGTTTTTACTACTGCAAATGGGACAAAAGGGGGAAAAATGGTGAAATATAAAATAAAGAAAAATAAAATAAAATAATGGATCCTGATTCAAAACAAATAGGCCAATGACCCTGCATTTAAAGCACATGGGCAACTTATTGACAGTTTTGTTGTTGTTGTTACGGGATCCTTTTATTTTCATTGAGTGCCCGAGTATATCTTATCAACAGTTGCCACATTTGCTGAGATGGTAAGTCATTGAATCCTTTTTGTTTGCAAGGGGGTGTGTTCTGGTTGAATTTCACAAACTAAAAAAAAATGTTTTAAAGACTTAATGGGCTGGAACCATGGTCATCTTTAAAAACTTAATAGGTGGTGTTAGACATTAGTGGACTTACCACGGTTAAAGTGGGGTTACCACGGTCATGTCTAAACCATTGGCTTAATTGTTTGAAAATATTTTTAACATGTTTTTTAGAAATCGACAGGGGTGAAATACCTGTTCAAATATATTTTTTAATGATATGGGAATTGTTAAAAATTTGAATAAATAAACATGGTTGGGGCGGCCAACTCACTGGGTACTGTAATAGGGAAGGAACATAATATAATTTTTAAAGCAATACTGGGTAAAAATACTAAATTAAAAACTCAAACATTAAAATATAATATAATGTAAAATATAATAATTGGGTATACAAAAATCTAAAATGAGTAATAAATTGTACAAAATTCTATATATGAAAAGTAAAACTTGGAAAAACGAATTGAGGTTGTCTTTATGAAAAAATAAAAATACTTACATACACAAAAAGGTTTAAAATATGGAGTAAGATAACACATAAACTGATATAAATATCTATTTACAAAAATGTGGAAATCTGAATGTGCTCACCTGAATTTATAAAAATGAAATTAATAAAATAGAACACTAAATATTTGCAAGAATAAAATTGCACATGTACTATTGATAATATTTAATTTAAATACATGTAACCTATTTAAGCAGTTTATTTACAGTATGTCATAAACATTAAAATCAAATAAACTTATTTTTTGGTATCTCACATATGCTTCACCGGATGAATAAGAAAACAAAACTACTGTTACTTTAACTTATCACAATTTTAACGCGTATGTAAAATATCAATCACAAAATTTTCTAAAATGTTAATAATAAACTTTAAATCCTGCAAGAAATATTAAATAAAGCTAATAAAAATCTTAATAAGTATGAGTTTTGTTAAAATCTTTAAAATCCCTTTAATACCGTAACATCATTTTAAACAAACTACTTTAGAACTCCATGAACGCTGTCAAAATTTTAAAAATTTTCACTCTGTAACAGTATTTTTTTTTCTTTTCATAATTAAATAATTCAATTTTCATTCACACAAACACTTCCATTCCTTGGTACTTTCGGCAATAACACATTCATAGTAAACATAAAATAAAAAATAAAAACATTGTTTGGTGTAAAATAAAACTTTTAACGAGAATATTTTATAAAATAAATGATGGAAATGAGGAATCTGCATTTTTACTAATGTTAGTAAAAAAGGTTAAATGAAAAATAAACACATATTCTGCACAATAAAACTTTTTTTTTTCTTGTAATTAAAATATTTCATAAAATAAATAATGCAAAAAAGAAATCGGTAGGGTAACACATTGAAATGATAACATAAAGGTAAAAGGAAAATACGTAATTTTTTCACCAATGAGATGTAATCTTCAACAAAAAATAACGTCAATGTCAAAGAAAAAATAAATAAAAAGCATACCTGTAAATTAGATTATCCAATTATTTTTTTCTCTTAAGAAAGAAAAATTTAATATTTACAAACTACTAAATTACTATTTTTTTTCCATTTCAAATAACTTTTAAGGATAAATAACTAAATAAAACATTCTAGTCCATCATAGATCATGATTTGTCCGCTAAAAAAGTAAAAATAAATAAATTTCCACATCCTAACTCTTGAGTGAATCATCTGTACGGTGATAGAAAACGGAGATCTCGACCTTTGCTCTCCTGAAAACCATATGGTCGTAAATCTGACCCACTTCCGCGAAATAAAGTTCGGTCCATTCTGCGACTCTGCTTGGAGAAGAGAAAAAATGCATCACTTGAGATTGTCCGTTTTTGCTTTGATTGTTAAAGAATCACATCTTAATATTTGCGGTTTCTCATTCAGTTCAGTTGAGTCGGAGGAAAGTTCTAAATGAGTTGCATTAAATGTTAGTACGCATAACTGATAAATTGTTCACAACAGACTTAATGTTTTTTTTTCTTTTTCTCTTTTTTTCTTTTCACGATTGTTCAAAAATTATTCGGAACGTGGATAGTTTCTGTTTTAACGACATTGTTCATGGGGGATATTTCCTTTCTCTGGCTTAATCTTTTTTTTTTTTTTTTTTTTTTTTTTTGTCGATGGTAAATGGCGTTTCCGAGGGAAAGGAATTCTCTAGCACTTCTGAATTTTCGCGGCTTGGTGGTAAGGCAGAGGGATTGGTTCTTCACGCGCTTTTTATCCTGCGCGACTTTTAATATATGTAACGACTTCGGGTGTTGTCATGTCGTGGAATAATAAACTGGGACTCGGGAGCCTCTTGTTGGTTCGAAACCCTTTTATTTGGCCGCTCTTCGTACAGAGGGATCCGCGAGTCCGGTCGGAGGTCGCCCCGGCCGTTTACGTTGATTATTTAGCATTTACATGGCCGTAGGTTCTCCAGTCATCTCAAATCTGCAAAGTCTCTCCTTTTTCGCGCGTGTTCTTGCTAATATGTTAGGGATTGTCATATTTTCCAGTAGAGGGCACAGTTGTGAATTTGGGAGGAACATTTAATTTAATTGGTTCTTCAGCTCCTGATTGACATGTGGTCAAAGCCCGCACAATTCCCGGACACATGACGCACGAGGCCCCAACCACAAATTGCTGCAAAAATCCCTTAGATCATCAATTTTAATCTTAAAGAACGTCCAAAATTGATCTCTGAAAGTAATAAATGTTAGGTTGGGAAAGAAAGTTACCAGGGGCAAAATAGCATTCAGCTTCAGACTTAACATTAAAAAATATTAATTGGAACTTTAAACTTTTGAATTCAATTTTAAATTTTAGTTTTTAAAAAAGGGTTAGTTTTTATCCTTTCATATATAAGTATGGAATTTGGTAAAAATGTCTCATATCCAGAAAATTCGAAAGGAAAACTAAATCAAATGTATCTCTATGCTTTCTGTCATTTAAATAGATTAGCTTTTGCTTAAAAATCTGTTCAGTGTGAAATTGTACTCTCACCGATAATTGCAAACGGCAACCGATTTCCCTAGGAATTGCTAAGGAGACATGAGCCTTGGACGCCAGAACGAAAGGCGAAGGGGCGCCAATTAAAATTTTGTTTGTTGTAATATATACTATAAACAAGTTGGAAATTCCACGTAAAGCGTAGCAAATGAGGTTCGTTCGTTGATAACGAAGTTTTAAAATATTCAGATCTTGCTGATATAGTAGAGCGTACTTCGGATACAGTATAGTGGTCGAAATCTTTGTGTTCCTGTAAATATGCAGGGAGTAATTCTTATTATACTTCATTAACGTATATCTTATTCATAAAATGTGAAGTAGTTTAATATAATTAAAACACCCCCCAAACAATGTTTCCCCGTATAACATTATTTAGTGGAATACATTTGTGTGGCCCTGTAATTAAATAGTAAATATTCTTTGCATCACAGATTATACAAAATGTATTTTTAGTACATATTTCATAGATTCATGTCGATTCTATTATAATCAAATGAGTATAACACCATTAAAATGCATTTGAAACTTTTTTCCCCATTGACCGTAATGTAACGGAATACTTTTGATTGTCCTTGTAATTGATCAATGCATCCGATTTTTATAACATTTGAAATGACTCGACAAAATTATGTAATAAATATACGTTTTAAATTTCAAACGATTAAAATGCATTTGAAACTTTTTTCCCCATTGACCGTAATGTAACGGAATCCTTTTGATTGTCCCTGTAATTGATCTATCCATACGATTTTCATAAAATTTGAAATGACTCGATAAAATTATGCAATAAATATACGTTTTAAATTTCAAACGATTAAAATTCATTTGAAACTTTTTCCCCATTGACCGTAATGTAACGGAATCCTTTTGATTGTCCCTGTAATTGATCTATCCATCCGATTTTCATAAAATTTGAAATGGCACGACAAAATTACGTAATAATTATGTATTTTAAATTTCAAACGATTCGGTTGGGTAGTTTTTGCGTTGTTATATGCGGACGGACAGACAGACAGACAGACAGACAGACAGACAGACAGACGGACGGACTGAGCGACAACAATAGGTGCTACGTATTTACATAATTACGAACGCACCTAAAAAAGAATTTGAAACTAAGTGCACGATGTCGACCCGAATCTACATAAATTTAGCTTTTGTAACTATTAACAATTACTAAAGATATAAGTTAAGCTTAGAATTTTTACAGAATTTCATGCTATCAATGTAATGAAGGAGCGAATAAAATAAGTAAACTGATTATGTATATCAATTTGATAAAATCTAAAATAATGATTAAAATCAGTGTATCTTATATATTACGATGTTGAAACAAAAGTTAGAAAGAAACTATTATAATGTCAAAGTAATCTTCCATGATGAGGAAATATAAAAGTGCAGCTTAAGTCTGCTTGTTTCTTAATTTAATTAATTTTGTAAAGATGGTTTTCTTTTATTAATAACTTGTAAATAAATATGATTAATCGAGACATTATCTCAGTCTGTTTTATTTAGTGATAAGTTGATGTGTGTCACCTTTTCTAGGAGTAATTTTCTTGTAGCATTTTTGTTACATTTTTCTTTTTGGGTTACAATTGATTTACAAGGAAAATTTCTTATAGTCCTATTAAAATATTTCTAAAAGTTTTTTTTGGGGGGGGGAGGGGGGGGGCAAACTTATTTTAAATTGAAATTTTGCAAAAAATTATAAGTGATAGGGTCCTTGTAAATAATCACAATGCAAACTTATGTATTTATTTTAATTAACATTAAATAATTTACCTATTTAGAGCGACGGTTATATTTAATTATTTTTTATCTCGCGATGTCTTATCACTAGAATTTCTTTTGATGTATGATCACAATGGTTTGTCATTTTAAGTAAATTAAATTGTACCAAAGTTACTTTTGGTGCGGTTAGGAAATGTTTGGATAGAGTAGGTAAAATTTTAACCAGTTATAAAGAGTGTATTTATATCTATACAGCAAACTGCAAAATTAAATGTATTTCGCTTATTTAAAAAAAAAATAAAAATAAAAATAAATAAATAAATAAATAAACTTTTGTGTTGTTATATATTACAGTGTCAGTATCAACCATTCAAAATGCATTAGGTCAATGTTTTGAGAATCTAAAGAAATTTTGTTCTATGATTTTCTTGAAGGAGGGGGGGGGGGTGTAAAATCCGAGAACACTGTTTCCCACAGGCACAAAATATCATTTTATAACTAGCGCATGAAGCAAAAATATGAAATAATATAAAATACAACTCATGATTACCTTATTATTTTATAAGAAGCCCAAAAATAACTTTTATTAAGTTGGTAATACTTTATTATTGATTTTATTTTTAAAAAACCTACTAACTAAAATTTTTATCATTGTTAAATATTGTAAGAAATTGTTTTTTCAATGTAACTCTTAGATCCAAACTGCATTTTTTCACACATTTTTTTTTTTTTCATTCGAACAGGTTCTCTTATTTTCAATTTTATAACTGAATAGTATTTTCACTTTTCGATAAACTCAGAAATACTTTTAGAAGAGTTGTCAATTTGGCATTTCGAACTGAATTTCCGGGCGGTGATAGTGAGAGTGAGGCAAAAAAATTACCTCCTTGAGACAGTAACATGCCTTAAGATTTAATTCGTTTATGGAAAATAGAAATAAAAACATTTGATCATAAATCTCTTCAATAATCACGATTGCAATTGTCATGCTTTTAACTTTAAAATTTAGTCAGAATATATGTTAGGAAGTTTTTTGTTGTTATGGAAGGGGAAAAAAATATCTTTTCAAGAATCGGCTTAAATGTCTGTTTAAATTCTTTATTTTCTGCGTTTGGCAACATATATTTTCTTTATATACAGGATGTTTCTAAATTCATGGTACAAACTTTAAGGGCTGATAGTACACATAAAGACAAACAATATTAAATGGGAAACTAAGGGTCCCAAACGTCTTCCGAAGGAGATAGGCGCCATTAAAATTTAGGGTCCTAAAATTCAAATGATTATAAAAAACAGAAAAATTGGTCGATTCGTTTGCGGTTTTCACTAAAACTATTCTTTATGTCAGTATTGTCTTGAAAATAAATTATAAAAATAAATTTCAAAAAATGCTGATAGAGGGCGCTTTAGACTTTGGAGTAACGAACAACTATTTTCTACCGTTATTTTTTGCATCTCATTAATTTTTTTTTAGAAGCTTAGATATAAACTTAAATTTTGAGCTCAAAATCTAAGTCATTGGGAGTGGTTAAGCAGCCCTAACTGAACTGTGGGGGGGAGGTTCAAATTCCAAATGATTATAAAACACAGAAAAATTGGTCAATTGATTTGCGATTTTCACTAAAATTATTCTTTATGTCAGTATTATCTTGAAAATAAATTATAAAGATAAAATTCAAAAAATGCCGATAGAGGGCGCTTTAGAATTTGGAGTAACATACAACTATTTTTTACCGTTATTTTTTGTATCTCATAAATTTTTTTTAGTAGCTTAGACATAAACTTAAATTTTGAGATGAAAATCTGAATCGTTGGGAGTGGTTAAGTAGCGCGAACTGAACTGTGTTCAATGGGGGTGGGGTGTGGGGAGGTTCAAATTTCAAATGATTATAAAAAAAAAGGGAAAAATTGGTCGATTCGTTTGCCGTTTTCACTAAAACTATTCTTTATGTCAATATTTCCTTGAAAATAAATTTTAAAGATTAATTTCAAAAAATACTGTTAGAGGGCGCCTTAAACTTTAGAGTAACCAACAACTATTTTTAACTGTTATTTTTTGTATCTAATTAAATGCTTGTAAAAGTTCAAACTTAAATTTTGAGCTCAAAATCTGCATCGTTGTGAGTAATTAAGTAGCGGAAAATTGAAATGTGTTCGAGGGGTGGGGAGGGTAACATTTTAACTCCTGAACACAGTTCAGTTTGCGCTTCTTAACACCTCTCATCGATTTAGAATTTGAGCTCAAAATTTAAATCTAAGCATTTGCAAGCATTTGATTAGATACAAAAAATGACGGTTAAAAATAGTTGTTGGTTACTCTAAAGTTTAAGGCGCCCTCTAACGGTATTTTTTGAAATTAATCTTTAAAATTTATTTTCAAGGAAATATTGACATAAACAATAGTTTTATCGAAAACGTCAAACGAATCGACCAATTTTCCTGTTTTTTATAATCATTTGAAATTTGTTCCTTCCCACCCCCATTGAACACAGTTCAGTTTGCACTACTTAACCACTCCCAACGATTCAGATTTTCATCTCAAAATTTAAGTTTATGTCTAAGCTTCTAAAAAAAATTTATGAGATGCAAAAAATAACGGTAAAAAATAGTTGTACGTTACACCAAAGTCTAAAGCGCCCTCTATCGGCATTTTTTGAATTTTATCTTTATAATTTATTTTCACGATAATACTGACATAAAGAATAATTTTAGTGAAAATCGCAAATCAATCGACCAAATTTTCCGTTTTTTATAATCATTTGAAATTTGAACCTCCCCCCACAGTTCAATTTGCGCTACTTAACCACTCCCAACAATTTAGACTTTGAGCTCAAAATTTAAGTATATTTCGAAGCTTCTAAAAAAATTTAATGAGATGCAAAAAATAACAGTAAAAAATACTTGTTCGTTACTTCAAAGTCTAAAGCGCCCTCTATCGGCATTTTTTGAAATTTATCTTTATAATTTATTTTCAAGACAATACTGACATAAAGAATTGTTTTAGTGAAAACCGCAAACGAATCGACCAATTTTTCTGCTTTTTATAATCATTTGAATTTTTGGACCCTAAACTTTAATGGCGTCTATCTCCTTCGGAAGACTTTTGGGACCCTAAGTTTCCTATTTAACATTGTTTGTCTTGATGTGTATTATCATCCCTTAAAGTTTGTACCATGAATTTAGAAACACACTGTATTTACAAATTCATTTGCATTAGTATATATAATACAATGAAGATTTGAAACTAGAAATGTCCTGAAATATTTCACCATGATTTTCATTCTGCTGCTATTGAGTATTTTCAGGGTATTTTGTGAACACATAGTAATTTAAAGTATACTGTAAAATTATCCAATTAATACTTATGTTTTTTCACTGATTTTTTGTACGAGCAGGATCTGATCCTAAACTATGAAAATATAAACGGGCCGGGCTCGGATGAAACTCTTAATACCCACGCCGGGCCGTGCTGAGCCCGTGCATGGAAATTCCTGTAAATGTAGACTTCTAGCATGTTCCACTGGAAGGACATGCTAAAGAGACGGTCACCATATGTACGAAATTTATTCTGCGAGCCATTTTTTGACCGACAATCATTTTCAGGGAATTTCTTTATCTCTCTTGATCGTTTTCCTCCCTGTTTTAAAACATTGTGAACTCTTTGACAAAAAATGCAAATTTCTGTATGTTTTAATTCTGAATTTCTTAATTAAAATTAAACCTTTTAAAGTTCCAAAAAAAACGCTAAATAATTATTTAATAGAATTAATTTATATTTGTTAGTTTTATGACGCCTACCAAAAGAAAAAGATTTTTTATTACTTTTTTGGGGCTAAGGGGGGGGGCGCCAAATTGAAAATTTGCCAAGGGGCGCTGTTTTTGCTTCACTGGTGCCCCCCCCCCCCCCAAAAGTTTTGGTCACGCTACGCCTATGACTTCAAAGAATCTTCCTCACATTATAGTCTAATTGAGCTTCATTTAACATTTTTTTCTTCTTGTCTATTTTTTTTTGTGTGTTCTTGATATCAAAATCATTTTATAACCATTTCAAATGTCATTAATTTTTAGAATTTCATTTGCTTTTACTTGGACATGCATTTTAGCTTTGAAGTTTTTACTAAGATTATTTGCAGATGTGGCAGCATGATATTCATCGAAAACGCAATTAAACACAGTTTGTGTCAAAGTCATACTGCGTCTGGTTTTCTATTTCCTAAATCTTTCGAAGACCTTTTCTTAAAATTTCAAATCTAATCAGTACCTGATATGCTATCTAAAAATGGGCAATCATTTGATTAAATTATGTACAATAAATTTCAAATCGTTCCATTATTGAGAAAAACACACTGTGCATTACGTAAACATTTTAAAGTATTTTTTGAACTTATGCTATTCTAATTCCAGTGAAATAAAGAATTTTATCTAGAAAAGTTTAATATAACAACTTAAAAATGCTACAAACATCAAGCCTAACAGTATACCCATTTTACCCAATTTACAAATTTTAAAATAAAACAATAAAAACAAAAAACAATTTCTTATTTGTAATTTGGAAAGGCAGGTAAATTGCTTAATTCACAAAACGATCTCAAATAAATTAGTTTGTGCGAAATATTATAAGCTGTAAAAAGAAGTTTAATCAGGCCACATGTGACATAAAATTGTCCTCAATTAGTTTTACTGTTGCCACCTCAAATATAACAAACGATAAAAACAAAAATGATGTAGGAGATAAAAGCTAAAACCTCAAGCAACCATAAATAATTTTTTAAATTACAAATATGTTAAGAAAATTAAACAATTTTTTTTACTCCTCATTTTACCCCACCTGACCCTACTTCAAATATAATTGTATATTATAAATATTTTAAGAACTAAAGAAAGAAGAAAAAAGAAATCTTTTATACAATGATTAGAAGGGTACTGAGTAAGAAAAATATATTAATATCACTAGGAGATGTATAAATAAACGAATGCATTCTATGGTCATAAGTTTAACTTTAGCCAGAGGAATTATGAATTTGACTGACTATCTTAACTCAGTATGTTATTCTTCCTATGTAAATAACAGTCTATCCTACTTCATTAGGAATTTTATCCTCTGTAAATTTCTAAAAACTAGTTTTTATGTCTATGTCTATTATATCTCTCTTGAATAAATTTATATACTGGCTCTTTAAGTTAATGAAATTGTGTTTGCATACTAAAATTTGCATTAGATAATCACTTAAATAAAGAATTATATAATTATACAATACTTTTCCTAAGTAAAATACCACACTATTAAATGATACATAAAGAAATTTATGATATGCGATTATGTAACAGTATGTGACAAAGAGCATATGTTATGTCATGCAGACCGATCACCAGTATATGAGAGCCCAGGATAATGATTCAACTGAATTATAGGTCACCTTCAGTTTACCTTTAATGACCTTTGTCGAAGACAAGATGAGATATGATATTTGCAAACCCTAATACTAATTGTCACCACTACTTCTGAATAATAACCTATTTTTAATAAAAGAATCTCTGTGATTAAATATTATGTAAAAATAGTGGTAACAATCGGCCTACTGACATACAGGCTCACCACTCCTATTACTCTTTTGATGTTGTGTTTTACTCTATTTAAAAAGTAGTAGTTTTACTCTTCAAAGCGTCACTTAACTGAAGCTAATCCAAGTAAATATTAAATATTTCTTACGAAATCTTCTTGTATTTAATAAAATCTTGCTTTGTTTAATGACACAGAAATCCAGTTATTTTACTATATCATGATTTTGCTAACTTTCTTAAGAAATCTGAATAATATCTCAGTCACCCAGAATTCATGCGATCTAGGATCATTCATGTGATCTGTATTGACAAAATACTTAATACAGTACTTTAATAAGTATAAACAGCTTATGTATGGCTTTATTAGAATGCATCCTACTCTAAATCTTTATAATTTCTTAAAATTAATTTTCATGAGCTTGTACTCTGAGTACCTAAGTTTTTGGAATTGTGTTTGTATAGTAAAAGATTCAGTCGATAAAATCCCCTTTAAAAAAGGCATCATGTGTGATTTCAGAATTTACTGTAGAGATAAAATGCTAGCACAAAATTCATGATTTTCTCCTTTAAATGAAAACTTATACAATAAATGATTTAAATTGAGCAAAACTTATTTAATAGTAGGAAATTTAGAGATGCATTGGTGTTTATACTATGTTTACAAAAGATATTGACATTGTAAAAATATAAATATCTGAAGAAACTTATAATTCTACTATCTCCTACACACACAAACAACAAAACTAAATCAAATAAAAATTAGTTTGATAAACTCTCAAATTATGTAATACTGTACTTTCATCCAGTTTTTTTATAGTATGAGTTTCCTTAATCTAAGGTGCAGATTTACAAAAAGTAAATAGAAGAAATGTGATATATCTTTCAACTAAAAAAATCAATTCTATGTTTTTTAAAGCAGCAAATGATAAAATGTAATAACTATTAATTGTTGAATAAATACTTTTATTTATTTTATCAATTCAATCAAACACCAGTTCAAAAAAAAATTACAATACATGATTTAATATGAGCAATACTATTAAATAATACTATGAGACGAAGAGGATAGTAGTGTTAAGTCTGTTTCTTTACAATTAAATCAATCATTTTGAAAAGGGGTAACTCCTATGCAATAGCAGAATTACTAGACAAAAATTGTTACCAAATTAAAGGTTAAATACAGCACTCTTTTTGTGCTACCTAAGTGCATATCCTGTTACCCCAGCATACTATAATTTATGACAGAAAATTCCATAATCTAATACAATTGAGACACAATAAACATAATATTTTACATTATATTGCCCATGAAACCCCGCCAACTCATATGCAATAGCACAGAAATTGACACCTTTTCAAAATGTCGAATTCTATTTTTCTCATTTATTTTAAACAAAAATTGTAAAATAACTTTTTCCCTCCTTAAAAAAAGCTTCTGAGCTACTTGTTTTATATTGTTTGAATTTCGCTATTTTACTAATTTATAAATTGTATTGATTCAAATTGAGTTTTTTTTTATTGCAAATTATCTTCAAATAGCATATAGCAATTTACATACTCAAAAAATAACGTTCTGTAAAACATGCATCATACACCCCGTATTTGATTGCAATTAATGAGAAAATTGGTAATTGCCCTTCATCAAAACATCAAATTTCATATTTTAGACTTTCATTCCAATCTGTTACCCTGCATGTATAACAGAGTGGACAGTATTGCAATAAAATAGTTATTTTAACTGAAATATAATTTTGTAAGCATTATTTCTACACAGTATAGCATCTAAATTATTTAAAGTTGTAAAATTAAGTATGAGTTATGCAAAATTTGTTTTCACTTTTTAAAAAATATACTAATTAATCTGTGTTAGTCCCTGTCCACTATGTTATATAATTTTTTACTTAAAATCATTTAGTAAACAGGAATTTATGAAGTATTTCTTCAAATTAAATTAGTTATTTTATTTATTACTTGTTGTTTCTGATTATAAGAGTTTTTTTTTTAAATTTTTGTTGAGATTTAGTTGTATAATTGATTGTGCTGCTTGTGTAACAAAGTGGAGAATATTGGAATAGAACAGCTATTATTCCTGTCGGATTTTTTCATATTACATTAATTTTTTTAATATAATACTTTCACTCATTTTTTAAATATAAGATGCATTTTCTAAGATGCATAAGAATGCATTTAAAACTGAAATATTTAAAATTTGTGGCTTTTGCTTACTTCTTAAAAGAAAATAAATAAATAATACTGTAAACCATGACACTCAATTTTACATCAAAACAATGTTTTAATTTACCATGAGAAAGATGAGAAAATTATTAACTAGTAAGTTTAAAAATACAATTAGCAAGAATTATGCTTGTCTAACATAAAGTACCAAGAATTCTTTATGATCATGGGAACATTTATGTAGTTTTATTCAAAAAATAATTTCAATATTTTTATCAAAAGCAAGCTTTGCATATGAAAATCAAAGATGTATACGACAGACACATAATTTGGACTATTATAATATTTAAATGAAATGATAGCGATCGAATAGTATTTGCTGATTATACCCTGCACTTAGATATAATATAAAAATTACCAACTCATATAGAAAAAAAATTAAGAGGTCAGTCCAGAACTATTGATGACAATCACATGATTAGTCCATTATTATAGAGATGTTAGGAGGAAATGTTGCCATGCCATAAAGAATTTTTGTATTTGACAAAACAAACCAGAAGCACACAGAGTTGACCCACAAAAAAAACAAGACTTTAGAAGTATAATTCAATTGCAAAAAAAAAAAAAAAAAAAAATGCATGTCTGATTAGCTTAGAAAACTATTATTTATGAATTGAGGAAACATGCCAAATCAATATTCAATTAATTATTTACATAATTTTAGAAAAACACCCAGGTCATGCTGGATGTAAAAAATACATGAAAAATGAGGCATGCTTTATCGAAATCTTTTGAAAGTTTTTTAAGAAAAACAAATAAGCAACATTTCCCCCCTAAAAAAAATAATCTTGGCATATTTGTCATCTATTTTTAAAAGTTTTACTGCAATAAAGCTTATCCAGGGTAACATATTGAGGTACAATTTATCCTTTTCTGGTCTAAGTTTTAATTTTAGGAGAAAGATTCGTTACTGTAATGTAACAAAAATTAAAAAAAACAAAACGTTTTAATGAAAACTAATGAACTGGTCAGGAGTTATTTGCTTTTTATCAAATTGACAGCTGTGACAATTGTGGAAAAATTTTACAATTTTTATTATTTTATTACTAAATGCTAAAACATAAGAGATACGATAACAGTAAATGCAATGAGACATACAGGGTTCATACACAATTTTAACAACAACAGAAAAAAAATACAAGAGATTTTTAAGTGGTATCTATATAATATGAGACAAAAGTTTTTTAAAGAATGGTTATCAGATAGTCCTTTGGAAAATTATAGAACAAACAAAACATTTTCTCCTGTATCAGTCATGAGATGTCTTTCTAGTTCACAATGTCTAGAAAATCCTCGCAGAACCAGAAACACAAGGATTTTACTTTGTATGAGTCAAGAGATGCTTTCTTAGATCACCACTTTGAGAAAATCCTTTGGAACATATTTCACAAATAAAAGGTTTTTCCCCTGTATGAGTCAGGCGATGCCTTCTTAAATCATTATTCCGAGAAAATCCTTTGGAACATATTTCACAAACAAAAGATTTTTCACCTGTATGAGTCAAGCGATGCCTTCTTAGATTACTATTATCTGAAAATCCCTTGGAACATACTTCACAAATAAAAGGTTTTTCACCTGTATGTGTCAAGAGATGGGTTCTTAGATTACTATTATTAGAAAATCCTTTGCAACATGCTTCACAAACGAAAGGTTTTTCACCTGTATGAGTCAAGCGGTGCTTTCTTAGACTACTATTGTCAAAAAATCCTTTGGAACATATTTCACAAACGAAAGATTTTTCACCTGTATGAGTCAAGCGGTGCTTTCTTAGACTACTATTGTCAAAAAATCCTTTGGAACATATTTCACAAACAAAAGGTTTTTCACCTGTATGAGTCAGGCGATGCCTTCTTAAATCATTATTCCGAGAAAATCCTTTGGAACATATTTCACAAACAAAAGATTTTTCACCTGTATGAGTCAAGCGATGCCTTCTTAGATTACTATTATCAGAAAATCCCTTGGAACATACTTCACAAATAAAAGGTTTTTCACCTGTATGAGTCAAGCAGTGTTTTCTTAGGCTACTGTTGTCAGAAAATCCTTTGGAACATATTTCACAAACAAAAGGTTTTTCACCTGTATGTATCAAGAGATGGGTATTTAGGTCACCATTCTGAGAAAATCCCTTGGAACATATTTCACAAATAAAAGGTTTTTCTCCTGTATGCGTCAAGAGATGGCATCTTAGAGAACTATTCTGAGAAAATACTTTAGAGCATATTTCACAAACAAAAGGTTTTTCACCTGTATGCGTCAAAAAATGCGTTCTTAGATGACTACTCTGAGAAAATCCTTTGGAACATACTTCACAAATAAAAGGTTTTTCTCCAGTATGCGTCAAGAGATGCCCTATTAGAGTACTACTCTGAGAAAATCCTTTGGAACATATTTCACAAACAAAAGGTTTTTCACCTGTATGGGTCAAGAGATGCTTTGTTAGATAACTATTGTAAGTAAATCTTTTTGAACATGTTTCACAAATGAAAGATTTCTCCCCTCTATAAATGGAGGAATGTTTTCCTTTATCCTCTTTTTGAACAAAGTGCTGTTCACTTAAAGAAGAATTTTCTTCTGCAATCAAAGACATTTTCTTAAATAAATAAACTTGATTTCGGATGGTAACAGGAACTTTTTCAAGGAGTCAGGAAGAAGAGATTGTTGCCAGTTTCATTAAAGGAAATGCTTTGCTGAGTTTCAGAAAAACAGTTTTATCTACCACTGAATCTGAAAACTGAAAGAAAAATAATAAAGAAGAATAAAAAAAAGTACAAAAAAAATAGAATTTCCAATTCATAATGATAAAATAAGACATTTTTAAATAAACTGCACCAAAACTTATCTCTGAAATAAAAAGCCGGTTTTCCAATTTTCATTTCCTTAAACAGTACAAAATTAATGCATTAAATTATCACAATATGTTCTTAGGTATGATTTAACTCGAGAATGTTTTCATAGATGCAGATACATGTACGTAGATGTGCATGCAATACAGTAGACACTGCCATAACTTACATCAAAACCCTCCCCTATCCGGACTGATAAAAACAAAAAATTAATTTCTTTGACTGTTGGTAATTTTATTTTTTCACTTCCTAAAATTTTGCCTACTTGTTTAGCATGTTCTCGAAAGATATCCAAAGCAAGATTTTTACCTCTTTTATGTCAATACATTCAGAGCCAACTGAATTTCACCTCTACTTTTCATACTCATTCATGTTGTCAAGCATTTGAGTTAGATTTTTTTCACAATTTTTTTTTTTTTTTTTTACTTTTTAAAGTTGACACTGAATTTTATACATTTTGAATTCTTTTTTACAAGTTGCCTTCCGAACGTCAAAATATTTTTTGACAGAAAAAGAAATAAAAATTTATTTTTTTTAAATAATAAATATAGTGCAACATTTTGAACAAAAACATTTGAAAGAGTTTTTGTAAAAACACTTAACAATATTCGTCGATAAGTGATTCTGCATACATATTTTTTCATAATTAATTTTCTTTTATAATTTGTAAACAAACAACAACACATTTGTTTGTGTTGTTGTTTGTTCAAATTTGTAACTCATAGATTTGCTATCAGTATTTTTTGAAAAGTAACAATAGGAAAATTTGTTATGTTCTACAGTCAAAGTTCTATAATCTGCACAAGTTGGGGGCCAAAGGTTGTGCGGATTATGGAATATTGTGGATTATAGAGTATTATGGATTGTACTTCATTTTATTATTCCTAGACAGCCTTTTAGTCCTATTATCAGTATAATTTGAAAAGATAAATAGAATAATAAATTCATTATTAGATTTCATATCTCAAAAATTGGCTTTTTAAAGTTATTTTATTTAAAAAATAATATATATGTTAAATAAAAATAACTATATATGTTCCATAATACAGTTTATTTTTTATTATCATATATATTATAAAGCAGAAGTTCTGAAACTTCCAAACGGGTGTTATCAAAAACTACCCGATGAATCTTTTTGCAGATTATATCATTCGATAGGAAATATTTTTGCGGAGGTTTATGATACAAATATATAGGGATAACTCTGATTTTTCGTACTAAATTTCGTATTTTTCGTTTATTTTTGACGGAAGGGTTGCAACAACTAATTTTTTGGCGATAATTATATTTCAAAAAAGAAATGAAATGCTTTCTCTAATGGAAAATAATATAAACATTTCGAAAAAAACCTGTGAATTCATTGATTTAAAATAAATAATGATAAAAAGAAAAAAACCGTTTAATGCAAAATAATATTATGGAAGGAAAAAATTTATCTTTAACGAAAAAAAAAAAAGAATTTTTATAATATTTAAAAGGTAACTCAATATGAAAGAAAGTTTTGAATGACACAATATTTGGCTATTTATTTCTTTCGAGCCAGATTAAAAGAAAATATCTCAAAAATTTCATTAGGTAAAACATAAGTATTTTTTTCTTTCTTTTTCTAAAACTATTTTTAAATCTAATTTTCCCGTTATGTGTTTTACAGAAGAAACTCGCAGAATTAAATTTTTTTTTTAAAGGCTCTAATTGTTATTTGTATGTTGTTTCTTCAATTGGGTGTTTCAATCTACTTTTCTCGCCAACCAATGCTATTCTAAACCAAAAAAAAAAAAAAAAAGCACAAGATGGAGCGATGTTCTCAAGAACTATTCTCTTTTCGTTTAATGAGGGAGAGCATTTTTAGGAAAAAAAATTACATTTAACTTAAATACATATATAGCAGTTAATACCACAAAAATGAATATTTAAATTTTAGAGTAAATGTCTTTCCACATACATAGATATTGTAAAATAATTTAACTGCAACTTTTAAAAAAATTTTTGGCACAGATATCTCATACGCACTACATTGGTGCGATTTGTCTCTTACGCCAATACCATATATACATCTGGGTAATTAACTGAAGCCAAAGTGTCATTATTTTGCTTGATATGGCAAAATGGATGTTATTGTCTATTTATTAATAAATTGTCTATTTACAATTTTTTTCTTTTTTTTCCAATTACATAAACTATTTTAATCTAGACACATTTGTCACATATGCGCCACATTTGCGCGACTGCAATAAAATGGCGATTTTATGCCTCACTTGGTAACCTGGCTATTGTTTATTTATTAATAAGTTTTTATTTTATTTTATTTTTTAAAGGATATAAATAGTTTTATTTTATAATTATTAACTAAACTTTTTAAAATTTATTGTTATTTTCTATTTAAAATAACAGAAAATAATTGTAAACTATATATATAACTGGTATTTGAAAACAAAATTTTCTCCGATTCGGCTTTAGAAGAAAAGAAAAAACAACGCGCCAATGTGGTGCGTATATGTCATGTATACATTTTTTTCACTATACTACAGTATTTAAACATTCTGTATAAATAACGATTATAGTTTTTTCCAAACATGTTTGGCACAGATATTATATACACACTGAGGTATGTGACTGTCGCCAAAACGGTGTTATTTTGCCTTATATGGTAACCCAGCAATAGTTGTTTCTGTATTAATAAATTGTTTATTTACTTTCAATTTCTTTTTAGAAATTCTATAAATTGTTTTGTGCTATAGTAACTTTTTATTTAATATTTTCGTTTTAAAATAATGAAAATAATTTTAAAAAATGCACATTTCTCCGCTATTCTAAAACGAGGATTTTGCCGCATTGGTATTGGAAGGAAATCTGGCAAATTCGGGTCTGTGCCGGAGTTTTTTGTGAAATATGACATTTTCAAATGTAAATTGAGTGCTACTTGATTAACACGTCGGCCAGTTTCGCCAAACTATTCAAATTTACATAAATTCATTTTAAATAACGAAAGAACAATAAACATAAATAATAAATACAAATTAAAAGTCGAATTAAAAAGCACTTATGACGTAAAAAAATACGTGTATCACGTGTAATATCAATTGCTATCATACTTACGATCATCGATTATTGACATTTATTCCTATAATTTGCTATTAATTTTTTTCTCAACAGAATAATCAAGTAGTACCGTACATTGTACAAACTCCAGTTAATATTACAAAAATAGAGCTAAATAACTAAATTTAGGTGCAAATGCATACACGGCACACACCCATGTTGTAAGAAAGAGATACAAATGTCATATATGCACCACGTTGGGGTGATACATTTCAGGCGCCACTTTAACCGAAACTTCGTTTTCAAATGACAGATACATTTATATTTCTATTTTACTTTTCTATGCAAATGAAAGTAAATAAATAGTTCATTAATAAATTAAAAACAGAGCTGGATTACCATAAGAGGCATAAAATGTTCATTTTGTTTCAATCACGCCAACGTGATGCGTATATGGCATCTGTATCAAAAAATGAATTTCACACATTCAGAAAACATTCACCTTATTTTTCTAAGGAACACTTTATTTAACTTTATATTCTGCTGCATTCCAAAAACGGAACACTGTAATAGATTTGTCAAGAGCAGATGTACGTTGCGAAATATAATATAATATTGATAGAGGATGTATTAAGGTTTCCACAGATACCCATATTCTCAAATTGAGAGGTTTAGAGTTCAAAAACTATCAAATGAAAATGAATCACTTGAAAATTGTTTAAATTCAATGAATTCTCTGACGAGCACATAAAAAGGTTAATATGTTTTAAAGTATGAAAAAGTGTTTGACAAGAGCTTCTAATTGAGAATGAGAAAGGACAAGGGGTCCCTTCTTGGCTGCAATTCACTGTCAATGCCAAATTTGAAAAAAATCATATTTGCACTTTTTCCATATAAAAGAAATCAGTCACTGTTACGATAAAATTGTGTAGTGTAAAGACATAATTAGAAAAGACACCACGTGATTAAACATGAATGTGAAGCAAAATAGGGCCAAAAAACATATTTCCCGCAGCCAGTGTTGAATTCAGACACTTTTCTCCGGGAGAGTCTTCTGTGGTTTCGGGGGAGGACACAATAGAGTTCTAAGGGGATTATACTTTTTTACCATTAAAAAAAAAAAAAAAAAAAAAAAAAAAAAAAAAAAAAAAAAAAAAAACATCTGAATTTTATTGGGTGGGGGAGCATTTGATACCTTCGGGAGGGAATGTAACCCCGGCCCACCTCCTGCATTCAACACTACCTGCAGCGTATCACATTCACGCAGTCCCCCATAAACTGTCACAGCGTAAAAAATAGCACAGAAAACTGATTTGTAGTGCAGTTGCAGTGCAGAGTCAACAATGCAGTTAACATGTAAAGCACGATTGAAAGTTTTACTAAAAAGTAACGATAGAAAGTTTTACGCAAATTTCTTTTATATGGAAAAAGCGCAAATATGATTTTTTTCAAATTTGGCATTGACAGTGAATTGCAGCCAAGAAGGGACCCCTTGTCCTTTCTCATTCTCAATTAGAAGCTCTTGTCAAACACTTTTTCATACTTTAAAACATATTAACCTTTTTTGGTGCTCGTCAGAGCATTTTTTAATACTAGTAGCAAATATAAACATGAAATAAATAAACTTGGATTTTTTAAAAATTATAACTAGAATTGCATACTTTAATCATACTTAAATACTAGGACTTTCTCTTTAATAATACATCATCACATGGTAACCTAGAATTATGACTCATCATGGGATGCAATCGAATTTATAAGGATAGGGTTTCATAGATTAACCACCAGAACAATCTAGAGTGATTACCAATCAGAGATATGATTAAATGAATTATATATGATATGACTTAATAGAATAATAACCATGACAATCTAGCATCATAACCTATCATAGGATATCATTGAATTAATTATGTATGATAAGATTTAACAGAAAAAACACCATGTCAATTTAGAATTAATACCTATCATGGAATATTATTGATTTAATTATACATGATAGAATTTAATATAATAAATACCACAGCAATCTATAATCATGTTCTACCATCTGATATAATTGAATCATCTAAGTATGACAGGATTTAACAGAATAACAATCATAACAATTTAAAAACATTACCTATCATGGGACATGATCGAATTATATATGTATGATACGATTTAATAAAATAATCACCATGGCAATCTAGAATCATTACCTATCATTTTACATTATTGTGTTAATTATGTATGATAGGATTTGATAGAATATTCACCATGATAATTTAGAATCATTACTTACATTGGAAATCATTAAATTATTTATGTCTGATGCGATTTAACAGAATAACCATCATAGCAATTTAGAATCTTAACCTATCATGGGATGTCATCGAATTATTTATGTATGATAGGATTTAATAGAATAATCACCATGGCAATCTAGAATCATTACCTATCATGTTACATTATTGAATTAATTCTGTATGATAGGATTTGATAGAATATTCACCATGGTAATTTAGAATCGTTACTTACATGGGATATCATTAAATTATTTATGTCTGATGAGATTTAACGGAATAACCATCATAGCAATTTAGAATCATTACCTGTCATGGGATATTGAATAATTTATGTATGATAGGATTTATTAGAATTATCATCATGGCAATCTAGAATCTTTACCTATCATGTTACATTACTGAATAAATAATGTATGATAGGATTTGATAGAATATTCACCATGGTAATTTAGAATCGTTACTTACATGGGATATCATTAAATTATTTATATCTGATGAGATTAAATAGAATAACTACCATGGCAATCTAGAATCACTATCTGTCATGGTACATGATTGAGTTAACTATGTATGATAAGATTTAATAGATTATGAACAATGGTAATTTAGAATCATTGCCTAACATGGGATGTCATTAAATTAATTATGTATAACAGGATTCATTACAATAATCACCATGACAACCTAGAATCATTACCTATCATGAGGCATCATTGAATTAATTACATATGATTGGATTTAAGAGGATGAAGAAAACTTTTATGGATATCTTTTTAATTTTCATAAAATTTGAAATGCTTTGACAAAATTCTGAAATGATTATACTTATTAAATTTCAAACCATTCGGTTGGGTGGTTGCTGTGCTGTTATATGCATACAGACAAACCAGATGACGACTATGGTTGCTATGTACTTATGTAATTACAAATGCACCTAAACACATACTAATTTACCCTGCCATAGAAAAAAAGACTGTGATATTGAATAATATTATCAAAACCAGTAGCAGTCTTCTGTAATCAGATTGCCATTCATTTCTCTTTTGCTGGGTATTTTTTGGATACCAAGTCCACGGTCACTATTGTCGCAACAGCTGACAATTATGTAAGATCTATAAGACATTTTTGAAAGAGTTTATGCAAAAAAGTTAAGTAAATATGTCACTGCCTCCCAGATTGCATAACGTTTAGAAGTAAAGTTTTCTTTTAGACACTATAAGCAAATTGTTTTAAATATACTATTTGAAAAATAATGTAATTTATTTGTTTTTCGTATTTTATATTTTAATCATTTGAAAGTTTTCTTTCTTTTTAAAATTCCGGTGTAAATATATTTTTCAATTTTAAAAATATTTGGATGCATTTAACTAGGCATTTTAAAATCTGAGATTAAAAACAGTTATTTAAAACTATAAATTCAATACCTATTCAGATAGTTAAAAAAAAATGGAAAACCCATAAAAATTAGACGTTTTTAATAAATAATTGGATACTGCATGGCACAATGCAATAAAGTATATATGTGCAAAAGATAATTAAATTACTAGGAATATTTTTATTTGAGCCCCCGAGTATAAAATAAAATATGCTAAGGTGGCAATGTTAGAAATAATTTGCAAACTAAATTCATTTGTAAAATGCTGAAATGATTAACTCATATCAGAATTTACAAGCAATTTAATTAGAAAATAAATTCTTGTTTTTATGTACTAACTAAAAGGAAAATTATTAAAAAATAATTTGCTGCATTTGTCAACTTGGAATTAAAATATAATGTTTGCACTGTGCAAACAATGTTTTTGAAAGGTTGACTAATAAACTTAGTGATGTTATTTACTAAATCTGTAAAAGGTGTTAGTAAAATGTAAATTATAGATTGGCATATTTCCTCTTATATATAAAATTATTATTATTATTATTTTTTTTACAAAAAGTATACAAATAAAATTTTGCTGTTTCATGGTACAATAAATATCTACATTAATTTTCTTTATTACAGACTTACAGTAATGGATTTGTCATGAAATCAGCTTTTTTACTTATCACGTATTGCTGAATTCAATTTAAAAACTTGCATTAACTTATATTTAGTTTAATAGCTTTTTTTTTCTAAGTTTTGATACATAAATGTTTTTTTTATTACATATTTTCAGTTTAAAGAACTTCTTTAACTTTAGAAATAACTTTTTAACCTAAAATAGAATGCTAATTGTTTTTTAAAACATTAATTAAAAAAAAACTTATTTTAAAAGCATCAGGAGCTAATTATTTGCATCACACAGATGACATATTGATTGTTCAGTAATCGGATATCTTGGAATCCATTGTCTTATGCGAGTGGAATCATATTCTTTCATCTCTTTGAGAGTATAAATAACTTTTGACAGCAAAATATTCTTTTCATATGTTCTCAAGGATGAATATAAACAAAATTTGGGGGCAAATTTAGGATCACTTTTCAAAATTCTTAAAAAACAGACACTTTTACAAAATTCCTCTTAATAAAACAGGTTCCTTTACAAAATTCCTATTAATAAAATGTAAACAAAACTAAAAAAAAAAAAATCTTAATATTTTAGAAAATTTTTCATAATAAAATAGGCTCCTTCAGAAAATTTTTCTTAATAAAATAGGCCCCTTCACAAAATCCCTGATAATGAAACAAGCCTCTTCATAAAATTCCTCTTAATAAAAACAGGACTTTTCACAAAACACTTAATAAAACAGACCCATTCACAAAACAGGAACTGCACAATATGAGTAAGTGACCACAGGCCTTTTCAACAATGTCATATGGCAGGTCTCGACTAAATTTAGAAAGGTGCTCCCAGTGGGGACAAAGTAGGGGGAGACACACTGAAGGTGCATAACATACATAAGTGATCACAGACCTTTCTAATGATGTGTCACATGAGGGATCGTGGCTAAATTTTTTAAAATGCCCCCATGGAGACAAAGTGGGGGGCACATTAATTACATAACATCAGTAAGTGGTGACATGCCGAATTACTACTTTCTGCTTTTTGAAATTTCATATGTTATAAATACAGAAAACTCCCACAAATCTGCAAAACTTGGGACCAGAGGTTGCGCGGATTTGAGAATTTTGCAGATTTCTGTCATTGATTTGTTTACATTATTGAAACATTAATTTGATTGGTAATTAAGCATTATAGTGAATGTATTAATAAATTGAAATATTAACACAATTAAGTAAATTATTAAAATAATTTATTAGTTAAAAAGCAAGTAATTATTACAAAAGAAATTAAACAAAATAAAAATTTAGAAAATATTAAAATTAAGTAAAAAAATCAGCGGAATCTCCATACAGAGTCCTTAAAAATTGGTTGCCTGTAAAGTCGGTATACGGGCGAAAGTTTTACGTGACAACGACTTTGAGTTGTAAAATAATTTTAATGTGAATATTCATTCGTATAGTAGGAAGAAGGATGAAATAATAGTAACAATTTAAAACATTTATTTATACAAAGAATTATATTTAAAACATTAATTTATACAAAGAATCTCGCACTGAATTTCATATTAACAAAATTTTATTTTTACCTTTACACATACATACGTATTTATATACAAATATACATACAAGAACTTGCAATACACTGTGTTTGTTAAACACATTTTACTTCATGTTTATTGATGTCAAATGTTGAATTTTGTAAACAGCATATTAAAGAATTTTTCAATGAGCAGAATATAACTAAAGTAAAATGGCTTTCACTAATCACATATCATTAGTTTTCCATAATATACCATTGAATTACGAAATAAACTACACTTATTTTCTTTGTACTTTATACTAATAACTAATACATAACGTATT
This sequence comes from Maratus speculifer, assembly GCA_964019185.1. Lineage (NCBI taxonomy): Eukaryota > Metazoa > Arthropoda > Arachnida > Araneae > Salticidae > Maratus > Maratus speculifer. Next base: position 3,141,476 of record CAXHSM010000349.1, on the reverse strand, counting down.
TCGTCTTAGTTTGATACTATCTAAAATTCCTATTAAGCACCGCCCCTTCCTTGCAGCGAATTCACATTCACGTTCAGAAAATGGTCCCACAAGTGACCGGAAAAAGTTAAGAGAAAAGTGAGCGCGTATCGTGAGCGGAGCGTAACGTAACGTAACGCAGTTTCTTGAAGTGCCTCCGGCAAACCAATTTACAAGACGTTGTCACGTCAAAATAAAGATACAATACTAAATATACATAATGATGAGGAAAAAGCAATCATTTTTATAAAGAAAAATATTTGCCTTTATTAATAAACAAAGAAAGCTTGATTAATTAAAAAATATTTTGGAAATTGACTGCAATTACTGTTGATATTAGTGTCAAAGTTTTTTCAAAATAAATATGTATTTTCTTTATGAAACAGTATGAGTTCAATCATTTTAACCAAAGTTATATATTGAAATACATATGTAATAATAATAATTATCATTAAACAAATGTAGATTCCACTTTCATTCTGCGATTCCAAGTCAAAACTTTTTTTTTTTACCAAATGCTGTTGCTTTGCACATCTGCTTCGTCCATTTGCTACTTCTGAACACATTTTCTCCTAAACACAAACGAGGCATCAATGCTTTAAAGTGGTTATAATTCTAGGAGTTTCTTGATCTTTTTGGATGTAAATTTACACTTTCTTCACGAAAAAACTTATGCTTAGTCATAATAAACAGGATTACATATTAAATACGTATGGTATATTGAAAAAATAAAAATAAATATTTAAACACAATGAAACGAACACAAGAACGTATAAATAACATTATTTTGAAATGTAATAATAATTGTTTTTGTCCCAGTTCCTGAAGATAATATGATGAAAACTGTTTCTTGGGTCTTTAATACAGTAGACTTCCTCAAATCCGCACAGCTTGGGACCAGAGGTTTTGCAGATTTCTGGTCATTACTTTGCTTACATTTTTTAAAAAGTAATTTGAATGTAAAAATATACATTTCAATTAGTTTACTTGTGACTATTATCCAGAAAGTACAATAAGGGGAAGCCTCTTTTAAGGCTCAAAATGTACTGGAACAAACTGGAGCTATATTCTATTTCCTGAAATTATGACAAATAAAGTTCCGATATGTAAAATTATGGTAAATATCGGTCTGGCTCATGCAATTACTAAAACATATTGTTACAGTTAAATATATATATATATATATCAATACAAAAAACCCTTAACGGGTTAAAAGCTTGTGACACAGCAGTTTATCTTACATCTCTAAGAATTTTAAGTTTGGGACTTAAAACTAATGATATCAAAATTTATGTGACGCTATGCTATTAATATATATATATATATATATATATATATATATTAAAATTTATTCATTAATGCTTTATCATTTACATCTTTCATAATTTCGAAATATGAATCTTAAAAGTTATGATATCAAAATTTAAGTGACGCCTTGATGAGACTTTAAACGATGTTTTAAAATTCTATTTATTTATTTATTTATTTATTATCTAAATACATTTACATAGCTAAACAATACTTTTCATTTTCCAATACACTGTTAAATACATCACTTTCACTGAATATATATAATGCACTGAAATGTTTTATTTGAATAAATTGGCTTATCTTTTGTGCTACGCTATCCAAAATCAAAAGTAACATTTAAATAAATATTTTTGCACCATTGTATCTAAACTAAGTTAAATATATGCAAATAGATACAATGACGCAAAAATATTTATTTAAATGTTACTTTTGATTTTGGATAGCATAGCACAAAAGATAAGCCAATTTATTCAAATAAAACATTTCAGTGCATTATATATATTCAGTGAAAGTGATGTATTTAACAGTGTATTGGAAAATGAAAAGTATTGTTTAGATATGTAAATGTATTTAGATAATAAATAAATAAATAAATAGAATTTTAAAACATCGTTTAAAGTCTCATCAAGGCGTCACTTAAATTTTGATATCATAACTTTTAAGATTCATATTTCGAAATTATGAAAGATGTAAATGATAAAGCATTAATGTATAAATTTTAATATATATATATATATATATATATATATATAGCATAGCGTCACATAAATTTTGATATCATTAGTTTTAAGTCCCAAATTTAAAATTCTTAGAGATGTAAGATAAACTGCTGCGTCACAAGCTTTTAACCCGTTAAGGGTTTTTTGTATTGATATCATTGCTTTTTTTAGGTTAATGATAAAAAAAAAAGACTAACGCAAAAAATTCATATTCATGATTCATTCGCTTTTAATTACCTCTCCCCCATCCACTTAAAAAAAAGATATTTCATATTTTATTAATGTGTGCTGTACTACTTGATTTTGTTAAAAACAACTCTGTAGTAAAATACGTTAGTAAAAGATAAGAAGGTAATGTACATTCAGCACCATACATCTCAGAAAGGTTTTTATAATCTATGCTGTATGTATCATTTCTCATTCTTGTTAACTATGTTTATTCTTTACACATGTTGATACATATACTGCAGATGGATTAAAATGATCAGGGATACAATATTCAGAATATGCTGGAAAGTATTTCATAATCTATGCTGCATGCATGATTCTTGTTAATTATGTTTCAACCTATGTATAGGTTGGTAATATTGCAGATTGATTAAGACTATATGTGTTACAATATTCAGAATATTCTGGAAATGTTTCATAATCTATGTTGCACACATGTTTTTCGTTCTTGTTAGTTATGATTTGTTCTTTATATAGATTGGTAAAATTACTGCAAATAGATTAAAATGATAGGTTTACAATATTGAACATGTATTGGAAAGTGTTTCATAATCTATATTTATGCGTAATTTTTCATTCTTGTTAGTTTATTTATGTTTTCCTGTTTGCATAAGGTGGGAAGATTACTGTACAAAGATGAAAACTATAGGTTTAAAGTATTCAGAATGAATTGGAAAGTATCTAAACATACTGTATGCAAAAATTTTTATTGTCGTTAATTATGCTTTGTTTTTTGCACAGAATGGTAAAATTCTTGTACATGAATGACAATAAGTTTACAGTATTCAGAATGTGTAGGAAAATGCATCATAATCGATGCAGTATGCATGATTCTTTGTTCTTGTTAGGTATGTTTTGTTCTTTGCACTGGGTGGAAAAATTACTGTATATGGATGAAAATAGTAGGTTAATAGTATTCAGAATATGTTGGAAGTTGCATCATATTCTATGTTGCACACATAACTTTTCGTTCTTGTTTTTTTTTTCCTTTACACATTGATAAAATTATTGCAGATGGATGAAGGCATTTAATTAAATCAGGCTTATATTAAAATTGACAATATATATTCTAAATTAATCAATGTACCTATCATTTGTACAAGAATGTCCTGATTGGTAATTGCCCCGGTGTAATTGATAATTACAATGTTCCCAGGGTAGATACCGAGAATCAAAAAATTTTAATTAAGCAAACTTTAAATAATATTTTAACCAAAGCCTATATTTTATTGAATAGAAACATGGTGAATCATTAACCATGCTAGATTTGGTCACATCTATTGTAAATATTAAAAAGATATTTAGATGTTAGTGTTTTTTGATCAGGAATTACCCAGGTCCACCCTATAAGTTTCATACTTCAATTAGGAAAATGTTTAACTGACAAAGAAAGAAAATCAGGACTCTCTTATTTATTAAATATTTTCATTTCATATGAAACTTTCCATTCTTGGGCGACTTAACTTACAACATAAAACTAATATATTTTTATTGAACATTTCAGTCACTAAGCATAAAACATGCAAAGTACATAAATTTAAACATTTCATGTTTTTTAGATTTTAATTTTTTTTTTTTAAACATAATTTTATGAAAAAAGCAGACAGCTATTAAAAAATATTCCATATTTTTTTAGGGTTTCTTGCAGTGCAATACATCAAAAGTCTTTTCTAGATTTTCAACATTGTACGTAATATTTTGACGACTTGAAATTTTTTTATTTTTTTCTCATAAATCATGTAAAATAACATTTATCCATTAAGAACCACATTTGATTTACTAAACAGCTATAAATACAAATTCCAATTGAAATCTACCCTAAACCTGAAAAATTTAAACCAGATTCAAATGGAATTTTCAGGTGGCATTTCAAAATATATTATTTTGTCACAGGTAAAAAGGTTTTAATTAGAAGTTTTTTTTTTCTTGTGTTTTTTTTTCAATTGGGTTAAGGATAGATTTCAATAGGAATTTTCAGGTTCTGGGTAGTGCATGTTGACAGAAATTAATTCGTCTTTCTTAAACAGATTAATGTTTACACTGATTTTCATTTCAGTTCAAATTGGGTTCTTGTCAAAGTGTATCAGCAGAAATTATTTTTCCTTTTTCGGATCAAGTTAAGATTCCATAGAATTTTTTTTTTTTGGGGGGGGGGGGATGTTGGAGTGAGTTCAATTCAAATGTAATTTTCAAGTTCAGGTCAGATTGCATTTCCACAGAAAATATTTTATTCTGTGCAGGGATTGGATTTAAAATAGACTTCAATCGGAATTTACAGCTTCTAGTTTGTCCATATCAATGGAAATTACATTTTCTTCCTCGTTTCAGGATATGGTTGGATAAATTTCTTTTAAGGTTCAAATCTGGTTATGGGTTGACTTGAAATGAAATTTTTAAGTTCTTGTTGAGTTACATTTCAATCTATAATATTTTGTTGCAAATAGATTGACTACTGGAGGGATTTTTTTTTTTTTTTTTTTTTTTTTTAGTGTTTGGATTGTGTTTAGGATAGACTTCAATTGAAAATTTCCGGTTCTGGTCAATGTATGTTTTTTTTTTTTTCGGGTTTGAATCTCGATTCAGTTTGACTTGAATTGAAATTTTCAGGTTCTTGTCAAGTTGCATTTCAAGTACTAGTTTTCAATTCTGGTCAGTGGATGGGGACGGAAATTATTTTGTCTTTCTTGAACAGATTTATATTTCCTAATTTTTTTATTTTACCTTTTTTTTTGGGGGGGGGGGGGATTGGATTGGGTTTCAGGTTAAGAGTTCGGATCGTGTTTGAGATAGACTTCTATTGGAATTTCCATGATCTGCTCAGTACATATCGACATAAATTGTTCTTTTTTTTTTTCTAAAATCTTGATTTGATTGGATATTTTTTTTGAGGGGGGGGGGGGGAAATTGAATCTGGTTTCGGATTGACCTCAAATGGAATTTTCAGGTTCTTGTTGAGTTGCATTGCAAGTATATTATTTTGTCGCAGATAGATTGGGTTACAATTGGAAATTTTTTTTTTTTTTTTGGGGGGGGGGGTAGTATTTGAACTGGGTTTAGGATAGATTTCAATTGAAATTCTTGTCAATGTATGTGGACAGAAATTATTTGGTGTTTCTTGGACAGACTTGTGTTTCCATTGTTTTTTTCTTTTCGGGTTTGGATTAGGTTACATGTTAACTTTCTGACTCTTCTCAGTGTGTATCGGCAGAAATAATTTTCTCTTTTTCGGATTAGGTTAAGGTTCGATAGAAATTTTTTTCAGGTTTCGATCAGGTTCAATTCAAATGGAATTTTCAAGTTCTGGTCAGGTTGCGCTTTAATGGAAAATATTTTGTCCTGTATAGATATTGGGTTCTGGTTATATGGAATTTCCTTTTCCAGGTTCAGATTAGGTTTAAGATAGACTAATTGGAATTTTCAGATTTCTGATCACGCGTATCTATGGAAATTAAGTTTTCTTTCCCGAATCGAGATATGGTTGGATAATTTTTTTTTGGGGGAGGGGGGGGGGGGAGTTGAATCTGGTTTCGGTTTGACTTCAAATGTAATTTTCAGGTTCTTGTTCAATTGCATTTCAATGTATTTTATTTTGCAGCAGATAGATTGAGTTACTCTTGGAGGGATTTTTTTCTTTCTGGTTTTGGATTGTATATGATAGATTTTAATAGGAATTTTTCGATTCTGGTCAATGTATGTCAATGGAAATTATTTTGTCTTTCTTGGACAAATTTATCTTTCCATTAAATTTTTGTTGGTTTAGAATGGGTTTCAGGATAACTTTTAGGTTCTTGTTGGCAGAGTTGTATAAAACCAAAAACTTTCTGCAAATTAATTTAATGTTGGGTGTAATTCACATTTTTTGTGCAATTTATGGTCATCATTCATGATTTTTATGTGATTTATGAATGTAATTTGCATTTTTGAGCAATTTATGGACATAATTTGCAATTTTTATACGATTAATGAATGTAATTTACATTTTACACGATTTTTGGACGTAAATTGCTATATTTATGCGATTCATAGACATAATTTGCGTTTTTTGAGCTTTCTATCAACGAAATTTGTGTTTTTCGATCGATTTATTGACGTTGTTTGTGTTTTTATAGGATTTATGAATGTAATTCGCTTTTTTTACCAATTCTTTGACTTAATTCACATTTTTTGCAATTTATGAATGTTATTCGTGTTTTTTTGCAAAATTTTTTAATGCAATTTATGAATGCAAATACTTAAGATTGAATCTAGTTTCGGAATGACTTCAAATGGAATTTTCAGGTTCTTGTTGAGTTGCATTTCAAGTATATTATTTTGTCGCAGATAGATTGGGTTACAATTGGAATTTTTTTTTGGGGGGGAGGGGGGTAGTATTTGAACTGGGTTTAGGATAGATTTCAATTGAAATTCTTGTCAGTGTATGTGGACAGAAATTATTTGGTCTTTCTTGGACACACTTGTGTTTCCATTGTTTTTTCCTTTTCGGGTTTGGATTAGGTTTCATGTTAACTTTCAGACTCTTCTCGGCGTGTATCGGCAGAAATAATTTTCTCTTTTTCGGATTAGGTTAAGGTTCGATGGAAATTTTTTTCAGGTTTCGATCAGGTTCAATTCAAATGGAATTTTCAAGTTCTGGTCAGGTTGCGCTTTAATGGGAAATATTTTGTCCTGTACAGATATTGGGTTCTTGTTATATGGAATTTCCTTTTCCAGGTTCAGATTAGGTTTAAGATAGACTAATTGGAATTTTCAGATTTCTGATCACGCGTATCTATGGAAATTAAGTTTTCTTTCCCGAATCGAGATATGGTTGGATAATTTTTTTTGGGGGGGGAGGGGGGGGGGAGTTGAATCTGGTTTCGGTTTGACTTCAAATGTAATTTTCAGGTTCTTGTTCAATTGCATTTCAATGTATTTTATTTTGCAGCAGATAGATTGAGTTACTCTTGGAGGGATTTTTTTCTTTCTGGTTTTGGATTGTATATGATAGATTTTAATAGGAATTTTTCGATTCTGGTCAATGTATGTCAATGGAAATTATTTTGTCTTTCTTGGACAAATTTATCTTTCCATTAAATTTTTGTTGGTTTAGAATGGGTTTCAGGATAACTTTTAGGTTCTTGTTGGCAGAGTTGTATAAAACCAAAAACTTTCTGCAAATTAATTTAATGTTGGGTGTAATTCACATTTTTTGTGCAATTTATGGTCATCATTCATGATTTTTATGTGATTTATGAATGTAATTTGCATTTTTGAGCAATTTATGGACATAATTTGCAATTTTTATACGATTAATGAATGTAATTTACATTTTACACGATTTTTGGACGTAAATTGCTATATTTATGCGATTCATAGACATAATTTGCGTTTTTTGAGCTTTCTATCAACAAAATTTGTGTTTTTCGATCGATTTATTGACGTTGTTTGTGTTTTTATAGGATTTATGAATGTAATTCGCTTTTTTTACCAATTCTTCGACTTAATTCACATTTTTTGTAATTTATGAATGTTATTCGTGTTTTTTTGCAAAATTTTTTAATGCAATTTATGAATGCAAATACTTAAGATTGAATCTAGTTTCGGAATGACTTCAAATGGAATTTTCAGGTTCTTGTTGAGTTGCATTTCAAGTATATTATTTTGTCGCAGATAGATTGGGTTACAATTGGAATTTTTTTTTGGGGGGGGAGGGGGGTAGTATTTGAACTGGGTTTAGGATAGATTTCAATTGAAATTCTTGTCAGTGTATGTGGACAGAAATTATTTGGTCTTTCTTCGACACACTTGTGTTTCCATTGTTTTTTCCTTTTCGGGTTTGGATTAGGTTTCATGTTAACTTTCAGACTCTTCTCGGCGTGTATCGGCAGAAATAATTTTCTCTTTTTCGGATTAGGTTAAGGTTTGATGGAAATTTTTTTCAGGTTTCGATCAGGTTCAATTCAAATGGAATTTTCAAGTTCTGGTCAGGTTGCGCTTTAATGGGAAATATTTTGTTCTGTACAGATATTGGGTTCTTGTTAAAGGGAATTTCCTTTTCCAGGTTCAGATTAGGTTTAAGATAAATTTCCAGATTTCTGATCATGCGTATCTATGGAAATTAAGTTTTCTTTCCCGAATCGAGATATGGCTGGATATTTTTTTTTTGGGGGGGGGGGTGGTGGGAGTTGAATCTGGTTTCGGTTTGACTTCAAATGTAATTTTCAGGTTCTTGTTCAGTTGCATTTCAATGTATTTTATTTTGCAGCAGATAGATTGAGTTACTCTTGGAGGGATTTTTTTCTTTCTGGTTTTGGATTGTATAGGATAGATTTCAATAGGAATTTTTCGATTCTGGTCAATGTATGTTAGTGGAAATTATTTTGTCTTTCTTGGACAAATTTATCTTACCATTAAATTTTTGCTGGTTTAGAATGGGTTTCAGGATAACTTTTAGGTTCTTGTTGGCAGAGTTGTATAAAACCAAAAACTTTCTGCAAATGAATTTAATGTTGGGTGTAATTCGCATTTTTTGCACAATTTATGGTCATCATTCATGTTTTTTATGAGATTTATGAATGTAATTTGCATTTTTGAGCAATTTATGGACATAATTCGCAATTTTTATACGATTAATGAATGTAATTTACATTTTACATAATTTATGGACGTAATTTGCTATTTTTATGCAATTCATAGACATAATTTGCGTTTTTTCAGCTTTCTGTCGACGAAATTTGTGTTTTTTGATCGATTTATTGACGTTATTTGTGTTTTTATAGGATTTATGAATGTAATTTGCTTTTTTTACACAATTCTTGGATGTAACTCGCATTTTTTGCAATTTATGAATGTTATTCGTGTTTTTTTGCACGATTCATGGAAGTGATTTGCATTTTTTGAGTGATTTATGAACATAATTCACATTTTTATGCGATTCGTGGACGTAATTTGCATTTTTTGAGCGATTCATGAATGTAATTCACGTTTTTTATGCAAATCATGAATGCAAAACGCTATTCTTTATTTTTATGCCATTTATAGACGTAATTTGCATTTTAGCTTTCTGCTGCCAAAATTCATGTTTTTTGAGCGGTTTATGAACATAATTCCCATTTTACTACACAATTCATTGACGTAATTTGTGTTTTTCATACAATTTATGAACGTAATTCTCACTTTTTTACCAATTCATCGACGTAATTCACATTTTGAGCGATTTGTGGACGTAATTCGCATTTTTTTATGCAATTCGCTTTTTCTGAGCGATTCATGGACATAATTCGCGATTTTTATGCGATTAATGAATGTAATTTACATTTTACATGATTTATGGACGTAATTTGCTATAGTTATGCGATTTGTAGACATAATTTACATTTTTTGAGCTTTCTCTCAAAGAAATTTGCGTTTTTGGATCGATTTATTGACGTTATTTGTGTTTCTATAGGATTTATGAATGTAACTTGCTTTTTTTACCAATTCTTGGACGTAATTTGCATTTTTTGTAATTTATGAACATTATTAGTGTTTTTTTGCACGATTCATGGAAGTGATTCACATTTTTTGAGTGATTTATGAACGTAATTCATGTTTTTAGGCGATTCACGGATGTAATTTGTGTTTTTTGAGCGATTCATGAATGTAATTCGCCTTTTTTATGCAATTCATGAATGCAAAACACTATTCGCTATTTTTATGCTATTTATAGATGTAATTTGCGTTTCAGCTTTCTGCTGCCAAAATTCGTGTTTTTTGAGCGATTTATGAACATAATTCTCGTTTTACTACACAATTCATAGACATAATTTGTGTTTTTCATACAATTTCTGAACGTAATTCTGACTTTTTTAAACAATTCATGGACGTAATTCATGTTTTGAGCGATTTGTGGACCCAATTCACGTTTCTTATGCAATTTGCTTTTTTTTTAGCCATTCATGGACATAATTCGCGATTTTTATGCGATTAATGAATGTAATTTACATTTTACATGATTTATGGACGTAATTTGCTATATTTATGCGAGTCATAGACATAATTTATGTTTTTTGAGCTTTCTATCAACGAAATTTGCGTTTTTTGATCGATTTATTGACGTTGTTTGTGTTTTTATAGGATTTATGAATGTAATTCGTTTTTTTTACCAATTCTTGGACGTAATTCCCATTTTTTGCAATTTATGAATTTTATTCGTGTTTTTTTGCACAATTTTTTTATGCAATTCATGAATGCAAATACTTAAGATTGAATCTGGTTTCGGATTGACTTCAAATAGAATTTTCAGGTTCTTGTTGAGTTGCATTTCAAGTATATTATTTTGTCACAGATAGATTGGGTTACAATTGGAAATTTTTTTTTTTTTTTGGGGGGGGGGGGTAGTATTTGAACTGGGTTTAGGATAGATTTCAATTGAAATTCTTGTCAGTGTATGTGGACAGAAATTATTTGGTCTTTCTTGGACACACTTCTGTTTCCATTGTTTTTTCCTTTTCGGGTCTGGATTAGGTTTCATGTTAACTTTCAGACTCTTGTCGGTGTGCATCGGCAGAAATTATTTTCTCTTTTTTGGATTATGTTAAGGTTCGATGGAAATTTTTTTTCAGGTTTCGATCAGGTTTAATTCAAATGGAATTTTCAAGTTCTGGTCAGGTTGCGCTTTAATGGGAAATATTTTGTCCTGTATAGATATTGGGTTCTTGTTATATGGAATTTCCTTTTCCAGGTTCACATTAGGTTTAAGATAGACTAATTGGAATTTCCAGATTTCTGATCACGCGTATATATGGAAATTAAGTTTTCTTTCCCGAATTAAGATATGGCTGGATAATTTTTTTTTGGGGGGGGAGGGGGGGGAGGAGTTGAATCTGGTTTCGGTTTGACTTCAAATGTAATTTTCAGGTTCTTGTTCAGTTGGATTTCAATGTATTTTATTTTGCAGCAGATAGATTGAGTTACTCTTGGAGGGATTTTTTTCTTTCTGGTTTTGGATTGTATAGGATAGATTTCAATAGGAATTTTTCGATTCTGGTCAATGTATGTCAATGAAAATTATTTTGCCTTTCTTGGACAAATTTATATTACCATTAAATTTTTGTTGGTTTAGAATGGGTTTCAGGATAACTTTTAGGTTCTTGTTGGCAAAGTTGTATAAAACCAAAAACTTTCTGCAAATTAATGTTGGGTGTAATTCGCATTTTTTGCGCAATTTATGGTCATCATTTGTGTTTTTTATGAGATTTATGAATGTAATTTGCATTTTTGAGTAATTTATGGACATAATTTACAATTTTTATACAATTAATGAATGTAATTTACATTTTACATAATTTATGGACATAATTTGCTATTTTTATGCAATTCATAGACATAATTTGCGTTTTTTCAGCTTTCTGTCGACGAAATTTGTGTTTTTTGATCGATTTATTGACGTTATTTGTGTTTTTATAGGATTTATGAATGTAATTTGCTTTTTTACACAATTCTTGGACGTAATTCGCATTTTTTGCAATTTATGAATGTTATTCGTGTTTTTTTGCACGATTCATGGAAGTGATTTGCATTTTTTGAGTGATTTATGAACATAATTCACATTTTTATGCGATTCATGGACGTAATTTGCATTTTTTGAGCGATTCATGAATGTAATTTGCGTTTTTTATGCAAATCATGAATGCAAAATGCTATTCTTTATTTTTATGCGATTTATAGACGTAATTTGCATTTTAGCTTTCTGCTGCCAAAATTCGTGTTTTTTGAGCGATTTATGAACATAATTCCCATTTAACTACACAATTCATAGACGTAATTTGCGTTTTTCATACAATTTATGAGCGTAATTCTCACTTTTTTACACAATTCATCGCCGTAATTCATGTTTTGAGCGATTTGTGGACGTAATTCGCATTTTTTATGAAATTCGCTTTTTTTGAGCGATTCATGGACATAATTCGTGATTTTTATGTGATTAATGAATGTAATTTACATTTTACATGATTTATGGACGTAATTTGCTATATTTATGCGATTCATAGACATAATTTGCATTTTTTGAGCTTTCTATCAATGAAATTTGCGTTTTTTGATCGATTTATTGACGTTATTTGTGTTTTTATAGGATTTATGAATGTAATTCGCTTTTTTTACCAATTCTTGGACGTAATTCGCATTTTTTGCAATTTATGAATGTTATTTTTTTTTTTTCACAATTCATGGAAGTGATTCACATTTTTTGAGTGATTTATGAACGTAATTCACGTTTTTATGCAATTCATGGATGTAATTTGCATTTTTTGAGCGAATCATGAACATATTTCACATTTTTTATGCAATTCATGAATGCAATTCGCTATTTTTATGCATTTTATAGAGGTAATTCCATTTCAGCTTTCTGCCGCCAAATTTCGTGTTTTTTGAGCGATTTATGAACATAATTCATGTTTTACTTCACGATTCATAAACGTAATTTGCGTTTTTCATACAATTAATGAATATAATTCTCGCTTTTTTACATGATTCATGGACGTAATTCACATTTTAAGCAATTTGTGGACGTAATTCCCATTTTTTATGCAATTTCCTTTTTTTTAAGCGATTCATGGATGTAGTTCATATTTTTTTATGCGATTCATGCATGTAATTCATATTTTTTATGCAATTCATGCATGGAATTCATATTTTTTATGCGATTCATTGATTGAATTAACGTTTTTATTGCGGTCTTTGGACGAAATTCATGTTTTTCGCGTAGTATTTTGTCGAAATGTTGTGGTTTTTTTACATGATTCTTTGTTGAGATACACTTTTTTTTTTTTTTTTTTTTTTTTTTTACGCAATTCTTTGTCGAAATAAATAAATAAAAATTGTTTCTTCATAAAATTTTCTGCACATGGCGTGCGTGTATATTATACAACTCTGCTTGTCAGTGTGTATTGTCAGATTTTTTTTTTTTTTTTTTTTAGATTGAATTAAGGTTTGATAGAATATTTTTTAGAGTTTGGATGAGGTTCAACTCAAATAGAATTTAAACAATTACATTTTAGAAATGACAAAACTAAAAAATTTAATTATTTATCGTGCATTATTAGCTGTTAGTATTTTAAAATATTTATTTGTTAGTGTGTTAGTAACTTTACATTATTTGAATTAAAAATTTTTAATTTCTTGTATTAAATTGAATCTTAAACATGTTTTCTTCTTAGGTATGTTATGCAATTTATTTAAATAATGGATTCAAATTTATTTGAGGATTTTGTGTTCATAAGTAGAAACAAGGCCTTTTTTTTTTTTAGATAAAAAAAGCCTTAAATTATGAAACATTTTTGTAAAAGAATGTTAGAAAGAAATACTTCAATTTCGAGACAATGAATATGAAATTAAAACATCTATAGAAAAAAAAAGGGGGTAAATTTATATTTTATGAAACTCATTATTAAAGCATAGAAGTATAAGTTATTTCTTTTTAAACCAATGTTATCGTTAATATTTGGTTAAGAATTATTTGCTTAACCAACTTTAAATGCTTGTAAATTCTAACATTATAAAAATATATTAAGATTTTCCATTTTAGATGTCCAATTTATAAATGCAGTTAATTAATAATGCTATGTTCTAAGCTGTAAGGCTAATGCTTTTATATTTTGATTATTGATTTCTATAACGTATTATTAACTATTACAATACTTTTGTATTCAGTTTGTGATCCGAGACAAAATTTTTCATGCTTGGATTTAAATAATCAGACTCTTAGGAAGAAAAAAAAAAAAAGAAAAATCTATTTTGAACAGCATCTAATGCAGACTACAATGATGCGCTGTAGTACTTCCGTGGCAACTTCTAAATAACATTTAAAAATATAAACATGGAATTTCGAAATTATTAATGAAATAATAGGATGCATGAAATATGCTAAAGCTGCAGTAACTAATGGATAATGAGAGCTGAGTGCATGTCAAATTACTGGATGCAGCAAACTTATGCAATGGTCTCTAAAACACATGAAATTTCTCAAAGCTGCAGTCAATAACAAATGTATGAACATTATGCCCATATGAAAACAAACAACAAAAATTAATAGATGCAGCAAACTATGCGGTAACATGCAGATTCCCAATATCTGGAAGAAATGAGTGATACCTGAACTAAAGAAATCCAGTGACAATATTGTGAAACAAATACATTAAAACAACAACGTTTACATTAGAAAAAAAGGGCCTAAAACTCTCACTCGCTAAAATAAAACTCGTTAAAGCAGTCCAACTACTGCATGTATAACACTTAGAGCACATGAAAACAAAACAAAAACAAAACACTCAGGCTGCAGCAAAATTGCTGTGCAACAATCCGTAAAATACACAAAATTAATTAAAAATGCAATCACTAATGCATGTTGTACAAGCACTGTGTGTACATGAAGAAAAAAAACAATGAGTGCAACTAATTTGTTTTTAAATCTCTGAAATCTTTATAGCCACAGTCACTAATGCATGTAAGAACAAATTAACTTCATTACTTTCTTTTGAATTATCAAAATACTGCTGTAATTTGTTGATAAATACTAGTTTGTTCACAATTTCCAATAATAAGTGCACTTACTTATTTTAAAAATTGTTTAAAACCTGGATTTACTGGCCATTAAGCTAAGCTAAAAAGGCACAGTTTCAAAATGAAAATTAATAGCGACAAAAATGCATAAGAAAAAATAATAAATGCATTTTGAATAACATATTCAAGCAATTTTAATCTAAAAATTAACATCCTGGGTTATTAATCACAGAAATTAATAAATGAAATAAAAAAGCACAATTTTTACAACACTTTAAAACTTAGTATTGTTAATTAATTCATATAATTATTGTTAATTAATTCATATGATAAGGACATCTATAAACTTAAAAACAATCTATTTTGAGAATTTTAGAATTCACAAGCACTTGGTTTAACTGTTGGTCAATTATAAATATAGTTTGTTTACCAAAATTTAGCAATAGTTTACACATTCTGCGATAGTTTATGTTGGTTTGAAATCAAATCAACATGCTAACTAATGTAGTATACACCACTTTTTAAATAATACCTTAATAATGAGTGTCAAAAAATATTTATTTACCTTTCTTTTTCATTATAGATGGTTTAGCTTCACGTTCATCTCCTGGAATTGAATATTTCACAAATTACACAACACACATGCTAAAAACAACAACAAGTGCCAAGTACAAAGCTTACCGCCAGCGAATTCGATTACTATTCAAAACAAAACTATCTAAACGCATATGAATACATGGGATTCTAAAGCAAATTATTAAAATTAATTCTTGTTTGTAAACTTAAAAAAAAAAATCATAAGTCGAAAGTATATTGAATATGTATAATTAAAAAATATTTTCCTGTTTTAAAAAAGGATTCAAAATATTTTTTCCACAAAATGCAAAAATATCCAATGTAAGAAACGTAATATTTTCTTCTTACAAAAAATAAAGGCAATATAAATAGAAATTTGATTTAGTATATATTTATTGAATGTTTTAAAGCACATGATAAGATGTTTTTGTAGTTTAAAAAACATTTATTGCTTCGATTTGGGTGTTTTAACTGTGACCATAAGTACATAAGGTTTTTCACTCCTGCTTCGTCTGCTAACCCATAGAATAACATGTAATCCGCGAGCTAATATAGTCCAATTTTCCGAGACCAATATATAACAAACAAGAGTTTTCCTAGAAACAAGGCAAGTCTTATTACCTCTATCTTAAAGAGATTCATATTATATATAAGTTTTAATAAAATCTCCCAGCCCGTTTTCTAGATCTCATTATCAGGAACAAACACCATCAATTTCAGTTTTAAAATGGTTATCGAGATCTAAAAATATACGGCACGTAGAAATGTAAAAATTATAGGATAGGATTAGACTGGGAATATAAGACTATATTAAAAAAAATTGGACCATTCTGACTAATATTTGCTGAGTTATTAGAAGGCGGCTTTTCCCATTTTCTTTGATGTTGAGTTAGCTGTATATATGAAGCTCCGCATCTACCCTTATGACGATGGTAGGTTTTGACGATGGTAGGTTTAAAGCTGCGTCACTTGAAGGCTGCCACCTTCTATGATATGTGTAGTTTGCTGTGCTCTTTCTTATTTTTCATTGCTATAATTTAGAGTTTTGAATGTTTTTTTTACAAATAAATCTGTCTATATATTTAAAAAAAAGCCAACAACAATTTTAAAACAATCATTCCAGTTTATGGATTTTTCCATTTCGAGTCCTGGAATTTTTGTTATAGATATGCTAATTTATATCAAAATCAAAAATAATGTAAATTTATTTAGTAATAAATCAGCTGGCCATAAGAGGGCAATTAATAAAAAATTTAGTAAAAAAAAAATGTGTCAGCTACTGATTTCAGCGTCATCTGTAATTTCATTGTTTACATCTGAAAAAATGCATGGATTTCTGGCATTCACAGATTTTAGGGAGTCCACTGTACTACAAACTCGATAAACATTTAAACACAATAAGTCAACTGTAAATACAGTAGACTCCCTCAAATCCACGCTCCTAAAATCTGCAATTCTCTAAAATCCGCATATATTTTACGGATGTAAACAATGAAACATTCAATTCAGATGTAGGTGCAAAATTTGACTTTTTTAGATTTTTATCAATTCCATATATTTTTTAATTTATAATTTTTGTTAAGGTTATTGAATTCATGTTTTTTCATAAAGAAAAGATAATTTATTTCTGAAAAAATAAATATATTGCTGATATCATTGGTAATCACAATATTACCAAACATATTTATGTATAAATCAAGCTTTTTTAGTTATTAAGTGTGGCTAAACCTGAAATAAAGCTTCATTATTTTATGATCTTGATGTAAATTAGTAATGTACATTTATGAGGCAAGTTTCATTGAATAATTTAAGAAAAACACATTTCATCTTTATCATGAATATTTAATTGTACATTATTGATTATTAATTTGACCTTTGCTTTTTTAGTATTTTTATCATTTCAAAAACTATCTAAATTTTTATTATTTTAGTTTATTACTTATTTTAATATTTTAGCATATTGTAAGCATTCATTATACTTCTGATTTCGTTATTAATTACATTCAAATTAATTTTTTAAAAATGTAAACAAAGCAATGACCAGAAATCCGCAAAACTTCTGGTCCCAAGTTGTGTGGATTTGAGGGTACTGTATTAAAGACTTAAGAAACAGTTTTCATCATGTCATCTTCAGGAACTGGGACAAAAACAATTATTATTACATTTCAAAATACTGTTATTTAAAGTATTTTTTAAGAAACTTGGTTGTATAAAAAGCATTTCTAAGTAACTGAGAATACTTCTGACCAAATCATTCCTGGCACAAACTAGTTTTCATGCTAGCTTTTTGAAAATGTAAATATTTCCAAGTTCAAAATAAAAAGTTAAAGAAAATCTATTATCACATATGGATTACAAGTTACTAAAAGTAATATTTTAACATTCACCTTTTTTGTAGCTCTTATCATGATTGTTTCACTATAGAAAGTTTGGAGAGTTAAAATCTACACATTAAAGCAGTTGTTTACAAACACATTCAGTGTTGCCACTAAAAAAACCCTAACTATTCAAATACTCTATAGTAGGATATAAAATATTTTGGTACTACTAGGTTACCCCATCGACCAGGTCGTTATCGCCAAACTATAAGATTAAATGCCAATAATGGATGATCATAAATGTCACATTTCAATGACATTGAATATAATTCACATGTTTAAAATGTCATTAAATGATTTTTATTTCGAGTTTTTATTAATAATCTACTAATTATTTGTTTCTTCATTATTTAAAATAAAAATTATGTCAATATGTATAATTTGGCTATTAGTTTTGCAATTTGTATAATTTGGTGAAATTGGTCGACAGGGTTAACAGAGTAGTACCAATATTTTTCAAGGACAAAACCTCCAGATTATCTTGTATTGTTTGTCCAATACAAAGAATAAAAACTATTTTATGAGATCAACCGAAATAGCCCCAGAGGACAATATATTTGATGTTTTGAAGGAAAGTAGCCCCTGATAAAGGCTTTTTTGGTCACTTAGTTTCATGTAAACTGAATATATTTCACATGTTGGGCTCTTGAAACCCCCCTAGCAAGAGGAGCTGCAACTGAATTAACATTGTAAACTCAATAAACAAATGTTTTTTTTCTTTACATTTAAGCATAATAATTTAATTGTAAATATAAAGACATGAGAAACAGTTTTTGTCATGTTAGCCCCAGCAATTATGACAGAAACAGTAAATTTAACATTTTGCTACAGTATATTTTAAAAAATATATTACTTAAAGCAATTTTTAATAGATTTGGTTGTATAAAAAACATTTCTAAATAAGTGAGGCTACTTTCGGAGAAACAAGACCTGGTACAAGGTAATCTGAAAAAACTAGTTTCCAAGTTGGCTTTATGAAAACAAAAACATTTCTAGTCAAAATAAAAAATTAAAAGAAAAATTATAATCACAGATGGCTTACAGGTTACAAATAACAACAAAATGTGCTTTAAAGATTATTAAACCAGTAACTACCTAGCAGGTTTAACTGTAAATAAAGTTTATTATAATGAACACAAGGACAACACAAAAACATTACATCATAAAACAATCAAAATATCGACTGAAAATATTCTGCAGAATCTGGACAGGAACAGCTAGGATGCACGCACGCATCTTAAACAATTACAATTAATACATATCGACTGACATATTTCGATTGTATTCCAACTCTAATTGTAATATTTTTACACTTACTTTACTTGTAGCTCTAATCCAGATTGCTTAACCAGCTTGGAGAGATAAAATCCACACACAAAAACAATTATTTATAAACACATCCAGTGTTGCCAGCAATAAAAACATGGAAATTACCCCCCCCCCCCAAACTATTCAAATACATCATAGTAGGGTAAAAAAAAATCAATAGCAAAAATTTTAAGTTGTTGTGTACTGTTTGTTCACTACAAACAATAAGTACATTTTTATGTGATGGACCAAAATAACACCCTAAAAGAACAAGAAAAAAAAAAAAAAAAGAGAGAGAGAGAGAGATGGTATGACTGTAAAATGTTTTTTTTTTCAAAATCCGATTCTACCAAAATTTCACTTTAAAATATGACAAAAATATATTCACAAGCCTGAATTTTAAAAATGTATGAATTAAAAGAGTTTTCTTAAATGATAAATCAGAACAAAGTTTTCATATTGTAAAATATACTAGTACATGCATCACCCTCCCCCCTTCCAAACACAAAAACACACGCACACACACACACAAAAAAAAAAAAATCAAAAGGAAAGTATCAGTTTTAAATATCATGTAACATTTAAATTTTAACACTTTTCCTTTAAATTACAAAACATTAAAGCATTCGGCTTAATTGCTATTATATTTGTTTTAATTTTGCCTATGTACCGAATAATTTAAATGAATATAAGCAAGCGAGAATAAAAGTTTCGACGCATAAAATTTTGTATCATCATACAATGAAATAATAAGTTATAGATTTTCTTTAGAAGAATAACTAAAAGTACATACCTTATTAATTTATTTTAATAAAGAAGATGAATCAGTAAATTGGTTAGAGTACAATGATTACAAAAGTACAGAAGCCAACACAATGAATGAATCACGACAGACGAATTCATTCTTAAATAATGAAACAATTCATAAATAATTTTAGGAACAAGGAACAATGTAAGGCTTCGCAATGGATTTCCTGGTTGCAGAGCAACTTAACATCCAGTTTAGAGGTAAGCGTCTGAGACATTAGGAATCCATATTTTAAAAAAATTAAGTTTAAAGTAATAATAACAATAATAATACAAAAAATAACATTTATCTATAAAAAATTTAGTAGAAAGCATTTAGTTGAAATTCTCGAATCTAACACTTAAATATTTTCTTGGGTATAAAATTTGACACTATTTGAATAACTCACGAAAGTTAAACTTAGATTATTTGGTAAAGCTTGCTTTGGTTAATGTGTTTGTTTGACAGCCAGTATTACAACCAGGAATGAAATAAAATATATAAATATACTAGTCATATTCCCTCTGCGGTTGTCGGTATTAATAAATAGTCAACTAGGTTGGATCGATTTCATCACTTACGAATGAATGAATGAATCATTTTCAATGAGACGCCATCAAAAAATCCATGATTCATTCTTGCAGTAGTTTCGTGGTGTGATGTATTATTGATTGAAGTTTGTTTTTGTTGTGTGATACGCTGCCGTCAGCTAATGCTGTATAATTGCTCCATTATTTTGTGAAAATTTCTTATCCACAACGTCATTAGATGAACAGATCAAAGAACTTGTAGATTTTTTTTCTTTTATCCTGCGATAAATATGTCAAATTATTACACCTAAAAGATGGTTATGACTCCAGTGATGTAAATAAGTCGGAGGTAAGCAATGCTAGTCTTGAGGCACTTAGTATTATTAGGGAGCCTGCTAATTTAAATTATATACTTAATTCTACTTCATTTTAATTTTTTGCTTTTCAAACACACAAATAATCCTTAAGCCTTTTCCTTAAAGAAGTAGGATCAACTGAGAACAACTCAGACTTTAAGCATGTTAAGGCCACAAAAGGCATTATATTTAGGAAAATTTAACTATTACTCATAAAAATATATACTCTAATCTGGAAAATGAAGTAAATTTAGGTGATGATAATTCTAAAATGGACAATTCTGGATCAAATCCATCTAACATTGTAGAAGGTAGTTCTAATACAAAACAGCGTATTAATCCCTTCTACATTGAATTTGATCCAAAATAGTCTGAGTTAGCCAAAATTCTTATCAACTAAATAAAGAAAAGCCATTAATTTTACTTAAAGATGAAAGGACAGTTTTTTATGCTATGTAAAATTTTTGTTTTAAAGTGTTCTTTTTATTTTAAAACTTTTACTGTCAATTTTTCAGGAATTTTAAATTTTTTATTCACAAAAAGTTATTCTAAATCTAATTAAAGCTTTTTAAAGCTGTCTGTCGAATATGATCTTACATTTATACTCTATCACCCCCCCCCCCAAAAAAAAATGAGGTAATGGGATTTTTACCTGAAAAGTTAGAGACAAAAAAAAAAAAAAATGCATTTCTAACTTGTGTGAATTCTTGCACATTTTATTTTAACACACGAATTAAAGTACAGTGAACTCTCTCTCTTCTGAACACTCATGGGATCAGCAAAACATATTCAGATTATGGGGGAACATATTCATTAAAGAGGGAGATTGGAAATGCATTACTATTACCATTATATAGGAGGACCGAGTCAATAGTTGATCAAATAAGGTCTGTGCTACAAGGTTTTTATTATATTTCTTTCTTTTTAACTTTTAGAAGTAAATTAACATGATTGCTACATCACTTAGTGAATGCCTATAATGGGCAAAAATGAAATCTGCTGAAATTAAATAGAAACAAAATTATAAGCAAATAGTTTCTTTATTTACCATTTTCACACTAGCAGATCAATTGAAGGAATCAATCAAATTCCAAAATTAATCTTTAAAAATCATGCTTAAACGGGGGTTAACAATAATTCAAACTATTACCATAATTTCTGGAAGAAGCACCGCAGCGGCATAAATGCCTCATTGCAAAAAATCACTCAAAAAAATTTAGGAAATGATCGTAAACACCACACGTGAAATTTCCGTGGGATTCGCTATTGACGTGCTAAACAGAAACACATTAATATGCTGAATTAAGAAAGCATAACAATGAAATTATTAATTAGAAATAAATAATTTAAAATACGAAATTCGTAATTGATAATTTAAATATGAAATTCAAAATTAATATTATTTAAATAATATTAATAAAAAATACTCTAAAAGTGCGTAAAATCTGCAGCTTAAATTTCGGCATATTTGCCCGATGATGAACCTCAATATTACTTTATTATATCGAGAATTATATAGCAACAAAAAAAACTGAATTTTAGAAACCACATGTACATTAATATGAAGTTTTAAATTTGAAATAAATAATGTAAGTATGATATTCAAAATTATTTATTCTTTATAAATAATATTTAAAAGAAAATCCTGTTAAAATTATGTAAACTTTTTTATATATTTAGCACCGTTCAAAAGAGGGGGAGAAGGCAGTTGCCCTGGGTGCAGAAATTTAGGGGGCACCAATATGAAACTTTGCCCCGGGTGTAATATTCTCTTTGCACGCCCCTGTATATATTGAATAGCGTTATGAGAACAATTGGGCATTAGCAGAATATCAACTTTTACTCTAGTATTTTTAATAGCAAGTTTGAATGGTATAAAATGACATTTATTTTCACCTTGTACATATTAAAATTATTTACAAATAGATAATAAATGTACCAATTTTAATATTTAATGCTAGGTATAAATAAAATAACGTTATCACACCCCATTTTATCAATTGAATAAAATATAAAATTTTGTCTTTTAATCATTTCTAAAAGAATCATATTGATTGATGCTTTTTTAAGGAGGAAAAAGGGAGGGGTAAAAAAAGACAGTACTTCTAGGTTATCCTGTCGACTGAAACATTATTGTCAAACTATAAGATTAAATGCCAATAATGGATGATCGTGAATGTCACATTCAATGCCAGAGTTTCCCCCAGAGGGTTTCAGGAGGGCGCTGCGCCTCTCCTGCCCTTTTGTTTAAAAACTAGCGCCCCTCTTGCCCCTCATCCAAAAACTAGCGCCCCTCTTGTTGCTCATTCAAAAAAATAGCGCCCTTCTTGCCTCACATTTGAAAAAACGCACCTTTCAGCAATGATGTGGACGCGCTACAGCACGTGAATTACGCAAAAAATCGGCGACGGAATGCCAAAAAATCGCTTATGCGTTCACGGGACGTGCAATTTCGTCAAAGAATCGCGAAAAAACATCAAATTTCGTTAAAAGTTATGAAATTACGACTAATTTCTGGCAATATTGTCGAGAAAATGGCAAATTTCGTCACAAAATCTCGAAACAGCGGCAGATTTCCTTCAAAAATCGTGAAAAAACGACAAATTTAGTCCAAAAATCCCGATAAAACAGAAATATTTGTCAAACGATTAGCAAAGAACGGAAAATATTGCCAAAAAATCTCGAAAAACGGCAACTTTTGTCAAAAAATCGCGATAAAGCAAAGATTTCGTCAAAAAAATTGCGTACAAACGACAAATTTTGTCCTAAAATTGCAATAAAACGGAGAATTTCGTCAAAAAAAATTGCATAAAATGGCAAATTTCGCCAAAAATGTGCAAAAAAAACGCACAAATTGTCAAAATACCACGAAAAAATGGCAGATTTCATCAAAAGATCGCAAAAAATGCAAATTTTGTCTAAGGGGCATAAAAAAAAAGTTAATGGCAGAATCGAAATTTTTCTTTTCTAAAAACTAATTTTCCTACTTCAAAACTGTGTTTTTATTTTTCCAAAAGCGGATTTTCCTGATTCACAATCCTTTTCATGCAAAGAGAAAATTGCATTCTAGGCATAATTAGAATTTGATGCACCCCCCCCCCCCTCTTCTCAAACATCTGTGACAGCCCAAAAATGACGTTTGTAGTATAAATTTGGCGTCCCTTAAATTTCTGCTCCCGGGATGACTGCCCCCGCACAGTTCTGAACAGAATCACAGAAGTGATCCTAAGAAAAAAAATTAAAATTCACTGCAAATTTTCTGAAAGACACTGTTACAACGGATGTGGGAGGAAAGAGGGGACGATTCCACTCTTGTTGCGAACTATGTGCTTTTTTTTAAATCAGATTTTCGTCCATTTTTTAAATTTACATTTTTTCGCGACAAAATTGGCGGTTTTTCGAGATCATTAGAAGAAATTTGCCATATTTTGTCATCTTTTAACAAAATCTGCTGTTTTTTCGCGATCACTTAACAAAACCTGCTGTTTTTTGTGATCTTTTAACAAAATTCCCATTTTTTTTCAATTTTTTGACTAAATTTTAAGACTTTTTTTTTTTGGATTATTTGACAAAATTTCTGTATTTTCACGTTCACTTGAATTGCTAAATTCTAGATTCATCTCTATAAAAGTGCCCTTAAAAATCAAAAAAGTGTTCTGAAGAATGTAAAAAGTGCCCTTTTCAGAACAGTAGCGCCATGCCCCTTTTTAAACCTGGGGGAAACTCTGCAATGACATTAAATAAGTTTCACGTGTTTAAAATGTCATTAAATGATTTTAATTTCGTTTTTTTAATTTGAATTATTATTAATATTTCACAAATTATTTGTTTGTTTTTTTCGTTTTTTAAAATAAAAATTATGTCAATATGTATAGTTTGGCAAAATTGGTTGACGGGATAATAGATAAGTACCAAAAAGACTTGCACAATAATTTATCGTAATTCTGTAATTTAAACGCATTTTTAAACGAATCTGCTGGCATATCTAACAAAGTGATTGGAAATCTAGTGCATTTTTCCATTTTCGATAAATGTATTATATCTTAGGTTATAACTGACTGCTATTTTGAGATGACTTTTCCAAGCTGTCTCATCTGAAAATTCAGTTAAAAAAAATCAATTTCTCGCATTTTCTAAATGGTTTTTCCTTTATCAAAAACTGAAAAAAAGCTATTAATTTCGTTAAATATTAATAAATGTACCAATAATTAATGCATTTATAATTTAAAGTGACTTAGAGTAAATTCAGTCGTTATTTATGTGTATGCGTGTTTTATAAGAATAATAAAGTTTTCAAAAACAAACTTTTTATTTAATTCTAATCTGTCTGTCTGCAAGAAATTTCATGATGACCTACGTTTATTATTTCTCTGCACATGGAGCGATAAGGATTATAAACATTATATGATTCATGCTAACTACGAGAAGATAACACATGCAATCCCAAAGCTGCCTTCTGTTTTTCCTCTACTCGGTTTGGTACATTTCAGCTGTCACAATCTCAAAGCAATAAATATAGATTTCAATTAGAAGATTTTGTTTTGAAAGTATTTATCCTCAAAATGATTACTGTGAGAAAAAAAAAATACTTACCATCACTGTGCTATTTTTTAAATACAAGATATTTTAACAATACAATTGAATATGGTTTATTTTCTGGTCATTAAAAAAATATTTAGCGATATTTTAAATATTTAATAAATACTTATTTCATGAATATTTTAAAGTTATATTTTATATTTATTTCAATCACTTGGTGCAGAATTTAATGATGCGTTAGGGCGGGCCCCGACTGAAGTACGAGTTGGGTTAGCAAAAGTATGGGAATGAGTTAGGTCAGGTATGCAAAATATTTGCATGAATATGTATAAAATATTTATTAATTAATTTTAATTTTAGGATAATGTTGATTTTAAGAAGTAACTGATGTTCTATGAAAAATGAAGTCTGGTTACGCTGGGCACAGACTTCATTTCATTGAATTTTCTTGGCTGGATGGGGCAAACTTTTAGCATTTCAGGCAGGGTTAATATATTTTGTTTGGCTGTATCTAATTTCGGCTCATTCATATTTTTTTTAATTTGATGTCTGAATCTTTGGAACAGGAGGGAAAAATCAGATTCAGAACAAGTTTTTTGAAAGATTATAAAAGAAGGGGGGGGGGAGAAGAAGTTAATCAACTTCCTGCATAAACTATGCATTTTCCCATGCCCCTTTGATGCAATATGCGTTTCTTGCTAAATTTGCCATTTTTTATGCGATATTTTTACAAAATTTGCAATCTTTTGATAAAATTGGCAATTTTTCTTTGAACAATTAACAAAAGCGAAATTAATTTTTTTTTTTTTTTTGTGACTTTTGTCAAAATTCGCAATGCATTTTATATCCTAAATTTTGGATCTATGAACGATTTTTCTTTTTAATTTTTGGAAAAATTCAGAAAAATAAGCTTGTTTGAAAAAAAAAAAAATAATAATAATTAATAATACCGGCACATCGATAGAAATCCCCCATCGCTTGGAATTTTAGTTTAAAACACATAAACACCACGGCGCTTCTTTTGAAAATTACGGTATATACACGTATATATATATATTAACCTATCTTTGCAGATTTAAATTATTTGTGCAGTTTTTAAAAATTTTTCTTTTTCTTTCTTTTTTTTTAGAAACATTTAAATATTTTTTATCAATACCTAGTTTTAGATTATTTTCATCTAGTTTTAAAATATTAATACATGCCTAAAATGTTTCTTATTTCAAAATAAAGTTTATGTTAAAGATATAAAGATAACCAATTGCATTAGATACAAACAGTATTTTTGTATTTATTCAATTTAATGAACTGATTTATTTTTTATCGATGCCACAATTTTTAAAAATATTTTCGATACTTAAGTTACATTTGTATATATATATAATTTTTTTTAACTTGCCTTTGAAGATGCAAATTATTTATACAGTTTTTGATTTAATTTTTTTTAGAAACATTTAAATATTTGTATTCAATGCCTAATTTTAGATTATTTTCATCTAGTTTTAAAATGTAAATACATGTCTAGAATGTTTCTTATTTTAGAATAAATCTTATATTAAAGATGACCAATTACACAAAATAAATGCAGTATTTTTCCATTTTAAGGAGCTTATTTTTTATATATTATTATTTTTTTTAAAGATGCCACAGTTTGAGCTTAAGAATGTGAAATTTGTTGCCAGATGATGTAAACTCAGGTGAAATACTTCATTGAAATTTTCTAAAAGTGTTTTCCACACATAAATAACCAAGATGCATAATTTAGGCACAGAATGTTTTGTTTAATTTCAAGAAATGAAATAAATTATTCTCTTCGTAATGCTATCTTCTTTTCTCATTGAAACTTTTTTTTTTGCTTTGAAACATGGTTTATTGATTAAATCAGTTTTTATGGTTTATTTCATGGTTTTAAGTTCATGGTTTATTGATTAAATTTTTATCATGATTTGAATCAACTATTATTTTAAATCAACCCTTACGAAAATGGCTTTTAGAGTTTTATATAATACATTTTATAGAATCCTATAGAATTATGACTATATATTTTTCTATAAGCTTGTTTAAAAGCTATAGAATACCCACACAAGTTTAATAGAAATATATGTAGAGAGATAGTGTTTAATTGAAGTATAATAGAAATAGCTGCACTACAGACATGTCTATTGAACTTCTACAGACATTTTTATAGCTTTTAACTAGCTTATAGAAAAACGGGTTAAATTTCTATAGGATTCTATAAAATGTATTTTATAGAATTCTAAAAGCCATTTTTGTAAGGGTTGATTTAAATCAATTGTATATTTTCTTTAATTTCAAATTCAAAATATTTTTATTAAATATTGTGTTTTGCTTTAAACACATTAAAAATTTAAGGAGTAGAATAAGCTGAAAACTCATAATTCCTGCTTATTTTTTTTTTTTTAACCGAATACCACAAATTAAAAACTTTAATTCTAATTTAGAAATAATGTCTATTATGTTGTTTCATCAAGAGGAACAGTATTTTCATAAAATTTCTATTTAAAATAGATTGGCCGCATGACAGAAATTCAACTAGCTTCTATACTTTAGCATATAAATAAGGGATTCGTTCTCAGTATAATGTCCAGTGTAAGTTATAATAATAAGCTATAATGTAAGAAAAGAATATATCATGTCATATGAATATATGTATAAAACCATTAATTATAAAATAATATACATACACAAAACTTGGAAAAAATGAACCAAAAGGAATATATTTGGAATTTTCAGAACCATATTAGATTCGTCAGACACCAAATACTATGGAACTATAAATAAAGGGTACTACAGTAGACTCCTACAAATCCACAAAGCTTGGAACCAAGGATTGTGCAGATTTTACAATTTAGCAGATTTCAGGTCATTGATTTGTTTACATTTTTGAAACTTTAATTAGATTAGTAGTTAAGCATATTAATGTATGCATATAATAAATTGAAACATTAAAATAATTAAGTAAAATATTTAGATAAATAAATAGTTTAAAAACAAGTAATTATTACAAAAATGTTAAGTAAAACAAAATTTTAGAAAAATATTAAAATAAAGTAAATAATTAAGATACAATACTAAATATAAATAATGATGAGGAAGAATCAATCATTTTTTATAAAGAAAAATATTTACCTTTGTTAATAAACCAAAAAGCTTGTTTAATTTTAAAATATTCATTTTATAGAACAAAAATTATCCTGCCCCTCGAATTACAAACACTACCAAATGATCATTGAAAGTTACATTGTGCTAGGGCTATAATACAATAATGATTATTTCGATTAAATATTGATCATCATAATTAGTAAACCATATGTAGATCCCAAATTCGTTTCGTAACTAGCTCGGATATGGAAATAGCAACAGAACTATCAAATAATAATTTTATATAGCAAAAATTATCCTGCCACGTGAATTACAAACAATACCAAACGACCTTTGAAAGTTATATTATGCTGCAACTACGATACTATAATGATTGTTTCGATTAAATATCGATCGTACGTCTAAGTAACATATTATTTAACACTGCAGAATTTAAATTAAAAGACAAAAAAAAAAAAAAAAAAAAAAAAAGGAAGACGTTGAAAACGATTTAAAAATAGATATTGTTATAAAATTACAGTAGACTCCCTCAAACCCACACAGCTTAAGACCAGAGGTTGTGCGGATTTCTGGTCATTGCTTTGTTTACATTTTTAAAATAGTAATTTGAGTACAATTAATAGTGCAATCGGAACTATAATGAATGCTTACAATGTAATAAAATATTAAAATAAGTAATAAACTAAATTAATAAAAATTTAGATATTTTTTAAAATGATTAAAGTATTAATAGCAAAGGTCATGTTAATAATCAATAGTGTATGATTAAATATTCATTATAAAGATTAAATGTATTTTTCCCAAATTATTCAACAAAACTTGCCTCATAAAAGTGCATTAGTAATTCACATCAAAATCATAAAATAAGGATTTTTTTTTCAAGTTTAGCCTGGCTTAATAACCAAAAAATCTTGATTAATGCATATATATATTTGGTAAAAAGATTCTGATTACCAGTAATATCAGCAATATCTTGAATTTAAAAAAAAAAAAAAAAATATTCTTCCTTCATGAAAAAAAACATGAATATAGAGTATTATTAAGAAAATTACAAATTAGAAAATGTATGGAATTGATACAATACTAAAAAAAATCAAATTTTGTCCCAATATCTGAACTGAAAGTTTCATTGTTTACATCCATAAAACGTGCGGATTTTAGAGAGTTGCGGATTTCTGATTTGCGGATTTGAAGGAGTCTACTGTATTTGTATTGCGTTAGACGATGTTTTCAGTGCCATCTTTAATTTCATTGTTAACATCTGACAAAATGCGCGGATTTCTGGTGTTCGTGTATTTAAGGGAGTCTACTGTACTTGGTTCTCCCGTCGACCAAAAAACTATCACCAAATTATTTGATTAAAAGTCAACAATGGATGATCGTGAATGTCGCATTCAATGACATTAAACACGATACACGTGCTTAAAATGTGATAAAGGGATTTACATTTCAACTTTTTCTTCATATTTTTATTAATGTTTTGCTAGTTTTTTTCTTCTTTTGTTATTTAAACTAAAAATTTAGTCAATATGTATAAGTTGGTTTTTAGTTTAGCGATTTGTATAATTTGGCAAAATTGGTCGACAGGATAACCAAGCAGTATCAAATAAAGTGTGGGGTTTCATCTCTGTACCATACTTGAAAAAGCAAAACAATAAAAAATCAGTATTACTAACACACATAATACCAAAATAAAATGAATAAAAACATTTAAAAAATTATAATAACATAGTTAAAAAGGATAGAAATGGAAAAACATATACCAGGCATTAAAGTTACCCCTAAAATGATGTAGCAAAAACCACACTGTCACGATACATGCAACTGTTGCTAAAAAAAAAATAAGGATATAAAAAATGGACCAAGGACTATATCTCCATCTTAAAGATACATACTTTAAATGCAGGTGATACAGGATTATGATTTCTATTTATAGACACACATATATATCTACACTCGAGTCAAGTCCATATGTCTTAGAACCTATAATGGGATAATTTAATGATTGATTTTTGTGCTGTTTAAGAAAATAAAACTTGTAAAATCGGCTACTTAATTCAGAGTTAAAATTAATACAGTTTATTTAAAAATGTCTTGTTTATTACATTTTTCTATCTGTTTTTAAATTCAAAAACAGATAAAACTTTCTCGTTGAAGTTCAAAAAATTCATTTCTTAGAAGTTTTTGTTATCCAGAAAAAAAAAAAAAAATCATGTGAAAATATTAAATCTTCTAGCAAGATATTTGAAAAGAATACTACCATAGATTTTACATCATCATCCTGTTCTTTTTAAGTTAGTAGTGTGGGATCTTAATATTAAAATCAGAATCTGAATTAGATGATTCTGCATGGCTAACAGTGTCTGAACTAAATATGGGAAAAACTATGTACGTAAAATGTTTTGGTTTAGTTTTAAAACGCAAGTTTGCAGAAACATTAATTTTTCATATACATGGGATATTTTTAATTCATTGTGTATTTCTTTTTTTTCTTTCTCTTTTATTTGGTGCTGAATATAAAAATGACCTCCGCTTCTCTCCATGCTATACAGTATTTTTGCAAAACATGAGGAGTTTACACTAAAACAGCACAATTGCGACGAAAAAAAATCAATATTTTATTACAAGTAACAAGTAACCAAATTATACTTTTGCTCTTTACTAAACTTTGAATTTTAGTAGAAGTTGTCTGAAGTAAAGTAGAAGCTTATGTCGCAGTGTAAATATTTTTTTTTTTTCTTCAAATTCCTTGCTTTTTCTATTTGTAATGTTGTGTTTTATAATTCATGTCTCTTGAATTCCATTCTTAGAAATATGAAAGTAGCATAAGGAAACATTATTGGATATGGTTTTTTAATCAAGAATGGGATATGAGATTTCAAGGTAAAAAGAGAAATTTTATGCTCAGTTAAACACATCACTTTTGAAGGAAAATCTCATATGATGGAAAATTATTTTAAAAATATTTTCTCAGTTCCAAGGAGTAAAAATCTAACAGTTAATAAATCCTTTGCAGAATTTTCATCAGAACTGAGTTAGCTGTCGAAAACATAGTTTTGTTAGAGTTTAGATTATGAAACTAAATCAAAACTTTTGTGTTTAGATTGGAAACCTATACCAAAACTAAATATATACTTTTTAAAGGAAATGAAAATTATAACTGCAAGAAAAAAAATGTAGTGTTGTACAAATATACATTTTCTAGACAATGGAAGATTCGAATGCTGATATTTATAATGAGGGACGCAAAAATCTAGGCACCAGAGGGCATTCTTTCACCACTAACATTTTAATTTTTTCTGCTTAAAATTCAATAGCATCCTTACACGTATTTTACACGAAATATTAGATGAAAAATAACGAAATAGTTGTAGTGGTGAGAGACTGCCTGCTGGAACATGATTTTTACATCTCAGTTTATAATAATGTCAAAACTGCAAGAATTTTTTCTTTAAACTAGCATCATTTATATGCTTAAAAAACAATACCTCCTATGTAAGTGAGATGAATAATACATTTGATTTCAAAGTGCAGATAGGGCTGAGGTTTTCACATTAATTCAAAACTGCAAGAATTTTTTCTTTAAACTAGCATCATTTATATGCTTAAAAAACAATACCTCCTATGTAAGTGAGATGAATAATACATTTGATTTCAAAGTGCAGAAAGGGCTGAGGTTTTCACATTAATTCTGAAAAAAAAACGAAACTAAATTTTCAAAGTAGACTTTTCTTTTTTATCTGTAATATAGTCTTATAAATTAAAAATTATTTTTTTTACAGATAAGTGCAAAAAAATATTTATTTAATATTCTCTCAGAAAATGTAATTTATTTAAGAAAAACATTAAACATGTGTAAAAAAAATCAATTTTTCTAATTTTTTCTGAAAAAAATCCAGAAAAGTTTTTTTTTTTTTTTTTTTTTTTTTTGCCTTTTATATTTTTCTAGAAAATTTACATCTGTACACGTGACTATTATAAATAGAAAAAAAAGTAAAATTAAATGAACATTATGTGATAAAAGCAAGAAAATATCAAAAATTGTTGCATAAAAACTGAATTTGCATGTGAATTCAAAAAGTAAAAGAAAATTGTAGAATAATAAATGCATTAATATGCGGTTAAAGTCATAAATGGTGAAAAACTTTATTTTTTAAATAATCATATTTTATCAAAGTTAAAAACAGCCCTTAATAGCCACTCATTCAGTCTTAAACCCCCTCTGTAAAGCGGAAATGAATAATTACCCAATTATTGAGCAATTGTCACTGTTTTTAATTTTCTATAATTTTTTAAAGCTAATTAAATTAACTGATTTTTAGAGACAGGACAGGAGTGACGAGTATAGCACATAAGAGCAGGTCTATGAAAAAATTCTCAAATTGAGTAGTTCCTAATAATATATATAATGTGAGACTTTAATTCATGAATTTTGTTCTAATTAAGAAAATGAAACTTATTTTAATTAACATTTAAAATTTAGTAGTTTATTTTAAAATTTATTTTTTATGATTTTTCTTAGGTAGATAAAACTGGTTTTTTTTTCTGAAGTCCAATAAGTCATTTCCATAGATGAAAAAGGAACAATCTCATCATACTGGTACAACAGAGCAGTTTCTGTTATCGTCCAAAACTAAACTTATTCATTTAAGAAGATGTCATCGATTACAGGGGAAAATTCTTCTGCCAATGAACAGCACTGTGTTCCTCAAAATGGAGATAGAGAAAAACATTCCTCCACTGATACAGGAAAAAAAGTTTATATTTGTGAAGTATGTTCCAAAACATTTTCTAACAGCAGTAATCTAAAACGGCATCTCTTGAAACATTCAGGTGAAACACCTTTCATTTGTGAAGCATGTTCCAAAGGATTTTCTAATAATAGTAATCTAAGAATACATATCTTGACTCATACTGGAGAAAAACCTTTTATTTGTGAAATATGTTCCAAAGGATTTTCTCAGAATATTACTCTGACAAGACACCTCTTGACGCACACAGAGGGAAAACCTTTTGTTTGTGAAGTATCCTCCAGAAGATTTTCTCAGAATAATGATCTAAAACGCTATCTCTTGGCACACACAGGTGGAAAATCTTTCGTTTGTGAAATATGTTTCAAGGAATTTTCTAATAATTGTTATCTAAGAACCCATCTCTTGATTCATACAGGTGAAAAACCTTTTATTTGTGAAATATGTTCCAAAGGATTTTCTTGTAAACAGAGTCTTAGAATGCATCTCTCTACTCATACAGTTGAGAAACCTTTTATTTGTGAAATATGTTCCAAAGGATTTTCTTGGAAAGGTAATCTAAGAAAGCATCTCTTGACACATACTGGTGAGAAACCATTTACTTGTGAAGTGTGTTCCAAAGGATTTTCTGAAAATCATAATCTAAGAAGACATCTCTTGACTCATACAGGAGAAAAACCTTTTATTTGTGAAATATGTTCCAAAGGATTTTCTCAGAATGTTACTCTGACAAGACATCTCTTGACGCACACAGGATAAAATTTTTGCGTTCCTAAAATTTATCCCAGAGGATTTTCTTCACATTGTCATCTAGAAAGACATCTCTTGATTTATACAGGAGAAAACCTGTTGTTTGTTTATATGATAGAATATGTTTTCCAAAGGATTATCTAATAACCATTATTTAAGAAAACATATGTCTCATACCAAATAGACAATTCATGTAAATCTTCTATATTTTTCGTTTCAAAATTGAACATGAACTCTTTATCAGTCTTTGCATTTAATTTTAACACTTTTATATTTTAGAAATTTGTAATATTTTTAAAAAATTACACTTCCTCTACTACTTAGTGTTTTTTTATAATAATTGTTGACGTATGCATTAGATTTAAGTAAACTTTTATGTGAAAAGTTTTTGATAGTTAGTTTTAATTTTTGTTATTTCACTGTAAAGTAAATTCCCCAAAAGTTTAAATTTAATCTGACCTGAAAAGGATAAAATGTACCTCAATGTCTTATGCGACAGGAAAACCTTCATTGAAGTAACATTTTTAAGAATGTAACAGAAATGTGCTAAAAATATTTGTTGTGCAAAAAAAAAATCGTACTTATTTGTTAAATTTTATTCTTGAAAGTTTTCCAAGGATGAAACATGTCTCATTATCATATAGGTGAAAGTTGGGAGTGATGGGACAATTACAATCATTAACAAAATTATTATTTACAAATTATATTTCGTTAGTACAATATACAAATTTTCATAATAACAGCTTGAAGTATTTTAATATATTAAAAAATAAATGTTTGATGATTATAATTAAAAATTTAAATTAATTAACTCATTAAATTAAAAACAAAAAATGTCCCATCCCTCTCTCAAGTGAGGGAACGATGGGACATGTTTTTAAATTTAATATTTAATTTAAAATATGAGGATGATAAATGACAAAGGCAGTGTGTCATTTACATTCCTAATTTTTATTGTAAGTCGCAACATTTATTTTATGTTATATTATTTTATAAAATCCAATTCAAGTAAAAATATTTTTGTGTCTAATTAATGCTGTCAATTAGTTTTAATAGCAATTCATTTACAATTATGTCTCGTACACCCATGATGGAATAGCCAGTTTCTCATTAGATGAAATTTCCTTTTTAATTTCTTATCATTAATATTATATTGCCATGTAAAAAAAAAGTTTTCAGTTTGAGTTAAAAATTATTTCAAAACATGAATATATGTTTAAAAAAAATCTAAGGATAAAATTCTTTTTAATTTTGTGAAATAATCAATTTTATTTGTTACAATTTTAAAACGAGATAGTCTTATAAATATAAAATACCAAAAAATTGTATGTAATTAAACATAATTAGCGGGTTAGAGATATTATTTTGGAGACATAAAGCATGACCCATCTCTCCCTGATGCAAAATTTTCATAAATAGGTTTTTACAAAAAGCATACGGCTTTTACACTTAACTGTTCATTCCTAAAAGGCGTAACATTGAGTTTACCAAACATTAACAGTAATTAAGTTAGAAACTAAGAATTAGACTGAAAACTTGCATTCAAAATCTGTGTAGTTATATAGTTTTAATATCTTTTTAATAGCCTAAGTCTTGTGACTTTCGTCAATCTCTATATTAATGGTCACGTGACTGTCTTCAACAGTTCTGGGCTGACCGCTTTGCTTTTTGTTTGCCGGGTTGCTATTTTGGTACTTAGTACAAGTGATAAATTGCCAAATATTGTTCCATCATTATCATTTCATCTATATTATGACTGTACAAATTACGTAATTGTCACAAACAATTGCATTTTTTATATGTGAGTGTAACAAGTCATATCCAATCACAAAATTTTATTTTAAATGAAAGTACACAAAAAGTGCCATGGTCTCAGAGAATTCTTGATATTTTTCTGTTAGTTGGGTAAAAATCTTGCCAATTTTTTAGCTTGCCCTTTAACATTTTTAATTTTTTTTTGCGTGGTAAATTAAAATAATTCATTGATTTTGAAATTGAATATCATGTCATGACTTACGGAATTATTTATTATCTTCCTTTCCTTCTTTTTTTTTTTATATAAGAAATAAGTAATTGTCATGAATTTTAAATGTTTCAGTTTTAAATGAAATTTGTGTATTTTAAATAAAATGAATGAATGGATGAAAGGATTGCATTTGGTATTACTTGATTATCATGTCGACCAAAAGAAATTAACCAAACTATAAGATTAAATGTCAGTAATGGATGATTGTAAATGTCGCAGTTAACTTGACATTAAATACAATACATGTGTTTGTTATTTTGTATACAGGGTGATTCAGCTCGTCGGTGACAAACTTTAAGGATCGATAGAGCACACCTAGACGAACATTTTTGAATAGGGAATGTAGGGTCCCTGACGCGATGGTAAGGCGCTAGGCGCTTTCGAAAATTTGGGTGCCGAAATTCGAAACGTCATAAAAACTAGGGAAATGGTTAGATTTTCTTGCTTGTTGCGTCGAAATGATTCTGTTTGTTTAGACCAAGGCCCCCTTATCATAATATCAGGCCTCGCATTCAGGAGAAAATCCATTGTTGAAATTGTCCCTATAATTGCCAACTTATTATATGACTTTGTCTCGTATGTAATGCCACCTGGTGCATACTACTGCTAATAATCCCATAGGAAATAATGGAAAATATTTCAGTTTCTAACATTAGATGGCGCTACCAACGTAAAAATCATGTAGTTCAGCGCCCCCTGTACTGCAGTCAAACGAAACTTGGCGAATGACAAGCCTTGATATTATGATAAGTTAGCCTTGGTTTAGACTTTCTTCAGTACCAATTTGATAAGCGTATCTCTTAAAACATGGATAGGGGGCGCTGCAGACTTTGGAGAGCTAGACAACAACTTTAAGCCCGTTATTTTGATAATTTAACACATGCTCGCCAAAGTTTATACTCTAACTTAAAGTTTGAACCCAAAAGTAGAGCCCTGCAAAAAGCGTAAGAGCCGGAATAAAATGTCAAAGTACAGGGTGGTCGAAACTCGAAGGCTCCTAAGAGATAAACAAACAGATTTCTTGACTTATGGCATGCATTTTCATGATTCTGTTTGCTGGGGCTCTCTGAAACTCAGTTGAACGGTACAAAAAGAAGCATCGATAGGGGGCGCTTTGGACAAAAAACAAAATTCGTTGACATTTCGGACGCTAACTGGAAACGGGGCGCTACGATCAGTTAGAAACAAAACAAGAGAGTAATTTACTTATCATAAGAAGCTATTAAAACTGCAGTTTGTTTGTTTTTTTTTAACAAACATAGCTGGTTTCAATCATGCACAATGCGCGCAATAAAATTTACATAAGGTGCTTTTTGCTGATTTATGCAAAAGATATCGTACCATATCGATATGCAAAGGATACGTAATGCATAGACGACAACGCGAGATGACGTAGTTGTATGCGCAGACACGTCTTTTGAACGTGCGGTACCTACTTAAGCTTCGGGTTACTTGTCTGCAGATCGGTAGTAGGATGGAACGGTACACAAACTCTGAATTGGCTGACATGCATTTGGCGTATGGCGCTGCTGGTTGTAATGGACGAGCCGCTCAGCGGTTGTACGCCGAGCGTTACCCCAACAGGCAAATCCCCTGCCATGCCTTCTTCGCTCGAGTACACCAGAGGTTGTCCACAACGGGATCTTTCGACGGAGGCAGGCCTGAACGGGAGCGATCAGTGAGCACCCCCGACAACGAAGAGGCTGTGCTTAACCTGGTTGAGGACAACCCAGGTCTTAGCACGAGAGATATCGCCAGACATGTTGGCATTTCGCAAGCAACTGCGTGGCGCATCTTACGTTCCCGGAATCTGCACCCCTACCACATCCAGCGGGTGCAGTTGCTCAGAGAGCAGGATTTTGGCCCTCGAGTGGAATTCTCAAGATGGTACTTGGCGATGAGATCCAGGGATCCCCGTTTTGTAAACAGCATTTTGTTTACGAACGAGTCCACCTTCAGACGGGAGGGAATGTGGAACGCCCACAACAGTCATGTGTGGTGTGATGAAAATCCACATGAAACCAGAAGCCGAGCAGCCCAGGAGCGTTTCTCAGTAAATGTGTGGGCCGGCATTCTGGGGGATTGCCTCATTGGCCCTTATTTGTTACCTGAACGGCTGACAGGTGGAAATTACCTGATTTTCCTGGATCAAGTGCTGCCGCAGCTTCTGGAGGAGGCGCACGTACCCGAAGGTTCGCGTCGCCAGATGTGGTTTCAGCACGATGGAGCTCCGGCCCATTACACGAACGACGTGCGTCTCCATCTAAACGCAAGGTATGGCCAGCGGTGGATCGGGCGTGGGGGTCCAGTTCACTGGCCTGCCCGATCACCAGACCTCACCTGCTTGGATTTCTTCCTTTGGGGTTACCTGAAGGCCGAGGTATACCATACACCTGTCAGCAGTGCTGAAGAACTTGTGGCGCGCATTGTGGCAGCTGCAGGGCAGATCAGAGATACTCCTGGCATTGTTGGAAACACACACTCCTCAATGCGACGGAGGTGCGAAGCCTGCATCATGGCCCAAGGTCGAAATTTCGAGCATCTTCTGTAGTGTTATTTTTTGTAAATAAATTTCCAGTATCATTGATGTTTTTGGTCTAAATTTATTCAGAAGTGTTGAGCAGAGGTAGAAAATGTGTTTTCATTATTACTAACTGATCGTAGCGCCCCGTTTCCAGTTAGCGTCCGAAATGTCAACGAATTATGTTTTTTGCCCAAAGCGCCCCCTATCGATGTTTCTTTTTGTACCGTTCAACTGAGTTTCAGAGAGCCCCAGCAAACAGAATCATGAAAATGCATGCCATAAGTCAAGAAATCTGTTTATCTCTTAGGAGCCTTCGAGTTTCGACCACCCTGTACTTTGACATTTTATTCCGGCTCTTACGCTTTTTGCAGGGCTCTACTTTTGGGATCAAACTTTAAGTTAGAGTATAAACTTTGGCGAGCATGTGTTAAATTATCAAAATAACGGGCTTAAAGTTGTTGTCTAGCTCTCCAAAGTCTGCAGCGCCCCCTATCCATGTTTTAAGAGATACGCTTATCAAATTGGTACTGAAGAAAGTCTAAACAAACAGAATCATTTCGACGCAACAAGCAAGAAAATCTAACCATTTCCCTAGTTTTTATGACGTTTCGAATTTCGGCACCCAAATTTTCGAAAGCGCCTAGCGCCTTACCATCGCGTCAGGGACCCTACATTCCCTATTCAAAAATGTTCGTCTAGGTGTGCTCTATCGATCCTTAAAGTTTGTCACCGACGAGCTGAATCACCCTGTATGTGATTTTTAATTTGTATTTTTATTAATGTTTTAGTAATTGATTTGGTCTTTTGTTATTTAAAATAAAATTATGTAGATTTGTATAATTTGGCAAAATTGCTTCACAGGATAATTTGATAGTACCTTATATTTTAATTGAAATTATGAAATGCGAAAAAAAAAATGCAGCGAGAATATTATTGGTGATTTATCCCATGCGTCCATAAATATATTAAATCCTTGATTTCTGTACTAGAATCTTCTGATTTGGCAAAGGATTGAGCATGTAAATTAAACTAAGAGTAAAAGTAACTTCATAAAATAATGCTGCTTGTAAATTTGATTTCTTATGTCACAAACTCATAGTTGCTTGCAACTAAAAAGATTTATAGATAAATGTATAATGTAATGATTGTTTCATATGATGCGAGAGTCATAAATTAAAAATTTAAAAAAAATTCAAGCTTTATTGGGGATGTCCCATCCCTTCCAATGTCCCATTGGAGTCAATGGAAAAGAAGTTTCAAACAGTTATTAAGTTGTTAAAAAGTTAAGTGTCAAAGCTGGCAACATTTTGCCAGATTTGGCCAAAAATTCAAATTTCAAGATTACCATTCCCAGAATGCATGCTTGGCGTCTAATGCAGCATCACTGAATTTGGCACCAATAATATAATTGTTAATCCGCCAAGAATGTACTGTTTTATATCGAGTTTAAACTTGAAGCTAATTTTGACTGAACTGTGCCCTGTCTTTCCTGCTGTTATGTTACAGTATGAACAAATATTTGTGTATGTGTATGCGAAT
This sequence comes from Maratus speculifer, assembly GCA_964019185.1. Classification (NCBI taxonomy): domain Eukaryota; kingdom Metazoa; phylum Arthropoda; class Arachnida; order Araneae; family Salticidae; genus Maratus; species Maratus speculifer. The sequence continues at coordinate 3,101,497 of CAXHSM010000349.1, read as the reverse complement.
TTTATCTAAAAAATAACTAATATTTGGCTAAATTTTCTATCTTGTAATTTTGAAGTATAAGAAGACTCGATTGTTCATAGTAGGTCATTTAGACATCACTGGAGGTCATTGGTAATTAGGAATGCAGGTTAAAATAGCTATTAAGTTATTGAGCTGTTGAGCATTTAAAAAATCTGCTTTTTGTAAAAATTTTGATGAACATCCGTATGTATACCGTGCTGAAAAGAGGGGAGAGGGGGAAGAAAGACTGTTTGTTTTATGCATTCTCGTACTGAAACTCAAATTTTCAGGAAGGAATATATTCCTTTCTCATTCCTCTCCAAATATGAGGAATATGAGCTTTCTTTCGTGTTTTTATTTTTTTAATAATGTATTGTACATTATTTTAAAGCTGTTTTCTTTTTTGTAATGTTAAAGGTTTTCAATGTGTTTTATGAAAATGTTAAAAAGCGTAAATAGCTTAACATTTGTTTTTTTATTTATTTATTTATTCTTTGAAAAATGGCTATGTTGTACGTTCTTGAATCTTTTGCAACACTGTTTGTGCAGAAAGAAAATAAAAATATTTTAACAAACTTTCAGATGAATGATTATTATTACAGTGGTGGTCAAAATTATAAGGACAAGGCAAAAATTGCCTAATCTTGGCTATATTTGGTCGGAAACTTGTGCAAATTTAATGGCTGGAGAACAATGAAAAATGAAGAACATTTTTATAAATCTTTATGTAATTATGCGGAAAATTCATATTTATAAAATGTATTAAAAATTTATACAGTGATCTAATATGGACAAAATTATAAGAACAACTATATTTGTGTGTTCTAAAAAGGAAAATTTGCATGTTTTTTGCTTTGCACACGCAACTTCAAGACGATATAAATGCATAGTAAGCGTTTGGGCTCGTGATATTCTGTTTTTCAGTCATGCCGGCTAGGTACAAAGCTTTCGGAGTTTGAAAAAGAGAAAAAGGATGCATTTGAAAGTTTAGGACTTTCTGTACGCCAAATTGTGACAAAGTTTAATAGATCAAGAATGGTTATTTATAATTATCTTTAAAATCCCGGTAAATTTGGACGGCAAAGACATATAGGTAGGCCATCTTCTGCTTCTATACGGGAGAAAAGAATGACAATAAGAAGAGCCTGCTCCAAAAAAAACAAACGTCTACAGAAATAAATTGTGAATTGAACTTAGAATGAATTGCTCGAACTGTTCTACGTGTTTTACAAAAATAAAAAAAGGTTGGCTATGGTAAACGTATATCAAGCCGGCTCTTACTAAAGTTCATAAGAGAGTGAGAATAGAGTTTGCCAAAAAATGCATTATTATGCGGAAAATGTGGGATGATGTTGTCTTTTCGGATAAGAAAAAGTTTAATTTGGATGAGCCAGATGGTTTCCGCCACTTCTGGTATTATCTCCTTAGAGAAAAATAAATTTTCTCAAAGCCTGTTTTGGGGGGTGGCTCGGTAATGGTCTGGAGAGTTTTCGCAACTGGTGGAACTACTCCAATAATTTTTGTGCAGGGTAGAATAAATTCTGAGAGATATGTTGATGTATTTGAGCATTTTTTTTACTGGAAGCACCGTTAATAACGAGTGGAGACAATTTTTTCCAGCAGGACAGTGCCTCAATACATGTTTCCCAAACATCAAAATCATGATTCGATGCTAATTTTGAGAAGCTACTTAATTGACCGATCAGAAGCCCTGATCTGAATCCAACGCAAAATTTATGGGGTATTCTGGCACACGAAATATTCAAAAACAGTATGCAATATAAAAATAAACGAGCTCATGTCCTCCATCGAAAACGGCTGGCGAAAAATTTCCAAGAACTTTTTGAAGGAATAACCTAACTCAATGACGTCAAGACGCTTAGCAGTAACAGAGAAGAAAAGGGATATTGTTAATTAATAGTGTATTTCAGGCAAAAAACATTCACTGTTTTTATAATTTTGTCCAATTTTTTACAATGAGAAATTTTGTTATTTATGGCAAAACATTCATATTTTGCATTTTTCAATCTTTAGCATTCTCTAATGATTTCAGGCATAAAAAAGTATTTTACGCATAAATTTCACTTTATTTTGTTCATAAATAATTATTTTATGTTAAAATTTCAATTTTCTTATAATTCTGACCACCACTGTATTATGAGAAACATTAAGGTGACCACTCCAAAGAGAGGCGACTTTCAAGTGTTATTTTTTAGACATTTTTATTTGTTACAGGTTTTTTTTCAAAGTAATTCTCAAAGGTGCCAACAGAAGAAAAAATCAGTATTAAAAAAAAAGATTTTTTTTCCTATTATAGATCAGTTTCAACCACGTTATCACCTGCTCACAATCCCAAGTTTTATCCAACTAGTCATAATCGTCAATTTATAGCCTATATTTTGAGCCAAACAATCACAATCGCCCAAATTTGGGGGGCAAACAAAAAGCACGTCAGGTTGCTCGGGTATGACGTCAGTTGAACGTCTATACTGTAATTTGTAAATCATAAAATAAATTTTGAAATTCAAATATCCTCAACTATAGTTCTACATTGGCAAACGACAAAATTAATTGGTTATGTATATGTTACAGGCCAAACCCGATTTTAGGCCAAACTAGATTGGCCTAGGCCAAACTAGTTTATTCTAACGCCCATCGGATAGACTAGTTTTTCCTAGGCCAAACCGGTCTATCCTAACGCCCGTCGGATAAACTAGTTTTTCCTAGGCCAAACCGGTCTATCCGAACGCCCATCGGATAAACTAGTTTTTCCTAGGCAAAACTAGTCTATCCTAAGGCCCATAGGACAATCTAGTTTTTCCTAGGCCAAACTAGTTTGGCCTAACTCTTATAGGATAAACTAGTTTAGCCTGCTGTTTATTGGTCTGAACTAGTTTCTCCTAGGCCAATTCAATTTGGCGTGATTTTATTGAATTCAATGGTGCCACAGCACCAACATTCTAGTTTGTCCTAGGCTGATCTAGTTTATCATAGGCCAATTTAATTTTATGTGTTTTTAGTTCGCAGGCGTCAAAAGCCTGAGAAATGATGGGCTCGCAGGTTCTGTATGTATGAATGTTCGTAGGTATGTATGAATGAACGTACGTATGTACGTGCGTATGTACGTAACGCGAAAACTCGTGATAGAAATATCAGATTTGTTTCAAATTTTGGATGTATGTTCATTGATATAAGGTACTTTTCTGATTGATTTTGGGAATTCATTGGATAAGAATAAAGGGAAGCAAACGGGAGGCTAATCCCCCACCGTTAATTTGGAGAAATGGATTTTTCATGCAGAATTATCAGTTTTCATTTCATTTTTTTTTATGTCCAATGCATCATGTCTCTAAGGTGAACATGTTAAATTTCTGTATTGGTGTTTATAAGCAATGACTCTTGACACACATTTATACTTTTTCTAGTGAAAGATATGTTTTTTACTGGCCAAACCCGTTTTCGAGCTAAATTAGATTAGCCTCGGCCAAACTATTTTATCCTTATGCCAATTGGATAAACTAGTTTTTTCTACACCAAACTTGTTTATCTAAATGTCCATAGGATAAACTAGTTTTTTCTATGTAAGAGATGTAATCGTTCATTTTTCCTTTCATACTTAACCATTAAATCCCCAAAACTATTCAGGGAATCGCCTTATCAGAAAGAACCTATATACAAACGTGAAGCAAATCCTTAAATTCTGCGTCAAAAACCATTTATCTAAATTATGGGGGGGGGGGGGTTAACCTACATTGCCCTTTTTTTACACTTAAACAATAAACATCCACAACTAATCATGCAGGCGCCTTGTCAGAATGATCGTATATCTAAAATTTTAAATGAAAACTGATAATTCTGCATCAAAAATTCATTCCTCTAAATTAACGGTGGGGGACTAGCCCTCCGTTCGCTCCCCTTTATTCTTATCCAATGAATTCCCAAAATTAATCAGAAAAGTATCTTATATCAATCAACGTGCATCCAAAATTTGAAGCAAATCGGATATTTCTACCACGAGTTATCGCGTTACGTACATTCGTACATACATACGTACATTCATACATACAGAACCTGTTAGCCCATTATTTCTCAGGTTTTGACGTCTGTGAGCTAAAAACACGTAAAATTAAATTGGCCTAGGATAAACTAGATCAGCCTAGGACAAACTAGAATGTTGGCGCTGTGGCGATCATTGAATTCAATAAAATCACGCCAAATTGAATTGGCCTAGGATAAACTAGACCGGCCTAGGAGAAACTAGTTCAGACCAATAAACAGCAGGCTAAACTAGTTTATCCTATAAGAGTTAGGCCAAACTAGTTTGGCCTAGGAAAAACTAGATTGTCCTATGGGCCTTAGGATAGACTAGTTTGGCCTAGGAAAAACTAGTTTATCCGATGGCCGTTAGGATAGACCGGTTTGGCCTAGGAAAAATTAGTTTATCCGATGGGCGTTAGGATAGACCCGTTTGGCCTAGGAAAAACTAGTCTATCCGATGGGCGTTAGGATAAACTAGTTTGGCCTAAAATCGGGTTTGGCCTGTAACATATATAATAAAATTGTCTTTAATATGGATATAGGCAGTTAGTTTTAATTTAGTATTAATAGCGTTATATTTACTCGAAGTTTTTATTATAAAATTTCAAATTATTTAAGCTTGCAAAAAATGGATTTGATTAAAAAAAATTGGTTGAGCAATAGCGGTCCCCTACTTCCTGTCACTGGCCGATGAAACTCTTACGAGCTACTGGGTAGATTATTTTCTAATATCTGGTTTTCACTTTGACATTATTAAATATATACGTATACATACTGTACCCGCCGCTTAATAAAATCACTGGTTAATAAAATCAGCCGCTTGATCTGATAAAATTGTGAGGACCGGAATCAAATCAATACAAATTTCTGTTAAAACTGCCGCTTAATAAAATCAGCATCGCCGGTTAATAAACTCAAAAAAATTCTTCATTAGCAAAATAATCAGTTTAATCTTCACTGTAAAATTTTATTATTACTTAAACGTAAATAAAACAAAAAAAATAAATAAATAAAAAAATAAAAAACAAGCATTTTTTCAAAGATTATTAGTGCAAATCTAAGTTTCAAAAATTGCTGTTACAGAGATCACAATCACTGGGCTTATTTTCTTTCTGCAATTTTTAAAAGAGAATTTAGTTCAGTTTGATTCAGTTTTGTTTCATTTGAAACTCGTAACGAGTAAGTTGTCTAAATGTAAGCTTGTAAGCTTGAAAGAAATGATTGAAGTTTTAGAGAATTAAGATAATTTATTGAAATGCAGCCTAAGAGAAGCGACTTCAAAGCTTTATAAAATTTTCTTAAGAACAGAGGCATTATTAAGTCTGAAATTTTATTAAACAGAAAAGGAAAGGAAAGACAGAAGACGTCAAAGCAGCACTTTAAAAATGTTTTTAAAATGTGAGCTTGAAAAAAGTTTTCATTTCTCGCGGAATTTTGTGCAAGAAAGCGAAACAGTCCGCGCAAATGATGAGTGAAAATTTCAAATCCACCAATGGCTCGTTGTCATTATGGAATGAACGAAACAATATCGTTTATCACAAACTGTACGACAAAAAGATGGACGTGAATTAGAACGCTGACGATTACTGAAAAGCAAACATTTTGCCGGATTTTTTGAAAGACTATGATTTTTCTCAAATCAGTAACATTGATGAAACTGGATTGTATTCTCAGGCTTTACCAGAGCAAACTTATATGTTCAAAACAGAGTCTAGTAGAAGGATACAAAAGAATTAAACAACGAGTAATTGTCATTCTGACGGGGACCATCAAGGAAGCACCTAGTAAAAAACAGCGCTGTTTTAAAGGAGAGAAGAGTTTACATGTGGACTACCAAAACAATAAAGAATCATGGATGAAATCTCCAATTTTCACATACTTTTTATGCAATGGGAAAAAACTTGCGGAAAATATTGCCCTGATTATGGACACTTGCGTTATGCATCCTCCAGATTTAACAATGAAAGACATAAAAATAGTGTTTTTCCACCTAAGACATCCAGTGTTATACAGCCAATTGATTAAGGAATTATCAAAGCTTTTAAATGTTATTATAGAAACGAATTGGCCAAAAAAGAGTAATAGAAATCGAAGCATGTGACTCATCTGTGTCTTTTTTAAGCCTCATAATAATATCTGTTAATCTGTCGAATGCAATACATTACGTTAAAATGTCTTGAGGCAGAATGAAAAACGACATGATAAAAAATTGCTTCTCGATTTGAGGATTTAAATTTGAAGAATCGCAAGAAATTGCCGCTACCTCTAAAGGTAAGAATTAATTTGACAAGGATTCTGTTCAATGTGTTGAAATTGACGAAAATCTCTCAAAACTTAGAGAAATTTCTGACACAGACAAAATGGAGCAAGTACTATCGTCGCACGTTACAAAAAACTAGCTAATAAAAATGAAGATGCGCAGAACATGAACTGTACAGTCAATCTTACTCTCTTGATAAAAACACTTGATCAGTTTTTCATCAAACCCAAGAATGTAAGCAATAATGTATTGTTAAATTAATTTTATATGTAGTAAGTATTTATTAATTTTGTATGTATGGTAGTTATTAATTTTGAATGAATAATTAAAAAAATTGACAAAAAGTAATTAATCCTGTTTTTCATTAGATATATTTTGCCACTTCTTTTCGAATTTGCGAGATTCCACCATGTTTTTGGGATTGGGAATGTTCGCCGGATATAAAAATCAGCCGCTTATTATAAATTAATTTGGCCCAAAACGAATATGATTTTATTAAGCGTCGGTTACAGTAGATATATATATATTGCATTGGATAGCTAAGATGCATGAAGACACTGCTCTTTTTTTACTTTTACGAGTTTGGCTGAAGATAATTTTTAAAAGCACACTTTCACTATTGAAACCGGATTTGAAAGTGAAACTAACTTTATAAAAAATATCTGCATTCAATATCGGAAAAGTAAAAAAGGAGCAATGTCGGCATACACCTCAACTAATAAATGCAAAAAGAGCTATTTAAAAATGTCTAAATGCAAAATAGATATTAGAAAATAACCTCCCCATAAGAATAGCATTAGCACGCGAGCGCTTCGTCGGCCAGGGACAGGAACTTTAAGGGGGCTCTGTGTACGGCATTCACTTGAAGCGAGAAGTTACATCTTTTATCCACCAGATGGCGCATTCGAGTGCTTTAATTAACAATAGGTGCTGCGTATTTGCATAATTGCGAACGCACCTCAAAATCACCGTTTTGTATCTTAAGGAATAACTCTAAAACTTTTGTGAATATTGTGATGCAAGAATAGGAGTTGCGATTTCCTTTAAAACAAAAATAGATGCGCTTCTGTAACTGAACTGGAATGTGTGAGTTGAATTTTATCAGCTGGGTGGATTAATATGAAATTTATACTATAAGTTATTGAATGCAAAAATATAAATGAAAAACTTAGATAATTTTTAACATAAGATTGAATTATTATCATTAACTAAAGTACTACTTCAACTTATAAATTAGTTTTAAATTTAAAACACTCAGTTGTAATATCAAGCAATGTATAAACTCAAAGAAATAAGAAATCATTTGGACTTTCTATGGAAGTATTACTTTTAACTAATGATATGTTTAAGAAACTTTTAAATCCTTTAAAGAACCCTTCGTTAAATATTGTTTACCAAAACAGGACCCTTCACAAAATTATTTGTCTCAGGCCATTCACAGAATTTTTTTCACCTTCAGCTTTTCACAAATTTAGTCAGTTAAAACTAAAATCTGGCCTGTAAATAAAAAGTTGAACTGAACAAAGAACGTATAATTTATCTTTAAAATATATTAAAGATAGAATCTAATGAATCGCCACGGCGAACGGCCCATCTTTTTCGGTGACCCCTATACGTCCTGAATAGTAAGACTCGCTTGCGCTTAAGCGCTGTCGCTGATGTACGCCCACGAACATCGCCAAAAATCTTTATCTACGACCCGTATGCCTTAGACTCTAAATAAAAAAGGATAAAAGAAAATGAGAGAAAATCAAATTATGACTACATTTTTCACAAATGTAAGAATTTTTTTTTTTTACAATTTCCCCAAAACTGGGCTCTTTGAGAAAAGCGTGGACAGTTCCATCAGAGTAGAAATTGATGAAAGCTCATACATTCATAAAAAGAAAGCACTTATGACATACCCATAAAAACTAGGAATAGAGTTCATCAGTTGTAGCGTCACAACTCCAGAAATTCGGTCAAAACGAACCACAGAGTTCAGAAAAGATAGAGATGAAATCTATTTTTTTATCTTGAAGCTAAAAATTCAATCCTGAAACTGATTTAAGCAAGTTACAATTCGGCCCAAACACTTGCGGATGGCTTTTAAAATTTCACCCAGTTCAATGAATTCAGCCTTTGAACGATATCTGATTTCATATTGAAAGCCTCTTTGATGGTTTATAGTGCATCTCTAACACACTCTAAACTTTCTCGATTTGTTTTGATCCAGTTTGTTTGGAAAATACAGGGTTCAGTTGTCTGTAACGTCACACAGAGAGCTCTATTTGTAAAGTCATAGGTTTTATTTTTCGTAATCAAATCATTTCTTTAAAAGGTCATTGTAGTAATTTTCCTACGGTTGCTGTCCAATGTACTTTTTTTCTTTTTACAAAATTCATATAATTAATAAAACAGGTGAATTTTTAAGAAATCTTATTTCGATATTTTTAAATAAAATTATTAGACTAGAAAAAAAATTGAACTTCTTATTTTCTATATGGCCATTAATGACTGAACCCCGTCAATTTTCAACATTTTGTAGAATATTTAAAATATCACTTGTCGGATTCTTCTGGAACTTCAGGATTATGAAGATTATGTTTGACCATCTATTAATCAATGCCCATTTGATAAGGAGGACATTTAAATTCCTGACAAAAAATCCAAGAAAAATAATTTTTGGGATCATCCTGTGTATTAATGAAATAATCGATCGCTGCAGACCACAAGTATATGAATACTGTACAACGTGTCCGCTCATTTTCGTAAGAATAACACATATGTTCATAGTCCAAGGGCCCACAGCACAAAAATCTATGTAATCGAGCACAAGAAAGAACATTTATTTTATAAAAGAGTAATAATGGAGGAATCTCATGACCTATGTCTGCTGGGAGTGAAGTGGTTCATAAGGCAAACATAGATACTATTAGTGGCTCACTCGCAGGTGAATCATTGTGTTTTCCTGATCCCAGTTTTCCATGCTTCTATATCTTCATTGTACCGTAAATACAATGTTTAAACCTAGGAGTAAACCACTAGTGGTATTAATTTTTGATTTATGCACCACTTCACTCAGGGTCTGATTATGACTAATTTGGCAAATATAAATTAGGGGACACCTTTCGAATCACTGCAACGTTATTCAAATAAAACTGATGGTCATTATTATATGTATGTGTAAGACATAAACATATTTTCGCACCTTGGATATAAACAGAACAAAATTCTTAGCTCCATCAATTCGAAATTAAATACCTTAATTAATAAAGGTACACTTTTCTTCCCTTAGTGCAGAACAAAACTCTTTTATATAATTTGAGCAATTTGGTCTATTACTTTAAGATGAATTTAATAACTGCAACATATTGAATGGTTGGAATTGGAAGAAGAAGGTAAATATTTTATAATTTAATGTATCGTTTTGGGGCCCCTTAAGGTCTGGGGCCCAAGGGCTAAGTCCCGAATTGCTCATGCGGTAATAAGGGCCTGCCTTCAATTCTGGCAGACATGGATCATTAGATTTCCCTATTGCTACTCTTCCATAATATTAAGGTTCTTTCTTGTAAATGATAACATAGGTTTTCGTGCTGTTGGCTCTTGGACTATCATGGTAATAAAGCAATTTTTGCGGAAAGTCAAAAAAAATTCTTGCATTTTTTTAGTTTGTATCATGGAGGATTTTCAATCCAATCTTACTCCAGTTTCAGAAAAATTCCCAAAATGGAATAAAAACAATTTGATGTAATTGGAATATAAATGTATAAAATGTTTTATGAAATATGAGTAGTCGTATGGAATAATTATTATCTGCGCATGCGCGAACGATAACAATGATCTTTTTACATAATTTAATAGTCCACTCTAATGGAACAACGCATAAAAAAAATCCAGTCAAATATTATGAAAATTAAAGCTCAACACTAGGCACAGAAAATGACCCGAATGATAATGTAAAGTCTATGGGAGCGATCTTTTCAAATATCTTACTCAAATTTTAATATTTTTACATTATTATTTTGCACAAGATAGCTGAGGACGATCCATAACCGGCGTAGTTTTTACTTTTTCGATTTTGCTTATATATTTTTTTACATTACGATAGTTTCAATTTCAGAACCGGTTTCGAAAGTTATTTTTTTAAAATCTGAAACCAAAACTGAAAAAATAAAAAGTAGGCCGGTTGTGTATCGTCTTCAGCTATCTTATGCAAAAAAATAATGTACAAATATTAAAATTTGGGCGAAATATTTGAAAAGAGCGCCCCCATAGACTTTACATTATCATCCGGGTCTTTTTCTGTGCCTAGTGTGGGGCCTTAAGAAAGACATCGTCATACAGTGAACTGTTTTTTTAATTGCTCTCTGAAAACCACTGAACAATTGGGGATTTTCCACAAATTGCCATTTTTTTATTAACTGAGTTTCAGAAAAAGGTTAGGATTTAAGGCTCCTATCCCTGCTAGCGAAGACGCTTGCGAGCTAATGCTATTACTATGCAAGGTCGTATTCTAATAACTCGTTTGCATTTCAACATTTTTAAATAGTTTTTTTGTATGCATTGGATAGCTAAGGTCCCGATCCACGTCGCTCTTTTTTTATTTTTTCGATTTTGGTTGTAGATGTTTTTTATAAATGTAGTTTCACTTTCAAAACCAGTTCCGAAAATGAGGGAGTCATTTAAAAAAATATCTTCAACCAAAATCGAAAAAGTGAAAAAGGAGGGATATGGATAGGGATCTCAGCTTCCAACGCATAAAGGAAAGGGCATGTTTACAAACAAATGCTTCCTTCAACCAATCTACCAATTACATTTTTTAGCGATCAATACAGGAATCATCATATTCCTCGTACACCAATCACACAACAGAGCTTTTAATCGCAGACAAATCAGATCGCCTTCACTTCTCGTGAACGTAGAAGTCTTAAAGATGGGCAGGAAATTAATGTAGATCCACAGTAATTTTGCCCACAGTGACGTTAGCTGCCCTTTCCTTATATATATATAATGTAAAAATGCGAACGAGTTATTCGAAAATAACCTCCCCAGAGGAACAGCATTAGCTTGTGAGTATTTTCACTCGCAGGGACAGGTGCCTTAACGAAAATCAATAAGAAGATTTGTAGTAAATACTTCGATTTTAATACCTTTTTTTCATGGAATAGGTTCCTTCCGGTTATTACCTAACAAGAACTAAAGCATCGATAAACTAGTCAGATGTGGCAATCCCAATTTTTCTTCTATCTTATGCATGTTAATAACTTCAAAATTCGTTATCAAAATGTCAAAATTAGGTAATGTATGTAAATCGTGAGAATTGTAATGGTATGAAATCAAAGTATTAGTTCTTCATATACTACTAATGCGGCTATCGGGAAAATACAAGATAAAAGCGCCACCTCTAGTGCGATTTGTACCAAAACATAATCAGCATTAATATTTATCAAGGTAAACCTGAATCTGAATTTTGATAAAAATTCGAGCAGCAGTGCTTGAGATAGAGCTATTACGGGAATCGGGTATTTGCGCATAACAGCGCCACCTATTGGGCGATTGATACCCAAAATACAAACAAATTCACCTCATATCAAGGATTAACTGAATCCGGTTTTATGATGATCTGTGCATTAATTCTGGAGATAGAGCTATTGCAGAAATCATAAAAAAACAACACAGCAGTGTAACCTGTAGAAAGATTTACAACAAAATGCAAATGACATCCATTCTTGTCAAGGAATAACAGAATATGAAGTTTTGTGAAAATTCATGCAGTAGTTCTTCAGATAGAGTTGTTACAGAAATCGTACAAAGGCAGTACAGCAACGCCATCTGTTGAGCGATTTATACCAAAAAGTAATCAGCAACAATTTATACCAGTGAGTATCTGAATATAATTTTTTATTAAATTCCGTACATTAGCTCTTGAGATAGAGCGCCCACAAATATTATGTCACATACAGACAGACATACTGTAAAAATGATGTAATGGTGTAAACTGATCATTATAAAGATAAAAGAAAGAATAAATAAAAAAAATAATTAAATTTGACAATTTGTGGACAATTTTTTATCATTCAGCTGCTTTTAGAAACAACTAAAATTCAACTCACTCCTATCTCTGATATTTTTGTGAATTTTCACAGTACTACTTGATTGGATTTTTTTTTTTTTTTTTTTTTTTTTTTTTTTTTTTTTTTTTTTTTTGTGTGTGTGTGTGTGTAGATTGAAGGTCAAAGTAATATACGTGATTTCATTTTGTTTCTAATTTTATGAATATTTTGCTAATTTGTTCTTCTGTTACTTAAGATAAAAATGATATCCATTTGTGTAACCTGGTGAGCAATCTGGCAATTTATATAATTTGAAGGGTACTATTCTGTTATCTCATCGACCGATTTTGCCAAATTATACAAATCGCCAAACTAATAGTCAAATTACACATATTGACATAATTTTCATTTTAAATAATAACAAAAACAAATAATTAGTAGAATATTATTAAAAATAAAAATAAAAAGTCGAAATAAAATCACTTAATGGTGTTTAAACACGTGTATCGTATTTAATGTCATTGAATTTAAATTCACGATCATCCATTATTGGCATTTAATCTTATAATTTGGCGATAGTATTTTGGTTGACGGGATAACACAGTAGTAGCATTTGAAGAAATTGGTCGATGGGATTTTTTGTTCGTTAGGCGCAGGGATAAATCAGCAAACAATATTCCTGTCACATTTTTCTTCTATTTCATTAATTTTTTTAAATGTAACCGATACACTCATTTTTTTATTTAAAATAAAACATTTATATTTAAAATTGGAACATTTCAAATTCATGGCTTTTGCTTATTTCTTAAACAAAGCAAATAATAATAATGCAGCAAACAATGGCATTCAATTTCAATACCAAAACATTGTTTTTTTTAATTTAGCAGCAATAAAATAAAATATGCTTACTGGTTAGTTACAAAATTATATTGGTGAGATTTGGGTCTGGCTAATACAAAAATACCAAGAATTCTTTACGATTATGAGAACATTTATGTAGATTTATTCAAAAAATTTATTTCGATTTTTTAATCAAAAGGAAGTTTTGTATATAAAAATTAAAAACCTGACAGTCACAAAATTTTATCTATTATAATATAAACGAAATGATAGCGATAGAATAGTATTTGGCGATGTATCCCCTCCACATGTCTAAAGTACTGAAGTGGCTGCTTGATATATAAAAAACAAAGTGGTCAGCCTGGAACTATTGATGGCAGTCGCATGATTAGCTATTAATATAGAGATGATATTAATATAGAGGCAATATTTTCATGTCATAAAAGATTTTTGTATTTGATGATGTAGGACTCAAAGAAGAAGCAAAATAAACAAGACCTTAGAAACAAAGTGCATGCTTGATAAGCTTAGAAAACTGTCATTTATGAATTGAGCAAAGATGACGAATCAATATTCAATTAATTATTCATGTAATTTTAGAAAAATACTCAGCTCATGAAGGTTGCAAAGAACACATGATAATGAGACATGCTTTATCTGATTTCTTTGAAAGATTTTTAAGAAGAAATTTTAGCAAATAAGATTTTATTTAAAAATTTAAATTTTATTTAAAAATATTTTTAGCATATTTCTCTTCTTTTTTAAAAGTGTTACTTCGATAAAACCTTTCCAGCCGCATAGCATATTGAGGCGTAATTTATCCTTTTCAGGGCAAATTAATTTAAATTTTAAGAGAAAGATATTTCGCAGAAGAATAACAAAAATTAAAACAATCAAAATGTTACAAAAAGGAAGGGACAGGTCTCGACTTATTTGCTTTTTTCTCAACATGACAACTGTGACAATTAGTTAAAAATTTTACAATTTTTTAATTTTATTACTAAATGCTAAAACAGATAAGATGCAATAACATTAAATGCAATGAAACATAGAGTTCATACTCAACTTTAATAAAAAAAAAATTTTTTTAGAGGTATCTATTTAATATGAGACAAATGTTTTTTAAATAATGGTTAACAAATAATCCCCTGGAAAACATGTTGCACAAACAACAGGTTTTTCTCCTTATCTATTCCAAGATGTCTTTCTAGTTGACAATGTCTATAAAACACTTTGGAACACATTTCAGAAATACAAGGATTCTATCCTGGATGTGTCAAGAGATGTCTTTTAAGATCCCCATTTTGAGAAAATCCCTTGGAACATATTTCACAAACAAATGGCTTTTCACCTGTATGACTCAAGAGATGCCTTCTTAAGTTACCATTAAGAGAAAATCTCTTAGAACATACATCACAAGCAAAAGGTTTTTCTGCTGCATGTGACAAGAGATGCCTGCTTAAATTACTATTCGTAGAAAATCCTTTGGAACATATTTCACAAACAAAAGGTTTTTCTCCTTTATGCATCAAGAGATGCCTTCTTAGATCAATATTCTGAGAAAAACCTTTGGAACATATTTCACAAACAAAAGGTTTTTCTCCATTATGTATCAAAAGATGCCTCTTTATATCACTATTCTGAGAAAATCCTTTTGAACATATTTCACAAACAAAATGTTTTTCACCGGTATGCGTCAAGAGATGCCTTCTTAGGTCACTATTCCGAGAAAATCCTTTAGAACATATTTCACAAGCAAAAGACTTTTCACCTGTATGAATCAAGAGATGCCTGCTTTGACTACTACACAGAGAAAATCTCTTGGAACATACTCCACAAGCAAAATGTTTTTCTCCTGTATGAGTCAAGATATGTTTCCTCAAAGTACTTTTATCCGAAAATCCTTTAAAACATGTTTCACAAACAAAAGGTTTCTTACCTGCATGAATCAAGAGATGTCTACTTAGATAACTATTCTTAGAAAATGTTTTAGAACATATTTCACAAATAAAATTTTTTCTCCTGTAGCAATGCAGGAATGTTTTTCTTTATCCCCATTTTGAACAATGAATCGCTGTTGACTAGAGCAAGAATTTTCTTCGGCAGTCGATGACATCTTTGCATGTGAAAAAGTTTTGTTTCAGATGATAACAGGAACTTCTTCAAAGAATCAGTATTTATCAGATTGTTGCTATTTTCATCCAAGGAAAAAATTACTGAACTTTAGCAAAAACGCTGTATCTACTCTTGAATCTAAAAACAGAAAAAAATGATAAACAAGACATTTTTGTGCAAACTGCACTCAATTTTAATTCAGAATTAAGTAGAAGATTTTAAAAATTACATTTTCTTAAACGGCACAAATTTCATTCATTAAATTATCCCATTATGTATTAGACATATGACTTGACTCAAGGATAGATACTTTTGCATTAATAAAAGGAGAAATAAAAATTTATTTTCTTTATTATTTATGTTTACTTATTATCTGTGTTTCTTTACTATGTTTTATGAGCTTAGCTTCACTTTTTCTAGCTTGCTGAGTCTTGCGCTGATGAAAAACCTCAATAGTAGATTCAAAACAGCTGTTTGCTACTTTTTCATGTAATGTTTTTGCATTTTTGATCGTTGGTTTTCTACTCTTATATCATTTGTAATTGCTAGTATACCTTGACAGCCAGCAAAATACAACGTACAATTGAAAATTGTTTTGACAAATTTATGCAACTGCAAAAATAGTCGATTCATGTTACTCCAAAGCATTTTCATAATATTTTTTTCGATAAAATTAAGACACAAGAGATGAATCAAGAGGGGAGTGGGAAGTTTATTATAGACGTTAATACCATGAATACATCAAAGTCATTTGGAAAGTTGCAATATATAACTAACTAGTAAAACAAAAAAAAAATTGAAGACTACCTAAAAATTTATTCCTTGCTATTTTGTTGTTCGCATGCACACAAAAAAATTACATAAAAAATTAGCAAAAAAAACACAAATGCACTAAAGAAGCAATAAAAAATGGTGTCAAAAATCAGCAAACAACATGATAGTAAGGAATCCAAAAGATAATTGCGTGCGAACACAACTTCTGCTGCGGTGGCATTAATACATAAGTACCAAAATTCGCTTGTAATACAAATATACATTATTTGCTACGTTTCATGTGACATCTCAGACTTGTTTTTATTACCAATAAAAAAATGAACTATAATTCATTTAGATTAAGGATTACTTTATTTGCCTCTGCAACATTTTAGTTCACATGTAAAAATTTCGGAATTCAAGCCTCTGAACTGTGTATACATTTATAGAAAGAGAAAAAGACAAAATTACATTTTATATGTACAATAGAATCCCAGAAATGGATACAGCTTGATACCAGAGGTAGTGTGGATTTTCGAATTTTTCAAATTTCTGATCTTTGCTTTGCTTACATTTTTTAAGCAGAAATTTAAATGTAATGATGCACACAAAATGATAATGAATGCTTACAATATAGCAAAAATTAAAATAATTAATTAAAATGATAAAAATGTAAGATAATTTTACAATCGATTAAACGTAAAGGTCTAGTAAAAATTTAACAATGTATAGTTAATAACAGATGAGAGACTTTTTCCCTCACTTGTTCAATGGAATTTTCTTCATCAAGGTCTTCTATTAATTAACATAAAAAACATAAAGTCTGGTAGTTTTATTTCACATTTAGCCAGTGTCTTAATAATTAAAAAGATTGATTAATATATAAACATATCAGGTAAAAAGAGAGTGATTACCAGTAATATCAGCAATACCTTGATTTCTTAAAGAAAATAAAAATATTCAGAAAATAAATATATGCACCACATTGGCGTGATCGCAATAAAATGGCGATTTCATGTCTGATATGGTAACCCAGCTATTGCTATTTATTTATTAATAAACTGTTTATTTACTTTTATTTTCATTTTTAAAATGATATAAATTGTTCCATTCTATAGTTATAAATTAAACTTCTTTTATTTATTATTTAAAGAAATAATTAAAAAATATGATGCGACTAGCATTCGAAAACAAAGATTTTGCCAAATTAGCATCAGAAAAAAAAGACTGCATCAATGTAGTGCGTATACAATGACATCTGTGCCTAAATTTATAGCGGCTTTATAAAAAAAAAAAAAACATTTAATTGAATCATAATGTCGACAATAACATATTAAAATACTTATAGAACAATATAAAAATAAGTAATTCTGCAATTTTGCCCCTACATGTCGACTGAAAATTTCATTGTTTACATCTGTAATAATGTACCGAATTTAGGGTTGCAGATTTGAAGGAGTTTGCCATATTAAAATAGACAAAGTGGTATTAAACTAGTTATATGAAAATATTTTAAATAAAAACGTAATTATCATAGAATTAAACAAGTTACCTTCAAATGAAAGGTTAATGAAGTGCTGATTACCAGGCCTATCACAATTACACACTAACTTGCTACTTTCTTTTAATTTTAGTAATTTACCAGCTTCTATGGGAATTTAAAAAAATAAGTGAATCAGACTCAGAAATATTCAGTTATCAGTGAAAATAATAAAGATACTATGTAAAATTTGCGATATAACATGTAAATAAATTGTTTAACAAGCAAAACATTATCATCTTATGATTAAATTTCTGATAAATGTGATAATATCAAAATATCATAAATAAATAATGTAATCGAATATGAATTGAAAAGAATTGGATTTGATTAATTTTTTACCATACTGTTTTCTGTCCTAATAAGAAAAATATTCTTTTAATAATAAATATATTTAATGTAAATAAAAAATAAGCTAAATGTAACCATTTTACGATTAAATTTCTAATAAAAGAAATGATGTCAAAATATAATTGATATAAAAAAAGGCTATGGAACAAAAAGTTGTCAAATCCTATTCAATTAACTTTTTCCATGCTGTCTTCTGTTCTTATAAAAAAAATATTCTTTTAATAGTGAAAAAAATAAAGATACTATAGAGAATTTATGATATAATGTGTAAATAAACTGTTTAAGAAGCTAAAAAATGTAAATAATACGATTTCATGATTGAATTTCCGATAAATGCTATGCACAAATATCATCGATATAAAAGAATAATCATAAAGAAAAGAGCTTGATTCATGCTCGATTAATATTAAAAGTATAAAAAAATATATTTTTTTAACACTGATAATAATAAAGATACTATATAAAATTTGAAATATAACATGTAAATTAATAGTTTAACAAGTTAAATTTTAGAATAGCTTTAATACCCTACATTTGCAGCAAAATTGTGAAAAATGAAGAATAGCCATGCAATCAGCAGGGCGATTTACACCAAAAACTAAACAACACTAATCTATATCTGGGGCTAACTGATTCTGAAGTTTTAGAAAATTTCGTCCATCAGTTCTTGAGTTAGAGCAAATAATGCATCAGGGAAGTGCCATCTGTTGAATGATTTGCACTAAAACATTATTGACACCATATTATAACAAGCGCTAAGTAAATCTAAAGTTCTTTGAAAATCCATGCATTAGTTCTTAAGATATGGCTACTGTGAAAATTGTAAATAATGCAGCATAGCAGCACCACCTGTTGATCGATGAACATTAAAAATTATCAGATCTAATTTTAATTAAGGTCTAACAGAATCTAGCGTTTTGTGAAATTCTCAGCATTAGTTCTTAAGATAGAATGCCCACAAAATTTATGTTGTCATGCAGACAGACATTTTGTAAAAATCATATTTTTGGGTGCTCTGACAGCCTAAAATGTTTCAATTCATCGAAAACTAGACTTCAAAAATATTCTCAAATGCAATACTTTTTTCTTCTAAAAATAGAAAAATGTAAAAATAAATATATATATACAGTAGACTCTCTCAAATCCGCACTCCTAAAATCTGCAACTCCCTAAAATCCGCACATATTTTACGGATGTAAACAATGAAACATTCAGTTCAGATGTAGGTGCAAAATTTGACTTTTTTAGTTTAATATCAATTCCATATGTCTTTTAATTTGTAATTTTTGTTAAGGTTATTGAATTCATGTTTTTTCATGAAGAAAGAATAATTTATTTCTGAAAAAAATAAAGATATTGCTGATATCACTGGTAATCAGAATCTTATCGAATATATTTATGTATTAATCAAGCTTGTTCAGTTATTAAGTCTGGCTAAACTTGAAATAAAGCTTCTTTATTTTATGATCTTGATATGAATTAGTAATGTACCTTTATGAGGCAAGTTTCAATGAATAATTTAGGAAAAACACATTTATAATGAATATTTAATCGTACATTATTGATTATTAATTTGATCTTTGCTTTTAGTATTTTTATCATTTTAAAAAGTATGTTTTTTTTTAGTTTATTTCTTATTTTAATATTTTAGCATATTGCAAGCAATCATTATACTTTTGATTTCATTATTAATTACAATCAAATTACTTTTAAAAAAATGTAAACAAAGCAATGACCAGAAATCCGCAAAATTCTAAAATCTGCAAAACCTCTGGTCCCAAGCTGTGCGGATTTGAGAGAGTCTACTGTATACAGGGTGATTCAGCTCGTCGGTGACAAACTTTAAGGATCGATAGAGCACACCTAGACGAACATTTTTGAATAGGGAATGTAGGGTCCCTGACGCGATGGTAAGGCGCTAGGCGCTTTCGAAAATTTGGGTGCCGAAATTCGAAACGTCATAAAAACTAGGGAAATGGTTAGATTTTCTTGCTTGTTGCGTCGAAATGATTCTGTTTGTTTAGACTTTCTTCAGTACCAATTTGATAAGCGTATCTCTTAAAACATGGATAGGGGGCGCTGCAGACTTTGGAGAGCTAGACAACAACTTTAAGCCCGTTATTTTGATAATTTAACACATGCTCGCCAAAGTTTATACTCTAACTTAAAGTTTGATCCCAAAAGTAGAGCCCTGCAAAAAGCGTAAGAGCCGGAATAAAATGTCAAAGTACAGGGTGGTCGAAACTCGAAGGCTCCTAAGAGATAAACAAACAGATTTCTTGACTTATGGCATGCATTTTCATGATTCTGTTTGCTGGGGCTCTCTGAAACTCAGTTGAACGGTACAAAAAGAAACATCGATAGGGGGCGCTTTGGGCAAAAAACATAATTCGTTGACATTTCGGACGCTAACTGGAAACGGGGCGCTACGATCAGTTAGTAATAATGAAAACACATTTTCTACCTCTGCTCAACACTTCTGAATAAATTTAGACCAAAAACATCAATGATACTGGAAATTTATTTACAAAAAATAACACTACAGAAGATGCTCGAAATTTCGACCTTGGGCCATGATGCAGGCTTCGCACCTCCGTCGCATTGAGGAGTGTGTGTTTCCAACAATGCCAGGAGTATCTCTGATCTGCCCTGCAGCTGCCACAATGCGCGCCACAAGTTCTTCAGCACTGCTGACAGGTGTATGGTATACCTCGGCCTTCAGGTAACCCCAAAGGAAGAAATCCAAGCAGGTGAGGTCTGGTGATCGGGCAGGCCAGTGAACTGGACCCCCACGCCCGATCCACCGCTGGCCATACCTTGCGTTTAGATGGAGACGCACGTCGTTCGTGTAATGGGCCGGAGCTCCATCGTGCTGAAACCACATCTGGCGACGCGAACCTTCGGGTACGTGCGCCTCCTCCAGAAGCTGCGGCAGCACTTGATCCAGGAAAATCAGGTAATTTCCACCTGTCAGCCGTTCAGGTAACAAATAAGGGCCAATGAGGCAATCCCCCAGAATGCCGGCCCACACATTTACTGAGAAACGCTCCTGGGCTGCTCGGCTTCTGGTTTCATGTGGATTTTCATCACACCACACATGACTGTTGTGGGCGTTCCACATTCCCTCCCGTCTGAAGGTGGACTCGTTCGTAAACAAAATGCTGTTTACAAAACGGGGATCCCTGGATCTCATCGCCAAGTACCATCTTGAGAATTCCACTCGAGGGCCAAAATCCTGCTCTCTGAGCAACTGCACCCGCTGGATGTGGTAGGGGTGCAGATTCCGGGAACGTAAGATGCGCCACGCAGTTGCTTGCGAAATGCCAACATGTCTGGCGATATCTCTCGTGCTAAGACCTGGGTTGTCCTCAACCAGGTTAAGCACAGCCTCTTCGTTGTCGGGGGTGCTCACTGATCGCTCCCGTTCAGGCCTGCCTCCGTCGAAAGATCCCGTTGTGGACAACCTCTGGTGTACTCGAGCGAAGAAGGCATGGCAGGGGATTTGCCTGTTGGGGTAACGCTCGGCGTACAACCGCTGAGCGGCTCGTCCATTACAACCAGCAGCGCCATACGCCAAATGCATGTCAGCCAATTCAGAGTTTGTGTACCGTTCCATCCTACTACCGATCTGCAGACAAGTAACCCGAAGCTTAAGTAGGTACCGCACGTTCAAAAGACGTGTCTGCGAATACAACTACGTCATCTCGCGTTGTCGTCTATGCATTACGTATCCTTTGCATATCGATATGGTACGATATCTTTTGCATAAATCAGCAAAAAGCACCTTATGTAAATTTTATTGCGCGCATTGTGCATGATTGAAACCAGCTATGTTTGTTAAAAAAAAACAAACAAACTGCAGTTTTAATAGCTTCTTATGATAAGTAAATTACTCTCTTGTTTTGTTTCTAACTGATCGTAGCGCCCCGTTTCCAGTTAGCGTCCGAAATGTCAACGAATTTTGTTTTTTGTCCAAAGCGCCCCCTATCGATGCTTCTTTTTGTACCGTTCAACTGAGTTTCAGAGAGCCCCAGCAAACAGAATCATGAAAATGCATGCCATAAGTCAAGAAATCTGTTTGTTTATCTCTTAGGAGCCTTCGAGTTTCGACCACCCTGTACTTTGACATTTTATTCCGGCTCTTACGCTTTTTGCAGGGCTCTACTTTTGGGTTCAAACTTTAAGTTAGAGTATAAACTTTGGCGAGCATGTGTTAAATTATCAAAATAACGGGCTTAAAGTTGTTGTCTAGCTCTCCAAAGTCTGCAGCGCCCCCTATCCATGTTTTAAGAGATACGCTTATCAAATTGGTACTGAAGAAAGTCTAAACCAAGGCTAACTTATCATAATATCAAGGCTTGTCATTCGCCAAGTTTCGTTTGACTGCAGTACAGGGGGCGCTGAACTACATGATTTTTACGTTGGTAGCGCCATCTAATGTTAGAAACTGAAATATTTTCCATTATTTCCTATGGGATTATTAGCAGTAGTATGCACCAGGTGGCATTACATACGAGACAAAGTCATATAATAAGTTGGCAATTATAGGGACAATTTCAACAATGGATTTTCTCCTGAATGCGAGGCCTGATATTATGATAAGGGGGCCTTGGTCTAAACAAACAGAATCATTTCGACGCAACAAGCAAGAAAATCTAACCATTTCCCTAGTTTTTATGACGTTTCGAATTTCGGCACCCAAATTTTCGAAAGCGCCTAGCGCCTTACCATCGCGTCAGGGACCCTACATTCCCTATTCAAAAATGTTCGTCTAGGTGTGCTCTATCGATCCTTAAAGTTTGTCACCGACGAGCTGAATCACCCTGTATATGTGAACAGTATAATGATAACAATATCTCAAAAGTTTGGAAAAGCTTGCTATAATTCAAAGTAAATGATTATATTTTGTGCATTTATGATAAAAAGTGGTGAATTGGAAAAATTCTTGAGCTAAGTGAAGAAAACAAAGACCTGTTTATTCACTTTTTTTCACCTGTACTCTATAGACCAGCAACTTCTTTTCAATTGTCTAAAAATGATTCAGTTCCTGTAAGTAACATGCTTCAGAAACTAACACAATTGGAACTAATTACAGTCATTGTACACAGCTACAATATTACCGAGACACTTTGCAATGAAATATCCAGATAATTATTTCTATGAGTGTAAGGTAGATTTAATTATTATGTATTCTATGTAAGAAAAAACATGTATTATACCTTTAACAGTAGCATTTGAAATAATAATAATAATAATAATAAATTATGCATTTAGGAGTAGTTTTTCTTTTAAAAAATGTGTAAACAAATGTGATTTTCAAGCCAATTTCAAAGTTCCATATTTTTAAAACCACGTATATATCACTCATCATATTTTTGGTACATGTTTACATCCATAAGAAGGTTATCCTACTAAATTTTCATATTTTTTTAGCCAGTCCTTTTTTAGATATTGAACTTCAAATTTAGTGTTTTGATGCTGAGATGCCAACTTTGACTAACTATAGAAAAAGAAGGAGCGTCTCTAAATGTTTCATATTTCTTCTGAGAATAGTTCATTAGGGTATATATTCAGAAAAAGAAATGTAAAGGTGAATTTTACTTTCTTCTATTAAAATGTTTATGTCAAAAAAGACAATTTTTCACTGTAAATATGATACATTTAATCTTATTTTATACAATTTTTTTAATCATTATCATAAAAATACCTATTATGGAAATTTAGTTCATTCCTTACTAAATGTAATGGTTTTTAAATCATTTTGATACATTTAGAAATAAAAAAGTTATAAAGGATTCTGTAAAGTACTATTTTCATGAAAAACCGCTTGTGACATGACAAAAAAATGGATGCCAAAAAAAATTCAAAAGGTTTAAAATTTTTTTAATCCTTGTTTTAGACTCCTTAAAGTACAATAAATTAACTGGTAAAGAATTAAAAAAATCAAAAATATTGAGCAACATGGTCTGGATGATTTCACATGGATTGACCCAAAAAGTATTTGTAATATGAATAATTGTGAAAAAGAATATTTATCAAACTACATCCAAATGTTTATTACTAGTAATCAAAAGATTGTTTATAAAGATTTACAGGGCATCAATGGTTCACTGTGTAGAACAGTTAAAAATTTCAACATAAGACTGTTTGCTAAAACTGTTTAAATTGAAAAATGAATTTTTTCAATTTTCAGCATAAATTCACTATAATTATCAAAGTTAAAATATTTTAAATGAAGTTACACTGCTTATAAACCAATAATATCTGTTTTTATCAGTAACTACGCATGTGTATGTAATAAGAAAGGATGTTTTAAAAAAACCTGGTTTAAACAAAAAAAACCTGGTTTAAACCAAAAAAAAACAGTTTTTTGGGTTTTTTTCCAACTCTGTTCTAAAAGAAACATTTTAAAATCAAATAGAAATGTTGAAAGATATGAAAAAAAAATATATCATCATATACTGTTTGTTCTTCAGAAAAACGCTAAAATAAAAACTATGAATAATAAAATTTGTTCAAATGATAATAACTTATATTAACTGTGAATTATTGGAGCCAGGTCAAGTATAATTACACCAAGTAGTACTCCTTTAACACAGGCTTAATCATCAAAAAAGTTTGAATGACTATAAAGTTACAAAAATGTTAAAAATACATGGTGTTTTAGCAGAAAATTGTTTTAACCTTTTCAGGAATTTTTTTTAGAGAATTTAAATGAAATTAGATTCCATATAAATGAAAAAAAGTCAAATAAATTGTGCTTAAGGGCAATTCCATATGACTCACTTTACCATTTGCCACATTTTGTAAAAAAAAAAATTCCATATACATCATAGAGATATCACATTTAGTTGCTAAAAAGATTTTCATTTATATCAGGGGCATAGTAATAGACAAACATACCAATCTTATAAATTTTTATATGTGCTGGAGCAGGGGTGGATTTAAGGAGTCGCAAGGACCCCCAAACTTTCTTTTGAATTCAAGGAGAAATGTGGTGTTTTGATAAAAGGATTTTCTAAGTTTTTTTTTTTTTTTTCGATTAATATTACAATAACTTTTTTATTTAATAAGCATAATTTTTTCTATCATTTGCTACTACCAGAAATGCTTTAGTTTTCCTTTATCTTTTCTGCCGTTATGAATTACTATAATTATATTTATAAATGGAGATGGAGAAGATTCAGATGAAACGTGTGTCTGAGCCAAATGGAACACTGTTAGTGACATTCTATGAAGATTTAGTTATACAGATTGAGGAAATGATTAAATCATGGGGCCCCACACTTACTATTTAGTTTTCATAAAGCTGATATTTTAAATTGTGAATTTTTACTTTGTTACTGATTACAGTCAAAGATAGATAATCCGCACACCCATAATCCACAATTTTCTATAATTCGCGTTTCTTTACAAATGTAAACAGTTAAGAAAATTTACACATTTGTGATTCAAAAATGAGTTTTTAAAACGAATAATAAAATAATTGAAAAAAAAATCTTACTAAAACATTTATTTTGTTTTAGTATAACTCTTTTATTTTATTAACAGTAAAAAATAAACTGTATTACAAAACACATCTAATCTTTTTTATTTAAATGCACATGTGTATATATATTTTTTAAAATAAAATAACTTTTAAAAGCATTTTTTGAGATAGCATATTAAATTAATTATTATATTTCTTTTTTATCCTTTCATATCATACTGATTATAGAATTTCAACTGTATCTATACTGATAAAAGAAATTTTTGCTCTGTGTGTCTTTGTGCGACAGCTTTTTAAATCTACCGCACATAGAAGTTTGAACACTGAGCATTTGAGTGAGGATAGCATAAGCTAGTTCCTGATCGATCTGAGGGTAAGATTTTTAGTAATTTAAGATCTGGCCCTCCTGAGCCCAGACTTGCATAAAACCAAAAGCTTTCTGTGCACGTAATATTGGATCATAAACTTTCTGCAAATTAATTTATTGTTGGGTGTAATTCACGTTTTTTGTGTGATTCATGGTCGTGATTTGCGTTTTTTATGCGATTTATGAATGTAATTTGTGTTTTTTGCACAATTCATGGAAGTAATTCACGTTTTTTGAATGGTTCATGGCTGAAATTTACATTTTTAGCATAGTCTTTGGACGAAACTCACAATTTTAGCGCAGTATTTTCTCGAAATGTTGTTGTTCTTTTACACGATTCTTTGTTGAAAAGCACGTTTTTTACGCGATTCTTTGTCAAAATGCATGTTTTTATGCGATTCTTTGTCAAAATGCATGTTTTTATGCGATTCTTTGTTGAAATTTGCGATTTTCTCGGGGTCTTTTGATGGCATTCTCATTAACAGTAAATAATTCATTCATAAAATTGAGGGAATATTTTTATTTTTTGGTACTAAGAAAAGTTAGAAATAAGAATGTCTCTTTCTTAAAATTTTCTGCAAACTCCATAAAATTTTCTGTGCACGGCGTGTGCACATGCGTCTATGTTATGCAACTGTGCCTGAACCCTTCAAGCTTTTATGCCCTAAATTAACTTACCCCTTTTTAACACAATATTCATTTTTGGTACCCTTTCCAATTTTCCACATATTCTACATTCCAGTTAAGACTCGTAGAACTTTTTGTATGCCATGCATTTTTCACTTTTTAATTGTGTCACCCTCTCAATACATAACATTAAAGTTGATTCTTGGATTCCTGTCTCCGGGCCAACACTCTCATATTTTTATTGAGGGTCTAAGGCTCTTTTTAATACATTTTCACTATTTTTGTGTGTTTCTTTAAAATTTTATTGTAATAATTTCTCTAATTGTCTGCTTAATTTCCTCTAATTATGGATAAGCGCAAAGTACTAGGGTTCTTTAATATATTTTCATTTAAGTGGGCTGCTCTGATCTACCGGTTGATCTTTTTTGCCCCTTCTATTATAGGACCCTGAGATATAAACATGTTAAAAGCTTCTAGTATCTAGCACTTTAGGCATTTAATTACTCGAAATAATGCATAGGGTATAAATAAATAATATGCATAAAATTTTAAAGAAATGCTCAAATATGGGTGTAGGAGCATTCTTAAAAAAGTGTCCTAGTGCACTCTGGCACTTTATTCAACGTTCAACTCAGATGCATCAGGAGACGCCTTGAATACCCTCACAAAAATGTTCTGCATTGTACATGCAGTAGATTTTGCTACCGTGGCAGATACACACACACAGTGTCAAAATTTCTTTTATTAGTATACCCAATTCTTCAATATAGAAGAACCCCCAAGAGTTCTAGCGAGAAGGGCCCCTCTCTTTGTAAATCCAACCCTGTGCAGGTAGTGTATAGATCCTTATTTGGTACTGAGACTCGCATTACAAAAAAATAGGAAGTCAAGTTTTATGGGTTAATGAAGACCTAGAATTTCCCCTTTTTCGCAACACAGTAAACAAGAAGTATTTCATAAAATGAAACATACGTTCAAGGTACTATATACACTAAAATATCATTGTTTTACTAGTAATTAATTATATCAATCAATATTTCGCATGTGATTCATATTACATGGCATTGTGACTCACATTATATTTCCAGGTTATTTTCCAGGCATTCTAATTAAGCAAATGTTGCCAGATTATAATTTATAAGCTTCAGTCAATATACAACATTTATAAAATAAAAGTGAGTTTTGTTTACTTTTAACACTAGAGGGCTCCTCCCCCCTGCTCGCTACGATCGCCAACCGCCCCCCCCCCCGCATAATCGCTTCACGATTCCAAGTTGTAGGCTACCCTTGCTTGCTGCGCTAGTCAATACCCCATGGAATCGCTCCGCGATTCCGTTCGGTATTGCTTTGCAATCCTGGTTGGAATCGCTTTGCGAGACCTTATTTTCCATACACTGTTAAAAATCTGCTGCATTTTGTTGCAATGCACTCCCCTGCTTGTATAGAAAACGGTTACTTGGCCGTGAAATGGAGCTTTCCCATTGGCTAGAATAGAGATATTATATATAAGCGGTGGAGTGTGTTGCAACAAAATTCAGCAGATTTTTGACAGTGTACATTCAATTTTGGAATTCATCCTTCTCCTCATTGGTCGAAGCATAGACGGAGCCCTTTCCTGATTGGTCTATTCAACTCATGGAAGGTGTGGTCCATCCAGATGCGTTATTTCCGGAAACCTTACACACCAGCATCATTCCAGGAGTCATTCCTGAGCAATTCCATCTCAACTCAGGCAGAGCATGTCAATTCACCATCACAGATTTTTTTCAAAAAAATACAGTAGTTACAACTAAGTAAAACACAAAATTTCCCAAAAGGAATTTTACCAAAAAATTTTTTTCCTCCGGTTACAGCACTTTCAAGTTTGTTAAAATTGACAATTTTCAGCAAAACTTAAAAATTCTTCATTTTGAAATGAAAACAGTACCAAACATATTCAGTCATTTTATTTTTTACAAATATTTATTAAACTGAATTTTACTTTAGCACAATTTTAAAAAATATTGTGACATTTTTACTTAATTAAAAAAAATTAGTTTTTAAGTACAAAAAATATAATTATTACTGTATTCAAGATATTTTTTCAGAATGAAAAAAATATTTTAAAGCTAAGCATTGATGGCAATCCAAAGACCTTTAATGGCAGTTTTAGAGCAAATTTTATTGTAACCCTAAGGTGCATACAATTTTTGTAATTCAATTTTAAATTATGCAAAATCTTGTAAAATTGCTACTTTTGAAGTGCAATTTCTCAAAAACACCATTTTTAAAAAATCTGATAATATGCTCAATAGATACTTTATTAATTTCTAATAAATACCTTACAAGCAAATCCTGTACTTTTGCTTAGAAAATTTTATATGAATTGTTGAAAATAACGTGTGGTGTGTTTTTTTCAAAAAAACAGAAAGTCAAGCTCTTTCTTATTTAACCGAATTTATAATATGATTAATATTTCAAACTAAAAAATACAACCTTGGTACATAATTATTACTGTTAAAATATAGCTAACCATTTGCTTAAGTTTAAAATTGTATAAAATACAGCCATTAGTAAAATTAAAATTGATCATATGTCATTTCATTCCATACTCATAGATGTATCAAATTCACCTACAGTGTGTTAAATATTTTGTTATGTAGTATTGGATATAATATATTAATATGCAGATACATACATTACAGAAGAATTAGGTACTGAAAATTTCTTGAATTAACTTCAACTCCTTATCATCGTAAGTGTGAAGTTGTGCAGATTGTCCTATTTTAACTGATTTTTCTATTTTTAGAAGCACATTTTCCAATGGTAATGCACATTCATCTTTTTTTCTTTCCAGATTCTTCTGACCACTGGAATGCTTTAGCAGAATTATGGGGGTACATGAATGATACTTTAATGTCATGTAGTTCTCGTGATATAACATTGATTTGTCCTATCCACCAATTATTTTCATAAATGCATCCAATGAAATCGCCAATTTGGAAATCATGTATTGAATATTGTTTTTTTATTTGGCTGGAGGTTTCAACTTTTGTCAATATATTTTTAATCGTTCGTCCCATATAACCTTCATTATTTTCAATCTCCTCAATAATGTTTAGATAGTATATCAGCAATAGATCTTACATTTGCATATTCTTTCTTTTTATTAGCTCTATAAGCTTAAATAAGCTTTTTGTCTAGATGTAGCAGAATGATATTTTTTAACAGAGAGGAAAGTTCAGCAACAAATCAGACAGAATCTCGGATAGCTCTTATTATAACAATTCTGAATAAAAACACCTTCACTAAAATGTTCTATTTTTATACATCATTAGTAAATGGTAGATTGTGAGATAATAATTGTAAAAAAGAAGTTTAATAAAATAGAAAACTTTCTTCATGTTGATTTTTTTTAATTAAGAAAATTATTAAAATTTTAAATATAACTGTACTGTTAAAATACATTGTAATAAGTCAGATCAAAAAATTGAAATTTTTAAATTCAATGAAGTTATTAAAGAAAACTTTTAGTTATATATGTAAATCTTAGACCATATTAAAACATAATCATCATAGAATATCAAAATATATTTTAATAAAAGTGTGAAAATGATGTTTTATAATATTTTCCTCTAAGCAAAAATATACCTGTTCAATAGCAATCTAATTATTGAGTACTAAAAGGAAAGAAAATGAAAAGAAAATCAGATTTTTCTTTTTTTAAAGGGGAGTTTGAATTATTTACATTTTATGAATAGGAATTTTCGGAGATTAGCTTATATTTATCTGCCATAATTATGTGCATAGTATTACCTTTTCATTAAACAATAGAAATCATATTATTAATTCAGTGAAATAAGAAAGAGCTTGACTTTCTGGTTTTTTGAAAAAAACACACAACATGATATTTTCAAAAAATCATATAAAATTTTCTAAGCAAAAGTACAGGATTTGCTTGTAAGGTATTTATTAGAAACTAATAAGGTATCTATTGAGCGAGCATATTATCAGATTTTTAAAAAAATGGTGTTTTTGAGAATTTGCACTTCAAAAGTAGCGATTTTACAAGATTTTGCATAATTTAAAATTGAATTACAAAAGTTGTATGCACCTTAGGGTTAAAATAAAATTTGTTCTAAAACTCCCATTAAATGTCTTTGGATTGCCATCAATGCTTAGCTTTAAAATATTTTTTTCATTCTGAAAAAAAATCTTGAATACAGTAATAATTATATTTTTTGTTCTTAAAACCTAATTTTTTTTTAATTAAGTAAAAATGTTACAATATTTTTTAAAACTGTGCTAAAGTAAAATTCGGTTTAATAACTATTTGTAAAAAATAAATTGACTGAATATGTTTGGTATTGTGTTCATTTCAAAATGAAGCGTTTTTGAGTTTTTCTGAAAATTGTCAATATTATCACAATCTTGAAAGTGCTGTAACCGGAGAAAAAAAATTTTTTTGGTAAAAATCCTTTTGGGAAATTTTTAGTTTTACTTAGTTATAGCTACTGTATTTTTTTAAAAAATATCTGTGATGGTGAATTGACGCATATCAATATTGCCTGCCTGAATTGAAATGGAATAGCTCTCCTTTAATTTGTTTAAGGCTAGTTTTTTTTGTTTTTTTTTTACTATAGAAGGATTACAGTTCTTTAGTTCCCATGTTATATGCAATTGCCCATAAATGTTTAGTAGAATAGGTCTGGATTGAAGAACTTCGCCAAATACTGCACCAAACTTATCACTTGTATCTGGTACCATTAATGACCGACATCTGGAGAATGTTGACTTTTCCTGGTGAATGTCATCATTTATATAGTCGCTTTGTGTATGTCCCAAATATTTTTTTTTTAAATCCTTACCTCTGACTTACAATGGCAAATGTCGACAGTCACTATGCTTTGATGGTTAATGAATGTTGAATATGTACATCTACTTCTATGTATTTCAGTCACACTAACTTTTATTACCTTCCAACGAAATTGAAAAAAATGTTTATGAATTCGATTTGACTGTCTGTCTGCTTACGCTCAAATACCTAGAAATATACACAGATTTTTATGCAATTGCTAAAGCTTTTTTAGGCTAACATAGACATGTTTGGGATTGTAAGGGAGAGTGGGGTACAGTAAAGCTAAGTGCACTGTCACAACCCGGTTTAAACCAGATTTTTTTGGGTTTAAACCAGGTTTTTTTGGCTTAACAAGGTTCTTTTTTTAAATAGGTTTTCCTATTACATGTACATGCATATTTATAAATAAAGTTATAACTTGATTTAAAAATAATAATTTTTTCATTATTATTTATTTATTTATTCGAAAACTGAAATCATTTAAACTTTAAATATTTTTAGTAAAAGCTATATCTTATGTTTCGTAAATAAAATGCTCTACATAATGAAACATTGATACCTTGAAAATCTTAATAAACAATCTTTTGATTGCTATTACTATAAATAAATATATGATGTAGTTTCATTAATAAAATATACTTTCGCATGGCTATTCAAAATAATTTCTTTGAAATACCTGTTATATGCGAGGTCTGATTTTTTCTGTTAAAAGACTACATGAACAATTATATTTTACTGAAAATAATGCTTTCTATAAAGAATTCTTGGAATGATTTAACCTTAGCAGTGGAGTCTTTACACACTGTAAGAAGTATTGTGTAAACTATTTGACATTTCTCCTCTGAAACCCCCAGGTTAAAGGACAAAATGACAACAGTGAAATAAACGAAAATACCTATTTGACAGCTTTTTAGACAAATGAAAACATTGATCTTAAAAAGAAAGTAGTTTCATAAATGCTGTCATCCTCTAAAGCATTTAAATGGTCATCAGACTACACGAGCTTTCTTCGTATTCTATATTATAGCACTTAATACTTTTAAATGTCTAAACTACAAATTATATCTTTTTAGGCACTTTTATGAGACTTATTTTTAAATTATGTCTGCAAACCTTGTCTTGACCTCTTTTCCCTCCCATTTTCTTAGCTCATCTAAGTAGTAGGTTTGATTATGCAATAGAAGATTTAAATGTATGTATATAATATAATGGTACATATTTTAAATAAATGTAAACATATGCTCACAATTTTTCAATGTCTTCTTATTTGACTTTTTATCTTAAGTTTCTTTTTTATTCTTAAATTATAATCGTCCCAATCAAGAAAATTTTCTTTTAAAGCTTGAATAAAATCTTAGAGGTCATTTTTTTTTATTAACGATAAATCCTCATTTCACAAAGGAAAACGTTTTTTTCTAAATATTGCATTAATTTATTTTATTTTTACTAAATTCACGTGTCTTAAATTTTTATTTTTGAGCTTCATATATGTTCATCAATGCATGAAATTTGCATTCCACATGCATATTAACATATTCTAGACTAGACTCGCTATGCATCATGATGATCACTCAGATAAGACTTAAAAGTAGAAATTATTTGCATTCAGCGATGTAGTGGAGGTCATACGGGGGTATATCCTGTAAACCTAGATTTTTTAAAGGTGCACTGTATACCCTCTGTTTTTAAAACAGGTTTATAATATCCCTCTACCTTGAATGTATACGCTCTGCTTAGAGCGTATATTATCTGTTATTTTAACGACTACACCCCTGTGTACATTCAATAATTCGAAACACTTAAATAGCAAAAATAAGAAAATATTATTCTAGATTTGTTCTAAAAAACCAATTGGTTTAAACTGTGCCAATCTTGCTGGTAACAGAGTGAAATCTTAATGTAACTCCCCCCTCCCCTCAATGTAGGAATGCAAGAAAAATAAAGCCTTGCTAAACCAAATAAAAATGGAACAAAGAAACTCACAGATAATTATTCATTAGCATATATAACGAAAAGTAATCAATAGAGAAAGTAACTTAATATTATGTCTTATCATTGAGGTTTTGAGGGATGATTCAATCCTTAGTAAATCTTAACTAATGAAGGAATTTAAGTAGTAAAAATGTATTTTTAGCTGAAGTCTGCCCTTTTTTTAAGCCTTAAAAGATGAAGAAAGAAAGTTGGGTTTTTCTTTTTTTCTAACCAGAAAAATTAGTTATTCTACTCTGTAGGTTTATAGCTTATACAAAAAGTTGGATTTATTAAAAATGTTTGTCATTTTAGAAATTTATTAATTTATCATTTTTTTAAATCTTTGCTTGTAGATTTTGCGTAACTTGGATTTTGCATTTTTCAATAATATGTAAAATAAATCAACACATTAGGGAAAAAATAAAAAAAAGATTAAAAAAACACACTTTTTTTAACCGTTTGGTTTAAACTAAACAATCCTGACCGCCCCTTATGTTTAATTTATTTTTTAAACTTTTCTTTTAGACTAATTGATTACAGCACTGAATTGATCACTTATAGCTTTTAAAACACATTATTAGCTCAATATGATTCAATTTATCATGACTGGTTATTTTCGGATTTTAAAAATAATTTTTTTTTCATCATTGTACGTTTCTTTATTATAAATTAAAGGTTATAGATAAATAAGGAAATCAGATTTTTTTAATATAAATGTAAAAAGATACTTGTTTTTATTTAAAATTAAAATTAATGTGAAATTAATGATATAATATTACTATGCAAAACGAAAGTTTTAAATAATATTTTTATGAGAATGTGTAGAAATTCAACATGAGGCAAAGTGGACCACAATCCACTCTGTTACTGTAATGCAGAATTATCAATATAATTAATTATTGCTTACTCTCTACTAATAAATGCTGTTTTAAAGTAATTATTTAACTGTAAAATATAGTAAAAAAAGAAAAATGTCTATGTATCATAGTAAAAAATATTTTCGTTTGTATTTAATGCTTTAAAACAATACAAGTATTTTATCAGTTGTAACCGGTTATTACTAAAGCAATATCTAGCATTTGTTAAAATTTCAACAAACATTTTAGAAGTAATATAAAACAAATTTGGAATCAAAACTTTATGGTTACCAATTATTTCAGGAAAATTTCAGGCTCATAAGTATTTTTGAGTTTCATTTTCAAGTTTTCGTGGAGATGACTTTATTTTATTTAATAACTTCACCTTATTTTCAATTGCTGCTGTATCAATCTGTTGTTATTTAAAAAATATAATACCCTTTTAGATATTTTTTCTGTTTATTTTGTAAATGTTTTGTTGGAAATTTTTACTTGAAAAATTTGCATTATTATGCTATTTTGGAGATATAAGGGGAAAGAAAGCGGACCTAAATTAATAAAAAAACAAATTTATATTGTAATTCAAATAATGCTTAATAGATGACCATGTACCCCAGTGGGTGGACCAGTGTATTCCACTTCTAGGGTAGGTACACTTGTTCATTTTATGAACGTATACAAATATTTATTTTTAAAGTATTTGAAAATACTGTGTTATGAAAAAAATGTATATATTTTATACAAATATTTATATATTTTTAACATGTTTGAAACTATGTTCTGAAAAATTATGATGCATATAAAATTGCTTAAGGAATGTTCAAGTATATTTTTAGGCAGAATAGATTTTCCATTAAAGAGAAAAAAAAAATGTAAACTCTAAAAGTAGTCCACTGTGTACCAGTCTCCCCTAGAGTAAAACCTGTCAAATAGGTAATTATCTTTACAGAAACTTGCCTTAAAGAGAAGCATTATATGGTTTTTACATGGATCATCAAACAATTCAATTTGCTAAAACCTGCCTGAAAGTTATTTTTCATCACTTATTAATTTTTCCATTATAAAAAGTTTTAATAGGTACTTATAAATACAGTGAAACCTGTAAAAGCGGAATCTTTCTTCAACGTAATCCTGTCGCAAATAGAAGAGTTTCAGAATACTGACGAAACGAACAAACAATCTTATTTATAAAGAATATCTTAAAAGTATGTTTGATTGCTCTTCTTTATACGAATTTAATATTTCGAACTGAGCAAAAAATTGCCCAGGCCGGGAATCGAACCTAGATCCTTGATATACAAGGTCAATGATTTACCGTTTAAGCTAACTGGGCGATAGCCGGCTGTGATTTTTCGCTCAGATAACCTTATTGGCCATAGCATATGGTCTGTCATTTAAACAGCTCGGCAAAATAAACCGCAGATGTAATGGAACTCCATATAACGATGGGTACGTAGATATATTATTATAGGGGTTCGATTCCTGGCCTGGGCAATTTTTCACTCAGTTGGAAGTACTCAATTCATATGGTGAATTTACCAAGCAGTTTGATTGCGCTAAAATAATAGTGCACTTTTTTAAATGGAAGTCTAAAATTGTATTTTTTTCCCGCTCCTTACAATCACATCTTGACAAGATTGACTGAGTGTGTGGGGAATTATTTAGAGTAACTTTAAGAATTTGTGTATATCTTTATTTAATTTCATAATTTTAAAAAGTAGCTTGTATAAAATAAAGTTAGATTTATCTTTATAATTGTAGCTAGTAATACATCGAAAATACATTATGATATACCAAATATTTTATAAACACTATGATCTAAAAAACTGAGCCCATATTGAAAAGTTAAAAATATTTTAGTAACACTTTGTACAATATAAACATTTTCCTACAATAAAAATAAGATTAAAATGTTAAGTTTAAACTTAGAACTACTGTAAATGTTATTCTAATTTTATTGAAATATTTTCCTTGAGAATTTTTATTTTAGACAGTATAACTTATATATTTAACTTATTATTGGTTCGTTTATAAATGTAGTTCATTTTGAAGAAATTTCTGACTGCTATAAATTATTATCTGGTTAATTTTTAAGAAGAATACAAACAATTTTGACTAAAGAAACTTGTGATATGCTCAATAAATATAGTTTATGTTGGTAAAATAACCTTGTTACAATCGTCTAAAACAGCCGTAGTTCTTCTGGGTTTCTCTATTTTATCTTTCGTCGTTTTTGATGCCATATTTGGCCTCAGTCGTTTCTATCGATATCTAGTCTTGAACTTCAAGGATGTTAATTTTTTAAAGCAATTTTATTTGCCATTGATTAACACATTAAAAAAAATGGGTTGTGTAAAGAATTTTCGTTATTTTATTTCAAAAGCAATTTATTTCAGATGGTTCGAAACAGTTTTAGAGCGTTTTCCGAGTTCAGTAATAAGTTCTTGGAGTTTAGCATTTGAATTTTATTCAATTTAAGCTTTGGATTACTCATTGTTAAAAACAGAACCTCCTTACCACCCTCTTTATTAGAGATGGGAATGCTCGGAAAAAAACGGAAAAATTGGGGAAAAAAACAGTTTTTTTCGGGGTTTTTTTCCGAAGGCTTATTTTTCAATTTTTCCGAACTGGAAAAATTGAAATTTCATTTATGAAATAATATAGTAAAAATTTTGTAATAGCTACGTTCTCATACTTTTCATTTTATTTATTTTTATTTTGAGTGTCCCACTTGAAAACTTTAATGTGGGTAATCTGATCTCTGAGCAGAAATCTGTTTGAGAAGACTTGAAAGGATCCTTCTTATTTTTTTCTTGTTTGAAACACAAGACCCTTCGCAAAATTTCTCTTGAAAATAGACATTTCAGAAAAAAGTTTAATCTACAAATTGAATCTTTCGCAAATGTAGTGATTGAAGAAAAAAAAAATCTCATGCCATATAGCAGCTGAATCTTATCAAGTTGTATAAATGCATATATAACCTTATTAAAAGTGTCTAAATAGGACTCTAAAAATAGTAATAATTTCTTATTCACAAATTCTGAATACATTTTGTATAAGTATATATACAAGAAATTCACAATTTCACAAAAACAGGATTACATGAAAAAAATCTAGATATATAATTAAATGCAACTTCTCTTTTTAAAAATTAATTCATGTGCAAAATTATTTCAATAATATGCCGATTAATAGAAATGGTAAAATTAAAAATTTAACATAAAATTTGAAGCATGCATTTATTACTTTTTTCTATCTTTTCAAGAAGTAAGTATTGAATTCGTGAAAATTTTGACTTCCAGTTTTTGATGTATTTAAACGTTTTAGAAGGTCCTGAACACGATTTGATAGTTTTTGGAAAATATCTGTCACTCTGTGAGTCTGTATGGGACAAAAATTTTATGGGCACTCGATCTCAAGAACTGATGCACATAATTTCACAATACTTTAGATTCAGTTACACCTTGATATAAACTCGAGATGTTTAGTTATTAGTGTATATCGCCCAACTGATGGCGCTGCTATGCTGCATTATTCATAATTTCTACAATAGTTCTATCTCAAGAATTAATGTATGTATTTTCATAAAACTTCAGATTAAGTTAATCTTTGATATAACTTTGTGCACATTACTTTTTGGTGTAAATCGCTCAACAGATGACGCTGCTGTGCTGCATTATTCATGATTATCGCAATAGCTCTATCTCAAGGACCAAAGAACGATTTTTTATCAAACTACAGCTTCAGACAGTTCCTGATATATATTAATGTTGTTTAGTTTTTGGTGTAAATTGCCCTATAGGTGGCACTACTATGCTGCATTTTTCAAGATTTCGTTATAGCTGATTAACTGAATGTTTTTTCAAGGTATTGAATCTAAAATTGACCTCCATTTTACCTCCATAATGTACAGTAATGTTGCAATAACATGGGCAGTTTGCATTAGAAAAGTACAACTGCGATGAAAATAAAACCTCATTTTATTACAAGTAACTATGTTCAAATTATACATTCCCTCTTGATTAAACTTTGAATTTTTGTAGTTTTTTAAAGCACACTAGAAGTCTATCTCTGTATGTAACTGCTTTTGTTAATTCCTCAAATAGCGAGCATTTTCTATTTGTAGTGCTCTGTTTTCACAACTTTTGAGTTCCATTCTTAGAAATATGAAATTACCATATGGAAACATTATTGAATATGGTTTCTTACTCAAGAATAGAATACCAGATTTCAGGATAAAAAGAAAAATATTATGTTTAATTAAACTTTAAAAAAATATTTTTTTCTGAGAAGAAGAAAAATGATTTCACACCCCCCTTTCCATTCTTAAACGGCATCTCACTTAAAATAAAAAGAGAAATAAAAAAACTAGGAAAACAAGTACCATTAACACCGAATCCCTCCCTCTTCAATTTAATACGCAACGATATAGAAAAATACGATGACTTACAAACAGCTGAGATTTATAAAATTTCATGTAAAAATAATAATAATGAAGATATTGTATACACAGGGATGACCAAAAGGAAAATTAAGGAAAGTGCAAGCGAGCATATTCGAGACTTAAAATACAATAATCAAAAAACAGCACTGGCAAGGAAAAACACAGAAACTCCAATTAAAAATAAGACAATAGAAATTGAAAAAATTGCAAATTATGGATGCCTCCACAATGCCCTGATCAGAGAAGCAATAGAAATAAAAATCTTACAAGAAGAAAATGAGAAAATAGTATGTAATGATATGACACACGCAACTATTGATAATAGATGGCGCCACCTGATCTCTCAAGCAAAGAGAGAAGGAGAGAAATTTCGAAAATCTCTGCCGAAAAAATGAATGAGTGGATTATTCTTGACTGAAGATGCCTTAGAAACAGGCGAAAGCGTTTTCAAGTGAAAAAAATGGAGGAAATGAATTATGTTGAACTATGAATGAAAATTAAAAAGGTAATGAATCTTATATGAACTTATGTATTTAAATACTGGGACTCTCTGGACCAATTTTTGTGGACAAATCTATGTTTTTAGCTTGAGCTTCGAGCTATCATTATCATCATTTTTTAAACATTTTAAAAGACTCGATGCAATATACTTACTTTTTTTTAAAAAGGAATTGTGAATTGGTTTTATTGTATATAATAAATTGAACAGAATACTATATTAATAACTGATATAATATAAATAAAGAAATGTTGAAATATACATAGAGTATTATATGTTTATATGCTATTTTTTAAAAAAGGATTTTGAATTTTTTAGTAGTTGGACCTAGAAAACTCCCCCATTTTGAACTTACGATAATACCTGATTTAATTGGTAAATATGCGGATATAAAATATTTTTCTGGTTTCACCGAGTAAAAATCTAACAGTCAATAAATCCTACGCTATTTTTTAGTTGCAGACCTGAGTAAGCCAAACTAAAACTTAGTTTTGTTTGAATTCAGATTATAAAACTAAATCAAAACTTTGAGTTGAGATTGGAAAGCTATACCAAAACTAAACATATTTTTTAAACGAAATAAAATTATAATTGTAAGAAAAAAATGTAACAATGAAAAAATATACATTTTTTTTAAACAAACAATGGCATTTTTAGGTGCGTTCGTAATTATGTAAGTACGTAGCACCTATTGTTGTCGCTCAGTCCGTCCGTCTGTCTGTCTGTCCGTCTGTCTGTCTGTCTGTCCGTCTGTCTGTCTGTCTGTCCGTCCGCATATAACAACGCAAAAACTACCCAACCGAATCGTTTGAAATTTAAAATACATAATTACAACATAATTTTGTCGAGTCATTTCAAATTTTATGAAAATCGGATGGATAGATTAATTACAGGGACAATCAAAAGGATTCCGTTACATTACGGTCAATGGGGAAAAAAGTTTCAAATGCATTTTAAT
Organism: Maratus speculifer; assembly: GCA_964019185.1. Lineage (NCBI taxonomy): Eukaryota > Metazoa > Arthropoda > Arachnida > Araneae > Salticidae > Maratus > Maratus speculifer. Next base: position 3,061,516 of record CAXHSM010000349.1, on the reverse strand, counting down.
CGTTTGAAATTTAAAACATATAATTACTGTGTAATTTTGTCGAGTCATTTCAATTGTTATGAAAATCGGATGCATAGATCAATTACAGGGACAATCAAAAGGATTCCGTTACATTAGGGTCAATGGGGAAAAAATTTCAAATGCATTTTAATCGTTTGAAATTTAAAACATATAATTATTACGTAATTTTATCGAGTCATTTCAAATGTTATGAAAGTCGGATGCATAGATCATTTACAGGGACAATCAAAGGTATTCCATTACATTACGGTCAATGGGAAAAAATATTCAAATGCATTTTTATGATGTTACACTAATTCGAACATAATAGAATTGGTATGAATCTATGAAATATATACTAAAATATGCATTCTGTACAATCTGTGATGCAAAGAATTTGTATTATTAAATTACAGGGCCACACAAAAGTATTCCACTACATAATGCTATACGGGGAAACATTGTTTGGGGCGTGTTTTAATTATATTCAACTATTTCACATTTTATGAATAAGATATACGTTTCTGAGGTGTAATTAAAATTACTTTCTGCATATTTACAGAAACACAAAGATTTTGACTACTTACTGTATCCGAAGTACGCTCTACTATATCAGCAAGATCTGACTATTTTTAAAACTTCGTTATCTTACGAACGCACCTCATTTGCTACGTTCACGTGCAATTTCCAACTTGTTTGAATACTGATATTGATAATAATGACAAAACTGCAACAATTTCTTTAAACTAGTATCATTTACTTAAAAAACTATACTTGTGTAAATGGAATGCATAATTTATTTAATTCCAAACTGCAGACATATTGGCTCAGGTTCTTACATTAGGTCAATTGGTAGTTAAACATTTAACTGAAAAATCATTTCAACAGAGATATGAAATAACAAACAATAATGTTTTAAAAATTCTTAGGCTGTGGGAAAAAAAAACTAAACTTTTAAAAGCAGGCTTTGCTATTTTCTTTTTATTTTGTAATATAAAGTGAAAATAATTTTCATTTAATTCAAATAAATGGGGAAAAATGTTTTATTATCTAATATTCTCTAAGAAAATATAATTTATTTGGAAGAAACAGTCATGAAAAATCAATTTTTCCAATTTTTCCGTTTTTTTCCAAAAAAACCGGTAAAAAACCATTTTTTTTCCGCCACTTATATTTTTCCGGAAAATTTACATCTCTACTTTTTATACACGTCTCTCGTTCCATAAAAGAAGTTTCTATAAGCAATGTTAAACTGGGCATTCACAAGTCGTAATTTTGGTCAATTCAGATGATTGAGACATTTTTCAGCAGGAATGGATTTTTGCAAATCTGGAAAGAGCAATTTGAAATTCCGAACATGGGTAGAACCCCCCCCCCTTCTAGACGATTGATAAACATAAAATCCTAAATGTTCCATTGAGACATTTTGATGCTTTGATGAGGAAACCCCCTAAATTTGACGCTGTAGTGTAATGCGTGTAAAAAACGTTTCGGATGTTTCTCGTATCCTTTTCAATTCGTACAAAAATTATGAACTTTCCCATAGTTCGGTAATTGCATTAAATGTCCCATACAATGGGGGAAAACAAAATTACAATACCAAATAAATGCATAAAAAATCTCCCTTCAAAATTCATTAATTTATTTAAAAATGATTACGGTCGAAAACTTCAGTGACAAAAATTGCCATAATTTTGTAACAACCGACCATAACATCAAAACTGCTCAATATCTCCCTGCTCTTTCCCTAAATGTCAACGAGACTCGAAATAAAATAATTCAAACAAGAAAGAATCATTAATATTCTGAAATATTCTTTAAATTTTTCATGAGATGTGTCATCTGTCTACATTGAATAGCCAAACTGACAAGGAATTTGTATGATTAATAAAGAATACTGCCCAGTTAAACTGATGGCATTGAGCTCACAGGCTACAAATACTAATTGTACATTAAAGCCTTATTTTCAAGGGTTAATTCCGTTCGGAAAAAAAATTAAGAAGGGGAAACAGCTCTCCCCTTTCCTCTTTTTTTTATACTTAATCATTGAACCTCCTATACTATCAAAGACATGCTTTATCATATAAAAAATCTATATCCAAAATTCAGAGCAAATTAGATAATTCTTAATAAAAACCCATTTAGCATTTATATAATTTAAAAGGAGTTATCCCCCTCTTTTATACTTAACCATTAAACTTCCAAAACTATTCAGAGATTTGAACGAAATCTGAAAATTCTGCTTGAAAAACCCATTTATATAAATTAAGGGGGGGGGCATTAGAACCCCTGTTCCCCCTATTTATACTTATTCAATGAACACCTAATAACAGTCACGGAATCGCCTCATCTGAATGATCCTTATCTAAATTTTGAACGAAAACTTAATTCTGCATGAAAATCCCATTTATGTCTACTAACGGGGGGGGGGGCATTAGAACCCCTGTTCCCCCTATTTATACTTATTCAATGAACACCTAATAACCGTCACGGAATCGCCTCATCAGAATGATCCTAATCTAAATTTTGAACGAAAACTTCATTCTGCATGGAAATCCGATTTATATCAACGGGGCGGGGGGGCTTTAGAGCCCCTGTTCCCCCTATTTATACTTATTCAATGAACACCTAATAACAGTCACGGAATCGCCTCATCAGAATGATCCTAATCTAAATTTTGAACGAAAACTTAATTCTGCATGAAAATCCCATTTATATCAACTAACGGGGGGGGGGCTTTAGAGCCCCTGTTCCCCCTATTTATACTTATTCAATGAACACCTAATAACAGTCACGGAATCGCCTCATCAGAATGATCCTAATCTAAATTTTGAACGAAAACTTATTTCTGCATGAAAATCCCATTTATATCAACTAACGGGGGAGGGGGGCTTTAGAGCCCCTGTTCCCCCTATTTATACTTATTCAATGACCACCTAATAACAGTCACGGAATCGCCTCATCAGAATGATCCTAATCTAAATTTTGAACGAAAACTTATTTCTGCATGAAAATCCCATCTATATCAACTAACGGGGGGCATGAGCCCCCGGTTCCCCCTCTTATACATATCGAATGAACTCCAAAAACTAATCAGGGAAGCGCCTTATCAGGATATACCTACATACAAAATTTCAAGTGGATCGGATATTTTTATCATGAGTTATCGCGTTACGCACGAACATACGAACATACGAACGTACATACAGAACGGACGGGCACATAAGCTCTCAGGCTATGATAGCCTGTGAGATAAAAAAGATCCAACAAAGTTATCAGTTGCAAAAAATTCTGCTCTTTTGAATTTGCCAAAAAACTTTTTAGCTCCAGTTTCTTATTTTCTGCTTACTGATTGACGAAAACTCTTTTACAGATGAAAAGACACCATCAGCATGTTTCAGAACTGAAGATACTAAATCATATTCAGATTTCTTAAGGTATTTTAAAAGTGGCAATAAAAATTCACAAATACCAGTTCAAGAATAGAGTTGCTTTTATTAATTCCAGGTAGTACATTACGTTATAATATTGTTTGACATAAAATTATAAAATAAACAAAGATAAGTGTTTCGAAGCTCAATCAGTGTGCCGTTATTGCATTGATATAAATGTTTTTTCTCTTTACTTTCAGCAACAAATGGTCCCATCAAAACCCATTTCCATCTTAGCAGGTATACTTGTATACTTATTCTTTGGGACTGTCAAATTTATCTATTTACGGAATGATTCCGGGTTTACCAAAAATGATGGAAACACAATTGCAATTACAATTACAATTGTTCCGTTTTAGATAGGTTTCAAGTTTTAGGAACTATAAAAATAAGTAATGTTGTTTTCGTATAATCCTTATGTTCTTTCCCTTTAAGATAGGTCACCTTCGTAGAATTCATCGCAATATATTTATGCTCTTCATATGTGCACTGCAGAGAAAATATATTGTAATAGTTTTAGAGGATACAGTTAAAACGGAATATGTTTATGTTGAAAATTTGTCTAAACAGAAAAGTTCATAGCATTGGCAAAAGATAGAGCTTTGAACCATGCCGTTTAAGATTATACCTTTTAACACCTGTCTAAAATGGTATTTTTCATGCGTTGTTTGTGATTCCGTCTTAGTGGTTTTGAATGTTTTTGAATGCATGATTCAGAAACCCAGATATCCGTTTGGGATGGAGGATTTCACAAAGACCACTTGATTATGCTACTGGTTACATTATTTAATTGAAGTGTAAATTATGTTAAATGATACAGAATTTTTTAGTAATGAGCATTATTATCTATATATTTAAAAGACCTGGCAGTTTTTTTTTAGTCATCAGCCCTGAACTTTCTACTGGGCAGATTTTGATAATTATACTTTAAATGAAAGCTGTTTATGTGTAGATGTGCCCATTCTGGCTAATTTTTTATTTATTTCCATTTTTATATTTTATTTTTTATTTTAAAGCCCTTTTTAGTGACAATTCTTCAAAACAGTGGCAAGAGTCTAAGCTTTTCTCACTATAATAAAAATTTATTTTGCTTTATTACTTTCCACCAATCAGGAGCTCGAAACACATCGGTGAATGTGAATTGCATTTCAAAGAAAAAAATAATGGTGTTCATAAAATTTAATCAAAAAAAAAAAAAGATTGCACATAATTATTCACTAATCGCCGTACAATACACAGATTATTTACTGAGTAATATTATTAAGTATTATGTAAATAATATAACAGAAAATAAACTTTAATAAAATGTAATATCTAAAGCGAAATTTTGTCGATGGAGAAAATGTTGTCATTTAAAAACGAGACAAATTTGTTCCATGAATATTACATACATTGTTATAGCTGTGTCAGTGAGGATGTCATATTCACTGACTTTCATTCCTGCATCTAAATAAACTGAACTTCTATTTATTTAAAGGTCCATGGTATGCACAAATGAAAATATTTCTATAAATTGCGCTATTTCTATTTAATTATAATAGATATTTTATGAAACTAAAGAATTTTTAAATAACTGCATAAATTACGCTTTTATTTCGGAAAAGATGAGTGTTTCTGAAGGTGCAAATGATGCCATATTAGAAAAAAGAATAAAATCTGTGGTATGCCGTTATTACGATATTTCTATTTTACATAATATCAAAAATTAATTAAAATCATTACATTGTATTAAAGTTATTATTTTAATTAAAAATAAATAAAAAGTTTTCTGCATATCAGCAAAAAACACAAAATTTTTATTCTTTTAATAACAAAGACATCATTTTTCTTTTCGTTGCTATAACAATCAAATTAATTTTGACAAGGTCATGGAGTTCATTACCAATATATAAATTAAATTTAGAGCTGTAAATGTGTTGTGGGTTGGTTTTAGAGTTTAGTAACTCTCTGTTTCTATTATAATTAAAATGTTTTATTAGTATTATAATTGTTGCACAGTTACCAAGCGATATTTAAATGGAGAAAAAAGCAGATAATTTGTTGCAGATAATTTTGAATTCGTCTTCTGAGGTATTATATTAACTTCTTTAAAAAAAATAGCATTTAAATAATGTTTAAGATTTAGAAACCACATTAAAAAGATTTGTAGCTGAAGTTAAGTTCAACATAATGATTTATGAGTTGTTTTCCTTATTTTTTGTTATTTTTTGAAGTTTGTGTATCGTCATGAAAAGTTATGTTATCACTATTTTAAGAGGTGGCAATTGTTTATTTTGCTCAGTATCTTATTGTGTATATAAGACTGATGTATATCACATCTAATATATATTCTTTTCCGTCGAATTTCGACGGGTGCAACTAGTTAGATTAAAAAGAATTCTGAAATCCATAGAATTTCTTACAAAATGCATTTCCATACTAAAATTTTATTACAAGTAAAATTATTCATTTTCTCTCTATTCTTTGTAAAATTTATCACCGTTTCTTTAAATGATATTAAGTTACAGAATTTTCTCCTCAAGTTTACTTTATTTTTTAATTATAATGAGTTATTTATTTTATTCATAATTTAATTTTTATACTGTTGGGGACATCTGACACACCTTTGATTCTGCTAATTTCAGATACTTAGGAGTCTATTGGACTTTTTAAAACTAGGGTAGACATTTTATTACAGTTTATTTTCTACATTAATTTTAAATTTTCGTGAGAAGTTTATTTTTTCCTTGTTTTTTTTTTTTTAATGAAATGTAAAAACTGATATTAGTTTTATTTTATTGCAGATGCATTAAACCATTAATGTACCACATCACATCACTCAAAATATCTTCAGTGTGTGAAACAAATCTAACAAAATATTTTTATGAGAGCTTTTTGAAAAAGCAGCTTCTAATTCACAGCCAGGAAAATCTTTTATTTGTGAGCTATGCAAGAATTTACCCCCAAAAAGTCTTTATTGTGTGAAGTATGCAACAAAGAATTCTTTTATAAGAGCCATTTAAACAGGCATCAGTTAATTCATACTGGTGATAAATGTTTTGTATGTGATATATGCAACAAGAAATTCTCTCAAAAGGGCCATTTAAGCACACATCTGTTAAGTCATACTGGTGAGAAACCTTTTGTATGTGAGCAATGCAACAAGAAATTCTCTCAAAAGAGCCATTTAAGCAGTCATCTGTTAAGTCATACTGATGAGAAACCTTTTATGTGTGAGGTATGCAGTAAGAAATTCTCTCAAAAGCGCCATTTAAGAAAACATCTGTTAAGTCATACTGGTGAGAAACCTTTTGTATGTGAGCAATGCAACAAGAAATTCTCTCAAAAGAGCCATTTAAGCCGTCACCTGTTAAGTCATACTGGTGAGAAATTTTTTGTATGTGAGGTATGCAACAAGAAATTCTCTCAAAAGTACTATTTAAGAAACCATCTGTTAAGTCATACTGGTGAGAAACCTTTTGTATGTGAGCAATGCAACAAGAAATTCTCTCAAAAGAGCCATTTAAGGAGTCATTTGTTAAGTCATACTGGTGAGAAATCTTTTATATGTGAGGTATGCAACAAGAAATTCTCTCGAAAGGACGAATTAAGCAGACATCTGTTAATTCATACTGGTGAGAAAAATTTTGTATGTGAGATGTGCAATAATAAATTCGCTCGAAAACATGATTTAACGAGGCATCTGTTAACTCATACTGATGAGAAACCGTTTGTGTGTGATATATGCAACAAGAAATTCTCTCAAAAGGGCCATTTTAGCAGCCATCTGTTAAGTCATACTGGTGAGAAACCTTTTGTATGTGAGGTATGCAACAAAAAATTCTCTCGAAAGGGCGATTTAAGCAAACATCTGTTAATTCATACTGGTGAGAAAAATTTTGTGTGTGAGATGTGCAATAATAAATTCGCTCGAAAACATGATTTAACGAGGCATCTGTTAACTCATACTGATGAGAAACCGTTTGTGTGTGATATATGCAACAAGAAATTCTCCCAAAAGGGCCATTTTAGCAGCCATCTGTTAAGTCATACTGGTGAGAAACCTTTTGTATGTGAAGTATGCAACAAAAAATTCTCTCGAAAGGGCGATTTAAGCAGACATCTGTTAATTCATACTGGTGAGAAATCTGTTGTATGTGAGGTATGCAACAAGAAATTCTCTCAAAAAAGCAGTTTAATCAGACATCTCTTAAGTCATACTGTTGAGAAACCTTCGGTACAATAATTTCGCTCGTAAGAATGATCTAAGATCATATCTGTTAATTCGCACTGGTGAGAAAACTTTCGTGTCTAAGATATACAGCGAGAAGTTTACTAAAAAGATTGAATTAACGATGCATCTCTTAATTCATACTGGTATGAAACCGCTTGTACATGGGATATGAAACAAAAAATTCTCTATAAAGGATGATTTAAAATAGGTTTGAATAATTCAGAATGGTGAGAAACCTTTTGTGTGTGAGATATTTAACGAGAAATTTTCTCAGTAGAGTGATTTAGCCAGGAATCTCTTAATTCACATTGGTAACAAACCTTTTGAGCGTGAGATATGCAACAGGAAATTCCTTTAGGTGTATATTTTAAGCAAAATCTTTTAATTCATACTGAAGAGAAACCTTTTGTGTGTGAGATTTATGTCAAGATATTCTTTCAGACGATTGGTTCGAGAAAAAGTGTTAATTCAAAGTGGCGAGAGAACTTTTATGAAGGATTAACTAATACAAATTCCAAAAAAAGCTATGTAAGTGCTATATTTTGATCCTAAAATGCGTTAATGCGGTAAACTAACCGTAGAATGTTCCAGAAATAAAAAACATATTTCTTTCCATTTATTACAGTGCGTAAAAATGAAGAGTGGTAAACAAAAATTTTCCTCTTTAAACCAGTAAATCAAGAGCTATACCATGATCCTTGGCAAACTCAATTTATTTTTAGGATATTTATTTTATTTTTAGGATATTTTTTAAACCATAAACTGGTGTATTATAAGACAGGGCATCATTGCACACTTTATTGCTTTTGCATAGGATTTCTATGGATTCTCTTATAATAGATAAGTAATAACTGGATTTTGGGAATAATATTTTCGTATGATCAAAATCTATTGCGGTATTTTACCCGAAAGACTTACCCGTAATATTGAAAGAAAATTTGTGTGTTTGAAACACTGATTGTTATTTTTGAAGATACTAACAGCCTGATGCCATTTCAAATGTAAGTAAGGTTTCTAAAATCTATTGCGATATTCTGTTTGAGATATAAACGTGAGAGAGCAGTAAATTGGCGACAAAATTTAATATCTACTTTATGTTCTTTTATTCTTTTTATGAGTTTTCTATTGGTTTTCCCGATGTATTCCATTTTTTTTACTGTCACTTTTAAAAGGGATTTTATATTTATTTTAGATTTATTTAAAAAAAATTGTTAAAAATAATTTCGCACAATAAATTTCTTTGATGATAAAATTGAATTTTTTATAAATGTGTTAGCTGAAAGTCAAAATGTTAGTTTCGAAAAGGGTGTGACCCCCTGACTTACCCGTAATATTGAAAGAAAATTTGTGTGTTTGAAACACTGATTGTTATTTTTGAAGATACTAACAGCCTGATGGCATTTCAGATGTAAGTAAGGTTTGTAAAATTGATTTTAAACTAACCTTTTCTCATCAGGATTGTATTAAAAGAAACTATCCTAATTTAATTGTCATGTCATTACTGATAGCTTAAGTAATCTTTTAAGTTCCTTCATTTCAAGATCGCCTATTGTGATTGTTATTTCATGAAGGAATAGCAGCCTGATGTCGTTTTTAAATGTCAATATATATTGGGAATAAAGCAATGAAATGTTTGCTTAATCAATCTAATTCAATCTCTAATACTTTCCATGATACTGAAAAAAATATTATGATTCCGATATACCTCATGTCCATCTGATAATTCTCCCAAATCATAGAGGTTTAGTATACCACATTCGTTCTTGAAAATGAATTATGTACAGTCAATCAGGGTAACATTGCTATACTTTTACGAAACTCTGATCCATTCTGCCATGGTGGAACCTTGACGAATTATTTCCATTTGAGTTGCCAAACTCACACTAATGCATCTATCTATATTTTTAGACTAAAACTTTGCCGTTAACCTAAGTGGTTTAACAGATTTAATCTTTTTTTTTGTCTCTTGGACCAAAGTTACTCTGATTGGCTATAGCATTTGTAGATCGTTCAGAAGGACGCTTAAAATATTTCGATTTTACATTATAGTCTATGTAAAAAATCGCTTGTGTTTTTTTTTTTTTTTTTTTTTTTTTTTTTTTTTACATTATTTGAAAAAAAATATTGAATGAAATGAGTATGAATTTCTGAGATTTCCTGAAATATACTTTCTGTAGAATAGGGGGTGCAAAGTATTTATTATTCGTTTACATTTTGAATACTTTCATTTGTAAGTATTTCTTTTTTCAAAAGAAAAAAATATGAAGCGAAGCTTATAATTGAGATTTAGAAAAATTATCAAAACACCCATTCTTATCTTTAATGCAGAAGTAAAGATAGTGAATACGAGGATGATAAGTTTCGGTTTTCACCCGATTCCTGCATAAAGCAAATTGGAAATTGCACATCAACCATAGCAAATGAGGTGCGTTCGTACTATAACAAAGTTTTAAAAATATTCAGGTTTTGTTGTAGTAGTATACAGTCCATCAAATATAGTATAGGCCGAAATCTTTTGTGTGTCCTTGTAAATTTTAGGGGGAGAATTCATATGATTCTTTTTTTGGTGCGCTCGTAGTTATAAAAATAATTAGCAGCAACAGTCGTCTTTCAGATATAACAGAGCAAAAACTACTCAAGAGAATCACTTGAAATTGAAAATATATTTCAATCTGCTTTCTAATGTACAAAAAAGTAATTTGCAGTAAATCGCAGCACCATATGGGTATTTCCATGAGCACTTGTCGTGTAAGTCACATTTTTAGTAACAGCTAAAATGTTGGCCACCGTTATTTTCGAAAGTTTTTTATGGTCTTATTCAATTAATGAAATATCTCTGATAAAATAAGTCACATATTTCCGTTCTAAAATACTGGTATCCAAAATCGTAGTATGTGACTTACACAGCATGTGCTCATGGAAATACCCATATATGAATTTCATAAAATGTGAAATAGTTTAATGGTAGTAACGCAGTAGAACAGTAGTAAATCAGTATTTCCCCTCTATATCATTGTGTAATAGAATACTTTTGTGTGCCGATTGTAAATTAATAAAAATATTCTTAGCACAACAGTTTGTTGAGAATGTATTTTTTAGTATATGCTTCTTAGGTACATATGAATTCTATTGTGTTCGACAGAGTATAAGATCATTTAAATTCTCTTGAAATTATTTTTTTCCATTGACCGTAATGTAACAGAATGCTTTTGATTGTTTCTGTAATTAAACTATACATCCGATTTTCATAAAATTTAAAATAACTCAACAAAATTATGGAATAGTTATATATTTTCAATTTCAAGTGATTCTCTTGAGTAGTTTTTGCTCTGTTATATCTGAACGACGACTATTGCTGCTAATTATTTTTATAATTACGAGCGCACCTAAAAAAGAATCATATGAATTCTCCCCCTGAAATCCTCCATTTTTTAGCAAACAAAATTTTAAAACATTTATATTGAATTCGTTAGAAAATACTTTGAAATAAATAAATTATCATCTAAATAATTCCCCTTGAAATTTCTTCCAACTTCTTAGTGTCATCTAATAACAAACACGTATTGTTTAATATTTATAACTCTTTATTTTAACTTAATGAATAAATACTTAAGGACTCATTAATTCTTTATATTACTTAATGAATAAATCATTGCAAACGCGGTAGCATTTAGTATAATATGTTTAAGAAATGGAAAATGCAAACGTCTTTTTGAAATTTCTGACAAACCAGTTGACCTATGACAGTGATTTTTTGTTAAAAGACAGAACTCGATGAGACAAATAAAATGATAGCATACAAAAAAATTATCGTAGTTACTGTAGTTTTTTTATTAAACTTTTAACGAAAAAAAAATGAAGTCGAAAAATTCAACAAACTGTAGCTATGGATCCCATTGATGGATTAACTTCATTTTTGTCTTATTTTTATCGTCATGATAAAAATTAATTTAGATTTTATTTTTTCATTTTTCTATGTTTGATGGACGCTGAGAAAATCGAATTTGTGCCTTAAAACTCCAGTTGAACATTGTTTCTTGATGTTGCTGATGCAGTTTTTTAATTCATTGCCTCCCAGTTTAAAATAATATAAAAATCGTTATGTATGTAACATAATTTGTCAAATAAAATAAATTACGTCAAAAATATGTTTATTTTTATTGGGAAGCTTTCAGTTTCAGTTCTTTCTATAAAGATGTCAACGCACTGTAGTTTTTTCATTCGACTCCTTGGTTTATTTTCCAGATATTATGCATTTTATATGATAATGCAATGACTTTCTTGTTATTCTAATACAACAATTAAATCTTGACGGCAGCAATTTTTCTACTTTTCAAGATATAAAAAAATCTTCGTTTTTATCAATAAATTTAAATGACTAGTATTAAAAAATGCTCTGACGAGCAGCAAAAAAGGTTAATATGTTTTTAAGTATGAAAAAAATTTTGACGACTGCTTCTATTAATAAATGAGCATGAGGGAGGACAAGGAATCCCTTCTAGGCTTCAACTCACTTCAAAGCTAACTTTGAAAAAAAAATCATAATTGTGTTTTTTCCATGAAAACGAATCAGTCACAATTACTTTAAAAATGTATAGTGTAAAGACGTACCCAGTAAAGATGCAGCTTGTTAAACACGAGTGTAAGACTTGGACACATAGTACTAAAAGCGTATCACACCAATGTGGTGCCACCAAGCATGCCCAGAGAGTAGAATTGCAGAGAAAATGGATTGTACTGCAGTGCAATCAACATGTAAAGCGTCATGGAAAGTTCGACTAAAGCTGCTATTAGATTCATGGACTTTTAGGCGAGACAAACTTTTCAGCGGATTTTAACTCCAACATTTTCCCGTTCAAAGGGGGATAAAGGTTATAATAGTTTTTGAAAAAGTCGGAGGAAAAGCCGGAAAACCAGTTTCTACTCGTGCCGGGCGTTAATACTTATCGCCTACTCGTATCAATCGGTTATCTCTAATTCGTTAATGTTCGATGTTGGATGGAAAATCTCGGCTAGCCCAGACTTTTTTGCGACTGCCGAAAAAAGTTGGGGAGACATTGCAATTTGCTCTTACACGGGATGTTGGGAGGACATTTCTAAAAAAGTTGGAGGAAATCAAGTGTTGGATCAAAAGTCTTACAGAATGTTGGTGAATCTAATAGCGGCTTAAAGTACCGCAAATGTGATTTTTTTCAAAGTTGGTATTGATGTGAGTTGCAGCCAAGAACGGATCCCTTGTCCTCCCTCTTGTTCAATTATTAATAGAAGCACTTGTTAAACCTTTTTTCATACTTAAAAACATATTAAGGCTCCACACTAGACACAGAGAAAGACCCTTATAATAATATAAAGTCTATGGGAGCGTTCTTTTCAAATATCTCGCTTAAATTTTAATATTTTTACATGATTTTTTTTTGCACAAGATAGCTGAGGAGGATCTACAACCGGCCTAGGTGTAGGTGCCTTTTTCGTTTTTGCTTATATATTTTTGTATTACGATAGTTTCAATTTCAGAACCGGTTTCGAAAGTTAAAGCAATTTTTTTTAAAAATCTGAAACCGAAACTAAAAAAATAAAAATAGGCCGGTTGTGGATCATCCTGAGCTATCTTGTGCAAATAAACCATGTCAAAATATTAAAATTTGAGCGAGATATTTGGAAAGAACGCCCCCATAGACTTTACATTCTCATCCGGGTCTTTCTCTTACCCTAGTGTTGCGCCTTAAATGCTCGTCACAGCATTTTTTAATATTAGTAATAATATGTAACAAGTACGCATATGTGAATACAGTGATATATGTGAATATGTGAATATTTAAGGGTGTATTCTGATCAAAACTGCTTATTTTCAGATTTATTTTCAGATTCATTTTTAATCTGAAATGCACCAAACTTTCAAAATCTCTTATTTAGAAACTACACAAGGTGCCGTGATTGTTGATTTTTTGATAAATGTAGAAAATGTTGCAAAAAAATGCTGTCAAAAACGGCGTTTTGGAACAAATATTCCGAAGCGGGAGATTTTCGAACGAGAAAAAGAGTCATGCTGAGAAAATAATTGCTTATAAATCAAATTCTAATTAATTCAGCGAAAAATTACATCACACGGCACCTTGTACATCACTCCAAAAATTCTCTCGGCAAGTTTCATATTTCTGCTTTAAAAAATAAGCCTGAAAATGTATCGGAAAATTTCGAGCTGTTGAAGGTGGAAAATCCTTTTTTCGAATACACCCTTAAGAATAAGTAAATATCTTCACTAAAATTAACTCGTACTAGCGGACATGCCAGGCATTGTCCAGGCAGAAACTGCACTGAAATAATATAACACTGGAGTGGACTTAAAAAAAAGACTGAATATTTATATGGCACAGATGTCATACACACACCACATTGGCACAATTTTTTTCAGATGCTGATTTGTTGAAAACCTCGAAGAAGTTTGAGAAATTTAAATTTTAAACCATTATGAGTCCGTAACGTGACCCAGAATGACGGGAGAGAATTTTTTATGCTAGCTTTGTAATGTATGGAAGCATAAGCTTTCAATGGACAAATTACATTCAAAAAATGAGAAACGCCCCCCCCCCCCTCCACATACACACAGAAAAAAAACAGTCCTATGGGAAAAACTGAAACAGTAAAAAGAACGGAAAGGGATATTTAGCTATGGTAGAAACTTCTCCTATGGCATCTCTCAACCAAAGTCGACCCTAACGCTAAAGTGGCCACATAGTGGCGCTGTGCACACTACACGCATCATTTTAGCATTGTGTTCTATACGACTGTGTAATTATTTTGTTCATAAATTCATATTTTTGCATCATAATTTGACATAGCGCGGAAATGTTTTTATGTATGGATGTGAAACGTACTATGTGAAAGCCGAAAAAAGATAATAAAGAGTTGGGAAAGAAACTATTAAAAAAATTAATTCCCTATGGAAGACGTCTTATTTTTGATAATGAATTTTCTACCCGCATTTCTATAGATAAAAATTTGATACCTATACATTACAACTAGCATTTAGTGAAATTTAAACTCCAAATTTGTAACTAAAATGTTTAATTGTGTTATATATTAAACAAATAGTTAATGTATATCTGTATTTTTTGATAACTTCTGGTGAAATCAAATGGAACTTTGCTAGAGCTGCCATCTGCTGTTCAAAATATAAACAATATTTTGTTAAATAATATTCACTTGATATTTTAAATCACTTGATATTTTAAATTTTTGTGTTAAATAACATTCTCTTGAATTAATTTTATTATTTCGTAAATAAAGACGACGTGCATTTTATTATGTTATCTTTATTCAAATACATGCACATAAGATGGGCCACTCACCGCGTCGGTTCACGAGATAAATATCTCAACCCTACTTAAGGGTGTATTTAAAAAAAACTCTTCTCCACCATCAACAATTCGACATTTTCTGATACAATTTCAGACAAATTTTTAAAAGTAAAAACACAAAACTTGCTGAGGGGATTTTTGAAGAGACGTAAAAGGTACTGTGTGGTATTATTTTACGCTCCATTCATTAGAATTTGATTTATAAACAATTATCTTCTCAGTATGACTCTTTTTTTGTTCTCAGATCTCCCGCTTCGGAAAAATCGATTAAAAATGCCTTTCTGATTGCTTTTTTTGCAATATTTTTTGCATTTATGAAATAATCGACAGTTGTGCACTTTCTAAAGAAGACAATTAGTGAAAATGATGTATATAAGAGCAAAAATGAATTTAAAAATAAAACGGAAATTAAGGAGTTTGAATCGAAATACAGCCTTAAGAGAAACATCCCTGTCCTACAGTTGGACTGAAATTTTCCTTCCTTGAAATGGAGAAGTCATTCTACATAAAACGCGCCAACTTCTAACAGCAAAAAGTAGTTGTGTGTGTCCGCACGTCCAATCAATGCAACCACTCGGACACAAGCTTGACCTTACACTCAGGTCAAGGATGTCCGTTTTCTCACGCAAGGAAAGTGGAAAGAAACGAGAAAGTTTTTGAAAATATTTTCTTTATCAAAAAGTTAGCATTACAGCAATTCTAATATCACTTAAAAGTACGAATGCAAAAATAGGACGAAGAGATGAAACAAACTAATAAAACAGATACTTGTACTGAAATTTGATAGTGTACATTTTATGCCATTTTTGATACACCTAGATGAAAATTTTAGGGAGGTACTTAATCCCTGGTGATCTCTCTGCTTGCTACGGTCTTTTTGGATCACTTGAAATATGATTTTCGAGTTTGGGCTGCGGACAACCTGACGCATTCAGGATTCTAATCCTTATTAGACTCGGGAAAATGAATTTTTCAACTGAGAATTGCAAATGTATGATTTACATCTTATGGTTAAATCTGTCTCTAATAGTTGAGCATTTTGCTCGTACAAAATTATTTTTACTATACCAATCTGTGAATATGGATCCTGTTTATAACAAAATCTTTCCTTATACAGTGAAATGCTATAATCACGTATATACAGCTACGATAACAATCTATCTCAATCTTACGTTGTTTCTGATTCCGTATTCCCCCCCCCCCTCCCACCACCACTACCACCACACTCTCTGTGAAGAAAAATCTAGTCAAAAGGACTCTTTACAGGGTGGCGTGTTGTTAGATAAAAACACAGTCAATATAGATGATAAATACCAGTATTTTGTTTAAAGATAAATTCAATTTATATAATCTCTTTATATTATTTGAAGTATTTTGTGTAAGAAATTACTGGTAGTTTTCTCTTTTCTTGACTATGTTTTTCCCTGACCATTCGCCACCCTGCATTAAAACCTTGGACAAATAGAAAATGTATGAAACAGAATCCAGCTTGAATATTAATAAAACAAGTTATGACAAAATGAATTCCCAACAATGTGACTGCTAAGCTCAATAATGTGACAGAAGCCATCTATAATGGAAATTTCTTCCAGCGCCTTCTGATCTTGTCTAGGCATGCATTGCACTGCTTTGTTTTTTACATGATCAAATTAAAAATGAGTGGACCATTACCCCCTACAACAGTAAGCCTCCGGGCAGGTTGCTGTATTGAAAAATGACGTAGTTAGAGTAGTCCATAAAGACTATAAAGCATGGTTACCATATTTCCCTGTCTATCGCTTTCCCCGTATTGGATTTCGCTTTAGCTTGGGGGTTTCTTCCTTAAGGCGGGAAAAGATTAAACGCGCGTTGCTTTGCTTGACTCTTAAAAGTAGTTCGCTGTATTTTTTTTTTTATCTTTGCATTTTATATAAAAAAATTGTTCTGTGTCTTTGTTATAAAGGATGCCTTATCGATGCTGTGCCGTAAATTGCAACGACAATTATAAAAATGGCCCAAAAGTGCCATTGTTTTCTTTCCCCAAGAATGAAGATTTAAGACGAAGATGGTTGCAAGCGATTTGTCGAAAGGATTTTATTATAACTCCAAACTCAAGAGTAAGTTGATTCTTATTTGTAACTTTTCTGTTTTTTAACTGATCTCAATCTTTTATGTTTTACAATTGTTTGCGCAACAAGATTTCCATCAAATGCAAAAATGAAGATTCCATTCCTTGTGTTATCACAATTATTTATTATCGGAATCCTAATATTGTGACCTAGACCATTATAAAATTAAATAAACAAATAAAAACCATTATACAATATTTACTAATATTGCTTAAAATACATAGAGTAAATTCTTATGCACATAAGCAAATTAGTCCTAAAATAAACTAAATACGATTCTGATTGGCTATTTTTTGGCTCTTTCTGTAGAAATTTTCCCTTTATTCAATGTTTGTTTATAACTGCCAAATTAATTGTTTTTCCATGCTTAACAAAACTTGTTTTAAACTCCATTAAATTTTCTTTAAAATTGCATCATTTATTTAAATTCAATTTGAAAAAAATTAAAATACAGATATTTTAATCTTCTTTTTTTTTTTTTTTTTTTTTTTTGTTCTCTATGTAATTGATTGCAGTATATACATGTTTTAATTTGTGTATAGTGTTGCTCAGTTTTGTCACTTTTAGAATTTTCAAATTTGTATTAATTTATACTGTATTTCAAAAAAAGATTTCAAAATTTTAAAATGAATTTTCGTATTAAAAAATTGATGAATCAGTTCAAATAAAATATATGCAATTATATTTTTAAATTATATATATACATATGTTAAAATATATTAATTATTCATGCATGATTTGTATCTTGACATTTATTGATAATAATTTGCAATGGTATATAAAGATTTATAAATATATATATGCATACACATATGGGTAGACGTTCCAGTAATGGGCACCCTTAAGAAATTTCTTTTAAAATTATTCTTTTTATCAATAGTTATTATGTTTCTTTTTTTTTCCAATATTATATTAATCTATCAACAATATTTAACCATTCTTTGTCTGATTTCCCAATATGAATTAAGATTTAATTATAAATATAAGAAATATATCAAAACATCCAAAAGTTTATTAATTAGTTTTGATGGATAGTTGAAATATTAAAAATGTCAGACAATTACTGCTATCAAATTATTGAGATAGTTGGTGATTTAAATGGTAGTAAAAGTTTTGTAATATTGGTGTATAACTTTATCTTTTTTATTTTTAACAATTAATCTTTAAGAGACTACTTCATGCATAATTTTTAATAAATAATATTGCAAATATGAAAGAAATATTGTGAGTTTAATATATTAAATAAAAAATAAAATATTTTAAAAATAAAACTGTAGAACTGATGTTTGAGGGCAGTGATCTGCAGATTTACTAGTTTCACGGTTATTATAACTTTCATTATTATTGCAATTTTTATTTATTTATTTTTAAATATTTTATTTATTTATTTATTTTTAAATATTTTATTTATTTATTTATTTTTAAATATTTTATTTATTTATTTATTTTTAAATATTTTTTTTCTGCTCCCTGATTGTTTTGATTAAAAGTGTCAACAATAACCCAGATTTTATAAACGTGCAAGGAAAAAATATAAAAAATAATAATAATTTAAGCTAAACATTTATTAGTTATTTTTTATGTGCCAAAAACATCAAATGATGTCCATTACTGGCATATAAAATTTATATAATAAACATTCAATAACAATATTGTAGCTTTTGATTAAAATGGTATAGGGGTGAGAATCTTTCGTATTTCTGTAGTTTCTGATTTGTAATAAAATATTATATAAATGTGTCCCCCCCCCCCTCAACCTAAAATTTCTCTAGTTAAAAAGTTCTAAAGAAAAAATTTAAAAATAGTGTTTTTTTCTTTAAATTTACTTTTTTATCTGTTATATTAATGCATCAGATAAAAAATCAAACGATTAAAAATTGTATCCCTTAAATTTTTAAATAATTTTTTCGCACCAAAATGTTTGTAAAAGAGGAGGAAATGGCCTACATTTTGGAATGAAAAAGAAAACCAAAACTACTTAAAAGTCAATAGTAGACTTATTTTCGAGAGGAGGGGGGGGGGGGGAATGCTTACAAACTCGATTTTATGGTATCTCTCAATAAAAAATAAATATCAATAAACTTTAAATAACAAAGGTAAAATAGTAATTTAATTGCAATATACAATGCATTTTATTCACATGAAAATATTTATTTTACAGGTGTGCATACAGCATTTTTCGGATGAGTTGATCATCAAGGAATCATCATTTATAGATTCTGCTACAGGAAATATTATCAAAGTTCCATTGTCTCACTATAAACTAAAAGACGGAGCAGTACCTTCAATCTTTGATGGATGTCCAAGTTATATGACAAAGAATATCAAGTGTAGAGAAACGCGTGATGAGAAGTTAAAAAATGCTGAGATGAGAAATATGAATATGAGAATATGAGCAATCTGTAATCGCTTCACAATAATCTTAAACCTTAATTTTGTAATTTTTTTCTTTGCTTTAATTATAAGAAAAATTTATCTACCGAGAAAAAAGCGAGCAAAGTATTGAAATTTTCATCTATACTATAAGTTTGAATATCACTTGCGAAATCCGCGCCGATTTGAACATCGGTCTACTTCAACGACGTCACTGCTTCCGTGCGGAGGCTTACTGTTGTAGGGGGTAATGGCCAAACTCCCCAATCTGGCAACACTGGATTCAGCGCCGACAGTCCAGGGTCACTTTAAATTTCTACTGCTTGCTACCTAATGGCGCTAGCAGTACGTCAGGAAATAAGAAAGACGTATTCTGAAGTACTAACTTGTTAAAAAATAATTATTAATACTTTCTCTGAAGTATTTTTGATTTGAGTGTAATTAAATAATATGAATATTATTTAAGAGGTGTTTCCAATGATAAAAATGATTTCTTTACAATATTAATATGATTCTCAAATCTATGTATGCACACATGTAATATTCTGATTTAGAAAATTAAAAATGTACATATGTATTTAATCAGATTAAATTCATTCAAAGAGAAATAATTAGATAAGAGTCTTTTATTCTAAAATATCTCAAACAAAACCAGTCAAACATACTTTGGAGCACACAAAATATGAAAAAAGGATTTAACTTGGAAATTCTATTAACCCTTTCCGGCACACTGTGCCCAGTCTGGGATACCTAATTTTAATTCAAAACTTGCAAACGGTACCAATAATATTTTGGTAAAATTTTATCTTTACAATAAAAGCATAAATTAAGGATTTCAAAATGTCTAAAAAATTCTTTTGTGAATTCCGGTGTCAGTCGTTAATTCTCATTTTACAAACAGATTTTGCCCGTGTCGGAAAGGGTTAAGTAAATGCTTTCGGAATTTAATGCAATAACAAGTTATAAAAATTAAAAAATAATTAAAACTAACAAAATAAAAAATAATTAAATTATTAAATTAACAAAATATTATTAAAACAACAAACTTAAATCTACTTTTTTGTTACAAAAGACACTACTTTCAAATGATTCAGTATAAACTATGTTGGTTGCTCAATGATGGTTGATTTCAATATAATTTATTCAAGTGCGTACTCAATCACCTCCCCCATATTTTAGTTTTTTTTTTAATTTATTTATTTTAAAATAGTAACCTTTGCCTTATCAAAACCGTAGTGATGCTTCTAAAATTTTTCAAATTTTTTATCTTATATTATAATACGAGCAAAAATTGCGTGTGTGTGTCTCTCTCTTTCTCTGTGTGTGTATGTGTAAATTCTATCTCAAAAATGGCTCAAACGATTTTCGCAAAAATTTGAATATTACCATTTTTGGGCACGAGAAGACCATTGGGCTAGGTCACATGTTCGAGAAAATTCGATTATTGGGTCATAGTAGGTCAGGATCAAGCTATTTATATCTAGAGAATGGCTGGATCGATTCTAAGGAAATTTTGTATCCAGTCGTTTTTTGGCACGAGAAAACTACTGGGCTGGATCACATGTTCGAAAAATTTCGATTAGTGGGTCATTATGGGTCAAGCCATTTTTATCTAAAAAACGGCTCTAACGATTTTGACCAAATCTTGTATTTTATCGTTTTGGATTACAAGAAGACCATTGGGTTAGGTAACATGGTGGAGAAAATTCGGCTAGTGGGTCATTTTTAGGGTCATTGTGGGTCATGCTATTTTAAATATGTTGCATTCAAAATTAGGTAAAAGTCCTCCCTGTATCTAGTAAATCATTGGTAATGCAATGTCAGTAGCTCCGCCCACTGCTTGGGCATATTGCAATAGTACTTATATTTTCGGCTATTTTCCCGAAAATTTTAATTTAAATTGTTATGGAACATTCTTAAACCTACCAACATTTTTATTATTATCATTATTTGTTAATAATAATAATTGCTGAGCACCAATATCACGTGTGAGGTGGTGGTTGTAATGTCTTTGGTTAAAATGTTGCAATATAACAAAGCAGGCCCGCTCTTTCATTTTTGAAAATGCGTATCTATAACACTAAGGTATTTATTAGATAAGACTCCCTCATTTTAATAACCATTTAATTTTAAGTGTTTATTTATTGTTTAAATGATTTTGTTCTTTGAATATCAATTTTTGTCTTTTTCATTTAAAATTTCTTTAATGCTACATTACTTTTTCCTAATATTTGGGTAATATAAAAAGAAATATTAATTTTAGAATTCAAGGAGAGAAAAGTTTAAAATACCATTATAATTTATATTGATTTATTATAGCGTTGTGATAAGAAAGCTATCAATAAAAATAAATGACATGTCTGCGTTATCTAGTTGGGTGTAAAGGGAGGAGTTTATGAGAAATGGGGGATTTCCCTGACTGAAGTAGGCGTTAACTAGACGGTTTACCAGTTTAACTGACTGGGCACATCTCCAATTTTAAAATGTAACGAGAAGACCTTATTACCCTATAAGCGCTCTCTCGTTATTTTAACACAAAAGACTTTGATGATAATAACCACAGTATGAGTAGTGTAAAGTATTATTAAAAATTATTCTTTTCATTTTACCGGTGTGAGTATGAATTCTTATCACGTTATCATTGTGCTTAATCAAGGAGCACCAAGCGTAAACTTTCTGCGTTGAATCTAATTAGTTTTTTTTTTTTTTTTGATATATTATAAAAGCACATTCATTATTAATGTTATTATTATCTATACTATAAAGACCAAACGTATCTGTGCGTAACGTATACATCATGTTGCGAATGGCAACACTTTCCCCTGTAATTACGGTTTTGCAATTTTCGTTACTGAAAAATTTACACTTCTAAACATCGCACATTTTAAATTTTTAGACCGTCGTATGCAGAAAAAATGTACTTTTAAATGCAATTTGTTTGAAAGCTTTATCTCAGTTTATTTTTGAGATATTAATTTTTTTGTAGTTTTTAACATCAATTTCGTAATTGTGGCAACAAAATCACTCCATTTTTTCTTAAATTTAAAAAAAAAGAAAAAAAGAAAAGAAAGGAAAGAAAAGAAAGAAAGAAAAAAAGAAAGAAATTAAAATGCGCGACTTTTTTGGACCGCTGGGCAATATTCTTTTCCTTAAAATGTGAAGAACTAATAAGAATTTCCACTGTTAAATTCTCTGCATTTGCAAGGATAAACGTGTTTATAAGGAATCGAAAATTGTTAAAGAGTTCTGAAAAAAGTCCCTCATCCCCAGATTGACCTATAGCAGCTGTTCCCAATCTGAGGTACGTGGAAATAAAATAAATAATAATAACGGTATTGGCGGGAATCGCAAAAATAGTTTAACTAAAAACACATAATGAAAATTGATAGTTTTAGATTACAAAGTTATGTCATGTGTAAATCCAATATGCTGCTCTCAAAATAAAAGCAAAACCCATGGCACCCAATAATTCATTGATAATGCAATATCAGTAGCTCCGCCCACAGTTAAGCATATTGAATTGGTTCTTATATTTTCTGCCATCTTCAAATTTTTATTTAAATCGTTATGCAATACTCTTAACCTACCAACATTATTATTATTATTATTATTATTATTATTATTATTATTATTATTCGCATGTCAGAGGTGGTGGTTGTATTGTGGGGTTAAAGCGTGCTCTAAAGTTGATCTTTATTTTCGTTATGGAATAGGCGGAGCTATATCACTGGTATATATTAATAGAAAAGTTTCATGAACATTTAATGTGAAGTGTCTACTTATTATACAGGGTGAGTCATAAATATCGAAACAATAGGCTATCTCCTTAAATATTGCCCCTAGACCCATACTTCCAATTGCAAAAATTCATAAAAAAAGGTAAATTTTTTGATAAGATAATTTGCAACTCCATGGGGGGGTCTATTTGAAAAATTACAAAAATTAACTTTTTATACGGCCCCCGTAGGATAAAAATTCCAATTAGGAAAACTTTCCTTATCCAGTCCTGAATAAGACACGAAAAGTTGCATCTTCATATCTTCAAAATTCGTGGAGTTATAACTGTTTGAATAATTCATCAGGCTTTACGGGATTAGACACAAATTGAAAAGCGCGCAATTCAAAAAACGATGTTACTTTAACAGTTGTTGGAAACGCATAAAAAATCTATCTTTTGAGTTAGCATTTTGATTTTTTTTCTTTTTTGTGATGGTTAGCCATATAATTTGCTAAGAAAACCACATCCTAAAATTTATCATAAAATTTATAAAAACTTCATATGGTTTGTACTGGTTTAAATGGGATAATTAAAAATCGTTATAACTCCAAACATTATTTATCGGATTTCAATTTCTTTCTATTTAATTAAAAATGTAAATCTGATTTTAGCTTTGTTTCGGGGTTTTTGTATTTCAATATTTATTTTAGAACTATTAAAAATATTTATTTAAAATATAATAACTTTAAAAAAATTATATTTTCAAAAGTAAATAATTTTTCATTTTTTTTTTAAACAAAGCTAATTCACTGTAAAAAAAAAAGGTCGATCTACTAAAAAAACTTTAGTGATCCTTGTAATTACTAAAAAATTTTTAGTAATCTTAGTCGGTTACAAAAAAATCTGTAAGAATTACTAGAAAAAAGTTAGCAACGAATAGAGTTAATAGTTTTATATTTTTAATAGCTCTTACTAAAACTCAGTTGGTGCGGCCTTGAAAGCATGGTGGTTATAGTAACGGACTCCAGGCTAAAAGGTCCCGGGTTCGAAACTTGCCACCGCCTAATATGCCCCGAATGTATGTAGTGTCTCGTTAATAAAGGGATTATGAAAATCCTGTCGGAGCGGGTAGGATTGTTTGATGCTGCCATCTATTGCGGTTTTGCCGAAAATCTTCCGCTTCAGAAGTCTGGATGTAGCTAGAAGGAAGCTCCTGACTTTCGGGCGCACGTAATGGCTATTAAAAATAATTTTGTAGCTATTACTAAAATTTGCTTGGTGGCTCATATTAAAAATTTTTAAGTTAGTTATACAAAAAATTCTTTTGTTCAGTTTACAAAAGAAATGCTTGTTTCACTTGCAAAAAAAAGTTTGTAATGGTTACTAAAAAATTCTGTGGAATACAAATTTACTAAGAAATTTTTAGTAACCTCTTGAATTTTTTTTTTACAGTGTGTAAAATAATTAAAAATGACATGTTTCAAATTTGTACTTTTTTCTTTAACAATTCTTAACTTTTAATAATTTAAAGACAAGAAATAGTTAGGAAAAAAAGTTATTATAGAGAAAAATGAAATGTACTGTTTTATTGCCCATCAGTTATTTAAAAGAATGCTTTTCTAAGATGCAGAATAAGTCTTTTAAAAAATTTTGCTCTCACAACTTCAAGCTTTTTATCGTTCAGGAGAGGCTGTTAAAAATCTGTATTCTGGGCTCAGGACCGAGACGTTACTTTTTTCTGAAGACTCGCCTATCCGGGTCTAATGTATTTTTCATACTGGAGGGCATTGCTTCCTTTTTCCCAGGCCTGCACTGGAAGAAATTTTCAATCCCCTTGTTGAATAATTCATATTAAAATCACAGACCTAATACGTGCATAAAATAAGTAAAATTTGGTTTAATCAATATTTTTACAAAAACCACATAAATTTTAAAATCACTTTTATTTTGCAAAAAAAAAAAGATTTTTTTTTAAGAATAGTATATTTAAATGCTAAAAAATTAAACAAAATACAACTAGAGAAAAAAAATCTGCCTATGACGGAATTCTGTCTTAAACAGAAAATGCGTTGATCCATGCAAAATAAATACGATAATACTTGAGAAAAAAATTCCATTTAACCCTCCTAGGAAGGGCGTTTGTCTATTTCGTATTTTTTCTTTCCTATGTGATTCCGTCTTAAAAGGTTTTACTGTATAACATTTTTCAAACCCTCCAACGCACGGGATATGGATTAGCGATAATAAAATATAAGTGAAACATTTACATATAAACAGAGATTCACTGATAATATTAATATATCACAGCCTTTGGCGCCTCTTTAATAATAAAAAGTATAAATATAAAAAACGAAATTCTATATTAAGTATTTTTGGTCAGAACTCCTCCACGCGGAACAATTTTTAACTATACTGAAGTAAAAAAACTATGTAGAAATTCACGGCTGAGCCGGCTATGAATTAAACTTTTTTTCCAGGCTGGTCCGGATTATGATTTTAACATTATTTCATGCCGGGCTGAACTTTTTTCCCTATGGGTCGGTTTAGGACCAGACCTATATATTTCGATCTATTCAGACCTCCTGTGCTAACGATCAACATGTTTTGAAAACAAGTTTTGAGTTAAATCAATACGCTGCTTTATTATGTCAAAATAAGAGGCACGGTCTTAAACCGACATATAATAACGGACAATTTGTGGACGATCCCTTATTTGCTTTGAAAATGGATGAAAACGACTTCGTTTATAAGCATGGTAAAGTGATGTAAGTCACGAATTTTTGAGAATTTTGGGTTTTAATATCTCTGTCAGATTTTCAGATACGGAGATGAAATTTTTTTTGTTCAATTTAGGAATGGATAAGGAATAATTTCCTAATTGGGAATTTTGCTCTACGGGGGCCGTATAAAAATTTAATTTTCGTATTTTTTAAAATAGACCCCCCATGGAGTTGCAACTTATATTATCAGAAAATTCACCTTTTTTCATGAGTTTTTGCAATTGGAAGTATGGGTCTAGAGGCAATATTTAAGGAGATATCCTATTGTTTCGATATTTATGACTCACCCTGTATGAATATTCTCGCTTTTTTAATGTTTATTTCTGGTCTTTTTCATTAAATTTCTTTTAATGCTACATTGATTTTACTTACCCATTATACGTATTATAGGGTAAGTCTAGCAATCATTTTGAAGGATTTACACGTTTCGGATACTCCAGATTCCGAAAAACATATTTTTAGGAAAAAAAAAATTTGCCGTTCGTCCGTCTGTCTGTCTGACTGTAAACGCTCTATCTCCCGAACAAATTGAGATAGAGACTTGAAACTTTGTATGTATTTAGCATAAAAGAATGGGACGAAGCTAAGCATATTGCGTTAGTGCTTATATTTTCTGCCATCTTCCCTTAAATTTTTATTTCAAATTGTTATACAATATTCTTAACCCACCAACATTTTTATTCTTATTATTATTCAATAATAATAGTAATAACTGTTGAACACCAATATCATGTCAGAGGTGGTGGTTGTAATATCTTCGGTTAAAACCTTCTGCAAAGCTGTGTCGTTATTTTCGTTTTCGAGTAGGCGGAGATCTATATCGCTAGCATACAGGGTGTTTCGCTACCAGACCGACAAACTTTGAGGGATGATAGTACACATGAAGACAAACATTATTAAACAGGAAACCATGGGCAGCAAACGTCTTCTGTAGGAGCTAGGAGCCATTAAAGTTTAGGGTCCAAAACTTTAAACGATGATAGAAAACGGAAAAAAGGGTCGATTCGTTTGCAGTTTTCACTAAAATCATTCTTTATATTAAGATTTCTTTAGGAAAAAAATTAAAGGTTATTTTCGAAAATTATCGATAGAGGGCGCTTTAGACTTTAGAGTAACGAACAACTGCTTTTTACCGTTATTTTCTGCATGGGGTTGAAATTATTCTAAAGTTTAGAATTTAACTTATATTTTAAGTTCAAAATCGGAAACATTCGGATCGGGTAACTAGCGAAAATTTAACTGTGAACAAAGGGGTATATTTTAAACGCTCATAAACATTGGACAAACAAATCGATTTTATTGCGGTTTCCGTGTAGATTATTCCCTTGGTCACTATTTTATTCAAAACGACGTACAGCTTTGGTGTCCTCATATTTTGATACAGGGCGCTTCCGACACATCTCCGACATTTCAATGGCATTACTCATGGGCGTTTTACTACCAGACCAACATACTTCCAGGAAGTGTTAGGGGTGCAAAGATGGTTCGGAATTACATAGGAATGTAACGTTGAAAATGTCTTTTTTGCGAGTTACGGTTGAAGTAAGCAGAGAAAAAAAGGCAACAGAAACAGCAGAGAAAGAGCAACACGTTAATGTGACAGAAAGCAGTTTATTTAAATGTTTTACAACATTAGGTGTTCGAAATTACGACCAGAAGTAGTTCGGCATGCTTGTCAGCGGCGTCGCATGGAATTCCTCACTCTTTGAAAGATTCCTGGCATCTCTGATAGCTTTCTGGCAAGCTACAGAAATACCAGATGCGAGGTACTTTAACTCATGGTACGGTAGTCTCATACACCCAACTTTTCATTTGACCCCAGTAGAAGAAGTCGATGCATGATAGGTCCGGCGATCCGGCAGGCCACCACGACCTACCACCGTTGCTAAGATGTTACTTTGAAGTGTCGGCAAACGTCATTGGTAAAATGTGGAGGAGCCCCATCGGGCTGCTCATCTTTCAAGTTCTTAATTCTGCTACCTTTGGAGTGGGTTCGCGAATGATCACTTCAAAGTGATCGCTGTTCACATGCATTACCGTTTAGAGCCCCCTACCGCAAGGAAACCGCAGCGCCATCTACCGTCGCTGTTAAACTTGCCGGACTACTTCTGGTCGTAATTTCGAAAACCTTTTGTGGTAAAACCTTTAAATAAACTGTTTTCTGTCACATTAACGTGCTGCTCTTTCTCAGCTGTTACTGTTGCTAGCTTTTCTGCTTCCTTTAACCTTAACTCTCAAAAAAGGCATTTTCAACGTTACATTCCGATGTGATTCCGAGTCATCTTTGTGTCTCTAACACTTCCCGGAAGTAAGTTGCTCTGGTAGTAAAACACCCAGGAGTAATGTCATCGAAATGTCGGATATGTGTCGGAAGCGCCATCTATCAAAAAATGAGGACACCAAAGCCGTACGTCATTTTGAATAAAATGATTACCAAGCAAATGATTTTCACGCAAACCGCAATAAAATCGATTAGTTTGTGTAATGTTTATGAGTGCTTAAAATCACCCCCTCTGTTCACAGTTCAATTTTCCTAAGTTACCCCACCCCAATGTTTTCGATTTCGGGCGTAAAATTTAAGTTAAAGTCTAAACTTTAGAATAATTTCAACCCCATGCAAAAAATAACGCTAAAAAGTAGTTGTTCATTACTCTAAAGTCTAAAGCGCCCTCTATCGATAATTTTTGAAAGTAACTTTTCAAATTTTTTTCTAAAGAAATCATAATATTAAGAATGATTTTAGTGAAAACCGCAAACGAATCGACCCTTTTTTCCGCTTTCGATCATCGTTTAAAGTTTTGGACCCTAAACTTTAATGGCCGCTAGCTCCTACAGAAGACGTTTGCGGCCCATGGTTTCCTATTTAATAATGTTTGTCTTTATGTGTGCTATCATCCCTCAAAGTTTGTCGGTCTGGTAGCGAAACACCCTGTATATTAATATAAAAGCTTCCCTCATTTTCATGATTATCTAATTAGAAGTGTCTACTTATTATATCAATAATCTTGCTCTTTTAATGTTTATTTTCGGTCTTTTTAATTAAAATTCTTTTAATTTTTACATTGATTTTTCTTAGTATTTAAGAAATATAAAAAATATTAACTTTAATATTCTTTCTTTAAAAAAATAAAAGGTTTATAATGTTGAAATTAATTTGTATCGATTTATTATAGGGTTGCGATAAGAAAATTGGTATAGATTAGACGACTGCAAACAATATTTTTTGTTTCTGGATGTACGCACCTACATTTTTATAGAAAATATTTTGCAATTTTTGTAAATGCCTAAATTTTATCGCAAAATAAATCGCGTGTTTCTGAATGTCCACAACGGGCATTGTTTGAAAGTTTTTACCACAATATTGATCCGTTGAATGTTTGAATTTATGAAGAAAAATTTCAAATTGAAAAAAATACACATTAATTTACAAAAAATTACGATATATCTATAAAAATTATTTTAAAAAATCTGCCTTATTATTTTGTTGTTGTATTAATTAATCAATCATGAAAACCATAATCCCTTCCCCACCAAAAATTTCAGATTTCGTGAGGAACCTGGAATTTCTAGAACAGGAAATAATTTCAATAAGATTTCATTTCACTTTCATTTCAATAAGAAAATACTCAGTACGAGTATTTACTTACTGAAAATCACTTGTTAAAGAAGTTAAAATTACGAGTGTTTGAAGTAGCTTTATTTATTATATATATATATATATGTATATAAATTTTAAAAAAAATACTGATATTTCACTTGGAAAATAACGGGACCCGCAAGTACCATAAATTTACGATACTTCTACATCCATTGCACAGCCAGCAAAAAAATATTTTATAAGTTTATTTCTTAATATTTTGTCCTATATTTTTTATAGCAATAATTTAAAAAAACATACACCCGCTTCAGTCATATTAGATGATTTTTTTTTAAACAGCAGAATCCACGGAAATATCCACATCCCCGACTCCAAAAACTGAAGATATCCTTATTCTGTTTCGGAGAGGAGGTACATATTTGCACATTAAAACATCAAAACAAGTAGGTCATTATTTAGAAATGATTTACTGGATAAAATAAAAATCCAAATAGAAAACTAAATTAATGTATTTCAATGTACTTTTGTAGGGATAAACATGTAAAACACTACAGCAGCACCAAAATAATCATCACGGGCGCTTTTCGAGAAACACTATTCCTGCAAAAGACGGGGAATTTCACGTCAAAAGTTCTGGCTATCAGATTTCGAAAAGGTAAAAAAAGGTTGGGAAAACTGATTTATGTATTTGTTGAATATGCTCGACTACACCGTGATCAACGGGGATCCGAAATAAACATCACATACAAAAGTTATGTATTTTTGTCCATATAATCCGAATATGTAATAAAAATGAGGTTAACCGTTGATCAAATTTTTTAACACTAAGTAGTTTATTTAAAAATATTCAACATGTATTTTTTCGTTTTTCAATCTGATATGTATTTCTCGAGTTATTCGATCGTTTCCAGATTTTCGGACACCCTGTATATATTTAAAAAAGTTAATTATATAAATATTTACAATTTTTTTTAAAAAAAAGGAATAAAATGAACATACTAAAGTTTGCAGCCAATTTGTTGACTTTTTGAAACAATAAATTACTTATTAATTATAATTATTAATGATAATTATTCATTGAACTAAATTTAAATATTATCAGTAATATATGTCTAAAATAACTATATATGATTACTATAATGTAAAATAAATTAAAATCACTGAAACACGTTTCTATTAATTGCATTTTATTATTATATATGGTTATTATATTAAAATTCCAAGAAAGAAAATTTGAAACGTTAATGTGAGAATAATTTTAATCTGAAACAAAAATCTTGTGCGTGTGAATAAAAATCTTATAATGTGAAAATGGAAAAATATGTTTTTCTCTCATAATATGTAATAAAAAGTTTGAAAAATTTTAGAAACATTACTACGATTTTGATAAGGCGAAGGTTACTATTTTAAAATTAATAAATAAATAAATGAGAACTAAAATATGGGAAAGGTGACTGAGTACGCACTTGAATAAATTATATTGAAATCAACTGTCATGGAACAATATAGTTTATACAGAATCATTTGAAAATAGAGTCTTTTGTAACAAAAATGTAGATTGAAGTTTGTTGTTTTAACAATATTTTGTTAATTTATAAATTTAATTCTTTTTTATTTTGTTAGTTTTTTTATAACTTTTTACTGCATTAAAATCCAAAAGCATTTACTTAAGGCCCCAGTCCTCGCTCGAGGAAACGCTCGCGAGCTAATGCTATTCCTATGGGGACGCATTTTTCTAATAACTCTTTCGCGTTTTGACATTTTTGAATAATTTTTTTTTTGCATTTGATAGCTGGGGTTCATGCCGATAGCGCACCTTTTTTACTTTTTCAATTTTGGTTGCAGATATTTTTTACAAAGTTAGTTTCACTTTTAAAACCGGTTTCGAAACTGAAAGTGCTTTTTAAAAAATATATCTGCAACCAAAATCGAAAAAGTAAAAAAGGCGCGCAATCGGCATGCATCTCAGCTATCCAATGCAAAAAAAATTATTCAAAAATGTTAAAATGCGAAAGAGTTATTAGAAAAATGCTTCCCCATAGGAATAGCATTAGATCGCGAGCGTTTCCTCGAGCGAGGACTGGGGCCTTAATGGAATTTCCAAGTAATCCCCCCCCCTTTTTTTTATGGTGTTCTAAGATATGTTTGACTGGTTTTCTTTGGGATATTTTAGAATAAAAGATTTTTATCTATTTTTTCTATTTGAACTAATTTAATCTGATTAAGTACATATCTATTTTTTTATTTTCTAAATTAGAATATTACATGTGTGCATACATAGATTTGAGGATCATATTAATATTGTAAAGAAATAATTTTATTTATTGGAAACACGTCTTAAATAATATTCATATTATTTAATTACACTCACATCAAAAATACTTCAGAGGAAGTTTTAATAATCATTTTATAACAAGTTAGCACTTGAGATACGTGTCTGCTGGTTCCTAACATACTGCTAGCACCATTAGGTAGCAAGCGGTAAAAATTAAAGTGAAAGTGACCCTGGGCTGTCGGCGCTGAATCGCACAACACTTAGTGATAAACAAACTGAAGCTCCTCCCATACTGATAAGGGAGCGTCATCTGCTGGCGTATTCTTTAGAAATGCGTTTTGCAGGACTTTTTAAATTAATTTAAAATTTCTTTTTGCTTCAATGAATTGAAAACATTCTTCGCTATCACTATATTCTTAAAATAATAATAATAAATGTAATATTTTTTTATGACTACCCATAACATTTCCTTTATATGCTATAACATCATAAGTTGATGAATTAAATATATTTTTAAAAGTAAAATTAACAATAATAATAAAAGAGAGAGAGAGGGGGGGTATATTTTAATGCTAAATATTTCATTTATATGTTTTAACATTGAAGTGATGTTTTGTACCTTGACTTAGGATTAACCTTTTTTTAATATTAGCATGGTTGATTTATTTGTCATTCATTTATTTATTTATTACTTTACTTTAAAGAAATTTATTTCAGATTTACTAGTTTACGATGCTATGGAATAAATTGAAAAAAAAAATAATACGGCTGGTGAAAAAAAAATCCATGTTTAATAATTTTTAGGAATTCAAAGACGAGCTTTATATTATACATTATTTTTGAATCTCATTTAAAAAGAAGAAAAGTTTAATTGAAGAAACTCCTAGAATTTTATTTTCATACTAACATTTTGAATTTATATTTAATAAAAGAGAAAAGATGTGAAAAAATAAAAATAATTTTATAATAATTTTAGGTATCAGTTACTTTCAAATTCCTTTATCCAAATCTTACTTAGTATTTTGAATGATTTTTATAAATAAAATAGACAGATTTATACAACGTATTTATAAAAGAATTATCTTAACCATTTTTAATAATTGACCAGAGAAAATAAATCATTTTTCATGCAAAAAACAACTACAAAAATGTACAATTTATTTAAAAGATAATGTACTTCTATATTTGGTTTTGAAAAATAATAAAACGGTTTGTTTTTAAGTGTATTTAAAATTTTAAATTCAAATTTAGTGTAGTACAAACTTTAAATAACACTTAGCTAAACGTATTGAAAAGTAATTGATAACTAAATTTATTAGAAAGTATGTATTATCTCACTCTCTCTCTTTCTCTCTCTCTCTTTCTCATTAATTAAGCATAAATCGAAACAATTAGTATGAAAAATAAAATCCTAGTATGTTCTCGAAATTGAACTTTTTTTGTTTATTAGCAAGATATAAAAATAGTAAATTGAAAAAAAAAATCGTATTTGAATTCTTACGTAATTATAATAATTGAACATGATTTTTCTATTAATGTATGACAATAAAATTAGTAAATCTCAAATAATTTTTCTTTAGAGTAAACGCCCAATCCACGAAAAAATGGACATGAGGATGAAAATTTAAATTTCTTTAAATATGATTGAAATTTTGCATATTAACTGTTAAGAGTGTACTATTTCATATTTTATCAAAAAAGAATTAAATTTTTTTTCATTAACATACTTATTTTAATTAATAAAGTGACACTATGACTTTGTAAAATAGACTGCGGCAAAAATCTTTACATTTCATGATCTCGTACAGCTGAACAAACATTCTGAAAATCTCCAAACTTGGATATATATGATCTGACAGCTATTATTGAGAGTTTTTGTCTGCAGAGAAGTGTTCACTAATCTTCATTACAAAAGGTAAGCATATTTAATTACTCGTTATTATTATGTCACACACTCAACAAAAAGTTACATTTGTATCTCTGCAGAAAAGTGTTTTTGATTTAAAGTTATGAAACTTTATATTAAAAAATAGTTTATTATGATACTTTGAATCACAGACACAAAAGAAATTAATTAATATTTTAATTATAATTATTGAGTGTTGCGGGCTTGACATGTCCCTGTTGCGGGTGTGACATTTAATTAAATTCACACCCGCAATGTCTTTTAAAATTGATTACAAATGCATATTTGAACAAATTATATGTAAATTTATAAAAGAATAATATGCTGGAAAACATGTACTTGGCAGCTTCAACTATACCCTTTGATTTAATAGAGGGAATTCCAGTTAATAAATAAAAATTTGCATCATCTGAGCATGTGACACTGTGTGCAGTTGATTTATTCAGTTTGGATTGATAAAATTGTTGCTTTACTGCAAGAAAATAAATTTATTAGTGATATATGATTAAGAAATTAATTTAAAAGGTAAGATTTTTATAGAAATTAAAAAAAGAAAATTACGAAACACTATTTTAGCAATTTTCTTTAAATTTGTTAATTTTGTTTTGTTTTTTATATACATTTTTTTAATTTTGTTATTTGATAGTATTTATCTAATATATATTTTTTTAGTTTTTTAAAATAAGTAAATCAATATTAGGGGAAGATTTTTTCTCTCTTTTAATTCAAATTAAATAAAAAGTAGAAGTAAGAATAATAGAAACTGTTAAAATGTTTATTAAGTTAGCATAAAATGTATATAGTCAGTTTGAAATTAACCAAAATTTAACATAATTAACTTTATGTAAGATTAGAAATTTCAAGGGATAACTATTCAAAATTTGTTAAGCTTATATTTTTGGACTGGAAGTGCTATATTTATTCAGTTTACACATTAATTTCTTCTCTTTTGCAGAGAATGAAGAGTACAGAAAGATCACAATATCATTGAAAAAAGATTAAGGAAAACCCTTTTAAATATGAAGCATATCTACAACAAGAGAAGGAAAGAGACAAAGCAAGGAGAGAAAAGAAGAGACTATTTTAAAAAATCGTGGTAAAGGATGGCAATCCTTTTGCATTTCATCTCATGGTAAAGGAGTTGTCGATGGGGATGGTGCAGTTGCCAAGAAAATGGTAACATTAGCAACGCTCTG
Source organism: Maratus speculifer (assembly GCA_964019185.1). Lineage (NCBI taxonomy): Eukaryota > Metazoa > Arthropoda > Arachnida > Araneae > Salticidae > Maratus > Maratus speculifer. The sequence continues at coordinate 3,026,560 of CAXHSM010000349.1, read as the reverse complement.
CAACTATAAATTCAGCTTCAGATTTTGCCATGTGTGTAGAAAAAGTCCTAAAAAATATAAAAGAGCTTTGCTGAATGTGAAATTTCAGAAGATAGAGTGAAAATGCTTCATGAATGCTGGCACCAAGCACAATCGGAGCTCAACATTCAATCGATACATCATGTTGTTTTTATTGACGTTGGAACAATTAATGTAACAATAACTTCAGAAAACGAACACAAGAGAATTTGTTTATTACCATATTTTCTCAAAAATATAATATACAATGATAAGGGTGCAGTTGGAGATTTTGTAGAAGTTGTTTTATTCTCCACATAAAAAAAGTGAAAACTTTGATGGACAAATAAGACAAATGAATGGGGATATTATAGAATAAGAGTATCGGAATAAAAATCAAGAGAATGTGTATATTTGGCTCAATCAGTCAGATGTATCCATACTTTGACAAGGATATAATATCCAACGATGAATGTGCAGTTGGAGATTTTGTAGAAGTTGTTTTATTCTCGACATTAAAAAAGTGAAAACTTTGATGGACAAATAAGACAAATGGATGGTGACGATATAGAATTAGAATGTTTGAAAAAAATTAAAAAAAACGTGCTTATTTGGCCCAGTCAGTCAGATGCATCCTAGGAAAAAAAGAGTATTTTTGTAAAAAAAAGCTACCACCACCAGAAATTATAAATTCAAGATTGGAAATGAATTTTTTTTTTTTTTTTTTTTATATATTTTCCTTTCTAGATATTATAATTGTAATATTGATCAATTCTTAAATTAAAAAAATCTGCCTTGAAAATATTTGTGTATGTCATTATTTTATTGGCTATACAAGTCACACCCGCAACGAAAATTTTCAATATTTTCCACAAAAGCAAGAATTGAGTAAGTAATTTAATTTTTTCATAGAATAATTATTTAAGTATTACTGTTTAATATATAAAAATATCAATTCACTCAGTTGTCATAATTCACAGAGTTTTGCATTTTTGCTCTGAAAGATGAAAATGCATGTCCTTTTTATGTCACACCCGCAACAGGCGGATTTTTTTTTTTTTTTTTTTTTTTTTTTTTTTATAAATAAATGATACATCGGACAATTTTCAGATTTGGATAAATGTATGTGTAAGTGGTCTACATTGAAATTCATACAAATTGAAACCAATGCTCAAAATTTTTTTTGCTGGTGACTAAATTAAGTTGTGTAAATGTCACACCTGCAACTTTGGATTGGGCGTAAAATAAATAAAAGAAAAAAATAACAAATAAATAAAATATGCTTATATTAACGGATGTTAGTCTTAAGTCAAGATAAATCGTAAAGTATTTATTTTTCATATTTATTTATTTATTTTTCAGGCTTTTTAGGGGTGGGGGAGGATTTATGCACACTTTATATTGCGGTTCACATACACATATATACTTGAATAAAACTTCAACGTAAAACATATAAATGAAATATTTGATATTTAGGTATGTTCCCCCCCCTCTCTCTTTTTTAACCTTAAAGAAATTTTATGCAAATTCACTAGCTTATGATGTCATATCATAAAATGAAAATTTTATGGGTAGTCACAAAATAACTTTGTTATTATCATTATTATTGTTATTTTAAGTATATTCTGAAAAATGTTTTTAAATGCATAGGATAGAACGCGTTCCAAAAAATGCGCAATTGAAAGAATCAAAATTCATACCAGAAAAATCTAAATAGTAAATTTTTCTTTATTTAATGGATCACTAAGAAAAAAAAGTAAAGTAAAATTAATTTGGATTTAAATTTTAACTAGATTTAACAAAAACCTTCTTACTATTTTTTTAAGTCCAAATGTAAAAGTATATACAGGGTGTCCAAAAAGTCTGGAAACGGCCGAATAACTCGAGAAATACATATGAGATTGAAAAACGTAAATATACGTGTTAAATATTTTTAAATAAGCTACTCTGTGATACCAAATTTGACCATCGAAACCGACCCCCTGGGGGTCAGAGGGGGTCCAACTTTGAAATCTTAAATTATAACCCCAATTTTTTATTGCAGATTCGGATTCTACGGACAAAAATACGTAACTTTTGTATTTGATGTTTATTTCAAATCTTCGTTTATCACGGTGTAATCGAGCATATTAAATCGATAGATATTCCCGCTTTTCCAACGGGATTTTCCCTAATCGAAACTGATTGGGCGGAATTTTTGACGTCAAATTCCTCGTCTTTTGTAGGAATAGCGTTTCCTGAAAATCCCCCGTGGCAATTATTTCAATAGTCCTACACTGTTAAAAATTTGACCCATTTGCTGCAGCGTCACTCCACAGCTATTATAGAATATCTCTTTTGTGACCAATGAGAATGCTCCATAACACAGTAAAGTAATCGTTTTCTATAAAAGCGGCGGAGTGACGATGCAGCAAAAGGGTCAATTTTTTAACAGTGTACTTTACTGTGTTATGGAACATTCTCATTGGTCATGAAAGAGATATTCTATAAAAGCTGTGGAGTGACGCTACAGCAAATGGATCAAATTTTTAACTGTGTAGCACTACCGAAATAATCGGCACGGGTGATTTTCAGGAAACGCTATTATTGCAAAAGACGAGGAATTTGATGTCATAAATTCTCCCCAATTAGTTTCGATTAGGGAAAATCCCGTTGGAAAAGCCGAGATATGTATCTATTTAATATGCTCAATTACACCGTGATAAACGAGGATTCGAATTAAACATCAAATACAAAAGTTGCGTATATTTGTCCGTAGAATCCGAATCTACAATAAAAAATGGGGGTTATAATTTAAGATTTCAAAGTTGGACCCCCTCTGACCCCCAGGGGGTCGGTTTCGAAGGTCAAATTTGGTATCACAGTGTAGCTTATTTAAAAATATTTAACACGTATATTTACGTTTTTCAATCTCATATGTATTTCTCGAGTTATTCGGCCGTTTCCAGACTTTTCGGACACCCTGTATATATTTTTGTAACACGCTCTTAAATAGTTATTTATAAAAAATAAGTTAAGTGAATTATTAATCTTTGTTGCTGTTTTTTACATTAAAAAAATCATTTACATAATTAAACAAGATTTGAATAAAGGTATTGAGAATAACTGATAGTTAAAATTATTAGAAATTATTTGTTATTATTTTTATCTCTCCATTTCTCTTTTATTAAATATAAATTCAAAACACTAGAAATTCGGCTCAGAAAGCCAATTTTGATACAATTTTCTAAAAGATTTACAAAAAAAAAAAAAAAAAAAAAAAAAAAGGATATGAGTAAGTTTTATTTACTAGCTTCTAAACAACAACAACAGCTAGTTTCATACATTATAAAATAAAAATTAATTAAAACCTATGTCATAAAGTTGGCCATTTGGATTTGAAAACAGCCTTATGAAGATACAAAACTAATGAATTACAAAGAAGCTTTTCTTTTATTTCTAAAAAATAAAGATAATTAAATATAATTTGTCTATGAATAGCCATAATTTTTTGTCAGTTTACTGAATGACATCATAAACTAGTAAATCTGATGTAAATTTTCTTTAAAGTAAGAATAACTAAATAAATAAAATAAAAAAATAAAAATAATAAAAGTAATAAATGGCAAATAAATAAAACATGTTAATAATAACACATGCTCATTCTATATCAAGATACACACACATTCTTAAATAAAATTACAATGTTAAATCATATAAATTAAATATTTGATATTAACGTATATTCCCATCCTCTCATTTTTTATTTTTATTTATTTATTTTCTTTTAAAGAAATTTTATTTCAAATTAGAGTAGCTTATGATTTTATATCATAAAATGAAAATTTTATGGGTAGTCCCAGAAAGGACATATAATAATAATAATAATTATTATTATTTTAAGAATACATAAGAGTGCTTTTAATCCGTTGTTCAGAAAAAAACAAAAATGTAAAATTAATTAAAAGAATCTTTCAAGACGTTATTATTTTAAGATTAACCAGTAGATGGCACTCGTTTCTAGTGTGGGAGGAGCCTGCAGTTTGTATATCCTGGAGCGTTGTGCGACTTAGCGCTCACCTAAATCTTTTATTAAGGAAAACGAAGAAGAAATCAGTTGTTTATACAGTAGATATCGATTGTTGAACTAAAAAGTATTCACTGTTTTTCCAGAAGCTTGCAAAAAAGCCGTAGCAGACACCTTATAAAATTTTGAGAGGAATAAAGAATGCTAATAGCATCATCGTCATAAATATCTGTCAATGCAGCAAAATGGTCATTTTAAGAAAAGAAGAGTGTCTATTGGGAATCTCACGTCCAATAAGAATGAAAAGTACCAGTCCGTTCCGGTCCCCCCTGTTGGAAAGACTCCGAAGAGGACAAATTCCTTGGGCCTACACCTCTTATGCAGATAAACGACTGTTATAAACGATATCAACAACATCCTTATTTCGTTTAGTCTTGATCTAAATTTGGAACGACGTTGAAAATGGTTATCCCTTTGTTTCGTTGTTCCGATTGTAAATAAAGAAACTTGGATTGCCACACTATTTATATACATTATTATGATTTACCATAGAGATTTTTTAACGAAAATGAAGCGTATAGTTCCTTTACTTGCAGGAATACATTAAACTACTCGCAGTATTAGTGCAGTTTAATACACTATTTTTTAGGTAGCTTTCATTACAAAAAGTAAAAAGCTACCTATTGCAGCCATCCGGAGCAAAGCACTTCCGGAAAATTTTGGTATATTTTCACCGATCATGACCCCCAGATTCCAAAACCACGCTCCGTTCAAATGTTGACATATATATATATATATATAACCATATATATATATATAACCATATATATATATATAACCATATATATATATAAATATCTGATTTTTGTCATGCGATAACTAACGTATTTATGAACCGATTTGAATGAAACTTGGTATGTACATAGTAAATACAAATGTCTCGACCGAGTTCGTTGGCCAGCGTCATCCGTCATTTTGTTTCAAAATGGCGGCCATTTTAAATTTAAAAAAAAATTTAAATTTAAAATTCAATGCGAAAAAATTAAAAGTTGAAAAATATTTTTCTTTTACGTGTTAGAACTTAAAACAATGATTCCAGAACACTTTTTATTTTGTCTGTATCTTAAAAAATGATTGAGTTATAGCACTTTGAATTTATCTTATGGCTGACATTTTGAAACGATCTGATTTTTGTCACGTGATAACACGCGTATTTATGAACCGATTTTGATGTAACTTCGTGTGTACATAGTATATACTGAGGTCTGAATCGAGTTCGATACTCAGTTCCATCCGCCATCTTATTTCAAAATGGCAGCCATTTAAAAAAAATTTAAAATTTTTAAATTTAAAATTAGGTACAGGAAAGTGATAAATTAAAAAAGATTTTTCTTTTATGCATTTGACCTTGATACAAAGATTCCAAAGCATTTTTTGTTTCGTCTGTATTTTAAGAAATGGCTGAGTTATCGCATTTTAGGTAGCTTTCATTACAAAAAGTAAAAAGCTACCTATTGCAGTCGTCCGGAGGAAAGCACTTCCGGAAAATTTTGGTATATTTTCACCGATCATGACCCCCAGACCCCAAAACCATCCTCCGTTCAAATATTGACATATATATATATGTTACAGGAAAAACCCGATTTTAGGCCAAACTAGACTGGCCTAGGCCAAACTAGTTTATCCTAACGCCCATCTGATAGACTAGTTTTTCCTAGGCCAAACCGGTCTATCCTAACGCCCATCGGATAAACTAGTTTTTCCTAGGCCAAACCGGTTTATCCTAACGCCCATCGGATAAACTAGTTTTTCCTAGGCCAAACTAGTCTATCCTAAGGCCCATAGGACAATCTAGTATTTCCTAGGCCAAACTAGTATGGCCTAACTCTTATAGGATAAACTAGTTTAGCCTGCTGTTTATTGGTCTGAACTAGTTTCTCCTAGACCGATCTAGTTTAACCTAGGCCAATTCAATTTGGCGTGATTTTATTGAATTCAATGACCGCCACAATGCCAACATTCTAGTTTGTCCTAGGCTGATCTAGTTTATCCTAGGCCAATTTAATTTTACGTGTTTTTAGCTCACAGGCGTCAAAGCCTGAGAAATAATGGGCTCGTAGGTTCTGTATGTATGAATGTACGTATGTATGTACGAATGTACGTACGTACATACGTAACGCGATAACTCGTGATAGAAATATCCGATTTGCTTCAAAGTTTGGGTATAGGTTCATTGTGATAAGGTACTCTTCAGATTAGTTTTGGGAATTCATTTGATAAGAATAAAGGGAGGCGAACGGGAGGCTAATCTCCCACCGTTACTTTATCGAAATGGATTTTTCATGCAGAATTATCAGTTTACATTTAAAATTTTAGATGTAGGAACATTCTGAAGAGGCGCCTCCGTGATTAGTTGTGGATTTTTACTATTTAAGTGTAAAGAATAGGGCAATGTAGGTAATCCCCCATAAATTAGATAAATGGTTTTTGACGCAGAATTTACGGATTTGCTTCAAATTTTGGATTTAGGTTCTTTCTGATAAGGGGATTTCCTGAATAGCTTTAGGGGTTTAATGGTTAAGTATGAAAGGAAAAATGAACGATTACCCTCTTACCTAGAAAAAACTAGTTTATCCTATGGACATTTAGGTAAACAAGTTTGGTGTAGAAAAAACTAGCTTATTGGCTATCCAATTGGCATTAGGATAAAATAGTTTGGCCGAGGCTAATCTAATTTAGCTCAAAGACGGGTTTGGCCGGTAAAAACATATCTTTCACTAGAATAAGTATAAAAGTGTGTCAAGAGTCATTGCTTATAACATCAATGCAGAAATTTAACATGTTCACCTTAGAGACATGATGCATTGGCCATGGTGTTTGCTACATTCAAGCAAATTACTATTATTTACTTTAATATTATTTACTTTTGTACAGGAAGAGCTCTGTCTGTACAAAAATCAGTGAAAAAAGACTCAGTCTGGCTCGATCTGGCCCTACTCAATTTCCTTACTTCACATACAATTAAGATTCCTTCAAAAATACTGCTTATATACTTATTGGATAAATTTACAATGCATTTTTTTTTAAATTATGGTGTGTTCGCAGAATGGAAAATACACAATGTATTAATGATTATCTACATTCTTAGGCGTTTCAATATTCAAATAGGGATTCATTAAATAATCAATGTAGTTTAGAACAAAAGAAAAAAATGAGAATTATAAATATCATAACTTTTGAATCCGTTCAGTAAAAAGTAGATTTATGAATATATTTCTCTGTCATTCCTTAAGGCTTTTCTCAAATCCTAAAGAGCTACATCCTAACACATTTATGCCGTGACAAAAATAGCTTATATGTCGAGAGGTAATTAATTTCTCAAAAATGGAAAACGCTGTTCGATTCCAAATTATATTCAGCTCTAATATGGCTCGAATATGCAATAATAATAATAATAATAAATGTAAGTCTGATCTCATTTGGCACGAGTCTGCAGAAAAAAAGCAAACACCATGTCCAATGCATCATGTCTCTAATAGGCCAGTCAAATTGTCCGAAAAAAGGGCCGATAGATGCAAAAATTCTGCTAGAAGATTTTATGTTTTTAAAATGTTTATGGGGATGCTAGTAACAAGAATTAGTGGTTTTCCAACAAAATATCTCGAGGCTAAATTTTGTGGAGCCATAAAACCACAAAATTTTCGGACTTTTTTCAGTTTTTTGTCAATAACTCAAAAATTATAAATTTTTTGCGTAAAATACTCAATTACAAAAAGAAAGAGCATTAAATTCTCTATAAATTTTGTTATAAACACGTTTTTCTAAACCCATTACTAAGCGCGCTATGGTTTTTCGAAAATGTCTTTTTTTTTTACTTTATAAAAAGTGACCTATTTTTCGCCTCCCATCCCAAAAAACTTTTTTCTTCAGTAACAATGAAAATTAAATACACCTATTGATGAATGAGAAATGAAAGTTTTATGAAAGGAAGGCAGAAGAAGCACAAATTCTAGAAATCGTATAAGAAAAACAATTACAAAGGGAGGGAGGACCAGGGATAAAAAAGGGAATGTAGATGGTAAATTGCGGCCACGTGACTTTCCCGAGTCGTAATGATTTAGATGCGAGTGTGCTTTTATAAAGACACACTCTTCTAATATGCTGCTATTCAGTTTATTGTATCTCTTTTCGTGCAGTGATGAAAAATGAGTGAGCTTGACCGAAAATTGTGTTTCATGCGCCAAACGACTTCAAATAGTGATACTCGCGTTGTGAGCCAGAAAGGACTTGCCAAGCTCTTTGAACATAGTAGCGTTAGCGTTCAGCGTCAAAGTAATATTCATCAGTTTTTTGGAAAGTAGAAATGAAGTAAGAATACAGGATGATTGCCGAAAAATATATGCGAATGAGAGAATGATAGCAGCATATGTTCGTTGGAGTGAAGATTCTTCACAGACTATAGTTTGTCCCTCAGATTGAACACTTCTTTCAAGTTTCAAGATAATTGCTTCTTATGTGAAAAAGGTAATCCCTGTGACTTCAACGAAAAACAATAAAAAAGCCCTAAGCAAAGAGAAATTTGATTCACAAAGTAATGAAGTTAGAAGCGAAAATTATAATTTTGAAAGCTGCAGAAAAACGTGGGGATTAATGGTCCCAGAAAGTAATTGAACGTATTCAGCACGAACCTGATTAGCAGGTGCGAACCTAACTTGCAGATGCATGGTATCATAATTTTTGTTGTGTAAAACTAGATCAATCTGTAACAAGTGGAGAGAAAAGAGAGCGTCGACTCGTACCATCCGTTGACGAAGCCAATGACATAAACAAGAGCTTCTTCATTTTATTTCTTAAAACAAATTAAAAGTTTCAAAATAAGAATTTCAAAATAACAGAATTCAAGTTGAGCAGGCAAAAGAAGAAGCTGATGCCATGATAGTTATCTCAGCCATTTCAAGAGTATGTATCTTTTGAAAGCGTCGTAATTGTCGGAGAAGATATTGACGTTCTCGTGATCATGACGAGCTTAAGCTATCAGCACAAAAATCTATTTTTCCAAAAGCCAGGAAGAGGTAACATCGAAACCAAATGGTTTTCAACCATGTCGTTCAAATACAATTACAACAATGCTCTTTTCACTCATGCAACCAGCGGATGCGGTACAACATCCGCTCCTTTTGGGCAAAGAAAGTCAAAGCTTTTTAACACTTTGAAAAAACATGATCAGCTTGGAGAAAAAGCCTGCGTGTTCAATAAATGAGGTTCTACCCGTCAAGAAATAATCAAGGTTGGAGAAAAATTCCATGCTGCACTATACAGTGGATGCATAGATACTACACAGAAATTGAAAACCTTAAGTTTTCAGCTATTTGCTAAATCCGCCACAAAAAGCAAAGTTCATCTAGCAAGACTACCACCAACACAAGAGGCTGCGCAGCATCATTTTTTCCGATGTTATCATCAGTTACAAGCTAGGCTAGGAAACAACATCCCTCCTGAAAAATGGGGGTGGACTCACAGGTCGGACGATCTCTTTCAGCCAGTTAAAATGTGCCAAGACCCGGCACCTGAATCCTTGCTCCATGCTGTGTCATGAAGCTGTAATGAAAGGTGCAGCAATGCATGTTCCTTTGATAAATTAAGACTAAAATGTAAAACAATTTGTAAAACATGTAATGGGATCGACTACGAAAATGTTAACGACATTATTTATAAAGAAGGAAAGGATGTAAAAATGTCACCGTAAGTATTTTTTACTTACAATCAGTTAAATACCTAATATTAATGTTCTCCACTAAAGATCTAAATACAAAAAAAGTTACAATGTTCTTAATTTTTTACAATGTTACCGTTGTAATTCATCACGATTTGTATCATGCAAATACCTATAATTTAAATAAGTTATATTAAAGAGGATAAAATAATTTAAAATTGTGTCAAATTTTCGTTTTTGCAATGTTTCTGTAAAGTTAGAAAAAAAGAGTCACTTTCAGAATGCTGTAGCGCGCTTAATAATGGCTTTAGAAAAACAGTTTTATTATGAAATTTGTAGAGAATTTAATGTTCTTTCTTTTTGTAAATGAGTATAGTACGCATTAATTTTATAATTTTTATGTTATTAGCAAAAAACTGAAAAAAGTCCGAAAATTTTATGGTTTTTTGGCTCCACAAAATTTAGCCTCGAGATATTTTGTTGGAAAACCATTAATTCTTGTTACTAGCATCCCCATAAACAGTTTAAAAACATAAAATCTTCTAGCAGAATTTTTGCATCTATTTATGACAATTTGACTGGCCTATAAGGTAGCCATGTTAAATTTCTGCATTGATGTTATAAGCAATGACTCTTAACACACATTTATACTTATTCTAATGATAAATATGTTTTTTACCGGCCAAGCCCGATTTCAAGCCAAATTAGATTAGCCTATGCCAAACTATTTTATCTTAACGCCAATTGGAAAAACTAGTTTTTCCTATGCCAAACTAGTTTATCTAAATGCCCATAGGATAAACTAGTTTTTTCTAGGAAAGAGGGTAATCCTTCATTTTTCCTTTCATACTTAACCATTAAACCCCCAAAACTATTTAGGGAATCCCCTTATCAGAAAGAACCTATATACAAATTTGAAGCAAATCCGTAAATTCTGCGTCAAAAATCATTTATCTAAATTATGGGGGGTAACCTACGTTGCCCTTTTTTTTAAATTAAAAATAAACATCCACAGCTAATTATGGAGGCGCCTTGTCAGAATGATCCTATATCTAAAATCTTAAATGAAAACTGTTAATTCTGCATGAAAAATCTATTTCTCTAAATTAACGGTGGCGGATTAGCCTCCCGTTCGCTCCCCTTTATTCTTATCCAATGAATTTCCAAAATTAGTCAGAAAAGTATCTTATATCAATGACCGTACATCCAAAATTTGGAGCAAGTCGGATATTTCTATCACGAGTTATCGCGTTGCGTACATACGTACGTAAATACGTACATACATGCGTACATATATACATACAGAACTTGCGAGTTCCATTATTTCTCAGGCTTTGACTCCTGTGAGCTAAAAACACGTAAAATTACATTGGCCTAGGATAAACTAGATCAGCCTAGGACAAACTAGAATGTTGGCACTGTGGCGGTCATTGAATTCAATAAAATGACGCCAAATTGAATTGACCTAAGATAAACTAGATCGGCCTAGGATAAACTAGTTCAAACCAATAAACAGAAGGCTAAACTAGTTTATCCTATAAGAGTAGTCCATACTAGTTTGGCCTAGGAAAAACTAGATTGTCCTATGGGCCTTAGGATAGACTAGTTTGGCCTAGGAAAAACTAGTTTATCCGATGGGCGATAGGATAGACCGGTTTGGCCTAGGAAAAACTAGTTTATCCGATGGGCGTTAGGATAGACCGGTTTGGCCTAGGAAAAACTGGTCTATCCGATGGGCGATAGGATAAACTAGTTTGGCCTAAAATCGGGTTTGGCCTGTAACATATATATATATATATATATATATATATATATATATATATATATATATATATATATATATATATATATATATATATATATATATATATATATATATATATATATATATATATATATATATATATATATATATATATATATATATAACCATATATATATATATATATCTGATTTTGTCATCCGATAACTAACGTATTTATGAACCGATTTGAATGAAACTTGGTATGTACATAGTACATACAAATATCTCGACCGAGTTCGTTGGCTAGCATCATCCGCCATTTTGTTTCAAAATGGCAACCATTTAAAATTTTTAAAAATTTTAAAATTTAAAATTAAATGCGAAAAAATTAAAAGTTGAAAATTATTTTTTTTTCACGTGTTAGAACTTAAAACAACGATTCCAGAACACTTTTTATTTTGTCTATATCTTAAAAAATGATTGAGTTATAGCACTTCGAATTTTTCTTATGGCTGATATTTTGAAACGATCTGATTTTTGTCACGTGATAACACGCGTATTTATGAACCGATTTGAATGAAACTTGATATGTACGTAGTACATACAAATATCTCGACCTAGTTCTTTGGCCAGCATCATCCGCCTTTTTGTTTCAAAATGGCAACCATTTAAAAAAAAATTAAATTTAAAATTTCTACCAAGTTTATAATCAGGTTCCACCGATTTGAGCTTAGTATTTTTGAATAATATAACTTAATTTAAAAAAAATAAATAAATATACAAGTATATGAAAGCTACCTCTTCCTCCCGGCAATGCCAGAAGGACTTTTTTAACATACTGCAATTTTTTAATCTTATGTACGGTCCCCTAAACTTAGACAACAGTATTTTATTAAAGATATCTCTATCTTGTTTAATCTCAGGCAATTAAAGCGGAAAAAACTTAAAAAAATTATTGGTATCAAAATTTGAAGATCCGTACACATGCAAGAAAAAAACAGCCTTCTCTATAATTACTATTTATCTGGAGGCGGTGGAAAACATAGGGGATGTATCATAAGATTGCATGATGTGCGTTCTTAATCTTAACTAATTTATGTTGCATTATGTGGCATGAATGAATTCTATAGATCATATACAATACAAGAATTTGAATACTTAATTTGTGTGAATCAAATTTAAAAAAAAAATGCGTTTTCAAGAGTTTTTTTTTTTTTTTCTTAAGCACAACTAAATTTTATTGTGTGAATAGAATTCAAATAAATTCATATACAGGACTGCACAAAAAATTAAGTACACAAATAGTGTCAATGAATGATAATTGTCAGTAAACCTTTTTTTTGTTGTTGTTGTGGTTGTTTTATGCAGTCTCGCCCCTTTAATTACACTGTTGTTTTTACTTTGCGGTACAGAAAAATTGCAAAAGATTATATACTGAAGAATTTGCGCGTTAAGAGACTGCTTCAATCACGTGAAAACACTCGCATTTTAATGCTAATCCTATGAAGATTTTTTTTAATATCTCGTTTGCATTTCAATGTTTTTAATACTGTTCTCAACTGATGCATTTAGAAATGCATTTTTTATTGGAGAGATATAGAATTGGAAGACCTGACAATAGAAACGATTTGGAATCTAATTGTGTTTTCGATTTCTTGATCAATTAATTACCCATCGATTTATGAGCGTTTCTAATCACGTGACAAAGCATTCTTTCGTTGGCTGTTTTTCTGATTCCGTCAAGAAATTCGGCTTGAAACAATCAGATACTATTTTCTGAAACATCTACTTCTTGTTTCAAATAAAACGCGTAAATGAGTGCGATTAAAGAGTTTCTGAACAACAACCCCTGCTAGTTTCATACATTTCCAATCAAAAATAAATTAAAACGTATGTTATAAATTTGTTCATTTTTGATTTAAAAACACCCTTAAATGATTTTGGTATTGGATAGCTGAGGCTGATCTCTACAATGGCCATTTTTTTTTTTACTTTTCGGTTTTATTTGCACATTACTATCATTATTATTATTATTATTTAATTTGAATAATTTTACTTTTGGAACCGGTTTTGAAAACTGACGTATCCTCATAAATAACAAACAATCATTAAAAAATATTGAAATGCAAACAAGATATTTGACGGAAAAGAAAAACTCCTATATGATAAACATTTGCAAGCAGGTTCAGTTCAAGTTAGTGAAATAATCCTTTAATATTTATAGATAGTAATAACTGAAATAAAGGCTTTTAACTTTGTTAAGTAATTTCTAAAATATTTATTTACGTATCTGTGTTTCTGGTATGAAAATAATATATATATATACATATATAATAGAATATTCTTCATAGTATTAGAAAATGTTTCATAATTTATGCAGAAGCATGATTTTTCATTCTTGTCAAATTTGTATTTTTAATAAAAAATGTTAAAATTGTTGTAACATAAATTACGTTTACAGAATTTCTATTTCATTTTGAATAACTATGTACAGAAAAAATATTTATTTATCTTAACAATTTAAATTAAACTTGATTTTTAATTAATTTTTTTAATTAAAAATTGAAAATTTAATTTAATTTTTCAGTTACTTTTCTCTGCAATACAAAATGAAAAGTTAAATTCAAAATCAAATTTGCCCTTTGGGTGATACAGAGTCTAATGTTCGAGACTATGAGCATCCCTCCACTTTTTTTTTTCCCAGGACTACACAAAACACAACTATTTTAGATTCAATTATAAAATTATTTTCAAGAGTTAAGAATTTAAAACACTTTCTATTCTTATTATGTGAAACTGTTTAAACAAACAATACTTGTGCTTTTTTTTTTTTTTTTTTTTTTTTTTTGTAAAGTGGCTACAAAACAGTTGTAAACAAATAAAATTAACTGTTCAATTCGTTATATAAATATAAAATGTTATTCAAATTCGAATGTTGAAAATTGAACAAAATGAAAAATATTTATTATTAAGAAGTAATTCCTATTAGTATTATTTCTAGTATTTTTGCTATTTAAAAACAATTTGTGGAATTTAGCTGAATTAACATTTCTAAAATGTAAATACACCAAAAAGGAAATAACGTAAAAATAATATAAAAAGTATTGTTCCTCTCAAATAATTATCTTATGAAATAATGCTTTGCAAATTCAAACAAAGCATGGCTTTTGCTAGTTAAAATTAGATTTCGCAGATAAAATAAAGAAAATAATTTGATTTCATAAAACTGAGCTGAGCTAAGAGACAAGCAAACAAGTCTAACACAATTAGTTTCAAATTTGAAATTACAGTAAAACCTCCATAACGGACACTCCCGAATAGCGGACACCTCTATTTAACGGACAGTTTTCCAATCCCCACTCCCCAAACTTGAATTGTTATATGTTTAACCTCTGAATAACGGACATTCCGAATAGTGGACAGTAATTTTGGCAAAAAAGAATGAAAATTATTTTTTAATGGGGGAAAAAAATAAAAATTCTCTAAATTTATCAGGTCATAAATTTTGTGATCACAAATAAATGTGGGAATGAGCTGAGGAAAATCCTCTCTCACCCTATATATATCTGTAATCACAACCCCCCTCCCCTTCACCCTTCTCGATTTGAGATAGTATGCTTTTAAGAAACAGAAAAATATAGTTACAGTTATACAATTTTTTTGTAGAAAAAGATGATTCAAAAGGATTAAAACTACTGACAGAGTTAAAACTTCACATTGAAAAACAAATTACGTGTAATCGCAAGTAAAAGCAATTTTTTTCGTACGAATGTAATAAACAACGGATAAAAGCATGCACAATTTTAATTTAGTTTTATTGCTTTAAAAATATTATCGTTTATAGTTAATCATATTATCGCGGTTTTACAACATATCAAAATCAATTAATGAAACATTAAACGTTCATTAGCAATTTTTCGATCTCTGAGGTTTTCCCAATAGCGGACACCTCCGAATAGCGGACAATTTTTGTGCTCCCGAAGTGTCCGTTATTTAGAGGTTTTACTGTATTATTATTATTATTATTTTGAAATAACGAACGCCGAAGAAAAAAATGGTTGATATTTTTTGACTCGCCAAGAAAGTAACGTAATGTATTAACGTAAACAGTTTTCTACGCATGTGGCACCAAGTTCTGAAAGGGAGCCTATTTTACCGATAGGAGCTTGTGGGCATTGCAACTAAATTAAATCCCACCATTTGGTACTTCATTGGGTCCTGATGGTGTCTAAGTACAACCTCAAAAACATAAATTGCAGGTTAAGCATAGTTAAACTATCTATAAATATTTATTACTAGAAATTTCTGATGTGAGTAACATTTAATAATATGTCTGGTTTAACTATTTAAATACGTGCCTCAAATCGTAAATTTAAATTTTTAAACTATTAAATATGCTCCTCAAATATACCCATGTGTGAACACATCTACTCTGCCGCTCCTAATAATGATAATAAAAAGAATATTGCCCAGTTAAACTGTTGGCATTGAGCTCACAGGCTACGCATACTAATTGTACATTACAGTCTTATATTTTCAAGGGTTAATTCCGTTCGAAAAAAAATTAAGAAGGGAGGAACAGCTCATTCTTTCCCCTTTTTATACTTAATCATTGAACCCTCTAAACTGATCAGGGACATTCTTTATCATATAAAAAATCCATATCCTAAATTCAAAGCAAATCGGAAAATTCTTAATAAAAACCCATTTATATAATTTAAGATGAGTTATTCCCCTCTTTTATATACATAACCATTAAACTTCCAAAATTATTCAGATTTGAACGAAATATGACAATTCTGCATGAAAAACCCATTTATATAAAGTAAGGGGAGGGGCATTAGAACCCCCACTTTCCCTATTTATATTTATCCAAAGAACAGCTAATACCAATCACGGAAGCACTTCATCAGAATGATCCTATATGTAAATTTTGAAAAAAAAGAAAACCTAATATTTCTGCATGAAAAACCCATTTATATCAATTAAGGGGAGGGGTATGATCCCCCTTCCCCCCTGTTATATATATCGAATGAACTCCAAAAACTAATCAGGGAAGCGTCTTATCAGGATATACCTATATACAAAATTTCAAGTGGATGGGATATTTTTATCACCAGTTATCGCGTTACGTACGTACGAACGAACGAACGTACATACATACAAAACGGGCAAGCACAAATCTCTCAGGCTATGATAGCCTGTGAGCTAAAAAAATACGTAATTAATCTGATTAAATTCATTCATTAACAACAAATTATATATATATATATATTACATGTCTTTTATGACAAATGCGCAATAGGAACTTTAAAAAGCTCGCCATTTTATTTAAAAGGAGACAAGTGTAATAATGCAGATGTAATGTTAAAAATATGCATATTATTTAAATTTCCTGGTACTTTCGGCGTTCATTCCCGTGGCCATGCTAAGGGAATATTTTTATTAATTAATGTTCCATTCATTCGAATATTTTACTTCGTTTGAAAAAACGAGAGTCTACAATTATAAAGGTAGTTGGAAATAGAAGTAGCAGTGCCTTGGATTGTAGAGAAAAATATTTACCTTAAATATTACATATTTTAGTGCCAGTTATTAATTTTCTAATAGTGACATTAGTCTTCTAACACAGAAATCTAAAATTAAATTTTAAATTTTTTTATTACATTTACTGAAAGTACGATTTTTTTTTAAGTATACATTATAACGCTATTTTCTTTCTTAGAATTTTGATATGATAATAATATTTAATAATTATACAGGAATATTAGAAATGTATTTCAGATTTATAAAGGTAATAAATAATAATAATAAGATAAATTGCATATGAATTTAATTTAATGAATAAGGATACAATTATAAGTAATTTCATATTTCGAAGATCAATACATTGGCTACGAATATTACCTTGTTCTCATAACTCTAAAAACAATCTTCGTTTTCTTCATATTTTTCTTTTTTTGTTATTATTTATTATGCAAATAAACTCTTTTTCTGTTATATATTAATGTGTTACTGTATAGTAATATTTTGTAGTAAATCTGTTTCTATGTAAGGGAAATTAACAAACTTACAGAGCTAACCTTAAAAATACCATAAAATGCGGATTGTGTTGCTGTTTCCAAGAGGCTGTTTCAATAGAATGGAAAGACCCGTACGCTAATACTAATCCCATGGAAGAAAGAACAAAGCCGGATAAGCATTGGAAACATGCCTTTCAATCAAACTTCCTGATTTTTCCCCCAGGTATGTCTAGCTAGAGGTTGTCCATAAATGATGTCACAAGTTTTTTGAATATTTTGACCCCCCCCCCTTTGTCACAAAGTGTCACACTTCATATTACCCCCTTCTCCCCTCTAGTCACATGTCACGCTGTATTACATAAACATATACTTGCGGTTCAGAAACAAAGCATACGTTGTAGATTGTATTTCAAACATTATTTTTAATCTATGTGTTTTAATGACATTTTAAAGCGTAACAATAAAAATTATTCATGTACATATTTTGTATGGAACAATACGAAATAATAATAGATTTACAGCCAAAAACAGAAATGTTTGATAATTGTTTCAAATGAAAGATTGAAAACAGTAGTATTTTGGAATTTGAAATAGAATTTAATATATTAGGCTTTTTAAATCATATCTTTACTGTATGAACACAAAATTTTTTAATTTTAAAATAACTTCAAAATTTAATCTTCTGAATTTTAATGCTTATATTTTAACCAAAATGTGTGACGTCACATATGTTTTTACCTTCCTCTCGTCCCCTTGTCACAATTTCATGAACCTCCTTCCATCCTTTAAGCGTGACATCATTTATGGACGGCCCCTATCTGACAATGTATATTTCCTATTATCACCTTATAAATGTTGATATTTTATGAGATAAAAACATTTTTTCGATTTTTTAAAAACCCCATTTTCTCAAAAACTACTGTACCGAATAACGTGCAATTAAATGAGTTTATATAGACATCAAAGATACATAACTGGGAATTTTGATGTAATTTTCTGATAATAAATGAGCGTTAAAAAGCGATTAAAAATTTTACAAAAATAAAATTCATATCCTATAGTTGTTCGAAAATTATCATTTCCTTGTCAAAAATTTCTCATATGTGCCCGCATATTGTATACAAATGCCGAAAATTTGCGTTGGGTACTATCTATAAATATTTACAAAAATATGTGTAAACATTATTAAAATTCATTTAAAGGCGTTAATTGGGGCGGGCTACTCAACTTCGATATCCAAAGGATTTTTGGAACAATGTTAGCAGACAATGTATCAATTTATGAATTTAAGATTTCATTACGCACATAGGCCATAATTTTCAACACTGTCGACACTACTTCGATATCGAAAACTGATGTTTTATATCGGAGACAGTAGAGAAAAGTATTTTTACTTGGAAACAACAACATTCTTGGATATCGAAATGTAATGAAGTATATATAATGATTTTTATTTAAACACTTTCACCACTTTTAAAAAATAAGAATATGTAGCAGAAAAAAAAAAATATGGATATTATATTGCTAGAATTAAAACCTAACGCATTCTTTTAATTGAGGGATATTTTCCGGATTGGGTGGTAATGTTTATTCAAGATATATGCTACTTTCAATTTTTGTGTTTCTAATGGTAAATTTCTGTGGTTGAATTTAATTCGACGATAAATATTAACAAAAGTACGTAAATTGAGTTAAAAGAAAAAAAACCAGAAATATGACAACATTAGATGATATTTTGTATTAAAAATGTATATTTCTACAATTTTGAACCGTTTAATATTTGATGTGATAAAAACTCTCATTGAGGAAGGAACACTATGTGTTATTCATTGTCAATCCAGAATTTCTGCGATTTAAACAGGCAAATTTATCTTTTTAAAATGCTGGCCACGAAAAAAGCGTAAAAATTGGCAACTCTGAATGCATGGAGGATGAAATGTTGACATTTATTATTTATGAAACGGGAAACAGAGCTCACATAGCGTTAAACTGAACAGTAAATCATTAAGAGGCTTCTACAGTCAGACGAAAACACCCGTTAGCTAATACCAATCTAATGGGAGAATTTTTTAAGGCATATCGTATGCATTTTACAATTTTTAAATGTTCTTTTTTGTTACAATGGATAGCTGAGGTATGAAGGCCGCTTTGCGTTTTTTTTTTTAAATATTGTTCACATACATTTTTAATTTTCACTTTCGGAACCGGTTTCGAAAGTAAAAGCATCCCTTTAAAAGAAGCCTTCTAGCAAAATCGAAAAAGTAAAAATCGGCCTTCGCACAGTAACTCATGTATCCAACTTAAAATTAATCATTTAAAAATATTTAAATGCAAACAAGATATTCTTCCATTAGATTAGTGAATGGCTATTTTCGCCTGACTGAAGTAGCCCGTCCATTTTCAGTACCAATAAAGGGTCAATGTGGACATTGCAAATAGGAAGGAATATTGGTAACAGAAGTATGACACTAAATTCCATAAGAATCTTACAGAAAACTTTCAGAATATTCAAAGTTTCACACCGGAATAAAAATTCGCCAATGGTAAACTGATTTAATATCGGTTTCAGACTTTGCGTAATCGTCAATGAGTTTGTTTATCACGCTAACAAGTGTCCCATAGCAGGATATCACTTATGTCGTGGATAAATGTAAATAAGGTTATTGACCGTGTTTTAAACGTAATCAGCAACATGCCTATCCACATCACTTCCAGCCAGTTTTGGGCATGCCAGATCACTTGGTAGATGAGTCGACATAATGGATCGACTCTTCACTCATTTGCGGTTCGTTGAAAGGTGACGCAATTATATGTTTCGTATCACATGTATCGCACAGAAAAGAATTTTTGAACGTATAAGCGAATCACTATGCAAGGAATGTGTTTTTATGTTTATCTAAAATTTTGTATACTACAAATCAAATTCTATGGATCATTTACAGAATTACACAAAATAATTCGTAAGGATTACCGTGTATGAGCAAGTTCGAACTATGAGATAATTTCTTTTTCTTTCTTTAATTGTGCATTTTCCTGCCCACTAACATTTAGTTTATGAAGAAATTTTTAAATAGTATAGATAATTTACTAAACAGGCATACACACACACAAAAAGAATATATTGTTGTCTATGGATAGCATCTTTTAAAAGTCCATTGTGGTGTTTTGAACGTATTGGGAAAACGTTTCATAATCTATATTTGATGTATGATTCTTTTTTATTTGTTTGGGAATATATATTTTATTGATAAATCTTAAATTACCAGCTTAACAACAATTTCTGATATAATTTTTAACACTTGTTAACTATGAAGTTATAAAATTGGCGGACGACTATTGATACGATTTAGAATCGAATAGCATTTTCCACCTTTTAATAAATAAATTATCAAGAAAAAGATATTCTTGTAACGTAGGGCAGGCTTTTATCCTTTCTTTTGTTACCCCGTACTCAAATTCATTATAAACTCTAACTTTGACAGTAATTTTCAAATTTCTTTTGCCGAAAATTGAAAAATGCCATTCGATTACATAGTTTCTGAATAAGAATACTTGCCAATTTCACGAGTTTGTTTCCGAATAAAAATGAATTCAGAAATTTATCAGAAAGTAGCTTTTCGTTTTTAAAATCAGGTTTCACAAATTACGAATTATATTTGTCGAAAATCTACTTCTCGTTATATAGCTTTATAAGTTATGATGTTTTAATTATCTTCTTTTTTTATTTCTTAATTTCAGAAATTTGTTAGAAAGTAGCTTTTTCGTTGAGCGTCTTTCAAACGGGTAAAATTGTAATGTTGTTTTCTCTAAATTTCATTTTAAATGCTCAAAAAATTCTTTCAACATTATTAAAAAAAATAAAAAAAACTTCATTACAGATACGAATGTATTCCTTAAGAGTATTAATCACTCTAAAATGTGTTGAAAACTCATTAAATCTGTAGAATTATATTATTTTAAAAATTGCTTATATTGCAGTGAAACCTGGAGCTTAGTGAACGGAATATTACGTTCCAAACACTTAGAGGGTTAAGAACAGATTTAATAAATTACAAAGAAATATTTGACAAAAGTCTACTTTTTGTTTAACAGCTTTAGAAGTTATGATGTTGTAACACTCTTTTTACTTACCCATCATACGTAGTATAGAGTAAGTATTGCAATCGTTTTGAAAATCGAAAATTTTTTTGACGGATTTACACGTTTCAGATAGTGGAGATTCCGAAAAACATATTTTTAGAAAAAAAAATTTGCCGCACGTCCGTCTGTGTGTCTGTCTGTCTGTCTGTAACCGCTGTATCTCCCGAACAAATTGAGATAGAGACTTGAAACTTTGTATGTGCTTAGCATGTAAGAATGGAACGAAGCCTATTTAATATCAATACCCTCGATTATCCGGAACTATCTTTTTCGGACTCTCGAAAAATTCGTTTTGATAAAAGGTATACAAAAATTTTCAAAATGTTTTACTTTAAAGAGTGGACATAAAAGACAATAAAATAGCACAAATTTTGCATAAAGAACGAAATCCATCGGATTATTAGTTGCCGAGGTATGTGTAACCCTGTTTTCCACATTCTTCGATTTTTCATGACACTGTATTTCATCCAAATTTCAATTCAAAGATATATTTTAATTGGAAATGAGACGCTTAATTTGACGCAATAAATTGTTAGTTAATATGATTATTATTTTTGGACTTATAAAGATGTTTCTTTTACGCAATCCGGTACTGCTTGAGTATTTTGGCGTTTTATATAATTTGTCGAAACCGGCTCATCAGCAATTCATAGGTAGAACATTACTATGTATATTAAAACTATTTAAATATGCGTTTAAATTTTATTTAGGAATTGCGATGCATTTTATAAATAGTTTACATGCGTTTTATTTTCATATTTTATATTATGCATATCCATGATGGGTAAGTATTCCGGTGGTCCACCAACGACTAGTTTTCTTTTATCCTAAATCATATATATATTTAATGAATATACTGAAGAATCTAGAAGTCTAAGTAATCGTAACATTACAGCTGTTTTTGTGTATTTTCTGTGTCTCGAAAGCATACTAATCTAAAATATGTTGTAAAATTTCCCCCAAGAATGTGTATAAAAATTCTTCAGAAAATTCTTAAATTTTATTTTATGAAAAATTGGAATATTTTGTAGAAATTGATTCTGGCGGAATAAACTTAATTTAATCGTTTTTTTTTTCTCTTTTTTTCAATGGCAAAGATTTTACAGAACTTTTCATCTTTACATTGGCAAGGGATAGCTGTCGCTCATACGGGGTCAGGGCTGTGCAGACCTCTAAATAAATTATACATATCTCCAAATTTTCTGTAGTTATTAATAAATATTATTTATACATATATATATATAAATCTATCACTATTTATGTGGCTGGGCCATGATTTACCGCCCCAATCCAAACGAAAGCTTGCGGGAGGCGGGAACTACTTTTAAAAAAATAATATTATTTTGTAATATTTATAATTTTTTATTTAATTCCCTTTAAAATTCTATTTTTAAAACTATGATAGTAAAATTATTGCATAACTGTCAGGTTTAAAGCTTTAAAAAAATTAATTAACATTTTTATTTGAAAAATTTGTCTTTTTAAATTATTGGAACCATAGGAATAAATAAAATATATTTCTTTCATTAAAAAAAAAAAAAAAAAAAAAAAAAAAAATACATGGTAAAAAGCGTAAATGTTGATTTACGTTTTTAACAATTTTGAAAAAAAAAAATATATATACATATATATATATATATATATATATATATATATATATATATATACAGGGTGTTTCTAAATTCATAGTACAAACTTTAATGGGTGATAGTATATATCAAGACAAAAAATATTAAATGGGAAACTAAGGGTCCCAAACGTCTTCCGAAGAAGATAGGTGCCATTAAAGTTTAGGGTCCAAAAATTCAAATGATTATAAAAAACAGAAAAATTGGTCGATTCGTTTGCGGTTTTCACTAAAACTATTCTTTATGTCAGTATTGCCTTGAAAATAAATTATAAAAATAAATTTCAAAAAATGCCGAGAGAGGGCGCTTCAGACTTTGGAGTAACGAACAACTATTTTTTACCGTTATTTTTTGCATTTCATTAAATTTTATTAGAAGCTTAGACATAAACATAAATTTTGAGCTCAAAATCTAAATCGTTGGGAGTGGTTAAACAGCGCAAACTGAACTGTGGGAGGAGGTTCAAATTCCAAATGGTTATTAAAAACGGAAAAATTGGTCAATTGATTTGCGATTTTCACTAAAATTATTCTTTATGTCAGTATTATCTTGAAAATAAATTATAAAGATAAAGTTCAAAAACTGCCGATAAAGGGCGCTTTAGACTTTGGAGTAACGTACAACTATTTTTTAACGTTATTTTTTGCATCTCATGAATTTTTTTAGAAGCTTAGACATAAACTTAAATTTTGAGATTAAAATCTGAATCGTTGGGAGTGGTTAAGTAGCGCAAACTGAACTGTGTTCAATGGGAGTGGGGAGGTTCAAATTTCAAATGATTATAAAAAACGGAAAAATTGGTCGATTCGTTTGCCGTTTTCACTAAAACTATTCTTTATGTCAATATTTCCTTGAAAATAAATTTTAAAGATTAATTTCAAAAAATACCGTTAGAGGGCGCCTTAAACTTTCGACACCCTGTTAATATATATATATATATATATATATATATATATATATATATATATATATATTATTTCTGATTTTGATCAAAAAATATATAAACTTTGTAATTTGTTATTATACATTATTAAACTGAGAATAATATTTACGAAATCGAATTATGCAAAAATATTTAACTTCAGAGGGTTTAATACAGCTAAATTAACTCAACATAATTTATCGACTAATCAACATGTTAAGGGACAATGAAAAAAAAATAAAATAAAAAGCTAAGAATGAATTTAGAAATATCTCATCCCCACAAACACTCTACTTAAGGCCGTAAGCTGGTTTCGTTGCGGCCAAAAGGAGTTAAGGCCATTTGTACAAAAACAATGCTGTACCGCAAGTGAGCCGCCGCTAATTGCGGCAGCTATCGGCGAGCCGTTAACGGCTCGGCGATGACAGAACTGTTGCATTTATTTTGCTGGTAAACTCTTAAAAATCGGTTTCGGGCAAAAAAGTAATGGCCCTCCAACATCTAGAAAGCAGAGGGCTAATATAAACTGACCAGCATTGTCATTTTAAAAGAGAAAATGTACACATTTTTGGTCTTTATTTTTTTTTTCAAAAATTATTTTATATCTGAGTTTTAATAAGCATATGCATACTTTACGAGATTTATATTTAAAACAATAAAATAGATGACATATTTTATTTATTTTGAAAATATTTTTATAAAAAATAAAAATTGTCTCCAAAATGTATACAAAATTCCAAGTTTTTTCTTCACCGGCACACTTTTACATTCATTATTGATAAAAAAGAGTTGAAAAAAATGAATAAATATTTAAAATATAGTAAAATAATTTAAAATAAATATTAAAACAGAAAAACGTTTTTACATTGTGCTTAAAGCAGTCCATTTCCACCCCCCCCCCCCCTCCTCCCCATTACTCAGTCATGCAAAATTTTCGCATACATGCATAAAATCATTTTTAGTCGTGCATGCATAATATATTTCTAAAATTGTCGATTTCAGTATCTCTAAAATTGGCTTAAAAATACAATTAGGTTAACATTTTTTTTTCTAGGAAAGATCATTCTAAAATATAAAAAATCATGTTATCAGAAAAAAAAGAAAGAATGTATTTTGATTTATTTGCATCTGCAAACGCGGAAACAAGGGAGAGGTTATAGGGCTAATAATTCTCCCTATGTTTCTGTAGAACAATACATTTAAAAAAAAATTGTTTATTTTGTATCAAAAATGTTTTGATATTTCAATGCTTAAACATATGCTTTTGATACATTTTGTTATATCCACAGGTTCGAAACTATTAAACTCGAAAAAAGTTTATTCTATGTCTATAGATTCACAGGAACTTGAAAATCTTTCAACTTTATACTAATTTCCGTCTAATATGGAGTCCGCCATACAGAGAGTATATACTGTATTTGTATTGTTACATTTATTTTGTTAAAGGATTTCTTAAGAAAATAATTGTGAATTCAAACAAAAGATTTGTTTTATTAAATTGTGATTTTTAAAAGACATTTTCGTTTTCGTTAAAAACACATTTTCGTTCCCCCCTCCCCCTTTCCACAGCAGATGATGAAATTTTATAAAAGCTTTTTTAACTTTCAAAAACAGAGAAAAAAAAAATTCTTGTAACAAAAAAATAAGTTTGAAAAAGATATTAATGAAGACAAGTTTTATTATTATTTAATCTATAATTATATATTTTGTTAAATAATAACAAGTAAAAATATCCCCCTAAAACATTTTCTTTTTCCCAGTATATCGACTAAAAAACATTTGGCGATTAGAGGAAGTAGAGAAGGGTGCTCAAGGTCACTATTGCCTGGGGGGGGGGGAGGATTTCTTGGAATTTAAGTGGGGTTCGCTAGTGAAACTGGACAGGGATTTGAAGCTTTCAATTTTGCATTATCATTCTTCTTTACACTGTCGTTGTAGTATGCAGTTGGCAGGCATATAACGCAAGCAGAAATTCTCCAAAGAAAATTATCCAGATTAATATAGTAAGTGTTACCTAGTATTATATGTTTATTCATTAAAATTTTAATAGATTAGAATCTGAGTTTATTTTTGCATCATTGTTTTTAACATTAAATCGTTGTAGAGTAATGCAATATAAATCTATGTGAAATTTTTACCAAACGTAGAATATTTACTTATGTTTTTCTAGTGCAAAGCATGTGACTAAGAAATATCGCAAAAATGTGATAATTTTAATTTAATTAAAGTTTATTCTTATTGTTGAATCATTTCGAAGTAATTATTTCCATTTTGCGACCATGTACACGTATACTATAAAAAATATTGTGTAGTCTTGAATAGTTTATTATACGTAAAGTTTATCCTTATTTTAATAGGTAAAACATACATTTTTTTTTTTTTTTTCACACGTGAGTTTAAATTAGTAATACAGGGCATATGTTTAAAAAATACCACAAAAGCTTGATAATCTTAATTTAAATAAAATTTATTCTTATTGTTGTTACCGTATTTTTTAGAATAATGATTGGTATTTTGGTATCGTGCATGGTTAATATTAGATAATATTTAATATAGATTGCCTTTATCATATTAATATTTTTGTAAATTAAAAAATATTGAGCTTATTATTTATTTTTTTTTCTCAAAATTTTGAATTTTCTCGTCGTTTGACAGTAATGTATCTTATTTTCCGATCATGTCATAAAAATATTGTGAAAGCTTAGTAGTTTAAATTTATTTTTATTGTTAAAAAAATCGATAAAATTTTTTCGCATTATTTAATACCCGTAAAATTTAGACTAGCATAGAAATTTTTATTCATTAAACAATAGGATAAAGTTAAAAACAGAAAAAAATTTAATTCAATAAAATTGTGTAAAATCGTTAAAATAATGATGACATTTAAAATTACTGCAAAGATTGAAAACATTAAACTATGTTTGTGAGGTATTGACTATTGGTGTAATATTTGAATACTGTTCCTACTTTACTCAAGCGAAAACACTTCCTTGCTAATGTTCATCCTATGGAAGCAAAAAATTAAAATATCTCTTTCGCATTTCAATAATATGTACCATAATTTTCGGCATGTAATCCGCGGATTAAACAATTCTGTTTTGACCCAGAAATTTTATTTAGTAAATGAAGCTAAATGTTTACCGTTATCCAATAAATTAAAGTTTATTTAAAATATTTCTGAGTCGAAAAGTGATTGTTTGATTAGGGAATTATACGCCGAGAATTACGGTTTGTATATATATATGTATATTGCATTGGATTGCTGATGTTGATTTCTGAAAAGAGCTCGTTTAGTTTTCCAAAGTTGTTACTTTGTTCATAGTTTTTTTTTTTTTTTTTTAATTAGATATTATATTTTTCAAAAGCAAAATATACTAAAAATAAAAAACTGTAAAGAAGAAAAAATTGTAAAGATCCACCTCAGTTATCCAGTGCAAGAAAAAATATTAAAATTCAAATTAGAACGAAATATTTACCCCCCCCCCCCTCCCAACCTTATTATTAACATTAACAAGTGTGTGTTTTCGTGTGAGTAAAGTTTTTTCTTAAGCTCTGAAAGAAAAATCTAAATGTGAAATTTAAAAATATTTAAATGATGCAAATATAACGATTGTTTCTCAGATTATAATTTAATAAAATTTTAATAAATTAGCATATACTGGTAACACGCTTACCAATAAATGTAAAAATCACATTCAATGAAAGAAAAAAATATATATTTACAAATACATGAAATTTAAATGTAGTACACATAACAGATCATACTAAGATTACATAAATTGTTTAGGGGTAAATTCAAAGTTTGGTCTATGAAAAATTCTTGTTACAAAATTACTTAAATGATGAACTGTTTTTCCTGAAAAACAACATGTTAATAATCCTTCAGTAATTTTTTCAAAATATACATAAAAATGTATTTATCTTGAACTTTTTTCAAACACAATGCTTGATATATTTTGAATTAAATAAATAATTTATTCTTATCAATTAATACTTTTAAAATGTACAATAATTTATATAATTTTAAAATTATGTAAATTGTTCAGGCATAATTAGAGAGATCAGATCATAATTTGATCTATAAAAAATATTTCCTGGAAGATTTTTTATATGATAAATGTTTTTGCATGAAAAACAATGCATTAATAATTAATATATTAATTATTATATTAATAATTCAATTTTTCAAAAGAATTGTGAATTTACTATTTTTAAACTTACTAAAATTTAAAATCTAATTCGTGGCATAGCGAAATTATTAATTAGTTTATTTTTTTCAATTAATACTTTTAAAATGTATATGAAATGCAACTATTTAGAAATGGCATTACATATAAATTTTTAAAATACATAATTGGAAAAAAAATTAATAAATTCACTTTGCCAAGTAATAGGTTTGGAAATTTTTCAAAAATTTTTAAAAATAAATAAATTTATAATTCTTTTGAAAAAATTATGTAAAATTATTAATATATTGTTTTCATGCAAAAACACTTATCTTCTAAACAATCTTCCGAGAAATATTGTTTACAGACCAAATTTTGAATTTATGCTTAATGGGATGAAACTGGCAGGCTTTTGGCTAGTTAAAATTTAAAGTACACCATAAAAGGCCTTTTTATGTGCAGCTTTTGGCTAAATTTAATTCTTTCAAACATAAATGGCTGGACTGGGGCGAACTTCTGGCCGACCATTATTGTTAATGGCCTTTAAAAGAATAACTGTGGCCAGTTTGAGGCTGTATGATGTTTATTGTAAAACATTAATGGCGCGTTTGTGGGCATGACCTTGTGGCCACATTCTGGCCCGCGTGACAGTTTTTTGATGGAGCCGTTACGGCCAAAGATGGCGGGCCGTTATCAAACACTTCGGGCCAACGTTAACATGCCACGAATGGCCCACAAGTTATGTGTTTGTTGGGATGCAATATTTAATGGGTTCATAAACAAGATACAGAATACATTTGTTACTAATTTAAATTGTATGTCAAATTTCGTTTATTTAATTTAAATTTTTTAAAAGTTATCTGTATTATTCAGAAAAAATGAGTTTTCTTTAAATAATAAAAATAGTTGTGAGAAAATTGAAAAAGTAATTTTTTAAGGAAAAACCCCTCCTAAGTTACTATTTACTTAAAAAATATAATTTTTTCTTAAGTACTTCTTTTTTATAATTAAATGTGTTATGTACCTTTATGAAACAAAAACTTTTTACTCTTGGAGTAAGAAATTTAATTTTTAAGAAAATCTAACCTTTCAACTTGTCGTTTATTTTGCGACAATATAACCGTAATGACAGTCAGAAGTTTTCAATATCTGTTGTTCAAAAACTCTTAGACTGGTGAAATATTTTATTTTTTGATAAAACCAAGCAGATTACGTTTTTTTTTTTTTAAATGTTTAATCTTATTTATTTTCTGTTTAGTTCTTATAGTTGAAAAGGGCGTGAAAAGTATGAATATCTTTTAAGTATATTAATAATATTCTTACCGCCATTACAAATTAATAAGAAAACAGACAATAAATAATACTAAATATGAAAATAGAAAATAAATAATCAGGTTACTTTTCTTTAAAAATGTATTTTATTACTCTCTGCGTGTGATTAATGATTGAAAACTTCTCATTGTCATTCTTGCTATGCCACTGCGAAATAAACGAAATTTTATGATGAAGGCAGATCCAAACGTTAAACGTAGAATGCCGCACCCACTACCGAACATTTTAATTCTCATCTCAGCCACTAGAGGTGCAACTTTGCGCAATTCTTTACATGGGAGTATCTTCGCTGTATTATAATTCCTGCTTTTATATAAGCTCCCAAAAAGGTGATTCGCAAATTTTACACTCCGCCTCCAATACCTGGCGTACCACCTACATTCTTTTCTTTTTCCGGTAACTTGACATACACAAGAATTCTAAATATTCACTGTAACCAGCACTGCGGAGTTGGAGTCACTAAAAA
Source organism: Maratus speculifer (assembly GCA_964019185.1). Lineage (NCBI taxonomy): Eukaryota > Metazoa > Arthropoda > Arachnida > Araneae > Salticidae > Maratus > Maratus speculifer. The sequence continues at coordinate 2,996,423 of CAXHSM010000349.1, read as the reverse complement.
AAGCCGACTCTGACTCGTGGTTTTTTGTTAAACATCAGTTTGAAGTGAAATTAAACCAATTATATGCAATTTTAAATCCATAAAAGTATTATTATAGTTATTTTTGGATTATATCGAGCTACCCATTATACTGGCCGGCGTGCACGGTAGATGAAAACCGTTTTAATATAAACTCTAGTAGATTTCGAATTATTTACAAACTAGTAAAGTTCTTATCTGGTTATTTATTTTTTTTCTCGCTTCAAGATCATTTATGTGTATTTCCAATCTTTTATATAACACTAAAGATAATAGTAATAACATGACGAATTTACCGGTTGTCCCAGAAATGACTGATGGATTTTAAAATTCAATAACTTGCAAACGGTGACAGCTATTTAAAAAAAAAATTCAGGAAAGTTATGTATAATGTCAGGAGTTTTTTTTTTTTTTTTACCGTAATTTTTTATTTTAGTTCGCATCTCAAACAATAGGTGGCGCTGCCGGTGATTGAAGCCAGGTCGATGCTTCACTCAGTACTGATCACCTGGCCTTCAATCGCCGACAGCGCCACCCGTTGTTTCAGATGCGAACTAAAATAAAAAATTACGGTTAAAAAACTCCTGACATTATACATAACCCTCCTGCAAAAAATTTTTATATAGCTCTCACCGTTTGCAAGTTATTGAATTTTAAAATCTATCAGTCATTTTTGGGACACCCGGTATTAATTCTTAAACTGCATAGGAAACAAAAAGAGCTTAAATTGTAACAGCAGTTAATTAAGTCAATAAACTTGGAGTACAGATTTTGAAAACAATTAATGACTGACTACTTACACAGAAGAGGAGCAATTAGAGTTAGATATCGGGATATAATCGAAAAGTATTTTACGATGCAATTATGCATATATTTGCAATTTTACATAAGTGTCTTTATTTATAGATAATTAAAATTGCGCTATGACTATTTATGATTTATTCAACCTTGAGAGAACCCTAGATCATTAGTCCGCATTTAATGACATTTTTATGACTAAGTGAGTAAATATCATAATTTCACCTATGACATTACCAAAAAATGCCAAATAACAGAGCAAAGATATAGTATATCTAAAAAAGATTTTAATTACATAAGTATTTACAATTTTTTTTAAAAGGAATAAAATTAACATACTAAAGTTTACAGCCAATCTGTTGACTTTTTGAAACAATAAATTACTTATTCATTATAATTATTCATTGAACTAAATTAAAATATTATCAGTAATATATGTATAAAATAATTATATATTAATACTATAATATAAAATAAATTAAAGTCACTGCAACACACTTCTTTTAATTACATTTTGTTATTGTGTATTTTTATTATATTAAAATTCCTAGACGAAATTTTTAGATATTGATGTGAAAATAATATTTATTCTGAAACAAAAATCTTGTGTGTATGAATAAAAATCTTATAATATGAAAATCGAAAAAAAAAATTTCTCCCATTATATGTAATAAAAATTTTGAAAAATTTTAAAAACACTACTACAATTTTGACAATGCGAAGGTTACTATTTAAAAATAAATAAATAATTAAAAAAGAACAAAAACATGGGAAGGGGATTGAGTACGCACTTGAATAAATTATATTGAAATCAACAATAATGGAACAACATAGTTTATATTGAATCATTTGAAAATAGTCTCCTGTATCAAAAAAGTAGATTTAAGTTTTAACAATATTTTGTCAATTTATTAATTTAATTCTTTTTTATTTTGTTAGTTTTTTTTATTTTTTTAATAACTTTTTATTGAATTAAAATCCAAAAGCATTTTCTTAATGGAATTTCCACGTAATTCCCCTTTTTTTTTATGGTGTTCTAAGTTATGTTTGACTGGTTTTATTTGAGATATTTTAGAATAAAAGACACTTATTTAATTATTTCTATTTGAATGAACTTAATCTGATTAAATACATATCTATTTTTTTTATTTTCTAAATTAGAATATTATATGTATGCATACATACATTTGAGGATCATATTAATGTTGTAAAGAAATTTATTGGAAACACGTCTTAAATAATATTCATATTATTTAACTACACTCACATCAAAAATATTTCAGAGAAAGTTTTAATAAATATTTTATAACATGACTGCATTGAAAACACGTCTTTCTACTCGTTGATATACTGCTAGCGCCATTAAGCAGCAAGCGGTAGCAATTTAAAGTGATCTGGACGGTCGGCTCTGAATCACACAACATTTAGGGATAAACAAATAGAAGCTCCTCCCATACTAATAGTGTTGGGTAGGACAAGGAAAATTCATGACGTTTGTATGAGGTGCAACCGAAACACTTTTGTCATGACAATGTCATGCTTCAATTGAGTGAGGTGGTGAGGAGTTGAAATCTAGGAACTACAATTGGGAGTTGGGACGGAAGTGAAGGCTTATCGCTTTCTCGATGTGTAAACTGTATGGCTGAAGCAGCTTAAATCTGACAAGACGTCAGGGGGTGGCTACTTTAATGTTGTTGTCAGGTTGATAAATAGATGTATATAGTTTTCGGAAAATATAAATGGAATTAGCGACTCGAGAGTTAATGCAGTAACGCGCGTTTTATCTGATTATAAGAGTTTTTTTTCGGTAAGGGACAATTTACAAATGATGTCATGCTACGCTAGGAGTGTGTAGTGTAGTGCTTTTTTTCTGAACTGCAAGTACATGTTTCATGTTTGTTTATGTAATAAAGCGTGACATCTGACAAGGGGAAGGAAGGGGATATGTTGAACTGTGACACTTTGTGACAAAGGGTGGGTGGGAGGGGGTAAAAGATTTTTGAAATAAAATTTTGACATCATTTATGGAGAACTCCTAAAATTAAATCGATATATTTGTAAAGAATTTAAGTTATTTTTTTTAAATAAATAGAATTAAAAAAAATGTAAAAGTAAATGCATAGCTTGAATTCTTCAGCATATACTGAGCAAGAAGTAGAACTTTGGAAATTGAAAACCTTAGTGAAGAATCTTAGTATTTTTAAAGAAAGTTTACAAATAATTGTGACAAATTATAATGTATATTTTTGCTTGATAATATTCAACTGAAAAATCACATTTACGACAATTAAAATGTTTATTGTTATTATATCTAGTGCAAAAGAAAACTTTGATCTCTTTTCAATGTTGAATCCAAACATTTTTCTTCGCGAGGAACTTCTGTGATTTCCGGGGAGGGAGGGGGGTATCAATCCCGGGCCACCCCTGAAATCAACACGATATCTTTCAATAACCTTCGCTTTAACAAGAAGATGTGTTTGATTGTTTATTTATTATTCCGACAATATAATAAATAGGGCAATTTAATCCCCCCCCCCAAAAAAAAAATACTAATAATAAGTAAATAAATAATAAAAAGAACAGTTTACAAATATAAAAGCAATTTTAAGATTTCCAGAGTATTGTGACGTAAAGGATTTATAGAAATGTTAGTTTTATTTATTTATTTATTTATTAATTCTGCTTAAAAAAAAAAAAAAAAAAAAAAAAAAAAAAAAAAAGAGCTTTGTTTCTTACAAGCTACACTTGTCAACCCCCCCCCCCATTCCCACTCTAAAAATAGTTAATTTGATCGGTTTTAAAAAGCTTAATGAAGATTGGATTATCATTAAACAAAATCAGTAACGATCGCCTTGTAAATGGGTTTTAATTCTTTTCGCCTTTACGAAAAGGGTTTAAGACCAAATCATCTGTTGTTAATAATTGTTTTCGCTTTTGAATAATTATGATTACTTAAACATGTAAAAATCATCTTAATGACAATATAACACAGAGTCTTTCCTATTGCTTCCCGGTATTTTTTAACAATCCTATAAGGAAATAATTTTAAATAAGTGATTTTAGATGTAACGCTTGAAATCTAAGTTTTTTTCTTTTTGTAATATTCAGGTGAAAATTACTTTTATCGTTAGAAAAGAAATATTATATGCGTTGTCTTTGAATTGGCAACAATATAAGAGAGATTAAATCGAAATATCAAATAAATCTCTCGTGTTCGTATATGTCTCGTGTATTTCGTTTAAATACTTTTTTTTTTATTTTAACTGTTTGGCATTGTGATTTGGCTATTATAATCTGACATAATTTACTCCATTTACGATTTTTAACGCATATAAATGGATTTATTATTTTACAGTTTTCTTTCTCTTTTAAAATTCGGTGTCCATATAGTTTTTACGTCGTAGTTTTCATATTTTCCTGTTTTTGTTAAGTAATATTCATTTTATTTTAATTTGAAAGATTTTTTTGCTGTTTATAATACTCACGTATAAATAAATTTTTAATCCGAAAGAAATATTCTTTGTGCTGTTATTTTTAGATGACAAATATTTAAAATAATACGCTTTTCTAAAATATGTAAAAAACATATCTCAAAGTGATGAAAATTGGAATTTAAAACTGAAATAAATCTTCAACTAATTAATGAAATAATTAAATAAATAAATAAATGCAGCCTGCACACTGGATACTTCTAATGTATTAAATGATTTAAAATGTTTAAATTCCTCTGTATAGCTTTTGCTCCTATAAAACTTTTTTAGTTGGGCTATTACGATTAACTTTAACATTAAATATCTCGTAAAAAATATTCGATTTCGAAACTCCATTTAGAGGAGGGGGGGGGGGGGGGTCATGGCTCCTTTTTTGAGTGGGGGTGGGGGGCCACATCATTTAAGAAATTTTTTTATTGAAGGCTGGTTTCATATCAAAAATAGTTACTTTTCTGATATTTTTGGGGATTCGTTTTCATTCGTAAATACAAAAAAAAAAAAAAAAAAAAAAAAAAATGCATTAATATTCGTAAAAAATTAAAAAAATTACGCAGTTTATTAGATACTAAGAAATTGAAGATTTTCCTATTTTCTTATAAAAGCAAAGAATCATTCAGAAATTAAGCATTTTAAGCTAATTAAGGCTTTGACAGTTACAAAAAATGCTGTTAACGAGGGAGCAATTGACCTGTTCCAGTTTAATTTCACAAATTTTACAGAGTTTATTTTTACACATTTTCCCGAAAGATTCTTTGCCTTTATCGAGAAATGAAAAACACTAATTGATCACATTTGTTGTGAATAAATGCACTTACATGCAGAGCCCGATCAAGCTGAAGTTGGGCCCAGGGCCTGTTAAAAAATTGGGCCCCCCTATCTACCCGTTTTCGGCGACACTTTCACAAAAAAAGACGTGTTTTTTGACGAGTTGACAAAGTTGTTTGGGTGAAAAGTGTCTAGGTTAAAAGCTTCTGAAAATTTTATTGCGTCATTCAGAATATTTAAATTATACATTTCATGTTTTATAAAACAACTTTATTTGAAAGGTATTTGATTAAGGAAAAAAAAAAATCAGACACATAATTTGTGGGCCCCTGAAATTGGTGGGCCCAGGGCCAAGGCCCCGGAGGCCCGTGCATTAATCAGGTCCTGCTTACATGCATCTGAAATTAAAAATGACTTACTGAATGTGCCAGACCTGCTTTGTATTTAAACGCAGCTTTAAACAATTAGAAATACTCCTATTGCTGAGCAAGGGATATATTTGAAAGAATTTACTGTATATTCCATTTTTTAAATATGCTTTAGAAATTTTATCATCGTCCAGGAATGGTAGGAGGATCATGACCCCGTAACGACCCTTTTGGATCCGCTACTGGTGACTGGTATAACTGTAAAGGCATAAAATGGATAAACTTGGCTTTTGAAGGAATTTAGAAATCGAATAGCATTTTCTCATTTTGATAAATTATTTGTTGAGATACAAAAGATTTTTATCACTTGGCTGCTAGTTTTTATCCTTTTCTGTGCTGCCGTTCCCGAAAATTCGATTCAAAATGCTAACATTGTTGGTATTTTTCTCAAAGATGTATCACGTTTATGAAGAAATGGATAACGCCATTTGATTACATACTTTAAGAATAAGAACACCAGCCAATTTTATGCGTTTCCGAAAAGAAATGAATTTAGAAATGTATTAGAAAGTAGCGCCTTTGGATTTCAGAAAAGCTCTAATAAATACAGATAAATATTTCCAATAATTAACTTTTTATAACGCAGCTTTAAAAGTTGTAATGTTTTTAACCCTTCTTTTCTGACTAAATTAATTTTCTAATGAAATCTTTTTTGAATATTAGGATTTCTAAAAATCGTTATCATTAATTTTGCTACTGTATATTTTCAGCCTTGCGTAAACATGGTAATTTTAAAATATAATGTAAAATTATCCCACATGTATCTATGCGATATTCTTTAAAGAAATCTTAAATATATGTTAAGATTTTATTTTTTATTATTATTATTATTTTGAACTGAACCGGATTAAATCGTGTGGGGTCTGTTTTGGCTGATTTTTGTACCGACAAGACATTTAAGTGACATTAGGCCGGGCAGAGCAGACTTCAAATTAACCCTCCCCCTCTCTCCCCCGTCTACATAAAAAAAGACCTGACAATGAAAACTTTTTAAAAGGACGGCTGGAACCGATTCTATTTCTAGTCTGTTTTTGTAAATCCTTTCCTATTTTAAATGAAATATACATAATGACAAGCACAAGTTCGGAAGTATTCAATATTATTAAAAGAAAGAAATGAAAAGAATAGCTCTTTTCTTTCCTTTCCACCAGAACCAATCCTCCCCAAATTTGTTTCACTTTTTATCTTGCTATATTCTTTTCTTTCCATGTCACCCTTTTCCATAGCTTAAGCTTTTTTAAACTTCAAACGTAGCCCGCGCCCGCAACCCTGTTGGATTTCGACTCTTTCATCGACAGACAATGGCAACAAAGCAACATACCCATTCTTTCAGTCATCCTCTGAAACGAAACAGCTCTCGCGCATCGCCGCTTCAAAAGAGACGCCAACATGACAAAATTTTTGAGGTACTTCAAATCTGAAAATTGAGGTATTGGGACAAATTGTCATGGTGTATGGGACAAATGAGGTGCCTCATGTATGAGTTACCCAACACTACATACTAATAAGGGAAATTCATCTGCTGGCGAATCCTTTAGAAATACTTTTGCAGGACTTTTAAAATTAATTTAAAATTTCTTTTTGTTTCAATGATATGAAAACATCCTTCACTATCACTATATTCATAAGATAATAATAATAAATGTAATATTTTTTATGACTACCCATAACATTTCCTTTATATGCTAAGACATCATAAATTGGTGAATTTAATATATTTTTTTAAGTAAAATTAATAATAATAATAAAAGAAAGAGGTGGGGGGGATATTTTAATGTTAAATATTTCATTTATATGCTTTAACATTGAAATTATGTTTTGTACCTTGACTTAGGACTAACCTCTTTTAATATTAGCATAGTTGATTTAGTTGTTATTTATTTATTTATTGTTTTACTCTAAAGAAATTTATTTCAGATTTACTAGATTACGATGTTATGCAATACATTTTAAAAAAATTAGGGCTGGTGAGAAAGAAATTCTATGTTTAATAATTTTTATTTTTTAGGAATTTAAAGAAAAGCTTTATTTTATTCATTATTTTTGCATCTCACTTAAAAACAAGAAAAGTTTAATTGAAGAAACCCTTGGACTTTTATTTTCATTCTAACATTTTATATTGTATTTAATAAAAGAGAAAAGATGTGAAAAAAAATTAAAATTACTTTATAATAATTTTAGATATCAGTTACTTTTAAATACTTTTATCCAAATCTTACTTAGTTTTTTCAATGATTTTTATAAATAAAATTTACAGATTTATACAAAAGTATTTATAAAAAAAATCATCTTAACAATTTTTAATAATTTACCAGAGAAAATAAATTATTTTTCATGCAAAAGACAAATACAAAAATGTACAATTTATTTAAAAGGTAATGTACTTCGATATTTGGATTTAAAAAATAGTAAAAAGGTTTGTTTTTAAATATATTTAAAAATTTAAATTCAAATTTAGTACAAAATTTAAATGACACTTAGATAAAAGTAATTGATAGCAAAATTTATTAGAAAGTATTATACATTTTTTTTTTTTTTTTTTTTTTTTTTTTTTGTCTTTCTCTTTCTCTTTTATTAAACATAAAAGCAAACAATTACCATGAAAAATAAAATCCTAAGATGTTCTCGAAATTGAACTTTTTTTATTCCTTAACGAGATGGAAAAATAGTAAATTGAAAAAAAAAATCTTATTTGAATTCTTTCATAATTATAATAAGTGAATATGATTTTTCTATTAATGTATGACAATAAAATAAGTAAATCTCAAATAATTTTTCTTTACAGTAAAAAATTAAAAGATAGAAATAACTAATAAATAATATATGCTAATATTAACAGATGTTAGTCTTAAGTCAAGATAAATCGTAAAGTATTTATTTTTTTTATTATTTATTATTTTTTCAGGCTTTTAGGGGGGGGGAACTTTATGCACACTTTATATTTTTACACATACACAAATATACTTGAATAAAACTTTAACGTAAAGCACATAAATGAAATATTTAATATTTAAGTATATTCCCCCCCTCTCTCTCTTTTCTAACTTTAAAGAACTTTTATGCAACTTCACTAGCTTACGATGTCATATCGTAAAATGAAAATTATATGGGTAGTCACAAAATAACTTTGTTATTATCATTATAATTGAGTATATTATAAAAAATTTTTTTAATGGATTAGTAAGAAAAAAGGTAGTGAAATTAATCTAGATATAAATCTTAACTAGATTTAACAAAAACCTTCTTACTATTTTTAAAGTCCAAATGTAAAAGTATATATATATATATATATATACGTATGTATGTATATATATATTGGTGACACGCTCTTAAATATTTATAAAAAAATAAGTTAAATGAATTGTGAATCTTTGTTGTTGTTTTTTACATTAAAAAAATCATTTACATAATTAAACAAGATTTGGATAAAGGTATTTGAGAATAACTGATAGCTAAAATTATTAGAAATTATTTGTTACCATTTTTTTTTCTCCATTTCTCTTTTATTAAATATAAATTCATAACACTAGAAATTCGGCTCAAGACGCGAACTTTGACACAATTTTCTGAAAGATTTACATAAAAAAAGGTAAATGAGTGAGTTTTATTAACTAGTTTCTAAACAACAACAACAGCTAGTTTCATACATTACAGAATAAAAATTTATTAAAACTAATGTCATAAAGTTGGCCATTTGGCTTTAAAAACAGCTTTATCAAGATACAAAACTAATGAATTACAAAGAAGCTTTTCTTTGATTTCTAAAATAATAAATATAATTAAATATAATTTGTCTACGAATAGCCATAATTTTTTTCAGTTTACTGAATGACATCATAAACTAGTAAATCTGATATAAATTTTCTTTAAATTAAAAATAAATAAATTAAATAAAGAAATAAAATTGATAAATGAAATAAATAAAACCTGTTAATATAAACAGATGCTAGTTCTATATCAAGATACACACACATTCTTAAATAAAAGTACAATGTTCAAGCATATAAATTAAATATTTGATATTAACATATATTCCCCTCCTCTCATTTTCATTTTTTTTTTTTTTTAAATCTTCTTTTAAAGAAATTTTATTTCAAATTAAAGTAGCTTACGATTTTATATCATAAAAAGAAAATTTTATAGGTAGTCACAGAAAGGACATATAATAATAGTAATAATAATTATTATTTTAAGAATACATAAGTGTGCTTTTAATCCATTGTTCAGAAAAAAAAATGTAAAATTAATTAAAAAAATCTTTCATGATGTTATTATTTTAGGATTGACCAGTAAATGGCACTCATTCCTAGTGTGGGAGGAGCCTACAGTTTGTATATCCTGGAGCGTTGTGCGATTTAGCGCTCACCCAAGACCATGGAGACAGAATAGTAGAATAGTCTACTATATCTATCTATCTTCATGCCCAAGACACTAGTCCGTAACCTTGATACTGAAAACAGAGCGAAATGGCCGCGACTGCAAATTATACTCTCAACTTCAAGAGCGGCGCAACAATGTTGCCGTTTAAATTTTTAGGCATTGTCAGATTAGACTTCACAGCTTGTTTTTTTATTTACTAAAATGCATCGGAAGTTACTTTTGGCTCCACATATTTGATCCGTTCCGTTACATAGTGCACCATTTTTCGAAAGAGCCTACTCTCTCCGGGTATACAGAAAATGGATTGTAATTTACTTAAACTTTATTTTTTTAAATATCTGGTATGAAACTTTGAATTTTTTAAAGTTTGTAGCTCTTAACATCTAAAACTTAGTTTATTGCGTTACATCCATTGTAGTGTAATTTTACCGGTCTCGATCTAATAAAATGCATCGGAAGTTACTTTTGACTCCACATATTTGAAATGTAGTAACTAATTTGAGAAAAAAATTTCGACTTAATTGTAGCAACTAATTTAGGACGGAGGGTGTTCTATCTACAATTCGTTTATTTTTCATAGAAAAATGCATTATTTTAAACTGCAATAAATCTGCGATTATTTATATTAGCATCTAGTGTGCTTATATCCTCGCTAACTTTAAAAGATTAATGTTTGAAATCTATATATGAGTGAGTATGTCGAAATTCTTTAAAACTATCCTGAAGTGTAGGATTGAAAATTCATTTCTTCTTTTAGATTCATCCATTCTAAGTTGAGAAACTGAGTGTAGCATCCTGTTGCTACAAAACTTTTTTTTTCTGTACGATGCTGCATTGTAGTAAGGAAAATGAGGATTTTAGAGATTTTTTTTAGTACAGTATTTATTTTCTATTACTTATTTTGATAAAATTGCACTGTCTTTTATTTAAACTGGTTTCATTTTGAAATTAGTGAATGATCCCTATTATTTACTACTAGTTTCAAATGTTTAAATAAATAAAAAATATGTTGTTTAAATTGAAATTGATAATATTTATTTGGTGTATTTTGCATAAAATTTATTTTCTTTATTTAGCCAATGGTTGAATATCTCTAGACATGTGTTGTGTGAAATATTGATTAAAAGATTATTAATTAGTCTAATTATTAAATTAATATATATATATATATTTGGTCTAATGGAATTAATTTATTTAAGATTACAGGAACAAGATATTTATTGTAGTTTACAAAATTAAAAGCTATATTGTAATTTTTTAAAGAATAACAGCCTTTTCTATTTCTTCAATTTTGAAGAAAACAATTTCTTCCAAATGGTGTTTTCCATGGTTTTTTCCGAGGTTTTTCAACGAACTTGCAAATGCCCCTATTTTGAAAGGAAAGGTAATTAAACATGCTATTGAATGCAATTAATTTACACTAAAGTTATCCTTAAAAAAGTTTTTTTTTTAACTCATACCAGTCAATTTATTGAATAATTTCTTTTTGGATTTAAATGCCGTTCAGGTTCCGTAGATAAGTGTTAAGAATAGTTTTTATAAAGCGAGTGAGCGCCTTTACCGGTATTAAGTTCTCCTCGCAATGTTTACAGTATACAGTGAAACCAAAGAACTGAGAGGAAAATTAAATAACCCATTGCATTACCAACGATCTTAGAGGGAAACATATAAAAGCTTTGGAAACCGTAACTAACAGAAACAGTGCAAACAGCACTGCTAGGAAACACGCTCAAATGATGAGATCCAGTCGTAGGCTGGTTCATTGCATCCACCGATTCGCCAAATGTTTTTCTAGTAAACCTCCTTGCCCCAACTCCCCCGCGAAAATTCAAAACGCCATTTCTTTTGGCAGTTCGTCTTGAGACTTAAAGATTGTGGGAGATTTTTTAATATGATTTGTTTCTTGTGATATATTTTCTAAACTGCAAATAGAGAACCGAAGAACACGTTGTACAATTGAAAAGTCTTCAGTGATGCTGAACTTGTTAAATAATAAATTTTATGCATCGAAAGTTCCACTTTCACTCGAAAACTAACAATAACAACGAACAGATTCATCTAATCTTCTGTAACGTATTGTATGAACTTTGACTTAACTCAGCTCCCTCCACGAAAACGGATGGAAAAGGAGGGAGGGGGGCACTACTTTCCTGGGAACCAAGGCGGACTGCGATGACCACATTATTACTCCACATTTTGATAATTATCGCTACTGATGATAATGCCAAAGCGCGCTAAGTGAAGACGTTTTATCTTTCGTCCCTGTATGCGACTTCTATTGCCTAGCAGTTTGCACTGTTTCACTGAGAGCTGTGTATTTACGTTACGCCTACGGAGCCTTCACATCTGTTCCTCTAAGACCTTTGGCATGACTTTTACAGAAAATTAAGCAACTTAGCTGAGTATCTAATTTTTTTTCTACAGAATACAATCCATCACTTCCATTTTGAGTCTAGCCAGATAATCATAACAAAATCGCCCCCATGGCCAATGTTTCAAATAATAAGACTCAAGATCATAAATAAAAATACAGTGTTTTAGCTCCTGACCTTGAACTCTCCTTGAGATAATTGCGAAAATATTCGCCGGTGCTACTATTTTTCAAATATGTTTTTCTCAAAAAGTACAAAAGTTAGAAAAATGAAATCAATGCGTATTAAAGAAGATATTATATCTCATTATATATATTTTTTCGCAGTTTTAGACAAATTTACAAACAAAAATACATATTTTTTTATATTATTAGTGCAGAAATTCTATACTTAACGAACTTAATTTGCAGCAAATTGAATAAACAAGGTCTCTATAAACCGTTCGCATCTCAGCAGGCATCTAATCTTAAAAATGCTTCTATATTTTGAAGGTATTTTGCCTTTTTATTTTTAACTTATTTATTTTTAAAAGTCCTGTTTATTACTTTGTTGAAGAATAAATAAGTGAGCTGATCACGACGGCACGTAAAAGTAGCGGGAAGGGGGAGGGGATATAAAACAAATAAAAGTTCTCTCTTTCGATAGACAAAACTGTTTGCCAGCTATAAAAATACTAAATATTTTGTGAATTTAATTTTCCAGATGAATAATATCAACCAAAAATATACTTTTTAATTCATAGTAATTGTCCTTAAATTTTCGTATAATTTTGCGAAAAATTATTAAAATTCCTCGCCAAGAATTTACAATCAATTGTTTCTTTTTCTGTACATGCAGAATTGTAATTCAAGATAGACGTTCAGTTTATTTTTTTAATCAAATTATATTTTCAGAAATCAGTTTTACTCCTTAGAAGAGCAATAATTTATTTCTACACGACACTATTTCTGTAAATGAATATGTAATAATCATATAAACAGCGTGCTAATGCTTCTATTCATTTTCAGTTTATCAGTAATACCTTTTCTCTCTTCTGAGAATTTGACAATTACCACGCCCCTAAAGCCTAACTTCAGGTTATCGGATTAAGCAGCATATAACCGAAAACAGAGGAAAAGAGGCGGCGTTACATCCATCCTAATTCAGTTCTATTACTTGCGTATAAAAACTTTCCCTTTTTTTTTCAAGTAAGATATTGTCATGATTAAAGTCATTTGGAGGTACCTCGTACCAGGGCTAAACTCGATGCCTTTCATACGGCCGTAACAAAAAGTCGAAATTTCTTTGTTTTCTGGGAATCTGGCTCCGGAGAATCATAGGGGCATTTTTACCGACTGTGTTTAATCAAGAATTTACCTTGAGCGCTTGTGTTTTCTTGAACATAACTGAAATTGCAATTTTTAATTTTTTTAGAATTAAAAGAAAGAAAGAAAGAAAAAGATTCATTGCTGTGTTCCATACTGCAGTTACGATTTGCTAAAATATTTCAGAAATTTTTTTTCGTGAATTTCTTCAGATTTGGAGTTCAAACTATTAAATCAGCACCTACAATATTTAAATTTACTGGAAATATAATTAAAAATCGTGTAAATAGCCATGTTTTTTTTTTTTTTCTATAAAGAGGAAAATTATGTGATTTGATTGCGATATATTGGCGAAAAGACTTTCTTATTTTTTATATCGATTATGAAATACGTAAAAATGTTTTTATTTTTATCGTATGGTTTTATACCATGACTGTCCTGAATTAAAATATTTAACTTTATATTTTATTTTGCGATTTTTCTAAATGCATGTATAGTTAAGATTTTCACTTAATAAAGTTTTAATATATTAAAAATGGTTCGCAGTGTGCATTATATCCCAAATAATTAAGAATCGTGTAAATACTCATGTTGTAAAAAAAAAAAAAAAAAAATCAATATAAGTTAATTTTTAAATATTGGCAAAAAGTTTTTTTTCAATACGTAAATATATATTTATTTCAATCGTATACTTTTATACCATGATCGTCTAGAATTCAATATGTAATATTACAATTTTTCGATATGCTTGAATATTTCAGATCAACACATATAATCGATAACTTTATTAAAGATTGTTTGCAATGCAAATACATATATATTCTCTAAAAAATTAAAAATCGAGCAAATATCCGTGTTTTGAACAAAAAACAACAAACAACAACAACAACAAAAAAGATATAAGTTGATTGCCGGTTATTGGCTTGTTTATTTTGTTGATATTTTGCAACATGTAAATATCCTTTTAATTTTATCATACAATTTTGTAAAATTAATCTCCAGAGATAGAATATTTAATTTTATAAGCAACTTTGTTATTTTCTACAATCTTGAATATTTCAGATCAACACATATAACGGCCAAATTAATGAAAAACGTTTGCAATGTACATATCTTCTATTGCAATTCTATATTTACTAATTAATCAAGAATCGTGAAAAAATAATCTGTGTTTTAAAAATATTATTTCGTTATGAGTTGATTGCCGGATACTGACGAACTTGCTTATTGTCTTAATATTGTGTAAACATTTTTTTATTATATTTCTTATACTATAACGGCCTAAAATTCAAATATTTGATTTAATAATTAGTCCTGTTTTTTATTTAATTTTTTCTAAATATGATAAAAATTTATTTTTATTGTTATTTATTTCCCTGTACATTTCATTCTCGTTGTTCCCAAGTTGTCCGCTATCAACTTTATACACCTGTTTTTTCCATCCGAAGTTTAATGTAAAAATAATTCAATTATTTTAAAAGTTATCCTGATTTGAGAAGAATTTGATTTTTGAAAAAGTTTTTTTTTATTATTTTCTTTAGATTTTGAAACTAGTAAATATTATTAAAAAAAAATATTGCATGCATTATGGTCAGAATTCTCAATGTTTCAAGCAATCAAGAATTTAAATGTAATTAAAGGGAGAAATTTGTTTATAATCTTTATTTTGCTTGTTATATTAGCGTGTTATTTAATATATTTTTAATTGCTTATGCTTAAAGCATTGTATTTATTTATTTTATCTTCAAATCTTCCTGCTTTCTTGTTTTTAGTATACAAAACACCGAGACAAAATAGACGTATATCATCTATAACCTTTTATAACGCTTGCCGACGCTTTTCATATTTTTGTGTGTAAAAGTAACATTTAATAATCATTATTTACATTCAGTATTCACGCCATCTACCGGCAACTATAGACATTTTAAGATCACGAAACTAAATGGTGATTGTGAAGACCGTATAAGGAAAGGGAAGAATCAAGTTTGGCCGTGCTCATACAAATGCCCAGAATACTTTGCATCTTACCCAACTCTAGAACAAAGTCGCAGATGAACACGGTAGTAGTTAGTCAAGTACCAATGAGCTTTTACCGATTGCCTTGAAAGGCATTCCGTTTCTAGAATCTGTTGCGAAAATGTACACTCTGAGCGAATTCGTGTATAAACTATATAAAATTTTACCTTTTTATCTTTACTGGTCTGAGTTGAATAATTAATTTGCCTACCCATCTAACTGTTAATCCAAGCTTGTTTTCTTTTCCTTAAATTGAATTACTGACTAATATCTGGAAAATCAATTGAAATTAATAAAACACAAGATATCCAAAATGGCAAGAACGAAATTTTAAAATTTAATCTTGGAAACGCTTCTTTGAATTTGCTGAAGTCGCGTAATACATGTTTCTGTTTACATACATTTTTACATTATTACATTACTAATTAGGAATTAACATTTGCAATATATGATAATCGAAAATGGGCATGAGCTTTATACTTTGGATTCAAGAATAATACATGCGAAACATAAATGATATGAACTGCACAAATTATCGCTGAAATGATCTTCGAATAACGAAAATTTGCACTTTAACTTTGATTTTCTCCTTTTTCAAGATTTTATATCTCATCAACCCCATTATGAAAAATTGAAGAAAGTTATTATGTCGACGTTTCCTATATCATTATTTTTTTTTACACGTTCGTAGCGTTCTAGTTTGTACATAGCGTACAAAATAATAGTTAATTTGTACGCTACAACAAAGTACTGAATTTAATCGACGGTCACAACTTTTAAAATCCACGCATCCCGCTGATGTTTAATAAAGAGAATGTCAATAACTTTACTACTAATAATTTTGGTATTTTCAGAAAAAAAATTGGTCACGAAAAATATAGTTTAATGTATGTGATTTTTATAAAAATCTTATAATGTAAGACTCAAAATTTTGTATAGAATTGTAGCTGCCAATTTCCAAACTTTTTCTTAACACTAATTTTTAGCATCATCTTCGCTATCGTTAAACGCTCAATTTATACAATTAAAAAATCAAAATGAGAACTTACGCATAAAAAATAATACGTTCAAAAAAGTATTAAAGACAGGATATATGTCTGAAGTTCACACGTGTCTTTAAAAATGCAGCGCAAACACCATTTATTATTTATATAAATGATATTTTCCCTACGGTATTTTGATCCTCACAGAACAACTCAGAAATTTCTAAAAAAGGAAGATCCTGATATTTGTCGAAAGATGCTTTTCTTTCCAACTTTTATTTTTACATTTTTTTTTTTTTTTTTTTTTTTTTTTTATCATACATGCGAAAGAAAATGTATTTGAGTGGTTGGCAAATTAAAGGAATCGTAAAAATTTAGAAATATAAATTAAATAGAACTAATAGTTTAAATATTTAAATATTTTCGGAAATGAAACTAAAATGGGTGGAGCTATCAATTTGGGAATATAATTAATTTTATTAAAAATTTTTCATTTTGATGTTTCATTGCATCAAATGATTTTTCCTTTTTTTAAAAATATGTATTTTAAAATCTGAAATAATGAATATAAATATTTTGAACAATTAATTATTCAAGAAATAATTTGCTTGTCGTGAAAAAAAATTATCAGTATTATTGCAGCGTATTTTCGAAAAGAAATTTGAATTCACGAAGCAATTTTTCTTCCAAATAATTATTTTTGCTTAATTCCTTTATCCTACAGTTTGCCCACATTAAATGTACATCATCACAGTGACATAACAGAAAATATTTTTTAGAGAGAGAGGGAAAATAATGAAATATTGTGAAGGAAAATCAATTAAAGATTAAATTTGAAATGATAATAAAGTCCAAACGCATATTTTATTTTAATTTATTTTTTAAAGAAAAAAAATGCAAAAGTCAGAAGTCCCAATTTCTAAGTTTTTCTCGGAGATACTGTTTATTCAATAAAGTTTAAGCTGATAAGTTATACTCAGACTACGCGGTCGCCCCACCTTTCTTCCTTTCAACACTGCTTTTAATTGTCTTGTTAGTTTGAATTCTTCTCATTGTAATTTTTAATTATTATCATCTTGTTGCATTCCCTCGCTTAAATTTAAATTTCCTAATTTTTAAAAATTTTAAATTTAAATTTCTTTTTTACTATTCTGTTTTTGGAGCATTTTTAAAAACTTATTAAACTTTAATGATGATCTCTGTTAAGAGCCCTTTTTTTATGTAAGAAGCATCTCATCAATAGCCTTTTTTTTACCCTGTTTTAGGACTGATTTAGGTCGGTTTCAATCTAAAAGAAAATTCTTTATTTTACATTTTGTTAAATTTATTATTATATTTTTTGTTATTTTCTCCTTTAAAAACATTTTCTATAATTTCTGCCTTTAGGGCTACCAAACATGCTAAAACATTTGATTTGGCTCTCACTGCATTGATAAACAATATGCTTTTCTACTGGATGTAAAGTTGCACCGCAACTAGAGAGTCCAAGACATATCTCCACTAGTGAAAAATGCTCCAAGGAGCAGTGCAAAAGCAGAATATGATTTTAATTGAGCATTAAAAAGTACTGGACAAGTTTATTTTTTGGAAAAAGTACACAAACATTTAAAAGTAATGAACAAGTTTATTTTATTGAAAAAATGCCCAAGCATTTAAAAGTGATGGACAAGACTTGAAACTGAGTCAAGAACTAGTAAATAATTTCCTCAAGACTTGAAAATGGCTGATCATGCTCTTATGTGACAAGCATATTCAACGTCCTTTTTTTTTATCCCTGTCTATCTTAGTATAGGCATGTTGGCAGAATCTAACACTGTGCTTTAGAAAAACTCAGTTTTCACAACAAGTATTAGATACAGTATCTATATTAAACACATCCTGGCCCCTCTTTAACAAAGCCTTGATATTACTGCTTTGCACTGTATTTACTCTTATCACAACCATTTTTTGCACGCAATCTTATCACTAAAAAACAGTTTTTCTATCCAATCTTTTTTCTAAAAATTTTTAAGCGGATTTTTATTAGCAAAAGATAAAATAGTGCTAAAATTTTTATATTTTCATAAGTAATCGATAAGTTTATCAAAAGCACTGTATATTTTAAGCAAATTTTGATTTTAATAAAGTTAGAATACCTGATAAGCACGTAACATGTACAACGAAACAGCAACTGCTTTTCCATTTTTTTATGTACTTGGACATAATAAAATTGCCATAAGAGTTACTACCCACACAGCACAAATTGGTAAATATGACATCCATATAACGTAAATTACATCTATATACCATGTCTAGAATTCATCCAAGGAGTTTCATATTACGTAGTATCTACGTAGATATTACCATCAGATGTCTCTCCGAATACATCCATATAATGTTCATTGGACATCCAGATTGACGTAATATCTATGTAAAACGGATGTCTATGTCCATGTAGATCATTTTCTAAACATAATACCTACGTTATATGTATGTATATATACATCATATCTACATAATATGTACATGTATAAACATCATATCTACGTAATATGTACATGTATATACATCATACCTACGTAATGTGTACATATATATACATCATGCCCATGTAGTATGTACATCATATCTATGTAATATGGAACTGTATGCGTATACTAGACACTTCTGCCATCTTGTTTTTTTAAATTTCAAAAAATATTATACATGAAAGTTTCAGATTTTAAAAATTTAAAATTATTGGTAAAAAGCACAAATATTAATTGTTCGGACGATAATAAATATGATTAACATAAGAAAATATAAGAAATTAGAAAGGATTTTTGTTTTATCATTTTAAAACATGAATAATTTATCTTTTAAAAATGCTTTTTTTTTTTATTTTACATTCAGAAACATTCATCGTCCATCAATATAAAAAAAAAAAAAAAAAAAAAAAAAAAAAACTAATTTGTAAGAGCACCAATATTATTTTTTATGCTACTTTAGTATACTTACTTTATTATATCACTTTTGACACAGCAGTAGAAACTCCACCATACTCACAAATTTCTTAAAAGTTTTCTTTTATAAAATCTTCAATGCGAAGATGAATCCTTACTCCTCGCAAAGGCAGCATGCAGTCCAAGGGCACCATCAATTCATCACCACACAAATCCCAGTTGCTCGCAAAATATCACTACTGATAGTTGCTTATTATATAAGAAAACTACACACCTGTGATCTTTTGAAAGCATTCAAATTTGAAGTAAGATCTGTCAGATGTTTATCTCCACTGGCATATGGTTTGTATTAATTGAGATATTGTTTCTTGACATAACATAAAAAAAATAATATTGACGCTCTCTACAAACTAGTTTTATTTCTTTTTTTAAATACATTACTCGCTTAATTATATGTTCTAAAAATGCATATTACACTACAAGCAACGAGAAAACTAGGACTTATTTTCTCATTACTTTTAACATTTTGACCATTGAATCTATTGAATTCATGATTGAACTAAATATTTATTATACATTCAAACACAAAGACTCAAATCAAAGAATTTTCCATAGACAGCATTTTACTTTTGAATTTTGATAATGATTTTCATCTTCAAAAAAGTAAGTAAGTGCTTTTTTGAAAAAAAAAAAAAAAAACAGTAAATTTTTAATTTAACAAATACTTTTAAACTGATGACCTATGCTGTAACATAAATAGATACATACTTGTATCGATAACTTTTGAGATTAAGAAACTTTTTTATGAAACAATTTTTTAATGAAATAATTTAATAACATAATAAAGAGATAAGTTTTTTTTAATGTTCGAAAATTATTTATTATCAAACAAATTTATACTTGTTTCATTTGATAGCGTTATTTCCTTTTATTCAAGAGAAATTCACTGTTTGAAAGTTTTTATTGTTTTGTTGACCTTTTTTTTTTTTTCTTTAATTGAAACAAACTGTTGAACCCAAAAAGCTTTTGTCCTGTATTTATACAAAATAATATTTAGTAGCATTTGAATTAGACAGAGTTTGAGGAGTATGGAAGAAAGAGAATAAGAAATTAAATATAATCCAAACACTTTGTATAGTTTATTGCACGAAATTAAGATTCACTATAAAATTAAAACATTTAAAATGTCAAATCAATGAATAACCATGTAAGTTAAGTACAAAAATCACTCTACTATTATAATATGTCAAGAGAATATCAAAAAATTTGAAAAATTCATTCAAAATCAATTTCATGATTAAAAATTTGTTTATAGTTATTTAAAAATAAAGTTTAAAATCATAAAAGAAAAAAAACTACTAAAATATAATGTCAAATAAAGATGCACAGTAAAAAATAATTCAAAGGATTTACTTACATACAATCCAGCTCGATATTTAATCCGTGGTTGTTGTAAATTCTAATAGTTTTAAATAAACAAATTTAAATCTTCTTCTTAATACAACTAAAAATTCATAAAAATAAGAATAAACTATCTTTGATAGTCTGATTTAAACAAACTAAAAAACTGCTAAAAACAAAAATTTCAATAATGGCGTCGGCGTGTTCTGTTTACAAAACAACACAAAGTTGATGTTGCCACAAGAAAAAATGTATCAGAAATAAAATATTTAACTCTAATTTACTTCCACATTATGTTAGTCTATAAATTGTTGGGATATAGACGTATTCTGTACGTAATTTATTTACGATGATCTAGTTTATGTTTTACAATAGACGTAATTTCTATGTCCATATTGTGTTGGTCTATATTATGTTGGGATATAAACATTTGATGGATGTCATGTGCTGAACAATCCAGTTTACGTATTAGAATGGACATCAGTTTGATGTACATGGATGTATTCTGGAAGTAAAGAGCTCAAAATAGACGTAATATCTACATATGTGTTGTGTGGGTACTTCACAAGTAAATTGTTAAGGAGCAGCATGTGGTAAATTTAGCTACTTCATCAAAAACTTGCTCTGAAAGTTCAGCTTTTATAGAGTACAATGTTATATTCTGATAACGTGTCAATACTAAGATAGACAGGGATAAAAAAGGACGTTGAATATGCTTGTCACATAAGAGCATGATCAGCCATTTTCAAGTCTTGAGGAAATTATTTACTAGTTCTTGACTCAGTTTCAAGTCTTGTCCATCACTTTTAAATGCTTGGGCATTTTTTCAATAAAATAAACTTGTTCATTACTTTTAAATGTTTGTGTACTTTTTCCAAAAAATAAACTTGTCCATTACTTTTTAATGCTCAATTAAAATCATATTCTGCTTTTGCACTGCTCCTTGGAGCATTTTTCGCTAGTCCTTCTATTTTTCCATACTCCATAGGGATACTGCACAACTTGTTTTGTATTTTATATATAGAAAACAAAATCTCATTTGTATTGAAATTAAAAAATGCTACATACTCTAATACTCTGGTGTTACAAATTTAAAAAACTTTTTAAACAGGTTTTTCTATACCAAAATTCTACGGTGGTTTTCAAAAAAAAAAAAAAATCAGTTTTTTACTAAAGTGAATAAAATAATAAATCCTTTCAAAGAATAGATTTTTCATTCAAATATCCATTATTTTTGCCAAAAACAGGAACTTTTTTATGCAAGAGTAAAGTTTGATACAAAAACCATGCTTCTTTTTTTTCTTAATCCGTATTTTTTAAATGTATTACATTTTTACTGCTTACCTTCTTTTAATGAAAGATTTCTTTTTTATACAAAAAAAGGATAGTCTTTTTGAACATTCAGACATTAGATACTCTTCGTCTGGTATTCTAAAAAGTGGGTTGATTTTGATGCAACGTATATTTGAAACTCCCTCAGATAAGCACTATCAAAGAGACAGTGCAGTAATCAGTCAAAGAAGACTGACAGAAAATTATCATCATCGGGAATTCTGAGACAGCAAAACTGCCCTCAGCTGAGACGAAGATCACTACATTTTTAGGCAAAAATGTAGGTAACTGCACTCAGAACCTTCGTTAGCTTCATTAATGGCAGCTAGGATACCCATAGCTATACCCATGTTACAGTTACACCCCATAATGAGCATGTAAAAGTAGAGTCCAATGAGAATGCTCCATGATAGCCTGAAGTAGTCGTTTTCTATAAAAGCGGTGGAGTGACGATGCAGCAAAATAGTCATATTTTTTACAGTGTATAGTGTAGAAATCTGCTACACTGTAAAAAAAATTACTCATTTGCTGCATCGTCACTTTTATAGGAAACGATTACTTTGCCGTATTCTGGAGCATTTTCATTGGTCAAAACAGAAAAATTCTATAAAAGCGATGGAGTGAGGATGCAGCAAAAGGGTCAAATTTTTTACAGTGTATGCAAACAGCAATAAAATTTTTTATCCTTTAACCCTTTGCGCTCTGGTGTAAATTTCTTCAAAATTCCAAATGTGACATTCGCATCAGTAATTCTAAAAGAAAAAAACATGTTAAAGATATACACGAAAAAATGCATTAAACCTTTTTCAAATAAATCTGGTCGAATTTTCTGGTGCCGTTGTGACAATTCGGAATTAAAATTATGTAGTAGAAAATTCTACCATCAGAACTCAAAAGGTTAAACGTGCAGCGATGGTACTGAAATCTAAAGTATCGATCGCAGCAACACCTGCGGGATTTCCTAATACATTGTTTAGATTAGCAAAACTTGCGCAGTTTTAGAAAAAAACGCAGATGTCACTGTTATCTTTAGATTTCATCAGCATCGTTGCATATTTAAGGAATACAATATTTTAGCGCATTTTTTAAGTAATACTGAAGTACACCGTTAAAAATTGGACCCATTTGCTGCAGCGTCACTCCACAGCTTTTATAGAATACCTCTTTTATGACCAATGAGAATGCTCCATAACACAGTAAAATAACCGTTTTCTATAAAAGCGGTGGAGTGACGATGCAGCAAATGGATCAAATTTTTAACAGTTGAAGCCAATTTCTACACTATACACTGTTTACAATTTGACCCATTTTCTGCAGCGTCACACCACAGTTTTTATAGAAACCTCTTTTATGACCAATGAGAATGCTCCATAACACTGTAAAACAACCGTTTTCTATAAAAGCGGTGGAGTGACGATGTAGAAAATGGATAAAATTTTTAACAGTGTAGCCAATTTTTACACTATACACAGTTAAAAAATTGACCGATTTGGTGCAGCGTCACTCCACCGCTTTTATAGGAACGATTGCTTTACTGTGTTATGGAGCATTCTCATTGGCCATAAAGAGATATTCTATAAAAGCTGTGGAGTGACTCTGCAACAAATGGGTCAAATTTTTAACAGTGCACTGTTAAAAATCTGCTGCATTTTGCTGCAACGCCCTCCACCACTTGTATATAATATCTCTATTCCAACCAATGAGAAAGCGCCATTTCACGGCCAAGTAACCGTTTTCTATACAAGCAGGGGAGTGCGTTGCAGCAAAATGCAGCAGATTTTTAACAGTGTGCATATCCTTGGCGCTATAGTTTACAGGAGTGGTACATTGTTCAAAATTTGAAACTTTTGCTGCATCGCCACTCCATCGCTTTGATAGAATACCTCTATTTTGATCGATGAGAATCCTCGATAATGCATTTAAGTAATCGTTTTCTACTTATCTACTATATCGTTTCCGTATATTTATTTTTTCAATCAGCACCAAGGTTCGCACTTTATTAGAAGACGCGCTCTATTAGAGGGCGCATTCTATTAGAATAAATACGGTATATACTTATAGTAAATACACTTTGTTAAAGTACAGGGCCCCAATATTTGACAGGTATGCCAGGCATTTTTGCCATTGATGCCATTGTGCTAAAAACAAAATATAAATAAATGAAAAAAATGGATAAAATATAAATTTGGCATGGTGCAAAAAATTGCCTAATTTAAAATTAAAAATCAAATTTGACAGCCAGGGCTAGACACCGTGCATAATTATTCAGTAAATGATTCATTAAAAAATGACAAAAATCAACATGTCAAAAATTTCAAAAAAATTCATAATTCGTTAAAAAATTAAGTTAAAAATAAGAGAAAAAAAAGCATTCTGTATTTTTTTATGCTTAATCGAATGGTGTAACTGGTTTTTCTCTCCGATGATCAGAAGTACCTTAGATTGATGACTGCTATTCTTTTATTTCATCTTGTAAAAAAACTGTTTAACGTAAAGCTATGAATTTTTGCAGGATTAATTAGCATCGCAAAATCTTTAAAATAAACTTTACCGCAACATTCTATCTGCAATAGAACGTTAGATATACCCATTTATGACCAAGTTTGGAAAATACGCAATTTCAGAAAAACCGCCCAGCGAAATAACGTTTTCTCGATGACTACCCCGGGATAAAAAGTTTGTCTTTTGTTTAAAAAAAAAATTAAGTTTTTATCTTTAGTAGTTTTCGAGAAAAGTGCTGTGACACAAAATTTTTGTCCGATTTTCAGAATACTCTACAGTACACCTACAGTATGCCATAAAAAAAAAAAAAAAAAAAAAAAAAAAAAAAAAAAAAAAAAAAAATTGTGCAATGTTGTGCTTCTTGGTCAGACAAACATTTTAAAAAAAATCATCAAAATTGGATAAGTATTTAATTAGTTATTGCAAAAAGAAAAATTGAAAAATCCGTGTTTTTGCGGTTTGCTATGCTTAAGCATTATCGCTCAATCATATTATTGTTGCGCGCTGCCGCGCGCACAATGATGATTGAATATATGTACGAGAATAAAAAAGGGAATACAGAGCCGTGCACTTCACGTAAGGTGAAAATGCTACTAAATAAATCACATAAGGTCCGCTAACGGGATTTGGAACTAACTAATCCTCCCTCCAATTTTCATCTAGAATTGGTTTTATCCCTGACGTCATGCAGCATTCTTTAGTTATGTACAGCCGCGTTTTGCAGCTTTCCTAACTATTTGTATTTTTATTTACTTGTTTTATTTTTTAGACTTCCCTTTTTTTTCCTTAAACTTTGTTTTTAATTTGTATTGGATACACTATCTGTTTCTAAATTTTAGAAATTAATTGATCATTTTTGAAGTCACTTCCACGTTTGAGGATAGGCCACGCTCTCCTCATTTGCTATTGGCCAAGAGATGCTTGCTCACTGTACCTCGGTTATTTAAGAAACTCTCACCCCCCCTTTTGGCTCATTCTACTCTCGACAGCTGGTGTGTGACGTTTTCTATGATTAACTTTCCGCCGGCAATAGTCGCAAAATTCAAATCCCAATTTTTAGTTTAATTTAGCAATCTTAGTTTCTTAAATTTTTAAATTTAAATTGACCTCCTTTTAGATCAGACAAGAATCGAAATACTTGTTTGCTGGAGTTGTGGATCTGTTATGGAGTTCCAAAGTGTCTTTTCAAGACTAGGTCTGCGGGCACCCTGGGAAACTTCGAATGTGGACGAGTACAAGGTGATTATCACTCAAAATTAGTGAGCTATGTGGCCCCTTTTTTGTGTTCTTACAGTTAGTTTTGGGCTGGGATACCTTATGCTATGACTTTTCTGTGCTCTTTGGTATCATACTGCCTTTACATTCTCTGTTTTTTGCCGACGCCAGTCGGTGAAATGACATCGAATTATGGAGCAACCAAACTCTTTTGGATGCTCCATGCGCCCCTTTTTTGGAAGTTATATTTAACCTCGTGCTTCCAACTCTGGAATAATCTTAAAATTTCCACCAGTCTCTAAATTATACCTTTTTGACATGCATTGTTTCGAAATTCCCTTTTTATGTTCAGTTTACCATTTTTAGTTGGAGGTTACGCGCAGCGGTTTCACATTGCGTTGGCACTCCTTAAGTACCGCGATGTCATATCATGTCGTATAATTATTAGATTTTTTTTACATTTAATATTATGCATATTTCAGCATAAAAAATATTCAATTTATTGTATATTAATCAATTTATTGTATGACTATATTCAATTTATTGCATACAAGAAAAAAAAAAAAAAAAAAAAAAAGAGAGAGAGAGAGAGAGAATCAGTTAAGTGATTAGTCGCAATAATTAAATCTTGAAATTAAAGTTCCACGAACTCCATTCAATCATGTATATTTACATAATTGAACATTAAAGTGTAAACATTTTTAATTTAACAATAAAAATAATAGTACTTTGTACAAAGTTATTAACTTTAATAATCACCTAATTACTTTTGAACCACTTTGTATAATTTTAAATAATACATTGTTTTGCCCAAGGTTATAACCCATATAGCACAAAAGCTCCTCAATATCTCCCCAGGAGCTCCAAGCCATCCCATATTCCTCCTAAAACTAAAATGACAAGATCAGGACGTCCTGGGGAAGAGTCTTTTACGATGTCCTCAGGAATGAGCTCCCAGTAACATCCCACGGAGCAATTTCCCAGGGAAGCTACTCCTGAGGAAGTATCTGGGAAATCCCTCCTGGGGATGTACCCGGTTAGTCATTCCTGGGGAAATGCCCAGGAAGTCACAGTGCTGGCGCCATCTTATGGATGATTCAGGAATACAATACTAAATTGTTTTTTAATAAAATATCGAATGCAATTTAATCAGTATCGATTTTAATGACTTAATTTTATTTTATTAATTATTCAATTCCTTATTTATTAGCAAATTAGATAATTGTTATTAAATTGCTATTATTTTTAATTATTGCTGTAACTTTTAATCTTTTTAGTTAAATTAAAAATTTTTATTTATTATTTCAGTTACTTACTATTTTTATATACTAAGTACTATATATCTTTTAAATCAAGTTTGTTCATTTATCAATATTTTATTAATTATTAATAAATAACCTATTGCGTTTTGCTTTATTATTATTTGTTTTATTAATTAAGAAATTAATTTAACTTGTTTAAATTAACTAAATAGTAAGTTTCTAAATTAATACACTAAAATCTCTAAATAGAAGAAATTTCTGTATCATATATTTTTCTGATATTTAGAGGTAAAGATATTTATGCCAAAAAAAAAAAAAAAATCTTTATGTAAGTTTGTTTATGAGTATCCTTTAAAACTTGGTTATGAAAATTATCTAAATTGAGTCCTGATGCATCTTAATGTCAAATGTTAAATGTTTTTGTGCGTGTATATATATAGAGAGAGAGAGAGAGAAATAAAATAAACAAAAGTGTCCCGACTAAATTAGACATATTTATCAGAGCACATAACACAAAATCAAAGATAATTCATTTAAAATGGTATATTTGAATTTAAAATACATAAATATTGAGCCGCTACCCCCCCCCCCCCCCGCCTCCGCATACACATACCAATAAATGATTTATTTGAAAAGATTTTCTGTTCAAAAATATACATTATTATAAAATCAGTTTAAAAAAATGTAAATTCACGCTAATTTAAAGTTTAATTTAGGTTATTATCAATTATTTATCCAATGTAATTTATATATATATTGAAGATAAGAAATTGTTTTCTAAATAGAAGCTTCAATTTAAATGTCATTTTTGAAGGTTTAACTTAGTTTGTTTTATTTATCAATAATATTTTTTTTTAATGTAAGTTGTACTTAATAACAAATTATTTTTCTAATATCTTTTATAGATTATCAAACATATTATTATTATTTAAATTCTGAAAGATAAAATGAAGTCTTTATTTTGAAAACTTCAGATATATAAATAATTTTTTGGTTCTGAAATTACAGACAAATATTTATCTGTATTTCCTAAGTAACAAATATTTTTATCACAGTTTTCAACTGAATTGAATGGAATTTCACTACCCCAAGTGACCTTCCCAACTTTCAGGCAGTCACCTTCCCAATCTTTCAACAATTGAATTTTTAACAAGATTATCCTGCCCCCCCCAGTCAGTTGTCAGCTGAGAATGCGTTTTGCCGGTCACTCAATGAGAGAGAGAGAGAAAAAGAAAGTGCGATATTCCAAGAATAGACTATTTCTGAATTTGTAAGAAAAAGCGTTACAATTTTGTTAGTAAATGTAAAAGAAATATATACATATATTGAAAACATCTTATATTTTAAATAAAAATATCAGTTTTTTTTAGGCTTTTTAAATTGCCTAAAATCTTAGTTTCTAAAATTACATGTAAAGAAATCAACAAAAATATTCCCGTCTTTAATTAAATGAAAAATGGTGCATATTGTATTTTTTATGCATATAAATATTTCATACAATTTTCAGAGACAATTAAATGGAGATTTAAATGAAAAGTAATTTTATTTATAACAATAAGAAAATAAAATGATTTTGTAACAAATTAAAATTTTATTAATAGTTTCTATTTTATATAACTCAAGCAGTGTTTCAGTGTAATGATAGAATTTTACAAATGATTTTTACACCAAATTCTGATATAATAAAATTATACAAATTTGTACAATGGTGTATTATTGATGAAAATACAAAATTTTAATATAAAATAATTATAAAATAACACAGTGGTTTTACAGTATTTTTTAATCCCGCAACAAGTGGTAAATCTCCAAACATCTGTAACTCGTACCGTCGTATAAGAATTTCATAAGTAACGGATTTAATTATTTGTTAATAAATACTCGTCAAAATATACCTAATCACTTTAAAACGAGTTTGTTGATTGGTTGTATTTATGACGGCCAATTATCAGCATGAGGGACATATCAAGGGAAGGGGGGGGGTTGCCCTCAGTGAAGGTCTTTCTAAAGGAACCTAACCCGTATTTACACAAGGAAATACAAGATTCGAAGAAAACCCCGGGAAACTGCGAACAATTAGGTCGACGGGCGCGATTGATTACAAACTCTGCACATCCCATCTACCAGCTTCGAGAGCAGAATCTCTTGACCACGGGTGGGGCCCAGAATGAAACTGCAACAATGAAATATTTCAAAGAGCAAAAAGTAGGAAAGAAAAGGTTTAGAAAAGACTAAGCAAATTTATATATATATTTTTTCATAAATTCATATAATAAGAGCACCTTTTACCAAGCGTAAAAAGAAAAAGAAATCGCTTAAAATTTCTGTAAAAAATAAATAAATGAATAAAATAAATAAGAGAGAGAGAGAGAGAGAGAGAGCGAAAAGATTTTACTTTAGAAAGATTCACTGAGAGCTTATATGTCTATCATAAACAAAAAATCACCAAAGACATACAAAGAGAGGGGGGGGGGTTGCCCTCCGTGAGGGTTTTTCTAAAGGAACCTAACCCGTATTTACGCAAAGAAATCCAAGATTTGAAGAAAACCGTGGGAAACTCCGAACGATTAGGCCGACGGGCGCGATTGGGTACAAACTCAGCCCCTCCCATCTACCACCTTCGAAAGCAGAATCTCTTGATCGCTGGTGTCACCCACAATGAAACTGTAACAATGAAATATTTCAAAGAGTAAAAAGTAGGAAAGAAAAGACTAAGCAAATTTATATATTTTTTTCATAAATTCGTATAATAAGAGCACCTTTAAACAAGCGTAAAAAGAAAAAATATCGATAAAAAATTCGGTAAAAAAAAGTAAGATCGAGATAGAGCAAAAAAGTTTCATTTTTGAAAGGATTTACTTAGATTTTATTTGTCAATCATTAAAAAAAAAAAAAGGTACATATTAAGGGATGAGGGTTGCCCTCCGTGAGGGTCTTTCTAAAGGAACCTACCCGTATTTACGCAAGGAAGTTTAAGATTCGAAGAAAACCGTGGAAAACTCCGAACGATTAGGCCGACGGGTGCGATTGGGTACAAACTCACCACCTCCCATCTACCATCTACCACCAAGAGAAAAAAGAAAAAAAAATCGATTAAAATTTCTGTAAAATTCATAATTTTAAAGAAACTATGTGTTTTAATCTCTTGCTAGTTTAATTTCTGGAAATAATATTTTTATTAACTAAAATTAAATTTTATAGGGAATATCATCAGAAACGTTTTGCATCATTCATTGTGTGACAAAATATATAATTCATAATCAATTTTATAACTACTGAACAATTTTAATGGATTTTAAGTATTAAAAGCTAAAAGCATATTTTTATCATTTAAAAATACAATTTCATTTAAAATTTTTTAAAGCCAAAGACATTTATGTTATAACAAATAATTATTGACAATTTATTTAGAGTTATTAACTTAAATTTATTTCGAGTGTATGCAAAAGGCACAAAATATGAGGACATTTCCTAGTTTTAAGTTTCAAAAGCGGAGTAAAAATGCATCTATACCTTAGAAACCTTTATTCCTTACTGTCCCGACAGCATAACGGTCAGAGTTCGCGTTTGGAATACCGAGGTACTCGGGTTCAAATCCAGCAAGAAAAATAAAGGTAAGAAATTTGTTCCTGAATAATCTCTATATATGTAAATCCGTCTGAATAATAGAAAAAATAAAACATTCGCGTTTTCTCCTAATTTTTTTTTTAAATTAAATCATAGATTTAATTTTTTTGAACATATTAGTGACCTTGAAGTTTCCCAAAGTCCTCCTATATCACTTCCTCAAATCTTCCCCAGAACCTCCCGGGGAGGACCCTGAAGGAGGTCCTGGGGAGCGCCCCAGGAAGCTGTAAAGCGGACATTTTCGGTTCCTGAGGACCTCCTGGTGACAATTTTCTGCATCCTCAGGGATGCCTGGGGGATGAGGGTCCTGGGATGTGAATCCTCCCCAGGACATCCTGGGGAGGCAAGTGTGCTATATGGGAAGTGCTTGAAAAGTAGATAGTATATTTTATAACAATTATTCATCGTATAAAAAAGGAAATTCACAGGTTATTGAAACAATTTTAATGTTTTTTTATACTGATATAATTATTAGATTTTTTTACATTAATATTTTTTTTAACATTGCTTACTAACAACATAAAAAATATTTATTTATTCAGAGAAAGTATTGAAAAATATTAAAAGCTATAATTTCGTATTAGCCGCATATCTGAAGTTAATAATTGAACAAAAATTATGTAAAATCTTCATTTATTTATTTATTTTACTTCTTTTTTGGATACAACTTTTTCTGTTTATTTTAATTTTATTTATTTATTTATTTATTTATTATTATTATTATTATTATTATTTTGCCA
Source organism: Maratus speculifer (assembly GCA_964019185.1). Taxonomy (NCBI): domain Eukaryota; kingdom Metazoa; phylum Arthropoda; class Arachnida; order Araneae; family Salticidae; genus Maratus; species Maratus speculifer. The sequence goes on along the minus strand of CAXHSM010000349.1, from coordinate 2,964,868 downwards.
TGTACGATTTCAAATGGAATCTTCTGCGTGTGGGGGGGGGGGAGGGGGGGGGCAAGCCAATTAAATTTTACGCGAATTTCTTTGTATTTATAATTTTAAAGTTTTTTTTTAAATAACCTCGAGTGTTATTACTAATGATCGACCGAAACAGTTTTTTACGCAGAAGATGAAAGCGATACCGAATTTCGGAAATCTTCCTATTTTCCGCCAAAAGCGAAAACGGAGAAAAAATTAGTAATTTATGCATACATAAATATACAGTATCCATTAACGTTTGCAAGGATTAAGTTCATGGAAATAATAAAAACTTCTGCATTTTGGGAAAGTAGATAGAAGATCTAAAGTTTTGTAAATTTCTGTGAATTAGTTTTTGAGACAGTACACCCACAATTTTTTTGCCACACACAGACAGTCTGCCACTGATAGACTGACAGACAGACATTTTGTAAAAACATATTTTCCTGATTCTCTAAATTCCTCGAAAACCTGCAAATCCGTCGAAAACCGGCTTTCGAAATTTTTGATGAATCCAGTACTTTTTTCGTGTAAGGATAGAAAAAAGTAAGAAAAAAAAATTACAGTAAAAATATTGATTTGTCATTTGTAAAATTAAGGCATTAGAAAAATGATACTTTAAATTGAATGTCAACATTTAAAATCCTTATGAATCAGTTAACCCTAATTAATTATTTATTAAGAACTTTAAATCATTTTTATTTACAATAGAGATTAAACATTTTGTGTAACCCAAAGCTAGTGATCTGCCTACTATCCAGCTTACACTTCGCCTCAGATAGCCGAAGGACCGCCCACGTTTGTTTTATTTCGAACTTTTCTTATACAGAAGTTTAAAAAAAAATTACTAATGGACAGAGCAATTATGAAGAAATCTCTGTTATCTTTCAGTAGAATTTAAAACAATGAAATACATATTAAATATCCCTGCACAGATTGGGCATCTGCGATACACTGCATTATTTAATTATTAAGCATGTTCTCTGCATTATGCCTAAACTCCTTTTTTTTTTTTTTTTTTTTTGTAATTAAACTTTTATGAAATAGGTAGAGTACAAATAGTGCATTAAAAAGTACTGAAACTGGTAGAAGCACAATAAGCGCAAATTTAATAGTTTTAGAGTTATGAAACCATATGTAAATGTTCGTAGCTAATACATTGATCTTTGAAATACTAAATTATTTGTTAATTTATCATTATTTATTAAATTTAATAAACATACATTGTTTACATATTACTTTTTATTTAGTACATTTATGTATCTGCAATTCATTTGTATTAATTATTTATAAATATTATATATTATTTTTACATCAAAATTTCAAGAAAGATAATAAATGAAAAATGAAGAAATAATATTACTTTCAGTATACGTTAATCCCGATTTCTGTGTTCCGTATGGCAAAGATCACAATGAAAAAAAAATAATGATTTCGTCTCAGATAATTAAAGGACCGCCTACATTTGCTATTTCTGGCATTTGTCTTAAATAGAGGTTAAAATGGACAGCGCAATTATTAATAAATTTAAGTAGTATTTTAGTAGAATTTAAAACAATAAAATACATATAAACTATCCCTGCATAGATTGGGTATCTGCGATACACTGTATTTTTTAATTATTAAGCATATTCTCTGCATTATGCCTAAATTTCTTTTTTATTTATTTTTTTTTTTTCTAAAATTAAACTTCCATGAAATAGATAGAGTACAAATAGTGCATTAAAAGGTACTACAACTGATACAAACACAATAAGCGCAAAATTAATAGTTTTAGAGTTATGAGACTATATGTAAATGTTAATAGTTAATACATTAATCTTTGAAATACTAAATTATTTATTAATTTATCGTTATTTATTAAATTTAATAAACATATATTTTATACATTTTATTTTTATTTATTACCTTTATGCATCTGCAATTCATTTCTACTAATTATTTATAAATATTATATATTATTTTTACATTAAAATTTCAAGAAAGAGAATTTCAGATTATAAATGAAAAAGGAAAAAATAATCTTACTTTCACTATGTGTAATCCAGTAATTCAAATATTAATCTCGATTTCTGTGTTCTGTAAGGCAAAGATTACAATGAAGATAATAATAATAATAATATTAATATTAATATTAATAATAATAGCACTAAAAAGGGGGAGGGGCTCTTCACTTCAAAATTAAAGAAATTATGCAGCAAATGAAACAACACTGAACAATGTAATTTAGACTGAATAATTTTAATTTTGAAAAGTTAAATATAAATATGTTTCATTGTTGTATTTATACTTCAGATGTTATGTTTCTTAGTATACTAAAATGCAATAGTACTAGCTCAGCAGACCATCCAACTTTTTTCCAACCTACTTTTTAAAGTATACCGCCATATATTTGTATAGCTTATTTTTTTAAACTGTTTCAGAATAAAACCACAAAGAAAATTTTTTCCTTCTATTTGTTAATAATGAATTATTTTAATGTAATTAAACATGCAAATTGTTTTTCAAGTATTTATTTTGAGCTGAAGATTATATGTGCACATATATAGGTATGTTAAATAGGCATATTTAATATTTTAAAGTGATAATTTAACTTAAGGGAATACATACTAATAGTTACAAACATATATCTTATTTAAATAGACTCAAATCAGAAAGTTTAAAAAGTAAAGTTGTATATAGTTTTTCACCCACTACATTTATGCATCTAACTTAAAGCTCCAGTATTCACGACTTACCACTAGCACAATTATAAGTAGCAAGTGGTAAGAAGTAAAAACAGACTAGCACCTTTAGGATCAAAGACTTGGAATGCTCGCAAAACCGATCTGCGCAACTTCTCGCGCATTGTTGCTGCTCCGGAAGTTTTGTTTACACTTTCGCGGCACATGCAGTTCTTTGCATAAAGTTAAGGTTTAATACATGAGCGGCATAGCGCAGTGGTTAAGGTAAAATCGTTGTAATCGATAGATTGTGAGTTGTGTCCTTGCTGCTGTTTTATCTGTTATAGATTTTTCTTTTGGTCTTTATTTAAGTTGTTAATAAAGAATATTTATAAACACATAAAAATCAATTTTTGCTTTATGTTTAATATATAAAAAATATATATACTTATATATATATATATATATATATATATATATATATATATATATATATATATATATATATATATGTGTGTGTGTGTTAATTACCGCGCTGTTGTATTTTTTATTGCCACTTACAAAATAAAATTTTTATTTTCATTAAAAATTTGTAAAATTTAATTTAAATTGTTGATACATAAAATTTAGTTTTAAATGACTTTGAATAATTGAAAAAATTAAATTCTATTTTTTAATAAATATTTTTATGTCAATTGTGTTCCCGCCCTGTTGTAAGAGGTAAATATCAAATTAGTAAAATCAATTTATTGTAATTAGCAATTTTTTTCTAATGTTTTATAGTGTATTATTGTTCATACATAAAAAAAAACTCTATTAACTTACTAGGATTTATTTGAATAATTACTGGTTTATTTGTATTTATAAAATAGTAGAATATAAAAATATTAATTAATTATATTTAAATAAAATACATAACTATTTACTAATAACTAATATAAACTACAATAATAACTATTTACTATTAAAATTAATACATGTTTAAATTTTAACAGTAAATAGTTCTTAAATAGTACTTAAATATTCAAATAGGCAGGGCCTGACTAAGGCAGGGGCATGCGGGGCAATTGCCCCAGGCCCCCCGGCTTAAGCCCCCCCCCTCCCACCCCAAAGTCAGATACGTTTTTAGTTAAAAGAGTGTCAATTGAAAAAAATGGTCAAAAGTGACCAATTTTTTTTTTTTTTTTTTTTTTTTTTTTTTGCAATTTTAAGAGGTTTTTATCTCTTACCCCCTCTGTTTTCGTACCCAATGCTTAAGGTCTCACATTTATCCTCATATTTCTGTAATCGAAAAAAACCTGTATTCTATAATTTCTCAAAGTTGTCTTTCTTCTGCTATTATGTATATTAATGTAAATAGTACTTGGTATGAAATTTATGTACAAATACAATAGTTAAGAATTTCAGTTTCAGTCACTTCATGATAATTTACGAAAATTTTTAAGATAGATGGGGGGCCCCCCTAATAATGTTTGCCCCAGGGCCCCCCACTGTCTAAGTCGGGCCCTGCAAATAGTAATAATAATATAAGTTAAAAAAGAATATCTTTAGTTACGTTAATATCCCGCAAATATAATTAAAAATTTTCTTTTTTTTTCATATGTTATTATCAATATTCAAATATATAATCATTAGTGATATTAAATTTATATATTTAATTAATATTTAAACATGTATAATTGATATTAATTAATAATTATTTAAGTAGCGATAATATCTGTTTCTGAAACTATAATCACTATTCAAATATATAATTAATATTATTTAATAATAGTTTAAATATATAATTAATATTTTTATTTAAACATATATAAATAATATTAATATATATATATATATATATATATATATATATATATATATATATATATATATATATATATATATATATATATATATATATATATATATATATATATATACATACATATATATATTTTTATCAATTGAAATTATCTATATATACAACAAATATTAATAAGTATTATTTTTTAAACATATTAATTAATATTTAAGTAAGTATAATTGATATTAACTAATAATTATTTAAATGTTGATAATAATATATTTTTCTTATATTATTATCACTATTTAAATGTATAATTGATATTAACTAACAATTGTCTATATATATATATATAATAGATAGATAACAATAATTATAAAATTATATATATATATATATATTATACATATATATTTTTATTAATTGAAATTATCTACATATATAATTAATATTAATAAGTATTATTGTTTAAACATATTAATAAATATTTAAATAAGTATAATTGATATTAACTAATAATTATTTAAATGGCGACAATAATATATTTTTCTTATATTATTATCGCTATTTAGATGTATAATTGATATTATCTAATAATTATTTAAATATATATAATTAATATTATTAATTTAAATTATTAATATTACCCTAATTTCCTGCCTATAATCCGCGGATCAAACAATTCTTTTTCGACCCAGAAATTTTATTTCGTAAATGAAGGCAAATATTTACGGCTATCTGAAAAGTTATATTTTATTTAATAAAATTTCTGGGTCGAAAAATGTTTGTTTGATCCGCGGATTATACGCAGGAAATTAGGGTAGTGTTATGTATGTATATGTATACATAATAATTATAAAATTTTATATAGTATATATATATATATATATATTAAATATATGAAAATTTATATTTGTTAACAGTATTATTGATACATATAATTAATAATACTAATAAGTATTATTGTTTATATATATCAACAATGTTTTCACTTAGTGGTTTGTTATTATTTCTCTTCAATTTTCAGTATCTAACTAATGGATTATTTCAACAAACAAACAATCAAAACTATGTTAGATTAAAACTCGGGGTTTTTTTCTCTCTTTCGTTCTCTTCTTTTTTATTTTTAATTATTATTGATTATAAATTGGAATGGTATAATAAATGTAAAGAAATATAAACTAAAATTTACAAATTCAGTTAATACAAGTTAAAACAATTCTCGTATATAGTTATTTAAAATTTGATGGTGCATAAAAACAAAATTCTGCTAAATATTTTTTTTCTCATAAATTATTTGTATAATACATTTTATAATTTTATAAAACATAGTTTGATTTAGTCAAAGGCATTAGATGAACATTTCTATTTAATTATCTTCTCCCTAGACGGCGACACTATGAAAATATACATAAGGAATCGTTGAAGTGCGAGAGAATGCGCGAGAAGTTGCGCAGATCGGTTTTGGGAGCATTCGGTATCTTTGAGGCTAAAGGGGCAAGTGTAAAAACAGTAATATCAAACCTGATTGGCAAATCGTGGAAATTTCCAAATAATAAAATATAACATTTAATTCACATTAAACATCTTTTATGTACGACATAAAATGAAGTAAGGCATGAACAACCGAAGTGTCATTAGTAAACTTTCTTGGGAAGAAATATGGGTAGGTGAATAAGTTCTCTTGATTTTGTGGAGTATAACGTAAAAGCAATTCATAGGTTTATTTTCACATATATTATCTGATTTGGTCCACCGTTTGTTTATACATAAAAGATTGAACTTCCACATCTTTGATACTACTTTGTTAGATCCAAGGTCGGATCCAGTCTCTTCATTTAAAGGGGTAAGGGGGGTTATAGCCTCATTTTTTGGAGTGGAAGGGGTCACATCTCTTATAAAGCAATTTTTATATTGTGGGCAGTTCCCATATCCAAAATGGCTACTTTTGGGAAGTCATTTCTATTCATAGATACAAAGGGGAAAAAAAGGGAAGGGCATTAATATCTGGAAATTTATATATATATTTTTTCCCAGATACCAGGAAATTAAAGAATTTCTCATTTTCTTATAAAAGTAAAGCATTCAGAAATTGAACAATTTAAAGCAATTTTTTTCACTTCACAGTTTCGAAAATTTCCTTTATAAGGAAGCAATTGGCTGTTGTAGTTGAAATTCATTTTAGAATTCCACATTTTACAGAGATTTTCTCAAAAGACCTAAAATAACCTGTAAAATACAAAACACGTATAGAGCTTTATACCTGCATAATATTCCAGTTCAGCCTACAGTCAGTGCTTACATATGTGATCGAACTTCCACATCTTTGATAACAATGTATTATACGTAAGACATTTAAATGACATTAACAAGTAAGCATTGGCTTAACCCTTTATCTACCGAATTATGAATTCATGAAAATTTTACTTTCTTTTACATAAATTGTTTAAACTAAATTAACACGTAAGCGGCAGCGAACGTGTTAATTTAGTTATGTGATGATGTGATGTTGTGATAGTTAGAAGATGTGATGATAGTTAATGCCGCACTGTAAAAGTGGGTTTTTCCCAGAAGCCGATTTACTTTTTATAACAAAGAATCAGTGAAAGATTTTCCCGCGCCAGCGAGTTACTGGCTATTGGACATCATGCCACACAACGCGCTGGCGCGTGAGTGGCTCCTTGACGTTGGCGCCATATCACGCGCTGGTGAGTGATCGCCAGCGAATGTGTTAAAAGATTTACATAATCAATGTTTGAAGGATTTCAGAAGGAATAATTAAATTTGAATTGACAGGGATTTTATGCAATATTTATAATCCCACTCAAATCTTTTATTTTAAATTGTTTTCTTAGTATTTTGTTGAATTATAAAATGTACAAATATGATGTTCTTACTGTAGAAATATTTCCGAATTGAAAAATTCCCATCCCCCTCCCTCAGCACCAAGAAAGCTGAAAAGATAGAAAGGCCATAGAAATCATCCTTTTAAAAGTATTATTGTTTTGTTTTACCATAATGCTAATTTCCAATAATGCTATTGGAACAAAATAAAGTAACGTGTCTATAACGCATTCTAAACAGTGTTACAACTAATTGACGCAATTTTAAAATAACTAATTTTAATGTTACTTATTAGTACCGTCGGTAGATAAAGGGTTAATGAACTGATAAAATTAATTCTCTCACATGTTGTTGCTTGGCTAACATTTAATTTACCTTTAACAACAATGTAAGAACATTATTAATATATAAAACAAGGTTCGTATGATAACCTTTTTTTTTTTTTAAGCTATTGCATAGCTTTTATCGCGGGCTTTGAGCGCAGCGACCGAATCTAAAAATTCCGTAACGAGAAAAACCTAACACTTCCGTAACGAAAAAACCTAATACTTCGGCTAACGTCGTTTTAGTTCGGCAAACTTCGGCACGGTATCCTTTGGTAGACTTCGGCAGACATTGACGCGGTATTTTTCAGATATTAGGATATCAAGTCTCAAACTTATGTTTCTTATGATCTAATTTTCATAGCGCGACCAAACTTTGTTTGGTAATTTACTATGAGACAGTGTTAATTGTTGGCGACAGAAGACACCCCATGGTGAGGGTCGAAAAATTAAAAATGCTTATAACTCGCGATCTAATTTTTGTCGCGCGGCGAAATTTTGTTTGGTAATTTATTATGAGTCAGTGTTAATTTTTCGGGACAGGAGACTCCCAAGGTGACAGTCGAAAAATTTAAAATGCTTATAACTCGCGATCTAATTTTCGTAGTGCGGCCAATTTTTGTTTGGTAATTTATAATGAGGCAGCGTTACTTTTTGGTGACGGGAGCCCCCCACACGGTGAGGGTCGAAAAATTAAAAATGCTTATAACTCACGATCTAATTTTCGTAGCGCGGCCAAATTTTGTTTGGTAATTTATTATGAAACATTGTTTATTTTTGGTGACATGAGACCCCCACGGTGAGGGTCGAAAAAATTAAAATGCTTATAACTCGCGATCTAATTTTTGTAGCGCGGCCAAATTTTGTTTGGTAATTTATTATGAGGCAGTGTTAATTTTTGGGGACAGGAGACCCCCCACGGTGAGGGTCGAAAAATTTAAAAAGCTTATAACTCACGATCTAATTTTCGTAGCGCGGAGAAATTTTGTTTGGTAATTTATTATGAGACAGTGTTAATTTTTGGTGACCGGAGACCTCCAAGGTGAGGGTCAAAAAATTTAAAACGCTTATAACTCGCGATCTAATTTTCGTAGCGCAACCAAATTTTGTTTGGTAATTTATTATGAGACTGTTAATTTTTGGTGACAGGAGACCCTCCACGGTGAGGATCGAAAAAATTAAAATGCTTATAACTCGCGATCTAATTTTCGTAGCGCGACCAATTTTTGTTTGGTAATTTATAATGAGCCAGCGTTACTTTTTGGTGACGGGAGACCTCCAAGGTGAGGGTCAAAAAATTTAAAACGCTTATAACTCGCGATCTAATTTTCGTAGCGCAACCAAATTTTGTTTGGTAATTTATTATGAGACTGTTAATTTTTGGTGACAGGAGACCCTCCACGGTGAGGATCGAAAAAATTAAAATGCTTATAACTCGCGATCTAATTTTCATAGCGCGACCAATTTTTGTTTGGTAATTTATAATGAGCCAGCGTTACTTTTTGGTGACGGGAGCCCCACACACGGTGAGGGTCGAAAAATTAAAAATGCCTATAACTCACGATATAATTTTCGTAGCGCGGCCACATTTTGTTTGGTAATTTATTATGAGACATTGTTAATTTTTGGGGACAGGAGACCCCCACGGTGAGGGTCGAAAAATTAAAAATGCCTATAACTCACGATATAATTTTCGTAGCGCAACCAAATTTTGTTTGGTTGCGCAACCAAATTTTGTTTGGTTTATTATGAGACATTGTTAATTTTTGGTGACGGGAGACCCCCCACCGTGAGGGTAAAAAAATTTTAAATGCTTATAACTCGTGATCTAATTTTTGTAGCGCGGCCAAATATTGTTTGGTAATTTATTATGAGACAGTGTTAATTTTTGGTGACAGGAGACCCCCCCCCCACGGTGAGTGCCGAAAAAATTAAAATGCTTATAACTCACGATCTAATTTTTGTAGCGCGGCCAAATTTTGTTTGGTAATTTATTATGATCAGTGTTAATTTTTCGGGACAGGAGACTCCCACGGTGACAGTCGAAAAATTTAAAATGCTTATAACTCGCGATCTAATTTTCGTAGTGCGGCCAATTTTTGTTTGGTAATTTATAATGAGGCAGTGTTACTTTTTGGTGACGGGAACCCCCCCCCCCCGCCACGGTGAGGGTAGAAAAATTAAAAATGCTTATAACTCACGATCTCATTTTCGTAGCCCTCCAAATTTTGTTTGGTAATTTATTATGAGACATTGTTAATTTTTGGTGACGGGAGGCACTCCACTGTGAGAGTCGAAAAATTTAAAATGCTTATAACTCGCGATCTACTTTTCGTAGCTCGGCCAAATATTGTTTGGTAATTTATTATGAGACATTGTTAATTTTTGGTGACAGGAGACCCCCATGGTGAGGGTCGAAAAATTTAAAATGCTTATAACTCGCGATCTAATTTTCGTAGCGCGGCCGAATTTTGTTTGGTAATTTATTATGAGACAGTGTTAATTTTGGTGACAGGAGACCCCCCAAGGTGAGGGTGAAAAAATTTAAAATGCTTATAACTCGAGATCTAATTTTTGTAGCGCGGCCAAATTTTGTTTGTTAATTTATTATGAGGCAGTGTTAATTTTTGGAGACAGGAGAACCCCCCACGGTGAGGGTCGAAAAATTTTAAATGCTTATAACTCAAGATCTAATATTCGTGGCGCGGCCATATTTTGTTTGGTAATTTATTATGAGACAGTGTTACTTTTTGGTGACGGGACCCCCCCCCCCCCACGGTGAGGGTAGAAAAATTAAAAATGCTTATAACTCACGATCTAATTTTCGTAGCCCTGCCAAATTTTGTTTGGTAATTTGTTATGAGACAGCGTTAATTTTTGGTGACAGGAGACCAGCCCACCGTCAAGGTCGAAAAATTTAAAATGCGTATAACTCGCGATCTAATTTTCGTAGCGCGACCAAATTTTGTTTGGTAGTTTATTAAGCTATTGCATAGCTTTTATCGCGGGCTTTGAGCGCAGCGACTGAATCTAGAAATTCCGTAAAGATAAAAAATCCTAACTCTCCGGCTAACGTCGTTTCAGTTCGGCAGACTTCGGCAGACATTGACGCGGTATTTTTGCATAAGTTGATAAAAAATGCTATGCAACAGTTTTACCGCGGCAGTCCCCCAGTGCCACACGTATTTATTTTTTTTATTAAGATGAAATATCAGTGCTTTTTTCAAAAATAAATCTAGTTTAAAGCGCGCAAAATTTCATCTTATTTAAGGTTTAAAAAATATATATAGATACTGGTACCGGAGAATTTTTTAGTCTTGAAATTTCAGGACCTGTACTAAGCATGTATAAAAAGAAAATATTTTTTTTTTACTTAGAAAAATATTTTTCTCTTTAAACTTCCGAAAAATCAATAATTTATTGAAGACCTAACAATAAATGAAATTCACAATTTGCTTTCAAAGTAATTTAATATCATTAAAAACACATTTAATGCCCAGAGAGCGATAAACTGTTAAAAGCTGTTAATTTTTTTTTTTTTTTTTTTACTTTACTCAATTATTTAACATGTACCTCTACATGATTTATGACTAGATATTTTCCAATCGGAAACCATTTTTTTTCCGATATCATATAATCCCAGATGCTTCTCTAAAAGTCATAAAAGGGGGAGGGAAAATCAACGTTTAAGGTGGAGCTAGAGTAGTGGTTAATGAGTATAATAATAGAGTAGTGGTTAAGTTTAGAAACTCCGTCTTAAATATTGTTTTTTCCTTTACTTCTGGCATACGATTGGGGAAAAAAATCGCATCGTTATTTCATAGTTTCGATATTATATAGCTCGAGGTGTGTAATTTTCATACAGGGACTAACAGAGATGGATAATTAAATGCGGTACTGTATACTTTCCAGCTGAATGAAGTTACAGTGTGTAGTTTGGGCGGGGTTTCGCATTATCTACTAGTATTACATTTTGCCTCCGAGAATATTACGAATGGAATGCATTAATATACGTGGCCATTTAATGCTGAACGAATTGTCAGTTTGTTTGTTTATTGAACACATACATCTGACTTGTGTGCTCGACATGAAGCCTGCTTATAAGCCATAGTCAATATACAGGGACAAGATAGCACACAAGGAAATATTACAACACAAGAGAAGTACAACCAGGAGCTCCACACAAAGAGTGTGTGCAATGGAGCCAGTGGGATTCGAACCCACAACCTCACGATCAGCGGCGTGATGTCTTAACCACTCAGCCACGGAGGCCCAATTGTCAGTGATAGTACTTAATACATTTACTTTCGATATTTCGCAACGATTGTATGATAACGATTGTATGTACACAAATAATGCTCAATGTTAAGGTCCGATTTTTACATTACAAATGAACATATACTGCAATGGCGGTGGGCAGAGTTTATGTGTAAAACACAATGAGGGGTGGAGAAGAATGATAAGATTTATGTTTACTACAGATAGTATATAGAAAAATGTTTAAAAAGATAAAGAATTCTTAATATTTTAAACTTTATGTGCTGGGAAGCAAAATGGGGAAATGAAAATTTTGAAAAAGAACATAATTTAAATGATTATTTTAGGAAATTTGTGTGGTGGAGAAAAAGGAGGAGTCGAAATTTTAAGAGGAGGGATGTCGGATGAATGCAGACGATTTTTATCCGAGAAACAGGGAGGCATTGATCAGAAAATAAAAACTACTGTTTGGTTTGAAAGAATTGAAGTTCTCGTGACTGGAAAATCCATGATTTTGCATATGTGACTTTGCACAATAGTCTGAAAATTTGGTGATCTTGAGCAGGGAATTTTCTTTTTTACACGATTTTTTTGTAATCTCAATTTTAATACAATTTTACGGATAAAACCTATCAGAAAAGTATTAATTTATTTATTTGACTTATTCATATAAAAATTCATATTGAAAAAAAAAAGTTTTTTTTTTTTTTTTTTTTTAAATTTGAAATTGTGTTAAATAGTTTAAATAAATATTTTAATTTCCTTTTGTGTGTGTGCGTGTTAGAATTTTTACAATTTCTTTCACTTTCAGCTGCAGACATACACTCATCACCGCTAATTGCTTCATTTCAAATGCATAAAAATAACAAAATATTTGAAAGTTATTCAGTGAGAGTGTACTAAGATAGAATTTAATTATCTTTATTTATTATTATTATTTTTTTGTGTGTGTGCACATTCTTTTGGTAACATATATTTCTCTTTCTTTTCTTTCTTTATTTTGTCGTGTCTGCATCAATTTCTAACGCAATAGAGGGGGTGCGTTGTGGCTATGCAAATTACGCATATTTTATGATTATTTCTTAGTCGTGTCTTGTTCCAAATTGCTATATTTATTGAATTTGCTTGCTGTCAACTATGTATTAATTTAAAGAAATTAAAGATAAAGGGCTGCAAATACAATCTGAAGTTATCTGTTATATATAATCAAATCTCATATACTTTTTTGTGACATTAAAAATTTCTAAAAACTTCTTTGCTCTTTTTTCACAGGTGTATTTCAGATATTTTTTTCATTTTCTTTTAGTAGGTGATCAATTGTCCAATATTCTCTGTAACACATATCAAGTCTGTAACTCTGTAAGGTTGAAACAAAAATGGCTTTAATGATACATCAATAAACGCTCACCAAAATAGGTCAATTGGCTGTGAAACTGTAAAAAATGATTTAGAATTGAAAGACGAAGGAAGAATAAGCAATATTTCTTATTCCAAAAGTGGTAATTTTTTGACAGTTTATTTCATGATCTTTAATCGCAGATAATTCTGCCTTTGTATACATAAAAAAAGTATTTAAAATACCGGTATTCAGAGCATCTAGAGCACCGATTTACGAAATACATCTGTCAACACTACTTAAGATATAATCTAAAAATGTTTTGCAATATTCCTAGATTCGCAATTATACTTAAGTGACATTAATTAGATAATTAATATCGCGCTGTGAGTATTTGCGATTTTACAACCATTCAAGCATCAATCTTTCGTAGTTAGCCCACACGTAATGGCATTTTTAAGATTAAATCCGTAAATTTAATAATTTTATTTACAGAATAACTACAAAATACTAAATAGTAATGGATGAATATATATCACAGAAAGAAGTTATTTTGAGAAATACTTACATATATATATATTTTTTTTTAAGGATGAAAAGGAAGAGATGTTTTAGAATTATGAGAATATGCTAAAATTTGTAGCCTTGACTTTTGAATTAAGCAATTATTTATTAATTATAATTATTTATTGAACTAAATTCAAATACTATAAATAATATATAATAAATATGTATAAATACTAAAATATAATATAAATTAAAATTTCTAAAGCACATTTCTACTAATTACATTTTATTATTTTGTATTATAATTATATTAAAACTTCAAGGAAAAATTCAGATTTCAGACATTAATGTGAAAATAATTTTAATGTGGAACAAAAATCCTGTGTTTGAGAATGAAATTCTAGTAATGTAAAAATGTAAAAATATGTATACTGTCACTGTATGTAATCCAAAATTTCAAGAATTCTACATGTCTGTGATTCGGTAAAGGAAAGGTTACTATTTTTATAAAATAACTCAAAGAGGGTGGAGCTATATTACGCTCTTGAATTAATTATACATAGATGTAACATTATGGAAAATATAGTTTAAACTAAATCATTTAAAAACAGAGAATATTGTAATAAATAAATCTGTTTTGGTATGTTGCTTCAATAATATTTTATTAATTTATTATTAATTTTGTTAGATTTTTATTTAATTTCTTATACAGTGGGTGATCGGTTAACGAGATTAATTCGTTCATAAACAGTATTCGTAAATCGATCATAGATTTTGTACTCATTTCTATGAGAAATCAATTCATTCGTTCTTTGAAAAAATAAAACAAAACAAATAATCTATTCGTTCGTATATAATAAAGATAATATACGTTCTTATTTAATACAGGCAAATCGCACATTAATGCTTTTGTTCGTGTCGTGGTTTAATTAAAAAATAAATAAATGACACGCCCTTTGTAAAAACTTTTACGATTACTTTAATGGACAACGGCTATATATCATATCAATTTGTTACTTTGACCCTTCAAAAACTCCTTAGCTCTCTAAAAGATCGTATTTATTGCAGGGCCCTTTAAAGCTTAAGTGGAGCAGTTAATAATCATGAACTAAATTTCAATTCAAATAATTAATTTTCAATTAGAAATATTTTTTTAAGAAGGGACACGAGATTAAAAATAAATAATGTTTCTTACCCGTTCATTATATTTTGGAGGGGGGGGGGGGACTTAAAATGTAGGACCCGAAATAGTGATAGCCCATGAATTAATTAGGCTACACATATACAACTGTTAAAATGTTCTGAATATCGACAATAGCTGCAATTACATACAACTCGTCCAATCTAAAACACAGTTTTGCTTCTTTTTTGCTTTCTTTTGTGAGAACTTCGTTAACCGAATATGTGTTCGTTATTCAAACATACACCATTATTCGTGAAAGTTTTCATTAACTGATCTGTTCCTAAACCGAATAGCTCGGTCATCCACAGTAACTCTTTCATAATGTAAAATCTAAAGGTATTTTGTTAATAGAAATTCCAATTTTTCCCCCTTGTATGTGATTCAAATTATTTTAGAATAAAAGAGATTTATTTATTTATTGCTATTTGAATGATTTTAATATAATAAAATACCTATAGCTACATTTTTTTTTTTTTTTTTTTTTTTAGATAAAATAACATGCATACATGTTTTAAAGAAATAATTTTCCATAAGTCAAACACATATTTAGATAACAGAAATTATTTAATTACACTCAATTCAGAAAAGTTTAAAAGAAATGTTTTATATAAATTTAATAACGATTTGCATTCAATCTCGGGTACACTTGAAATCCTCTTGAGCCACTAGCGCTATTATGCAGCAAGTGGTAAAAATTATTAATCAGTTAAGCAATTAATTATACGTGGTACATTATGAGAATCTTTTTGAAAACTTTCTCAAGTTAATTCCCATACAATGCAAGTGATGCAGTGTGAATGAATTTACATGGGGAACTTAAATCGGGGATAAAATTAGAAATGGGGTATTTAAGCATAACCATTTTCGATGCTAAATTCGGATAAAACCATGGACAATGTTGAGGCTGCTAGTGCTTCAACTTCTGAATTTCTCTCGCTCATGTCAAATCTATGGCTATTTAATACATTCTGATATTCAAAATATCTCCTATATATCAAGAATTTCATATTTTTAACTTCTTCTCTCAATGTCTCTTATTAAAAGATGTCTTTTTTCCCTTAGTTCACTATGTATTCCTAAAATTTATGTATAATTTGTTGTCCATTATGCGTCATTTTCACTTTAGTAATTTAAATGGCATAATCGAATAAGCATGAACTAAATGCACGGAACTAAATTAATTTTGCCCTTTTTTTTTTCTTTGTCTTTCAGAGGTTGCTGATTGGACTACACTAAATTTCCTCTTAGCAACAGTGTAAAAACGTTATTGTTATTATTTAAAATAAAAGTATTTTTGTACTTAAAGAAGTACTTTCTCCGATCTTCGATAAAATCAAGATATGTTGTAGATCTAATAATAAATTGTATTTTTGTATTCATTTTTCTTATATAGTAATTAAAATATAATTAAAAATGTATTTTGTACTCGATAAATTGTTAAAATATGGTAGCCTGGTAGCAATTATTATTATTATTTACAAATAAGGATTTAACATGTATCTCTGCATAATTTGTGTCTCGAAATTATTCGATCGGAATCCACATAACTCCAGATGCTTCCATACCAAGCAAAAAAAGAAAGAAAGAAAAATATAGAAAATAGAATAAAACAAAACGGGGTTGGGGCGGGGAAAGCAGTATTTAAGGCGGAGCTAGACTAGTGGCAAATTTGAAAAATGAGAATTACCCCATTAAACATTGTCTTTTCCTTTTCTTATGGCCTACAATTGAAAAAAAAAAAAAAAAAAAAAAAAAAAAAACTGAAATACAATTTTTTTTTCTCATGTTATATAATGCAAATACATCGATATTTTATAGATTCATTGGTCGTCGATATTATTTGTCATTGTGTTTTGTAAACCTCATACAGAACCTAATGGAGGAGTGGATTATTTCCAAACTGGCTCCTTAAAATGATTTGTTAACGTTAAAATGTCTTATCCACACAGCAATGGCTCACTCAATGCTCGAAAATAAAGAAATGTTGCAAATTTTGACGACTTCGCGCTGTTTCAAGATTTTTTTTTTTTAACTCCGCCCTTTAGAATGAACTCGTATGATTAATTTAGTTTTGCACACTACTAAATATTTTACTAAATACATATTAAGTTTAATTAAACAAAATTGTGCTTATTGGCTTTTGAAAAAAGTAACTTTGTCAATTAACAAATACTAATCTATTAATATTTGTCTTCAATTTAAAAAAATTAATATATTGGAACATTAAATTTTTTTTTTTAACGTAAGCGTACTTAATATTTGGCTTTTTAATCATTAAATTACTTATTTATGAAATAATTGCTTGAGTTTGCAGACATTGAAAACAAAAATTTTTATGACAGTGATTCAACAATTTAATGATGACTCTCAAAAATTAAAAAAATACGTTTATAAATATTTTAATGAGCAATATATGTTACTTGAGAGAGGTGTTGCAAAAAATATTAAAAACAAATAACATTGACATGGTTTGGTTCAAATCTTATAAAAACCATAATCATAATAAAAAAATAAAAATAAAAATCGGATCACGGTCAATACAAATGACGTGCGACAACGAGATATAAATAAAACCACGCGTTCCTTTTGCAAAAAATTAAATTAAAAATAGATCATGATCTAAAATTATTTTCCATCGTGGTTCATCCAGTTCAAGCTTCCACGAGGAATTTATTCATCAACTCTAACCATAACTTAGGAATAATAAAAGAAACTTTATCATTACAAACAATTTTTTTACGCTTATAAATTTCAATGGACTCTCTTATAATGGATTTACGACAAAAATGTGATACGAAACATAATTTGCTTTCATTAATCAGAATTTTTTTCTCCCTATCTAAAAATAATCTAGATAAAGCAGTGTTAGTATGATGAAATTTAATATCGGATTCATGAGGAGTGGAGTATTTCCAACCTGACTCCTTAAAATGATTTGTTAACATTAAAATGCCTTATACACACAGCAATGGCTCACTCAATGCTCGAAAATAAAGAAATGTTACAAATTTTGACGACTTCGCGCTGTTTCAAGATTTTTTTTAACTCCGCCCTTTAGAATGAACTCGCATAATCAATTTAGTTTTACACACTACTAAATATTTTACTAAATATATATTAAGATTAATTAAACCAAATTGTGCTTATTGGCTTTTGAAAAAAGTAACCTTATGTACTTTGTAAATTAACAAATACTAATCTATTAATATTTGTCTTCAATTTTTTTAATTAATTTATTGGAACATTATATATTTTTAAACTTAAGCATACTTAATATTTGGCTTTTTAATCATTAAATTATTTATTTATAAAATAATTGCTTGAGTTTGCAGACGAATTAAAAAAAAGAAAAAAAAGAAAAGAAAGAAAGAAAGAAAAACAAATTTATGACAGTAATTTGACAATTTAATGATGATTCTCAAAAATTAAAAAATGCGTTTATAAATATCTTAGTAAACAATTTATATTACTTGAGAGAGGTGTTGAAAAAAATATTAAAAACAAATAACTTTGACACGTTTTGGTCCAATCTGATAAGAACAACAATCATAATAAAAAAAATTAATACAAATCATCTTACGGGGGGGGGGGGGGTCAAAACTAATGACACGCGACAAGGAGATGTAAATAAAAACACGCCTTTTATTAAAAATAGAACATGATCTAAAAATTATTTTCCAACGTGGTTCATCCAATTCAAGCTTCCACGAGGAATTTATCTATTAACCATAACTTAGGATAATAAATAATCTTTATCATTACAAACAAACCTTTTACACGTATAAACTTCAGTGGACTCCCATTTACGGACTTACGACAGCAATTCGATAAAAAACATAGTTTGCTGTCATTAAACAGAATTTTTATCTCCCTATCTAAATATAATCTAGATAAAGCAGTGTTAGTAAGACGAAATTTAATATCGGATTCATGTTCACCTTTTCTAATTCCAAGTTATCTCCCAGTTTATGAAATACAAAATATGGTTTATGAAATACCTTGTATTCTGGCCCGGACTGGTCAGGTCAGCCGGTGGGCAATTTCAGTGGGACTCCAGTCCAAGTGGGTCTCAGAAATGCATCCTTCGCCAAAACAGATAAGCTCCTATATAATTAGTTACATCATGGTAATTTGATATTTTGCCAGTAATTCTATTCGTTACTTTATAATTAAATACATCAATGTAATTTTATTTTTTACCAGTAATTCTACTCGTTTTTATTCAATTTTAAGAAACTGCCAGCTGGTTTTTGTTTATAGTACTTTATGTATTGACGTCGTGTCGTGTCGCTGTATAGAGGCAGAATAGGAGTGCTGGCTAAAACATCGCTCTCTGCGCATGTGTTAGCCAGCATTATTTAATATAAAAAATGCTGTAATTAAATCAGACATATTCAAATTTCTTTAGTACTGATGCCTAAAATAAATAAATAAGTAAAATAAAATTGTTAGCAAAAGGTTAAAAAAAATGTCCTGTTAGTCTGAGCAAACAAGTACAAAAAGTTATTGAAGCGATGATTAATTGTTTCGTGTATTATTCTTTCTAAGATTTAGCTGAGTACTAGGAAGAAAAAATTAGATCTGTAATACATGGAATTTCCCTGATTTTTACCTGCTCTCTGAAAAAAAAAAAAACTGTACTTATATTAAGGGGGCAGTACACCTTTAAAAGCCGCAGAAAACGTAAAATTGTATCATGTGCTGTACATTTTTTTTAAAAAAAGAGTAATGTCTCTGGAAACATAAAAATTTCAAAATATCTTTATATGGTATTGAACTTTCTTTAAAAATTTTTAGTTTAGATATAATACAGCAATTTTTTTTATGGGGCCGATTTCGAAAAGATATTTTTAAAAAATTACGACGTATAACATTTCACTGCGCGCAAGATATCTCATGCAGATTTCATGCGATTTGCATAAATTTGATCTTAAATTAAACATAATACCTTGGACTACAATTTGAACTAGAATGTTTATGAAAGGCTAATTAGATACAGAGAAATTAGATTTTAATTATAGAAAATAAAAAAATAATGAATTTTTGCATACATTCAACCTTGTAATTTTTTTCATATTGAACACAACTGCATAATTCTAGTTCATTTTCTTCATTATATGTACATGTAGGCAGGGTAAAAATTTTGAAGCTATACTTTGAACGGTTTTGGAGATATCACGCGCGCAAGTGTAAAAAACGTCATTTTGAGTAAAAGCCGTTTAAAGATTAAAATGTATTTTACAAATATAAAACTCATAAAAAAAGAAATAAAACTATTAATAATATAACATATTCAGTATTAAAAATAAAATTTGATGCTTGTTTAAATTGATAAATAAAAAAATAGTTTGTAAAATGGAGTAAAATGTAGCAATTTGTGTACATGTTTGCGACTCGCAAAAAATACGAAATTCGATTATATGGTTTGCATTTTTTTTTTTTTTTTTTTTTTTTTTTTTTTTTTTGTAAATAATAATGTCCCTAGATGCACAGAACTTTCAAAATATCTTTATATGATATTGAACTGCATTAAAAATATTTAATTTGGATATATAATGTGCAAAAAATACCAAAGAGTAGGTTTTAAAATGATTAAAAAAAAAAAATGACGTCGAGTAAGCGTTGAACAATCGCTTACTGCATGCATGATATCTCATGCAGATTTCATACGATTTGCATAATTTTTTTCTTAAAATAAACATAATATTTTAGACTATTATTTAAACTTAATTTTATATAAATGGTTAGTTAGAAAAATAGCAATTACTTTTGAATTATAAAAAACAGAAATCATTATTTTTTGCACACGTTCAATCTTATAATTTTTTTTCAACTAAACACAGCTGCATAATTCTAATTTATTTTCATGTTTATATATATATTTAGATAGGATAAAAATTTTGAAGCTATACTTCGCATGGTTTTGGAGATATGATATGACAAGCATGCAAAACTTCATTTTGAGAAAAAGCCGTTCATTTTTGCATACATTCAGCCCTATAATTTCTTTCAAACTATACACAGCTGCATAACTTTAGTTCCTTGTTATCTTTGTATGAACATTTAGGTAAGGTAAAAATTTCGGAGCTGTACTTCAAATGATTTTGGAGATATGCGCAAAAGCGCAAAAAAATACATTTTGAGAAAATTCCGTTTTATGATTAAAGTGGATTTTTAAAATATAAAATTCAGAATGAACAAAACAAAACAATTATATAACATTCAGAATTAAAAATAAAATTAAATGCTAGTTTAAATTGATAAATATTGAAAAATTTGTAAAACGCTGCAGAATACACAAAATACACAGACTTGCGTGAAAAATGATAATTCTGTAAATAGGAAACGTTCCACTTATCTTTAAAAAAAATAATTTAATGTTATATTTTACATTGCATTGACTTTTCAAGTGAATAAAATATATGCTTTTTTATAAAATTAAAATATTTAATGAAAAAAATATTTTTTTATTGAACAAAAGCAGCTTTTGAATGCATTTTAAAACTTTCCGCTTTCATACACTATACCTTCTTTATCTTTTATTTTTTCAAGTTTTGAATTGTTTATCATATATTTAGCTCTTCGAGCTTCTAAGCTGCATTCTTCTGCAGCTTTTTCTGCTTCTCTAATCCTCAGTTCATCAACTTTCCTGGCTGCTTCGAGTGCATTTTGTCCTACATTAAAACCTAAAGTTTTCATAACTTGCAGTCTTCCTTTGCGCCCTTCATTGAAAGCTACAACTTCTTCATTCGCATCTATTTCAGCAATTAATTTGCTTGAACCAGAAGTTTTAGGACACATTTTCCAAACAAGTGAATTAAATGATTCATTCGGGTTTTGAGTTCAACCACCGAGGCACCGATTTAGTAAATTTGGATCTGACAAGTCCTTGAAAGTTTTTTTGATACAATCCATGACAGGTACTGGCATTGTGTGTTTATGTTTAAACTGTTTCAGGGTGTTATTTGCTTTTGCTTTTTGGTATTCACACCAAGATGTTGGACCAACAGGGCAGAAATCATGCAACGGTTCACCGTCAGTTGAACGCTTGTGAAAAAAGATTGCCCAAATTGCTTTACGCATGTCTGCGATGGAATTTTTATTATCTCTTATGGCTTTTCCATAGTAAACTGTCACTTGGTTTATAAATTTGTCTGTTAATCGACCTTTACCACTTAAAGGCTTACCATCAGCTAATTTTTTTCCACGCATTGAATTTTTCAATTGTCGTAATCGGCTTCCCATTCTTTTTTGAATATGTCCGACACATTCGACTTTGTTTACAGCAGTTTTTGATCCATAGACATGGCTCTTTTGAAGTTCAAGGAAAGTTTTAGCATTCCCATCCCCAATATAATTCAGATATTTTGTGTTATAGAGTTCTTCGGAACGATTGAAAATCTTAATCATACCATTTACTTCCATCATTCCCGCAGACCCCACATGATTTTTAACACACCATTTTTCATGATTTTTTTTCCATGTTTCAAATTCTGCGCCAGTTTTCCTTTTACCAGTTTCACAATCTTTACAGTAGGATGACATAACCTCTATGTCTAAAACTTTTCCATTTTCTGCACCAATCACACTGGCGATTCTAACTTTCGATGAATGTCCACGCGTTTTCCAGGATCCATCGCCACTAACTGTTAGCTCAGATTGTCTTGTAATTTCTACTTTCTGTTTCGTGGAATTCTGCATTGATAATGAAGCAACATTTTTAACAGAATTGCATATTTTTCTTACTGATTTATTGTATGCACTTTTTTGAATAGGTTCTGGCAGATCCATTGCTTCACAAAAAGTTTTCATGCTGCAGTATCCTTGCCCTATGATCTCATAGAATAAATAAAACGTCTGTTTATTTCAGGCACGTTTGACTTTTTGCCAATCATGTTGGAATTCCTGAAAGTTGACACTTTATCACAATCAAGACATGTAATTGAAATTACTGATGACAGGCCATCTTGCAGGGATTCTGATATTTGAATGTTCGATCCACAGCCTTTGCAGCACAAAAATTCGGCTAATTTACTGAAAAGAATATCGATATCAATAATTCGGTATCCTAACTTGTCATTCGAAACAAAATCAGAGTCAAATTGACTACTATTTAGTTTCTTATAAGATGAACTAACACCTTCTGATACACTATCATCCGATTTCGAATGACGATTACCATTAAATCGTCGCTTCTTTGGACGTGTTCCCGAAGCACGTTTCACATTATTCATCATCAGGACTGATAATAAATACTTTAACCCTTTGAGGGGCAAGCAATTGCGTTTGAGTAATTCTGAACTCCCACCGGAAATTTGTAAAAAAGTTACACCGAAAAGAGAAAAAGCAATTTCACGACTGTTTTCCACCAAAGTTAGAAAAGTGAAATTTAATAAAATTTTTCTGGTGTGAATCTTCATCAATCGTAGGTCTAGGTGGTATATAATATATACCGCCGCCCCTCAAGGGGTTAAATTCAATAACAATATAAGATATTGAAAGATTTGTTCTGAAAAGAACAGTTTTGTTTAAATTTAGGCACTTATTAGCGATAAAAACAAAGTAAAAAGATAAGCAAAATTGCAAACACGTTTCAGAGCAAAATCATGAAAGTAAATAAAAGCTTGCTGAAAGTGGAAGTTAAAGTATATGTTTTAAAGCTTTCTTCTTGCTACTTACGGCATTCAACTAGAAGAAAACAAACGCATTTTCGCAAAATTTCCAAATTGCGATAAAGTGAAAACTTGACAATAAAATGTAAACAAACTGCCATGACAGCTGTCGGAGGGCATTTAAATCGGAAACGGGGGCGTGATGCTTGGAACTTAAGGAGTGATGTTGACATTTTCAGCAATATCTCGGTAAATAAGAATCGCACAATGAAAATATTGGTATCAAATTATTCAGAATAAAATTATCTTTATAAAGAAATAAAAATTGAAAAATCGATTTTTTGACCATTTTAAAGGTGTACTGTCCCCTTAAGTAGTTTCGTAAGCTTAGACTTAAATTTTCAGCTCAAAATCTGAATAGTTGGCAGGGTTAAGTAGCACAAACTTAACTGTGTTCAGAGGGTTTAAATTTCAAATGATTATAAAACACGGAAAAATTGGTCGATTGATTTGCGGTTTTCACTAAAACTATTCTTTATATCGATATTTTATTGAAAATGAATTATAAAGATAAATTTTAAAAAATGCCGATAGTGAGCGCTTTAGACTTATGAGTAACGAACAACTATTTTTTACGTTATTTTTTACATATGATTAAATGCTTTCGTAAACTTAGCTTTAAACTTAAATTTTGAGCTCAAAATCTGAATAGTTGGGAGTCATTAAGTATCACAAACTGAACTGTGTTCAGAGGGTTCAAATTTCAAATGATTATAAAAAACGGAAAAAATTTTCGATTCGTTTGCGGTTTAAAATAAAACTATTCTTTAAATCAGTATCTTCTTGAAAATAAATTTTTAAGATAAATTTAGAAAAAAATAATAATAACTTTTAAAATAATAATAATAATAATAATAATAATAATAAATAAGACTAAAAAAAATTATAATTTTTTTAGTCTTTAATAAATAAAATTAAAAATAAATAAAATTAATTTAATAAATAAAAAATAATAAATAATACTAAAAAAATAATAAAAACAATAATAAAAAATAATGCTAATTAATTATTATTATTTTATTTTATTATTATTTTTTATTGTTTTGTTTGGAGACACTGCTTTATTGAAAGCTCAATGCTAGATGTTAGAATTTACTAAATAGCTAATTTTAAAGAAATTTAAAATGAAAAGATATTGAATATAAGAAATAAAACTTCTTTGAGACTTCTTTTGACATTTGCACATAAATATAATTCGAAAATAAAACTTACCTTGAAAAGATGATATTCATACGGATATTTGAGTACTTTATTGCGTGTGCACATGTTTTGTTTTAAATAGCAAGGTACAAAATGAAATTCTCCGCGTTGGTGATTGATTGGCCAGCCTAGCGCTGTGACGTCACATAAGGGGGGAATGAAATTGTGTTTGGCTAGGTAGTCTTTAGGAGGCTTTGAATATATCGAGAATAAAAGGTTCAATTCGATATTTCGTCACGTTCTTAGATAGATCGAATGAAGCCTTGACCGAGTGGAAGGATGTAACCAGGCCCGCGAGAAAGTCTAACGCCTACATACTCAACACTAATAAGAAAGTAAAACCTTAATAAAATGCAAAACTGTATGTATACAGATACATTTTTACTTACATTTGACATTTTCCGAATAAAAGAACCCAGTATTGTTTAAAAATTTCTTTGATAATCTGCTAGTTACAAAAAATTAAAAAAAAATGATGAGCTAATTCAGATTGAGTTATTTGCTTAGATTTGACATTTCAAAGCCTTTATATGATTTTCGAGAAAGTGAACAGCATTGGGTACACGAAATCATCGTTAGATACTTCCTGTTCGTCTTTTTCTTTTCGCACAATACAACTATTATCACTGTGAACAGCAGAAATAACTTCTGCTTCAGTCATATTTTTAAATAGAGATTTATTGCCATCAAAATGCATGCAAAGAAATGCCACTGACTACTCTGTTTATTCTTTTATCCGCAAACTAGAACATTTACCACAAAAAAACTAAAAAACGAGGACAAGAGCCTAATACACGATATAATAAAGAGCCTTGCGCATCATGGCATAGGTCATTAACAGTGATGAAACTGAAAATAATAGAAATACAACATTGCTGCACTAAATTATCAATTAAAATTGAAAGTCGCCCCGAGAGGGAACAACTTTGCTCGAATTCTGAATGTAAGCTTTTACATGTGCGTAAGAAAATGTTTTGTTTTATTTTTAACTTTAGTATTTAATCTTTTCTGGTGTGAAAGCTAGATTTTTCTGAATAATTTACACAGCCGGTCGACATCTGACATCCGCTTACACACCATTTTATTATTATTATTATTATTATTATTATTATTATTATTATTATTGTCTCGCGTTAAAAAATCACAGTAAAAATAATAAATGAAAAAAGAGTCGGTGAACGAATGGTGTTCCCGAAACAAGAAAATTATGAGTTTTCACCTTCTCACGAAAAAATATTTTTCGAAAATACTTTGCTTAATATTTTTTCCCCAGGCTGTGATTTAAGTTGAATCATAAAAATGAGAAAGAATGCATTATTGCTTTCACATTATATCACTAAGTCGAATTTTTTATGATTGCACACACGCACACACAAAGAGAAAAAAGGACACAGATAACTACTTTAGAGAACAAGGACGACATCCGCTATTGTTTTCGAATAGAAATTTTCGTTTTATTTACACCAAATTTTCAGCGCTCAAACAGAGTGATAGGGCGTTGATTAGTAATTAAAAACAATGGTATTCATGAGACGTGACCTGTGTCTCCTTTATTCATTCTTTCATTTTATCCTGAAAAGGAGTCGGCACTCTAATCCCAAATTTATTTCGACTAAACTAAATAATGACGATGTTGGTGTTGTTTATGACAATTGATTATCTGCACAAGGGATATAGCTCAAGGGGGCAACCCTCCAAGGAGTTTTTTCAACTGGGAGTGGACCGGAACGGTCCATAACGGTAAGTTAACATAACGGTAAGTTATGTTTTCCTTTCAATCGGACGCGTGATTCCCAATCGATACTCTTCTTTTTTTTTTAAATAACCATTTTGCAGCGTTGATAAATATTTTATAACGATGGTGTTATTAGCATTCTTTATTCCGCTTAAAATTTTGTAGGCTGTCTGCTATGGACTTTTCGTAACCTTCTGGAAAAATAGTGAATATTTTTTAGTTCAACAATGGATATCTAATATACAACCATTTCATTTCTCTTTCGTTTTCATTAATTAAAGATTTAAGTATTTCCGCACTTCTAAGACTAAAATACCGTAGTGTTTTTGAAAGTGATGTTGCATTTCATTTTTTCTTCTCTACATTAAATTCAAAACATTATTTATTGTAATATTAAAACAATAACAAAAAAGAATTCTTCCAGTGATTTCACTTTATGATATGACATCGTAAAATATTGAATTTGAAATAAAAAGACTTTAACGTAAAATAAAAAAAATAAAATGAAGTAAGAGTTATCGTTTTTTAACTGTCAGTGGCAAGCACATTATCAAAGAAAATGAAAAACAAGCAATACTGGATTCTTATATTCTGAAATGGTGAAATGTAAGTAAAAATATATGATGTATTCATACGGTTTTGCATTTTTTCACGTTTTACCATCTCTTTTATGCTGAATCTGAGGCTTTTTTGAACAAGACATTAATGGAAAGCCTTGTAGCTGAATTTAATGTTATGTATTATTCTTTTTAAACGCTTTTCTGGCACAGTCGATATATCGCTCCTGTCAATATAACGCGCTTAAAAAAAAAAAAAAAAAAAAAAAAAAAATCGATATATAAAGACATTACTGAATTTCTCGAATTCACATTATCCATGCAATAATTATATTTCATATTTTCTTACAATAAAATTTCTCATATAATTTTTCATTTATAAGTCCACTTTATCCAAAAAATTTAGCTATGATAACAGAAGCGTAAACAATTATTTTAAATGAAAGGGGCGGGGCTTGTCTCTAATAGTGGAAATGGACGCTTTTAGACTAGCCTGAGAAATAGCTCTTCATTGCGAAATGTGAAAAACAACACTAGTAAGTTTTCATTACGCCCACTAATAACTATCGTAATACTAATAATATATATTCTACATAAAAATAAGAATTTATATTATAAGAACATTTTGCTTCTAAGACGTTGTACATTAACAAAAACATTTAAAATATATTAAAACAGTTTTATTTACATGTTTCAACTCAATATTAATAGAGTCATCCTCAGAATGTAAATAGAAAAATAAAAATTACAAATACAATGAACGTGAAAATCTGAATAAAGAGTTATTGAAAATAATTAAATTCATTTAAATTAAATGTATCAAGCGCTTATTAATTTGATAGCGTGTGATATATTTATTTATTTTCAATATTTCTTTATTCCGATTTTCACGTTCATTGTATTTGTACTTTTTATTTTTCTATTTACATTCTGAGGATGACTCTATTAATATTGAGTTGAAACATGTAAATAAAACTGTTTTAATGTATTTTAAATGTTTTTGTTAATATACAACGTCTTAGAAGCAAAATGTTCTTATAATATAAATTCTTATTTTTATGTAGAACTAGCTGACCCACCAGGCGTTGCCCGGGTCCGTAATAATAATGTTAAATGAACTTGAAATTTTTATGATTTTATGTTTAACTTGAAATATGTGCAAATACACTGTTAAAAATTTGACCCTTTTGCTGCATCGTCACTCCACCGCTTTTATAGAAAATGATTACTTCAGCCTATTATGGAGCATTCTTACAGGTCAAAAGAGAGATATTCTATAAAAGCGGGGGAGTGATGATGCAGCAAAGGGTCAAATTTTTTACAGTGTACATTCTATTAAATACGTGCTTCCTGACTGTGACAAAAATCGGCTTACAAAAACTTGCAAAAATACTCAAAATGACTGCAATGGGAAAAGCAGGAGGGAATATGTGCCCATAGATTGCGGGAATTTCGTGTTAAAGTGCTGATATTTATCCTTAAAACTACTGTTAAGTGACTTAATTAAATACATTTTTCAGATAGATATCCCAAGTGAAATATTTTGAATTTCAAACTAATTATATCTCTCTTAAATCAATCCAACTATACCGTGAATGAAATCGATTCTCGATGATTCGCTAAAAGATTAGTATATAGCATCACAATTTCAGAGCCATTTTACAAAAATAGGTGTATATTTTTTATCAAACATGCGTAATGTTCATTCTGTGAACAAAGTCCTAACCGTAACCTAATTGTATTGTAATCTTAACTTGTCTGTAACCTAGCTGTATCTTAAAAGTAACCTAACTGTAACTTAAATATATCATAAATGTAACCTGGCCGTCACCTTATCATAACCTACCCATAATCTAACCACA
Source organism: Maratus speculifer (assembly GCA_964019185.1). Taxonomy (NCBI): domain Eukaryota; kingdom Metazoa; phylum Arthropoda; class Arachnida; order Araneae; family Salticidae; genus Maratus; species Maratus speculifer. Next base: position 2,935,928 of record CAXHSM010000349.1, on the reverse strand, counting down.
ATCTAACTGCAACTTAACCTTATCCTAACTGCAACTTAACCTTATCCTAACTGCAACTTAACCTCATCCTAACTGCAACTTAACCATTACCTAACTGTAACCTAACCGGAAATTAAATATAACATAAGGCTTACCGGAACGTAATTGTAACCTAACTGTTAATTAACCGTAACCAAGTTCCAATTTAACACTAACTATAAACGAAATATCTTAACCATCTCGCGCTAAGTACTTAGTTTCACTTTCCACCGCTACGGAGCGCATTATGTTTTGTAGAACATCCAAATTTTAGGTTCGGAATGGATTCATGCCCATGGAAATTATTTTGTCTTCTTCGGTTGGTTGGTTGGTTGTATGGGGTTTTATGGCGCAAGGTCCCTTTGGGGACATGCTGCGCCAAATTGTCTTCTTCGGATACGGTTTTGTTTGTTTGGAATGTTTTTATTCAGTTTAGATTTGGTTCAATTCAGATTTTTTTTCCTTCAAATGGGATTTTTAGGTTCAGGTTGGGTTGTACTTCCATAGAAATTATTTTACCTAGTTTCAATGAGGTTATACATCACTGAAATATTTTTGTTAGGTTTCGTTCGAATTTCGGGAATTTTTTTTTAAAAATTTTTTGGATCGGATTGGGTTTATGTCCATGGAAATTATATTTTCTTGTTCGTATCTGGTTGTAGTTATTTGGAATATTTTCGTCGGATTCAGATTTGGTTCGATTCAGACTTCAGGTATTTTTTCAAATTGATGTTTAAGGTTCTGGTCGGATTCATGTCCAGGGAAATTATTTTGTCTTGCTCGGATCCGATTTTGGGTCTTTGGAATATTTTTTTCGGGTTCACATGTCGTTCAATTCAGATTTCGGTTTTTTAATGGAATTTTTAGGTTCAGGTTGGGTTGCGCATCCACGGAAAATATTCTGCATTGTTCGAATAAGGATATGCTTCTCTGGAATATTTTTGACCGATTCAGATTTAGTTCTGTCTTTTAGGTTCGGATTGGGTTAATGTTCATGGAAATTTTTTGTCTTGTTCGGATCCGGGTATGGTTTTGCGGAATTTTTTTGTCAGGTTCATATTTGGTTCGATTCAAATTTCAGGTATTTTTCTCAAATGGAATTTCAGGTTCATGCCCACGGAAATTATCTTCTCTTATTCGAATCCGGTTATGGTTGTTTCGAATATTTTGATCGGATTCAGATGGAGTTTGCATAAAATCGAGGGTTTTTTTTTTTTCAAATGGAATTTTTTAGGTTCAAGTCAGGTTTATGTTCACGGAAATTATTTTGTCTTGCTCCTATCGGGTTATAGTTCTTTGGAATATTTTTATCGATTTCAGGTTTCATTTTCTGGTCATTTTTCGGGTTTTTTCAAAGAAAACTTTTAGGTTCGGTTCGGGTTGCATGTACATGAACATTATTTTTTCTATTTTAACGTTTTGCTTGAAAATATAACATTCTTTTATTAATACATTAAAATCGTCTGCAGTCAGAAATCTATATTTTAGATTTAATATTTATTACTTAAGTTTTCATACATGATTTTAAAAGAATATTTTCATCATTATATTTTAAATATTTATTTACACGCAATTATTAAGTCATAAACATTTTTCATCTACGTTATAAAGTATTTAAAATTACATTAATGAAGGAAACTTTTAGTTATACAATTTTTAGTCAAATGTTTTCAATATCTTACTTAATTTTAATTTGGTATTTAATTATTGCTAATTTTCCAATTCCCTTCATTTTAAATCTTACATTTATTTTAACAAATAATAATAGAACAAAGACCATTTTAAAAATTTGCTATTTCCTCTTAAAATATGCTTCAGTTGTAATTCATTTCTTTCAATTCTTCTTATATTACAAAATCCCTTCCTAGTCCTTTTATTTTGCACATTAAAATTTGAGCGATAAATGGTTTCATATTGCAAACCTTTTTTGAGGCTTACTTCATCTCCACTTATCTCATTCCTCCATGGGTTTCTTTAATTCTGTCTCAGCTTTCTTATGACTTCTGCGAAAAATTTTACACAACCAACCAACCGTAAAAAAACGAAAGAGAATGAAATTGGGAAAAGATGATTTTTTATGAGAGTGACCTCACGATTTTAATTAATTACTGAGTTAATAAATAGAATTTTGAAATTCTGAGCGTCAGGTGCATCAGGAGAGATATTGGGCTACTCTCAGAAAAATTTTGAGCTTCGTACGTACCGTAGTTTTTGCTAACTATCGCAGACACACACACACACACACACAGAGCGATTTGTTATTTTATTAATATAGATATATATTATTAGTATTACGATAGCTCTTCATTGTTTTCTCAAAATGTATTAGGTTGCCACTAAATCTAACATTCTGGGATAAACAAACTTAAGGTTCTTTCATACTGGAAATGAACACCCTCTACTGACCAAAATTGTACAAACTAATATCTTAAAAGGTTATTAAAATTAGTTTTGAATATATTATTTCTTCTTTACAATGAATTCAAAACATTCCTAATTCTAGTCTTAAAATAGTAATAATGACAATAATAATGCAGTGAAATAGGAGGGAAGTAGTGTACCTTGGACATATGTGTACCTCGGAACTATCCTAATTCTAGCTTTTCCTTTGGGTTTTGTCAATTTTTTAAAAAATTAAAAATTAAAAAGTTGAAATAGGTCCGAGGTACACCTCCTTCCCCTACGTTTAGTACGAAACTGACGGGATTGAAAATCTTTTTCGTGTTAAAAGAATTTCCTAATAAAAGATTCCAGAACAAGAATTAAATGAAAAGCCTTGTGACTGAATTTAAGATTTAGTATTTTTCTTTTATAAATGCTTTGCACGCGCAGTCCTTATATCGGTGTTCTCAATATATCACTTTTTTTTTTATCTTTCCAAGTATCACGATATATAAAGGCGTTACTGAATTTCTCAAATTCACATGACTCATATAATAATTATATTTCATATTTTCTTATGATAGAGTTTATCATCTAATTCTTCATTTACAAGTCCACTTTATCCCAGAAATTATGCTGGGGTAAATGACAGAAATGTAAACAAATATTTTAAATCAAGGGAGCGGGGCTTGTCTGTAATAAAGGAAATAATCGCTGTCAGAGCTGCTTGAGAAATGGCTCCTCTACTTCTCTCTTTTTTAGTTATCTTCAATAAATTTCCGATTTGCTGATTTATATATATATATATATATATATATATATATGGAATCGTCGGTGGCAATTCTTTTATATACATTTTGATGAAAATGAATCTATATTTCAAAATGTGACTGACGTAGACGTTATTTCTGCAGATCAAGGAGATTATATTTCTTCGGCCCAAACACAGAAAGTAGAATTTCACGAGGACTTGATATCTCCTTTGCTGTTTAGCTTCCCGAAAAACCATGAAAAACTTTTGAAATGTCAAAATCTTAGCAGAGAATTGAAATGAAATTAGCTCTTTATCGTTTTTAAATTGAAAAATAGATGATAATAATAATAATAATAATAAACAAGCAATACTGGGGTTCTTATCTTCTGAAAACTTGAAATGTAAGGTGTATACATACGGTTTTGTTTTTATTAAATGTTTTACCATATCTTTTGTGTTAAATGCAAAGCTTTTTTTTTTTGTTAACAAGAATTAAATGGAAAATCTTGTAGCAGAATTTAAGCTTCTGTATTTTTCTTTTATAAACGCTTTTCTAGCGCTGTCGTTATATCGCGCCACTAAGTATATCACGTCTTTTCTTTTCTTTTCTTTTCTTCTGTTTTTTTTTTTTTTTTTTTTTTTTTTAAATCTCCCAAAAGGTATTACTGAATTTCTCGAATTCACGCGATTCATACAATAATTATGCTTCATACTTTCTTACAATAAAATTTCTCATCTAATTCTTCATTTACATGTCCACTTTATCTCAGAAATTTAGCTGGGATGAATAACAGAAATGTAAACTATTTTAAATGAAAGAGGCGGGGCTGTTCTGTAATAGAGGAAATGGTCGCTTTCACAGTCGCCTGAAAAATAGCGCCTCTTCGTTTTCCCAAGATGCATTTGATCGGCACTAAATCTCACAACACTCCGGTATAAATAAACTTAAGGTCCTCCCACACTAGAAATGAGCATTGTCTACTTACGAATCTTTTAAAAATAATATCCTAAAAGTTTATTGAAATTAGTGTTAGATTTATTCTTACTACTAATTAAAAACATTCCTGATTGTATTCTTAACATAGTAACAAAGATAGTAATAATACCGTGAAATACGTTTAACACGACACTGATGGGACTGAAAATGTTTTTCGTGTTAAAAGAAATTCCTGCAAAAAGATTCGTTAAAAAAAATATGTATATTAGTTTTTTTTTTGTTTTTTTTTGTTTTTTTTTTTTTTGCTGCCGGCAAATTAAATATAAATAATAAACTGAATAATATAAAAATAAACTGAAGGCCCCTCCCACACCAGAATTGAGCATAATATATTGACTAATCTTGTAAAAATAATATCCTGTAAGAGTATTGAAATTAAGGAACAGATGTAGTATTCACCCGCAGTCCGACATCTTTTCTCTCTCTCTCTCTTGGCTCGAAAAACCCGTTTTCGGAAAGCGGCATTTGTCGCCAAATGGTCACATATTTCCACTGTAGGTTTGATGAATTTTGAAAAATTTGCGGTTACACATTTAAAGGAAAAAAATGTAAAATTTCTCATCTAATTCTTCATTTAAAATTCTACTTTATCTCAGAAATTTAGTTGCGTGAATAACAGAAATGTAAAAAAATATTTCAAATTGTGTGGGCGGGGCTTGTCTACAAAACTGGAAATAGATGCTTTTACTGGAACACGATAAATGGCATCTCTTCGTTTCCTCAAGTTATAATTAATTTTTTCTCCGGAAAAATTCGGATATCTTTTTTTGAAGTCTCTGTTTCGGCAACATATTGTGCACAAATTTTTAGCGATCGTCCAATGTTTTATTCATCTCTCCATTCTAATTCGCATCTCAATAACTGAGTGTAAATTTTGAGTATTTTCTGCATTTCCAATTTAAAAAAACCTTCAATCAAAATCGAAAATAAAGAAAGATCTTAGAAGGGATGTACTTCATATATCCAGTTGAAAATTAATCATTTACAAATATCATAATGTAAACGTGATACGTTAAAAAATTCTTTTAAAAAATCTTTTAAAAATTCTTTTTTAGATTACTAGTAGTGAATAGGTATTTTCACGCCTGGCTGAAATAGCCCCTCCATTTTCAGTACCAAAAAAGCATTAATATGTATATTACAAATAGTAAGAAATGTTGTCAGAAGAATCAGTCCTTATTCCATAAGAATCTTTCAAAAAACTTCCGGAATATTCAAAGTTTCACACCGGAAAAGAAAACGATTCTTTTAGTATCGGTTCTGTCTAAATTGTAATCTAACTTGTTTCTGCAAAAATCTATTTATCACGATAACAAGCTTTCCTTGCCTTTCGCTGGGGAGGAAACTTGTATCGTTGTTACTGAATGAAAATAAATAAAACATTTTATGTATATATTTTTTTATGTCAAAACCACAGTTAAAAAGTCCAATCCTCTACCCTGAAAACAGTACTGTGTGGGTTATAGCAAAGCTTACAAAATGAGTTTTTAACAATTATATAAATATCACTAATAATAAATCTGTTTTATTTATTTTTTTCAGAATAAAGAATAATAGTTGTGCGAAATAATTCAGAAAAGCGATTTTGAATGGAAAAACACCTCTTAGTATTTACTTAAAACTAATATACTTTTAATCGAATTCTTTTTTTTTTCCCCTAAATGTTTCTTGCTTATAATAAAACGCGCGTTTTATATACATCTATAAAACAAACACCTCATACATTCGCAGGAAAGAACTTAATTTTTAAGGAAAATAAAACGATGAAATTTTCGTATATTTTAAAGCCATAAAACTGTAACGGTAATCAGAAATTTTGAAGTCTGACATTTAACAAAGTAGTACAATGATAATTTTTTTTTTAAATTATTGATAAAAAGAATAAGATTATATATTTTTAATATATGTTTATATATATATTTTTTATATGTATTTTTATATACATTTTTTTATAAATATTTTTATATATATATTTTTAATATATATATTTAATAATGATTATATATATAAGATTATATATATTTCTTTAAATATTTACTCTTATTTATTTTCTGTTTAATTTTTTATAGTTAATGAGGGCGTGGAAAATAAGAATATTTTTACAATAATGTATTTGTTGTAATTGTTATTCCCAGTTGCGCACCCAGGATTAAGTATTGGAGGAGGCTAGCATATTTTAGAGGTCCATGTTTTTGAGATCGGAATATCGGGTGAGCTCGGTCCGATATTTTTATGTTTGATTAAAAATAGGCGAGATGTGTTGAGCCCGGACATATTTTTTATTTATTTATTTATTTATTTTTTATTTTTTATTTTATTTTTATTTTTATTTTTTTTTTGTTGTTAAATTGATATAGAGCGAAGACTGAATTGTGGGAGGGGGAAGAGGGAGCTCTAAAATATTTTGATGAAGCTAATTCTGAAGACTTAAACCTTTTCGACCGATAAAAATAAAATATTGTTTTAAGGGTTGAAAATTAAATATGGTAATATTTCGAATTTCATGAGAAAATTAATAAACAAGAAAAAAATAGTGAAAAGATTAGTAGTTTTAAAAATTTCTATTTTGCAAATGTATTAAAATACGATAAAAACAAATTTTCATAAAAAACACCCTTAAAGAGTTCTACTCTCGCGATCTAGGAGAAGCTTCAGTCCCCTTTGCTCCCTACGTGCGTGCGCCAATGGTTATTCCTGTATATTAGATATTCCATTAAAACGGTTCTGCGTCAATTCGTCGTGGAACAATTCATTGAGGCGTCAATTAATAAGCGTAGCAAATTGAGGCGTAGCAAATAAAGTTTAAAAGGCGACATGATTTTGTTAACCCGGTATAATGGATTACGACAACTAATATTTTAAAGACCTATGCTAGATACAGATATATTGTTAGAATACATATATAGTATATATGTTTTTTTAATTATTTGGTAAATGAGTGATGTTTTCAGTTGGGATTAGACCTTGCGGTGTCCACATTATTTTTTATTTATTTATTTATTTATTTTTTTATGATTGGTCTAGGAATATTACCTAATTTCCGACGTATAATCCGCTGGTCAAACAATCATTTTTCAACCCAGAATTTTTTCAGAAATGTATGTAACTCTTTAGAACGGCTTAAATATTTATCTTCAATCACTAAATAAAATTTCTGGGTCCAAAATGAATTGTTTGATCCTCGGATAATACGATTGATATTACGGTAATGTTTAATCAATTGTATACGTAATATAGGACTCTGTCATTAATTCCTGTTTTGGTCATCATAAAAACGATGTTTTTACTGATTTTCCTTAACTCAATGGGAAACATTCAAACATTTTGTTTTGGGCAATGGATGTCTGTATTTTATTTGTTTATTCGTAATTTTATGATACTCTTCACATTTAGAAGAATTTTTATTTGAATAGGAAATCAAATTTCGTTGTTAATAAAGTGGAAAGTAAAAAAGTCAGAAAAATGGATCCTCGCAAATTATCAGATGTGGAAAAACACGGAATCCAAAGAAAGACGTCATGTGAAAGATCATCTTTTTAGGCAAAAACACGAAGTCTAATTATCGATTCAACCGATTACAAATTGTGTGACGATCACGAAAAATTGAAACGCTTGTTTACAATTTTTTTATAGTTATAAAATTTACATTACTCTTAAAAAAATCCTTTTCCAATTGGTTATTGTAATTTGTGAAATTAGATATTGTTTATTGTTTTTATCTAAAAATATCAATTATTAAAGTGGAGCGGAAATTTTTTTGTATGTGATTCTATAGGAATATCCGTGAAAGTAGAATGAATTAGTACTACCGATTTCTTATCTATATTATAAAGGACAAACATATCTGTGTAACAGTAACGTCATTTTGGTGAATGGCAACACTTTCCGGTGAAATTTCGGTTTTGCAATTTCGCTACTGCAACTTTCTTGACTTCTAGACATCGCTAGTTTTCAATCTTTACACAATCACACCGGTATAAGAATAGCAAGTAATTCTCCAAAATTATGCAATTTCATACTTTATAAATATATATATATATTGCATTTAATGATTATTATTATTATTATTATTATTGTAGATTCTTATCGCAAGTAATTAAAAAAAAAGTTTTATAGCACTGAAATATCATCTGAGAATAATAAAAGGTGGTGTCGGATAAGAACGGGAAAATTTTGTTTAAACCATATTTATGCTTTTTTAATTAAATTTGCTAATTTTAATTTATCAGAAATTACTCTTTAGTGAACAATAAACTTCCCAAAGTGTCAAGCTATGTGTATTAATTCCGGATACAACATCTGAAACCTATTAATATGTTTTTACATCTGTACTCCGCCCTCGATGTTTTTTACATTTAAACTCCGTCCATCAGCATTACATTATGCATTCGTTCAATTAAAAAAAAGTGCAGAAAATCATGCTATATAAAGTAGACGGAGCATCATCGGCACCGTACGATTTCATGTAAAGATCAGATGCAAACTGCATTTATATTATTGTAGAAAAATATCAAACTTTTTTAATAATTCAAAAAATTTATTGAAAAAAATCATTGAGCCTTATTTCACGAATTTAAAATATATTTTAAGGGGACTAACAATTTATAATTTGGTAGTTTTTTAAAATAGTTTTTTAGTGAAAAGTTGTGTATTAAAGGATGATATATACTGTTAAAATGTCAAAAACATTCCCAAACGTCACTTTTTAAAGGCAGTTTTTTTTAAAATTTATTGACATAAATAGTCACAGATAAAATGTAATTTTATTATCATGGTTCTATAAAATAAAAAAAAAATGTTTTCAACTTGTAAAAACATTGCATTTTAAAGTAAAAAATCATAATATGAAAACTACAAGAAACCATATCCATTATAAAAGGAAAATGCTCTTGTTTTCGGCAGCAAAAGGAATATTTTACAAATAAATCTGATGTATCCGAAACGTGCAAAATAGTGTCAATCCCTTTCAATTGCGTTTTTTACCTTTCTTTTTATTTTCACTATTAATAAATATTCACTAAAAGAGCAAAGATAATAATAAAAAATTATCTTTACAATATTATTCTTTTTTGTTATTTAGTTACGCTTAAAATAGTCTAGATGATGAACTTGTTTCTGAATAACTCAAAACAAAAGTAATAAAAAAACATAAAAAGCGATGATATAGTCGTGAAAAAAATAGAGGTTTTGAAACAGAGGGAAATTATACGCTCTTTGCAGCACCCATACGCTACATGCAGCTCAAAAGAGAGGATTTACCGAAGAATGCGTTTAGTATAGCTTTCATGAGAAACAGGGGGTATAATGTATTCCTTAGAAAGTCTAGAAGGTTAGCGGAATATACCCCCGTATACCCTCTTCTACATCCAGGTCATACCTCTTGCCCATGCTCCTAGTCCCATAGCCATGTGAATAGTCTTCATACAATAGTACTGTTTTATAAATATTGTCTTTCTACTTGCATAATCTAAAAATAATTTTCTTTGTAATTCAAAACTCACACCGGAAATAAACTAATTCTTTAGATTTGTAATGTAATGCATTTGTTTATTTTATTAATTCGATATTTATTCGATGATGTTTAAATATGCACGGCTGAGATCTTTTCGATCTCGCTGTCATTAATTAATATAGAACTCACATTTACAGATTTTTCAAATTTAGGTAAAAATCCCTAGATGTAGGGAAATTAAAATTAATTTGATAATTTTTAGTAAATTCTCAATACTGTCGAATTTTTAGAAAGCTCATGATAGTTCTTCAAAACCAAGGGATTTTTTTTTTTTTTAAATTTTCTTTGTTTTCTAAAAATTGAACATTAGAAAGTAATAAATGTGACGAATGAATATGGAAGAAGGAAACAAAAAGATGGGTGAAACAGTTTTCAAGCAACTTTTTGGTTAACGGACAGAAGTGTGTGTGTGTGTGTGGGGGGGGGGGGGCAGGGAAGGTTCGAAAATAATAATCGCGCGCATCCATTTCGTTTTTCCTTTTCCTCAAGAATAATAAATATAAAATGTTCACCTGCCTATAAGAGCAAAAGTCCCATACTCAATACAATTTTAAATTACCCACTGAAATGAAACACGGTTTATTACGGAAATTTTCTTTTCTACAATGATATTCCGTTTTAATGAGTTTTATTATAATAAATATGCACGATAATGCTATACAGTAAAGCCTGTAAAAGCGAAATCGCTGGGACATAAAATTGTAATTTAGCAGAAATAATTTTATCTTGCAGATTTTCCTATCAAGGAAGAAAGGAAATACTTACAAGATTCCGTTAAAAACAGGTTCCATTTATACAGAGTTTACTGATCTAAGAACAACAAAACAATTGAAATATAGATTACTAAAACAAAAGGGGAAAAAAGGTCTTAGACAAGTTTCCATTTGGTAGATTTTTAAGGCCTTCTTTACAAAATCAAACTAGTTTTTTTTTTTTTTTTTTTTTTTTTTTTTTTTTCTCGGAGCAAACAAGGATTTTTAAATCCCCCTCCCTTAAAACGCAAATTAAATTTACAAAGATAATCTTATTAAATTTCAAATAGCTGAATTATTTGAAATATAGAATAAGAAAATATGTTATACTCAATTATATAATCAGCTTTGTAAAATATAAATTCATTAAATCCTTGAAAACGAAATTTAAAAAAAAATAGAAAAAAAATCTGATTTATGCAGGATCTTTAAACTATAAATGATCCCTAATAAATAATCACCACCTGGAACCTACACTTATTAATTGCTCCATCTAAGTACATTGTTTATTTTGTTATCCAGCCTCTTTGAATAAAATAATCATTTGCAGATTTCAGCATTTCAATTGGAAATTTTTTTAAAGTGAATCTACCTCTCATATGGTCCTTCATTTCGAGAAAATGGAATAAGACGGCGTGAGGTTAAATCAGATTTTCTTTCTTCCTGAAATACTTGCATGTAAAACTAAATTAATTATTCTTTTGATTTCTTTTTGTAAGAAACACCCGTATTACATGCATAGGAACAATTTGTTATAATGAAGTATTGTGCTATGTAAAATTAACTAAAACAAAAGAATGTGAAAGGGAAAGATCTGCTAAAAAAGTGATCCTATAAAGAAATTTTATGCCTTAGGCATTAACTAATAGTCATAAAAATAGCGAGCATCTCTACAAAATTATGCAAATTGATACTTTATAACATTTTTTTTTCTTTCGCATTTAATATTTTAATAAATTTTATTATTATTATTATTATAGATTCTTATCGCAAGTAATTTAAAAAAAAGGTTAATACTACTGAAGGACATTTTAATAACAATTTTAATTTTTCTTAAGAAAGGTGTTATAGTAAAAATAAAATACATTGACATGTTTCGGAACCGTCAAATAAGTTCCATAGTCATAATATAAATAAAACAAAATTTCAAAATATTACTCGGTCAAATACAAATGACACGCGACAATGAGATATAAATAACAAAAAACACGCGCTCTATTTCAAAAAATTAAATTAAAATATAGACCATGATCTAAAACTTAACTAAAAATAAAATAAAAATTCCAAACTATTTCACGGTTAATACAAATGACACGCGACAATGAGATATAAAAAAACACCAAAAAACACGCGCGCTATTGTAAAAATTAAATTAAAAATAGACCATGATCTAAAAGAAATTCCAACCTGGTTCATCCCATTTAAGCCCTCACGAGGAATTTATTCATTAATTCTAACCATAACTTAGGAATAATAAAAGAAACGGTATCATTGCAAACCAGATTATTACGCGTATAAATTTCAATGGACTCTCTTATAATAGATTTACAATTACAATTAGATATGAAACATAATTTACTTTGATTAAACAATATTTTTATCTCCTCATTTAGATATGTTCTTGATAAGGCGGTGTTAGTACGTCCAAATTTAATATCACATTCGTGCTCCCCTTTTCTAATTCCAAACTTTCTCCCAGTCATGCCTATGTAATAATTTAAATCACCATTTTCAGTAATATAAGGTATTTCATAAACTCCACCAAGATCATCCTGTCCTATAGGATCCACTTGCTTATTAAGTAAACATCTTAATTTTGGTGGAGGAGTTGCATGTTGTTGTTATTGTTGCATGTATGTCGGCCAATTATCTACACTATGAGATATAGGCCCTAAGGGGGGCTAATAGGCCCGTGGGGGTCTTTCTAATGGAACCTAACCCGTATTTACGCAAGGTTCGAAGAAAACCACGGAAAACTCCGAACGGTTAGGCCGACGGTCGCGATTGGGTTCGAACCCAGCACCTACCGTCTACCAGTTTGAGGTCAGAACCTCTCGGCCACTGGTGGGGCGGTGGAGGAGTTGCAATCAAATCAATAGTAAACTTTTTTAATTTAAATTTTAATTTCTCAAAACTGCCTTTCAGATATGGAAAAGAAACTCTTTTAAAATTTTTAGAATCACCTCCTTTATTGAATCTTTCAGTTAACCCTGGATATTATTGTTTAGGCTTCCCTTTTCTATAATAATTAATTAATTTATTGATGCTACTTATTTTATACCCATTAGAGCCTGCAATCTCACGGATCTTACACAACTCTTCCTTTAAAAATTCATCAGAACAGACTTTAAACGCTCTATCAACCATGAAACGGAAAGTAGAGAATTTATAACAGCTAATGTTAATAAGTTATGGTTAGAATTAATGAATAAATTCCTCGTGAGGGCTTGAATGGGATGAACCAGGTTGGAATTTCTTTTAGATCATGGTCTATTTTTAATTTAATTTTTACAATAGCGCGCGTGTTTTTTGGTGTTTTTTTATATCTCATTGTCGCGTGTCATTTGTATTAACCGTGAAATAGTTTGAAATTTTTATTTTATTTTTAGTTAAGTTTTAGATCATGGTCTATATTTAATTTAATTTTTTGCAATAGAACGCGTGTTTTTTTTTTATTTATTTATATCTCATTGTCGCGTGTCATTTGTATTGACCGAGTAATATTTTGAAATTTTGTTTTATTTATATTATGACTATGGAACTTATTTGACGGTTCCGAAACATGTCAATGTATTTTATGTTTACTATAACACCTTTCTTAAGAAAAACTAAAATTGTTATTAAAATGTTTATATAAAAGGTGAATGCTTTAAAATCTGATGATTTAAAAAATCAATTGGATTTAATTAACTTTTTATCTAAAGAAGGACCATCTAAGATTAATAAAGGGCGGTGACAGATACGAACGGGAAAATTTTATTTAAAGCATATCTATGTCTTTTTAATTAAATTTGCTAATTTTTTTTTACCAGAAATTATTCTTCAGTGAAAAATAAATTTCCCAAAGTATCAATCCATCTGTACACCGCCCTCGCTGTTTTTAGTACTTAAACTGCTCCCATCGTAATATGTGTTCGTTCAATTAAAAAAAACTTTAATTATTTAAAAAAAAGAAAGAAAAACAGCGCTGAGAGTTTTGTTATAAAAAGTAAGCGGAGAATCAAGAAACTTTTCAAAGTGAAACTACCTGTGATATGTTCCTTCATTTGGAAAAAGTGGACAGGGCTTGAGGTTGGATCAGTTTTTTTTGTCTTCCTGGATTATATTCATGTAAAACCAAATAAATCATCCATCTGATTTTCTTTTGTAAGGAAACCCCGTATTAGATGCTTAGAGACAATTTGTTATTATGAAGTATCGTGTTATGTATAAAGTATGTAAAACAGAAAATGTGAAAGGAAAAGATCTGCTAAAAAATTAAACACCTTGACCCCATAAAGAAATTTTATTCTATACCCAGGCAGCATATCCATATGGACCCATAAGGGCAAAAGTTGGTCAGGGATATAGATCTATAAGGGCTATCCATATGGGCCCGCATAGAATGTCCACTTTTTTTTCTATATGGGCCCATATGGGCTATTTATATATATCTATATGGATGTCTATGTCGATCTATAAAGATATCTATATGGATCTACGTGGATGCCTATGTAGATCTATAATGATATCTATATGGGCCCGCATAGAATGTCCACTTTTTTTCCATATGGGCCCATAAGGGTTATCTTTATATATCTATATGGATGTCTATGCCCATCTATAAAGATATATCTATATAGATCTATGTGGATACACATGTAGATCTATAATGACATCTATATGGGCCCGCATAGAATGTCCACTTTTTTTCCATATGGGCCCATACGGGTTATTATTATGTATCTACATGGGTGCATATGTCGATCTATAAAGATGTCTATATGGGTCTATTTAGGATGCACATATAGATCTATAATGATATCTATATGGGCCCGCATAGAATGTCCACTTTTTTTCCATATAGGCCCATTTAAGCTGTTTACATAGATCAATAAGGATTTATAATGTGATCTTTATAAATTTATAGGTCACTGATTTAAGAAGACACTTTACTTATTTGAAAACATCTGTTCCATAATGTTAAACCTAAGTTCTTGAATTTCTCATTCAAGTTTGATATTTTTAGATGTTTTCTTTCTGCATTGTATAGCAGAACTCAATCTCTAATGGGACCATTTTGTATTTTTTCAATTTTGTTTGTAATTTTTTAAAGGTACTTTTATCTTCGAAACCGGTTCCGAAAGTGTAAATATCTTTACTAAAAAAATTTTGGTACCAAAATCCAAGAAGTAAAACTAGTGATATTATATTACAGATCGACGTCAGTTTCCTATGCAGAAAAGGTCATTACAAAAAATATTTAAATTTAAACGAGAAATTCAAAAATAGCCTATCCATAACATTACAAAGCCGACATTTTCAAGTAAATGAAGGGGACTCGTCACTCATTCGAAAACACCCATTCATAATGTTAAATTTATGTGCAAGCTATTTTTGAATTTCACTTAAATTTAAATATTTTACAGATTTTTTTTCTGCATATAGGATAGCTGAACTTGTTTTCTAATAGGACTATTTTGTATTTTTTTATTGCAGATTTTTTAATAAAGGTACTTTCATTTTCGAAACCGTTTTCGAAAATGAAGGTATTTTTTTTAAGTCTGCAACAGACAATTATTACAGGTTTTTGTATGTTTTATCATTCAAAATTGGAATTAAAAAGTTTCAAAAATTCTAACTTTATAGCAATAGTATCTCTCAGGAACATTATAAATCAAATTAATTTATAAATTGTTATTCAGACTTCCTGCATTTAATAAATTACTTTATTTCCACACTGAATTTATATTTCTTTGTTGATCAAAAATTTTAACTAGTTGACTGGCAGTAAACTAAGTAAAATTTAAACATGAAGCAAGATATGATGTAAAACTTGAACAAAGCAAATTATCAAAGTATTATGGAATTAGCTGAAAAATTATAAAATTTTTTTTATCTATTTTATGTAGCTCAATAAATTTAAAAATGCAAATCATGTATGCACTGTACAGTCTGAGAATTTCGTCTATTGGATCATACAGTATACATGCCATACACACTTCAGACAAATTTAAAATGTTACTTTTTTACTAAAATAAATTAATAAATCAACCAAGATAGGTCACCAATGACCCATTATCTTTATTTCTCTTACCTGTTTTGTGAAAACCAAAAAAGAGACGTTCAACATCCTAGTGATCTTGAAAGCTTCACAAATACTGTAATGAAAGCGAGACTGACAACCAGGGATGTAGTGGAGGGTATATGCCGCATACCCTCTGGATTTTTTAAGGAACACCATATACCCTCTGTTTATCAAGAAAGCCATAGTAAATACACTCTAGGGTATACCCCCTGTTTTAAGCATATGCCTTTTTTTTTTTTCGACTACACCACCGCTGACTACTTGGGGCAAGTGAACATGGCTATCAACCTCCATGCACAAAATTTCCCTTCTGGGGATCTACCGTATACCCTCTGTTTCTCAAGAAAGCCATAGTAAATACACTCTATGGTATATTCTCTGTTTTGAGCATATACCCTCTGCTTAGAGCATATGCCCTGTTTTTTTTTCTTTTTTCGACTACACCACTGCTGACTACTTGGGGCAAGTGAACATGGCTATCAACCTCCATGCACAAAATTTCCCTTCTGGGGTCACAAGCATCCCCAGATCTTGTGATTTTATGGCTAATGTAAGTACAAATGTAAGTTACATATGAAATGTCTCACAATTTTAATATTTTAGGCTTTATGCATTTTAGTAGTACAATTTTAAACAATATATGTTTGCAATAAATTCATTTATATTTTTTCAGAAATATAATTGTTTCTAAACAGTACATAATTTTTCAATCATCAAATAAAAAATACTATCAAATTTAATTTGTTTAAAACCCATATTCCAATTTACTTTTTATTTAAGTTAAAATAATTTAAGCATATTGAAAAACATCTAATGCATATAATTCAATTCCCAGAAGATTAATTTATATGTACTTACAACAATATAAACAGTTCAGCACCTCTGACTGATATTCCATAAATAAGCACTTTACAAAATAAGAGCACAGTAATGTCTTTGGCATGCAGCTAATATAAAAATATTGCTTTTCTTAATTTACCAATGACAGGATTCTCACTGATGATTTTTTTTATTATTATTATTAAATATTTCTAAATAATAATTTACTTTGAAGATTAATTTATTGAAATAGTGTCAGAGAGAAAATAATTACCAATGGCAGTCATGTAAATTTGAAATGAAAATGAAACAGACTAAATAAAATAGCAACACAATTCACTTGGTTTATGGTATGTCACTCCATTTATTGAAAATACAATTTATATATTCATATATATGTATTTCTATAGACTATATCAGAATAGTTATCTTGTAACATAATTCTATTTTTCATACAGTTTTAGATGGGTGCTGCACCCTCTCTGTAGCTTCATTTAGAAAAATGCATGCTTCTAGCCTCTATAAAAGGAGAAAAAATCCTATAAGAATCTAAAATCCTATGAGCAAGCACTCTGCCCTTCTTTACTTCTAGGAGAAAGTCAAGAGATATAGTTATTTGAATATTTACAAACAATATGTATCATTGCAGAAGAAAGTTCATGAAATATAAACAAACATTGTTTTCCCTCTTCAAATGCATAACTTTACATTCAAGATCATCAATGCAGGATTCTTCAGCTTCGTATAAATTTGAATCAAGATTCCATGTCAGGTACAATTGAATTGCTCCAAGCATCTGGTTAATGTCACCACCTATTTTTAAAATGTAAGGATTAAATTTTTAAGGCATAAAATTGTTTGTGCAGAAATAATTTTATCTAAAAATAAAGAAATATATAAAAAAATACATTTTACACAGCAGAAACAGTCAATTATAACAGTAACACTATCCATTTAATTCAGTTTTGCAAGGAAAAAGCTTCCTTTGAGAAATTGATGCATTAAAAACCAATAAATTCACCAGGAACAGATTTTTTTTTCTCCTTCTTTCCCAGGAGCAGAAATTTTTTCTGCAGTCTGCAACGCAAGTAAAAACTTTAAAAACAGTCTGCAGAACTTAAGGACAAATGCACTCTTTCCCAGTGTTGATCCCAGGGAGTAACCCGAATGAGGGTATACCCCCCCCCCCCAAAAAAAAGTAAATTTTGTATTTTCAATGGTCAAAAGTGCAGTGTCCCCCCCCCGGAGCTATGAATATCGCTCCCAAAGAAATTTGTGAATTCAACACTGCTCTTTCCAGTCTCTCACATTATGTTGGATACAATCAAATCTCCCAAGTATTCATGATTAACATAAAAGCAAAATATTAAAAATAAGTTACTTTAACCCTTAGAATTTTTAACACCATGATACATTGTCCAAAAGGGGAGAAAATCCACTCCCGACACCATGTTTTTTTTTTTTTTTTCTCGTGCTCCACTGGCGAAATTTGTGTTTTTTCGCGATCTTCTGGCGAAATTCGTGTTTTTTGCGATCTTTTGACAAAATTTGCAGTTTTTCGGGATATTTTGTCAAAATTTCTAGTTTCTTCGCAATCTTTTTACGACGTTTGTCGTTTTTCGAGATCTTTTGTCGAAATTTGTTTTTTTCTCGAACTTTTGATGAAATTTGCTTTTTTCATGATTCTTTGATAAACTTAGCGTTTTTTTTTTTCTTGTGATAATTGGACTAAATTTGCATTTTTGTGACCTTTTGCGGTTTTTTGTTGAATTTTTAGACGAAATTTGTCGTTTTCTCGCAATTTTTTGACGAAATTTGCTTTTTTTGCGATCTGTTTACAAAATTTGCCAGGTTTTCTTTAGATCTTTTGTCGAAATTTACCATTTTTTGAGATTTGTTGACGAACATTGCAGTTTTTATGTGATCCTCAAACGAAACTTGACTTTTTTTTGTTATCTTCGACAAAATTTGTGATCTTTTGATGAAATTTGCATATTTTTGTAATAGCTGGACAAAATTTGCTGTTTTCTAGCAATCTTTTGGCAAAATTTGTCATCTTTTCACGATATTTTGAAGAAATGCGCATTTTTTTCGCAATCTATTTCCAAAATTTGTGAGGTTTTTTCAGGATTTCTTGTCGAAATTTGCTGGGGATTTTTTTGAGAATGAGATTTTTTTTTGAGACAAAAAATGTAATGGTAGATTGGTTGACGAAGGTGTTTGTTTGTAAACATGCCCTTTCCTTATACCTGGGGGACCTAAGAAATTACTCGGTATGCACCGAATAGTGCTTTTGGCTAAATACCGAATATTCAGTCAACATGTGAATCTAATATTGTATCTTCGCGTACCGAAATACTAATTGTTGGACCGAATACTGAATATTTGGCCAGCCGAATACCGAATATTTGGCTTTCCAAATACTTTTTATATTTCAAAGTTTAAAAGTATTAAAGCGTTACTTTTTAAAACAATTTTACATAATATTTAATAAAAGAAATTTATATTTTGATAAACCAGAGCTTTTTATAGAGAATTTAGTGTCCAAAAAAATCTTTTGTTAGTTTTTTTAAGAAGCACAATGAAACTTTATTAATTAATAAAATTTTAAATTTCATGGTTTATTCTATAAACTAAAACAAATATTTTAAAATCAAAGTGAAATAATAAAAAAATGGTCAAAGAAAAACTTTACAGTCTCATAATTGCAAGGGCAGATCCAGCCATCTTTTTAGCGAGGGGTCATGGCTCCTTTTTTTAGGGGCGGGGGGGGGGTCATGTCCCTTAATAAGAGTAGTTTATGCAAATATTTAAAACGTGACAGTTACAAAAAGCCGTCATAAGAGAACAATTGGTTGTTAGAACCTGAAATTCAATTTAAAATTCTACCATTTACGGTGATTTTGTGAAAGATTCTTTGCCTTTATTGAAAAATGGAAAACGTTAATCAATTTACATTTGTTCTGAATAAGTGCATTTTGCATCTAAGAATATAAAATGCTTTATGGATATTCGGAAATTACCTACTTTGGGTTTAAGTACAGTTTTAAAAGAGTCGGAAATATTCAGATTGTTAAACAAGGTATGAATTTGAAAATATTCAATATATATTTCATTTTTTAAATTTCCTTTAAAATTTTTCTTCGCTCAGAGGGAGGTCATGACACCCGTGACCTCCCCCTTGGATCCGCCCCTGCATAATTGTCCTTTTTAAATAACTCAAGGCAAATTTTTTTCAGTATAAAGTACAAATACTTTAAACTTAATTCTGATTAAAGGAATGTCTAGCTCATAGTTTTCTTTTCTTATGAATGGTGGCATTTTCCACCTTTCCTTTCATATCATATTTTAAAGAAACCAAAGCATGTGAGTTGAAAATATAGTTATAGTATCTTATTCATTGTTATTGCAACAAACAAAAACACAAGTTTGACTTAGAGTGAGATGAAATACAATGTACTTATAACTCAATAAGCTGATTACGATTATAGTTTCATGAACAAAAATTGCTGTCTTGATAGCTATTACTAAACTCAAAAGTTTTTCTTTCTTGTTCAAGGACTTTTAATTTGAAAAGCAAGAAACAGATTATTTACTAAACAAAATTTAGGAATTTTCATCTGCACATCATTTATTCCTAAGAAGAATCCTAATAAATGACCATTTTAATCCTTCTCATGGTTAATTTTCATAAGTTATACTTTACAAACAGCAAATAAATAAGGTAAAAACATTATTTTATTTAAATATGATTTTCTTTCTAATTATTTTGAATATATTTATGAATTGATAGCTATAGTAGAAATTGTGAAAAATTTTTAAAAGTGTGTTTTAAAAGGTTTTATTAAGTATTGAATTTGGACGAATACTTTGATATTTGGAAAAACCAACTAATAGCAGGGCAATAGCAAGAAAACCTGCTAAAATAACTTAGTATTTAGCATTTTAGATCTTCAAATTATCAAAATTAAGCATAGTGTATTAATCCGTAGAATAATATTTAAAAGAAATACACAAGAAAATTAGGTGAATGTTTAAAAAAGGACACTATAAGTAACGGATAAAAATATGAGAGTGTCGATACGGACAGAAGAGTCCAATGTAATTTAACATATAAGTTAGTGATGCACAACTTGTGGCCCGCGAAGTTCATCAATTTGTAACGGGAAAAAAATTTCAATTTTTGTGCATTTGTCGCAAGAAAAAAACATAACTTTCGACATTTTGTGGTAAAAAAATGGAAAATGTCAGCAGTCAGTTAGGAATCACAAGTTTTGTTGAACGGGACAGAAAAATCATGAATTTCTATGACCGGCACATAAAAAACACGAATTCAGTTAATCGAGTGCGGAAAAATAACAAATTTTTGCCGATGAAGTGCAGACAAAAGTAATAAATTTTTTCGATCAGACACAGAAACATCACGAATTTTATCGACTAGAAGGGAAAAAATATCGCACTTCGTTGATTGGGTAAGAAAAAATCGTCAGTTTTCTTAATGATGCGTTTAAAAAATTGCAAATTTTTTTCAAAGGCTGCAGAAACGTTGCCTGTTTGCCGCATGAAAAAGCACAAATTTTGTTAATCGGGCATGAATAATCGAAAATATTGTCGGTCAGACATGGAAAAATTGCTATTTATTGGCTAAGGGGCGAAAAAAATTGTGAATTTTGTCGATCAGGAATGAAAAAATAGCAAATTTAGTTGACTGGGCACAAAAAAAAAATTTGCCAATTTAATCGATAAGGCTCAGAAAAATCGCTAATACTGTCAATCGGGAACAAAAATATTGCGAATATGGTCGATCGGCTTCGTAAAAAGCGCAAATTTCATCAATAAAGTAAAAAAAAAAAAGAAAAAGAAAAATTGCAAAACTTACTGACTGAGAAGGAAAAAATCAGCATTTTGTTGATTCATTGTGGAAGAATTGCAAAGTTTGTTGATAGGACACAAAAATCGCAGATTTTGTTGATGATGAGCAGAAAAATTGAAAAATTCTTTAATCAGCAGCAGAACAATAATGAGTTTCGCCAGTTTCTCATGAGAAAAAATTGCGGATTTCATCAATAAGCGCCGGGGAAAAAATGCAGTGTCAGTTAAGAATATCGAATTTCATTACAGAAAAATGCGTGTTTCATCTATCAAGAGCGAAAAAAGCACAAATTTCGTCGATCAAGCACAGAAAATTTGTGTATTATGTGGATCACCCGAAGGAAAATCAGAAATTTCGCTCGTTAAAAGTGTGAATTTCACTGATCATTTTCTGAATAATCGCGACGTTTTCTATCAGTTTTGGAAAAATCATGAATTTCATCGATCATGTGTGGAAAAACTGTAAATTTTCTTGATCAGCTTTGTAAAAGCGCAAATTCGATTGATTAGGTAGGAAAAAAAAATCCAAATTTTGTTGAAAAATCTTCTTGATCAGTTCCTACACTCGCCTTCGTTAATAAAATTCACATTTTGTTTACTGCACTGGCCATGTTTGTTTTTTAACACTTTTAATAAAACAAAATTTAGTCTTCCAAAAAATTAAGGAATATTACTGCATCTAGAAAATAGTCCTTACAATATCTGCTATATATACAAATGTAAAAACTGTTGATATATATCCTTACAAATAGAATTGGATATTTTGACTGGGTAAGTGAACGAAGAGGGATAAATCTAGATGTGGCCTTCGATCACCCAGACATATTTGTAAGTGGTCCTTCTCTAGAAAATGTTGTGCACTCCAAAATAAGTAGTACAGTAGACTTCCTCAAATCCACACAGCTTCGGACTAGAGGTTGTGTGGATTTCTGGTCGTTGCTTTTTTTTTTACATTTTTTAAACAGTAATTTCATCATAATTAATAATGCAATCAAAATTATAATGAGTGCTTAAAATATAAGAAAATATTAAAATAAGTAATAAACTAAATTAATAAAAATTTAGATGATTTTAAAAATGATTAAAATATTAAAAGCAAACATCAAGTTAATAATCAATGATGTATGATCAAATATTCATTATAAAGAGAAATAAAGATGACACTTATTGCATCTTTCTGCAGATTAATTTAATGTTTAATAAAATTACGTGTTACATGATTTTGATATGGATGAAATTTGCATGTTTTATTCGATTCATGGCTGAAATTTGCGTTTTTAAAGCCGTCTGTTGACAAAATTAGCGGTTTTTATGCAATTCATGGACAAAATAATTTTTTTACACAATTCTAGAAGAAATTGAGTTTTTTACATGACTCATGGACAAAATTCATGTTTTTTGCACAGTCTTTCCAATATTTCTATTTTTTTACAAAATTCTTTGTTGAAACCCTCTTTCTTACATGATTGTTCTGAAGTATTTTGACGGAATTCGAATTTTTTTCAAGATCTTGTGATGAAATTTGTTTTTTTTCAGTACTTTTTGACGAAATTTCCATTTTTTTTCTTGGTCTGTCGATGATTTTTGTGCTGTTTTTGCAGAACTTTGACAAAATTTGTGTTTTTTTCATGATATTTAGACAAAATTGGAATTTTTTTCTGTGAACGACTGACAAAAATGATTTTTTATGACAACCGACTGTCAACATTCACAATTTTTAGTATCTGAAATTTGTTACTGATGATTTTTGAGTGTTTTCGGCATAAAATGTCTTAAATTTTTGAAAAATTCGAATATCGGCCCTGCTTTTAATTGTGAGGTAACAGTAAATAATTCGTACATAAAATTAGGGGAATATTTTTAATTTTCTGGCACTTAAAAAAAGTTACAAAAATAGAAAATGGTTCTTTCCTAAAATTTTCCGTGCACAGCTTGCGTCTATATTATACAACTCTGGATGCAACTATGATTTCAAAATATAATTGAACTTTGATTTAACAAATCTCAATTTATTAAATTTCTCAATTTAGCGAATTTTTCTTGTTCTTCTTTCAATTTAACAAAGTTATAACTTCAATTTAATAGATAACATTAAAAAAAATTTAAATTTTTAAAATTTTTTAAAATTTAAATTTAAAAAAATTAAAATTCGAAAAATTTTAATACATATAAAAAATTTTCAATGTCCCAGATTGTCAATTTTCTAAATATTTGTTTTGTAAAGCAGAATTATCTACATGCCAAGGTATATGCTACAGAGAGATCTCATTTTAAATACATGTAAAATAAAGTGTATTGTTTTTTTTTGGGGGGGGGGGAGAGGAATTAGCCAGATTTTATGGTAATAGGATTTAATTCATAAAACTTCAAATAAAATAAAATGTACTTACATAAATTAAATGTTGCTGAACATCCTTTTAAAAGTAAACTGAGAAATTAAGATGGCTAAGAGGCTAAGTGTCAAACTTGATAGTAAATCCTATGAAAATCAAAATGCATATATAATAATATACTAAATTTGAATATTTAAATTTCATTTTTAATACATATTGTTCTTAATTTTTTTTGTTCAACAATCAACAAACTAAAATTTTAAAGCATTTTAAAAATTACTTAAAAAACTGTAGAAAATGTTAGCAGTATTATTAAAGGAATTCTTTTTTTCTTATCAGTTGATAGAAGATCAGAAATTAACATTATGTTTAACTTTTTAGATTATTGCACAACTAGAAATAATCTTCCATAAGAACTTTTGAGTAAGCAAATTTATAAAAACTTCAAAAATTTCAAAAAATAAAATAAGTCAGTTTTATCCAGACATACATACAATTTCATAAAATTTTATCAAAAGTTAGAATGACCAGAAAGAATTTAATGGTAAAATTAATGCCAATCACACGGCTAACAAACTAAAAACAAATGAATAAGTGTGATTGCAGATTGCACAGAGGGTTTTGGTTTAATATTTCTTTTAAAAGACACTATCCTTAAGTTATCAAACCAAAATTGTTAATAGAAAATTAATAATTACTTGCATAAATAGGCACCTGATCTGATACGTGCATAATATGAATAATTCTTTATAGACCTGTCTAATGAGATGTCGCACATGGTGTATGCTTAAACTTTCGAAAAGTGCCTAGGGGACAAAGTGTGTGTGGAGGGAGGGCGGGAGGGAAGGGCATCGATTTGCAGAATAAGTTTTAATAGAGTTTTCTAACAATATATTACATGAGGGGTGCATTCAAAATTTAGAAAATAGTTCCTTTCCTCTCCCTAAATTTCACACTTTTAAATATTTAATATTAAAAAATAATATTTTAGTGTTCAGTGAAACAACGTATTCAAAACACAACAAACAGCTGATCCGAAGAAAAAGAAAACTCCCCTCCCCCACTCCTCTCAAAAACCAAATCACCCTGAATTTATATATTACTAGCAGACTTCGCCCGCTACGCTGGTCAGGTTTTTTATTTTTAAGAAACTTTGAATTAAACGAAATTTTTATATCATAGTAATTTTTAGTTTTATATCGTACTTTAGACTGTCTGTCATCAGTGAAAAATCAGCCATCTAAACGGGAACTTCAGTGTTAGTCACCAATGAATGACGTAGCGCTCAACATGTTAACAATTTTAATCACATAAAAATTCATTCAGCAGAGCTTTTAAAATAAAGCCAAACTTTTGGAATTGGGTTCATCTGATAAAAAACATTTCCTAAGTATTCAATTAAACAACGTAGAATGCTATATTTCATTTGTTACAAAATTACTGAAAAATTATCCAACTAACAATGTAAAATCCATTAAAATCTATCTTGTAGAACTTGAGTTATAAGCGGCCGCAATGAAAGTTCACTTTGCGTTTTATATATATTGAGATAATTAAATATAAGCTTACATAGTCATCTTAACCTGATTATAGACCAGATATATATGATATATTATAGACCTGATTAAAGACCTGATTATAGATGTTATCAGTTGAAAAATAACTACAAAAGCCGATTTTTAAGGAATTTTTTAAAAATTCGTCCCCTTTTTTAACCCCCTTAGGGGTGGAATTTTCGAAAATCCCTTCTTAGCGGCACTCGATGTTATCAGAAGTATTTTTAACCCAATTTTCAAGATTTTATATTTGGGAGATTTTTTTGTGCTGTGATTAATACGAAATCCAGACTTTCTTTTATATACATAGATAAGGATTGAAAATTTCAGGTTTTGAGCCGAAAACACCGCCAAATCAGGAAAATGGGAAGTATCTCGCGAACTACTGGATTTAAAAGAAATTGCTTAGTACCATTCGATTCAGCATGAAAGAATACACTTAAATATGTTATCAGTTGAAAAATAAGTATTAAAGCCGATTTTTAAAGAATTTTTTAAAAATTCGTCCCTTTTTTTTTTACCCCCTTAGGGGTGGAATTTTCGAAAACCTCTTCTTAGCGGAACTCGATGCTATTAGAAGTATTTTTACCCCAATTTTCAAGATTTTTGGTCCAGTAGATTTTTTTGTGCTGTGATTAATACGAAATCCAGACTTTCTTTTATATATATAGATAAGGAATGAAAATTTCAGGTTTTTTTCGCCGAAGACATCACCAAATAAGAAAAGTGTGAAGTATCTCACGAATTACTGGATTTAAAAGAAATTGCTTAGTACCATTCGATTCAGCATGAAAGAATACACTTAAATATGTTATCAGTTGAAAAATAACTACAAAAGCCGATTTCTAAGGAATTTTTTAAAAATTCGTCCCCTTTTTTAACCTCCTTAGGGGTGGAATTTTCGAAAATCCCTTCTTAGCGCACTCGATGTTATCAGAATTATTTTTAACCCAATTTTCAAGAGTTTATATTTGGGAGATTTTTTTGTGCTGTGATTAATACGAAATCCAGACTTTCTTTTATATATATAGATAAGGATTGAAAATTTCAGGTTTTGAGCCGAAAACACCGCCAAATCAGGAAAATGTGAAGTATCTCGCGAACTACTAAACTTAAAAGAATTTGCTTGGTACCATTCGATTCAGCATGAAAAAATACATTGAAATATGTTATAAGTTGAAAAATAACTACAAAAGTCGATTTTTAAGGATTTTTATAAAAGTTCGTTCCTTTTTTTAACCCCCTTAAGGGTGGAATTTTCGAAAATCCCTTCTTAGCGGCGCTCGATATTATCAGAAGTATTTTTAACCCAATTTTCAAGATTTTAGGTTCGGCAGATTTCT
The DNA here is from genome assembly GCA_964019185.1 of Maratus speculifer. Classification (NCBI taxonomy): domain Eukaryota; kingdom Metazoa; phylum Arthropoda; class Arachnida; order Araneae; family Salticidae; genus Maratus; species Maratus speculifer. The sequence goes on along the minus strand of CAXHSM010000349.1, from coordinate 2,909,303 downwards.
TTGTGCTGTGATTAATACGAAATCCAGACTTTCTTTTATATATATAGATAAGGATTGAAAATTTCAGGTTTTTGAGCCGAAAACACCGCCAAATCAGGAAAATGTGAAGCATCTCGCGAACTACTGAACTTAAAAGAATTTGCTTGGTACCATTCGATTCAGCATGAAAAAATACATTAAAATATGTTATCAGTTGAAACATAACTACAAAAGCCGATTTTTAAGGAATTTTTTAAAAATTCGTCCCTTTTTTTAACCCCCTTAGGGGTGTAATTTTCGAAAATCTCTTCTTAGCGGAACTCGATGCTATTAGAAGTATTTTTACCCCAATTTTCAAGATTTTTGGTCCAGTAGATTTTTTTGTGCTGTGATTAATACGAAATCCAGACTTTCTTTTATATATATACAGATAAGGATTGTAAATTTCAGGTTTTTTTCGCCGAAGACATCGAAAAATTAGGAAAGTGTGAACTATCTCACGAACTACTGGATTTAAAAGAAATTGCTTAGTACCATTCGATTCAGCATGGAAGAATACACACTTAAATATATTATCAGTTGAAAAATAAGTATTAAAGCCGATTATTAAGGAATTTTTTAAAAGTTCGTTCCTTTTTTTACCCCCCCCCTTAGAAGTGGAATTTTCTAAAATCCCTTCTTAGCGGCACGCGATGCTATTAGAAGTATTTTTACCCCAATTTTCAAGATTTTTGGTCCGGTAGATTTTTTTGTGCTGTGATTAATACGAAATCCAGACTTTCTTTTATATATATAGATAAGGATTGAAAATTTCAGGGTTTTTTCGCCGTAGACATCGCCAAATTAGGAAAGTGTGAAGTATCTCACGAACTACTGGATTTAAAAGAAATTGCTTAGTACCATTCGATTCAGCATGAAAGAATACACTTAAATATGTTATCAGTTGAAAAATAAGTATTAAAGCCGATTTTTAAGGAATTTTTTAAAAATTCGTCCCTTTTTTTTAACACCCTTAGGGGTGGAATTTTCGAAAATCTCTTCTTAGCGGAACTCGATGCTATTAGAAGTATTTTTACCCCAATTTTCAAGATTTTTGGTCCAGTAGATTTTTTTGTGCTGTGATTAATACGAAATCCAGACTTTCTTTTATATATATAGATAAGGAATGAAAATTTCAGGTTTTTTTCGCCGAAGACATCGCCAAATAAGAAAAGTGTGAAGTATCTCACGAACTACTGGATTTAAAAGAAATTGCTTAGTACCATTCGATTCAGCATGAAAGAATACACTTAAATATGTTATCAGTTGAAAAATAAATACAAAAGCCGATTTTTAAGGAATTTTTTAAAAATTCGTCCCCTTTTTTAACCCCCTTAGGGGTGGAATTTTCGAAAATCCCTTCTTAGCGGCACTCGATGTTATCAGAAGTATTTTTAACCCAATTTTCAAGAGTTTATATTTGGGAGATTTTTTTGTGCTGTGATTAATACGAAATCCAGACTTTCTTTTATATATATAGATTACGAATTATAAACTATATCCAAGTTTAAAAATGATTGGTTCTTTAGTTTTTCTAATTTTAACAAAATTTAGAAAAAAAAAAAACTCTTCCTCTCCCCAAAATTTCCTACTCTTTCAAATATTTAAGAAATACAAATTTATACGAGTGCTCAGTGTAAAAAAAATGCATTCTAAATGCAATAAACAGATTATCTGAATAGAAAATTGCCCATTTTATTTTATTTTTTAAAATTTATTTATTAATAAATTTATTTTAAGACATTTTACAGCAGGGCTGCCGGCTTTTAACCAGGCCGGTTTAAACCGGCTGGCTTTTTCTGATTTAAGCCTCTTTAAAAAGGTCAGCTTTTATTAGAAAAAGCCGGCATTTTGCTAAAACTTTTTTTTTTTACAAAAACTGTTCTTAAAATGAAATGTACAATTAATAATTAATTAGCGACTTTTTATTAACTGTTGCCATGAAAATGTTCAGTAAATTATAGTGAAATTGTCTGCAATTAAAATATAAGCAAATTTGTTAATATAAATGGTATGGTAGTCAACATGTAATAAGAATGCAGAGTTTCCCCCAGGTTTAAAAAAGGGCAGGGCGCTACTGTTCTGAAAAGGGCACCTTTTACATTTTTGAGGGCACTTTTTACATTTTTCAGGGCACTTTTTCATTTTTAAGGGCATTTTTACAGAATTAAATCTAGCGGTTCAAAAAGTCATGAAAAAACAGAAATTTCATCAAGAAATTGAAAAAGAGAAATAAAAGGTAAATTTCGTTAAAAGATCGCGAAAAAAAGGCAAATATTGTTAAAAGATCACGAAAAAAAGCTGATTTTGTTAAAAGATCGCAAAAAAGCAGATTTTGTTAAAAGATTGTAAAAACCGACATATTTTGCTAAAAAATCGCAAAAAAGCGTCAAATTTCATGCAAAAAATCGCGAAAAACGGCAAATTTTATTTAAAGATCACAAAAACAGCCGTTTTTGTTAAAAGATCACAAAAAACGGCCTGTTTTTCTAAAAAAAATCGTGAAAAAACGACATCTTGTGAAAATATTGAAAAAAAAAAAAAAAAAAAAAACAGAACTTTTCACAGAATTTTCTGTTTTATTGCGATTTTTGGACGAAATTTGCTGTTTTCTTCGCAAATTTTTTGGCGAAATTTGCCGTTTTTTCAACTCATTTGATAAAACTTTCCGTTTTATTGCGATTTTTGGAAGAAATTTGTCGTTTTTCCACTATCTTTTGAGGAAATCTGCCGTTTTGTGAAATTTTGTGACGAAATTAGTCATTTTTTTGTGAATCTTGCCATTTTTTGTAGTGATTTTTTGACGAAATAACCTGTCTCATGGGACGCGTATGAGGCTATTTTGAGCATTCAGTCGCTGATTTTTTGCATAATTTACGCGCTATAGCGCGTTCGGATCATCGCTGAAGGGCTGCGTTATTTTTCAAATATTGGGCAAGAAGGGCGCTATTTTTTTTAATGAATGACAAGAGGGGCGCTAGTTTTTAGATGAGGGGCAAGAGGGGCGCTATGTTTTAAACTAAAGGGCAGGAGGGGCGGAGCGCCCCCCTGAAACCCTCTGGGGGAAATTCTGGGAATGATTATTAGAAATTTGTGCAATAAATTTTTAAAATATTTCAAATCATTTTTATCGAATAAGATATTTATTCAAAAAAATAATACACTATTAGTTTATGAAATAAGTTACCAATCATTTGGCTCAGTTTTTAAATAACGGTATACTTTTAGCAATTTTTCTGCTTTTTCAGCACCTAAGCTGTTCCTGATTTTATTCCAGACAAAAAATTCTCTCAATAGATGCAGAACTTGGGAGACAACTGTGTAATTTAATAAAAAAAATCGCAGAAACCATTAGATAATGAACCATCCTTTTTTTATGTCTTCACTTTAGCAAGATTCCACCATTTTTTTGCTGGAAATTGCTCTATAACTTTTTCAGAGAAAAACAAATGTGGGTATGCTTCAGGATCTTTCATCTTAAGGCCCCTGTCCTTGCTCGAGGAAACGCTCACGAGCTAATGCTATTCCTATGGAGAAGCATTTTTCTAATAACTCTTTCGCATTTTGACATTTTTGAATATTTTTTTTTGCATTGGATAGCTTGAGATGCATGCCGACAGCGCACCTTTTATACTTTTTCGATTTTGGTTGCAGATATTTTTTTTAAAAAGCACTTTCAGTTTCGAAACCGGTTTTGAAAGTGAAACTAACTTTGTAAAAAATATCTGCAACCAAAATTGAAAAAGTAAAAAAAGGTGCGCTGTCGGCATGCACCTCAGCTATCCAATGCAAAAAAGTTATTCAAAGATGTCAAAATGCGAAAGAGTTATTAGAAAAATGCTTCCCCATAGGAATTAGCATTAGCTCGCGAGCGTTTCCTCGGCCAGGGAGAGGGGCCTTAATTTTTAGTACACCAGGTAAAAATTCAGGATAATTTAGGATGGGAAAGTGTGCTAATTGGCCCAAATCAAATCCCCACCTCCTTTTGATATGTAGGTAGATTTATGGAAGAACAAGAATAAAATATTCAACCAGTATATATGAAAAAACAAATAAAATAAGCATGTATTTAAAAAGATAAAATTAATATAAAAGTTTTTAAAAATAATTAATAATTTATATTTTCTTATTTTTAAAGTGAAATGCTGCCTCATGAACAAATAATTTTACATAAATAAGGAACTTATTATTATTCATAATACTAATGCATTCATACATGCTAGGAGACATTTTCCAAATGTAGTATATTATAAACAGTTTCATTTTGTAGAGTATTTATTTGAATGTAATCCTTACTCATAGTATAAAAACATCTTTAATAAACAGAGAAAGTGCTGCTGAACCTATAGTAAAGGTTTATTTAAATCATGTTGTCTATTTATGATGCTTTTCTGGTATATCAGTTATTAATTGGCTATAAAAATGAACCTTTGAACATGATTTTAAAGCAATTCCATAATATTTTAATTTGAATTTATAGAAAATAACTATTAGTAAAGTAAATTAACATGTATAGTTGTAAAAAATAAACAATAAGATATGCCTTGGGGAAAAGCCAATAAGAGCCGGCTTTTTCTAATAAAAACTGACTTTTTCCACTAAAAGGCGGTTGGCATGGCCTTTTGTAGAAAAGGCTGGCTTTTTTGCAGCCCTGTTTTACAGTGAGCATACCACAGGTGATGAATTGTGCAAGATTCTATATAATTCGTACTACTCTAGACTCCCTCAAATCTGCACAGCTTGGAACCAGACGTTAAATTTTTTAATTAAGTTAGCAGCAATGCAACACATGTTTATGTAGTTAGCTTCATAAGTGTACTATGCTTAGGTATATGTGTAGCTAACGACATAAGTAAACTCCTCTCCTCTTTTTTATAATTTTTTGTCTAAAATTAAGACCTAATAAGAAAAAAAAAAGTATGTTTATTTACTAAGTAGCAAAATGTAATTTTAAAAAAAATGAAATTTACAACAAATTTTCTAAAAGATAAAGAGGTACTAATTATGCATTTTTGCACAATCCTTTGACATAATGTGCTTTTTTTTGTTGTTGTTGTTAACTTTCGACGAAATCCATGTTTCTTTTTGACATTTGACTCTTTGAAAATTTCAAAAAAGTTTTTGTATGCAATAGCACATTTGAGAAAAGAAAAAAAAATTGTTGGCGAGACAATTAGCGTTGAATTCAGAAGGTGGTCTGGTAGGGAGAAGGTATTTCCCTCCGCCCCCCCCCCCCCACAAAAATGTGAGATTTTTTTGTTTTCAATTATCAAAAAGTGCAATCCTCCCCCCCCCTCCCTGAAGATACAGAAATCACTCCCAGAGAAAAGTGTCTGAATTAAACACTGGAAACAATTATTTACATACTATAAATATCATTTATTTAACAACAAAATATATTAGAAACAATATAAATAATCATAATCATGCCAGCATATTTTATGCTTTTTAAAAATTAAGCAAAAAGTTTATCAAAATGATATCATAATGAGTGGGAAAGGTTTTAGAAATGCAAATTAACAAGACATTTAAATATCATTACAATAAATGATATGCATGCAATGTTTTTTAAACCAAATGATAGTTTACCATATATAAAATTTATAAAAGATGCTCTGGAATATTTTTAACTAATCATAATGACATTTAATGAAAAAAGTTCTGGGATGTCTCAGAAGAATAAACTTATAATAAGAACTGCACTTAGTAAATCCTTTTTTTTACAATATTATTTTAATGATTAAAGTATTTCTATCAGTCATAAATTATTTTTTCGATTAAACTTTTAAAAACATTAAACTAGGTGTTAAACAAGGTGTCGAACAAAAATTTAACGTTTTATTACACTATTTTAAAAAATAATTGACTGACAAACGTCAACAAAAAGTACTTTCTACCGCAACTATTGTTTTTTACAGAATCGTAGAAGAACATATTATCAAGTTTTTTAAGACAATATGGCATTTAATTATTAAATGTTTTCTTAGATATTACATCTCTAAAACGGTTACTTTTACCATTTTTTCTAACATAATCAGAACTCTAACAATTATAGGCTAACGGCTTACTTATGCATCTGATTAGATGCAGTTAAAATTCAAAAATTTCTACATACAGATAAAACTTTGATGTAGAACGAGAAAAAACAATACAGTATAAACAAAAGCATGTATATATTATATAGCTTACCTTGCTTTTCGGAAATGAAGAAGTAATCTCGCCGATCACCGCCGTTAATTCCGAGAATGACAACAAACCGACGCCATTGCCAGTTTGGTTGGTTGGTGTTGATGTTTCACAAGGACAAGCGTCTCTCAAAATCGTTTTGGGGCGTTCTCCGAGGAACTTTGTTGAAAGATAGGAGAGGCAAGAAGTAGATTTTTAAAGATTTATAATTACTACTGTCTTATCTATTGTAGAGGATTTTTTTTAATCGTTATTTAATTAGTTAATAAAGAATATTTATAAACATATAAAAATCAGTTGCTTTGCATTTTTTTATTCTCAATTACATAATTAAATTAGATTTTACTAAAAAGTAAGGACATAAAATCAAATTAAAATTAGTTTAAAAAAATTAATATTTTTTTACATATTTTTAAAAATAATTTTTAATAATTAAAATATATTTTATAAATTCATATCAGCTTTTTTTTAATAATTAAATAAAAATTTCTTAAAATGCAAATTTTTCTACTCTTACATTAAAAATATTTTCCTAAAAATCGGAATAAAATATAGGATCACTAAACTGTTGTCACCAAAGTCAGACAGACGTTTTTGAAGATCTACATAGGTGGCCCATATCGGTCCACACAAATCTACCAAGTGTTACTGAATGCTAATTCAACATTTATACGAATAATTTAATAGATTAATAAAATAATATACATGTATCCTTAAATTAAACACATAATAAGTATGCTTCAAAATGCATACTACAAAATTAATTTATATAGATATTTTATTAACATTGTATAATAATAATAATAATTAATTATGGTACACATAATTACATATTATGTATACTATGGATAACTTTTATTTAAATTAACTTTAAAAACACTATGGTAACATAAAAAAGCTGTCCCTAGATTCTGATAGATTTTCTATCAAGATCTATATAGATGGCCCATATCGATCTACAGAAATCTACATACATTTTCTGAAATGCTGTACGGATATTACACTTCAACATTTTCACAATTAATTTACTAGTTGAATAAATAGTATACATGTATTATTAAAATTAACGCATAGTATATATGCCACGAAATGCATACTACAAAATTAATTTATATCCATGTTTTATTATCGATGTATTATTATTATATAACAATAAAAATAGAAAATAATAATTAATTGTAGTATAAAAAATTCCGTATTTATATTACGATTAAATCTTATTTAAAATAACTTAAAAAACACTGTAGTATTTCTAAACTACACTGTAGTGCACTAAAAAGTTGTTTCCAGATTCTGATAGATTTTCTATCAAGATCTATATAGATAACCCATATCGATTTACACAAATCTACACAGATTTTCTGAATGTTGTACATATATAACAATTTCAACATTTTCTTACTTTTTACGGTTAATTTAGTCCAACAGTAAGCTGATATACTTCTAACATCAATATAAATGCAGAATAAATGCGCTTCGAACTATATGCTACAAAATTAATTTATATGGATGTATCTGGGTTTCTAAATGGCAAATGGGACCAGCTAAAGCCCATCCGTCCATATTGGACCCATATTGAGCCCACATGGGCCCATAGTTCTGTGCTGCCTGGGAAAAAATGAATTTTCTGCACTTCTATTTTTAAGTTACACAATAATGTATCAAATCTTTCTTGCAAGTATAACAGCTTTCAGAATATTGGGGAGATTTGATATAATAGTAATCATTCAAATAAATTGGGATATATTTTTTTAATATTTTTTTAAATCACTAAATCTTTAATTAAAAAATAAAAGGCCACTTTATAATTTAAATAAGCTACATATAAGGCAAGCTAATATACACAAGCTTTCTTATGGTTATAAACAATTCTTTAAAAAATGTACTGTACCTTCCATACCTCTTCCAATTTGAATGAATTCTACTCCTTGCATGAAATGTCCACTTCTCTTCTTGGCTCCTCTCTAGTACCTCTAGCACAAAAAATTAAATCTTTTGCCCAAATTGTTGCTGGTAATAACAATATATAAAAAATCAATCATGAAAACTATAACCTTACATCTTCGTCTAAATTTTACATTTCCCCCTCTCCCTCAGCACGTGAAATTAAAAACTTTTCATTCATAAAATAGGCTATTTATGTTGTTATCCAGTAACAATAAATAAATAATCAGTCATTTAAATTATCTTTCTGACCTCAAAATGTCTGCTTCCTCTCAATATTTCCTCATCCTAGCAAAAAATATTTAAATTCCATTCATAAACAAATTTTCTGCTATATTTGTTGATCTCTAGTTTTAATAAGCAAATAATTAGCCATCTAAATTACTCCCACTTCTCCATGTAATATGTATAATCTCATTACATCCAACTTCTCACAGCATACTAAGTTTAAAATCTATAAAACTATTTAAAAGATATGATTTATTTCTATTATTTATTATATAAAAGTAAAATTCTATTTAAAATAAAACACTTCTGTCCTATTTTTTATATCAATTAACAAATAGTCTAAATTAAAAAGCCCTTCTTTCAAAACTTCTGCTTTACACATATACTTCTCCCCCCTATAGTACAAATTTTTAAAGCACCTATTTACAAAAACTCTTCAGTCCTCTTTATTGTTTACTAGTAAAAAGAAATTGGCAATCTGATACTTAAAAATTATATCTTTAACATCAAAATGCATGAACTACATCTGCATATACACATCCTAAATTAAAAATCTCTAAAACTTTATTTTAAAATAATCTACTGCTCTCTGGTAATGTATTAATAATCAGTCTTGTAATTAACTTCTTTTCATTCAAAAGTACACTTCCACGCAGCAAGCTGTTTAAAATCTCAAGTATTATTTTTCTAAAAAAATTTCCCTTATTTCTTATTTTGTAGTAAGGTGACTCATCCAATTAAAAAAATTTACTCCGCCCTTTCAACACAAATAGGGCGGAGATGATTTCTATATATGCGTGGGCAAAACAACAATATTCCTTTCTAATTCAATTTTTCTGCTCTCACCACTGAATTACAAATCAATTTTAAGCTTTAAAAAATATCTTCTTTAAAATACTCCTTCTTAATGATACATATTATTAAGAGTGAGATTAAAATTCAAGGGAGACAAGAGATTAAAATTGTTTCTCTGCCTGCCAATCTCATGTTTTAAAATTAACCTCTTTTTTAAGGGTGGAGATTTGAAAGTAAAAAAGAAGAGTTAGATAATAATTTATTTACCGTTATTACAAATTAACAATATAACATAAAAACTTTTTAAAAAATATTATTAAAGGTGGTATGCCGGGAAAAGAGTACGTATAGTTCTTTTCGATAGGGAGAGGTAATTTAATTATCAATTTATTACTATTACAAGAAAGTTACAAATTAAAAAAAAAAAGTTTTTAAACTAGGGGGATGTGTAGAAAAAAGAGGACTTTTGGGAAGGATGGGGGATTTAGATTAAACTTAAATATCGTTACAACAAATTACAAATAGAGCAGAAAAAAATAAAGATTTATAAGATTTTAAACTTTACAAAATTTGTCGGTATTAGGGAGAGATCTTCATGAGATGAAGAAAAGGAGGAGGAAGAGAAGCAGAGATTCTGAGAAGGGAGGGGGGGATATTCTCAGTGATAGATTACTTATTTATTGTTACATATATACATACACACGGTTACATTTATATTTATTTATCCAATGTTATTATTTATTTATGAAATAAGTAAGAAAATACATTAATTTAAAATTAAAGAGTTATATAGATTACACATTGAATTTTTGTTACAAGAGAGGGCAAAAGGGGGAGGCAGAAATTTTAGTTAGGGGATTTAGATTATATATTATTTATTGTTAAATAAAATAATAAGCAAATAAAAAAATATATAGATTCTAAATTTCCAGTTCTGTTGAAGGAACGACTTTAAAGTGAGAATTTAAACTATTTTTTAAGCAAAAATTTGCTGAAAGGTTGAAAAATATCCTCTTGTATTCTCCTTTTTAAATTCTGAATTAAAGATAAAAGTATGTTTTTTTAATGATTAAATGAAAGAAAAATACTTCTTAAGTATGATAGAAAGTTTTAAGAAGACACTCGATGGACGAAGAAAACAAAGCTTTCAAACGCTTTTTATTAACATTTATTGACATTTAAAAATTACAGCAAAAAACTGAGGCGATCTTAAATTTAAGGAGCTTAGTAGTTTACTACAGGTATCAGTAATGACATCATAATTAAATAAAAATACTTTCAACAAGATAGATACAAGATACTTGCATAAATCAACCCTTTGAGAGAATATATTGCTTCCATATCTGTCATAAAAAATATTTTGCACCTGTATGTATTAACAGATGTTCGCTTAAATTGGTCTTAAAAGAGAAAATTTTGATGCTTAACTTACGCAAAAGTTTTTTCTCGAGCAGTAATTAAAAGCATTGCACACTTTAAAGGAAACTTCTTGTGACATATATCACACACAAGATGTTTCTCACCAGTATAAATTAACATTTTGAATAAAAAAATTCAATAAAATTAAAATTAATAAAATATTTATTATTAAATTTAAACAAATAAAATTATTAAATCATTAAATTTTGAATTCATGATTTTATAAAAGAAAATTCAATTTGTCCAATTTGAAAAAAATACCATTGGAAAAAAATGGGAAAAAATGATTTCCCCAAATTTCTAGTATTTTCTGAGGATTTTCATCTTTATTTTGCTCCACTATGAGTTAACAGATGCTTACTTAAATAGCTGTTGCATAAGATTTTTTTGTTACATATTTTACACACGAAACTTTTCTCACCAGTGTGGATTGATCGATGTCGAAATAAACTGCTCTTTCGAGAAAATTTCATGCAACATATCTCACACACAAAAGACTTCTCATCTGTATGAATTAACATGTGCTGTATTAAACTGCCCTTTTGAAAAAATTTCATGCAGCATATCTCACACACAAGACTTCTCACATGTATGAATTAACATATGCTGTTTTAAAATGCACTTTTAAGAAAATTCCATGCTGCATATATCACACATAAAAGGTTTCACATCACTATGAATTAACAGGTGTTCATTTAAGTCGCCTTTTCGTGAACATTTCTTGTTGCATATCTCACATACAAAAGGTTTCTCACCAGTATGAATTAACAGATGCTTTCTTAAATCACCCTTTTGAGAAAATTTCTTGGTGCATATTTCACATTCATAAGGCTTCTCCCCAGTATGAATTAAAAGATGCTTGCTTAAATTACCCTTTAGAAAAAATGTCTTGTTGCATATCTCACACACAAAGGGCTTATTACCAGTATGTATTAACAGATGCCTTTTTAAGTCAGTGTTTTGAGAGAACTTTTTGTTACATATCTCGCACATAAAAGGTTTCTCACCAGTATGAACTAACAGATGCCTTCTTAAACCACTGTTTTGAGAGAAGTTCTTGTTGCATACTTCACATATATACGGTTTCTCCTCATTGTGAATTAAAAGATGCTGTCTTAAACTACCTTTATGAGTAAATTTCCTGTTGCATATCTCACATGCAAATGGTTTATTGTCACTATGAATTAATAAATGTTCACTTAAATGGCTGTTACGGAAGAATTTCTTGTTACATATTTCACATACAAAACTTTTGTCACCAGAATGAATTAATAGATGCTGGATTAAACTGGCCTTTTGAGAAAATTTCATGCAGCATATTTCACATCCAAAAGATTTCTCAACACTGTGAGTTAATAGATGCCGGTTTAAATTACTCTTTTGAGAGAATTTCTTGTTGCATGTCTCGCACATAAAAGGTTTCTCACCACTATGAATTAACACATGCTTATTTAAATTGCCTTTTCGTGAACATTTCTTGTTGCATATCTCACATTTAAAAGATTTCTCACCAGTATGAATTAGAAGATGCTTTCTTAAGTCAGTGTTTTCAGAAAATTTCTTGTTGCATATTTCACACACAAACAATTTTCTTTGCTGTGAATCAGTAACTGCTTTTCTAAATAGGTCTTGTACAGAAGTATTTTGCTGCATATTTTGCATCTTAAAAATAGTTTTAAGTTAAGTGATAAACATCTACATTTTTGGCTTTTTGCTCTGTATTATTCCTAAAAAAAATTAAGAAAATAAAATTCTTATGAAAAATTAAATTGACACTAAAAATCAATTGTAGTAAAATTTCTAATTAAAATATAGAGTTCTAATCATCTGATGCTCGTAGAACCAATGACATGTCAGCTCAGTTTCCAAATTTAATAAATATATAACTGAAATTAGAATATCCTTACTAATATTATAAATCGGAAAGTGAGTTTGTTTGTTCCGCTTTCCCGCCGTAACTATTGAACCGATTGCTTTGAAATTTTGCAGACGTAAAGTTAGAAGTCCGGATTAAATAATAGGGTACTTTTTATTCCGGAAAAAATTGATATTCCCGAGGGAAAACAAAAATATAGTTTGCTTGATGGATGGATTGGAGATGGCGCTGTGTGTCGTTTAAAACAAGATAAAATAATGCGATAGATGGCGCTGGGTGTTTTTAAAACGTGGTAACGATGTGCAGTAGCTGTATAATAGTTAGGTTAGTTTAGTACTTTTTTTCTAGGTAGATATCTAAAATAGTTATTGTTTTTTGGATAGGTAATTACGTCGCTTTGTTCGTCGTTTAGATTGTTATAGTTTATCAATTTAATTTAAATGCTTTAAGTGATAAATTAAAATAACATAAAAAGATTATAGCTTGACATGTTTCATTGCTCTTACGGCAACATTTTCAAAAGCAAATAAATGATAAAAAGAAATTTCTCGAAACAAACAGAAAATACAAATCACGTGAACATTTGCAACAAAATTTTGAAACATTTGAACAAATCACGTTGCAATGAATTTGCCTCCATGGAGTTACCTAAAATATGGAAGGAAATGCTTCCAAGGTTTTTAAGACAATAATTTGTAATATTTCACGCTCACAATTATTTTTATTCATTTTTATTTTTATATGCTCATGTTCACGTGATTTGTGTTTTTCTGTTTATTTCGAGAAACTTCTTTTTATCATCTATTTGCTTTTGAAAATGTTGCCGTAAAAGCAATGAAACATGTGAAGCTATAATGTTTTTATGTTATTTTAATTTATCACTTAAAGCATTTAAATTAAATTGATATTTTAAAGTGATTGTTATCGTTTAGTTTGGGATTTTATTTTAGTTTAGGTTTATAGTTTACTCATATTTTCACAATGCCTCGCAAACGTAAATCTAATTTGTCGAGCACCTCATTTAAAGCTCGGGCAATGAAAATTGCCCGATCTCAAGAATCGTCTCTCCATGTTGAATTAAGAAGGCGCGAACAAGCAGAGCGTCAGGTTGCTTCGAGAGATGCTGAGCTACCATCTCAGCGCCAGCAAAGACTTGAGGAGCAAGCCGCTCGCCAAGCTTCTTTGAGGGCTTCTGAGAATGATATTCGTACTCAAGTCTGTTTATCGCAACAGGCTCAACGTCAGACAGCACTAAAAGCGTTAGAGTCACCTCTTCAAACGGAGCTACGTTTGGAAGAGCAAGCAGAAAGACAAGCTGTTTTGAGAGCTAACGAGACGCCCCTTGAAACACAGCTTCGTTTAGAGGAGCAAGCAGAAAGACAAGCTATTTTGAGAGCTAATGATACGCCTCTTCAAACGCAACAACCTTTAGAGGAGCAAGCTGAACGACAGGCAGCTTCTAGAATGGCGGAGACTCCAGAAGAGTCTCTGGCGAGAAGAACCACGCATGCAGAAATGCAAGCTAAACGGCGTCGAGCTTTTATGAGAAATACTTGGTCTGTGTTTAATACTACATTTGAATACGATCCTTTGATCGATTACAAAAAACCATTCCTTGGTCGTCATCGGGTTAATGAAAAAAAATGTAGGTTTTGTGATGCCCTTAAATGGAAGGACGAAACGGCAGGTCTCTGTTGCGTCAATGGGAAAGTACGTATTCCTACATTGGATGCACCAGAAGAACCCCTCAAAACTCTTCTTTTGTATGACTCCGATGAGTCACGGCGCTTTTTAAATAGGATTCGAAAATATAATTCCTGTTTCCAGATGACATCTTTCGGGGTAGACCGGGAAATAATGATGCCCGGATTTTCACCAATTTTTACTATCCAGGGCCAAGTTTACCACAGGATCGGTTCTATGCTTCCCGCGGCCAATGAACAACATAAATTTCTTCAGATATATTTCATGGGAGATGAAGATAATGAAGTAGATCGGCGATGTCAATACATTCAAGGAGTTGAGAGGGAAATCGTACTAAAAATCCAAAGAATGTTGCAGGAGCACAATCGACTTATTAATACTTTTAAAACTGCGTTAGACCGCATGCCTCACGAACAATACAAATTGGTTATTCACGCAGATCGCACTCCGCACGGAGAACACGAGAGACGATTCAATGCGCCTCTCATCAATGATGTTGCTTCAGTGGTTTGTGGTGACTTTTCTTCATCACGCAACATCGTTCTCCGAGTGCATGATAATACTTTGACACGCGTACCCGATACTCACAAGTTCTATGACACCCTTCAGTATCCCTTGATTTTCAGCAAAGGCCAAGAAAGTTATCATTTTGAGCTGCCATTAATCAACCCAATTACAGGTCAACCCATGCCTAATAAAAAAGTATCCTGTATGAAGTTTTATGCTTATCACATGATGTTACGTGAGAATGATTTTAACTTGCTGCCCCGTTTCAGGCAAATTTTCTATCAGTTTTTACTGGACATGTGGGTTAAAACCGAGAGCGAGCGCCTCCGTTATATAACTCTTAACCAAAAAAAATTACGAGCTGAACAATACATCCACCTGCAAGATGCAGTAAGTAACGTTGCCAATGTAAATCCCAGTGATTTAGGAAAGATGGTTATTCTCCCATCAACTTTTATCAATACCCCGCGCTACTTTCACGAATATACGCAAGATGCTTTTGCATACGTACGTGCTCACGGTCGTCCCGATCTCTTTGTTACATTCACCTGTAACCCATCTTGGAAGGAAATAACCGATGAGTTAATGCCAGGTCAGAAACCAATTGACAGACACGACTTGATAGCGATAGTATTCAGATTAAAAGTACAGAAACTTATGGGTGTCATTACCAAAGGTAAAGTATTTCGCGACGTGCAATGTTATATGTACTCCATCGAATGGCAGAAAAGGGGGCTGCCACATGTTCATATTTTGATTTGGCTCAAGGAGAAATTGCGACCTACCCACATTGACAATCTGATTAGCGCTGAAATTCCTGATCCTACAGAAGATAAGGAGTTGCACGACACTGCGGTTAAAAACATGATGCATGGTCCCTGTGGAATTCGTAACTCTACGTCACCGTGTATGAAGGAGGGGAAATGCACAAAAAAGTACCCGCGATCAATTATAAAAGACACTATCCACAATGAACAGGGCTATCCGTTATACAGAAGAAGATCACCTGAAGACGGGGGCCGAGCGGTTACTATCAAAACCCGCAGCAGAGCTTTTAAAACTATGGACAATAGTTGGATTGTACCGTACTTTCCAATTTTATGTAAAATATTTAATGCCCATATAAATGTGGAGGCCTGCGGTTCCGTGCGCGCTATCAAATATATTTGTAAATATATTAACAAAGGAACCGATCAAGCCGTGTTCAATTTTAAACAGGAAGCTGGATCGTCTGTCATAAACGAAGTGCAAGCTTTCCAACAGGGGCGTTAGGTGAGCAGCAATGAGGCAGCATGGCGACTTTTAGGATTCCCATTACATGAAAGGCACCCCACTGTCACTCATTTGGCCGTGCATTTAGAAAACGGAGAGCGTGTGTATTTTAATGAAAGCAATTTTCATGATAGGATGGCGTCTCCGCCAAAGACAACACTGACCGCATTTTTCCATCTTTGCCAAATCGACCTATTTGCAAAAACCCTTTTGTATTCAGAGATTACCCGATACTATACATGGAATGCCTCTAGAAAAGAGTAGAAACGTCGCATTCAAGGCACCCCAGTAGAAAACTGGCCCGGGGTAAAATCAGGGGATGCTCTTGGTCGTGTATATACTGTTCACGTGTGCAATTTTGAGTGTTTTTGTTTGAGAATGCTTCTGCACCATGTTCGTGGACCAACTAGCCACAGGGACCTTAAAATTGTGAACGGTCAAGAGTGTGCAACATACAGAGAGGCATGTGAAGTTCTTGGTCTGTTGGAGAATGAGAATCATTGGGAGGAAACCATGATAGAAGCAGTTCAATGCAGATCACCTACAAAAATAAGAGAGTTGTTTGCAACCTTGATCTCAACCTGCGGTGTTTCTAATCCTCAACAGCTATGGGAAAATATAAAAATGATATGGCAGAAGATATTTTAAAAAGACTGCAGATGACACATCCGGACATCACGTACAATGATTTTATTTACAACGAGGCTTTCACTAAAATAGAAAATAAAACTATGGAAATAATCGGTAAAAAATTGAGTGAATTTGGAATGACTAGCCCACAACGATCAGAAGAAAGCGTAATTGACATCGCCAGAGAGCTAGATTATAATGCTACTATACTGCAACAGCAAGTAAATGACATGGTCCCACAATTATTACCCAAGCAAAAAACTGTATTCGACGAAGTAATACGCTACGTAGAGTCAGGGAATGGCGCACTTTTCTTTCTTGATGCTCCGGGGGGCACTGGAAAACTTTTTTGCTGAATCTTCTTCTGGCTCATGTCAGAAAGGATAAAAACATTGCAGTAGCCGTTGCTTCCTCTGGAATTGCTGCCACGCTGCTCACTGGAGTACGAACTGCGCACTGCGTTTTGAAACTGCCTCTAAATCTTGCTCAAAAGGAATCCCCAATCTGCAATTTTAGTAAAAATAGTGGTCGGGCCGCGATGCTGCGCCAGTGTAAGCTGTTAGTTTGGAATGAGTGTACCATGTCGCACAAAGGAGCTATTGAAGCTCTCAATAGGACTTTGCAGGATATAAGGGACTGCAAAAGCATAATGGAAGGATTGGTAGTTTTATTAGCAGGTGACTTCCGGCAAACACTGCCAGTCATACAAAGGGGGACTCCAGCAGATGAAATAAAAGCTTGCCTAAAATCGTCCAAGTTGTGGGACCATGTCATAAAGTTTCAATTAACACAAACATGTGAGTGCGATTATTCAACGACATTCAATCGGGTCATTACGCGGAAACATTGTTAAAAATCGGTGATGGGAAAATGACAATAGATGCAGAGGGAATGATAACTTTAACGGAAGAGTTTTGTAATGTTGTGGGCAGCGAATCGGAGTTGGTAGCAAAAGTTTATACTGACTTACACGATCATATAAATGATGACCAATGGCTCTGCGAACGCGCAGTATTAGCACCAAAAAATGAAACGGTCACTAAAATAAATGAAAATATTTTGAATGAAGTTATGGGAGAAAATACTGAATATTTATCTGTAGACACAGTGATAGAAACAGAACATAGTACCTCTTATCCTGGTGAGTCCTTAATTTCTTTGGAATTATCTGGGGTGCCTTCTCATAAATTAAAACTAAAAGTAGGTGTTCCGGTGATGCTCATGCGTAATCTCGATGCCCCTAGACTGTGTAATGGTACCAGGCTGCGTGTCACTCAGCTTGGGCGGAACATTATTACAGCCACTATTTTAACTGGCGCAGCAAAGGGTGAAAGTGTACTCATTCCTCGGATTCCGATTATTCCAACAGACCTCCCATTTCAATTTAAAAGACTACAATTTCCTATAAGGGTTTCATTTGCAATGACCATTAATAAAGCACAAGGCTAAACTCTAAGGGTTACTGGAGTACACTTGGAAAAACATTCTTTTTCGCATGGTCAGCTCTAAGTAGCGTTTCCCGGGTTTCCAGTGCCCAAAATCTGCATGTTTTTGCTCCACAAGGGAAAACTTATAATATAGTGTACCACTCAGTTTTGGTTTAACAACTAATCGTTTCCAGCGTTACATCGCGCTTCTTACATTTTTTCCGTGGAAATGAGAAGTTTTCTTATAGTTGTGCTTTATACCGCAATATAACCGAATTCTACGCGGGCGAAGCCGCGGGCGGAAAGCTAGTATAAAAAAAATGGTTACCATCATTAATACTAGATTTTTAAACATAATTGGACTTTTCGTCGAGTCAACAGGAATTTTGCAATTCTTTTTCTCGTTGTACTATTTAAAAAAAAAAAACTAAATAAATAAATAAACAAAGAGTCCTATTTTTTCCCAGAAAGGTAAAAATAGCCATTCAACTGAAAACTATCTTTTTGACTTATGAAATAACAGAAATAAAATAAATATAAGAGAAATGAAACATCTTGCGTACAACATAAGTTATTTAACACTTTCAGCACATTTAGAGTATTGCAACGAAACTTCACAGTTTATTAAGGTGGAAAATCTCTAAATAAAAAAATAAGAGTTTAAAAAATACACTAATATAGTTAAAAATCTAATTTCTGCAATTACCAGTGATAGTCAGCAAAATGTCCATTTTTTTATTTTTTATTTTTATTTTTTTATTTTATTTTTTGAGGCACTGAGTATGATCTTATAAGTTTATATGTATACAACATTCTATGCTAAAAGTTATTTCAACTAAACACATACCACAGTTGAAAATTCCCATTCAGTAATTTCCACCATTCCAATCAGCGGAAAAATACTTGAATTCTTTTTGCATACCTCTATCGATAGATCTTATACACACCAAGTAATATGCAAAAACTAGTTAAATTTAAAAACACATACCACAATTGAAAACGTATTTCAGCAATTATTTTTTATAGAAAGCACTGCAGTCATCTTTGTGAGTCCTTGTAAACAATCAATATACACCATACTCAACAACCAGAGCCTCTTAAAATACCTCAGTGATGTATATATAATTTCCAATAAGTTAAAAATAGTGAATGTTTTTCAAATACACCGCAAAAGATTTTTCTCATTGATCATGATGTAACAGAATTCTTTTCAGTGTCCCTGTAAAGCTTACATACTTCATTTGCAAGACCCATAATGCCATACTAAATCAAGATAGCGTACATCAACTTCATTGCAATCTGACTATATTTAAGCAACTTAGACCATGCACAATAAGACAAACAGAATGCATAAACACTTCTTAACTACCTTTGAAAGTGAGAAAATTTACAAGGTCGTTTCCATGTCGATAGTGTAACAAACTTTTTAAATTTTCATTGCTAATACATACAAGGAAGGTCTCTACACGGGCATACTCCGGAAAATCTGAAAAAGACACAGAGTGTTCTTCTCATAAGGATATATACGTTCATAATAAAATTTTCGGCGGAACCTCCGTACCTTGTCCGTAAAAAATAATGAAAATTTCGTGTTTTGGCGATTTATCGTCGGTTGGCGATGAAAAGGGATTTCAAAAAGTACTTTTTTATGGCAAATACATTTTAAAGGAAAACAGTTTCAAAACTGCTTTCCTTTTCAAAGCTGCTTTCTGCAGTTTCAAAACTTATTTAGATAAATTAAATATCTTTGGTTTTGTCAGTTTTAGTTTGTTTTAAGGGGGCAGTAAGGTTAATTCGAGGGGAAAAAAAGCATATTTTCTATCATTTTTTGTAAGGATACAAATAATATTTTTTTATTTGTATAGTTATAGTATAATTATATGTCACTTAAAGAGTATTCTGTGAAATTTTCATTAAGAAATATTAAAAAATGAGCCGATGACAGCGAATCTTCGAAGACGTCCCAAAAAAAAGTTGATTCGCGGTCAACCGCATAACTCATGACTGGATCAACTGAAATTAAATAAAAAAGAATATTGCCCAGTTAAACTGATGGCATTGAGCTCACAGGCTACGCATACTAATTGTGCATTACAGCCATGTATTTTCGTTAATTCCGTTCGAAAAAAAAAAGTTAAGAAGGGGAAACAGCTCTCCCCTTTCTCCTTTTTTATACTTAATCATTGAACCTCCTAAACTATCAAGTACATGCTTTATCATATTAAAAAACCTATATCCAAAATTCAGAGCAAATCGGATAATTCTTAATAAAAACCCATTTAGCATTTATATAATTTAAGAGGGGTTATTCTCCTCTTTTATACTTAACCATTAAACTTCCAAAACTATTCAGAGATTTGAACGAAATCTGACAATTCTGACTGAAAAATCCATTTATACAAGTTAAGGAGAGGGGCATTACAACCCCCGTTCCCCCTGTTTATACTTATTCAATGAACACCTAATAACAGCCACGGTATCGCCTCATCAGAATGATCCTATATCTAAATTTTGAACGAAAACTGTTAATTCTGCATGAAAATCCCGTTTATATCAAATTAAGGGGAGGGGCATGAGCCCCCCGTTCCCCCTGTTTATACTTATTCAATGAACACCTAATAACAGTCACGGAATCGCCTCATCAGAACAATCCTATATCTAAATTTTGAACGAAAACTGTTAATTCTGCATGAAAATCCCGTTTATATCAATTAAAGGGGGGCATGAGCCCCCCGTTCTCCCTGTTTATACTTATTCAATGAACACGTAATGACAGTCACAGAATCGCCTCATCAGAATGATCCTATATCTAAATTTTTAACGAAAACTGTTAATTCTGCATGAAAATCCTGTTTATATCAATTAAGGGGTGGGGGCATGAGCCTCCCGTTCCCCCCTGCTTATACTTATTCAATGAACACCTAATGACAGTCACGGAATCGCCTCATCAGAATGATCCTATATCTAAATTTTTAACGAAAACTGTTAATTCTGCATGAAAATTCCGTTTATATCAATAAAGGGGGGGCATCAGCCCCCCGTTCTCCCTGTTTATACTTATTCAATGAACACGTAATGACAGTCACAGAATCGCCTCATCAGAATGATCCTATATCTAAATTTTTAACGAAAACTGTTAATTCTGCATGAAAATCCCGTTTATATCAATTAAGGGGGTGGGGGCATGAGCCCCCGTTCCCCCCTGCTTATACTTATTCAATGAACACCTAATGACAGTCACGGAATCGCCTCATCAGTATGATCCTATATCTAAATTTTGAACGAAAACTGTTAATTCTGCATGAAAATCCTGTTTATATCAATTAAGGGGAGGGGGCATGAGCCCCCCGTTCCCCCTGTTTAAACTTATTCAATGAACACCTAATGACAGTCACGGAATCGCCTCATCAGAATGATCCTATATCTAAATTTTTAACGAAAACTGTTAATTCTGCATGAAAATTCCGTTTATATCAATAAAGGGGGGGGCATCAGCCCCCCGTTCCCCCTGTTTATACTTATTCAATGAACACCTAATGACTGTCACGGAATCGCCTCATCAGAATGATCCTATATCTAAATTTTGAACGAAAACTGTTAATTCTGCATGAAAATCTCGTTTATATCACTTAAGGGGGGGGGCATAAGCCCCCCGTTCCCCCTGTTTATACTTATTCAATGAACACCTAATGACAGTCACGGAATCGCCTCATCAGAATGATCCTATATCTAAATTTTTAACGAAAACTCTTAATTCTGCATGAAAATTCCGTTTATATCAATAAAGGGGGGCATCAGCCCCCCGTTCCCCCTGTTTATACTTATTCAATGAACACCTAATGACTGTCACGGAATCGCCTCATCAGAATGATCCTATATCTAAATTTTGAACGAAAACTGTTAATTCTGCATGAAAACCTCGTTTATATCACTTAAAGGGGGGGGCATAAGCCCCCCGTTCCCCCTGTTTATACTTATTCAATGAACACCTAATGACAGTCACGGAATCGCCTCATCAGAATGATCCTATATCTAAATTTTGAACGAAAACTGTTATTTCTGCATGAAAATCCCGTTTATATCAATTAAGGGGGGGGGGCATGAGCCCCCCGTTCCCCCTTTTTATACTTATTCAATGAACACCTAATGACAGTCACGGAATCGCCTCATCAGAATGATCCTATATCTAAATTTTGAACGAAAACTCTTAATTCTGCATGAAAATCTCGTTTATATCAATTAAGGGGAGGGGCATGAGCCCCCCGTTCCCCCTCTTATACATATCGAATGAACTCCAAAAACTAATCAGGGAAGCGCCTTATCAGGATATACCTATATAAAAAATTTCAAGTGGATCCGATATTTTTATCATGAGTTATCGCGTTACGCACGAACGAACATACGAACGTACATACAGAACGGACGGGCACATAAGCTCTCAGGCTATGATAGCCTGTGAGCTAAAAACCAAATTGATTTAATTAGTTGATAAGTTTCCTCAGGGAACGCAGTCGAGTTTTTTCTTTTTTATTGATTTTTCAATTTTTTACAAGCCTCGGAAATCAAAATACTGATTTTTCCTCAAAAAAATCTGATATTTTGTTTTTTAAAAGTAAGTTAAAATTAAAAAAACAAAAAAACTCGACAGCGTTAACTCGTAATTTATACAAAGAAAGAGTGTGTAAAATTTTATAAAGATCGGTTCAGTAGATTTTGAGCTACAGAGTTCACCGGCTTTGAAAAAGCGAAGTGTTAGAAAAACACGTTTAAAGTATCACAGACGTTTTTGTCGAAATAGATATTTGTAAATTAATGCTTTTTTTCATATATTTACACAGAATCACCAATGCCAGGCCCATAAAGCGAAAAGCTGTCGGAGATGATATCCAGAGCATCTTGTTGCTCTTGTCTACAACGAATCCTGCCTTCTTTGCTCTCTTTTGCAGCCTCTCGCTCCGCTTTACATACTCGAAGACTATCTGTTGTTCGCGCCGATTCATGAGAACTTGTTCCAGTTTTTATGCCCTTTTCTTGCAAAAATGACAGCAGAGAAAAAACAGCCTTCATTAAATGTACATGCTGCAATATTAGCTGCAATTTCAACGACGCGACGTTGGAGGTGCCATTCACTGTTTTTTGAGTAATTTTCCAAATAAGTTGATTAAGGCTTTCATTATTGTTCTGAGTGAAACCTCCAACACATATTTCCAGAAGTGCATCTTTGCTTAAGGCCCCACCAGTGGCCGAGAGGTTCGGACCTCTCAACTGGTAGACGGCAGGTGCTGGGTTCGAACCCAATCGCGGCTGTCGGCCTAACCGTTCGGAGTTTTCGTGGTTTTCTTCGAACCTTGCGTAAATACGGGTTAGGTTCCCTTAGAAAGACCCCCACGAAGGGCATTCCCCCCTGGTCCTATATCCCTAGCGCAGATAATCGGACGTCAAAAATCAATCAATCAATCAATCAATCAAGCATCTTTGCTTAAATCCTCATAAATAGGTTTGATGGCTTCTAGCACATTACTCGGAAGTGCGGTGAACTGTGTTTGAATGACTCCAGATCTTCTGTAGCTGCAGCCTACTGCCATTCACACCATGAATCAGCACCGCTCGGACAATCGAAGGGCGGAGACTTACAAGTGTATATCTCCGTCAGTTTTACTTCAATTGCTTTCAAATTTTCACAGAATAATCTTAAGATGTTGTACATT
This sequence comes from Maratus speculifer, assembly GCA_964019185.1. Taxonomy (NCBI): domain Eukaryota; kingdom Metazoa; phylum Arthropoda; class Arachnida; order Araneae; family Salticidae; genus Maratus; species Maratus speculifer. Next base: position 2,885,589 of record CAXHSM010000349.1, on the reverse strand, counting down.
AATATAAAATAAAAATATAAAAATGCAAAAAAAAAAAAAAAAAAAATACCTTACTATCCCCTTAAGTATAATTTCGTTATATCGATATTTAAATGTATTTATATTCAAATTTAATCATCAAAATTTTAGATTTAAAAATAAATTAAAATTTAAGCTAATTAAAATTATTTCAAGTTCAAAGTCCAGTTGAGCATTGTCAATTCACTTTTGTTGCTATGGAAACATCTGTCTTTTATTTTTGAATGAGCTGAAATGTATGAAAATAATTTTTCTGAATAAGAATTTTGTATACATGAAAATATTTTTTCCAGAAGTAAATTAAATAACTACAGCAACAAATAATATATTTATGCAATATATATTATATATGTATATAACATATTAAACTCGTTCATTGTTTATGTTTCATTTCATCAAATACCATTTACACGAATTCTAAAAATCCAAAAGTTTCAGTTGCGTTAAAATCGTTTGCTTTTGGAAGGGAAAAGTGCTGCTCGCCAAATAGTGTGACACTTTCGTTTTTCCACGCCATATACTCGAAAGTATTTTATTATTTTACAGGGTTTTTACAGTAATTCCGCTAGGTTTGAATGATCCTTTATTAAACACATAAGTAGTTTAATTAGTATTTTTTTTTTCAAAAAATTCTGAGTATGCTCAGTATGGAGACCTTCCTTGTTAGATTTTACATTTTATATGGCTCTTAATGGTAAATCTTAAATGTTTAAATGAAAAATAAAATTTGATATTACAAGTGGAGAGATGTATAGCATACAGTTGAACCTTGTTAAGACGTGTTTCAAGGGAGTTGACAAAAGTTTTGTATTAAGCTGAATCGCACAGCCGGAAGCATTAAAAGGGATTTGTATAATGCTATGCCAAGGATTAATGTGTATCAAGCAGTAAGAAAGAACTGTGCCAACTGGTTGTCTATCATGGTATAACAATAGGTACAGCAATGGCAATTTAAACCAACGGTAATAGGCTACACTCTAGCTTTGGACACATATTTCTCAGTTAGTATAACATCAATAAGTATGTATGACATCTCTACCAATCAAGATAATTAATTGATTTGAAAATAATAAAATTGTTCTTAAGCATTGTTTAATGAAGTAGACTAGATACTACTGCCAATAAGGTTAACTGAGTGAATTGTATTGGTCCAAACAGCTTAATAGGCAGAATTTTGACAATTTACGTTGAAGGTCTTGGCTTCAAATTTCTGTCTGGAACCATTTCACTAAGTTTATAAAATATCAATTCATTGCAAATAATCTCAACACGACATACACTTAAAATGTCATCATTAAAAATGTGATATCATATAAAAGCCATGTGAAAATTATCACTATCCATGATTAGGTACAAATAAACCAAATAGACTGGGAGGCGGCACTACAAACCATCACCTCATCGAGTTCAGAGCTGAAATTCCAGAAATAGCTAAAACTTGATTCACATATTAAAACGCAATTGGTCTGCCGTGACATAACTTAGTGAGAAACATCTGAAAATCTGATTTTAGCGGTAAACGCTTAGGTTTATCATTGTGTTTTTCTGCAACCAATAGTATGAAAACATGGAGGACTGGGAACCGAAAAATACAATGGTAAACTGCAAGTAAATCTCTTAAATCAGATTTCAGGCCTTTTCCAACAAGATATGACATGGCAGACCAACTGAGTTTTAATATGCGATTCGAGTTTCAGATGATTCTAGAATTTCAGCCATAAACTCGATGAGATAATTGCAAATGCTGGCGCCTCTTGGTCTAAAAGTCTGTCATAGTGCAGAAAAAATCTCTTGTCTTACATGGAAAACGTTTTGAGAGTAATAAAAAATAAATCCAATAATGCACAGACTTAGATAAAATGTAAAACTGACTACAAACTCAAAATTTTTTTTTAATTTTCTGCAAAAAACGCTGTGCCACTCCTGGGTCTTATATCGGCGTTAACAGCAAAAATAGAAATTTATATGCGCGTAGAGTGCCACTAAGCTTTATTTAAAACTTTATAGGAGATCAAGATTTAACATTTATTTTTTAACGCAAAATGTTTTTTTAATTGGTTAAATTAATCTGCAGAGCCTAAAATAATCTGCAGCACTTGCTGCAAATTAATTTACCCCCCCCCCCCGCCTTTACGGCGCTGCAATTTTTCTGCTTATGGCCCTGACTAGAGGGAAAAAAAGCATCCTACCAGCCTTACTTATAATATTTTTAAGTTTTAAGCTAGTATGCACCGCAGCGATTCTTCCTCCCCCCCCCCGAAAAAAAACCCTCTGGGCCCAACAGTGGCTGAGAGGTTCTGCCCTGGAAACTGGTGGACAGCAGGTGCTGGGTTCGAATCCAATCGCGGCCGTTGGCCTAATCGTTCAGTTTACCATAGTTTTCTTCAAACCTTGGATTTCCTTGCGTAAATACGGGTTAGGTTCCCTTAGAAAATTCCCCACGTAGGACACCCACCTCAGGTCCTACATCTTTCGTGCAGGTAATTGACCGTTACAAAACAACAGCAACAACCAAAATATAGTGTAGTATGGTACATTAGAAATAACTTCTAGCAATTTTTTTTCTCCAATTGAAAAATAGTCTGCAAATTTTCTCAAAAATCTGCGACGCGCATCGCGCTGATTCTCTGCCAGGAGTCTTGATAATTTTAAGAAATTTGTAAAAAACATTAAAACTGTCTGCAAACTTTGAAAGTTTTCTGCGACCAGCATACGCATGTTTGTCTATATTATCTGGCTCTGATAATGCTTGCAAAAAGAATGAAATTTATTCAGATCAGAGAATATACCTGATAAGAAGGAATCCTAGTCGATAAGCGATTTTTCTCCTTATGCTATTCTGTTGAAGAACATTTAACTATATATACCATTTTAAAGATTTTTGGATCTTCAAATCATAGAATATGGATAAACCATAATACAGGAATTACCAAAACAAACAGAAATTCATTTTTTAAAAATGCAGTTTACATTGACAAAGGTCAAAACGAATCTCGGAAAGGACGATATTTTGCAATATTTTGACTGAACTTTGCAGGCTAGAGTGTTTTTTAATAAAAAAAAATAGAAACGTTAAATATTCTTTTTTCAGAATTCTTTATATAAATTAATTCTTAGACATATCAAAGTAAAAACACAAACTTTTGCAGAAATTTGTTATGGACAAAATTTATCATTTGTATCAGGCCAAAAGTTTGACCTTCATAATTGGACGGGCCAAAATTTTTTGATATAAATTGGACTGGTGAAATATTTGCCTCTGCACACAATCAAGGCAGCATTGCACATTTGATATCAGTGTTTTGCATGATTATTTTTCTACAGAAGATAAGAAAGATAGTGCATATAAAGGAACCACCAACCAGCTATTAAACCGGCAGGGAGCTTTCCATAACATAACTGAAAAGATTTTTTTAAATGAAAGATAAACATGCAATAGATTGCTGGTAGTTATGGATCAACTGCATGTGAAAAAAAATATATAGTCAGATGTGGCAATCTTAAAACTTTCTTCTATCTTATGCATATTAATACTTCCTGAAAAATGTCACATAGCAGTGCCACCAGTTGAGTATTTTAAAATCTAGTCAGCAACAACTTATAACTGAATCTGAAGTTTGATGAGAATCAATGCATTAGTTTTTGAGATGCGGCTATTGTAAAATCTAAAAAAAACTGCATGACAGCGCCACGCGTTAGGTGATGTACACCAAATGCTAATCAGGATAATTTTTTATTAGGTACAAACTGAATCTGAAGTTTGATGGAAATCCATACATGAGTGCTTGAGATACATTTATTGCGACATCATGAAAAATATAGCATAGCAGTGTCATCTGTAATAAGATTTACATTAAAAACTAAACAACACAAATCTTTATCAGGAACTAAATGAATCTGAAGTTTTAGAAAATTTCGTGCATTAGTTCTTGAGATAGAGCTATTTCTATAATCACAAATAATGCACCATGGCAGCGTAGCATGTTTTGCGATTTATACCAACAAATAATTAGCACCATATTATAACAAGTGCTAACTAAATATAAATTTTATTAAAAAAATGCACTTGTTCTTGAGATATGGCTTTTGTGGAAACTGTAAATAATGTCACATAGCAGGGCCACTTGTAGAGCAATATATATGACCAAAACATAATCAGATCTAGTTTATATCAAGGTCTCACAGAATCTAAAGTTTCGAAAAATTCCGTTCAATAGTTCTTGAAATAGAAATATTGCAATAATGGAGAAGAGTGCACCATGGCAGAGCCACCTGTTGAGAGATTTGTACCAGAACGTAACTAGCACACTCTTATATGAAGCAATAACTAAATTTAAAGTTTTATGAAAATCCATGCACTGACTCTTAAGATATGGCTATTGTGGAATTTGTAAATAGCAGAGCCACTTGTAGAGCAATATGACCAAAACTTAATCAGATCCAGTTTATATCAAGGTCTCACAGAATCTAAAGTTTTGTAAAACTCCGTACAATAGTTCTTGAGATAGAGCTATTGCAATAATCAAGCATAGTGCACCATGGCAGCACCACTGTTGTGCGATTTGCACCAGAATGTAATCAGCACCATGTTATAACAAGTTCTAACTAAATAAAAATTTATAAAAATAAATGCACTTGTTCTTGAGATATGGCTATTGTGGAAATTGTAAATAATGCCGCATAGCAGCGCCACTTATAGAGCAGTATGAACAAAACCTAATCCGATCTATTTTATATCAAGGTCTCAGAGAATCTAAAGTTTTGTAAAATTCCATACAATAGTTCTTGAGAAAGAGCTATTGCAATAATCGAGAATAGTGCACAATGACAGCGCAGCCTGTTGAGCGATTTGCACCAGAAAGCAATCAGCACTATGTTATAACAAGTGTAATAAAATATAAATTTTATAAAAACTAGCAAAAGCCATGCTTTGTTTGGATTCGCGAAGCATTATTTTATAAAACAGATATTTGAAAGTAACAATATTTTTTTTTTATTATTTTTGCATCTTTATTAAACAAAAACGTTATTTTATGTTTTGGCGCATTTTAATTTTTTATTTATGATGTAAAACTGGCATAAGATATTTTCGAAGCAAACTTTTACAAATTTTTTTTTAATTTTCAACTAAAAGCTCTTTTAAAGATGTTTTTACAATTTCAAGTAGCCACTGGTGTTTTTTAATTGTTTGAAATATGCATGTTTCCAATCTTTGTAATCAACATCCGATAATCTTTGATAGCTATTTTAGAATAATATATTTGAAGAAAGCTTGAAGAAAATTACTTCTTCAAAATCCTATTTTTTGGAAAAAACATTTGAAATCTGCTTTCGTTGATACTATGAATTTTCAACTGTAAAACATTTTATTTTAATTTCTTCATTTTTATACATGTTAGCGTATGAGAATTGCTGTAATTCTCTCCGCGTGGGAGAACTTTTTACTTTCTGCGAATGGCAACTCAATTAATGGAATTACCTTTTAACGAAGCGCTCTCTCATTCTTGCAGTGACGTTTTCACGAATAATTATTGTTGTGTTTGCGAACTTATTAAAGTCTTATTTTTCTATAAAATCCTTCTGATTAATGAGTCGATATTATTTAGCCAAAATACGACCTTCGCAAAAATATTTATAAAGAGCTTAAACGAACAACTTCACGCAGATCTTTTAATTTTTCATTTATATAACAAATTTAAGAATTAATTTTATTTGTTTACAATTATTTTGTTGCCAGTTTACAAAAAAAAAAAAAAAAAAAAAAAAATCCATAATACAATTCTTTTAAAATGTTTAAGTGTCATCTGTGCAAACGATTTTGTGGGATAATGAAAACATGTTTTATTTAATAAATTAATCATGATTCTATCTATAATTATTTACTCCATAATTTATATTTTTTTTCTTAAAATGTACGTGTTTCATTTTTTATTTATTTGCTAAAATGCGTCTGTATTGGAAATGCATGTAAAATAAATTAATTAAAATAATAATTTTTTTAACGTTTTACTGTAAAAAAAATTATATTCTGCAAATCTACAGATCATAATTTATTTTTGTGTTTAATTTGAAGTTAAAATATTGAATAGTTTTTTTGTAAAGCGTACGACAAATTGTAATTTGAGTGGACTAGTAGAGGATTCGCTTCGCTTATCCTAATAAATGCACTTGTTCTTGAGATATGGCTACTGTGGAAATTGTAAATAATGCTACATAGCAGTGCTACTTGTAGAGCAATATGACCCAAATCTAATCAGATCTAGTTTATATCAAGGTCTCACAGAATCTAATTTTTTGTAAAATTCCATACAATAGTTCTTGAGATAGCGCTATTGCAATAATCAAAAATAGTGCACCATGGCAGTGCCACCTATTGAGCAATATGCACATAATCAGCATCCTCTTATACAAAGCATTAATTTAATCTAAAGTTTTATAAAAATCCATGCACTGGTTCTTGAGATATGACTGTTGAGGAAATTGTGATTAATGCAGCATGACACCACCACCTTGTGAACGATGGACATCAAAACCTAATCAGATCTAGTTTATATAAAGGTATAACACCCAGTAGCAGAAAGTTGTGACTGAGTCTGCGACAGAAATGTAGTGGGATGAAAATTGTCTGCGGGGGTAATGTTACAATTTTTGATTAGCCGGGCACCATTGTTATATATTGTATATAGACATATACAGGGTTGTTATAATTAAAGTTCGCCTATTCAGAAGGCTCTAGAGCCGGTTCTATGGCTCCAAACGAATCAGAATTTCACTAGTACGTAGTTGAAGAGATGCGCTCTGCGAAAATCTAAAAAAAAAAATTGTTAATTTTTTTGTCAGTAGGTGGCGCTGCGTCAATATTTAAGCTGATATTTGCAGATTCCTTTATTTTCTGGGGATTTTTGAAAGATTCTGTATCTAAAGACAGATGTCAGACAATCTCTGATCTGAAAGACAGTATTAGACTTCATATTCAATCAATCTTACAGGACAGTTTACGCAGTGCTGTAGAAAGCACAATTCTGAGAATGGAATGCATTATTAAAAATGGCGGAAGATTCATTGAACATGCGTAATGTTATTCTTCGTTATTTCCTCGCTGCCGAGCGGCATGCTTTATTTTTGTTGATGCTGATTACATCACATTAAATGACATTAATTTTTCTGTATTATTTGGAGTCATAGGTCAGCTCTAGAGATGTCTGATTAGGTGAATTTAATTATAATAATTCGCAGTTCGTCGAAGTTTGTTGATACTTTTAAATCTGTGTGTTTCGTCTGGATTGACTGATATTGATATAATGAATCTGCAAACGTCACCTTAAATATTGGCGCAGCGCCACCTACTGACAAAAAAATTAACTAATTTTTTTTTCGATTTTCGCAGAGCGCATCTCTTCAACTACGTACTAGTGAAATTCTGATTCGTTTGGAGCCATAGAACCGGCTCTAGAGCCTTCTGAATAGGCGAACTTTAATTATAACAACCCTGTATTTCTATATATAACACATACACCTGATTAATCTAAAAGTACCCTTATGTACATTATAAATAGGGTTCTTACTGATTAATATTATAAAAATAGAACTGTTTTTTAACTATAGTAAACCTAAATAAGTTAATAGAAAAATTAATATTTTTTGAAGAATTAGATAGTAATGATATGTAAAGTGGCTCTTTAAGTTTGAAGTTACAGCTCAATTCATTTAAAATTAAAAGTAGCTAAATGTATAAAGCAACTTTTGTGAAAGTCGTAAAATCATAACTTGAAAACGATCAAAATAATCGTCAATTGAATAAGTTGAAAATCCGTTATTGCCAAAATGAAGCAAAAGCAAGAGGGGTTGTATCCATATATTCATCGATTAGTGTCATTATAGAATGCACAATACGGGACGTACTACAACATTTGCATAAAATCCCTCATTTTTTTCTTCATTTTGGAAACAACGGATTTTGTCCTCGGAAGTTGCTCTAAACCTAAATAAGTTAATAGAAAAATTAATATTTTTTGAAGAATTAGATTGTAATGATATGTAAAGTGGCTCTTTAAGTTTGAAGTTACAGCTCAATTCATTTAAAATTAAATTGAAATATAGTATAGCATATATTTATTGAAAAAGTTTCTTACTTGCTTAAGATTAAAAGCACAGAAGAAATAAAGGGGAAAAAATCATTTATATTGTTACCTATGTAATAGTGATGAAATGAAGAAAACAATTACAATTCCACTGAACAGAATATGCTATAAGATTGCTTCCTTAAATTCTCAAAACAATTTTTTAGTTGTTAAATCAATATTATAATAAAATGTTAAACTGTGCAAAAAAAAAAAAAAAAAAAAAAAAAAAAAAAAAATTAAAAAGGGGGACAAAAATAATTTAAAATATCAAAATCTAAAAATAATTCTAGAAAGACTGCACAGAAAATTTAAAGTCCCTATTTTTTCACCATGAAGTATATATATTATACAGTTATAGCAGTGATACTTTGAAATATAAAGTAAGTAAATATTATGAAAAAGAAATTGAAAATTCTGAATGATAATTTTTTTTAATACACTGGATCTAAAATTTTGATGCAGAAAAATCCATTTTTTGGAACAGCAAAATCAGTTTTTAAAGAAAACAAATTTTTTTTTTTTTTTTTTTTTTTTTTTTTTGAAACAGCAAAATAAACTCTCAACTCTTTTTTCTTTTCACTTGTTTAATAAAATTTGAGTTTAGTTTGATGAAATATGCATTTTTTTCGCGATCTTTTCTCGAAATTTACCTTTTTTTTTTTTACAATCTTATGTCATAATTTGCGTTTTTTCGCGATCTTTTGACGAAATTTATCGTTTTTTCACAATTTTTTTTTTTTTTTTTTTTTACAAAATTTGCCATTTTTTCGTGATTTTTAGAAATAATTTGTCGTTTTCCCACGATTTTTAAACGAAATTTATCGTTTTTCCCGATCTTTTGGCGAAATCTCCCGTATTGTCCCGGTTTTTGTTAAAATCTGCCGTTTTTTCGCGATCTTTGGGCGAAATCTGTCGTCTGTTCGCGATAATTTTGACGAAATCAGTCGTTTTTTGCAATCTTTTGTTGAAACTTACCGTTTATTTATGATTATATGACGTAATTTGCATTTTTTCACGATCTTTTGATGAAATGTATAGTTTTTTCACGATTTTTTTTTAACGAAATTTACCGTTTTTCCAGGATTCTTTGACATAACCTGTCGTTTTTCTGCGATTTTTTAACGAAATTAATCCTTTTTTCCCGATTTTTTGTCGAAATCTGTCGTTTCTTCGCGATTTTTTTTGACGAAATTAGTTTTTTTTTCGCGATCTTTTGTCGAAATCTGCCATTTTTCGCGATATTTTAATGAAATTTATCGTTTTTTCGTGATTTTTTTTTACGAAATTTAATGCTTTTTCTCAACTTATTGGCGAAATCTGCTGATTTTTCGTGACTTAGTGGCGAAATTTGCTGTTTTTTTCCGAGATCTTTTGGCAAAATCTGTCGTTTTTTCGCGAAATTTTGTTTTTTTTTTCACAATCTTTTCGCAAAATCTATCTTATTTTGCGATCTTTTAACAAATCTTGTTGATTTTGGGAGTTTTTGGCGAAAGATTCCGTTTTTTCGCGATCTTTTAACAAAATTTACCATTTTTTCATGATTTTTTGACGAAATCTGCTGTTTTTTCGCGATCTTATGTCAAAATACGCCGTTTTTTGCAATCTTTTGATGAAATCTTTTTTTTTTTTTCTCGCGATCTTTGAATGTATTTTGCCGTTTTTCAGCGGCTTGTTCACGGTTTAACAAACAAGGAATTTTTTTTTTTCTTTTCCAAGTTAGCAAATTTATCTGCAAGGGCAAAAATTAATCTGCGACGTACGTCGCGCGTCGCGCACTTTCTGCTACTGGGGTATAACAGAATCTATAGTTTTGTGAAATTCTGTGCAAGTCCTTGAGATAGAGGGCCCACAAATTTTTGTCATATACTGACAGACTAACAGACAAACATTTTGCAAAAACATTTCTTCGGTCTTTCTGACCCCTGAAATATGTAAACCTGTTAAAAACTGGCTTTCAAAAATTTTCAATAGTTTCTTCTTGTAAACATAAAAGAAGTAAAAAAATAAACTTAGAAGTGATGTTAATGAGATATGAGGTAAAGCAAAGAAACTAACTGTCAACATGTAGCTATACAGAAGATTGTTAAAGTATACTATGTGTCACTTGTCACAAAACGAAAGAGATAAATCATGTGAAGGGGGATAAAATTACTCAAAGCCCTTTTTCTCCTCTACATCTTGATTTTAAAAGGTATTAAGCTTTTATAATTGTATGCAGAGGTAAGAGTAATAGTTTCATATTACATTAAAACAATGAAAATCGTAAAATGTAGTATTTTTGAGTGGTGTCTCGTATTTTTCTTTTGGGTAAGAAAATGGGAAAGCAATAAATACAAAATAGACTTGATTGGGAAAAAAAAATGTCAAAATTTGTGTTAATCTATTTAATAATCCACAAAAGCAATTCCTTCAATATTTTAACATTTCATCTAATATTGTTATCAGGGGACTTTTAAAAAATTTATTACAGTTTCATTATTACAAAAAAAAAAAAAAAAAAAACCTAGAAATTGAAAAATTACATTTTTTTTAAATAGAAATAAACTGCTTGAGTTTCTTTCAAAAAAGTTTACATTAAATTAAAAAAACTAATCTAATAAAACTTATTTTTTTATGTCCCAGGTATACAGCATGCAAAAGCAAAAATAATTTGTGTTAAAGAAATTAGAGTAGCAAATCTTTTTCTTTACAGACAAAAATAAAGGGTGTCTCACTTCATAAACATGACTAACTAACAAGGTTGAGGCAGCTATCTATTTTAAACTAATTCATATTTTAAAATGCAGCTCCCATAAAAGATCAAAAATAATATTTGTTCAAATTTCACACATCAAATGCGATTTTTAACATCATTCTCTATACAGTTGAACCTCGAAAATCCAGACCTCCAAATTCCGGAAATCTCTAAAATCTGGACATTTTTCCGATTTCAGTTTTATTAATTTTTAAAATAAGACATATTTGTAATTTGCATCAATTGCAGTTAAATTCTGATAACTACCGTAAAATCCCGTTAATCCGCCCTACCAGATCAAACGCCCCCTCCCCAGTTTATAAAACATTTGAAATTTTCAAAAAATCCCGAGAAAACGCCCTCCGTCTAAAAAAAATCGCTGAAAACGAATCGTGATGAAATGAATGAATCATCAATTTTTGATGAAACGTGCGTTTTTTCGAGATTTTTCAAGTGATTTCATGCTTTTTTTTTTTTTTACAAATTTCTCCTTTTTTATGCTTTTTTCAACAAAATTTACTGATTTTTTTTTTTTTTAACGCAATATTTTTCAAGTATTGCTTCAAGTATCAAAATTCATGATTCATTCATTTTATCATGATTCATCCCTGCAAATTTTGGGAAACGGTTGCAGAAAAATCCCGTTTAAGCGCCTCCCTCTAATTATTATACAATTTTTCGTCACATTTGGGGGGGGGGGGCGGATTAACTGTATTTTACAGTAGCCATAAAAAAAGATTTTTTAATAAACCTCCAAACTCCGGAAAATTCGAAAAGCCAGAATCGCCGTGGTCCTCACAGTTCCGGATTTTCGAGGGACAGCTGTACATCAAATTTCTCTATAATGAATATTTTACTGGAATGGTGGATTTCGTTATATAGAGACTCGACTGTATATCTGTTACAGTATGAAGCTTTACATATGATACCACCTAATAAACAAGAAAATTAGTTACTACTTGGTTATCCCATTGACTAGAAAACTATTGCCAACCCTACAATTAAATGTCAATAATGGGTTACAGTGTATGTCACATTCACTAGATATTAAACACAAAACATGTGTTTATTACATCATCAAGTGATTTTAAAAATCAACTTTTTTTTTGTATTTTTATCAATGTTTTACTAATTGATTTGTTATTTCATTATTTAAGATAAAAATTATGTCAATTTGTATAACTTGGTTAATACCTTGGTGATTTCTATAATTTGCCGTAATAGGTTAATGGGATAAGCAAGTCATACAAAAGTAAATTACAATAATCTGTTTTAAAAAAAGACATCAACTTTCACTTTGTATCTTTGTCACTATAAACAATCAAAAGAATTATTTTGCAAACAAATACAAAATATTTGCTTTAGCAATTTTATTGTTTAAAAATAAAAATTAAAAAAAAAACTGTCAACTAAATAAATTATATGCAAAACAAATCAAGCATTTTAAAATTTCTAATATAAAATAATCTTAAAGAGAATAATAAATGAAAAAGAATAAATCTTTTCAAGCATTTCCTTTCACAGTATGTACTATAAAGGCATGAAAAATATCCTACCTTTAACTAAGAAATGTCATTAATTAAACCACAAACATTAAATTGATACACATAATGAAAGTATGAACATTAACGGCACAGTTTGTCTTGTTGCAAGAGATAACCTTATTCCTTAATAATGTAAGCATACAGACTTTTTTCACCAACAAATAAAAACAGATTTTGTCGACTTATATTTCAAAATGTACAAATATTCCAAGATATTTGCCAAAAATGTTTCACTTTTTAACAAGCTAAATGTTCAAATATTACCATGAAAAACAGTATTCGTGCTTATCTCCTACATAAAGTATGGAAGTATGAAAACAGAAAAAATCGCCTTTTATTTTTTCTAGATTATTTTTGCGCATATTTTTTATAAAGTAAAACAACTAAAAAAGAAAGTATTCACTATTTTTGTGTTATAGTGAGAGTTAGAGGTCTGCAAGAGACAGAATTTCTAAGACTGGGCGCATCCCAATTAATACGAAAAAATGTAGAATTTTCAGTAGAAAAATAACTAAAAAAAGTATCTGACTATTGATTTCTTTGAGTAAAGAGGATGAGTCAGTAAAATGATTAAAAAAATTAACTATTATTACAAGCACAGAACACTCATATCGTCTATGTTATCGCAACAGTAAAGAGACGCTAACATAATGAATGAATCACGAGAAAAGAAGTATTCATGAATAATGATTCAATCGATAAATCTACGGCAAAAGAAAATTTTCAACTAACAAAAGAAAACACCTATTTATAAAAAAGGAACAGATACCACAATTCAAAATTTTGCAATTGCATGTTCACTCGGATATAAAATTTGACGAATTTTAATTGACTCACAAAAATTCAGCTCAGATTCTTTGGCAAAGTTTGTTTTTGATAAAAGCTGTCTGATAGCTAGTATTGGAATAAGGGATTAAAAAAAGGAATTATTCTTCTTACCATAGCTGCAGTTTAATAAATAAATAATATATGTATTTAGTCACCAACAGCCATCTACACATTATGGTTTCACGGCAATTCACCATTCCTTTTTAAATAAATTAATCTTTTTCAATGATTCAAGGTGTAAGAATCCACGATTCATGATTGCATTGGCGTTTGTCCCCAAAGCTGAATATGGTTAAAAAAAAGTACGACATACGTTACAGAACAACGAATTTCTCTGCAGAACGTTTGAAGTAATCATTTAAAATATTCACCATTCAATTGAAGGTAAAATCGAGATATTCCCGGGAGTTCAGTTTTTTGAAAAATTAAGGCAGTTCGTTCCAAAATTAAAAAAACTCAATCCTATATATGAAAATAGATTGCAAATTTCGATAAATGGTCGCCGAAAAAAATCAATTTTATCAATCGTGCGTAAAAAAATCGTCAATTTCATCCGAGGATCGTGGGGGAAGAAAGGCAAACTTCCTCAAAAGATCGCGAAAAAACGGCAAATTTCGCCTAAAGATCGTGAAAAAGTAATATACACACCACTACCTGAATATGAGGCTTGAGCACTGGCACAAAAATGGTAGCTGTTGAAGGCAGATTTTTTAAACGTATGTGCAGTCCCCTAAATTTAGAATATAGTATTTTATAAAAAGAATTCTTTGTCTTGTTTAATTTTAGACACTTAAAGCTAAAAAAAGTTTAAAATTATTGATACCAAAATTCAAAGGACCATCCTAGTCTTCACAGGCCACAATTTTTAGTTCGCTTTTTGACCCAACTTGTATGAAAATCATTGTCCCAACGTGATCTGTTCCATTCTATAATCAATAAAATTAGGTCTAACTCAAAATTCTTTCTAATAAATACATACATTTTAAAGTCATAATAATTCTACATTTCACCATTAAAGTTTACTCTTTTTAAAGAATAGTAGAATTCTAGGCTTAATAAAATATTATCAAAGATGTGAAAAAAAAAAAAAAAAAAAGAAACTTGTGACGGAAATTTGTTTTAAGATATCTGAACACCTTTAAATAATAATTTTCAATCAAAATATCAATTTTTCATTATTGCAATAACAATAAAATTGAATTTATTTGTCTATCAAAATCTCCTTAAATTTTGTCTGCATCTAAAATAGAACCCGAGTACAGTTATTTAAAATTACAACCATTACTGCCTTTGAATTATGTTTTAAAGTTATTTTTAGTTTTTTATCACAATGAAGTTCTCCAGATTTTTATGATATGCATAATACCCTAAAACAAAAAATTATGCATGAAATACTCTGAAATTTTCTGTATTTCTTTTACAAATGTCTTTTGAGAGAATAGACTGCACTCATGATAATATATTAAATAGTTATATATTTACACTGGTATAAGCAAAAAACTTGAGACAAATTTTATGAATTTTTGATTACATTAGTACTTTAATTGCCATACCATCTGAGATAGACTTTGTGATTATAATGTGTGTAGTCTAAGTGCTTGAAAATGTTATTGTGTTTATTATGCAATTTACAAAATGTCAATACATAATTCTATTTTTAAGTTAACATATTTGATGGAAAAGTCAAATTTTCACATAATTTTGACTATTTTTCTCTAATAAAATTATTTCTGGTTAGTTGCTAAAATTTTATTTTTTTTCTAAGTTTTAAAGTAAATGTCATTCTAAAAATGGATAACAAGAGAAAATTAAAAAAGAAAATCACTTCCAAAAGTGTGGTGATACCTTAAATTGAAAAATATGCTGATTCATGCAAAACGAATAAACTAGGTAATATGTAAGAAAAGAAAATATAATACATTTACAGTTGCTAAGAAGGCAACTTCTCCACTCATTCTTTTTTTTTTCTTTCTAATGCAATTGTGTCTTAGAAGCTTTTGCAGTATAGCATTTTACAGATTTTTAAATTTCTAACACATGGAATATGATTGACAATATTAATGATAGCTGAAACATATACTTATAACCAGTGGTGACCATCCCCCCCCAAATGCAATGACGCAAATTCCCCCCCCCCCGCAAAAAATATTTATATTTTAACATTGACTCCCCCCCCCCCCTTAAACAGAATATCAATTGTAAAATATATTCTACTTATAATCTGCTGCACATTCAAAAGATATAGCGAGTTGAGTTTTTATTGCCCTTATCTAGAATTTAAAGAAAGAAAACACAGGAACATTTCTGAAAATTGAATGTTGAAAAAATTTAAAAGTGATATTAAAAGAATCAAGATTTACAAAAGATAGCAAGTTGAGTATACCAGAATGAGTTCTTATTGCCCTTATCTTGAATTTAAAGAAAGAAAACAAAGAAACATTTCTGGAAATTAAACGTTGAAAAAATTTAAAAGTGATATTAAAAAAAATCAAGATTTTTTTCAACAGTAAAAAAGGAAATATTAAGAATTAAAAAATCCCCCCCCCCCCCCAAATAGTACTTTTTCTCAAATTCCCCCCTAAAACTAATTTGTATGACGCATCTTGCATCACCAAACCCCTCTCTGGGCACCCCTGCATATAACAAATAGAGTTTGTTTAAAAAAAAAAAAAGAAAAAACCTATGGCAATTTAATAGAAGAAAGATTATGAATGCAGAAAAAGCTAAGATATGTATTTTTGGTCAGAACTTTTATTTTGAGACAACTTTTTAACCAAATCAATGTAAAAAATAATGCTTTGTAGAAATTCACACAGGCCGGATTGTGCTAGGGGCTAGATTTTCCACTTTTTTCCAGGGAAGGCTGGTCTTGGCCAAGCTTTAATTGTTTAGTAGTTGGTATAACATATCAGGACAATAATTTTTTTCTACAAAATTTTTTGCTATGGGCCATTTTTTTTTTCAAATTTTCAAACATGAAAATATGTTTTCAGTATTTGATTCAATAGAAAATAGTTTAACATCCAACTTTTAAAGAAACTTTCCTTAAATTAACTTTGAATTTTTATATTTTAAAGCTGTAATTTTAATTAAGGTTTAAATTTAATTTAATTTTTAGTGCCTTTTTTTCTGAATACAATATGAAAAGTAAGATTTAAAATCAAGTTTGCTTATCGGTGATAGAGAGTCTCATGTTAGAATATGAGAATCCCCCACTTTTTTTTCCAGGACTAAACCACTGTTGTACCTTGGGACATTCTATACTGTACCTTTGCAGGATACACTGCATAATTCAGGCAATAACCATTTCACTAATTAGTAGACTCCCTCAAATCCAAACTCCTAAAATCCTCAACTCTCTAAAATCCGCACGTATTTTACGGATGTAAACAATGAAACATTCATTTCAGATGTAGGTGCAAAAATTGATTTTTTCAGTTTTATACCAATTCCATACATTTTTTTAATTTATAACTTTTGTTAAGGTTATTGAATTCATGTTTTTTCATGAAGAAAGAATAATTTATTTCTGAAAAAATAAAGATATTGCTAATATCATTGGTAATCACAATCTTACCAAATATATTTAATCAAGCTTTTTCAGTTATTAAGTCTGGCTAAACCTGAAATAAAGTTTCATTATTTTATGATTCTTATGTGAATTTGTAATGTACCTTTATGAGGCAAGCTTTAACCTCTTCAGACCTGACATATTTTAAGCCATTGTAAAAATTATTTACCACTTTGCTCCATCTATTTATACATATAGAAACATAATTTTGTAATAAAAAATAAAATAATTATAATTCGTTTATATTTACAAGTAGGTACACATATCTGCACCTCGGGTTCATACTGCAAAAAACACTTCATTTTTCAAAAATTTATTTAAATGAGAAATTTGGTGGACAGTTGATACATATAAGCTTATTTTACGTGCTATTTTCGAAAAAAAATTTTTTTTTTTTATATAGAGAGATATATATTGCATTTTGATACAAATAACTCTTGTTCTTGATTTGCAGCCTTCATACTTACATTTTGAAGCAAAGTTATCATTTGTTGAAAGAGGAAACTGTTCAATTTTGTCATATCTAATGTAGTAAATTGGCTTTTAAATACCCTTAGGTTGTTTTCACTGAGGTTTATTTGCGGAATCGTCTTCAAAATCATTTTCAGATAAATAAATTTTACGTGGTCTCCATGGTCGTCGTTCTTCACTTACTTTGCTCTTATATTTCACCAATACTTATACAATCTCTAAAAATACCGCAGGAGAGACAATCTGTCTTTTCGAGAAACTTCACCTGTTTTGCAATTTCTGATTACATTATCCAACAAATGGAAATAACCAAATCTATAAAATGTATAAAAAATCATGTTGACTACTTTTTTGTGGGAATAGAACAACGGTAGTAAGCAAAACACTTATCCTTTAAATCTGCACCCCCCATACACGTTTTGTATTCACAATTGCAGGTTGTGTTACATAAATTTTACATTTTTGATCTTTAGACCACCTAATACAACTCTTCTCGGGATTTCTATCGATGCAAGTCGAAAGCAAAGTTATACATTTGCTATCTTTCCAGTTTAGTACACACATATCCTTCCCTTCCCTTAGTCTCTCATCCTACTCTCCGCGTTACAAATCTCGATCATTGATTTTTTTTATATATTCCTCCAAATCTTTTGTTAATAATCATTCCAGTTTGGTAGATATTGTTCCTCAATAAAAAGTCGACACATTTTACACTAGTAAAAAAAACTGCCCTAGTAAATCATCCGTGTGTTGTCTATTGGTATAAATTTAATAAACAATTTGACAATGCCTCCACCTATACCTAATCATAATTATTTTGAATGATCAGCTGGTACTGTTCCTTTTCCATGATATATTTGTCATGGTCATCCCTGGCGGATAAAATAAAGTTTTTAAATCTCAACAGATTAGGTTTGAACGGCACATAATGTCTAGATCAACAACGTCCATCAAATGGGATCTAGTGATCTCTGTTCATCTAGTGATAAAGGTTTTGGAATAGGCAGGTACAAACATTTACTTCTTACTGCATTCAGGATTAGATTTATTTTCCATAATTTTTCATCTGCTTAAAGATCATTTAATTTATCTGCAAAATGAAGAAATTTTCTAATCTCAAAAAATCGAACACCTGACGTAGTACTTGCAATTCTAAGTACCGACAAGTGTTTTTGCTAATAGAAGCTTGCTTGGAGGTATATTAAATTTCCCATGTGTATGTCTATGCCTGCAACTTTTATACATTCATATTTAGATGCATTTATTGAGTGACGGTTTCGTGTTTGAACATAATATATCGGAATTGGAATTGTTTGAACTGAATCGGTTTCATATGAAACTCACCCCCCTCCCCAAATCTTCATTAAACTAATCTAGAAATGATTCAAAAGGATTTACGGTGCTGGAAAATCTGTTTTTAGATAATCCTCATCAATCAATCATCCTCGGAATACTGTTAGAATAAAAAAAGATTAAATAAATGTTTGCCAAGAGATAAAGTTTTATTCTCAGCATTATTATTCTACTGTTCTGTAACACAAGTTTTAAAAATTTACTTATTTTCATCTTTCCATAACAAAGGCTTTTTAGGTTAAACATTATTGTTACATGGATTCGGGATAGATACTGGAGCAATATCCTCAATAGTTATATCTGTGCCATCTAATTTTTTTTTTTTTTTTTTTTTTGCCAGAAGACTCACCATTACCATTGGCCTCATTAGTTTATTTGCTCTTACAAAGATATAATATTTATAATTTTTAAAAATTAATGTTTAATTTAAAACATCAACAAAATAAATTCTTATTTATAATTAAGTATATTTTTTTAATAATTCCACAACTTTAGCACTGGACTAATTAAATATCATTCAGTACAATTTTTTTGTGTGAGATGACTTCTTTCCAAAAACACAGAATTGAAACCGGAGGTGCACATATGTGTACCTTACAAATTACAACTAATTTAAACAGATATTATGATCTAGCTGAAAAATTTAAATGATTTATGCAATACTGAAGAGTTTATAAGCGTTCTTAAAAATTATTGTGAATAAATATTAATTTTTTAATTATAAAAATGTACTTACTTTTTCGACATTTTATATTTTTCACCATAGCTCGTTTTTTTCCTCCAAAATCATATGAATTAAGACTGCTAGCGCCATTTCTTGCTGAAACTAGAAAAATCTAACGTACACATATAACATCCACTCGTCTCAATAAAAAAAATTTCAAATATTAAGTGAGATACGCAAATGTGCACCTTGGGTCTGAAGAGGTTATTGAATAATTTTGGAAAAACACATTTCCTCTTTTATAATGAATATTTAATTGTACATTATTGATTATTAACTTGACCTTTCCTTTTAGTATTTTAATCATTTTAAAAAATATCTAAATTTTTATTATTTTAGTTTATTATTTTTTTTTATATTTTGGTATATTGTATGCATTCATTATACTTTTGATTTCATTATTAATTACATTCAAATTATTTTTAAAAAATGTAAACAAAGCAATGACCAGAAATTTGCAAAATTCTAAAATCCGCAAAACCTCTGGTTCCAAGCTGTGCAGATTTGAGGGAGTCTACTGTAATTTTGAACAATAACTTAAACAATATCTTGTGCAATAAGAAAAACTAATTTTGTGCCAACAAACAAGAACTTCCGTTTTCCCAAGGATATACAGAATAACACTCAAGTTAAAGAATCTATCTATATACAGTAGACTCCCTCAAATCCACACTCCTAAAATCCACAACTCTCTAAAATCTGCACATATTTTATGGATGTAAACAATGAAACATTCAGTTCAGATGTAGGTGGAAAATTTGACTTTTTTAGTTTTATATCACTTCCATATATTTTTTAATTTGTAATTTTTTAAGGTTATTGAATTCATGTTTTTTCATGAAGAAAAAATAATTTATTTCTGAAAAAATCAAGATACTGCTGGTATCACAGGTAATCAGAATCCTATCAAATATATTTATGTATTACATTAAGCTTTTTTAGTCATTAAATCTGGCTAAACTGAAATAAAGTTTCTTTATTTTATAATCTTCATGTAAATTAGAAATGTACCTTTACGAGGCAAGTTTCTTCGAATAATTTAGGAAAAACACATTTATAATGAATATTTAATTGTACATTATTGATTATTAATTTGACCTTTGCTTTTAGTATTTTTATCATTTTAAAAATTACCTAAATTTTTATTATATTAGTTTATTCCTTATTTTAATATTTTAGCATATTGTAAGCATTCATTATACTTTTGATTTCATTATTAATTACATTCAAATTATTTAAAAAAAAAATTAAACAAAGAAATGACCAGAAATACACAAAATTCTAAAATCTGTCCCAAGCTGTGCGGATTTGAGGGAGTCTACTGTATATATATATTACGCTAACGTATGAGGCACAAAAATTACGATTATTTGTTAATTGTTTAATGGCAACGTCCAAATGAAATGCATCTTATTGATTACTGTGCAAAAGTCCTTTGGTAAGATTTAGGCTGTGGTACACTGGATTTATTTATGTTTTGTTCCTTTACTGCAATTATGGAGCTTCAAAATATCATTATTTTTATTTTTATTTTTTTTATTCTTTTTACTTTAAAAATATATACATAAAAGTCATGAATTTTAAACTTTTCAGTTTCAAATTAAAGTTATGTATTATAAATGAAACGGGTGAAAGGATTATATTATTGTATTTTAAATAATTAATGAAATATGACAAAATGTCAGAAAGGCAATATTTAGCATATTATCTGTGCCAGGCTAGCGTAAAAATTCTGCGTTTTTGATTTATCAACACAGATGTCATATATGCACCACATTGGCACATTATTTTTCTGATTTTGCAAAATGATTTTCCAATTTGGTTAAACTTAATTCTCAAATACCAGTTACATACATATTTTTTAACTAATTTCTTTTATTTTAAAATAGAAAATAATAATTAATAAATAAAGTTTAGTTAATAATTATAAAATGAAACAATTTATATCATTTTAAAAAGAAAATAAAAGTAAACAAACAGATTATTAATAAATAAATAACAATAGCCAGGTTACCATTTAAGGTACAGATAATTACCATTTTGTTTCAATCATGCTAATGTGGTATGTATATGACATCTGTGTCTATTTCTCTAGCAGAATCTTCTAATTTGGTAAAAAAATAAATTATGAGCAATTAAAATAAATTATGAATAAAAGCAATATGATTTATAATGTTTAGTATACATTCAAGGGAGACCAAACATCACCAAGGGTGGCTAGTGATTTCTAAATACAGCAAAATACAAGAATCCAGATTGTTTAACATTATATGATATTGAGAGTTTCATGTCATTTATGTATCAACTTTAAAAATCAGCTATGTGATTAGTCATTCTGATTTACCTGTGGAAATTGGATGTGAAAGTTAACAATCGACATCTGACAAGAAAATATTATCATCTTCAATGAATATATATTTGTTGATTGAATAAATATCTGTTTAAAGTACATGCAAAATATAGTTGAGTTATTTTATTGACTGTATTTTACATATTTTGTGAAATTTTCTGTAAAATAAGTAACAAAAATACTTTTATCTATGCAAATTATACATTTGTCATACCATCAGACATGTCCCATGGTACAACATAATTCTCTGTCTCAAGGTACAATTAATACATGGTTTGAATAAAATCAAAATGTTGGTAAATCTAGATTTATTTTGTCATTGCTAGAACATTAAAAAATCTTCTCTTTTGTAAAAAAAAAAAAAAAAAAAAAAAAAAAAAAAAAAAAAAAAAGAAGTTGCAATTAATTTCTAATACATAGTTTAAAAAAATGAAATTTGAATGGGGGAAAGCATTTACTTTGGAATAGTGAAATTTTCTTTTTATCATCAAGTTGTTAATTCAGTGCTTCTGAAGTTGTCTGTAACTATGATGGGATCAGTTGGTTATTTGTCACAATTAGAAATTAACAAATGATCAATGTCAATATGAGAGGTGTTAAAATCTTATTCACAGCTAGTCAGTTTTTAACACACAAAATATTGAATTAAGGCAATATTTTAAAAATATTTTAAAAACTAAAAAAAAAAATCTTTTAAGAAGATTCAAAGAGAAAGGAGTTTAAAATATTAAATTCTAGTGAAGATATTTTTAAAATGTGGATGCATTTTACGCCCATAGATTTAAAATTACATTGACTGACTAGAAGATCAAGGGTAAAAAAAATACCTTTTTATGAGTAGAGTTGGAAAGCCTGAGTTACATGTATGATATCTGTCCTTTTCTTATCTTTAAATAAGAGAACTTAAGAGACTTTCATCAATTTGCACAATCTTTAATAGAAAATACATATGATGCAAATTTCAATTAGCTTAAAAAAAAGAATAAGATGAATAAATTGTATCATTGCTAACAAAGGTTATGAAATTTTATACCTACTTATTACAATAGATAAAAATTAACTTCATACCTTTAAAATAAATTCTTCTCAAGTGGTATCATTAGGTCTAACTCAATTACACAGTAACTCGTAACTTGCTTTAAATTTTTATAGTTCCTTACTTTATTGAAAATCAAAAGAAAAATAGAATAAATCAGAAAGAATATTTTTCAACAGAGAAATTACTAAAAACACCATGGGAAAGTTTCAATACAACATGCAGATACAAAATTAAAAAAGCACTAGAGCCATTTGCGATTACAAAATTCGATTCACGTGAAATTCACATGTTAATTTTGCCAATCGAAAATTTGCTTTTTACCCTCCAACTGTGAAAAAAAATACCCCCCCCAAGCTTTAAAGGTGGTAGCGCCATCTAGGGATATAAAATGTAATTAATTTGCAGGTGTGGAGGGGTAATAAGTTTACATATTATTAATAACTACATCAATATATGCATAATTACAAAAATATAAATTTTCTTTTCTTGTTTTTAAAGTAAAACATTACAATCGACTGTTATATATATATTTTTTTTAGTTAAAGTGTCTTACAAATAATACAAAAAAGCTTACAAATTGCTGTATTTTATTTACCTCTCTATTACGGAATCCTAGATCAGAAGGAAAAACTTCATGATCCTACCCAAATAGATACAGTAAAACCTCCAAATATCGGACACCACGGGAGCGCAGAAACTGCCCGCTATTTGGAGGTGTCCGCTATTGGGAAAAACCTTGAGATTCAAAAATTGCTAAGAAATTCTTAAAGTTTCATTAATTGACTTTTATATGTTCTAAACTTCTAATGTATGATTAATTAGAAATTAAAATTATTTTTTAAGCAATAAATTGGAAATAAAATGGTACATTGCTTTATACACTGTTTATTACATTTTTTAAGAAAAAAAAATGTATTTAAAAAGCTTCCTCTATCATTTAAAGATTACAATGCTTTTTTTTTCTAATGTGAAGTTTTAACAATGGCAATAGTTTTGATTTTCCTGAATCCTCTTTAAAAACGTGCCATTGTTAACTGTATTTTGTCACTTCTTAAAAGCATAAAATCTCATATCTTCCAGAGGAGAGGGGAGAGGGGAGCATTGTAATGTCCCTCGGACTATCACCTGAATTTAATACTGGACATGAGAGAGAATGCACGGGTGGGACTCGGCCCACTCTGTATATTTATCTGTAATCACAAAATTTCGATGCATTGACCTGACAAATTTAGGGGTTTTTTTACTTTTTTTTCTTCGTTAAAAAGTAATTTCTCATACTTTATTGCCAAAATTACTGTCCGCTATTCGGAATGTCCGTTATTCAGCGGTTAAAAATACAAAAATTTAAATTTTGGGAGTGGGGATCAGTAAACTATGTGTTAAATAGAAGTGTCCACTATTCGGAACTGTCCGTTACGGAAGTTTTACTGTATTATGCAGTTATGCTATCTAATGTGAAAAAAAATTGTTTAAAAAGGTATTTTTACTGATTGTTTGCTACTCATTTTAATAGGTTTTGTTATATTATACATATGACGAAAGGAAAGAGCTCAAGGTCTCCCTCTAGGGCCCTGCCCTTTTCTCTGACATGATGAAATTGGATAAATATGAATATACATGGTTTCTGTTCACTTTGAAAGATTTTCTAAGAAGGAAGAAAAACTTTAAATGGACAGAATAACTAATCATTTGCACCAACCGCAGCCTGTTTATTTGACCCAAAAATCTTTATAAGATGACATTTCAGTCTGATTTAATAAAAGTAATAGTTACCACCAGATGGTGTAGAAAATACCTGCAGACTGACAACATGTGATGTGATACAAACTAAAGCTTTTCGATCTATGTGCGATTAATATTTTTTGATGTTGCCATCAATTTTTAATAAGAAAAATTCATTAACCTGTGTTGATAGCACAGATGAAAACTCTCACTCAATGGTTGATAGCCTGGATTAAGGTATATTTTTCACTGTTTAGAAAAACTAAATTGACAAATCAGAAACTGGCATTTTTGCAACTTTTTCTTGTTTAAAAAAATGCAAGTTTTTCATTGGTCAATCTCGTTTCTGTAAACAGCAAAAAATTTTCTAGATCCACCTTTATAATTTATATAATATGAAATATTATGGTATTTAGAGAAAATTTTTCCTTTTCAGAAAAGCCTGAGCATTTTCGCCAAGAATTTGATAAAGAAATTTGGTACTTTTACAGATGAATAAAATTAGATAAGTAAAAACTGATAACAGATTAGAAGAAATAGAAATCGTGCTAAAACTTTTTTCACTACATTCTCTGATTGATTGATATTCAGAATCATGTTCTGAAAAGTTGCAATTTTTGTTTGAACATCCCTTTTGTAATTGATCTGTAACTCACAAAATAATGTTTGTCAGATTGCAATCTATCCAGAATCCAAACTTTCATTTACCTTACTTTATACTGTAACATATTTTACTTAGATTTACAATTTACCTATTAATTGCATTATCCTTCATACACTTTATTAATAATGATTAATTACATTAATGCTTAGATTAATCATTTCATTAGATTTCTGCATTCCTAACATTTTATTTAACTCTTTTCTCAAAGAAATTTATTTAAAAAATACTATTTAAACATTTTCCTTTTTATTTTTTCCATAAATGAAAATTAACAAATGTTATTTTAAATATTTAATGTTATAATAAATTTATTTTTTATTCAAAGTTACAGAAATTATTGATATGAAAATGCAGTGGCATATATTTATTTATATTTGGAAAAAATCAATAACAATCTTTTTTTTTTTCTTCTGAAATACCCTTGTTTTACATTATTTTCAATGAATACATTTCTATGTTTATTGTTTTGTCCTTTTCTACAGGAGTAAGGAAGAGATAAAATACTACATAGTTTCAAAAATTTTCATTTTTGAATATTTTCATCAGGTCTGTTACAGCAATCTGACAGTACACCTGTTTTATCTAAGTATACGGTAAATGGAAAAAAGTGACATAAACTACAAAAGCAGGAAAAAAGTGACAAAAAAAGTGACGCAGAAAAAAAGTGACAGGGGAAAAAAGTTACCGGAAAAAAAGTGACAAGGAATTGATTTTGGGGATTCATTGGTTAAGTATGAAAGAAGGATTGGGGGGGATCATAGTTTAGGTAAATGGGTTTTTCATGCTGAATTAACTGTTTTGGTTCAATTTTTGGATATACATTCATCCTGAAAAGACGCTTGCCTGATTAGTTTTGGGAAGGGACGATTACCCCTCCCCCCATCCATCCTCAATTAGATGAATGGGTTTTTACGCAGAAATATCCAACGTGTGTCAGATTTGCATATAGGATCTTTTCGATAAGGCTTATGTGTAGTATAAAATGCCTGAAGAGATTCTAGAAGTTTAAGGATTAAGTATAGAGGGGGAATGGGGGATAACCTTTCTTAAATTAAATTAATGGCTTTTTACGCATAATTATCCGATTTGCTTAAAATTTTGGACATAAGTTCATTATGATAAGACGTATCTTAGATTAGTTATGGGTTCTTCTGCTTATTATAAAGGGAGGGAACGAGTAATTCTCCCCCCCTCAAACTAGATAAATATGTTTTTATGCAGAATTATCCCATGTATTTTAATTTTAAATATAGGTTCTTTCTGGTAAGGTGAATTCCGGAATAGTTTTAAGGATTTAATGGCTAAGTATAAAGGGGAGATGGAGGAAACCCCTCTTAAATTAAATGGCTTTTTATGCAGAATTATTCGATTTGCTTCGAATTTTGGACATGGGTTCATTATGATAAGACGTATTTTTTATTAGTTATGGGGTTCTATTGGTAATTAAAAAGGAGGGCGGGTGATTACTATACCCACCTTAAATTAGATTTTAAAAAATTATGCACACTTATCCGATGTATTTCAAATTTTGGATATAGAATCTTTCTCATAAAGTGAATTCCTGAATAGTTTTATGGGTTTCATGGCTATGTATAGAGGGGGAACTGGGGATGAACCCCCTTAAATTAAATAAGTGGCTTTTTACGCAGAATCATCTGATTTGCTTCAAATTTTGGATGTACATTCATTATAAGAAGGCGAATCTCTGATTAATTATAGGATTCTTTTGATAATTAAATAGGAGAAGCGGGCGATTAATCCTCCACTCTTTAAACAAAAATAAATTGTTTTTTTTCTTTCACAACTATTCAACGTATTTTAAATTTTGGATTTAGGTTCTTCCTGATAAAGTGAATCCCTGAATAGTTTTAAAGGTTTAATGGCTAAGTATAGAGCGATGAACGGGGGATAACCCACAATTAATCAGGATTTTGCCTTATCATAATGAACGCCCAATCAAAATTTGAATCAAATCAGATAATTCTGCATAATAAGTCATTTATTCATTTAAGGTGGGGGTGTCATCCATTCTCCCAGTGTTTACTTAGCCATTAAACCTTTAAAATTATTCTGGGATTCACTTTATGAGAAAGAACATATATCCAAAATAAGAAATATATCGGATAAGTGAGCATAAAAAACAATTTATCTAATTTAAGGGGGGAAATAATCACCCGCCCCAATTTTTAATTGGCAAAATAATCCTATATGTAATCAGGGATACGCCTTATCATAATGGTTCTATAATCCAAAATTTGAAGCAAATCTGATAATTCTGCGTAAAAAGTAATTTAATTTAAGGTGGGTTAGATTCTATTCCCCTTCTATACTTAGATATTAAATCCTTAAAACTATTCAGAGATCCACATTATCAGAAAGAACCTATATTTAAAATTTGAAATACATGGGATAATTCTGCATAAAAATTGATTTTTCTAGTTTAAGGGGTATATAATTGCTCGCCCCTCTTTATAATAAGCAGAAGAATCAAATAACTCATCAGAGATATGTCTTATCATAATGAACCTATGTCCAAAATTCTAAGCAAATCGGATAATTATGCGTAAAAAGTTATTAATTTTAGAAAGGTTATCCCC
The DNA here is from genome assembly GCA_964019185.1 of Maratus speculifer. Classification (NCBI taxonomy): domain Eukaryota; kingdom Metazoa; phylum Arthropoda; class Arachnida; order Araneae; family Salticidae; genus Maratus; species Maratus speculifer. Next base: position 2,857,851 of record CAXHSM010000349.1, on the reverse strand, counting down.
CGTTCCCTCTCTATACTTAACCATTAGAACTCCTAAATCTCTTCAGGCATTATACACTATATATAAGCCTTATCGAAAAGAACATATATGCAAATTTGACACACGTTGGACAATTCTGCATAAAAACCCATTCATCTAATTGAGGACGGATGGGGGGTGGGAATAATCGTACCTTCCCAAAACTAATCAGGCAAGCGTCTTTTCAGGATGAACATATATCCAAAAATTGAACCAAAACAGTTAATTCAGCATGAAAAACCCATTTACCTAAACTATGATCCCCCCTTCCCGATCCCCCTTTCATACGTAAGCAATGAATCCCCAAAATCTATTCTTTGTCACTTTTTTCCAGTAACTTTTTTTCCTTGTCACTTTTTTTCCGTGTAACTTTTTTCCGCTTTTGTAATTTATGTCACTTTTTTCCGATAACTTTTTTCCGGTCACTTTTTTCCTAGATTCGATGATATATTCTAAAATTGTATTTATTACTTGTATTATACAAAGCTATAAGTTATACATCCTTTAAAAAATGTAACTGCAGTATTTAAAAGTCATTTCACTAAAATTACAATTTAATGTTGGAAAGAACTCCTGTAAGACATTTATCACTTATCCGCTTGAGGGGCAAGCAATGTCTCAGTACCGTAAAATATCGTTAATCCGCCCCACACCCCAAACGTGACGAAAAATCATAAAATAATTAGAGGGGGGTGCTTACACGGGATTTTTCCTCGATCGTTTCACAAAATTTGCAGGAATGAATCATGATGAAATGAATGATTCGTGAAACTTCGAATGAATCATGAATTATGATATTTAAAAAAATATGCGCACTTAAAAAAAAACGTAAATTCTGTCGTGAAAACGCAGAAAAAAGGAGAAATTTGTTTAAAAAGATCCAAAAAAGTATGAAATCAATTAAAAAATCTCGAATAAACGCACATTTAATCAAATACTCTTGATTCATTCATTTCATTATGATTCACCCATTCTCAATGGATCCGTTTTCAGCGATTTTTTTGAGAGGGAGGGCGCTTTCTGGGATTTTTTTGAAAATTTCAAATTTTTTATAAAGTGGGGAGGGGGCGTTTGATCGGGAATGGAGGATTAACGGGATTTTACGGTAATATTGAATTTTCACAAAACAAAATTTGTTTTAAAATAGGAAAAGGCAAATTTTTGATATTTTGCTATAAAAGACGAAGATGTAAAATTTCATTAAAAAATTCCGGTGAGAATTTCGTTTAAATTAGGTGAGATAAAATATATCTCACTACCCCTCAGGGGGTTACTATCATTCTATTTTAGAATATTAAAAAAAAGAAAAAGAAAAATATGGACTACTAAACATAATGCTTATAAGGAAATTTAAAATGAACATAATCTAAAATTTAATGGGTTTTGATGGCACTAAATTGTTTTTAAACTGTATAGATTTTTTTGTAGGAAATTTGTATCGAAATTACTTTTATTTCATCGTTATCATAATCGAATCGTCTGCAGTCTTTCCCTCTCTTTTTCAAAATGGTGCTTCGTTTTTTTAAAGTTTACTCTTTTAATGTAATATAGTTTAGTCTCCTTCATTTAAAATATATATTATTTTGTTATTAAAGGTATTGTACATAAATATTTTAGTATCTAATTTTCTCTAATCTTTTCAAATGTTGATACTGATTAGCCTTTGACTGAACTAGGCCTAACTATTAAAATTAGAATATTATGCCTCATTTAATTTCAATCTAAGTTAATGTATTTTTTTTCTTCATACTTCTTATATATTACGTCAACCACTTTCAATAAATACTGCCATACTTTGGGATTTAACGCCAAAAATACATGGTCGTGATGTCAGGTTCACCTGAACTCAGTTGTTTTATACAAGTTTGCCATCAAGTGATTTTTAATTCTATGTTATCAATATTTTTATGATGTAAGTGATTTATAAAGAAGCATTTTCATTTAGTATGTACCCCCTACAACTTAAAAAAAAGTAAAATAAAGTAGCATTTTTATCTTATTTGAGAAATGAAAGTTAATATATAAATTAAGTTATAATTTAGAGAAAATATATCTAAATCCTTTTTTTCCGGAAAATTTAAATTAAATGCTCTTATATATTAAAAAATTCTTTTAAATTTACTAAATACAAACATTTCTTTCAAATTCTTAAAAATGTCTTATAAGCAATCTTTTTTTTTTTTTTTTTTTTTTTTTTTTTTTTTTTTCCAAATTTATTCTGTAAAATCAGGCATAGAAAGCATTAAAATGTCTCAAAATGATAATCATGCTCACCAAATCACACTGAAGAAGTTATCTTGGTCGGCTTGTCAAGTTTAACGAAGTATAAGTTGAAATAAAGAAATCCCTTATAAGTATTGTAGGATGTTGCTGACAGTAAGATTTTTAATATTTTTTTTATAAAAAAAGTTTACATCCATCCAAAAACCACAAAATAATTCTTATATACACGTGGAATAATTTAAGTGTTTTTTAACTTATGCTTGAAAGGAATATCTTTTTTTCTCCATTATTGCCATTGTTTTAAAGTATTGAAACAATGTTTATCACTTAAAAACAAAAAATGAGATAATCACTAAGCAACCTAAAGTTTTGCAATGTAAAATTGCATCACATTTTTGAATTTTTATAGCACTGAAAATTTTGAAAAGCACTCTTAAAACTCGTGGTTTCATAATATGCAATGACGGAAAAATGTTTTATTTCAATTCTTATGAAAAAGAAATATTTCTAAAGTAAGGCAGCGTTTTTAAAAATTTCTTTCAAAAAAATATTGTTATGTTTTACTTTCTCTATTTTACCAGAAAGCTGTTAACCAGAATTCTTGGAATATGTGTCATTGGTGCAGCTGTCTGATTTAAAACACGTGATAAATGTCAATAATTATAATCAAGATATTATTCAGGTCTTTCAAAAAGTTATTTATCATAATCTGCTTTTTCTATATTTTTAAAATAACTCACAAAAGAAATATATACAGTCGAGGATCTATAATCCGCGGATCCATAATCCTGAATTTTCTATAATTCGCGTTACTTTACGAATGTAAACAATGAAATAAACAATTAAGAAAATTTACAAATCCGTGATCCAAAAATGATTTTTTTTAAACAATTACTGTAAAATACCGTTAATCCGCCCCCCCAAACGAAAAGAAAAATCGCATGATAGTTAGAGGGGGGCGCTTACACGGGATTTTTCCGCGATCGGTCATCAAAATTTACAAGAATGAATCGTTGAATGAATCATGAATTTTTATACTTGAAAAAATTTGGTTTTTCTTTTTTTTAAACGTAAATTCTGTCGAAAAAACGCAGAACAAAGGAGAAATTAGTAAAAAAAGCCAAAACAAGCATGAAATCAATTAAAAAATCTTGAAAAAACGCGCATTTCATCAAAGATTCATGATTCATTCATTTCAAAATGATTCATCCCCTTTGAGAATGGGGAGGGAGGGCGCTTTCTCGGGATGTTTTGAAAATTTGAAATTCTTTATAAAGTGGGGAGGGGGCGTTTGATCGGGAAGGGCGGATTAACGGTATTTTACGGTAATAAAAAAATTAATAAAAATCATAATAAAACATGTATTTTTTAATCTACTCTTTTATTCTATTAACAGTAAAAAACTAAACTGTAATACGGAATGCACCTAAGCTTACTGAACGTTCGAAACGCCAGCTTTTCATTTGTAACTACAGTAGACTCCCTCAAATCCGCACAGCTTGGGACCAGAGGTTTTGCAGATTTTAGAATTTTGCGGATTTCTGGTCATTGCTTTATTTACAATTTTTAAACAGTAATTTGAATGTAATTAATAATGTAATCAAAAGTATAATAAATGCTTACAATATACTAATATATTAAAATAAGTAATAAACTAAAATAATAAAAATTTAGATAATTTTTAAAATGATTAAAATAAAAGCAAAGGTCAAGTTAATAATCATTAATGTACAATTAAATATTCATTATAAATATGAAATGTGTTTTTCCTAAATTATTCAATGAAATTTGCCTCATAAAAGTACATTACTAATTCATATCAGGATCATAAAATAATGAAGCTTTATTTTAGGTTTAGCCAGACTTAATAACTAAAAAAGCTTGATTATAATACATAAGTATATGTGGTAAGATTTTGATTACCAATGATATCAGCAATATCTTTTTTTTTTTTCAGAAATAAATTATTATTTCTTCATGAAAAAACATCAATTCAATAACCTTAACAAAAATTACAAATTAAAAAATGTATGGAATTGATATAAAACTAAAAACGTGAAATTTTGCACCTACATCTGAACTGACTGTTTCATTGTTTACATTTGTAAAATATGTGCGGATTTTAGAGAGTTGTGGAATTTAGGAGTGCGGATTTGAGGGAGTCTACTGTATTTCAGTTTTTGTAAATTAAGGAGAGTAAATAACGAATGAAAACACATTTTTTTGTATGCTTGTCGCGCTTCCTAGCAGTAACACAGCACACCTTAGAACTAAACATTAGGGGTTGGGAAAGTCGAATCAATGTAACCAATCATAGTGATCGATTGCAAAGGTTTCGCCAGCGTCAAGAAAGGCAAACGGAAACCTTCAACTACAGGCGAACTCTGATTGATTTCTCAACATCTGATCTTTTGGAAAATTAAGTTTTAGTCGGGAAACTCTTTTTTTCATTCTATTTACATTCTTAATTTGGCAAAAAGCACAGTTGATGAGTTTATGTTTATGAATTTATGGCTCACGTGTCTTAATTTTACTTTTTACTCTAATGCATATGCAAGGTGCAAAATGAATAATGAAAAGTGTAGTAATTCGCGTTTGTAATGATTGTAATGCGGTGGTGCTTTTTTCACTGCTAATGTTTGTAATTAGTCCCATGTAAGCACGGTTACCACTGCCGACTTCTGCTTGAGTTTGCCTTGTGTATATTGGTTGTGTTTTTTTAAGTCTTTTAATGAAAAATCTGTTTGTTTTAGTACAAACTTTAAAGTTCGTGGAGAGTTATAAGCAAAGTATACGTTTGACCAAAGCGGTCTAAATTTTAGCTTCAAAATATTAAGAAATGTGCAGCATAAAGTGTAAATGTGAAAACAACATGTAGATAGAAGCATATATATATAATTTTTTTAAATAAAATAACTTTAAAAATGCATTTTTTTTAATTAATTATTAAATTAGTTACTAGATTTCATATTATACTGATTATAGACTTAAAATGCTGTCTAAGAATAATAAAATGTCGAAAAATTCATTATTCTCTATAATCCGCAATATTCCATAATCCGCGCACCTTTGGTCCCAACTTGTGCGGATTATAGATCTTTGACTGTATTGTAAAATTACAACCATATTATAATAGAGTAAAAAAGAAAAAATTTCACATTTATTTAACAATTTAAATATTTATTATAAATGAAAGGCATTTCATTTGAGTTTGTTGTTTAATTAAATTAAACTTATATGTTCCTTAAATCTCTTCAATCACAGAGTGAATACAAGCTTAATTGGGTTGTTCTGTCTGTAAACAAAGAGATTAATAACTTTCTTTGAGAAATCAAATGATCACTAAATTCTTGCTATTGAATCATATAGTATTGTAAAAACTGGTCTTATATAAATTAAAATAGAAAAACCCATGCAAACTGTGGGACTGAAAGATTAAATTTTTAATTGTATTTCATTTAGGTATAAGGGTAGATGTGCCAGTGATGGACGACCTTCCTGTAATGGGCCACCTTGCAGTTTTTGGTTTATAAAAAAATAGTACCGTAAAATACCGTTAATCCGCCCTTCCCGATCAAACGCCCCCTCCCCACTTTATAAAGAATTTGAAATTTTCAAAAAATCCCGAGAAAGCGCCCTCCCTCCCGATTCTCAAAGGCGATTGAGAGCGAGATCAAGCATTTTAAAATGAACGAATCATGAATCTTTGATGAAATGCGCGTTTTTTCAAGATTTTTTAATTGATTTCATGTTTGTTTTGGCTTTTTTTTTACTAATTTCTCCTTTTTTCTGCGTTTTTTCGACAGAATTTACGTTAAAAGAAAAAACCCAAATTTTTTCAAGTATAGAAATTTATGATTCATTCAACGATTCATTCATTTCATGATGATTCATTCCTGTAAATTTTGTTGGACGATCGCGAAAAAATCCCGTGTAAGCGCCCTCCCCTAACTATTGTACGATTTTTCTTTTCGTTTGGGGGGGGGGGCGGATCAACGGTATTTTACGGTAAATAATAGGTAAGCTTTTACTTTTTAACTCTCCTTTGCTTGCTTTATAAGCTGATTACAGCCAAGGATCAATAATTCGCGCCCCCATAATCTGCAGTTTTCTATAATTTGCGTTTATTTTATGAATGTAAACAGTAAAATAAACACTTAAAAAAAATTACAAATTCATGATCAAAAAATGATTAAAAAAAAAAATAATAATTGGCTTTTTTTAATAATTCAATTCTTTTATTTCAGTAACAGTAAAAAATAAACTGCATTACAGAACATGCGTAATTATTTTTATTTAAATGCACATATATATTAATTTTTTAATGAAATAACTTTAAAAAGGCATTTTTAAGGTAGCATATTAAATTGATTATTAGATTTCATATTTATCTTTTCATATTATACAGGTTATAAAACTAAATTCTGTCTAGGAATAATAAAATCCATAATACTCTATAATCCACTATTCCATAATCCACACAACCTTTGACCCAAACTTTAGAACTTTGACTGTATTTTTTTTTTTTTTTTTTTTTTTTTTTTTACACTTTTTATCAACATAATTAGGAAACAGAAAATAAAGTTTCACTGTTTTTCATTGAAAGTCTTAATAATCATACTAAGAGTTGACTTTACTTAATTTATGCTTTTTTTTTGTTGTTTATTTATTAATTTATTTTTATTTAATTATTTATTATTTCTTTTTGTAAAAAATCGAATGTTATTGTTTGGATATTAATATAAAACGTGAATTTAATATACCAATGGTCATTTACAAAATTTTATTTATTTTTAAGATTTTAGAAAGGGTGTCCATTACTAGAACAGTTAATTTGTGATTTTCCAGTAATAGACACCCCCAAGTGACTAACAGTAAAAGTGTTACATCGGTAGTGCATAAAATATTTTGATTTAAATGAAAAGCTAAGTAATCAAATTTAATCGTTAAATTTTACATACTAGAAATTAATAAAGGCAATTATTTATAAATAGCCATTTTTAATTATAAAATATTTTGATAAAATTTTGTTGCATAAACCATTTTGATTTAAATGAAAGCTAAATAATCAAATTTAATCCTTAAATTTTACTTACTAGAATTTTTATAAAGTCAATTTCTTAATAAATAGCCACTTTTAATTAATTCAATGTTGCTAATATATTTTTTCAATTAAAATTAATTTTTTATAACTATACTTTGCATATTTTACAATCTGATAACCAATCAAAAGAAGATAATGATGCTCACACAGTTATATAGTGTCTCAGACAAGATGATCTGAACAGTTTTATGAATTGAGTGATTTTAATAATTCTGCTTTTCAATAGCTGGGAAATTCTAACATATTTTGCTTGGCATGCGAACAATTGTCAGATAAAAAAATAAAATAAAAATTTGATAATAAAACTATTCCATCTATATTAAAAATAAATAAATCAAAAGGTCCTTTTTTTCATACACTGAAGAAAATGTGGGGAAAAAGCTGTTACAGCCTGTGAATAATGGTCTTTTAATTAGAAAGACAGCTTATAATTTTAATGTTTCATGTTCTACATTAAGAAGGAAAAGTCGTGATTTTTTTTATTGCCTTATTTTATCTAAACTTGATTTCAGTAAAACATATTTGTATTACCTTATAAATCCTTTAAGTTTAGATATTTTATTTTAAGTCTTTATATTATAAATCCTTTAATGTAATACATTTCTAATTTAAGTTTAAGTATTTCTTTTTATATTTCTACATTATAAATCTTTTATTGTAATAAAATTCATAATTTAAGTTTAAATACTTTGTTTTTCCATTATAATTCCTTTAACATAATGAATTTCTAACTTCAATTTAAATATTTTGTTTTATTTGTATGCTTTTATTCAAACCTAAATACAATTGAAAAAACAATTATCTTATTTTTTGTAGGGTGGTACATTACTGGAGTGTAGGGTGTCCATTATGGGGCTTTCATGTGTTTTGACGTATTTCCATTATTTACAATTAAATTTTTATTTCTATTGGGAACTGTAACAATGGGATTAGTTAAATAAGCATGAAAGATATACAGTAGACTCCCTCAAATCCGCACTGCTTGGGACCAGATGTTTTGCAGATTTTAGAATTTTGCGGATTTCTGGTCATTGCTTTGTTTACATTTTTTAAAAAGTAATTTGAATGTAATTAATAATGAAATCAAAAGTATAATGAATGCTTACAATATGCTAAAATACTAAAATAAGTAATAAACTAAAATAATAAAAATTTAGATAGTTTTGAAAATGATAAAAATACTAAAAGCAAAGGTCAAATTAATAATCAATAATGTACAATTAAATATTCATCATAAAGATGAAATGTGTTTTTGCAAAATTATTTAATGAAACTTGCTTCATAAAGGTACATAACATTACTATTTCACATCAAGATAATAAAATAATGAAGCTTTATTTCAGGTTTAACCTGACTTAATAACTAAAAAAGCTTGATTAATACATAAATATATTTGATAAGATTGTGACTACCAATAATATCAGCAATATCTTTATTTTTTCAGAGATAAATTATTTTTTCTTCATGCAAAAATATGAATTCAATAACCTTAATATAAATTATAAATTAAAAAATGTATGGAATTGATATAAAACTAAATAAGTCAAATTTTGCACATACATCTTAACTGAATGTTTCATTGTTTACATCTGTAAAATATGTGCGGATTTAAGGGAGTCTACTGTATATATATATATATATATATATATATATATATATATATATATATATATACATACGCAGTCAAAGTTCTATAATTCACACAAGTTGGGGCTAAAGGTTGTGTGAATTATGGAATATTGTGGATTATAGAGTATTTTATGATTTATATATCCTTTTATTATTATTTATTTTATTTTTAGACGGTATTTTAATTTTATAATGAGTATAATATGAAAAGATAAATGTGAAATCTAATAATTAAATATGTTATCTCAAAGTTTTTCTTTTAAAAGTTATTTTATTGAAAAAATGATATATAGTTGCATTTAAATAAAAATAATCACATATGTTTTATAATATAGTTTGTTTTTTACTGTGAATAAAATAAAAATGTTTTATTAAAAAAGTAGAAGTTTTATTAGGAATTTTTTTTCATTTTTCTTATTATTTGTTTTAAAAAATCTTTTTTGGAGCACAGATTTGTGCATTTTCTTAATTGTTTACATTCATAAAGTAATGCCGATTATGGGTGCACAGATTATCGATTCTTGACTATATATATATATATATATATATATATATATATATATATATATATATATATATATATATATATATATATATATGGATTAAATTACAAAGAAATTCAAAAGTTGCTAAAGAAATTCTAAATAAATTTCATCAAAAGAAAGTAATATTTATTATATTGGGCTAAAACATTGAAACTTGATTTCTTTTACTAAAATAGAAAAATCTGAGTGAAATGTCGAAAAATTAAAAGAAAAAAAAGACAAAATTTGGTGCTACTTGGTTATCCTGTCAACTGAAAAACTATCCCCAAACAGAATGTATAAGATTACATGCCAATGATAGATAACTGTAAATGTCACATTCACTTGACTTTAACTGATATGCATGTCTGTTACAGCATCAAGTGTTTTTAATTCAACTTTTTATTTGTATTTTTGATTGTGTTTTAAAAATCTATTTGTTCTTTTATTATTTAAAATAAAATTTATGTCAATTTATATAATATGACAAACAACTTGCCGATTTGTATATTTTGGTGAAATTGGTTGACGGGATAACCGAGTAATACCCAAAACTGACTATAGTAGAATAAAATAATGAAACCAGAATTCTTTCTCAAATGTTTAAAAATCACTGCAGAATTGCATAAACTCATGCAAAAAATGTGCTGAAATTCATTAAAAATTCAAATTGGAATGATATAATCATATAAAGAAAAAAATTATTACTTTAGGGATATAAGTTTGAAACCGAATTCCTTTTACGAAAAAAATATGTAAAAAAAATTGTCACAAAAGGCAAAAAAAAAAAAAAAAAAAATCTGAAATTTGCATAAAAAATGTTTTTTAATGCTGTACAAATTCTGAATAAACTTTATTGAAAAGAGGAAAAAATATTGCATAAATCTAAAAAAAAAAATCTGATTTAAATTAAATTAAAAATCTAAAAAAAAAAATCCAAAATCTAACTTAGATATGTAGGTGCTTTCTTGTTAAATCTTGTAGTTCTATGTGCAATGGTCTCTTTAATACACTGATAAGCTATTACATTTGTTATCGAAGATATAGTTTTAGGGTATTTGCATATTAATGCCACCTCAGCTACAGATTTGGCAGTTTAGAAGTACCGCCAATCTACACCTAAAATTTTTGCGACAAATCATAAAATAAAACACTTCTTTTTAAATCAAAACATTTTCATAATTCAAAACACTTTATTTAAAAACAAAAGTAGTCAATCGAATTTCGGTGCAAAATGGGCCATTATAAAGTTTAACTACTGTATCATTGCTCCTGAAAAAATAAAGTTGCATCTTGTTCTGTTTCTAGCAAATCTATAATACGCATTTTTATAGCACTAGAAAATGGCGTCAAAAATCAGCAAACATCAAGGCTACAAGGAGTCCAAATGATTATACGTGTGCGAACAAGATTGTTCTTTATTGGCACAACTTCTGTTGCGGTGGCGTTAATATGTAAGTACCATAATTTCTGGAAGAAACGCCGCATCGCGGAAAATCACTCAAAAAAATTTAGAAAATGGTGGTAAACGCCGCAGGTGAAATTTCCGCGGTAATCGCGGTTAACATGTTAAACAGAAACACATTAATAAGCTGTATTAAGAAATCATAAAAATGAAATTATTAATAAGAAATTAATAAATAAATACAAAATTAATGATATTATTTAAATATCGTATTTTCGGGAATAAGCGCCGCGATGCATACGAGTTTAACAGTAAAAATATGCTTAGTGCGGCGCAGCGGATACGGTGATTTTTTTTCCTTACAGTACCGTAAAATACCGTTAATCCCCCCCCCCCCCAAACGTGACGAAAAATTATAAAATAATGAGAGAGGGGCGCTTACACGGGATTTTTCCACGATCGTTTTACAAAATTTTCAGGAATGAATCGTGAATCTTTGAATGAATCATGAATTTTGATAATTGAAGCAATACCTTGAAAAAAAATTGGTTTAAAAAAAAACGCAGAAAAAAGGAGAAATTTGTAAAAAAAAAGCATGAAATCAATTAAAAAAATCTTTAAAAAAAGCACATTTCATCAAAGATTCATGATCCATTCATTTCATCATGATTCATCACTGAATCTTTGGAATGGGGGGAAAAAATCGGATTCAGAACAAATTTTCTGAAAGTTATAAAAGAAGGGGAGGGGGAAATTCAGGAAATCCATTCGAAAATGGAATTTTCGTTTATTCGTAATCAAATGCGAAATTTGCGTAACTTTTTGCGGTCTTTTAATGAAAATTGACATTTTTTCGCGATATTTTGACGAAATCGAAATTAATTTGTTTTTGCAACCATTTGTCGGAATTAACGATACATTTTATGTCGGAAATTTTGGAATTATGATCGATTTTTTTTTTAATTTTCGGAAAAATTCAGAAAAATATCACGCTTGTTTGAAAAAAAAATGCTCGTAGACGCCGCATCGCTTGAAATTTAAGTTTAAAACACGTAAACGCCGCGGCGTTTCTTCTAGAAATTACGGTACCAGTTTGAGTTTCAGTTTTGCTGGAGAAGTATATTCTATTTTTTAAAATTAACTCTTAATTGCAATTTCATTATTTTTTATGTTCTTTTTTATATATATTTCTCTATTATTTAAAAAAAAAGTACCTATTTCTTTTACCATTGCTGAAGTTAAGTTTTTGTGACTCAATGTCATTCTTCGCTGATATTTAAAAAATATTGTAGACATAAAATATAAAAAAAAAGTAGTATTATACAGAAATGAATGATAAGCGTGCTCATGCAGACAGTTTTTAAATAGATGCTCAATGCTAAAGTGGGTCAAAATCTTTCCTTTAAATTTTTTTTATAGAAACAAAAACTATACATAGGAATTTAATGAGGTATACATTACAAGCTTGTAGCATGCAGAATGTATTTTATTGTTAATTTAACTGATTTACTATTATTTTTTTCTTATATATGTTTCTCATATTTAGGACAGTCATTATTCAAACGTTGTCAATTGTATAGATCAACGTAAAAATATATCATTTCCTTTTAAATAAAAATGTATTCGCATGCGATTTTTTAAAAAGAGAGAATTTTTTTTAAAAATAAGAATAAAGTGATCATGAAAACAATGAATTTAATCATGTTCTGGGAAACATTTGAAATTCTGTCACAAAAATTGTATTTTCGCATGAATATTATAAATAAAAGAATAAATAAAAAATTAATATTCATCTGCGTTAAAAGTAGTAAATGAGAGAAATTATATCATATTTAAAATGCCTAAATAATATTGCCAAATAATGATATAAATTTTAAAAATATGTTTACACAAAAGATTTATTTCACATTTTGTGGTAATTTGTTTAACTATTGTCTCCAATTCTAAGACAGTGCAAATAATGACACTTTTTTCCTAACAACAAAAGTATTTTCAAATAGATTTTAAAGAGTGAAATAATTTGTTCATGAAAATTACATCAGATTTAAAATGATAAGCAGTATAACTTCTTTAATCCAGAATCATCCTGTATATGAGAATTCCAGATTATAGAAAATTCTGGATTAAAGAGGTTTTAAAACTAGAATGTATATAGATAAATAATATCTTTTATTAATATGGCAATACAAAAATATAAATAACTTGATAATTTCAAATAATTTAAAAATTTTGAGAAAAATCTATTCAAAATGCTCTAAAATCTATATATTTTTAATATAATTACATATATTTTATGCAGTGTCACCGTCACAATCTGTTGTAAATTAAAAAATTCTACAATTTTTATAAATTAATTTTTATGATTTATAAATACTCAATAAATAACAGACAAGAATAATAGCAAGAATAAAAGACGTATCATGAAAAGTATGGAAAAAAAATTCTAAATCTAAATAAATTTAGTGAGAAATTTAATAAGACTTGCAATTAAATAGAAAAAAATTCATAATTAAATTAGCATATTAAAAATAATGATATATAAAGTTAATGTTTGAAAAAATTAAATATATAGCACCTACATAATTAACCCTACATAATTCTATTTATAGTCTCCTTTTTAGGTGCGTTCGTAATTATGTAAATACGTAGCACCTATTGTTGTCGCTCAGTCCGTCCGTCTGTCTGCCTGTCCGTCTGTCTGTCCGTCCGTCTGTCTGTCTGTCTGTCCGTCCGCATATAACAACGCAAAAACTACCCAACCGAATCGTTTGAAATTTAAAATACATAATTATAACATAATTTTGTCGAGTCATTTCAAATTTTATGAAAATCGGATGGATAGATCAATTACAGGGACAATCAAAAGGATTCCGTTACATTACGGTCAATGGGGAAAAAAGTTTCAAATGCATTTTAATCGTTTGAAATTTAAATCATATAATTATTGCGTAATTTTGTCGAGTCATTTCAAATGTTATGAAAGTCAGATGCATAGATCATTTACAGGGACAATCAAAGATATTCCATTACATTACAGTGAATGGGAAAAAAGATTCAAATGCATTTTTATGATGTTACACTCATTCGAACATAATAGAATTGGCATGAATCTATGAAATATATACTAAAATATGCATTCTGTACAATCTGTGATGCAAAGAATTTTTATTATTAAATTACAGGGCCACACAAAAGTATTCCACTACATAATGCTATACGGGGAAACATCGTTTGGGGCGTGTTTTAATTATGTTAAACTATTTCACATTTTATGAATAAGATATATGTTTCTGAGGTGTAATAAGAATTACTTTCTGCATATTTACAGAAACACAAAGATTTCGACTACTATACTGTATCCGAAGTACGGTCTACTATATCAGCAAGATCTGAATATTTTTAAAACTTCGTTATCGTACGAACGCACTTCATTTGCTACGTTCACGTGCAATTTCCAACTTGTTTGAATAGAAATGGCCCTCAAAATCTACTTTTTAAATAAAAATGGTATTCTTTCCTACTTTTTGAGGACAAAAAGGTGTTGGGAGCCCTGCTAAAATTTTCCAACACAGTTGAAATTGTTTATGAATTTTGTTTGTCTATCTGTTCGAACTCTAACTTGCTTTAATATAGTCAAATTGCTCTATAATTTATATATGTTATTGAGATTTATCTTGCCATGTTTGGTATTAAGAATAAATTATGCATCATTCATAATTTATTTACAGATACACTCAAAGGCATTCCATCGGTTATAGTCTATGAGGAAATGTTGTGATTATTTAAATTCAATAAATATATTAAAAATTAATCCAAGTCCAAAATTATCCAAGTATATCACAAATTAACTATTTTAAACAAATAAGATTTGATTTTGTGAATTTTTTTGGCTCCACCTTCTTGTTTTTAGAAAAAGAACAATTGTAAAATTACCATTAGTTCTGAATTTTTACAACTTAATATTAAAAGCAGACACATAATTAATTACATGTTAAATAAATTTTATTTTACAGTTTTAAAATAAAAAAGTATAATAAATTCGGAAATCTTTTCATTTATTTTATTTTATTTTATTTTGTTGATTTAGATATGTACTAAGGTGGTGTCTATTATCTTTATTGAAAATAAAAACAAATAAACATACGAATATATCTGGATGAAAAATGTTACATTGATTTAAAATGTGTTATTTAAAACAATTTTCTTATAACATTAAAAAAAAAATCTGTTAGATTTATTCTGATTGACTCTGATTTATTCTTTTTATACAAGCTGATTTTCAAATGCTGTTTACTAATCTTATTTAATCAATCATGAAATCAACCATTAAATGTTTCAACAACAGATTATACCTTAAAATACATTCATGAAGTAGAAGTCAATGGAAATCTGTTTACAGGAAGGTTATCGTGAATTGTTTAATTATTATGCAATCTTCAGTAAGCTTTAGCGTTCGTGGTATCTGAAAGGTATTTGACGAGTTCAGTTCATAAGTGGGAAAAGTCGCATAGTCTGCCAGAAGAAAGTATTGGAATAATGAAAATTTTCATTTAAGTCAACCTTAAAACATGTATTTCTATTTACATGTTTAACGATAGATTGGGACGTTTTAATCAATTTGGCAATTTTTTGAAAATTTCTCTATAAATGGGATAAAAGTTTTATAGTCACACCATATGCCATATTTAATTTGATTTTAGCACTCACTGCTGGTTAGATATCCTTGTATATGGCCTAACAGGTGGTATTGCTATGTTGCATTTTTCAGAAGTAACTTGATAATTATAATCTTAGCATCATTAGGGTGTAATTTCATCAAACATCACATTCACATTCATCTCATTAACTTAAATTGGTACTGATTAGATTTTGGTATATTTTACCCAACAGGTGGCACTAGTGAATTGCAATTTTAATGATTTTTATAAAAGCAAGATCTTGATATGTTTGGGATTGAATTTATCCAGATTTCATATGTAAACTTATTATAAGAACTGATGATTCAATATTACCTTTGATCACTTCCCGGGACACACTGCCATTCTGTGCCTTTTTCCACTGAACATTATAGTTCATCCTTAGTATCTATTGTGTAGAAAGAAACTAAATGCTAAAATAAATTTTATTTTTGAATTAATTAATAATAATTATCAATACATATGTATATTAATATAATTTTAATATTCAACTAGAGTCTCTATTGTGCTACGCATTTTTTTATTCTCTGATCATTGTTACTCCATGTTGACTTTTAAGAATACTTTATCATTGTTAATGTGTAGATGCTAACGATTGTTTAATTTAATATTTTCATAGATGTACAGTAGAACCCCGATAATTCGGATTAATTGGGACCAGACCCAATCCGGATTATCGAAAATCCGGATTATCGAAAATCCGGATTATCTGGAGAATAAGAAAAAAATGAAATAAAATAAAACATACATACAGAAAATCACCTTTATGTTTAACTTATTGATTATTTACAGACAGTAAAAATGTTTACTTTGTAATAAAAAAGCTTGTAATGATTTGCTGGGCCAGTTTTCTATAACTTTTGTGAGCCGTACGATCACACATCTGCTTGAGCATAAGTAGTTCATTGGGTGTAATGTAAATCAGAAAGCTTAAGGTATTCTTCCGAAAAGATTTCAGGAAAAAGTTTTTTTATTCAGAATACGACGATAAAACAAGTTTATGCAACGGAAATTAACCAAATCGTTTCTCCATCGCTTGACCAAACCGATTCGGATTATCCAGAGATCCGGATTTACGGGGTCCGGATTTGCGGGATTCTACTGTATTAATTTTTACTATACATATTTTACCACAATTTATCTTTTGCTATTCTAAATTTTTATAAAGTAAAAATTTGAATATAAAGTACCAATGAGAATAATCAAAGTGAATACTCAAATATTCAAGACTTTCTATATTTTTACAGTAGAATGTTTAGCTGTGTTTAAATAAAACTGTGTACATTGTTTAGGGGCATCTTTACAAATATAACCATCTAACATGTTTTCTTGGAAATTTTTTAATGGTTTTTTTTTCTCATATTTAGAAAAATTGGCACAGCATTTTTACACTCATAATTCTATTTTTAGTCTCCTTTTTTGAATAGAAATGGCCCTCAAAATCTACTTTTTAAATAAAAATGGTATTCTTTCCTACTTTTTGAGGACAAAAAGTGTTGGGAGCCCTGCTAACATTTCCCAACACAGTTGAAATTGTTTATGAATTTTGTTTGTCTATCTGCTCAAACTCTAACTTGCTTTAATATGTCAAATTGCTCTATAATTTATATATGTTATTGAGATTTACCTTGCCATGTTTGGTATTAAGAATAAATTATGTAGCGTTCATAATTTATTTACAGATACACTCAAAAGCATTCCATCGGTTATAGTCTATGAGGAAATGTTGTGATTATTTAAATATGTAGCACCTATATCCGTCATCTGATCTGTCTGTCTGTATGCATATAGCAGCACGAAAATTTCCCAATAGAATTATTTACTATTTTATATATATAATCGTTGCAGCATTATATCAAGTCATTTCAAATTTCATGAAAATTAAATCAGAATTTAAAAGATATTAATAAAAGTTTTCTTCATTCTATAAAATCTTTTACGTAATTAATCCAGTGATTCCTATGATAGATAATGAGGATTCTAGATTGCCATGGTTATTACATCCTGTTTTAGATGGAGGCACATTACTTCTGTATTACTGAATTTATTATATAAATTTTGTATTAATGTATTTTTGTGTTAGAATACAACAGCTCTTGCATCAAGATCTGAATATTTATAAAACTAGTTATACTCTGAATGGGTCTCATTTGCTATGTTTTACGCACAATTGCTGACTTATTTATTTTCCGATAAAGATACAGGAATTGCTTATATAAGAAATAAATTATTGTGCTAAGTTTTGTTTTAATACTAAATTGAGCTGATGTTCACTTGATTGAAAGGACTCAATAAATTAACAATTGGTTTAAAAATACAGATTTTTTTTATCAATACGAATTCAAAACGCATTATCTAAAATTTGTTATTTCAGCAGATAAACCTTATTTATTAACACCTGTAATTTAAAATGTAAACTTATTTTTTTTATGCTTGTAACCCTTTCTATTTCTTTGGGTAATTAATTTATCACTGTAATTGAAAGTAACATTATTGCTCTCTAAAGAGTTAATGTGTCTTTTTTATTCTTTTGTTTGTGTTAAATATTATCTCGCACCCATTTCTTCTATGAGTTGGGTAATAACATAGCCTAGATTTTCGTCTGTTATTGAGACATGAGCACCATTTTTTCATTTTTGGAGTAATTGGCTGTTTATCATTAGGAAGTGCTGCATATTTATTTATTTATTTGAATAACATACATCCGACTTGTATGCTCGACATGAAAGTCTGCTTATAAGTCATCATCAATACAAGGACGAGATAGCACAAGGAAATTTATAACACATGAGAATTACAACCAGGAGCTCCACACAAAGAGTGTGTGCAATGAAGCCAGCGGGAATCGAACCCACAACCTCAAGTTTAGCCGAGTGGCGTCTTAACCACTCAGCCACTGAGGTCCAAGTGCTGCAATTAATATGATGTACATCTAACTTGCATTACATACTGCCACTACGAGAACAGAAATAAAGCTTTTTTTCTCTTCCCGCACTGGCTGATAATAGGATGGACGTTTAGTGACTGATGAAGAAAGATTTTTGAAACGCATTTCATTGTGTATTTAAGAAGTATCTTTCTTTGGTATCACAAAATTTAAAATAACTTGAGCATTAAAAGTTTAAAACAGTACAAATAAGTTATATAATACTTGCAAACCCCGCGGCTTTGCTCACGTAAAAGTTGAATATCTGTCTTTTTGGTTAGAAAATTTCAGTTAAGTGACAATATGCTGAATTCTATGGGTAATCTAATCTTATGACTTATCGTTTTATTTATTTATTTATTTATTGCTTCTACTTTTTAAGTTGGTTGAAATAAATTTGAAAGATAATTCATATTTGAATATAATTTAAAACGCCGTTAAGTATGTAATCAAAATGAAACAGTCAATAAAGTGTCCAATTATGACTTTTACAATCTAGAATTAAAAATCAGTGTAAGTTATGTCATTTTGACATTATCAGATCAATTTTTCTATTTACATGTGTCAAGTTAAAAATACATTTTAAACTATGCATTTAGCCTCTTCCATCGGAACAAACTTTTCACGTATATTTTATATGCATATTTTTATGCTTAAACAGCATGTGTAAAAAAATAATTTTTCTATCTCATTGTAATAAAAATATGCCATCAATAAAATTAAAATGCATAAAAATAAATTAACCCCAAAAATGAATTTTCTAGTGACGTCAAAGTAAATAAATCTTTAAGTAAATGAAATAAAATAATCATATATATTAAAACGATAAGGATTTTTTTCCCAGCGTAGCTAAAACTGGTCTCTACGCATACGCGCTTGCGCAGAAATCTGAGAAACAATCGGAGAAGACTGTACTTATTCTCTGTATACGTATTTGCAAAGCGCGTATAAGGAAAGGGCAGCAGACGTCACTGTGGGCTCTTATTAGTGTGAGCAAGCTGTTTTCACCCGTGCTTCGTTATAGCACAGACTCTTCAGGCATTCTGATTGGTCTACAAATTTTATCATGGTTGTCTGCTTGCTATGATTGGGCTACGTCGTCAAGATGAATCCTACAATGATCTTAATGACAAAAATGTAGCGGTAGATTGGTTGAAAGAAGTGTTTGTTTGTAAACATGCCCTTTCCTTATTTGGTAAAAATGGGATATCTGCACCCCAATTCTGACAGCCTTCGAGTTCGAAAAGAGGCGGAGCATAGCTCGTATGTACATCATTTTGACGTCAGCGTTCGATAAGGTGTATTCTGGGGCACTTCTTTTCGAACTTGGCGAAAGATTAGACACGAAAATTTATTTCGAATGTTTACATTTTTTCGAATGCTATTATCGCCATCTCAAAGTAGGCGAAAAGCCAATTTCGAACGCGAGTTTTACGTTTGTTTACATGTGATAGGACATTTTAATAAGTAAATTTTTAGTATTTTTGAATGTTAAAACATTTTTATTGCATTTGTGAAGAATATTATAATATATTTGGTAAAATTTTCGCTTAAAAAACGAGTATTTATTCTGTTATTTTGATGCGTGGTGGATTTATTTTTAAATAAATTATGTACATTATAAAAAAATATATTTTATTTTTTGAAAAACAGATATTTGGAGATAAATTTAAAGTTGCAGAATTCGTTGTAAACTCAGATAAAATTATACACTATTATTTTTGTATACACTATTACAACTGTATTTTTGAAAAATTGTGAAGAATAAAATGTTTTTAACTCCATTTTATTTATTTATTATTATATGCTACAACTACTTTTTCATGCATTATACTGTTTTATCAAATTAATCAGAAACTGTCAAAAAGAAGCTTTGTTACTGACTAATAATGTATTAATTTGAATTTCATAGATATATTTAAAATATGCTATTACTGATGACATATTTTTTTCACTGCCACTATTTCAAATAAATTTATCCCAAATATTAGTAGAGATATGCCATTATCATTATAATAGTTGTGATCACAATAAAAGTAGTTTCCAGTGGCAGTGCTGTGTAAAAGTGATACTAGAGGATTGTTTTCTTTATTTTTAAATCCCCCATAATACATCTATTACTGTCTTATATAACTTCTGCCTCCTTTTTAAGTTAGCTTTTAAACTACATATACACATTAAACAAATTATTAAATTTTTATATTCTTCTTCAAATTTTAGTATCATAATCAATGTGTCAGATTTACATTTTAATAAATATGATATAAGAAAATAAAGTTCATGAATGCCTCTTTTAAAGATTGTAGCAATTTAGTTCTACTTTTATTGCTACATTTGAATGGCTTTGTTATTAAATATTTATGTATTTCTAATAACATTAAAATAACAAGGCAAAAACTGAATAATAAATGCATGGCAGAAATTAATTATTGATTTTTTTTTTTTATATTGCATATTTATATAGTAAAAATAATTTAAAAATTAAAATACAAGTGAAAAAATACTCAAAAATATTAATTTTGATTAAAATCTTTTTTATTACAGTTTCAAAATCAATTTCATACCTATATAAATAAAATTTGTATTGAATAATAATAATAAAGCATGTTATCAGAATTTTTCATTAAAGATGTTAACTGATTAACTTAATTTTTGCAGTTTATATTCCTTCAAAATGTTTTTTTTTTTTCCTTTATGGGAGAAATTTTTAAATACGTTTATTAAGAATGTAAAACTTTTATTCACGTGCTTTGTACATTAATCACATACACATAAATATACTAGAAAAAACTTTTGACTGTAAATGTAGAAAATTTTAACTTTAAATTAGTCATTAAAGAATAATAATAATAATTCTTCTTAATTTTTCAGAAATTGTTCAAGTAATATCAAAAACAGACAATTTTTTACTTGCACATATTTATAAATTGAATATATATATATCAGGACTGCAAAAATCTAGAAGCCAGCAAGCAGTCTGTCACCACTAAAATAAAAAAAAATTCTTTGCTTGAAATTTAAAAGTATTCTTACATAAATTAAAATTAACAAAATATTAGATGAAAAATAATGAAATAAATTAAGTGATGAGAGACATCCTAGTGTGCCTAGATTTTTGCATTCCTGATATATATATATATATATATATATATATATATATTTTAAAGACAGTACTATGTTTTTTAAAAGTATGTGTATCTGTTTTTCAAAGTTTTGATTTTGAACCACTATTTTAATAAGACACATGATAAATAAGAATTAATTGATGTTCCTGTAAAAATACCAGCAAAAAGAAATGATAGTTATGAAGTATTGTTAACTAAATCAGTATTTGAAAACTTGAAAAATTAAACTTGCAGGAATTTTGTTTCATTTTGGGAGGTTTTAATTTTTCTTTACTCATTATTTTTCATAGAAATCTTAATTTAACACGAAGGTAATAATACAAACAATAGTTAAAAATAAATAAATAAAAATAAAGAGACGAAGCATTTTAAATATATTTGTACAAAAAAATTGATTTCAAATGATTCTTTCTTGTTGATGGGAAAGGGGGGGGGGGCATATCATTTACATTTTATTTCTCCTTTTTATAAATTTACTGCTTTTAAAAACATGCATTTTTTAATCTTATTTGCATGTTGTTTAAATAAATATTTACATTGCCAACTTTACCTTAATGACTGTGAATAGCGGTCTTTCTTAAAGTATTTATATTTAGTATCTCAATATATCAATTGCACAATTAAATTGGTAATTGTTTACGTCCCTGTCACCCACTTACAATAACTATATTTTATCCTGAAGCAATGTGATTTAACACCAATAATGTATAAGATATGAAATGTTATGATATAGCATAAAAATGTGCTTTTATTAATGTACTGAAAAAAAATCATAAAAGCATGAATTGCTGAAAAAATATTGTTTTACTTATGAAAAATAATATAAATATTATATTACCAGTGAAAACAATAACATTGAAAGCTTTTACTGTTTATCTCAGTATAAAGTCAAACAGCTCTGATGCTAAATATAAAGGTTAAATTTTTTGGAGATTTTGTTAAAGCCCTTTTTTTTTCCATTTGAAAATATGTCCTATTAATTAGATTTATAATCATTAATTTATATATATCAAGTAAAAACTAATTTGCATTAATGAACTTTTTGATTTTTAGAACTATCAATAACTATTTTAATAAGATGAAAGGGAATGAAAAAGCACTTGTTTACATGTAAATATGATGTTAGGGTTAGAGGTAGTAGGGGGGATGGGGGTACATATTGGTGTGCTGTGATATTGAATTAGCGATTAGAAACATTCTGAAAATCTGACTTGCAAGAATTTTATTTCTTGCAAATGTATTCAGTAGGAGAAAATGGGGTGAAATGGGACAGTGGGGCTTTCTCTTTATATATCATTCTAAACATTTCATTAATTACACATTAGATGAAGCAATGCTATCTAAGTCTTCAGTTGTAAAAAGTAGTAGATCTGCTAAGCTTGCAATTATATATAAAGAAAAAACATTATTTCAAGAATGTAAACCAAATTTGCTTCATATACTTTTTATGCTTTATGTATATATTAATGATTTGTTTAGAATAGATGTAACAGCTTCCCTATTTATATAACATTATGCTGCATATTATTAGCAACTAGTGTAGATGCCTGTCCAAGGATGGTAAGTGAAAATTGTGTTTGTCTCATAAATTTTTAAAAACTCATTAAAATAATTGACAATATGAAAGCAATTGGATGAGCAAAGTTCGGCTAGTTTATGTTCTAATAAACACACTATTAGCATTTACAATACTTCTGGGTAAACCAGATTTTGTGGCTAATATACCATAACAAAATTAAGATTTCTTATTAAAACAAAATTTTAAGAAACTTGCAATAAAACTGCATAATTAAAAATGTTTGTTGCAACTATTGAAACAATATTAATAATTATAGCTATTTTTATAGCACTTTTTATTTTACTTTAAAATTTTATTCCCCCCCCCTCCTCCCCGAAAAAAGAATGTCATTTCCTTCTTTTGTTAGCAAATTTCTGTTTCTGCTGGCAGGATTCGGATGCACAGAGACGAGATACTTGTCTCAGTGGGAGCGTCAATTTCATCGACAGTTTTTGGAAGGAAAAACCAGTTAGGCATGCTATGCGGGCACACTGTGCTTTATTATATAGAGATTTAAACTATACCTAGAGACAGCATTTTTGTTTACACAAGAAATTAAACATAAAAGAAAGTAGGGGGAGGAAAGGCCTAACCTATATGAGCCATTTTTACAAATGGATAAGCTATCAAAAGCTTTTTTTTTGGGGGGGGGTGAATTTTATTTACAAATCTAAACACATTCGAAGGGATACCTTTGAGGAAAGAGTAAAAAGTTCATTTTTAGTTTCTCTTAATGAAATACTTACTACTCAGAAGCAAGACATTCTACTCACCACGTAAATATTTTGATTCTTTAAATATATTAGTCATCTTGATAAATTCATAAATAATAATAAGATTTCTTTCAACTCTTTAAGCAGAATTATTGTGATTTTTTTAAAATTTCAAAATTTAATTTTAAAAGTACAATTTCAAAGTAAAATATCCTTCATTAAAGTTAATAATTAGAGAACCTTATCTAAATTTATCTGGGGAAAAAAAAAAAAAAAAAAAAAAAAAAATCATTCACTAGATTAATCTGAACTATTTTAAGCATATAAAAGTATTGTTATATAGTAAAACAAAACAAACAGTATAAACAGAGATCTAATTTAAAAATGTGAATTTACTTTTACTTTTGAAAATATTAAATAAAATAAATGTCTTGTATTGTACGAGCATTCTCCTTACTAATAATAGTTACAATTTAATAAGTATCCTTGTGTATTTATTACCTTAACTTACACTTTCTCTACTAGTGATTTTATTTTTAAATGTTATGTTCTGGGTTGGGGAAATACATCATTTTATTCGCCTCTGGCGAGTGAGTTTTCTGACAGGTCGAGTACATTTTTAGGTAATCTTCGAAAAATCCAAACTACAGAGATATGCCAAAAAGTTATTTTTTTCTTTTCTAGTTAGTTTATATTTTGGCAACTTTCTAAATTACATTATACGAAGTTTTATTCTATATTAAACTTTCCTTTCTTATATATATTTCTTAATTTTATGTATTAAAAAAGCAAAAATGCATTGTAGTAATAGAAATTAGCTATTTTTGCAGTGACGTAAATTTTTTTATAACAATTTTCAACTATATGTTGCATTTTGCTGGCTGGTAAGATTTTCAGAAAATTCTCCACCTCTAGTTATGCTCGATTTTAATAACTTAAAAAAGCCTCTCCCACTTTTAATATTTACAATGCATATTTGAACAAACATATTACAAGATATATTGATAAAGATTTAAAATATATTTTTTTTAAGTTAATCTAAATCATTTTTAATAGGAATATTTGAATCTTGATTAAAATTAAGAAATCCTGCCATTTAAGTAAAATATTTATTATAACGCTAAATATTAATGAATGAATAAACTTTTTTCTTTACCCTGTCAAAAAATCACCAATTTAATCCGAGCATTTCCTCGATGCAATTAGGCAAAAATTAGGGATGCACCGAATAGTGATTTTGGCCGAATACCGAATATTCGGTCGACAGATGAACCGAATACCGAATATTCGGCTAGCCGAATAGTAATTGTTGGGCCGAATAGATAACTATTCAGCCGAATACTGAATATTCGGCTTTCCAAATACTTTTTATATTTCAAAATTTAAAGGTGTTAAAATGTTACTTTTTAAAAGAGTTTTACATAATATTTAATAAAAGAAATTTACATTTTGATAAACAAGAGCTTTTTATAAGAACATTTAGTATTGAAAAAAATCTGCCTTGAGTTATTTAAGAAGCACAATTATGAAACTTTAATTAATAAAATTTTCTACGAATCAAAACAAACATCTTAAAATCAAATAATGAAAAAATGGCCGAAGAAAAATTTTACAATCTGATATTGTCCTTTTTAAATAACTCAAGGCAGATTTTTTGCAATATAAAGTATAAATACTTTCAACTTAATTCTGAATAAAAGCATGTTTAGCTCATAGTTCTTTTCTTATGAATGGTTTTATTTTCCACCCTTCCCATCATATCATATTTTACAGATACCAAAGCATGTGAGTTGAAATTATGTTATCTTATTCATTGTTAATGTAATAAACGAACACACAAGTTTTGACCTAGAGTGAGATGAAATACAATGTACTTATGATTCAATAAGTTGATTATGATTATGGTTTCATGAACAAAAATTGTCTGCCTTGATAGCTATTACTAATCTCAAAAGTTTTTCTTTTTTTTTTCTTTTAAAGGACTTTTATTTGGGGAAAAGCAAGAAACAGATTATTTACTAAACAAAATTTAGAAACTTGTATCTGCACATAATTTATTCTTAAGGAGAATCCTAATAAATCACCATTTTAATCCTTCTCATGGTTAATTTTCTTAAGTTATACTTTACAAACAGCAAATAAATAATGTAAAAACATTCTGTTTTATTTAAATATGATTTTGTTTCTAATTAATTTAAATATAAATTAAAAAATTGACAGTTAAATGTAGAAATAATGAAAAGTTTTTAAAAGGTTTTATTAAGTATTGGATTTGGCCATACCGAATAGTTTAATATTCGGCCTAACCGAATATTCGGTAACATGGCCGAATACCGAATAGATACTGAATATTCGGTGCATCCCTAGCAAAAATTACTGTTTTAAAAAACAAATAAAATATTAAAAATTCTGTAAAAGAAGCTCATCCTGATTCCGAAGGGGTTAAATGAAATAAAAAAGCATTTGTTTACATGTTAAATATAATGTTAAGATGGTAGGAAGGATGAGTATTGATGTAGTGTAATATTAAATTAGGCATTGAAAGCTTTCTAGAAATTAACTTTCACAGAAATCATACGCATAATAACACCTCCCCCACTTTTAAAGTTTAAAATGTATTTTTGGACAAACATATCTTTTACAAAATATCTTAACATTGATTTAAAATAAAAATTTATTGCCAAGTCAATTTAAATATATTTTTTAAATTGGTTGATTTACATTATGATTTAAATAAGCTCATCCTTCCACTCGTAATAATGAATGAATAAAAAAATATGAACTTTTATCCTTACTCCATCAAAAGATCACTTCATCAGTGCTGAGTAAATTGATTGAATTCCTCACCTCCAAGCATATACATTTTAGTTATTTAGTTTCACTTGCAGAAGTTTACAAACCTCAGCATCAAGACAAGAAAACCTTCAATTTGTTTTAGTAAGAAATTTTGTTACATTGTGCAATACTTAATAAACAATAAATTAATTACTTTATGGCTTTCTCTCAATCAAAACTACATTTTTCTTATACTATTGCATAAATAAAAGTTGCATTATTTATTCTTGTAAAATGCACAAGTCACTAAAATTCAGTGCTCTTCAGTTATTCAAAAAAGTACTTTCATTGAAAGAAGTACTTTCATATGAGATATGAAGTACTTTCATTTTTTTCCCCCATGATTATACTTTCAAAAGAGAAAATATGTTAAGAGTTATGAAAGCTCAATGCATATTGTTTTCAGAAAACAATCTGCATTATATTAAATTATTATAAAAAGCATTAAATAAATAATAATTTTAAAGTAATCTACAAATTCAAAACTGATAACTTAATCTACTAACAATGATCATTTGAATGTTTATAATTCCCACATTGTATTTTAATTTATTTATTTCGTCTAAATTGAAAAATTACTGTTATTAAGCAACGCTAAAGTAAAAAATTTCTCCTACAACAGCAAGATTTTTCAGTTGTAAAGTAATAAAAATGCATGTAACTTACTTCCTACCTATTTGACAAGTTCTTAGATGGCATATAACATATTCCACAATGGAGTATAACAATATTTCAGACTTGCTTCTGGTGCTGGAGATCCATTTTTTTCCCCTTCGATCAAAAATAGAAATAACTGAATTTTTATTGCCAAAGTATGTGGAGTGTTTAATCAACACACATACATGAGGCAATATTTATTCAGTGAAAAGTTTGTTTAGCAAAAAAATACTCAGTACATTATACTTCAATAATCAGTATGCAGACTCTCTGGAAGAATCTTTTCATAATAATAACTTCAATTTGAGTAATCCGATTGTAAAAATTAAATAATTTTACACATCAAAATTATCCTCGCAACGCGATTTATTTATAAACAAAACACTCAAGCCGCCATTGAAAATGTTTGAGATGAAACTACGATTCGATAATGATTATATCGATTACTTTTTAAAGAATTTCCATTGGATACCTGGTAATTTTGATCATCGTAATCAGTAAAAATGACGTAAATTTGGGAGGAGCCATTCACGCCTTTTCGAACGGCATTTTGCGTCCGTAATCACTTTCGAACATACGAAAGCCTGATCCCAGAATAGCATTTTTCGAACGTGCGAGTTAGCATACGACACGAAAAGGGGCGTTCACCTGACGTCATCTCGAGCGTTCGAATTCTTCTCGTGTGCTGCGGGAATCGGGATCCTGGGATCAGGCTTTCGTATGTTCGAAAGTGATTACGGACGCAAAATGCCGTTCGAAAAGGCGTGAATGGCTCCTCCCAAATTTACATCATTTTTACTGATTACGATGATCAAAATTACCAGGTATCCAATGGAAATTCTTTAAAAAGTAATCGATATAATCATTATCGAATCGTAGTTTCATCTCAAACATTTTCAATGGCGGCTTGAGTGTTTTGTTTATAAATAAATCGCGTTGCGAGGATAATTTTGATGTGTAAAATTATTTAATTTTTACAATCGGATTACTCAAATTGAAGTTATTATTATGAAAAGATTCTTCCAGAGAGTCTGCATACTGATTATTGAAGTATAATGTACTGAGTATTTTTTTGCTAAACAAACTTTTCACTGAATAAATATTGCCTCATGTATGTGTGTTGATTAAACACTCCACATACTTTGGCAATAAAAATTCAGTTATTTCTATTTTTGATCGAAGGGGAAAAAAATGGATCTCCAGCACCAGAAGCAAGTCTGAAATATTGTTATACTCCATTGTGGAATATGTTATATGCCATCTAAGAACTTGTCAAATAGGTAGGAAGTAAGTTACATGCATTTTTATTACTTTACAACTGAAAAATCTTGCTGTTGTAGGAGAAATTTTTTACTTTAGCGTTGCTTAATAACAGTAATTTTTCAATTTAGACGAAATAAATAAATTAAAATACAATGTGGGAATTATAAACATTCAAATGATCATTGTTAGTAGATTAAGTTATCAGTTTTGAATTTGTAGATTACTTTAAAATTATTATTTATTTAATGCTTTTTATAATAATTTAATATAATGCAGATTGTTTTCTGAAAACAATATGCATTGAGCTTTCATAACTCTTAACATATTTTCTCTTTTGAAAGTATAATCATGGGGGAAAAAAAATGAAAGTACTTCATATCTCATATGAAAGTACTTCTTTCAATGAAAGTACTTTTTTGAATAACTGAAGAGCACTGAATTTTAGTGACTTGTGCATTTTACAAGAATAAATAATGCAACTTTTATTTATGCAATAGTATAAGAAAAATGTAGTTTTGATTGAGAGAAAGCCATAAAGTAATTAATTTATTGTTTATTAAGTATTGCACAATGTAACAAAATTTCTTACTAAAACAAATTGAAGGTTTTCTTGTCTTGATGCTGAGGTTTGTAAACTTCTGCAAGTGAAACTAAATAACTAAAATGTATATGCTTGGAGGTGAGGAATTCAATCAATTTACTCAGCACTGATGAAGTGATCTTTTGATGGAGTAAGGATAAAAGTTCATATTTTTTTATTCATTCATTATTACGAGTGGAAGGATGAGCTTATTTAAATCATAATGTAAATCAACCAATTTAAAAAATATATTTAAATTGACTTGGCAATAAATTTTTATTTTAAATCAATGTTAAGATATTTTGTAAAAGATATGTTTGTCCAAAAATACATTTTAAACTTTAAAAGTGGGGGAGGTGTTATTATGCGTATGATTTCTGTGAAAGTTAATTTCTAGAAAGCTTTCAATGCCTAATTTAATATTACACTACATCAATACTCATCATTCCTACCATCTTAACATTATATTTAACATGTAAACAAATGCTTTTTTATTTCATTTAACCCCTTCGGAATCAGGATGAGCTTCTTTTACAGAATTTTTAATATTTTATTTGTTTTTTAAAACAGTAATTTTTGCTAGGGATGCACCGAATATTCAGTATCTATTCGGTATTCGGCCATGTTACCGAATATTCGGTTAGGCCGAATATTAAACTATTCGGTATGGCCAAATCCAATACTTAATAAAACCTTTTAAAAACTTTTCATTATTTCAACATTTAACTGTCAATTTTTTAATTTATATTTAAATTAATTAGAAACAAAATCATATTTAAATAAAACAGAATGTTTTTACATTATTTATTTGCTGTTTGTAAAGTATAACTTAAGAAAATTAACCATGAGAAGGATTAAAATGGTGATTTATTAGGATTCTCCTTAAGAATAAATTATGTGCAGATACAAGTTTCTAAATTTTGTTTAGTAAATAATCTGTTTCTTGCTTTTCCCCAAATAAAAGTCCTTTAAAAGAAAAAAAAAAGAAAAACTTTTGAGATTAGTAATAGCTATCAAGGCAGACAATTTTTGTTCATGAAACCATAATCATAATCAACTTATTGAATCATAAGTACATTGTATTTCATCTCACTCTAGGTCAAAACTTGTGTGTTCGTTTATTACATTAACAATGAATAAGATAACATAATTTCAACTCACATGCTTTGGTATCTGTAAAATATGATATGATGGGAAGGGTGGAAAATAAAACCATTCATAAGAAAAGAACTATGAGCTAAACATGCTTTTATTCAGAATTAAGTTGAAAGTATTTATACTTTATATTGCAAAAAATCTGCCTTGAGTTATTTAAAAAGGACAATATCAGATTGTAAAATTTTTCTTCGGCCATTTTTTCATTATTTGATTTTAAGATGTTTGTTTTGATTCGTAGAAAATTTTATTAATTAAAGTTTCATAATTGTGCTTCTTAAATAACTCAAGGCAGATTTTTTTCAATACTAAATGTTCTTATAAAAAGCTCTTGTTTATCAAAATGTAAATTTCTTTTATTAAATATTATGTAAAACTCTTTTAAAAAGTAACATTTTAACACCTTTAAATTTTGAAATATAAAAAGTATTTGGAAAGCCGAATATTCAGTATTCGGCTGAATAGTTATCTATTCGGCCCAACAATTACTATTCGGCTAGCCGAATATTCGGTATTCGGTTCATCTGTCGACCGAATATTCGGTATTCGGCCAAAATCACTATTCGGTGCATCCCTAATTTTTGCCTAATTGCATCGAGGAAATGCTCGGATTAAATTGGTGATTTTTTGACAGGGTAAAGAAAAAAGTTTATTCATTCATTAATATTTAGCGTTATAATAAATATTTTACTTAAATGGCAGGATTTCTTAATTTTAATCAAGATTCAAATATTCCTATTAAAAAATGATTTAGAT
Source organism: Maratus speculifer (assembly GCA_964019185.1). NCBI lineage: Eukaryota > Metazoa > Arthropoda > Arachnida > Araneae > Salticidae > Maratus > Maratus speculifer. The sequence goes on along the minus strand of CAXHSM010000349.1, from coordinate 2,826,683 downwards.
TAACTTAAAAAAATATATATTTTAAATCTTTGTCAATATATCTTGTAATATGTTTGTTCAAATATGCATTGTAAATATTAAAAGTGGGAGAGGCTTTTTTAAGTTATTAAAATCGAGCATAACTAGAGGTGGAAAATTTTCTGAAAATCTTACCAGCCAGCAAAATGCAACATATAGTTGAAAATTGTTATAAAAAAATTTACGTCACTGCAAAAATAGCTAATTTCTATTACTACAATGCATTTTTGCTTTTTTAATACATAAAATTAAGAAATATATATAAGAAAGGAAAGTTTAATATAGAATAAAACTTCGTATAATGTAATTTAGAAAGTTGCCAAAATATAAACTAACTAGAAAAGAAAAAAATAACTTTTTGGCATATCTCTGTAGTTTGGATTTTTCGAAGATTACCTAAAAATGTACTCGACCTGTCAGAAAACTCACTCGCCAGAGGCGAATAAAATGATGTATTTCCCCAACCCAGAACATAACATTTAAAAATAAAATCACTAGTAGAGAAAGTGTAAGTTAAGGTAATAAATAGATAGGATACTTATTAAATTGTAACTATTATTAGTAAGGAGAATGCTCGTACAATACAAGACATTTATTTTATTTAATATTTTCAAAAGTAAAAGTAAATTCACATTTTTAAATTAGATCTCTGTTTATACTGTTTGTTTTGTTTTACTATATAACAATACTTTTATATGCTTAAAATAGTTCAGATTAATCTAGTGAATGATTTTTTTTTTTTTTTTTCCCCAGATAAATTTAGATAAGGTTCTCTAATTATTAACTTTAATGAAGGATATTTTACTTTGAAATTGTACTTTTAAAATTAAATTTTGAAATTTTAAAAAAATCACAATAATTCTGCTTAAAGAGTTGAAAGAAATCTTATTATTATTTATGAATTTATCAAGATGACTAATATATTTAAAGAATCAAAATATTTACGTGGTGAGTAGAATGTCTTGCTTCTGAGTAGTAAGTATTTCATTAAGAGAAACTAAAAATGAACTTTTTACTTTTTCTTCAAAGGTATCCCTTCGAATGTGTTTAGATTTGTAAATAAAATTCACCCCCCCCAAAAAAAAAAAGCTTTTGATAGCTTATCCATTTGTAAAAATGGCTCATATAGGTTAGGCCTTTCCTCCCCCTACTTTCTTTTATGTTTAACTTCTTGTGTAAACAAAAATGCTGTCTCTAGGTATAGTTTAAATCTCTATATAATAAAGCACAGTGTGCCCGCATAGCATGCCTAACTGGTTTTTCCTTCCAAAAACTGTCGATGAAATTGACGCTCCCACTGAGACAAGTATCTCGTCTCTGTGCATCCGAATCCTGCCAGCAGAAACAGAAATTTGCTAACAAAAGAAGGAAATGACATTCTTTTTTCGGGGAGGAGGGGGGGGGGGAATAAAATTTTAAAGTAAAATAAAAAGTGCTATAAAAATAGCTATAATTATTAATATTGTTTCAATAGTTGCAACAAACATTTTTAATTATGCAGTTTTATTGCAAGTTTCTTAAAATTTTGTTTTAATAAGAAATCTTAATTTTGTTATGGTATATTAGCCACAAAATCTGGTTTACCCAGAAGTATTGTAAATGCTAATAGTGTGTTTATTAGAACATAAACTAGCCGAACTTTGCTCATCTAAATGCTTTCATATTGTCAATTATTTTAATGAGTTTTTAAAAATTTATGAGACAAACACAATTTTCACTTACCATCCTTGGACAGGCATCTACACTAGTTGCTAATAATATGCAGCATAATGTTATATAAATAGGGAAGCTGTTACATCTATTCTAAACAAATCATTAATATATACATAAAGCATAAAAAGTATATGAAGCAAATTTGGTTTACATTCTTGAAATAATGTTTTTTCTTTATATATAATTGCAAGCTTAGCAGATCTACTACTTTTTACAACTGAAGACTTAGATAGCATTGCTTCATCTAATGTGTAATTAATGAAATGTTTAGAATGATATATAAAGAGAAAGCCCCACTGTCCCATTTCACCCCATTTTCTCCTACTGAATACATTTGCAAGAAATAAAATTCTTGCAAGTCAGATTTTCAGAATGTTTCTAATCGCTAATTCAATATCACAGCACACCAATATGTACCCTCATCCCCCCTACTACCTCTAACCCTAACATCATATTTACATGTAAACAAGTGCTTTTTCATTCCCTTTCATCTTATTAAAATAGTTATTGATAGTTCTAAAAATCAAAAAGTTCATTAATGCAAATTAGTTTTTACTTGATATATATAAATTAATGATTATAAATCTAATTAATAGGACATATTTTCAAATGGAAAAAAAAAGGACTTTAACAAAATCTCCAAAAAATTTAACCTTTATATTTAGCATCAGAGCTGTTTGACTTTATACTGAGATAAACAGTAAAAGCTTTCAATGTTATTGTTTTCACTGGTAATATAATATTTATATTATTTTTCATAAGTAAAACAATATTTTTTCAGCAATTCATGCTTTTATGATTTTTTTTCAGTACATTAATAAAAGCACATTTTTATGCTATATCATAACATTTCATATCTTACACATTATTGGTGTTAAATCACATTGCTTCAGGATAAAATATAGTTATTGTAAGTGGGTGACAGGGACGTAAACAATTACAAATTTAATTGTGCAATTGATATATTGAGATACTTAATATAAATACTTTAAGAAAGACCGCTATTCACAGTCATTAAGGTAAAGTTGGCAATGTAAATATTTATTTAAACAACATGCAAATAAGATTAATAAAAAGAATATTGCCCAGTTAAACTGATGGCATTGAGCTCACAGGCTAAGCATACTAATTGTACATTACAGACTTGTATTTTCGCTAATTCCGTTCGAAAAAAAAATTAAAAAAGGGAAACAGCTCTTCCCTTTCTCCTTTTTTATACTTAATCATTGAACTTCCTAAACTATCAAGTACATGCTTTATCATATTAAAAAATCTATATCCAAAATTCAGAGCAAATCGGATAATTCTTAATAAAAACCCATTTAGCATTTATATAATTTAAGAGGAGTTATTCTCCTCTTTTATACTTAACCATTAAACTTCCAAAACTATTCAGAGATTTGAACGAAATCTGACAATTCTGATTGAAAAATCCATTTATACAAGTTAAGGAGAGGGGCATTACAACCCCCGTTCCCCCTGTTTATACTTATTCAATGAACACCTAATAACAGCCACGGTATCGCCTCATCCGAATGATCCTATATCTAAATTTTGAACGAAAACTGTTAATTCTGCATGAAAATCCCGTTTATATCAATTAAAGGGAGGGGCATGAGCCCCCCGTTCCCCCTGTTTATACTTATTCAATGAACACCTAATAACAGCCACGGTATCGCCTCATCCGAATGATCCTATATCTAAATTTTGAACGAAAATCGTTAATTCTGCATGAAAATCCCGTTTATATCAATTAAGGGGGGGGGGGCATGAGCCCCCCGTTCCCCCTGTTTATACTTATTCAATGAACACATAATAACAGTCACGTAATCGCCTCATCAGAATGATCCTATATATAAATTTTGGACTAAAACTGTTAATTCTGCATGAAAAACCCATTTATATCCATTAAGGGGAGGGGCATGGGCCCCCGTTCCCCCTGTTTATACTTATTCAATGAACATCTAATAACAGCCACGGTATCGCCTCATCCGAATGATCTTATATCTAAATTTTGAACGAAAACCGTTAATTCTGCATGAAAATCCCGTTTATATCAGTTAAGGGGGAGCATGAGCCCCCCGTTCCCCCTGTTTATACTTATTCAATGAACACATAATAACAGTCACGGAATCGCCTCATCAGACTGATCCTATATCTAAATTTTGGACAAAAACTGTTAATTCTGCATGAAAAACCCATTTATATCCATTAAGGGGAGGGGCATGAACCCCCCGTTCCCCCTCTTATACATATCGAATGAACTCCAAAAACTAATCAGGGAAGCGCCTTATCAGGATATACCTATATACAAAATTTCAAGTGGATCCGATATTTTTATCATGAGTTATCGCGTTACGTACGAACATTCATACAGAACGGACGGGCACATAAGCTCTCAGGCTATGATAGCCTGTGAGCTAAAAAATGCATGTTTTTAAAAGCAGTAAATTTATAAAAAGGAGAAATAAAATGTAAATGATATGCCCCCCCCCCTTTCCCATCAACAAGAAAGAATCATTTGAAATCAATTTTTTTGTACAAATATATTTAAAATGCTTCGTCTCTTTATTTTTATTTATTTATTTTTAACTATTGTTTGTATTATTACCTTCGTGTTAAATTAAGATTTCTATGAAAAATAATGAGTAAAGAAAAATTTAAGCTTCCCAAAATGAAACAAAATTCCTGCAAGTTTAATTTTTCAAGTTTTCAAATACTGATTTAGTTAACAATACTTCATAACCATCATTTCTTTTTGCTGGTATTTTTACAGGAACATCAATTAATTCTTATTTATCAATTGTCTTATTAAAATAGTGGTTCAAAATCAAAACTTTGAAAAACAGATACACATACTTTTAAAAAACATAGTACTGTCTTTAAAATATATATATATATATATATATATATATATATATATATATATATATATATATATATCAGGAATGCAAAAATCTAGGCACACTAGGATGTCTCTCATCACTTAATTTATTTCATTATTTTTCATCTAATATTTTGTTAATTTTAATTTATGTAAGAATACTTTTAAATTTCAAGCAAAGAATTTTTTTTATTTTAGTGGTGACAGACTGCTTGCTGGCTTCTAGATTTTTGCAGTCCTGATATATATATATTCAATTTATAAATATGTGCAAGTAAAAAATTGTCTGTTTTTGATATTACTTGAACAATTTCTGAAAAATTAAGAAGAATTATTATTATTATTCTTTAATGACTAATTTAAAGTTAAAATTTTCTACATTTATAGTCAAAAGTTTTTTCTAGTATATTTATGTGTATGTGATTAATGTACAAAGCACGTGAATAAAAGTTTTACATTCTTAATAAACGTATTTAAAAATTTCTCCCATAAAGGAAAAAAAAAAAAAAAAAAACATTTTGAAGGAATATAAACTGCAAAAATTAAGTTAATCAGTTAACATCTTTAATGAAAAATTCTGATAACATGCTTTATTATTATTATTCAATACAAATTTTATTTATATAGGTATGAAATTGATTTTGAAACTGTAATAAAAAAGATTTTAATCAAAATTAATATTTTTGAGTATTTTTTCACTTGTATTTTAATTTTTAAATTATTTTTACTATATAAATATGCAATATAAAAAAAAATCAATAATTAATTTCTGCCATGCATTTATTATTCAGTTTTTGCCTTGTTATTTTAATGTTATTAGAAATACATAAATATTTAATAACAAAGCCATTCAAATGTAGCAATAAAAGTAGAACTAAATTGCTACAATCTTTAAAAGAGGCATTCATGTACTTTATTTTCTTATATCATATTTATTAAAATGTAAATCTGACACATTGATTATGATACTAAAATTTGAAGAAGAATATAAAAATTTAATAATTTGTTTAATGTGTATATGTAGTTTAAAAGCTAACTTAAAAAGGAGGCAGAAGTTATATAAGACAGTAATAGATGTATTATGGGGGATTTAAAAATAAAGAAAACAATCCTCTAGTATCACTTTTACACAGCACTGCCACTGGAAACTACTTTTATTGTGATCACAACTATTATAATGATAATGGCATATCTCTACTAATATTTGGGATAAATTTATTTGAAATAGTGGCAGTGAAAAAAATATGTCATCAGTAATAGCATATTTTAAATATATCTATGAAATTCAAATTAATACATTATTAGTCAGTAACAAAGCTTCTTTTTGACAGTTTCTGATTAATTTGATAAAACAGTATAATGCATGAAAAAGTAGTTGTAGCATATAATAATAAATAAATAAAATGGAGTTAAAAACATTTTATTCTTCACAATTTTTCAAAAATACAGTTGTAATAGTGTATACAAAAATAATAGTGTATAATTTTATCTGAGTTTACAACGAATTCTGCAACTTTAAATTTATCTCCAAATATCTGTTTTTCAAAAAATAAAATATATTTTTTTATAATGTATATAATTTATTTAAAAATAAATCCACCACGCATCAAAATAACAGAATAAATACTCGTTTTTTAAGCGAAAATTTTACCAAATATATTATAATATTCTTCACAAATGCAATAAAAATGTTTTAACATTCAAAAATACTAAAAATTTACTTATTAAAATGTCCTATCACATGTAAACAAACGTAAAACTCGCGTTCGAAATTGGCTTTTCGCCTACTTTGAGATGGCGATAATAGCATTCGAAAAAATGTAAACATTCGAAATAAATTTTCGTGTCTAATCTTTCGCCAAGTTCGAAAAGAAGTGCCCCAGAATACACCTTATCGAACGCTGACGTCAAAATGATGTAACATACGAGCTATGCTCCGCCTCTTTTCGAACTCGAAGGCTGTCAGAATTGGGGTGAAAGACTGCATTTTTGCTATCACTGTTGAATGCAATGCTATGATAATTTTATTTTTCTTCTTTACTTATCTTATAATGATCGAAATACATTGATTTTTTAACTTTACGTAAGTTATTTTATTTCCATTTGTATTCTTTTTTCGTGTTAAACGCTATTTCCTCCTCCTACCTTGCGATGTTCTTGCCGGATATCTTAGGCTTATGTAGGGATGTTTCATATGAAATTGAAACATTCAATAGTTAATGATTAAAGTGTTTATTTACGTTCTTGGCCGATAAAGCATTTTCTATATTGTAATTTTCAAATTTATACTAAGTATGTATAAAAAACCTGGCTGGAAATCACATTGTTTTGTGTTTTGGAGGGGAAGCAGGGATTTTCGACCAATGTTATTGACTTCACGGATGTAAACAGATTCGCAAATCACTATTTATTTTTTGCTTCAGTTTCTTATATTACTCATGTGAAAAAACGTTGATTTTTTTCCCCTTATAATTTTATTTTTGAGCAAATTCATTATGTTTAGGAAGTATTTACATTACATTGTTTTCGCCGAAGAATGAAGAATTGCATATGAAATGAAAATATGCCCAGTTATAAACAGCTTTGCAAATTATTTATAGTTATTTAATGTTTCACTTTCTTTGTGTTGACTCGAAGTTTCCTTTTATAAAAAGTGCCTTTTTTAAAGTGGTCCCGTGACGAAATTTGCTGAGTTTTTTTTAAGGAGAAGGGGGAGGGAATATTTTGATGAAATTTGCTATTTTTTTCATTCTCTTCATCTTGATCTCTCAACAAAGTTTTTTCAAAAATATGAAGATCATTATAATCAACAAAGAAAAATAAAATTATCAGAAGAGATCCCTCTTTTTGCATAGCATTCAGTCATGATAATGCAGTCCACCTTATATACCACATTCATCGCTTGCTCTTTTTTTATGATTATTTGGCAAAATTTGCATTTTTTGTGGTACCTAGACAAATTTTGTGTGTTTTCGGGATCTTTTGACGATGATCACGTTATTTATGTTTCCTGGACAAAATTTGTCTTTTTCTCGAGGTCTTTTGGTGGAATTTGTCGTTTTCTCAAGGTCTTTTGGTAAAATTTGTCGTTTTTTCTCACGATCTTTCAATGTAATTAGCCATTTTATCGCATTTATCCTTTTTTGTGAAATTTATCGTTTTTTCGTTATCTTTTTGAGAAATTTGCCGTTTCTTTTGCTACTTTTTGTGATCTTTTGACGAAATGTGCCTTTTTTCCCATCTTTTGGCAAAATTTTTGTGTTTTCTCACAATCTATTTACCAAAATTTGCGTTTTTTGAGGTATCTAGACAAATTTTATGTATTTTCGCGATCTTTGACGAAATTCCCGTCTTTTACGGTACCAGGACAAAATATGTCATTTTCTCGAAGTCTTTTGGTGAAATTTGTCTTTTTTTCTCATGATCTTTCGATTTAATTTGTCTTTAATCGAATTTATCCTTTTTTGTGATCTCTCTGCGAAATTTGGCTTTTTTGTGATTATTTGACGAAATTTGTCGTTTACTCACAGTCATTTGACGAAATTCTCGTCTTTTATGGTACCGGGACAAAATATATTGTTTTCTCGATGTCTTTGGTGAAATTTGTACTTTTTTTCTCGCGATCTTTCGATGTAAGTTGTCATTTTATCAAATTTATCCTCTTTTTGTGATCTTTTTCGTCAAATTTGGCGTTTTTTCGTTATTTTTTGAGAAATTTGTTTTTTGCGAAATTTACCTTTTTTTGCAATCTTTTGAAGAAATGTGCCTTTTTTCATCTTTTGACAATATTTGTTGTTTTCTTTTTACCAAAATTTGTGTTTTTTGAAGTACCTAGAAAAATTTCATGTGTTTTCGCGATCTTTTGACAAAATTCACGTTTTTTATGATACCTGGACAAAATTTGTCTTTTCCTCAAGGTCATGAATTTTGTCATTTTTTCTCATGATCTTTCGATTTACTTTGTCATTTTATCGAATTTATCCTTTTTTCGTGCTCTTTTTTCAAAATTTGTCATTTTTTTGCGAAATTTGCCTTTTTTGTAATTATTTGACAAAATGTGCCTTTTTTCTATTCTTTGACGAAATTTGTCGTTTACTCACAGTCATTTGACAAAATTTTTTATTTTCGCACAATATTTTGCTTTTTTTTCACAATATGTTTACAAATTTGCCATTTTTTAGGAATTCTTTGTCTAAATTTGCCTTTTTTGAATTTTTTTCATAAAAATTGCCATTTTCAAGATGTTTTGAAAAAAATTTTGATTTTTTGCAATATTTTGACAAAATTTGTTTTATTTGGAATACATAGACAAAATTTGTTTTTGTTTTTTTCGGTCTTTGAACAAATTTTACAATTTTTTTAGCGATCGTTTGGAGAAATTCGCTGTTTTTTGCGATTTGTTGACGAAATTTGCCGGGATTGTTTTTCCAACAATTTACAAAATTTCCGGGTGGTTTTTTGAAAGGTGGGAGGGTATTTCGATGCGATGTGCCATTTTGTTGAATTTATCCTTTTTTCGTGATCTTTTTGCAAAATTTGTCGGGGTTTTTTGCGAAATTTGCCTTTTTGTGATTATTTGACGAAATGTGCCTTTTTTCCATTCTTTGACAAAATTTGTCATTTACTCGCAATCATTTGACAAAATATATTGTTTTTTCACAATATTTTAGTTTTTTTCCATGATGTGTTTGCAAATTTGCAATTTTTTAGGGATTTTTTGTCGAAATTTGCTTTTTTTAAAAATTTGTCATGAAAGTAGCCTTTTTTCAAGACGTTTTGACAACATTTTGATTGTTTGGAATATTTTGACGAAATTTGTTTTATTTGGGATACCTGGACAATTTTTTTTTCTGGTTTTTGACAAATTTTACAATTTTTTTAGCGATATTTTGAAAAAAATTGTTTTTGTGATCTGTTGAGGAAATTTGCTGTTTTTCCCCCATTTATTTACAAAATTTACGGTTTTTTAATGGAGGGAATGGGTATTTCAACGAAATTTGCTATTTTTGTGATTATTTGCCAAAATTCGCGTTTTTAATGGTACCTAGACAAATTTTGTGTTTTTTTTCCCTTGATCTTTTGACAAAATTCATGATTTAATGATACTTGGACAAAATTTGTCGATTTCTCGCGATCCAAGGAACACTCAAATTTCAACTAAGGACCATATAACATGTAACATAACACGCAATTTTCTTGAAAATTAATTTGCTGAAAGCTTTTGACCCAATTTTTACGTACACAGGAAGTTTCTAATTTTACAAAAGCTGTCGTTCGTAGCAGGAATTTTTTTGAAAACTGTCAATTTTACACAAGTATTCCTGCTGAAAAATTGAAAGAGTTAGTGAGTATGGCACTCAGCCTCCTGGGTATACATGGAACTGAGTGCAACAGTGACAGTAATTTCTTTTTATGATTTCATGAATTTGATTTTTTACATATGAAATTTTTTTTCTTTGGTTCTTCCATATTGTTTCCGTCAAATTTTGACGGGTTCCAACTAGTATAATATAAATATAAATAAATGAATCTTTATTCGCTTTTCAAATTAAAGTGCTTAGACATTTTTACCGAAATTCAGTTGGCAAATTAAAAAATACGTTCAAAAAACCACGTGTCTGATTACTTTTCATTATTTTTCTTTTCCTACAACAATGGAAGTATTGCCATTGTTTTAAAGATATATAAAGAATTTTTTTAAATTAAAAATAAACTAGTCTTTGGAGACCACCGTAACACTTACCCATTATGGATATGCATAACATAATATATGAAAACATAACATATGTAAACAATTTATAAAATGCATTACAATTCCAAAACAAAATATAAATATATAATTAAGTATTTTTAACATATAATTATGCTCTATTAATGAATTTCTCATGAACCAATCGTATGAAACGCTAAACAATTCAAGTAGCACTGAATTGCATAAAAGAAACATCCTTATAACTCCAAAAATATTAATCATATTCACTAACGGTTTCTTGCAACGAATTAAATGTCTCATTTCCAATTTAAAGATATCTTTGAATTGAAATTTGAATGAAATACAGGGTCATGAAAAATCAAAGAATGTGGAACACAGGATTAGAAATATCTCGACAACTAATAATCCGATCGACTTTGTTTTATGCGCAAAATTTGTGTTATTTTATTGCCTTTTACGTCCACTTAAAATAAAAAAATTCGAAAATTTTTATACATCTTTCATCAGAACGAATTTTTCGAGAGCCCGGAAAAAATAGTTTCGGATAATCGAGGTTACTGATATTAAATAGGCTTCGTCCCATTTTTACATACTAAGCACATACAAAATTTCAAGTCCCTATCTCAATTTGTTCGGGAGATAGAGCGGTTACAGACAGACAGACACACAGACGGACGGACGGCAAAATTTTTTTTCTAAAAATGTTTTTCGGAATCTCCAGTATCTAAAACGTATAAATTCGTCAAAAATTTTTTTTTTCGATTTTCAAAACGATTGCAAGACTTACCCTATACTACGTATGATGGGTAAGTAAAATAGAAATTAATTAAAAAATAGCTAGAATGAGCAGATCTGCATATAAACAGTTTGTATTAAAAAACAATTATCAAAATTGGTGCAACAGAAAGCTCAGGGCAAATGAGTAAAAAACAGCTTGGTTTTTTAAATATGTAAACAAAAGCGTGCTTTTAAAGGCATAAAACTGGAATATGCTTTGTATTTTATATGCTTAGCGGTGTACGTTAACATTTCCGGTCATGGGTTACTATGGAATTTTCAATTCTTATCGTATAGCCTACCTCTAAAAGTTTGTTGATATATTTTCTAGACACCCTGTATATATGTATTTTCATTGGTGGCGAGTCTGAAATTTGAAAACGCAGAATTCCTGCTCCCCGCTTGTATTCCATTTATTTTTAATAATTATAGAATAATGGAAGTTACAATACGCAAAACATAAATTAGTTACTGATATACCAGCTTTGTAAGGTCTTCACTTGGTAGAATGCCAAGCCGATTCCATTCGGACTTTGGGGGTAATAGCCTATGAGGCTGAGAAATGATATTAAATATTGTTTTCTTTTTTTTGTTCCGAGTGAAATTTTATTTTAAAATAAATAGATTGTGGACCTATTATAGTTCTCGGAATAACCTTTCCAAAATATATATTTTCTCCTACATTTTTGTAAATTTTAATAAAAACATGTCTTTTTACACTTATATTTATGGCTAAAATGCAGTTTTAACGACTGCTTGGCATCTGACTTGGCTGCTATGCAAGAAATTCGCCAATTCTAACAACCTAAATATTCAGAGCACTTGTGTGTCATATACTCACTGGGATTTACTTGACGCCAGAATGGCGTTATTTTGCCTAATATGGCAACCCTGATAGTGTTTATTTTTTGATAAATTGTTTATTTACTTTAATTTTTTTTAATTATATAAAATGTTTTTTGCTCTATTGTTATTTGTTTTTAAAAATTGTTTTATTTATTGTTATTTTTTTAATAATAAAAAATAATTTAAAAATGTATATTTAACCAGCATTCGAAAATGAGGTTTTCGCCAAATTGACGTTAATTTTTTTTTTTTTTTTTTTTTTTTTTTTTACCAAACCTTGCGCGTATATGATATCTGCGTCATTTCTCATTTTCATGTCCAATGTATGCAAATAATATAAATAAATAATGTACACGATAATGTTGCGAAATAATTAAAAAAAATTGCTAATCTGACAAGTTTTAAAATCACACCATTCAGGCGTTAATTCTAAAAAGATTAAGTTACGCTATATTGCGAGGGAAAAAGTTATAACCATACCTTTAAATCATCTTTTTTATTATATTTGTCTTTTTTTAACTTATTTTAGTGTAACTGAATTACAATGTAATGTTTAGAAACAGATAATTGAATTAGAGAAAAAAAAGGTATTCGCCAAAAAAAATTTCGACATATCTAGGATGTTTAATAAACTCATCCTCGAGATGATACGAACTCTCCCATTTTCGCATTGGACTCGCTCTTTTCGCCCATGCGCAGTTCTGTCCAGGTTTCTCTCAAACGTGGTTTATAAGTATGGAGGATTTATTTATACCTAATCTCAGCACGGTGGGGAGTGAAAAGTTAGAATGATTTCACATAGGTGCAAAAGCTTACATGTTTCACTTTGAAATATGAAAATGCTTGTGTACTTTTACGCATGGTGTCATTTTTTCTGGCGGGGAATGAATTTTTTTTTTAATTCCGAATCTTTTGTTTGAAAACATAAGAAACATATTGTTTAACTCTTTATCTATCGACAATATTTATAAGTACCATAAAAAATACATATTATAAAATTCTTTTAATATGCCAATTAGATGTAATACTGTTTAGAATGAATTACAGATACATTACTTTATTTTGTTTCAATAGCATTGTTGGTTACACAAATCAAACATATTTTTAAAAAGATGATTTCTTTTATTATTGTATCTTTTCAGCTTTCTTGGCACTAAGGAAGGACGATAGGGATTTTTCAATTCGAAAATATACTGGTGTGTAAAAATTAAGGACGAGTCCCAAAATGCCAATTTTCAAGGGATTTTTAAGCGATAATATTCACGCGAATATTCAAAAGGAAGTAATATAATTCGAATAATTACTATCCCTGCATAATAGCTAATCCATATAACATCTCATGCAGGTCACACATGGTCACAAGAGTCACAGTCACTACGGCGAAATAAAAAATAGGAAATTCAATACGTCTCTTTTATGAGTCTCAAATGACTGCTGTATGTGACTCCACTGACAGGTCACTGCGACTGCTGTTTTGTGTCGACTCACCTGGTCACTCTACAATGACCCTTTATTGAGATTCTCATGTGACTGTCATTTGGAGACTCAATTTCAATGTCATTGTGAATGTTGTATTATGATAAACCACCAAATAATGTCACATTAAAGTCACGTGGTGACTTTCTGTCACAAGACTTTGTCAAATGGTGACAGAGACCATACTGTAAAGTAAACAATGTGAAAGGTGGTGGAAAGTCACCACGTGACTTTAATGGGACATTATATGGTAATTTATTATAATGCAAAGTTCACAATGACTTTGAAATTGAGTCTCCAGATGAAAGGTCACATGAGATTCTAAAACAAACGACACTGCAAAGTCACCTGGTGACTCGCCACAAAGCGGCAGTCACTATGACCTGTCATGGAGTCACATATAGTAGTCATTTGCAACTCATAAAAGAGACGTAAGAAATTTCCTATATTTTTTTCTCCGTAGTGACTGTGACTCTTGGGACCATGTGTGACATAAATGAAATGTTATACGGATTATCGGTTTTACAGAAGTAGTAATTTTTTGAATTGTATTACTTTCTTTTGAATATTCGCGTGAAAATCAACGCTTGAAAATCCCTTGAAAATTGGCATTTTGGGACTCGTCCTTAAATTTTGCACACCAGTGCATTTCTATATTTATAGTGACGTAAGAAAATCATATTTGTACATTTTATAATTCTACAAAATACTAAGAAAACAATTTAAAATAAAAGATTTGAGTGGGGTTATAAATATTGCACAAAATTCCTGTAAATTCAAATTTAATTAATCCTTCTAAATCCTTCAATCCTTCAAAAATTTATTGAATGATTGTGTAAATCCTTTTATTTAGTTTAAACAATTTGCGTAAAATACTTTAGAATGTAAAATTTTCATGAATTCATATTGATGATAAAGGGTTAGATTAAGGATTAAACAAATCAGTATAAAGGAAACAAGTTGGAAATTGCACGTGAATCGTAGCAAATGAGGTGCGTTCGTACGATAACGAAGTTTTAAAAATATTCAGATCTTGCTGATATAGTAGAGCGTACTTCGGATACAGTATAGTTGTCGAAATCTTTGTTTCTGTAAATATGCAGTAAGTAATTTTTATTACACCTCAGCAACGCACATCTTATTCATAAAATGTGAAATAGTTGAATATAAATAAAACACGCCCCAAACAATGTTTCCCCGTATAGCATTATGTAGTGGAATACTTTTGTGTGGCCCTGTAGTTTAAAAATTCTTTGCATCACAGATTGTACAGAATGTATATACTTCATAGATTCATGCCAATTCAATTATGTTCGAATGAGTGCAACATCATTAAAATGCATTTGAAACTTTTTTACCATTGACCGTAATGTAATGGAATACTTTTGATTGTCCCTGTAAATGATCTATGTATCCGACTTTCATAACATTTGAAATGACTCAACAAAATTACGTAATAATTATGTTTTAAATTTCAAACGATTAAAATGCATTTGAAACTTTTTTCCCCATTGATCGTAATGTAACGGAATCCTTTTGATTGTCCCTGTAATTGATCTATGCATCCGATTTTCATAACATTTGAAATGACTCGACAAAATTACGCAATAATTATATGTTTTAAATTTCAAACGATTAAAATGCATTTGAAACTTTTTTTCCCCCATTGACCGTAATGTTACGGAATCTTTTTGATTGTCCCTGTAATTGATCTATCCTTCCGATTTTCATAAAATTTGAAATGACTCGACAAAATTATGTTATAATTATGTATTTTAAATTTCAAATGATTCGGTTGGGTAGTTTTTGCGTTGTTATATGCGGACGTACTGAGCGACAACAGTAGGTGCTACGTATTTGCATAATTACGAACTCACCTAAAACTAGTCGATGGAGGCCACCGTAATACTTACCCATCATTTATATGCATATGAAAATAAAATATGTGAAAACTATTTATACAATGTATTTCAATTCCAAAACTAAATTTAAATGTTGTTAATACACATAGTAATACTACTCTATTAATGAATTGCTGATGCACCAATTTCAACAAATTATATAAAACGCCAAACTATTCAAGAAGTACCAAACTACGTAAAAGAAACATCCTTATAACTCCAAAAATAATAATCATATTAACTAACAGTTTGCTGCGTCGGATTAAGCGTCTCATTTTCAATTAATCTATACCTCTGAATTGAAATTTGAATGAAATACAGGATCATGAAAAATCGAAGAATGTGGAAAACAGGATTACAAATATCTCGACAACTAATAATCCGATCGACTTCGTTCTTTATGCAAAATTTGTGTTTTTTTATTGCCTTTTACATGTATTCCTTAAAATAAAAAAATTCGAAAATTTTTATGTACCTTTCATGAAAACGAATTTTTCGAGAATCCGGAAAAATAGTTCCGGATAATCGAGGTTGCTGATATTCAATAGGATTCGTCCCATTCTTACATACTAAGTACATACAAAATTTCAAGTATCTATCTCAATAGACAGAGCAAGAGATGAGAACGTTTCAATGAGATAGAGCGTTTACAGCAGACAGACGAACGGACGGCAATTTTTTTCTAAATATATGTTTTTCGAAATCTCCAGTGTCTAAAACGTGTAAATCCGTCAAAAAATTTTCGATTTTCAAAACGATTGCAAAACTTACCCTATACTACGTATGATGGATAAGTAAAAGAACTATCATAAATGAAAATAAACGTTTTTTATATGAATGCGATTACATGTCAATCATATTCTTGTGTTCTCCATGTTTTATAAAAATTAAAATAATCATTCTTCAACATTTGTTTTCCAAATAAATAGTTGGCGGTAAACATGAGTTATTTTGGCACGATTTGCTAATTTTGGCGGAACATTCTCTTCCATTTAAAATTGAATGTTAATTTTGCGCCACGGTGTACCCCTATGATATCAAATACTAATGCTTTTATTAAAATATCCAATTTTATCTAGACATTTTAAGGTAAATTTTATCGTTTTCGAGTTTCAGATAGGTCTTTGTTTAATGTCCCATTTAAGCACTGATATCACATATGTACAGAGTTTGGCGAGATTTGTTTTTCGACACCAATTTCCCCAAAACCTCGTTTTTGAATGCCAGTTAATGCATATTATGATATCATTTAAAAGAGGTAGTAATAATAAATAGAATATAGTTTAAATAAAAGCTATATGGAACCAAACAATTTATATAATTTTAAAAAGGAAAATATGTGTAAATAAACAATTTATTGAGCTGGATTACCATGTCAAGAAACATAAAAACATTTTGGCACAAACATTTTGCACCCTATGATATCAAATACTAATGCTTTTTATTAAAATATCCAATTTTATCTAGACATTTTAAGGTAAATTTTATCGCTTTCGAGTTTCAGATAGGTCTTTGTTTAATGTCCCATTTAAGCACTGATATCACATATGTACAGAGTTTGGCGAGATTTGTTTTTCGACACCAATTTCCCCAAAACCTCGTTTTTGAATGCCAGTTAATGCATATTATGATATTATTTAAAAGAGGTAGTAATAATAAATAGAATATAGTTTAAATAAAAGCTATATGGAACCAAACAATTTATATGATTTTAAAAAGGAAAATATGTGTAAATAAACAGTTTATTGAGCTGGATTACTATGTCAAGAAACATAAAAACATTTTGGCACAAATTAACAAACCAGTATGTATATGATATATGTGTCCTGATCCATTAAAGAAAGTTAAAAATTGGTGTCATTTAGGACATTGGCGGTATGTCTTGTATGGAATTGTATTACTTAAAATTAAATGTAAAAAAATGCTTAAACTTACGTATATATATAATCCGAAGACGAGTTTAGATCGATGGTTTTCTTATATTCGAATAAATTTTATTTTATGAAAATCATGTGAAATATTTTCAGCTTCTTACGTCATTTTTCGACTTTAGTTTGTTTTAAAGGTACTGACATATTATCCGCTGCAAAAGTGTTAAATCGCCAAAAATTGCTGACAATTGGTTACCTTGTTTTTCGATGCAATCATGTTTAGAGTAGAAATTTAACGTTATTATATGCAATTGAAGTGAAAAAACTTCTTTAAACACCATAAAATGAGTTAACTGCGCAAGGCCTTTCGAAGGAACTTAGTCTTTCTTCGTCAGGCGCAAAAAAAGACGTGCGTCTACAATGAATGTAGCGGCACGACGAAGAAAGACTAAGTTCTTTCGAAAGGCCTTGCGCAGTTAACTTATTTTATGGTGTTAAAAGAAGTTTTTTCACTTCAATTGTGTATAACGCCAGCTTCATTTTTATACATTGTTATTATATGCATAACTTTATTAAAAGTGATAAATAATATACAATTGAAATAGAAAAGGCAAATAATCTATAAGAAATATGCTTTAATAAATATGTGATAAAAGTTTAAATTATAATAAAAGTAAACTACATATTATAATTAATAAATAATGGACTATAATATGTTAAAAAACTATAATAAATTTTATGCTTGTCGAAAAATAAAGGTTAATTTAAATAGTATTATTGGCGTCACACTTGAAGAAGTTGTATATGACATGGCCCGGATAATACGTGAGATTTCAACTATGTAAAACGAATTATCTGAAATTAGAGACATAGAAAGATAGATTTCTTCTGCTTAAAACAGTATAGAATACCAAGTTTCACGAGAATCGTTGGGACCATTTTCGAGATATATCATTTTCATAGCTGAAATTGTTTTAATTTCCAAAATGAACTTTCTCGAATTCAAAATCTAGCTAGACGAATTCTTCGTGCTCGAATTAGTTTAAAAAATATGCTTGATGGAAATCACGTGAAAAATTTTCGATTTATAGCAAACAGACCTTACAGCGTTGCATTTGATTTATCCTGTAAACAAAAAATTTCTTGAATTCCAGATCTAGCCAGATCTTTCTCTCTTACTCAATTCTATATAAGAGGCGAGTATCGTTGATATCGGGACGTTAGTTTACGATATCTTTCACAGTCAGGAAAGCGCTTGCTCGTTTAATATGTATGATTTTGTATATATTTTTATCTTTTTCCTTGATTTTCTTTTTATACATGAGCAATATTATTATATATAAGCGTATTATTATATATACATATGAGCATACTTTTTATGCATTTATTATTCTCATACTTTACTGATTTAAATTAAGTTAAATGTTAATAAATTATCACTCTTATATATATGAAGTAACTTTATATGAAATACAATTAAGAATTACTTACTAAATAAAATTATTTATTAATAGATTTTGTTACTTAATTCATTCAACATTAATATGATCTTATAATTGCTCCTTGGGGGTAAGCAGTGGTAAAAAATGAACAGCATTATTCCCCAATATTTACTGTTACCATCTTTTACTATATAATGTGATAATTTATGATTTTTGTATTATTTAATTAAATAAAAATTGCCAAATCCGCAGTTTAATTGAAAATTAAAAGTTAGTGCCTTTTTTAAAAAATGTGTTGCTTAGTATGTTACTTTCTATTTTTAGATTCAATGTCAGATAAAACTTTTGCTGAAGTTCCATAAATCATCTCTTTGGTAGAAACTAGCAATAATATTATCATACTGATCATTTAAAGAAATTTGTTATCATCCAAAACAAAACTTTTCAAATAAGAAAATGTTATTGATTAAGAGTAAAAATTTCATCTGATTAACAGCATTTTGTTCCTAAAAATAATCATAAAAAATCCTCTACTGATAAAGAATTAAAACCTTTTATTTGTGAAGTCATCGGACAAAAAAAAGGCAACAATCTCTTCATACTGCTGCTTTAAAGAAGTTCCTGTTATCATCGACAACAAAACTCAGTTACTTTAGACAATGTCGTCGATTATTGAAGAAAATGTTTCCTCTGTTGAACTGCACTTTGTTCCTCAAAATGGGGATAACGAAAAACATTCCTCCATTGATAAAGAAGAAAAACCTTTCGTTTGTGCAGTATGTTTCAAAAAATATTTAAAGGGTAGTGATCTCAGAAAACATCTTTTGACTCACACTGGAAAGAAACACTTTGTTTGTGAAATATGTTCCAAAGGATTTTCCCATAATAGTAATCTAAGAACACATCGCCTGACACATACGGGTGAAAAACCCTATGTTTGTGAAATATGTTTCAAAGGATTTTCTCAGATTGGTGCTCTAAGAAGACATATCTTGCTTCATACTGGAAAGAAACCCTTTGTTTGCGAAATATGTTCCAAACGATTTTCTGATAAAAGTACTCTAAAAAGACATCTTTTGATACATACTGGAGAGAAACCATTTGTTTGTGAAACATGTTCCAAAGGTTTTTCTAGACATTTTCTTCTAAAAAGACATCTCATAGTTCATACTACAAAAAATACATTTGTTTGTCAAATATGTTTTAAGGAATTTTCTGATGAGAGAAGTTTTAGAAGCCATCTTTTAACTCATTCAAGTGAAAAACCATTTGTTTGTGAAAGTTGTTGCAAAGGATTTTCCCAACATAATTATCTGAAAAGACACCTGTTGACTCACACTAGAGAAAAACCTTTTACTTGTCAAATATGTTCCAAAGCATTTTCTACCAATAGTATTCTAAGAAATCATCTCTTGATTCATACAGGTGAAAAACCCTTTGTTTGTGAAATATGCTCCAAAGGATTTTCCCAGAATGCTGCTCTGAAAAGACATCTGTTGCTTCATACTGGAAAGAAACCCTTTGTTTGTGAAATATGTTCAAAACGATTTTCTGATAAGAGTACTCTAAAAAGACATCTTTTGACACATACTGGAGAGAAACCGTTTGTTTGTGAAACATGTTCTAAACGATTTTCTAGACATTGCTATCTAAAAAGGCATCTAATGATACATACTGGGAAAAAAGCCTTTATTTGTGAAATATGTTTTAAAGGATTTTCTCTTAAGAGTAATCTAAGAAGCCATCTCTTGACTCATACAGGTGAAAAACCTTATGTTTGTGAAACATGTTTTAAAGGATTTTCTAATAAGTGTAAATTAAAAAGCCACCTCTTGACTCATAGTGGCGAGAAACCCTTTGTTTGCAAAATATGTTTTAAAGGATTTAATCACCATAATCATCTAAGACGACACCATTTTATTCACACTGGAGAAAAACCTTTTATTTGTGAAATGTGTTCTAAAGGATATTCTGATAATAGAAGTCTAAAAAGTCATATCTTGACTCATACTGGAGCGAAACCCTTTGTTTGTGAAATATGTTCCAAATGTTTTAATGGAAAGCGTTATCTAAAAGCACACCTCTTGACACATGCTAAACCCTTTGTTTGTGAACTATGTTCAAAAGGATTCTCTCAGAATAGTCTTTTAAAAAGACACCTTTTTACCCATACAAGCAAAAAACCTTTTGTTTGTGAAATATGTAAGAAAGGATTTAGAGATAAAGGTACTCTTAGAAAACATATTTTGATTCATGTAGGAAAAAAAAACGTTTGTGTGTGACTGACATTCCAAAGGCTTTTCTAAGAATAGTAATCTAAAAACCCATGTCTTGATGCATGCAGGAGAAAAACCATTTTGTCTGTAAAATATGTTGTAAAGGATTAATGATAAGAGTACTCAAGAGAGTTGTTAGCTAGAGATTTTTTCAATAGCTATACAATTTTTAATAGTCAGCAAATCAAAAGAGGGCAGAGTGTTATTTACTAATAATTATTCAAACATAATTTGTCAAAAAAAAGGATAATAATTTCTCAAATCAATAAAAAGATCTTTGTTTTTATAATCATTTTCTAAATCATTAAACAACATTTAGTGATGTTGTAACAATTTTCTAAAGCACTAAGTGTTATTTATGGCCTCTGTGTATTTATTCTTTAATTTGTCCGTGTCGCATACGTGCCTTGTCTCGACGTCATATTATTTTTCTGGCAAGCAGGTTATTGAGTGATAATGATCAGTTTATATTAAAATATGGAATAAGAAAGAAAATTTTTTTTGTTGTTGACTCAGATTTATGTGTGGCTTAAAATAGTATTTGTTGCTATGGTAGTATATTTGTAGTTTTAATGAGATGAGTCTCTTGTACACAAGGGAAATTAGTATTTAAGTTACAAAATATATGAGATATCACAAATCAGTAAACTATTTCCAAATACGTTTATAGGAGGCAGCATTATCCTACTATAAGATGTTAATTTCGAATTTATGAGACGTTATTTTTTCCAAGAAGAGCAGAAGCGTTCAAAAATCGTTGATGAAGAACGAAGTGGTTGCTGTGATTGTGACAGAAGAAACAGTGCGGAATATTGAGTAAATGGTTAGAAGTGATAGGCGTACAACAA
Source organism: Maratus speculifer (assembly GCA_964019185.1). Taxonomy (NCBI): domain Eukaryota; kingdom Metazoa; phylum Arthropoda; class Arachnida; order Araneae; family Salticidae; genus Maratus; species Maratus speculifer. The sequence goes on along the minus strand of CAXHSM010000349.1, from coordinate 2,804,918 downwards.
TATTTAAGTTGCTTTTTTACCATCAACGTCTATACCAGTCAGCTGTAGGCTTAAACCGTGTACTCCATTGCAGTTACTACTATCGTTTTTCGCGACCACTTCAGTCTCCTTCAACAACTTTTGAACCCCTCTGCTCTTCTTGTACAAGTGTTGTCTCATAAATGCAAAATTAATATCATATAGTGGGATTATGCTGTCTTATACAAACATATTTGTGAAAAGTTTACTACTAATTTTTGATCTCTCAAATCGGTTTGTGAACGACATACTGACTTTCCCTCATGAGAATTTTAAATTGTGTGATTAGAATAAACGATGAATGTACCTAAAATCTTGAGAGAAGTAAAAGCACATACAAACAAAGAATAATCCAGACGAGCAGAGCTCAGTCGACTTTTGATTTACTGCGAAGAAATATCAAAATACATCGAGCAATATTTTTCGAAATGTAAATAGTGAAATGCGTCGGTTTACTAGTTGAATTATGGATGTCTTATTTCCCTCGGAATAGAACAAAACTTTCAGCAACTGAAACATCAGAAAGAAAAATATCCGATGGGAGCAGTATTTAAAAAAATATAGTTTCTCACAAAGCAGAATAGAATCCATATTTAAATTCAAAGCAGCATCACTAAAATCCAAACCACTTCGAAAACATGAATTCTTGCTTTTTATTTTCTTTTAATTATTTATGGCCTTTGGTAGCCAAGATTTATTTCAGAGGTGTTACCCTAGCCACAAGTACCTTGTATGAGTCTCCTCTGATCTTTAATACGAAGGTATATTCTAGAGCAGCGGTTTCCAAACTATGTGTCGCGACCCACTGGTGGGTCGAGGCAAGTGTCTTGGTGGGCGGTGGAACAATTAAGATTTGTCACAAAAATATAATTTTTATTTCCTCGGTTTAAAAAACATAACAATTTTAAGAACAAATAATATTTCAAGGTAAAATCCTTAATTTTCATCTTGATAAATGTATCAGCGATCACAGATCTAAATCAACTGAGAATTCCTTGATGTGATTCTATACATAATGTGCAAATATGCTTTTTCTACTTAGATATTTTTGAAAAAAAAAATACAGAAACAAACTGCGTGTAAGTGACTTAACATTAAAATTAACCAAATTCAATCCTAATATAAATGCCTTCATCGGTAAACACCAATGTAAGAAATTTCACTGGTTAAAAAATGTACTCTTTTGATAATAAATAAATTTATTTTTATTCATCTTTGTAGTTTGTGTGTTATTTTAATTATTATGACATTTCCACACATATGGATTATTATATCTTGTTTTTTAAATAGTGTATGCTCCGTACATTATTTAAAATTTCCCTTTTTCGTAGAGTAGGATGGCTGCTTCAAAAAGATAGATTCTACATTATTAATTCGCAAAATTTATGATTTTACAGTCTATTCCTTTATAATTCTTTAAAATTTATTAACTTTACAACAATGCGGATGTAAATTAGTGAGGATTTGAATGTTTCTTTAAAAATTAATTTTTTATTTTAGTTTCTATTGGCTCGCATATCTACTTATTCAGACATACTGTATACAGGGTGTTTCGCTACCAGACCGACAAACTTTGAGGGATGATAGTAGACATGAAAACAAACATTATTAAATAGGGAACCATGGGGCGCAAACGTCTTCTGTAGGAGCTAGCGGCCATTAAAGTTTGAGGTCCAAAATTTCAAACGATGATAAAAAAAGGAAAAAAGGGTCGATTCGTTTGCGGTTTTCACTAAAACATTCTTTATATCTCGTTTTTCTTAGAAAAAAATTTCAAAGGTTATGTTCAAAAATTGTCAATAGAGTGCGCTTTAGACTTTAGAGTAACGAACAGTTACTTTGTACCGCTATTTTGTGTATGGGATTGAAATTATTCTAAAGTTTAGACTTTAATTTAAATTTTAAGCCCAAAATCGGAAACATTGGGATCGGGTAACAAGCAAATATTAAACTGTGAACAGAGGGGGAAATTTTAAACGCTCATAAATATTGGACAAACAAATCGATTTTGTTGCAGTTTGCGCGTAAGTCATTAACTTGGTAATTATTTTATTCAAAATGATGTACAGCTTTGGTGCCCTCATTTTTTGATAGAGGGCGCTTCCGACACATCTCTGACATTTCAAAGGCATTACTCCTGGGTGTTTTACTACCAGACCATCATACTTCCAGGAAGTGTTAGGGATAATAGGATGACTTAGAATCCCATAGAAATGTAACGTTGGAAATGCATTTTTTGCAAGTTACGGTTAAAAGAAGCAGAGAAAAAAAGTAACAGAAACAGAGAGACACGTTAGTGCGAGAAGAGCGACACGTTAATGTCACAGAAACCAGTTTATTTAAAGGTTTTACTAGAAAAGGTGTTTGAAATTAAGACCAGAAGTAGTCCGGCAAGTTCGACAATGACGTTAGATGGCGCTAAACGGTAATGCGCCTGCGCAAAGATCAATTGAAGTGATCATTCGCGAACCGGTTCCAAAGGTAGCAGAATGAAGTATTTGAACGATGAACAGCACGATAGGGCTCCTCCACATTTTACCAATGACGTTTACCGACAGCTCAAAGTAACTTATAGACAGTAGTGGATAGGTCGTGGTAGCCCGGTTCATCGGCCTGCCAGATCGCCGGATCTATCATCTATGGACTTCTTTTGATGGGGTCAAATAGAAAATTGGGTATATGAGACTCCCATACCATCAGTTGAAGACCTCGCAGCTGGTATTTCTGTAGCTGCCAGAAAACTATCAGAGATGCCAGAAAACTTTCAAAGCGTGAGGAATTCCACGTGACACCGCTGTCAAGCATACTGGACTACTTCTGGTTGTAATTTTGAACACCTTTTCTCGTAAAACCTTTAAATAAACTGTTTTCTGTCACATTAACGTGTCGTTCTTTCTCTGATGTTTCTGTTACTTTTTTCTCTGTTTCCTTTAACCGTAACTTGCAAAAAATGCATTTCCAACTTTACATTCCTATGTGATTCCAAGTCATCTTTGTATCCCTAACACTTCTTGGAAGTATGATGGTCTGGTAGTAAAACACGCAGGAGTAATGCCACTGAAATGTCAGAGATGTGTCGGAAGCGCCCTCTATCAAAATATGGGGGCACCAAAGCTGTACATCATTTTGAATAAAATAATTACCAAGGGAATGACTTACACGCAAACTGCAACAAAATCGATTTGTTTGTCCAATATTTATGAGCAATTAAAATTTCCCCCTCTGTTCACAGTTTAATTTTCGCTAGTTACCTAATCCCAATGTTTCCGATTTTGGACATAAAATTTAAGTTAAAGTCTAAACTAATAAAATCTAAAGAAATCTAAGTCTAATCTAAAGAATAATTTCAACCCCATACACAAAATAGCGGTAAAAAGTAACTGTTCGTTACTCTAAAGTCTAAAGCGCCCTCTATCGACAATTTTTAAACGTAAGCTTTGAAATTTTTTTCTAAGAAAAACGTGATATAAAGAATGTTTTAGTGAAAACCGCAAACGAATCGACCCTTTTTTCCGTTTCTTATCATCGTTTGAAATTTTGGACCTCAAACTTTAATGGTCGCTAGCTCCTACAGAAGACGTTTGCGCCCCATGGTTCCCTATTTAATAATGTTTGTTTTCATGTCTACTATCATCCCTCAAAGTTTGTCGGTCTGGTAGCGAAACACCCTGTATAAAGTTTCTAACGAATTGCATCATATTTTTGAATTGATCTCTTTTAATTTTGTTCATTTTCTTTTTTGTTTACATTCGTTGATTGGAAGAACAGAGGTGGTGAGAGTGAGGTTACTATTCATGTGAGGAAAGATGAATCTCTCACCTGATTCATTCACATCTTTTTTTTTAATCTCTGATTTAAAATTACCTATGATATATTAATTTCTGTTATTTGATACTTCTGCAGCTTGAGTATGTTTTTCGTTAGTTTTCATGTAAAACGTGCTATTTCTTTATATATTTTTTATACTTTATTTATATTTTTGTTATTTGTTTTGTTTACATTGACAAAAATTAAAAGAATTAAAAATAACTGAAAACAAACAGCTATATTTTTTCGAATCTTAACACTTTCTAAAAACTGCCAGATATTATTTCCTATCCAAAATTCCCGGCTTATTCCCGGTTTTAAATCTGGGTTTTTCAACTTTCCCAATTCTAGTGGTAGTGACATTGACATTAAATAGAATCTACGTTCGAACGAGGCCTTTCACTATTAATTTCTAACCATTGTTTTTGAAATCCGTTTGATATTTTCTGAGGTAACGTAAAAAAAGTCATTTAGAACGTTTTTTAAAAGGCTTTTCGTGCCTTATCTCCCCGTTTAACTTTCAAGTTTTTTTAAAACAACTTTCTTAGAGACCATTTATCACCACACATATATATACAGTCTGCTATTTTACAATTGTTTTGTACAGGAATGGAGTACTTCGGTTGCCAAAATCAAAAGAATTTTGTTAAAAAGAACAAAAAATGTTTAAAAAATACATTCAGACGCAGTTTTCAAATTGCATTTAACAGTGTATTGTTTTTCCCTATGAGGCGGTAAAAATTAAAAAACGTGCGATGCAATTTTTTTAACTTTTAAAGTTAAAAAAATTGCAGTAGAGCATATACCTTAGAATGATACATTTGCTTTGTTTTGCATATGGCTTATGTAACGGAACTTTTTTCTTAGAGGTACACTTTAAATCTGGGCGCAAGAAATAACATGTTAAAGGCTAAAACTTAGTATGTGAGAAAAAAAATTACCTAAGCTAAATTTCTTGGTGTTTCATTATACGTTACAAACTAAAAGTTTATTAAGTTGTTCTTAATGTGACATAAAGAGAAACATTCCATCTAATTTTGAAGCTTTTGTATGGTCAGTATGAGAAATACAAAAATGCATTTAGACATCTCTTTTCTATCCTTTTTTTGTCTGACAAAATAGTAGAATGATATTATATCAGAATAAAAATATTAACTTTTACAGATTTTTGCTAGTGGTTGCATTTAAAAAACAAATTTGCCGTTATAAATAAGTTTTCAGGAATATAAAAATCAAGAGTTTTAAACTCTTGAGACATTCTGATGAAATTCAACAGAGCAGTAGCCATTGGAGATTATGGAATCATGAACACGGTGATCCAACCTATTAATTGTCAGTTCTTCCGAAGAAGTATTCGCCTTCGGAATGCTGGGTTGCTACGTGGGATGGAAGCTTTTCTCTCATTTCAACGATTCCCTAAGATCTGTGGTCGTTAGGCATGACTGCTTCCAACATGTGTTTAGATCACACGTTAGAAAAAAGGTTTTCGCGACTAAAAGATTGGAATGATCTTTATACTCACATGTATGAAGCAGAGAGGAAAATTTCACGAGCAGACTGATCCGAGCTTATTCTAACGCAGGTTGAACATTAAGGTTTCTCTTAAATGCTGTCAATTTTATTCCAGGTCTTCTGTAACGACAACCTTTGCAGAGAACCGGAATCCCAACTGAAAAACACACTTTGACATCGGTCGGGGGAAGTTTCTTGTTCTTAGTTAAAAACAGGTTTACTTATGAGGTCGAACACAGGTAGAGAGACAATGATCTTGGTGCTTGTGGAGACATGACGAAAGATTCTGTATGCTCCGGAGACTGCAGACAGAGCAGCCAGAAGAAGTCGAAGATTCCGGTAAGGGGCAAGCACGCGAACGACTGGAGTTCGAGGTGAGTAGAGTGAAAAGTGGTAAACATTCAAATTCTGCTTTTACTGAGTAACACCTCCGAACTAAGAGTATAAAATGGGTGAGAAAACTTTTCTGTAGTTTTGCTTTTAGTTTTCAGTTTCCAACTTTTTGGCCTTTTTTTGCTGACGAGTTTCTAATTTAGCATGACCAAAATTTGTAACACCGATGACATTTCATTGTATGTCTTTAGAGTGGACATATTCAGATGCTCTTTTATCGGCTTGATTATAAATGAGGTCCTTTGGCCAAGTGCAATCATGTGGAAAAACTTTCGTCGGCACAAATTTTGGTGGCCAGTTTTAGGTTCGGTAAGAATGGTCCTCAGGAAATTAAAATTAGGTAGTTGAAAATCCAGATAAGGGGATGCAAACGGCATTTCTCGATGTGAAGAAAAAAATTCCTCTTGAACTGAAAAAAAAATATTAGCTCAAAGTTTTGCTGAGAGCGTTTTGATATGAATTACACGTTTAGAAATTTTGTTACAACAAAACATGTTCCAAATGAGAGTCATGATTTTCAGCTACCATCTGGAATAGTAAAATCGCAGGTTACATAATTGATCGCAGAGTTTTCTTTCGAGAGAAGTAGGGCAGTAGGGACAGTAGGTTTTTCTTTTTATGCATCATTCTAAATATTTCATCAATTACACACAAGATGAAGCTATGATACCCCAATCTTCAGTTCAAAAATGTTTTTCATCTGTATAAGTTTGTATTTGTATGAAGAGAAAGATTATTTCAAGAATCAAAAGTAAATTGTATTCATATACTTTTTATGTTTATTATCAATTGTGTAAATAATTTTTTATAAAATTAAAAAGTTTTATAATAATTATTCTTACATTTTTATTTAACAATAATATTAGGAAGCAGGACGTTTCGGTCCCGAGACGTTTCGGTCCCGAGACATTTCGGTCCCGAGACGTTTCGGTCCCGAGACGTTTCTGTCCCATGACATTTCGGTTTATGGCCACTTCGGTCCTCAGACATTTCGGTCCCTTCTCCAGCAAGCTGAAATTTTGTGCACGGGAAATATCTGACATAATTTTATAGGGAAAATTTTTAGAGTGTTGAATTCAGGGGCGGGTCATTTCCCCCCGAGCTATCAAATTCCCCCCCCCCCCGGCGATTTTGTGTTTTCAGTGATAAAAATGTGTAATTCCCCCCCCCCCCCGGGACTCTATTGAATCCCCCCCGAAGCCTCAGAAATTTCTCCTGGAGAAAAGTGTCTGAATTCAACACTGTTTTTTTAACCGAAAGCCACATAAAATTTTAGTGTAATGCGATTAATTAGAAGTAACAAGTACCCCAAAACCGCTTACACGTATAACTCGGATCCAAACTCAAACATATTGCAGCGGATCCAAACGCCAAGCAAATTTCATATGGCAGAAGTAATTGTTTTCAGAAGTGAGGGGAGGATGTTTTCTGTGGATTTATATAGAAGTTCCTCTATCAGGTCTGGTAATTTAAAAACACTTATAAGTCGAATTTAATTTGCATATGCAAATGTCCATGGCCTACACATTTTCAGTTGCATATAATTTGTACAATATGTGTTTAATAATGAAAAAAAATCTGCAAATAGTTTTAGAAATCTTTATTTCATCCTATTATTTAACGGCATATCATTTTTAGATTATGGAATTTTACAGATGGCATTTTACAAATTTTACAGATTTTTTTTTTATATAAGGGCTTTTAACATGGAACTGTGATAAAGCCACATTATTTTTTAAATTCTGCATCGGAACTGACTAAAACTTTTTTATTTTTTAAATAATTATTTTATTTCGCTATTAAAAAAAACTATTTAAAAGTTTGCGTCAATCTAAAAAACACCGAGAAATGCTGTTCTTTTCAAAACATTCATATTTCTTCTAAAAAATGCCAGCGATTATGTGGGAGGTCCGTCCGCATTTGAACTCCAGGGTAAAAAGGGCATTGTATAGAATAAGGGATTTCATCTGACAAGTGTATAAAGATCAAGATAAGTAGAATAAAGCTAACTACCTAGCTCTTCTAGCTATGTTGTATAAAGATGACTATTTGTTCTGATGGGCGTTGGCATTTGATTGACATGCAGAATTTTTGCTTAAAAGAAGTTAATAGTAGTACTTAGCTGGTACTTATATGCATATATTTCAAATTTTATAGGAACACCAACATAAAAAATATAAGTGTTTAAAAATTCGCGGCACACGGTTTTGATTTGTTATTTACTTAATGTTATACATTATTTTATAAGATGATTAACATCATCTTAGAAAATCTGAAAGCATTAATAATTATGTTGTTAAATTAAAAAATTCTCAAAAATTACACTTTTTTATCAAACATATTTATTTATAAGAATTCAAAATTATTTTAACTATTAATTATTTAAGTGACTTATTTATCAATTACTTGTTTAAAATCTAGTACAAGAACTATATAGAAGTTATTATGGCAAAAATGAAAAAAACATGTTTTTTAAATTTCAGCTACTATAATGCTACTAACTTCAATAGGATATATAAAAATGATAAGGATTCTCAAAATAAATATGTTATTTATTCATTTATTGGTTAGTTTATAATAATTTTCTTACTCTTTAAATATAATTAATTAATATATGATTGCTTTTTGCGAACTCTAAACTATAACTTTGTTTCAAAAAATTTAAATCTGCATCTGGATAATAATGTTGTCTAACAATGTTAAGAAAGATTTTTAAGCATTGTTACAATGTTGCATTATTATGTTTAAATAATTATTACGTTACGTTACTAACTAATTTTTCAAATAATAATAATAATAATTTCTTTTTTTGAAATAAATACCAATTTTTAAATAAAAACTTATGGCGATGAATAATTGATATAAATTAAATCTCAAAACAGCTAGTGATTTTAAAATGAAAATCAAATTAATATTTTACTAAATATATGCATTTTTAATTTAATGAATCTTTATTTAATTAAATTGATAAAATTATTAATATGCATTTCGAATTTTACTTTAAATAAACTCAATAAATAATCTGTTTTATATTAAATTTATCATTATGTTTTGTAGTAGTTATAAACTGAAACTTATCGTTTACCTGTTTATTTATTTTGTATTTAAAGTTACTGAAATTTAAAACTATTAATTCAATTAAAAATAAAATTAAAATAAGAATTGTCAATTTTTTTCTGTGAAAGTGGAAGCGAAAAGATAATGTAAATAAATAAATAAACAATAAATTAAAAAAGCTTAGTTTTGTTAGTTAAAAATTGAAAATAAAATTATTGAAAATAATAATATTATTATATAAAATTAAAAAATAATTATTTTATTACAAAGAAATAGGCCCACTTTTAATAAAATTAACTCACAAAAATTGTCTTCATAGGGTTAAAAAAATGCAATTAATAATTATTATATAAAAAAAGGTGGTTGGAGCATTTTTATTTTTTAAACAAAAAATTTTCTTATCACGCCTAGTTACGAAATCACTAATTTAAAGATTCTAAGAAAGTGTGCGAAAACAATCAATAAAATATGTATTTTAGTTTATAGTATAGATAAAATACCTAATACAAAGAATATATGATAAAACTTAAAATATTTATTCTTTTTAATAATAATAAAGATAGTGTCAAATTATATAACATTATTTAATCAAATTTTCAACTCGCTGTGATTTTATTATCACGAGTTACAATCGATTAAACTTGTTGGACTATTGCATTCAGCTTTGTATAAAATTTGAGGGAAGGGGGGTAGGAGAATAAAAATATTTAAAAAAGCCCGAACAATGTGGAGCTTACAGCGTTTAATGGGCCTTCATCAATCAGAAACCAAGTTATAAGGTGGCCGGTAAAGTAATAGCAAGGGACCGAAATGGTCAGGGACTGAAATGTCTCGGGACCGAAATGGCAAGGGACCAAAATGACTAAGGACCGAAATGGCCAGGGACCGAAATGTCTCGGGACCGAAACGGCGGGACCGAAATGTCGTGTACCCATAATATTAATTGCAATGTCAAGTGATTTTTGATAATTTTTACGATAGTGTTTTGTCAATTTTCATATCTCTGAAAATATGTTAAAAATAGCAAATTTGTTATTTGTATCTAACCATTGGCAGAAATTTTAAAAACATAATTATTATTCTTATAAAATATTACTATACAACTAGGCAGAAATACACCAGTCATATTTCCACTTATTCTGAAAAAGGACTTTGAACAGAAAAAAAAGAAAGATAAGGGCTATCCCATGGCTTCTTCATTTTACTAAAACACATTATTTAAAGACCTCTGAATTAGATGAAAATTATATGATTCATCTTGTACCCATCACAAATAAATTCTTTATCAAATAATTGTAATTCAAAAAATTATTTTTAAAAATAAGATATAATAGTCAAATTTTGCAGACGCCCTTTTTTTTAAAGAAAAATTTTGAAAATATATTGCATGAAAGTGCAATAAAAAGCATTATATATTTCACGTCTGCCTCACACAGAATAAAAGTATCTTTGATAAATAATTTAGAATAGCTGAATTATTTCTCAGAAATTTTGGATATACTGCATGAATAAAACTGATTGGAAAATATAATTGCTGCTTAAACGATTAAAGAGCTTTCACTATATAATTTTTAATACAGTATTTAACTATTATATTATTTACACTATTTAATTTTTAATACAATATGTAAATGTTATATTATTTACAATATTTATTTTTTAATATTTACAATATTTAATATTAATATTACACAATAACCCATACAAAAAGCACCGAATAATAAAGAAATTAAGTCAATATTTACATTAATAATTCGTCTAATAAAATTCCAAAACACTTTTAGAAAGAGATTTAAGCAGTATAACTGATAAATGTTTTCCAGTTACTAATTCGTTTGTTTAAAATACGATTAGTTAACTAATATAATTTAACAGGATATGTGCATAAAAGATAAAAAGGATAAATGTGCAATGTTCTTAAAAATTAGGAACAGTAAAAATATTGTAATCGGATGTATTGTAAGATTTATATAACAAGAAATAACATTCATCTAATATTTTTGTGTAATATTACGTTCAAGATGAAAAAAATACTTTGTTTAATAAAATTGGCAAATTTGGTGACAAATATAAACAAAACACTATCAAATTTCCACAAACAGTAAAATATATGTTCAAAACTCATTAACACTCCAATTAATCACATTGTTAGACAAAATGTAAGATTAATAATTAAAAAAACTTTTAAATTTTATGAATGTTTATTTACTACTTAGAACATTTGTACCTTGCTCTCGACTAAAATGAACGACGTTTGCTATTTGTAATATCCGAAGGATCCTTTTTTCTGTGTGTGCGGGTATGTGACATCATAAATACAATTAAAATATTTCTTAATTTGAACTCCTTATCGCTTATAAAGAGCCACTTTTTGCGTCTAATTTCTTAAATGCTTTATTTCTTTTCAATACAAACGAGCGTGCATATACAGTCACCATCTTAATTTCGACCGCCATTTTGAGGAGTGACGTAGACAATCTGCTTCTACGCTATTGGTCAGATTACGTGCAGCACAGAGCTAAGCGCAACTTTTTCTACTTCGAGTGGAAAGAGTTGCACGAAATGTTTCACGTACTAAATCTCAATCACACGCCGCTTTCCGAGAAATTGTTGCAGCTAATGCTGCATGATGAGTTTAAAGTTTCACTTAGATAGTGTGTGTGATCGCGCTTTTAGAAAACATATTTCGTAGATTTTGGTCTCGAGTAATTTTGACACTCTCAAAGCAATACATTAATCCTTCTACTTACTGACAGTCATTGTATTTTTACCCGCCCTCCAAACAAAGCATGCTAGCTACGCACGGAAGTTTGGCTGGGAAAAAAATTCTTTTGAAAATGTAATAGATACTTGGTGATCTGTGAGCAGGTTTCAGTGAAAGAGACAGCAGATATTTACAAGAATGTTTTTCGGGAAAGAAAATGAAAAATCTTAATAAAGAAGATCATCAAAAATGTCCCTTTCAAACATAAAAAAAATTTCTTATAGTATAGAGTTTTAAAAAATAGATTTTTTTTTCTTTTTTTTTCTTTTTTTTTTTTTAACGAACGGAATTTTTAGTAGTAAATATTAATAAAGAACATCATCGAAAATTTCCCTTTGAAACATAGAAAAAAAATTCTCTTAAAGTATAGAATTTTATAAATATAGATTTTTTTTTTCTTTTCTTAACGAATGGAATTTTTAACAGTAAATATTAATAAAGAAGATCATCGAAAATGTCCCTTTCAAACATAGAAAAAATTTTTCTCTTAAAGTACTGGGTTTTATAAATATAGATTTTTTTTCCTTTTTTTTAACGAATGGAATTTTTAGCTTTAAATATGAATAAAGAAAATCATCGAAAATGTCCCTTTCAAACATAGAAAAAATTGTCTCTTAAAGTATAGAGTTTTAAAAAATAATTTTTTTTTCGGTTTTTTTTTAAACGAATGGAATTTTTAGCAGTAAATATTAATAAAGAAAATCATCGAAAATGTCCCTTTCAAATAGAAAATTATAATAATTCAATAAAGGAGATTTTACGACATTATACTGCATCATACAGACTGAAAAAAAAATTCTAAAAAGTACAGTTTCTTTGAAGTAAATCAATAAACATTTTATTTTTTAAATAACATTTTAGTCTGAAAATAAAATGAAGTTTAAGCTATAAATAATAATAAAGTAGATATGTAGATTTCTTCGGAGAAATAATAAAAAATAAAGAGCTCCTTTTAGGAGAGGAAAGTAGCAAACATAAACTAATTAGGTTTTTTTTACATTACATCGTATTGTAATAATCAGAAACGCATATATAAATATTTCAGTTTGTTTTGGAATAAATTAAATCAATAAATGGTTTTCTAAAAAGCATGTTTTTCTTAAATTTTTTGTATGGAAATATACCCATTTTCGATGTAATAATTAAGAAAGAAGATAGGTTGATATTCGTTTGTTTTTTCCCCTAGCAACGTTGATTGTTTTTTTCTCAAATGTTTTGATTGTTGTAATTTAATTTTGGATTTATATTTGTTTGTTACATTCATATCTTTTTGAGTAAAATTCTGTTACTTATTTATAAAGGAATATGAAACTTTCATTGTGCAGTGAATTTTAATGGATTGTGACATTGTTTTTAAATTAACGTAATTTTTCGGAGTTACGAAACATTCTTAACATCATTTTAGATGTTATACACTAGATGACCAATGGTGACCAACTACTTGCAATTTTAGACTTTTTTTAAATATACAGAAGAATTTACAGGGCATAAGCATAATAATACTGGTCACACATTTATGCAATGATTTATTCCCGAAACCACATAGACCATCCTCAACAAATTTAAAAGAACGAATGTCTTTTGGATAACCCCGTCAAGACTAATGTAGCAAAAGCATTCAAACTATATATTAAGAGTAAACGGTTTATTGAATTAAACAATGTTTATTTGTATGTGGAAAGCATATATACTCGTAGATAAATTTAAATTTTATAAAAACAGTCGTAAATTCTGCCAAATTGTTTTGCTTATAATTTGCGGAGTTTTGAATATGAAAAAAATGTTATTTTCTGAAAATATGACAAACCATATTGTACACAAAATCCGGTAATTCGAATTAAAATATAATAAAAATTGTTTGAGAAATTTGTAAGCTTTCTAAACAATATTTAACTGCGCATGAGTGAATGCAATCAAAATATAATTTGCATAATGTGTTTGCTAAATGTTTAAAACAGCGTTTGCAAAAGTCTCAAAAAGAGAGCCTGAAAATTCTGAAAATTATCTTTGATGAAATGAGCTCAAAATCCTTGGTTTACAAAAGGAATTCCATATACACATTGATTAGTGTCAATATGGAATACACAATATTACGCATAGAACTAAGTTTGGAAAAAATAAACAAATTGAAATAAGTGTGATATAGAATTTGGAGTTTAAGTATTCTATTTTTGACCTGTTTTCTTCATTTCTTATCATTAAAATGTGAATCAATTTAGTTAATTTTAAAAAGTAATATCTTTTACAATTTCCCAAATTTTTTACAAATAAAAACAAGTAAGAAAAATCATTCGTTAAGCATAGATTATGAAGCACTTCCGAACACTTAATGAAATCTTTAACAAAACTTTGTTATTCAGGGAAATAATAGTGTATAGCCAAATGTACCCAAATATGTATTCCAGTACTTTTGAACAGCCCTGTATTTCATATATCAGTTTATATAATGGGAAAATTTAGTTTAGCAAGAAAATACCCAGTAGCTTCAAATTTCTTTTTCAGCAATTCATACTATTAGATGGAAACATACTTGAATACTTTTGTTCAGCCCTGTAGTTTACATTGTACCTTTATTACACGTCAGCATTAGGTTAAAATTAATTATAAACTAAAACACTTTTAAAACAACTGAAATCACATTGTCATAAATCATCATTCATAAGCATCCATGTACCGAATTCTTTGCGTGTCCATGTATATCCTTTTATCTATATTCTGCAAACATTTCTCAGTAAATTGAGTGAAGCTCAGCGTAAAAATGCATAGCTTATTTAAGAACCACGTTTAACTAATTTACGCTCATATTCAGTAAAGTTTGTGAGTTCTTTTGGGTAGCCCTGTATATCAACTATAACATTTATGCACACCATATAATGTGCATATATTTAGCGAAATATAAACGCGCATATCATAATTAAAATGCATTTCATCCCTCCATCAGCCATCATCGGACACATATACGGTACTTCGGAAAGAATATACAATTTGAAATCTTTTGTATGGCCCTGTAAATGCTATGTACTTCATATTATGCAAGACAGTAGCGTATAATTTATATTAAGCTTCAGTGATATACATACATTTTATTATACATGAAACAGCTTAATATATTTAAAATATGTCACCCACAATTCCCCCTTTTACCATTATTTAATGGAATTCTTTTGTGTGGCCCTGTAAATGAATAATAGCTACATTTTCACCTTATATTTTATAAAATGCATATTTTAATATGTTTGACAGGGTATAACATCTTTAAAATTCCTTTGAAACGATTTTTCCCCATAGACCGTAATGTAATGTGAAACTTTTGATTCGCCCTGTAGATAAACTAATCATGGTAGAAATTTCATTTTTGATAGGACTTGTGCTAGGGTAAACTTCAATAACGTCCTAAAATTTCACGGCAATTCGAGTATATTAACGATTTTTCCCCATGGACCGTAATGTAATGGAAAACTCTTGATTCGCCCTGTAGATAAATTAATCATGGTAGAAACCTCATTTTCAATAGGGTTCGTGCTAAGGTAAATGTCAATAACGTCCTAAAATTTCCTGGCAATCCGAGTATATTAACGATTTTTCCCCATAGGCCCTAATGTAATGGGAAATTTTTGATTCTCTCTGTAGATAAACTAATCATGATAGAAACTTTATTTTCTATAGGGTTCGTGCTGGGGTAAACATCAATAACATATAAAAATTTCATTGGAATCCGAGTATATTTACGGAGTTACAGTGCGGACAGACGGCCATCCGGACATACGGCAGACGGCCAGACAAACCGAATGCATAAGCACTTTTCAACTTTGTTGGAAAGTGCTAATAAAAATAAAAGAAAATCATTAAGTTACCTTCGAACGCTCTGTACCTTTTACGCACAATAGAACACTAACAAGGAAGGTCTCCATACTGGGCATACTCAGAATTTTTTGAAAAATTACAAATTAAACTACTCATGTATCTAATAAATGGTCAGTAAAATTTAGCGGCGGAATTACAGTACTAACTCTGTTAAAAAAAAAAATAATTTCGAGTTTTTGGCGCGAAAAGATGAAAGTATCACGGGATTTGGCGAGCAATAATTTTCCCCGCGAAAAGCAAACGATTTTAATGCATCTGAAAATTTCTTGTCAATTAATTTTTAAAATGCGTATAAATAGAAATGAATTTAAATTTGAACAATGAAAGAGTTTAATACTTACATACATTTTGTATTGCATATTTATGTTGTTTGAGCAGTACTTATTTAATTTTATAACTTTGAAAGCAACTTCATACATAAAAAATAAGAAATATACCTTCATATATTTAAGCGTATGACAAAATAAAGACCAGACGAAGAATGATGCAGTAATGTATTTCAATATTGGAGAAGTTTTTGTTTCCATAGCAACGAAATAGACTCAACAGTGCTCAACTCTATTGAACTTAATATCGAGGTTGAAGCAATTTTAATTATTTTAAATTTTGCTGTAATTTATAAAATTTCATAGTTAATTTTCGTTATAAATATATTATGACAAAACTATGGTTAACACAAATTAAAATTGACAAAATTAAAGTTATTTAAATAAAAGTTCTTCAGACAAGTTCAATGTGAAACATTTTTACCTTAAAAAGCATTTGCATAAGAAAAGTATTTTTTGAAAATTTATTTTGCCGCCAAACGATGATAAATCGCCAAATAAACGAAATGTTCATTATTTTTTTATTAATATTCCATTGGGATTCCGCCGAATTTTTTTTTATAAACATATATATCCATATGAGAAGAACATTCAGTATTTTTTTTCAAAATTTTCTGAGTATGCCCGTATGGAGACCTTCCTTGTAAGTATCTTTCTGAACAATTCTTTGTCCTGTGATAAAGGAAATATATATTTGGAAACTCGAATAAGATTTCCTTACGATTCAAGGTATATAGGAACGTCCGTTGTTACTGTTGTGACCATTAAAACAAATTTACACAAATAGTTCTAACTATTTTATTACAAAACACAATTAAGATAAAAATTAATGTAACCAGTTAAATATCACTGTGTTATATTCACATAAAATATATCTAAGTTGTCATCAAAAGCGTTTTACCGGTTACATAATCAAAGCTGTAATACTCCTGAGACCAGAGTGCACAAGGGTAACAAAATTTTGCTCAAATATATAGGCAAGTAAAATGCTTATATCGTCTCATTAATACTATATATTCAACAACTAAAAAATAAGAATTTATATTATAAATAAGTATTTTGCTTATAAGACATTATTGTATTAATAAAAAAAATTAAAATACATTAAAAAATTATAGATAGATAAAAATGAAAATAAAAATAAAAAAATAAAAATAAATAAAAATAAAAATAAAAATAAAAATAAAAATAAAAATAAAAATAAAAATAAAAATGAATAAAAAATTTGAATGTAGTTTAAATGCTTTTATTAATACAACAACGTCTTTCTTATAAGCAAAATATTTATTTATCACATGGATTCTTTTCGTTGTGGAATATATATTATTAATATTACGATATAGTTATTAATGGACATAATCAAGACTTACTCCTGTTATTTTTCACATTGCAGTAAAATGCTTTTCAAGAAAATAAGAGGAATAATGGTTTTGCTGCTGCTTTCATAGAATAAGCACGTCTTCTTTAAATCTGGCGGAGAAAGACTAAGATCTTCTGAAAGACCTAGCGTATTTATCATTTTTTTCGTGGTGTTTTAAGACTTTTTGTTGTTCTTAAAGTACGTTTGTTGCAAATTAGATATAAGTTTGATAGTGAAACACAACGGTACTCGAATGGTTAAGTCAATTTTATGTCAATTATATTTTATTATAATAAAATAGTTGGATTTATTAAAGTAAATTTGATCTAATGGTCACAAGAGTTGCGAATAAACATTGCCATGTGTAAAATGTTCACTCTAATTTCAAAATGTATTATACTGCACCGCAAATATTTTTAGAATGAGGATTCTATTTATATAAAAAATAGAACAACTTTCTAGTGAAGTATAACGAATGTGGTAATCAGCCTACCTTAATGCAACTCGAAATCAATGTCCGATCTTATCCATCTATAATTTCTTGATTGCGTGTACTGAAAAGTTTCACAAAATATATCCTGTTTAGCTTGATCTACTTTATATAATCATATATACATTACCTAAGACAATATTATGTACTAGTTGAGTTTCCATAACTTTAGTAATTGTGCATGAAAAAACAATAGTTTTTAAATTTTTCAAAACTTTTTTTACGTTTGCTTTTAATGAAGTTTCAAAAGAAAAGTTAATATCGTTATAATAATCCAAAAGATCTTCACAAACAGGGGTTCCAAATTATAAATGACATTAAGGAATATCGCTTTTTTTAGTATTGATTTTTACACTTTTGCACAACATATTTAAATTATAAGTCAGTAGATTGAGGTCATGAATTAAAAAAAATATATATATATGCCGGTAAAACATAACATGCATAACAAAAGATAAAACTGAAATTTCCAGAAAATAAATGATAAACAAACAAATATACCAATATAATCGATTTTTTTAAACACTTCATGTTTCGGAACAATGAACAATTACCAAAAAATAATTAAGTTTTGGACGCATATTTTCGTAAAACCCCAAGTTATATTTTTGTTAGAAAACTTTATGAATCATTTGTAAAGTGAACTATCACGAGTATTAGAGCAAAAGAATATGAAATATTCAGAAGCATATATGCATTCATTTAACAGAATCATCGATACCACATCTGTAAACAGTTATAAAAGCGAATAGCAATTTAAAAGTACGATCAATAACGCATTAAGTTAAATAACATAATGCTTATTTATTATAATCCTAAAGACGTAATACAGTAAAATGGAAACTTCATCCCAAGGGTCTGAATCAATTTTAGTACCACTTGAATCCTGTGACGACTTTTCGATTATAAACCATAACCGGAAGATATATATTTGTAGATTAATATCGGAGTTTGATACGTCTACATATATCAGTATTCTATTGTGCATAAAATGTTGGAATGTAAGTGAATGGTTTTCTTTTATGGTCCTTTAATATAAAAAATTTTAAATTCTATGTTACTTCTTAAGAATTGGCTATATTCATTCATATTTTATTGAAAGAAACTGAAAAAAATGGATTAATAATTTTGTACTTAAATTTTAAACTCTAACATTCATTATTTTCGATTTATATATGTATATATCAACATTTGTCCTATTTAAATTAGCTAAGGTAAAAATATGCAAAAGAAAGTTTATACAGATTATAACAAATGTAGCCATAAAAAAACGATTTATTCAGTGAACTGAAAAATGATTTTAAAATAAGAAAAAAAACTACTCGCTTAACGAAGATAAATGCAGTTCTTTTGAAAGGCATGGCGAATTTAAGACTTTTATGGTTTATTTAAAGAAGTTTTTATCTCTTTATGCAGATCTTAAAATAATTTGAAACAAGACAGGTCTGTTCCTAAAAATAGAGAGGTTAAAGTATCAGGTCACGAAAATAACTACATATGATTATGAATAATTTACTTCAAGTACCGCTATCTATTTTGGTATTTTCAGATTGATAACCGAATACTGCTAATTGTTTTCTATTTACAACGTTTCACTCTTACGCGTCATTCAATGTGACAAAGTACTGCATATCTATATTATAAAGGCCAAACGTATCTGTGCGTAACGCATACGTCATTTTGCGAATGGCAACACTTTGAAATTTGAAATGCAATTTCGGTTTTGTAATTTTTGCTACTGCAAATTTTTAAACTCCTACACATCGCACACTTTCAATTTTACATTGTCGTATAGAGAAAAAATGTACTTTTAAATGCAATTTATTTGAAAACTGTATCTTAATTTATTTTCTAAATATTAATTTTTTTGTAGTTTTTTGTACCGTTTTTCTGATTGTGGCAACAGGAGTACTCCATTTCTATTAAAAAAAAGAAAAAAAAGGAAAAAATTAATTGCTGTATCTTTATGTTGCCATTTTCTCAGTAAAAAAATGAAATTTAATTACGTGCTGGGTTAAAATATTTTCTGTTATAAAATCCGGCGAATTTCGGTTTTATTTTAAAAATTTCTTTTACATTTAAAAGAATGTAAATAGTTTAGTATCTGTTTAAGCTAATAGCATCAATACATCAAGTTTTGAATCAAAATGATCAAATTGAAATACCCATTTTCTTAAAAAGGTGAATACAGATATGAAAGGTTCATATATAAATTTTGATATGGTGATATAATGATGTTGGGTTTATATTTCACGTAGAAAAAATTATATGGTTGAGTCAAAGTGGAATAAATTTTCGTTATTTTCCCTTTTTGAATACTACCATAAAAACCTAAATTGATAACTTTATCATAACATATCTTTATCACTTTTAACTACTTACGTGTACTAAGTTTAATTTTAACATTTTCTATAACTGAGTTTTATAGAAAAGTTATTTTTCAAATTTTAGGTTAAATAACATTTGTTAGACTTATCAATATACGGTGCATTTTTTATTTAACTAATTTTGTAGGTTTATTATAAATCAATGAAACAGCTCCTTCTTCAACATTTTCTTTCGTCGAAATTCGACGGGTTCTACCTTGTTATTGTTAAAGCAGAAATTAAGTAGAAAAAGGATACAATTATTTTCATTTCTTATTCATTCTGCAAAAAAAAAAAATTAATAATCTTTTTTTTTTTCAAATTTAAAAGAGATTAACTCCTATTCATTTATTTTAGCATTAAAAATTATAATAGATTCTTTTTCAAATCTTGTAAGTGACATTCTCTAGAAAAAAAAAAAAATAAAGCTATGAAATGCCAGAAAACTGCAATCACTGGATACACTGTAAAAAAAAATTCAAGAGGTTACTAAAAATTCTTTAGTAAATTTGTATTCCACAGTATTTTTTAGTAACCATTACAAACATTTATTTTGCAAGTGAAACAAGCATTTCTTTTGTAAACTGAACAAAATAATTTTCTGTATAACTAACTTAAAAATTTTTAGTATGAGCCACCAAGAAAATTTTAGTAATAGCTCCAAAATTGTTTTTAATAACCTTTACGTGCGCCCGAAGGACAGGAGCTGCATCCAAACTTCTGAAGCGATAGATTTTCGGCAAAACCGCAATAGATGGCAGCACCAAAAATGCTATCTGCTCTGACAGGATTTTCATAATCACTTTATTAACGAGTACTTACACTACATACATTCGGGACGTATTTGACGATGTCCGGTATCGAACCCGGGACCTCTTAGCCTGGAATCCGTTACTATAACCACTATGCTATCAAGGCCACACCAAGTGAGTTTTAGTAATAGCTATTAAAAATGTAAAACTATTAACTCTTATCCATTGCTAACTTTTTTCTAGTAATTCTTACAGATTTTCTAGTAACCGACTAAGATTACTAAAAATTTTTTAGTAATTACAAGGATCACTAAAGTTTTTTTAGTAGATCGACACTTTTTTTTTTACAGTGTAGAATGCCATCCCGTAAGACCGAACACAATCAAGGACGAGAGACTAAAATAATTATCGTCGAAAATAAATCCATAGGATTGGTTACTTTTCGCACTTGTTCCTTTATTGTTACCTTAGACAATTTACACAAAAAATTAATGAAAAATTAAAAATATTCTTAATTAAACTTTATTTCTTAATATTCTAAATAAAACTCATTTACACAAAATCTTGACAGGATCAAAGCTGTTTTGTGATATTTGAACAACATATAATTTGTCCTAATGGTTCATTGCGATGATCAATAAGCAAAGTAAATGAGTCAGATCAAAATATAAAAGTGCATGTGCATAAAAACGCTTTTATGCGCCTTTTAAGCAGTATATATACATTTACATGTATTTTATGTTTTAATTTTGTGCACGGATTGGACCAATCAGAGACCATGATTTTAATATGTGTTGTATCGAGACCGGCATTGAAAATTTCGTCCCATATCGACCTTGGTAAAAGGAAGCAGGCCTTATATGGTATGAAAAAGTACGTTATGCCCGGTCTAGAGAGACTTCAGAAAAAAGTTACGTCCGGGTTCTGGCCTGGTTTAGGCCAGATACAGACTTTTGTTTAGCAAACTCGTTTGCTAAATTTTGTTAGATAAAAAGTCTGATGCAGTGAGAGCTAAAATTATGAAAAAAGGTCTTGGTCCGCATGTTAGAAAAAGTATTGTTTTAAGTAACTGGCGTGCGTTTAAACAGTACAGAAAGGAGATTGAAATAGAAAAAGTCAAACTTCTGATTTTTTACAAATTTTAAAAAAAGATTTAAACATTTTATTAGGATCCAAATTTTAATTGAAACTTTAAATGGGTTTTTCTACATGATTGGTTATTTTCCCGCTATTTCTCGTCTTTAAATTCTTAAAGTTAAAAATCGTTAAAGACAAAAAATTTAATCTTGAAACATGCTCTCTTTGATTATTTTACAATAATTTTGTATCGGCAAATTAAAAAATATATATATTTATTTTTGAAAATATGAAATTTAAAAAAAAATAAATTACATCATTTTTAAATAAATATTTTAAATAGTTTTTAAACTAATATTGAGAAAAAACCTGAAACAAAATTAAAATTATATTTTCTTCTTTAATCAAATGAAATAAAGAAAGAAATCCGATGAATAATGTTTCATGTTATAACGAATTTAAATTATCCCATTTAAAAAAACTAATCATGCGAAATTTTTCTAAACTTTATGAAAAAATTTAGGATGTGATTTTGTTGTGCTAATTATATGGCTAAACATCACGAAAAAAGAAAAAAAATCAAGATTCTTACTCAATAAGATATATTTTTTACATGTTTTCCTAGACCTGTTAAAATAACATTGCGCGTATTTCAGTTTGTGGCTGATTCCTTAAAAACTCATGAATTATTTTAATGGGAATTTTTCAGATGTGAAAATGGAATTTTTGTGTTTAATTCTGGATTGAATGAGAAAATGTTCCTAACTAGAATTTTTACTCTAACCGTATAAAAATTTAATTTTCTTGTTTTAACCAACACTGTTTTTTTTCCTTGCAAATAATCTTATCAATTTCGCACTTTTTTATGAAACTTTGCTATTGGCAGTATGTGCATAGATGCAATATTTAAGAAGACAGGCTGCTATTTAAGAAATATTGACTCACTTGTATGTAATAAACCGCTTTAATTGCAATAGTTAATGAAAACAAATTTTATTCAATAAAATTTTAAGTAACAATTCTGAAAATCAAATGTACAAGGAGAACCCGTCGAATTTAGACGAAAGAAAATGTTTAAAAAGGAACCGTTTCATTGATTTATAATAAACCTGAATTAATTAAAGTAAAAAATGCATTTTATATTGGTAAGTTTAACTCTTAAACAAACGATATTTAAAAATATACTTACAAACGACAATTAAAACTAACAAATTAACAAAATACTATTTCTATAAAACTCAGCTGTAGAAATTGTTAACTTTAATCGTACATGTAAGCAGTAAAAAATAACAAAGATCTGTAATTATAATAAAGTTATCAATTTAGGTTCTTATGCTAGTACTCCAAAATGAAAAAAGTCCAATTTTATTCAACTTTGACTCGATCATAGAATTTTTTCTACGAGAAATATAAACCCTGCATTATTTTCATAATTTCAAAATTTACAAATGCACATTTCGTATCTGTATTTCATTTTTTCAGAAAAAAAATGGCTTTTTAATTTGATCATTTTGATTCAAAACTTGAAGTCTCAATTTCTATTAGCTGAAACAGATTTAAATTTCAATTTTTCCCTTTTAATGACAAAATGGCAACATAAAGATGCAGTTATCAATTTCTTCCATTTTTTCCTTAGCTTTTAATAGAAAGGGAGTATTCCTATTGCCATAATTAGAAAAACGGTTTTAAAAACTACAAAAAAATTAATATTTGAAAAACAAATTAAGATACAGCTTTCAAACAAATTTCATTTAAAAGTACATTTTTTTCCCTACACGATGGTGTAAAAAATAAAAATGTGGAATATTTAGAAGTTTAAAAATTTTTAGTAGCAAAAATTGCAATACCGAAATTTCATTTAAAATTTGAAAGCGTTGTCATTCGCAAAATGACGTATGCGTTACGCACAGTTTGGCCTTTTATATGTTTGGCCTTTATAAATAGATAAGTACTTTAATAACACGTTCTCATTCACTATATGCTGAAAAGAAAATGTTCCATTGACCAGCAATACTTTATCTACTTGAGTAAATGGTAGTAAAAACTCAAAGATTTACCTTTCAACTACTTTTGATATCATGCAAAGCTCCGCGCGGTCTAGTGCTGACCGGAAAGAGGGAGGAGCTTCTCATAGATACATCCCTATCAGGTATACAGAATGTTCCCGTCGCGAATACGAATGCTTGAGATGCACACGGGTACATAAAACATAAAAAATAAAATTGAACAGAAAGGTTATTTCTTTTAATTGTTAATATATTCAAGCTTTAAGATAAAGTTTATTTAGAACAAACTGAGTCGCCCGGCGTTGCCCGGACCCGTAATAATATTCTTAAATAAACCTGAAATTTACACTGCAAAATCTCATAAAAAGACCCAATCTCGAACCGAATCCCCACTGCCTACAATGCCGTTTAGCAAAAGTGCTGCGCACGCCTGAAAAAAAGGTGGATGGGTGTTGGAATCTTTTTGTTTGAATTCCACCAACAGGGGGCAAACTCTTCTCTCTAAAAAACGGTTTCTGGACTTAAGAAAGATATTTCATGAAATATCTTTTGTATGTAGTTAAATGCTTGTAAAAGTTCAAACTTAAATTTTGAGCTGAAAATCTGCATCGTTGTGAGTAATTAAGTGCGTAAATTTGAAATGTGTTCGAGGGGTGGGGAGGGTAACATTTTAACTCCTGAACACTGTTCAGTTTCCGCTTCTTAACCCCTCCATCGATTTAGAATTTGAGCTCAAAATTTAAATCTAAGCATTTTCAAGCATTTAATTAGTTACAAAAAATAACGTTAAAAATAGTTGTTGGTTACTCTAAAGTTTAAGGCGCCCTCTAACGGTATTTTTTGAAATTAATCTGTAAAATTTATTTTCAAGGAAATATTGACATAAAGAATAGATTTAGCGAAAACGGCAGACGAATCGACCAAGTTTTCTGTTTTTTTAAATAATTTGAAATTTGAACCTCCCCACCCCCATTGAACACAGTTCAGTTTGCTCTACTTAACCACTCCCAACGATTCAGATTTCCATCTCAAAATTTAAGTTTATGTCTAAGCTTCTAAAAAAAATTTTATGAGATGTGAAAAATATCGGTAAAATATAGTTGTACGTTACTCCAAAGTCTAAAGGGCCCTCTATCGGCATTTTTTGAAATTTATCTTTATAATTTTTTTTAAATAAAATACCGACATAAAGAATAGTTTTAGTGAAAACCGCAAATCAATCGACCAAATTTTCCGTTTTTTATAATCATTTGAAATTAAAACCCTCTGAACACAGTTAAGTTTGTACTACTTAACTGCTTTCAACTATTCAGATTTTGAGCTCAAAATTTAAGTTTAAGTCTAAGCTTACGAAACCTTTAATGAGATGCAAAAAGTAACGGTAAAAAATAGTTGTTCGTTACTCTAAAGTCTAAAGCGCCCTCTATCGTCATTTTTTGAAATTTAGCTTTATAATTTATTTTCAAGACAATATTGACATAAAGAATAATTTTAATTAAAACCGCAAATGAATCGAGCAATTTTTCTGTTTTTTATAATCATTTGAATTTTTGGACCCCAAACTTTAATGGCGCCTATCTCCTTCGGAAGATGTTTGGGACCCTTGGTTTCCTATTTAATATTGTTTGTCTTGATGCGTACTATCATCCCTTAAAGTTTGTACCATGAATTTAGAAACACCCTGTATATATATATATATATATAAGCCGAGTATATTGCCATTAAAATAGCAAATAAAGCCTTTGTGCACAAATGTTTAAAGATAGAAAACCAACGAATATAAATGCACAAATAAAGTATGAGAAGGTAGCAAATAGCTATTTCGAATCTACTAACGAGATTCTTCATCAGTGCAAAACTCAGCGAGCTAAAAGTAGCAAAACTGAGCAAAGAGACAGAGAGACGCAGGCTTATATACCCGCTATGGGAACAATCCCGCCTAAAGAAAAGCAACCAATGAGAAGAAAGCCGCCAAAACCAACTGAGTGGAAAAGTAGCGACACCTATCGGAGAACAAGCAAAACAAAAACTAAAAAGCGAGTGAAAAAAAAAAAGTATTAAATTAAAGATTTCCAAATACTTGGAAAATAAGGAGTACTAGATAAGTCATTGACTAAGGAGTGAGAATTTTTTATGATGTGGTAAGCTTCCCAAAAATCAAGATCAAGAATAGAAGGACATTTATGGATGATGGTGGCTGAAGAAAAGTTAAACTTATGTTGAGAAGACCAACAATGTTGAGCAATAGAGGAACGTTTAAGCTCCTGATTTTTGACATACCTTTTATGTTCCATTAAACGAAATCTGAGAGCACGTTTAGTCTGACCAATATAAGAAAGACAACATTGGCAAGAAATTTGGTAAATACCCCAGTTGTCTAAGTGATCAATGGGGTGCTTAAGATTTGAAAAAGCAATTTTATTAACAGGAGAAAAAATAACATTGAAATCGAAACTTTTTAAAATTTTAGCAACTTGCTGACTGATTTTGGGGAAAAAAGGCAAAACAACCAAAGCATTGGAGTTCGAATTAAAGTTCTTACTTTCAGATTGTGTGGATTTAGTCAATTTTCTATGAATAGAATCTATAATATTAGGAGAATAACCACGATCAACAGCAATAGCTTTTAGGTAATTAAGTTCATCACTAAGTAACTGAGGAGTTGAACAAATATTGGAAGCCCGGAAAACAAAAGTTTTAAAAGCCGCAACTTTCTGGTTAGGGGGATGAGAAGAATATCTGTGAGGTGGAAGACTGACCGCAAAAGGTTTGCGAAAGACAGTAGTCTGATAATTATCTTCATTGCGAATAACAAGAACATCCAGAAAAGGAAGGCAATTGTCCGATTCAGTTTCAAAAGTAAATTGAATGCAAGAATCAATAGAATTCATGACAGAGAGAATATGATTTATATCGGAATTCACTTCAAATAAAGCATAGATATCATCTACATAACGAACATAGAACGG
This sequence comes from Maratus speculifer, assembly GCA_964019185.1. Classification (NCBI taxonomy): domain Eukaryota; kingdom Metazoa; phylum Arthropoda; class Arachnida; order Araneae; family Salticidae; genus Maratus; species Maratus speculifer. Next base: position 2,778,157 of record CAXHSM010000349.1, on the reverse strand, counting down.
AAATTTTAAGACTTCAAATAATTTTATTTCAAAGTAATGCATGTACAAATCGCATAAAGTCGGACTAAGAGGATTACCCATAGCCAAACCGTCAATCATACGAAAGAACTTCCCGTTAAAAACAAAAGTATTTTGAGATAAGCAAGCACGAGTTAGATGAATAAGCTCCTCGATTTCGAAAAAGGAAAAATGAAATTCACAAAGCCTTTTCTTGAGGCAATCTAAAGCACCTTCGACAGGAACATTGGTAAATAATGATTTAACATCAAAAGAAACCATCATGTGGCCTTGTGGCTTAAAACTGTGAAGTTTCTTAGTAAATTCAAAAAAATTCTTAACCGTGAAAGAATTACTGCTTGAGAGAGGAGAAAATATGGAAACAAGATATTTGGCAAGTTTATAAGAAGCCGTACCGATACTGGAAACAATGGGTCTAAAAGGAATGTCAGGTTTATGGACCTTAGGTAAAGCATAAAACCTGGCACAATGAGCAATTGAAGGAATAAGAGACATCTTTAATTTGGCAGGAATAATGTGTGAAGACTTAATGGCAGATTTGATAGTAGCAATTTCATTAGAGGAAGGGTCTTTGTGGATATCCACATAGGGACCATCATTAATTAATTTATGAGATTTTTTTAAATATGAAGACTTGTCAAGAACGACAATCTGACCACCTTTGTCAGCCTTAGTTATGATCAAATTCGGATCAGAAGACAAACTTTTTAGACAATGTTTAACTGAACTATTAAGATTTGGCTTATAAACATTCGAATTGAAATCAACAGTATTGGCAATGAGATGCCTAATAGACTCTTTTTGAGAAGGAGAAATAGCGCTATGCTTAAAGGCTCTTTCAATGGGAGCAATTAGACGGGGTAACGAAGGAGGGGCAGAAACAGAGAAATTGTTGTTTAAATTAAATGATGAAGAATCTCGTTAGTAGATTCGAAATAGCTATTTGCTACCTTCTCATACTTTATTTGTGCATTTATATTCGTTGGTTTTCTATCTTTAAATATATTGCCATTGTACTCCACTATTTGCACTAACCCTTTTCCCTCTGTACCAGCTTTCGAAGAAATATTCTGCGGTTTGATAAAAATCTATTGAATTATGAGTACTTTTCCATTTTTCTACTTTAGGAATTTTAATTAATTTCTCAAATAATTATTAGAATTTTAAAATTTGAGGGTCTGGTCCATTAGAGGAGGAATTGAAGAATCTGCACAAAATGTTGACCCTCGTTTGTACATGCCGTAGTTTTTGCTAGCCATTGCAGACATTCAGACTTACAGAGCGATTTGTTATTTTATTAGTATAGTTTGTATTTAAATTACAGTGCACATAAGCCCTATACTACGCAATCTGAAAAGATCGAAATTCCCATTTAAATTTGAAATACATTACAAAAACTACAGACAGTACACAGTTTTCGAAAATTAGCATTTAAATAACTTAATCGTTGGTCTAAAATTAAAGTACACGAACAAATAAAAATCCATTTTTCAACATTTTCCAATCTCTTGTAACGCTTTACTACCATCGATTTTCGTGCAATTTTTAAAATACAGGCTATAGAATTAAGCCTTGATAAAATCCTTATAAAAGAAAAGGTAACAAGCATTAGGTAAGTGCAGACTTACATTTATATCAACATGTGACAGCATATGATAAAGAGGTTTCGTTAATATATTACATTGGGGTACATACAACTTTATTAGTTATAACCCTAAAGATATAATATTCCAATATCGGACTTTCATTTCAAAGATATTTACGGTTCACTGTTAGTATTATCAGAATCCCATTTCTAACTTTTTTTGTGATAATTTTGAATCCTTTCAAGAGAATTTAAATAAATTTTATTTTAGATGAGAATATTTTATGCATTAATATCTATCGGCGATAAAAACGTTCTGCAATATGCATTAAAACGCCATTTTTGACTTGTACGTACTGATTATATAGTGTACGAAATGAATTGGATAATTTCATCTGGTGATTATTTTACATTTTAAAAAGGTACAAATCTGAGAAAAACAACTTTTCTGAGAAAGATGAACTTTTTAATTAACTAAATTGTTTAATGGTTTAATGAAATATAAATGGAAATAATTTGGTAAAATATTTTGCACTTAATATTAAACTGGAGCATAAATTTACATTAATATATGCAATATTGAAGTGTTTTTATTATGTTTTTAGGTTACATTTGTTCCCGTTTTCTTCTTTTATATTCATAACTGAATACAAAAGAAGACAAATATACATAATAATTGATAAATTATGAGCAAAATGTCTTTTTCAAAAAAAGGAAAAATGACTTTAAAGACAACATCGTACAAATAATAACTGTTTCCTTACAGAATGTCTTATATAAAATTAGAATTTAGATATTTTTCTTAAATTAAAAAGTAATAACACAAAAGGAAAACTTCTTTTCTATCCAAGTATAAAATAAATACAAATATACTTGGTTTTTGTTTTAATTATATTTGATTACTGTTCACTCTAATTCGTATTTTACAATATAATAAAATGACATTTTTTTTATTATTACAGATATTTTGTGAGATTTTCAAGAAAATTAATGAATTAAACGGAAATGGATATAGATTGCCAGAGAGAAATACTTCTTGGATATGATAGTTTCCCTTTTCCACCTTTTGAAACCGAAGGCCAGCAACTAGCATTTTTATCAGGGAAATTAAATATACAGGGTCGACTTCTATTAGCACTTATACAGTACCTTCAACAACATACAAACTATTTTGACAAAATTAATTTTGTGCTGACGCATGAGCAAACTTACTCTTGGCGTAATGGTACTTGGGGAGGATTAGTAAATAAAATAAATGATTCAAAAATCGACGTCGGAGTATCTCTGTTTTTTGTGACTGAAGATCTTGTGAAGAAAGTGGATTTTTCTTTCCCTTACGAGTTAAATGATTATACATTTGTCACTCAAAAACCAAAATACAAACCACAAATTTTCGGAATCTTTAAAACATTTTCGTTGTCCGTCTGGATGTCTATAATGTCGGTTTTATTTGCAATGCCAATAATAAGTTTCATTATACTGAAAAAAAAGTACACCTTCAGCGATATTTGTTTTCACGTTTTCGCAGTCTTATTGAAGCAAAATTCGATTATAAGGCCTTCCTCACTTGTGGAGAAATTTTTTGTCTATTCATGGGTTGTAGGAGCAATGATACTTTGTTTGTCTCACGATTCTGTTTTTTTATCTTTCCTTTCAATTCCTCCTGTCACTAAAATTAAGACACTTTTAGATTTGGCTTTAGCCATTCAAAGTGATAATTATATTTGCATTGATAACCCCAACAATAGTTTTGCAGGTGACTGGATGATATCGAAAGAGGAACATTTACGAAAAATCGCAATGAACATCGTTGAGAATCTACCATCTTACCAGTTCCCTTTTGAATATTTTCTCCAAGAGAGTGATAAGCAAAACCTTGCTTATATCATCGATACGAGATATGCATGCACTTTGAACCCTGAAAAATTTTCTATCGCCGAAGAACGTTTTCTAGAAGGTATGCCCGCAATGATGGTTCGAAAAGACTTCTGTTACAAAGATCTTTTGGATTCATTCGTGCACAAAATAATGGCTTCAGGTCTGTATTTTAAATATAATAGCGACGAATCCTTTTTCTTGTCAATGCTTGTGAGATCCCACGACCCGGATTATGAAAAACCTTCTAATAGAAAACTGACAATTACTGATGTAGCACCTGCATTTATATTCCTTTTATCAGGCTATTTTATCTCATTTTTGGTTCTCATTGTGGAAATAAAGTTATATCGAAATAAAATGAAATCTATGAAGATAAATCAAAAAAGACACCGAAGACAAGTTTATGACGAGATTCCCGTATAATTGGTTTGTTACAGAAATATGATGATTTATAATTAGTCATACTATAGGTATATTATTAATAATAATGCCCCTTTTACAGTAATTTAATGTTATTAATGTTAATAAATTAAAATGTGTGTAATAATGACCTTTTCTTTAATATTTTCTTTTTAATTACACAACAGAATTTTCTATTATAAGCAAACATCTATTTGTTTCCGTTAATAAGATAATTGAATATAAGATTAATGAATTATCACAATGGTAATTTTTGTTTGTAAAGCGATCAAAACTAAAATATTTTTCATATATAAATTGTTTTTCTCGTTTGTTTGTAATTCCTGACAGCCTCAATAGGGTGAACAACAATTTTTTTTTAAATAAAAGTTAAAAGAAACAGCAATATTTGAAACAAATCGAATGTACCGATCAATTTTTCTGCTTTTCTTGTACATGTTAATATTTCAACAAGTTTGAAAATGTACGTCAAACGTGGCAAATGAGCTATATTCGTCATATAACTAATTTTATAACTATTATATCTTGATGCAATAGCTGTTGTGTAAAGATACACGAATACAAAATTGGATATGACTATGTATATGTAAATTTAATTGAAAAATACGAAAATAATAACACTACATATTAAACAGGACATAATCAACATGAAAAACCTAGAATCATTACTTATTATGGATTATCATTGAATTATTACGTGTGATAAGATTTAGAAGAATGAAGAAAGCTTTCCTTGTTATCCTTTAAATTCTGATTCGATGTCCATAAAATTACAATTATATAAATTAAATCTCAATCTATTTAGCTGGTAGATTTGCGTTGTTGTATGTGAACAGATGGAAAGACCAGAGAACCATTATAAATACATCATATTTATTATATATAAATACGACGTTTGCTTATAGAGCATAATGTAATGGAATATTTTTGTATATAAACTATGAACTTTACGTACTTCATGTTCAATTTCGAACATGGCATATTAAATCTCAATACGAAACACCAGTCAACATCACAGAATAACGAACTTTTTTCACGCAAGTTATAATTCGGACAGACATACAAAAAAAACGAATTTTTAAACACTTCAATCATCTTGGAAAGTGTTAAAATGTATAATAGGTTAAACTTTGACATTAAGCTTATACCAATAGGTTTTAACATAATTGGATATCTTAGTATAACCCTGTTTTGTACCTATTATATACATATACATGCCACTATTTAGCTAAAAATTAAATAAGGCTAAAACTAACTTAAACCTAATGAAATCACACTACCACAGATGGATTACCTTCCATACATAACGATGTATTTAATTCACTGCGTGGCTGTGTATGTCTTTTTAGCACTTTCCAACAAAGTTGAAAAGTGCTTATGCATTCGATTTCTCTGGCCGTCTGGCCGCGCTCTAACTCCAGTAATTATACTCGGATTGCTATGAAAATTTTATACGTTATTGATATTTACCCTAGCAGGAACCCTATTGAAAATGAAGTTTCTACCTTGATTAGTTTATTTACAGGGAGAGTCAAAAGTTTTCCATTACATTACGGCCTATGGGGAAAATTGTTCAAATGAATTTTAAGGGTGTTACACCCAGTCAAACATACTCATATTCATATGGATTCGCAAAGTGCACTAAAATATGCATTGTGTAATGTATGCAGTGAAAATATAGCTATTATTCATTTACAGAGCCCCACAAAGAATTTCATTAGATAGTGGTAAAGGGGGAATTGCGTGTGACATATTTTAAATGTATTAAACTGTTTCATGTATAGTAAAATTGGTGTATTTCACTGAAGCTTAATATAAATTACACGATACCGTCTTGCATAATATGAAGTACATAGTACTTACAGTGCCATACAAAAGATTTCAAATAGTATAATCTTTCCGAAGTACCGTATATATGTCCAATGATGGCTCATGAAGGGATGAAATGCATTTTAATTATGATATTCGCGTTTAGGTTTCACTAAATATATGCACATTATATGGTGTGCATAAATGTTATGTTTGAGATAGAGGGCTACCCAAAAGAGTTCGCCAACGTTACTGAATATGAGAGTAAATTTCTTAAACGTGGTTCTTAAATACGTTATACAGTTTTACGCTGAACTGCATTGAATTTACTGAGAAATGTTTGCAGAATATAGATAAAAAGATATACAGGGCCACGCAAAAAATTCGGTACGTGGACGCCTATGAATGATAATTTATGAGAATGTGATTTCAGTTGTTTTAAGAGTGCTTAAAAAATAAATTTTAGCTTTATCCTGACGTGTATTAAAGGTACAAGGTGAACTACAGAGCTGAACAAAAGTATTCAAGTATGTTTTTATCTAATAGTATGAATTGCTGGAAAAGAAACTTCAAGCTACTGGGCATTTTCTTGCTAAATTAAATTTCCCCATTATATCAACTGACAGATGAAATACAGAGCTGTTCAAAAGTACTGGAATACATACTTGGGTGTATTTGGCTATACATTATTATTTCTTGAAATAACGAAGTTTTGTTAAATATTTCACGACGAAAGTACTCCGTAATCAATAATCTTCATAATTTTCATACTTGGGTGTATTTGGCTATACATTATTATTTCTTGAAATAACGAAGTTTTGTTAAATATTTCACGACGAAAGTACTCCGTAATCTATAATCTTCATAATTTTCATACTTGGGTGTATTTGGCTATACATTATTATTTCTTGAAATAACGAAGTTTTGTTAAAGATTTCATGAAGAAAGTGCTTCATAATCTATGCTTAACGCATGATTTTTCTTACTTTTTTTATTCTACAATCATGACTTGTTATACTAAATGTAGTTCAGCGTAAAAATGTATAACACAGAAAAAACACATTCATGCTATTTTCTTTTGTATTCTGTAACCTTTACTAATTATTTTGTGTTATCCTACTTATGATCTATAGTATTTATACACAAAATGCAATACACAGAAATTTGGTAAACTTAAAAAACTCATATCGCAATCGAAACTTTTTTGCGTGTTTCTGCAAACACTAAGCACAGTTCAATTATAATGGATTTAACTTGTAGTCAACCTCAGCAACGTATAGAAATTTCATTGCATACTTAAAATATGCCGCAAACACTGTTTCCTCCTATACCATTATGTATCGGAAATCTTTTGTGTTTGTCTGTAAATGAAAAACAAATACTTCTTGCACCGCATATTGTATTAAATATATATTTTAGTGCATGCTATAAATGAATGTCATTTTCATTCTCTTCGAATGCTGCATCATCATTAAAATAAACTCGAAACATTTTTCCCCATTGGTCGATAACGAAAAACTTTTGGTTGTTCCTGTAATTAAGCTATACATCTCATTTTCAGAAAATCTGAAATGAATCAACAAAATTTTGCAATAGTTATATGTTTAAATTTCCAGATCATTCATTTGGATACTTATTGTTATGTCAAGTGTGAACGGACGGACAGACTGGCCGAACATTTACTATGCATTAATTTTGAACGCGCCTGAAAATTTGTCATCTTAAATCACTTTAAGTAACTTTTCTCAAATTTCGATGTTTCAATACTAAGCTTAATGCTTACAACATCAGCAATGGCTTCAGAAATTGAAGATGTGTGAACGCAGTTTTTATTATTAGCACTTTCCAACAAAGTTAAAAAGTGCTTATGCATTCGGTTTGTCTGGCCGTATGGCCGTCTGTCCGAGCTCTAACTCACGTAAATATGCTCGGATTGCCATGAAATTTTAGAGCGTTATTGACGTTTACCCTAGCACAAACTCAATAGAAAATGAAGTTTCTACGATGATTAGTTTATCCACAGGGATAATCAAAAGTTTCCCATTACATTACAACCTCTGGGGAAAAATCATTTCAAAGGAATTTGAAAGATATTATACCCTGCCAAACATATTAAAATTTATATGCTTTTACGAGTTGCATTAAAATATGCATACTATGAAATACAAAGTGAAAATGTAGCTATTATTCATTTACAGGGCCACACAAAAGTATTCAATTAGATAATATTAAAAGGGGGAATTGTGTGTGACATAATTCAAATATATTAAACTGCTTCATGTATAGTAAAATTTATGTCAGTGAGGCTAAGTATAAATTATATGATACTACCATCACTAATATAAAGTACATAGTATTTACAGGGACACACAAAAGTTTTCAAATTGTACATTCTTTCCGAAGTACTGTATATGTATCAGATGATAGGTGATGGATGGATGAAATGCATTTTAATTATGATATGTGCTTATAAGTTTCACTAAATTTATGCATATTATATGGTGCGTATAAATGCTATAGTTAATATACAGGAGCCAAAAGAGCTCGCCAACGTTACTGAATATGTGCATAAATTACTAAAAGGTGATTCTTAATTAAAGTATGCATTTTTACGCTAAAACGCATTAAATTTACTAAGAAATATTTGCAGAATATAGATAAAATGATATACAGGGCAACGTAAAGAATTGGGTGAATGGAGCCTATGAATAATAATTTATGAGAAAGTGATTTCAGTTGTTTAAAGAGTGTTTTAGTTTAAAATAAATTTAAGCTTAACATTGATGTGTAATAAAGGTGTCAGGCAAACTACAAGGCTGAACACAGTATTCAAGTATGTTCCCATCTATTAGTATAAATTGCTGAAAGAGAAATTTCAAGCTACTAGGCATTTTTTGCTAAACTAAATTTTCCCATTATATAGTACGTATATTATCTGACAGATCAAATACAGGACTGTTCAGTAGTACTGGAATACATATTTAGCTATATTTGGCTTTACATCATTATTTACCTAAATAACGAAGTTTTGTTAAAGATTTCATAAAGCGTTGGAAAGTGCTTCATAATCTATGCTTAATGCATGATTTTTCTTACTTGCTTTTATTTTATTTATGTTTTATTCATTTCATCTTTCTGTTTCATAAAATAAATTCAAGTTTTGAAAATTTTTATGACAGTTTTTTTAAAGTGAAACAATGTTCATCTGATGATAAGAATCTGATCTTCAATTATGTAATTACTCTCACACTCTCAGTCAGCAAAATAGTCGTCCTCTGCAACGACAATAATGGATGATGCTTCAGAGAAGCAGCATCTCATGGTGAAAGCAAAAATCAGTATCCTCATTCAGAAGCTGCTGTAATCGGTATGATATTTATTTTTGGATAATAATACCTCACCATAGAAACTATTACCAAAGTAACAACAAATAGCTTCCAGCTGAAAACTGTTTTATTGCTTTTTATATTTTATTATGTTAGGAGAAATGTTTCTGGATTAAAGGGTTGCGGTGTAATCAATAAGATAAGTAACAATATAATTAAAATATAAAATTTCTGCAATGTAGATAATTTTTAAGCAGTGGATTTGGACAAATGAGGTATTTTTATTGTTATATGAATACTCTGTTTCGAAAAATATCAAATATCTCTGCGAAAAAAACTCTTTAAAAATGTTACAATATGTAAAAATTTCAATGAAATTTAAAAAAATTTAATAACTTAAAACTCAATACAGTACTCCAAATACTCTCCATCGTAACATGATCGTCTTCAACACTGCTTCAATTACGTACTGAACTCCTTTCCTCGATGTCTTCTTTGGAACAATAAGATGTGCCTATTCTATTAATGTGGGAGGTGTAGTTCCATAAAAACCACATACCCACAAGTTATCAGTTTTCCCAGGAGTGCAGACACACTGTAAGGGATGGAATGACTACAAACCGAACACTGACGAAACTCAAGGGCAGAATGTCCCATCATTTCCTCATTTTTGCTTTGCGTGACTGTTAAATAAACCATTTTACGATTTCTAACTGTACTTGGGAATAAAGGTTCATACTTCCAAAAATGTTATCTTGATAAATGATTTATGGAGTGTATATGTTCGCATTTTGTTATCTTGTTGAAAAATTCAATATTAAGCACCCAGTAGAAATTGTTCTAGCTTTTTGTTTTTTGCTAAGCTTTTTTAACATCGCCAAAATTTCATCCTTTTTTGGCGCATAGTTTCGACTACAGATGACTGTGAGTAGGTGAATGTTAATTATATACACCCCGTATAGATATTATGATTTTTGTAAACTAAGATAAACTTAATTACACCTTTGATTGATCCCAGAAAAAGTGTTTCAGGAAAATATACATAATTATGCATATTCGCCAATTTTGCATAACACGTATATTTAATTATATCAACTCCATTATATCAAAACATTTCTAAAAACTCGAATGTTTCCTTAATTATTTATATAGTCTCACTGCAGAACTTTTAAACTGAAATTATTTTTTGCTGATATAATCATGAGTAAAGTACAGACGTACAGTTTTCAAATATCAAATAGAACCCTTTGGTTAAATTTTAAATCGAAAAATTTTAGGTTTAAAAAGGCTTTAGTTTTGTAAATAATTTATTTAAGGTTATGTATGTAGTTTTAGGAAATTCAATTGAATCAGTCAAAATAAAAATTATTTTGGAATTACATTACAATAAAATTTTTTATATTTCATAAATGAGTTAAAAGAGTTTTATTGATATCAAAAGACAAATATTTTGCTTTATTGTTAACTAGCGGCCCGCCCTCGCATTGCTTCGGGTAGTCCCGTGTCACTACTGACACCGCAAATTGTTACTACCACTTCATCCCATTAAATTCAACTACTAAAACCATTACTCTATAGGGTTCAGCCTGCGTTTGCAATGTATAAGCGGAAAAAATGAAATTATGTACGACTTCACATTAAAGACCTCAAAAATAACAGTATTTCTCCACTATTTAATGGATGTTATTATGCATATAAACCTTCCTCTTGAATCACTCTATCTATTAAAAAAACCGTATCAAAATCCGTTGCGTAGTTTTAAAGATTTAAGCGTACATAGGGATATAGGGACAGAAAAAGCGACTTTGTTTTATACTATGTAGTGAAGACCTTTTTATTGTGTACAATAATTAGTACATTATTTTGATAAATCTTGTAGGGTTCAGCCTGCGTTTGCAATGTATAAGCGGAAAAAATGAAATTATTTACGACATCACATTAAAAACCTCAAAAATAACAGTATTTCTCCAATATTTAATGGATGTTATTATGCATATAAACCTTTCTCTTGAATCATTCTATCTATTAAAAAAAACCGCATCAAAATCCGTTGCGTAGTTTTAAAGATTTAAGCGTACATAGGGATATAGGGACAGAAAAAGCGACTTTGTTTTATACTATGTAGTGAAGACCTTTTTAATGTGTACAATAATTAGTACATTATTTTGATGAATCTTGTAGGGTTCAGCCTGTGTTTGCAATGTATAATCGGAAAAAATGAAATTATTTACGACATCACATTAAAAACCTCAAAAATAACAGTATTTCTCCACTATTTAATGGATGTTATTATATATATAAACCTTCCTCTTGAATCACTCTATCTATTAAAAAAACCGCATCAAAATCTGTTGCGTAGTTTTAAAGATTTTAGTGTACATAGGGATATAGGGACAGAAAAAGCGACTTTGTTTTATACTATGTAGTGATAGTGAAGACCTTTTTAATGTGTACAATAATTAGTACATTATTTTGATAAATCTTGTAGAGTTCAGCCTGCGTTTGCAATGTATAAGTGGAAAATATGAAATTATTTACGACATCACATTAAAAACCTCAAAAATAACAGTATTTCTCCACTATTTAATGGATGTTATTATACATGTAAACCTTCCTCTTGAATCACTCTATCTATTAAAAAAAACCGCATCAAAATCCGTTGCGTAGTTTTAAAGATTTAAGTGTACATAGGGATATAGGGACAGAAAAAGCGACTTTGTTTTATACTATGTAGTGATTTATTCATTTATGAGTGTAATCCACTTGATAAGTTAAAGATTTTCCTATTTTTACTTTGGAACAATTGTTTCATACTACATTTAAACATCAATGTTCTTTTTGTAATTTGTTCCAAAAATCTTTGGATGCGTTTATTCAGTTGTGAAGATGAAAATATTTTTTTATGGTCTTTCGAAAAAAGGCTCTTTAAATCAAGTTATTTCTGTCAGAAATTGTAGCCTTTGTAACAGCATTTTTTTCTTTTTATTATTTAAATAATAAATTAATTTAATTATTTAAATAATGAATTAATATTATTTAAATAATAATAATTTAATGAATTCATTAATTAATTATTAATGAATTAATAATTCTTAAATCTGAATTCTACAAAATTGATATTTAATACCACTTAAAAACTTACATACAGTCATATAACAATTTATGTAAAATTCAAGTCATGTAATACATCAAGCCTTGTGTACATCATATTTCAGGCGATGTCTTTATTAACTATACTGATGAAAAATTGATTATGTTTCAAATGTATGAAATTAAATTATTCAGTTAAGTTCTACTTGTCACATGGATGGCAATGCAAGTACATCTACACATCAGGACCGCATCTTCAGCTATGCAAGTCCATTAATGTAACTTTCTATAACAATCACTTCCTATGATTCACTAATTTATACATAAAAGGCCCTTATTTTTTGATTACATAAATATTTAATTAAAAATACAAAAAAATACATACATTTTAATCAAGCCGTTTAAAAGTACATACAAATCTTTTTGTCAAAAAATAATGTATCTGTTATAAAATAAATGTATTTATCTATCTATATATATAACATTACATGTTTCAAACTTGCTTAAAATACTTTATTAGCATTGTAAATAAGAGTGAAATTACAAGAGATGAGATAAATTCTATTTACAGTTAATCGCGAGCGGCACCCACAAACACGTGGTGGTTATTTGAGTCAGAATAAAATGGCATTTTCAACTTGAACTGTAGTAACCTCTTTGAGTGGAAATTTTGACTACCTGGCAAAAATTGCCTCCTGAAAAATAAGGATTCTGTGTTCGTTGTAATTTGATTTAAAGGCGTTGCCCATCTTTATAACTGTGGGAAAATGTCGGGTTCGAATGACGTGGGCTACAATTTTAGAAGTTACATTCTTGAATAAAAGCATTCTTTTGTTTTTTTTTTTAAAGTATTTCTTCAATGTGAGGCTAGTGAGTGTGATATCTATGTATTGTAAAAAAATCCCTTAAATTTACGGCAAAAACTGCTAGAAGCAATGCTGCCAGCAGTTTTTGCCGTAAAAATTGCTGTAGAATTAGATGTAATCGAAAATTTTACATGTAATTTTTCTGCAATTTTTACAGCAAAAACTGCTGCGAGCATTGCTTCCAGCAGGTTTTGCAATACATTTAACCCTTTATGCACCGACAGTACTTTAAAGTACCACTGAAGAAAGATTTATATAAAACTCATTTATTCTGTCTATTAATAAAAGATTTTTATTCTTTCCACGTAAAACACTCTTCTTGATCAAATTTAGATAGAATAGAGAAACAGTTGAATCTAAATATTTTCAACAAGTGTTAGTTATATTATTCCTTTTTGTAAGTGTGTCTTTTTGTTCTTTAAATAAAATTAGATGAAACATACTCAACTACAAAAACGTTTCCATTTATAGAGAGGATCATGTTGCATTTCAAATCATTGTATTTTTAAAAATTGTGATACTTTCAAAAGACTAATTTTGGTTAATTTATGTAAATATTTCACAAAAAATTATAACTACCGATGTATTTAATCAGTTTTAATGAAAAAAAAATTCAAAATTCTACATTAGTAGTATCTAAAAATTCCAGTATACCTTCAGATATTAAGAAATATAATTAATGAAGTGGATCAATTTCTTGATAAATAATTTGGTAGATAAAGAGTTAACGGATATTTTTTTGCAGTGTGGGTTGCATTGCTCACATGGCATAACATATATTATTCCTTTCTGTTGAAAACTCGAGTATTTGTATTTAACTTTACAACAGGAGCCTTGTTATATCTTTTCTGAGACAAAAATACAAAAAAATTTTTAAATACGGGACTTTTTTTCGATAATTTTTTTAAATATGGTAGTGACATGAATCAGTTGATAGTCGTCTGTTGGAAATGCTAAGGATTAATTGTTTAAGCATGTGTCATTTAAGAAAAAAGTCTGTTGCACCATCTTGAAGGATATCCACCATTCCTCAAATTATTAAAAACTTTTTATTAGGTAGCTTTCATTACAAAAAGTAAAAAGCTACCTATTGCAGCCGTCCGGAGGAAAGCACTTCCGGAAAATTTTGGTATATTTTCACCGATCATGACCCCCAGACCCCAAAACCACCCTCCTTTCAAATGTTGACATATATATATATATATATATATATAACCATATATATATATATATATATATATATCTGATTTTTGTCATGCGATAACTAACGTATTTATCAACCGATTTGAATGAAACTTGGTATGTACATAGTACATACAAATGTCTCGACCGAGTTCGTTGGCCAGCATCATCCGCCATTTTGTTTCAAAATGGCGGCCATTTTAAATTTTTAAAAAAATTTAAATTTTAAAATTAACATTGAAAAAATTAAAAGTTGAAAACTATTTTTCTTTTACGCGTTAGAACTTAAAACAAAGATTCCAAAACACTTTTTATTTTGTCTATATCTTAAAAAATGATTGAGTTATAGCACTTTGAATTTTTCTTATGACTGACATTTTGAAACGATCTGATTTTTGTCACGTAATAACACGCGCATTTATGAACCGATTTCAATGAAACTTGGTATGTATATAGTACATACAAATGTCTCGACCGAGTTCGTTGGCCAGCATCATCCGCCATTTTGTTTCAAAATGGTGGCCATTTTAAATTTTTTAAAAAATTTAAAATTTAAAATTAAATGCGAAAAAATCAAAATTTGAAAAATATTTTTCCTTTACGTGTTAGAACTTAAAACAACGATTCCAGAACACTTTTTATTTTGTCTATATCTTACAAAATGATTGAGTTATAGCACTTTGAATTTTTCTTATGGCTGACATTTTGATACGATCTGATTTTGTCACGTGATAACACGCGTATTTATGAACCGATTTCAATGGAACTTGTTATGTACATAGTACATACAAATGTCTCGACCGACTTCGTTCGCCAACATCATCCACCATTTTATTTCCAAATGGTGCCAATTTTAAATTTTAAAAAAAATTTAAAATTTAAAATTAAATGCGAAAAAATTAAAAGTTGAAAAATATTTTTCTTTTGCGTATTAAAACTTAAAACAATGATTCCAGAACACTTTTTGTTTTGTCTATATCTTAAAAAAAATGATTGAGTTATAGCACTTTGAATTTTGCTTATGGCTGACATTTTGAAACGGTCTGATCTGACCGATCCATCATGTTGCTTTAAAATGGCATACACTTTATGATATCGTGGAATTTGGTGACTCTCTAAATTGCTTAAAATAAAACCAGGTTGAATAAAATATGACTAATTTCTAAAAATTCCTATTAATATTCAGTCTTGACAAAAACTAGTATTCAATCTTATAAAATCACTAATTTTATAAGATTATTTCCACTAATTTGAGCTTAGTATTTTTGAACAATGTAACTTACTTTAAAATAAATAAATGTATACGTATATGAAAGCTACCTCTTCCTCCCGGCATTGCCGGAAGGACTTTTTTTCTTTTTGAATAGTTTATTTCATAACTGAAAGAAAGGAGATATATAATTATGAAAGTTTGAATAACAGCGAATTTATCAGAAATGGGGAATTCTGATCAGTTGGTTCGTTATAAATTCTCTTGTGTGACGTAATAGATATCGGAAAGATTAGTATCACCTTCAAAATGCAGTTAAAAGTATGCCATAATGCTTTTAATTTTTAAACTTCTTCTATTAGGTTAATCGAGGGAAGCTTCCACATAAAAAGATATGTTGCTTAATAGAGCCAAAATAGGAAAAATGAAATAAAGAAAAAGTATATCACCTTGCTATTTAGTATTTTATTGTTTAAGTACACTCATTTATTTATTTTTCAGTGTTCAAAAGATTGTCAAATTTAGTGTTGATAAAACACACACAGCAAAGATTTAAAAAAAATGTTAAATTTCGGGCAAAAACTGCTGGCAGCAATGTTACCAGCAGCTTTTGCCGTAAAAATTGCAGTGAAATTAAATATAATAAAAAATATACATCTAATTTTACTGCAACATTGCTGTCAGTATTTTTGCTGTAAATTTAACGGATTTTTTAAGTACGTGTAATTGTGACTCTTAACGCATATGTAGGTGGGCGATGCAACGCCACTGTAAATAAAAAAACTAAGATAAACATCAGAAAGTTATCTGCGAATTAACAATATCTCTGTTCAAACAAGGAAGTCTGTAAACTAAAAGTTATCAATTCAATGCGTATTTTTTTATGTATGTTCACCGATTACCCCGAAACTTTCCAATCGATTAATTTGGTTTTAGTGTTAAATGAAAGAGCTTGCTCTTGAATTATTACCACTTCCATTTCATAGAAATTGGTTCAGTACTTTTTTATTAATTAGGCAAAAACTAATAAAATTAGTGTTTTTTCGATAGTTAAAAAGTGTTGAATAAATTCGCTGAAGCGCGTGCAGTCAGGATGGCCGAGCGGTCTGAATCGCCTGATTAAAACGTTGGTTCTTGAAAGAGTGAGTGAGTTCGAACCCCACTCCTGACATGCATGTATACAATAACCTTTTTTCGTATTATAATTTTTGCATATACATTTTACAAATTAAATACTACAATAATGCAATTAAGTATATTTTTTATTTAACCGTTAACACAGAGTATCAGAGATCTTTTATCAATTCAATACTTTATCAGTGAAAGACTACTAAAATAATAGACTTGTAAAAGTAACATGGCGTTGAGCAAGTTCGCCGAATAGATTGAAGTCAGGATAGCCGAGCGGTTTAAGGCACTTCATTTAAACTCTGGTTCTCGAAAGAGAGCGTGGGTTCGAACCCTACTCCTGACATATGTGTATAATAAATAATGTGTAATATAAAGTATATTTTCTGTATAATAATTCTTTTAACCGACTTAAAAAAAGAAGAGGAGGTTATGATCAATTCGACGCGTATAAATTTTTTTATGAATGTTCACCGATTAGACCGAAACTATTCAATCGATTAAACTAGTATTTATGTAAAATTAAAGAGGCTACATTCGAATTGGTACCACTTCCATTTCATCGAAATTGGTTAAGCACTTTTTAGTAACTATGCAAAACTAATAAAATTAATGAGTTCTCGCAAATTAAAAGTAACATGGACGTTAAATAAGTTCGCCGAACGGATTGCAGTCAGTATGGCCGAGCGGTCCAAAGCACATGATTTAAATCTGGTTCTCGAAAGAAAGCGTGGATTCAAACCTCACTCCTGACATACGTGTGTACAGTAATCTTTTCCACATTATAATTTTTAACCGACTTCAAAAAAAGGAAGAGAAGGTCATCAAATCGACACGTATGTATTTTTTCATGTATGTTCACCAATTACTCCCAAACTATACAACCGATTAGTTTGGTTTTCGTGTTAAATGAAAGAATCTATACTCGAATTAGTACTACTTCTATTGCATCGAAATTGGTTACTTTTTAGTAATTAGGCAAAAACTGATAAAATTAAAGATATCTCACAAATTAAAAGTAGCATGGACGTTGAATAAGCTCGCCAAATCGAGTGCAGTTAGGATGACCGAGCAGTCTAAGGCGCCAGATTTAAACTTTCTTGAAAGAGAGCGTGGGTTCAAACCCCATCTTGACATGTGTGTATAATTTTTTCCGTATTATAATTTTTATCAACCGACTTCAAAAAATCGTTAACTTTTCACTAAAAAGAGAAAAATAAACTTTTCTACCAAAAATTGAACCGACTTCAAATACTACTGCAAAGTGAAAAATAATTTTTTTCTATAATAGTAATAAGAAATTAAATTAAGAGCGTAGTATTTACCATGCGTATTATTATATTTATATACATTAATTTGATTTTTTGGAGTCGGTGCCAGAAAAGCCAAGTTTAAAATTAAAATTAATTATCCAATGCAAATCGTAAATGAATAATGTTAAATTTTTAAACTTACTGTTCCTTGTTCCTGTTTCATGACCTGAGGAATACGACCGATTGCTTCTAAACATGGAACCCCTTTTCTGTGCCGGTGGAGATGACTGCAGGTGACAATTTACTGCGACTGGAAACAGCTATTGCGGTAGGTCCACATGATCTGTTGGTGTAGGTCTATTGTAACATGCGCCGTTTGTTAACTAGTAACAGCTCTATCATTAATAGAACCATCAGACATAGCATACATATATTCTAGGATTATTTGTGGGTTATAGGGATAAGCCACACTTATTGAAAATCCAGAAGTGACATTACCTACTATCGTTCTGTTCCTCTAACCTATATTCAGAAGAGATAAAAAGTGAAATCTTTAAAGTTTCCAGTGTGACTTGCTGTGGATCCAGAAACTCAGGGTTGGTTGACACTCTGATCAAGTGGCTGTAATTAGTGTGATTTGGAAGATGGAAAAGAATTACCTAATTTTCCTCATTATTATTAGTTTATTTCTGAACCATTCTCCCCTCAGGATAGGAAGAAGATGCCACACACCTATTTTTATATTGCTGCAAGATTATGATCGTTTCTGCATGCCTTGTGTGTATAACAGAATGCGAAACTAATATCTTATCTAAAATAAAACAAAAGTTTATGAGCATTAAATATGAGCAACTAAAAGTTTTGTGTTAAATTTAAAGTAGGAAAAAAGAATACACATTTGTTACTTTATGAAAAAGGCAGACAAGTAAAAATTGAACACAGACTAAAAAGTGACCATTGGAAATTTTGATACAAAAAAAATCGTCAGAACTATAACTGTTAAGACACTGATCCCACTGGGAGACGAAACGAATCATTCTAGTCTTTTAACATCACCTATCATTGCACTTCTTCGTCCAAATGAAAACGATGTGTACGAATATCTTTAGTTGAAGGGCCAAAAATATGAAAATTATCCAGATATTTCCCCGTATAAGACCATTAATTATCTGAATCACATCAAGATTAATTTATGTATTATGTATTTATTGTGTTTTTTTTTAAATAGTGAATATGGGTATGAGAGATACGTATGTAAATTTTGAGGAGACACAACTGTTGAAGTGTATGTATTTCTGTGTGAGTGGGGGGGGGGAGAAATTCTACGATCGTGCCAAAGAAAATTTTTTTTTCTACAGAATCTAAAAGAATTGTGTACTTTTAAAAATTAGACATAAGCATTCCTTTTTTAAACAAATCATTGAGATCCGTCACTCTCCTTATGGGCTATGTGAAAACAAAATTACCAATCTAAAGGCCTTACAAGCGATACATTACACATTAGGGTGGGTCGAAAAAAATCGATATTTTTTTTTCGGATCGTAATACCGCGGAAAAGTTGCTAAATGGTATGACTAAATAGGGGAAAAAATATTAAAATTATCGGATGTTATCTTCCGTTCGCGCATGAGCTCTAAAGTTTGATTAAATTTTGAAAAAATTAAATTTTTTTGGAAATTTTTAATAATTTTTTTTATTACGATATTTAATATGTAATAGGGGAAAATGTCATCTACGACACACTAATGAATTAATATAAAAATACTCGTATTGAGTTTTAACATCTTCCGTTCGCGCATGGGCTGTAAAAATAGCAAAAAAGTGTTGAAAACCTCAAAAATGTGGACTTAGGAAAAATAAATATATACAAGCTTCAACATATTATTGATGTATTATCCAATAAATACAAAGTACATATTTCACTTACGAATAGATTACATGTCTGGTAGTTTGAACTGTCTTTTGTTATCAAAGGCTGGCATCGTGGACCTTGACTTAAGTGTCGTTCTTATGTACCCGTCTCGAGCTGCAGATCCGCAAACCTTAGCAGAAGCCTCGCTCACCAACTTGACGCTTCTCTCCACTGCTTGAGTATGGACTGGCATCTTCTGTGATAGGATTTCCCACTTCGGTACTTCTTCTGTTTTGATGTAGGTTTTCAGTTCATCATCAGTGACATCTTTCAATAGAGGCGGCGAAGAAAATTCACAGTTTGTCCAATAATTTAATTCCGTGTAGTCTGTTGCGGAAAAGTTTAGCTTAGGTGCCACGTACGTTCGAATTGTTTTCCTCTTTTGGTCTCTTTCTCTTGCCTTAATGATGCGGCGGAGGCCCAGTTCTCTTATATGTTTTCTGGGATCTTGAGTCATAGTAATCATAACATGTTCTGGATGCGCAAAGAACCCATTTCTCTCTATAACTGGGTCAATTACAGCTTTGAGTTCATCTTTAAGATATCTTGAGGTTTCAATACATTGGTGCACGAGCTTAGGGCCATCAGTAAAAAGTTTGGTCTTCTTAATACAAAACCACATCGGCATATATGACTTCAGAATGAATATTACTATTTCCTGGAACTCAGCAGTTGGATTTTCTTGACTAATGTAGAGTCTTAAAGCACGGTTAGCTGTTGTTAGCCACCTGGAGTGAGACAAAGGTCCTGGATCCCTGATTGATAAATCTTTTGGGCATTCACCTGATTTAATCGCTTCTGATATTTCCAGCAAATACTTCTGATCCTTACTAAGAGTTTTTTTGTCTATCTCAGGGATTTGGCAATCAATACTTTCAAACTGCACTACTGGAAGTGTTTCACATTTGATCAATTTCCCACCAATCGGTCCTTTCAAAGAATTTGGCCCGGTCGACTTACCATCTAAATACTGAAATAAATGGCGGAAGGGTAGTTCATTAAAATGAAGAAGACAAACTGCCCATTGCAGAGGCTTACCTAAGTGTGTTTCAATACGGCGTATTATACCGTTTTTCAATCCGGTGTTAACATTGGTGCCATCACAGCCAATAACGACTAATTCGTCCAAAGAAATGTCATTGCTTGTCAAATAGGATATAATAGAGGTCGCAATATCCTCTGAATTTTTTGAATTCGGGGTCACGTGACCCAGAAATATATTACCAGGTTCTTGTATAAGCACGTAATGTTCCTCCTTTACCACTCTTTTAAATCGTTTTGAATGTGCCTCTTGTACCACAATAGTGTCGTCTTTACGGCCATCAAAATATAGCCCAATTAGCTTATTTTCTGTTATAGAACTGGACAAATCAGCCCTAACATTGTGTTTTTCTCTTCTTATTTTACACTTGTCAACTACTTGTGAATTGTCGCTATTAGTTACCACGCCAACGTCCTGCAAAACACTTGAGGCTATTGCTGCTGTAGCACGATCGGAAACACCGTAACGATCACTAGTTAATGCAGTAGATTTAAGGTTAATCCTCATTTGCCAACCGGATTTCTTTTTTGGAGATTCAGGTATGAATTCTTGGTCACTGTCACTGCAATCGTCACTGGAGGTCAAGGATTCATCACGTTGTTCAGTTTCGGAAACTTGGACATCTACTTTTGGTTTTGGACAGCTGGAACGAGATTTCCTCTGTAAAGATTTGGCACGTTTCTTTGTTTCATTTAAGTCCACAGTTCCAATTTTGCCAATGCCGTGAGTGCGTAGTGAATAGATAAATTTCAGCTCAAGTAAAGGTATTTTTTTAAGCTTTTCACAAGTACAAGTTATTGAGCAGATACACTGGCATTGATCCGGTGTTTTATGACAGGTACATTCAAGGGCAATGGGGCATTTGCATGCCGCAATGTCAAAAAGCAAACAGCATTTTTTCTTAAAATCATCAAGGTTTCTCTTAAAGACTTCCTTGTTTTTGTCTCGAGTATGAGATTTTCTTAAACTATAATACTTGTCATGCAGTGCAGTCAACAGTTGTACTACTCTCTTATCACTTACGGTGGGAATTGATGCTCTATTGTACAAACACACTATTTTGCCAGCTACTGTATTGGCTACTTGTCCAAAACTAACCCTTTTGTTGTTTAGTTTAACTGCTAAATTATACCTCTCATTCGATAAACATCGAAGAACGTCCTCTCCTATAGGGAGCTTGTTAGGCGGCAAGTCTCTTGGTGTACCGAAAAACGGACACTGGAATTCTTGTCTAGTGATCACTGTCTTTGATAATGCCATCATTCATTGCACAATTGTTCAAAAAACTACACCAAAATATGAAATTTAGAACACACACTACGCAACACATCCACCGCACTCAAGAGACAACAGCAGACTGGCACACAAAATTGCGCGGCGGACCACTGTAATGACTGCCTGCAGCGGAGAGGGGGTATCACGTGACGCGGCGTGGGTCGTTGACCCGCTAGTGGCGCGCGCTGACAGTAAGTTTTGTATCGCTGTGCGCGATCGAAAAACCAAGCCTAATTACGTCTGAATTTTTTTTCTTTAACTATCAGAACATGTATAATCAGATATTAGGTATTACATTATTGATATCTGTAACTATACATGAAAAGAAAATAGGACAAAAATCCGATTTTCTTGTATTTTGGCTATATTTGGATGTCCATGCGCGAACGGAAGATGTTGAAGTGCAATACCGGTATTTTTATATTACTTTATTAGTGTGTTGTAGATGAAATTTTTCACTATTACATATTAAATATCGTAAAAAAAAATTATTACAAATTTTCAAAAAAAAATTATTTTTTTCAAAACTTTAGAGCTTATGCGCGAACGGAAGATAACATCCGATAATTTTAATATTTTTTCCCCTTTTTAGTCATACCATTTAGCAACTTTTCCGCGGTATTACGATCCGAAAAAAAAATATCGATTTTTTTCGAC
The DNA here is from genome assembly GCA_964019185.1 of Maratus speculifer. Classification (NCBI taxonomy): domain Eukaryota; kingdom Metazoa; phylum Arthropoda; class Arachnida; order Araneae; family Salticidae; genus Maratus; species Maratus speculifer. Next base: position 2,755,506 of record CAXHSM010000349.1, on the reverse strand, counting down.
CCACCCTATTACACATTAAAGATAAAATGGACCTTTAAGATGAGATTGAATTGGATGAAAAGGTAAAGTTTTCAAACACACTTTACCAGATTTACTTACATTGAAAAAAACTTTTTTAAATACCAAGAAATTTTTTTTCTACAGAATCTAAAGGAATTGTGTACTTTTAAAAATTAGACATAAGCATTCCTTTTTTAAACAAATCATTGAGATCCGTCACTCTCCTTATGGGCTATGTAAAAACAAAATTACCAATCTAAAGGCCTTACAAGCGATACATTACACATTAAAGATAAAATGGACCTTTAAGATGAGATTGAATTGGATGAAAAGGTAAAGTTTTCAAACACATTTTACCAGATTTACTTACATTGAAAAAAACTTTTTTAAATACCATTCCTTTATGAAATAATAATCAGTGTATGAAAGACATAAGCAGCTTTTTGATAATTAATTGTAGTTAATTTTCAATATTATAGACAATTTGGGAGTAGCAACCCTTAAAAGAAAGAGATTTTTAAGTTTACAAGAAAGTCAATTTATAAGACGAAGCATTGTGTAAGGCGCAAAAGACAAAGCATTGTATAATATACTTGTGCTTTCACTGATGTTTTAACTACCATATCTTCAATCATGAGAGAATATTACAAACTTCTAAATCTATATTATGGGAAAAATAAAAAGAGAACTGTAAGATTTTATTACGATCAAAATAAAAATGTGTTTTCCACAGCTGATGTAGATACAATCTGGAGATATAATACTTGAATTTTCAAATATTTCTTTTGACAAATTTTTATTTAGATGACGGTATTATTTAACATAAAATGTCACTTTTTAAACACTATATAACCCTCATCGCATGCATGGTCACAGTGACGTCACAATGACGTCACTGTGAGTCACTTTGGTCAAATCACATCTGTGACCAAGATGCCACCACTCAGTGACGTCACCTTGTGATTAAGATGTAACTTTCTTAAAAATTTTTAGAAAATTACAAATATTCTTCAAAACATGTTATTTACTTTAAAAAATATTTTTTGGCAATTTAAATATCGTCGCTTTTGTCACAGTTTCGTCGCAATGTTAATGTCAAAGTAGTCACAAATGACACATTTTTCACAAATTTGTCACACCGTGACTTCACAAAGTGGTCACAATGTGACGTCGCAAAAGAGCTCTACGGCCATAACGACTTCACATTTTAGTCCCTGTGACTTCACATCGACGTCATGTGACGTCACATAGACAATCTATGGTCAAAAAGTCACAATGTGACTTCACAACGACGTCATCATATCTTACGGGAATGAAAAGACTCCTATTAAAAATTAGTTAACTGCAAATAACAATTTAACATTTAGATTACAATTTTCAAGAACTCTTCTTGTTTATCTTACACACAGCTTTCTCACTACTACGAATAATTAGACGCCTATTTAAATTACCAGGGCCCTCACTAACAAGGGCACCACCAAACATGGTGCTCACAGATTTTAATGATTTCTAAGTATGTTGTAGGGGTTATACCACTAATTATTCAGCTGAAAGGATTCTTTCAAATGGGCCTTCGTTTTTGAGAAATTGGGGGGTCAAAGTTTAGCATTTATTTCAAATACCTGTTAGTATTGCCTTTGGTCAGCAGCTCCGTGGCTCCGAGGTAAAGTGCTGGACTCCAGACTCGGAGGTGGCGGGTTCAACTCCAAGTTAGACCACCCTTTTTTTTTTTAATCTTTACATACTTTTTACATGTTACATATTTTAAGCTGAATTTGGAATTCTACAGCTTTGAACTTATTAACATTTTCTTATGTAGATTGTTTATTTTTTTTACTTTTATTTTTCTTACTTAAAAAAATATGGTTCAAATGATAAACTAATTGCACTTCAAAATTTATAAAATAAATAAAAAATGCTTATATAATTAGAATTTTCAAAAAGCATAAAAAATTTTGAATATTTAAAAATCCCTTTTACTTTAAATATTAATAATTTTGCTCAATTACTTTTTTCAGATTTTCAAATGAATATTACACAATTACATATTATTTTTATCTTTACATACTTTTTACACGTTATATATTTTAAGCAGTATTGGAAATCCTACAGCTTTGAACTTTTTGATATTTTTTTTAATAAAGTAAATTTATATTTCCGAATTTATTTCATGAAAATTTATTTTTATCTGCAATTTTTAAACTAATATTTTTATTGACAAAACGGCATATCTAATTTATGCCCTGAATCTTTTTTTTTTGGTTAATTATTATGTAATTTCTTTTTTATTAAGCACAATTCTGAAATAATAATTTTTCTCTTTCCTATCGCCTTTTTTGTGGAATTTTTAAAATGAAAATTTATCCTTTTTTTGTATAAATTATACAAAATAATTTTCAGGTGCAATTTCTCAGACATTTATATGATTAGTTAATTCAAATAATGCATACCTTCGAAAGTCTAATAAAATATTATTGCAGTAGTGTTAAAATATTTTCCAAATTTTTACTGATCTTTAAATACATTTATTTCTAAAGTTCATCCTCAATACCATTTATCGTTTGTACAAATAAGAAATGACGGATTATATTTAAAATAATACATATATTTTTTATTTTAGCAAATTAAAGCACTATTCATAAAAAGTCAACTAAATTGGGAAAATCGTTTGCTAATGAAATAATATTTACGATAGATAAAAATATATATATATTTATTTTATTCGTCTGCTTTTATTTTCTCGGTAAAATCACGCAAAAATAGAAATTCTTTTTGCTGTTGTCATTTAGTTTCTTTTGCAGAACTAGTTAAGGAATATAGTAAATTTATACGAGTTTTAAAAAGATGAGATTTCAGTCACGAATTAGTTCAAATTTGCGTTTAGATTAATAAGTTTTGAAAAAACTATTAATTAAAAAAATCATAAACGTTAAGTTTTTAAGGAAAAGGTTTATATAAAAGTTGATCAAAAAATAAATATTTGCTCTTAAATATCAAGTAAGATTCTGTTAAATTGTGAATAATTTAATTACTTATTTTTATTCACACGACAAATATATCACGCGATACTGTAAATTTTGTTAATACATTCAGCTCAATTCCCTACGCAAATGATGATTCTAAACGGTTTTTTTCTGTGTGCATAATTTCTTCACTTTCATGTTTTAAAAGTGCTAAGGCCTTTTTTTGTATTTGATATGGTGATTTATTTTTTTTATTATTATTGGTTCTGTATTATACATGCGATAAATATACTCATGTAATCAGTTTTCAGGTTATAATTATAATTTTTTCCAAATAAAAGTGTGTATAAAGATGCGTTATGTGTTAAATTTAATCTTTTCACATTGCATATATCAGTAACATAAATATATATATATATGTAAGTATATTAAATGTAATAATAGATTGTCTAAAAATCCATGCACAGTATTGTGTAATATTCATTTGAAAATCTGAAAAAAGTAATTGAGCAAAATTATTAATATTTAAAGTAAAAGGGATTTTTAAATATTCAAAATTTTTTATGCTTTTTGAAAATTCTAATTATATAAGCATTTTTTATTTATTTTATAAATTTTGAAGTGCAATTAGTTTATCATTTGAACCATATTTTCTTAAGTAAGACAAATAAAAGTAAAAAAAAAATAAACAATCTACATAAGAAAATGTTAATAAGTTCAAAGCTGTAGAATTCCAAATTCAGCTTAAAATATGTAACATGTAAAAAGTATGTAAAGATAAAAAAAAACTAGTTGGATGTGTCAATCCCAAAACTTTCTTCTATCTCATAAGTACATTTTAATATTTAAAAAAAAAAAATAAATAAAATAAAATAAAATAAAATAAAAGTGGTGACCCCAAAGTTACCCACTATCGAATTTCCTCGAACATTTGACCTAGCCTAATGAGAATCTGGTATCTGAAAAGTCTAAAACGCAAAATTTAATTAATATTCTGAGAAAATGATATTAGTAGTGCCTCATGTTGGGTAATTTATGCTAAAACCTAATAAGCATCTATTTATGTCAAAACCTAACAGAATCTGAAATTTGATGGAATTTCGTCCATTAGTTCTTGAGATATAGTTATAACAAAAAATTTGCAAAACGTAGCACAGCAACACCATATCTTGGACACTTTATGCCAAAACGTAAAAAAGCGTCTAATTATGTTATGATTCAAAAGAATCTGAAGTTTGACGAAATTCTGTGCATTAGTTCTTGAGATATAGCTAGTTTAAAAAAAAACGTGTAAAATATAGCACAGCAGCACCATCAGTTGAAGGATTTATAACAAAACGTAATCATCGTATAATTATGTTACATGTCATTTTGTAACAAAATCTGAAGTTTGGTGAAATTCTGTGCGTTGGTTGTTGAGATATAGCTATCGGAAAAATCGTGCAAAATGCAGCATAGCTGCACCATCTGTTGCAAGGTTAACACCAAAATGTAATCAGCGTCTACTTATGTTATATATTCTAGTGTAACAGAATCTAAAATTTGATGAAGTTCTCTGCATTAGTTCTTGAGATATAGCTATCGCAAAAATCGTGCAAAATGTAGCATAGCAGCGCCACCTATAGGGAAGTTCACACCAAAACCTTATCAGCGACTATGTATCTTAAGGTATCTCGGAATCTGACGTTTGGTGAAATTCTGCGCATTAGTTCTTCAGATATAGCTATCATGAAAATCATGAAAAACATGGCATAGCAGCGCCACCTGCCGGCCAATTTACACCAAAACTTAATCAGCATCTATGTATATCAAGGGGTCACAGAATCTGAAGTTTGGTGAAATTCTGTGCATTAGTTCTTGAGATATAGCAATTTTGAAAATCATGAAAAACGTAGTATAGCAGCGCCACCTGCTGACCAATTTTCATCAAAAACCAATAGGCACTAATTCATATCAAGGTATAACTGAATATAAAATTTTATTAAATTTCGAGCATTAGTTCTTGAGATAGAGCGCCCACGAATTTTTTGTCACATACAGACAGACAGACACACAGACAGACAGACAGACAGACAGACAGACAGACAGACAGATGGACAGACTCACAGACAGACATTTTCTAAAAATAGTCAAAACGTGTTCAGGACCTTCTAAAACGTATAAATCCGTCGAAAACCGGAAGTCGAAAATTTTCATGAATCCAATACTTTCTTCTTGTAAAGATAGAAGAAAGTAAAAAAAAAAGGGGTGGTCTAACTTGGAGTTGAACCCGCCACCTCCGAGTCTGGAGTCCAGCACTTTACCTCGGAGACAAGAAGCTGCTGACCAAAGGCAATACTAACATGTATTTGAAATAAACGCTAAACTTTGACCCCCCCAATTTCTCAAAAACCAAGGCCCATTTGAAAGAATCCTTTCAGCTGAATAATTAGTGGTATAACCCCTACAACATACGTAGAAATCATTAAAATCTGTGAGCACCATGTTTGGTGGTGCCCTTGTAAGAATTTTTATTGGGGGGGGGGAGGCCTGAAATTGCCAAGTCAGAATTCAGTATTTGCCAATTTAGTGACAAGGCTTCAGAAATTGAAGATGTCTGAACGCAGTTTTTATTATTAGCACTTTCCAACAAAGTTAAAAAGTGCTTATGCATTCGGTTTGTCTGGCCGTATGGCCGTCTGTCCGAGCTCTAATTCAGGTAAATATGCTCGGATTGCCATGAAATTTTAGAGCGTTATTAACGTTTACCCTAGCACAAATTCTATAGAAAATGAAGTTTCTACCATGATTAGTTTTCCACAGGGAGAATCAAAAGTTTCCCATTACATTACGGCCTCTGGGGAAAAATCGTTTCAAAGGAATTTGAAAGATATTATACCCTGCCAAACATATTACAATTTATATGCTTTTACGAGGTGCATTAAAATATGCATACTATGAAATATAAAGTGAAAATGTAGCTATTATTCATTTACAGGGCCACACAAAATAATTCCATTAGATAATAATAAAAGGGGGAATTATGTGTGACATACTTTAAATATATTAAACTGCTTCATGTATAGTAAAATTTATGTATGTCAATGAGATTCAGTATAAATTTTATGATACTATCATCCCTAATAGTACATAGTATTTACAGGGCCACACAAAATAATTCCATTAGATAATAATAAAAGGGGGAATTATGTGTGACATACTTTAAATATATTAAACTGCTTCATGTATAGTAAAATTTATGTATGTCAATGAGGTTCAGTATAAATTATATGATACTACCATCCCTAATAGTACATAGTATTTACAGGGACACACAAAAGTTTTCAAATAGTACATTCTTTCCGAAGTACTGTATATGTATCAGATGATAGCTGATGGATGGATGAAATGCATTTTAATTATGATATGTGCGTATAAGTTTCACTAAATTTATGCATATTATATGATGTGTATAAATGCTATAGTTTATATACAGGGCTACCCAAAAGAGCTCGCCAACGTTACTGAATATGAGCATAAATTACTAAAAGGTGATTCTTAAATAAATTATGCATTTTTACGCTGAACCGCATTAAATTTACCAAGAAATGTTTGCAGAATATAGATAAAATGATATACAGGGCAACGCAAATAATTGGGTGAATGGAGCCTATGAATAATAATTTATGAGAAAGTGATTTCAGTTGTTTAAAGAGTGTTTTAGTTTAAAATAAATTTAAGCTTAACATTGATGTGTAATAAAGGTGTCAGGCAAACTACAAGGCTGAACACAGTATTCAAGTATGTTCCCATCTATTAGTATAAATTGCTGAAAGAGAAATTTCAAGCTACTAGGCATTTTTTGCTAAACTAAATTTTCCCATTATATAGTACGTATATTATCTGACAGATCAAATACAGGACTGTTCAGTAGTACTGGAATACATATTTAGCTATATTTGGCTTTACATCATTATTTACCTAAATAACGAAGTTTTGTTAAAGATTTCATAAAGCGTTGGAAAGTGCTTCATAATCTATGCTTAATGCATGATTTTTCTTACTTGCTTTTATTTTATTTATGTTTTATTCATTTCATCTTTCTGTTTCATAAAATAAATTCAAGTTTTGAAAATTTTTATGACAGTTTTTTTAAAGTGAAACAATGTTCATCTGATGATAAGAATCTGATCTTCAATTATGTAATTACTCTCACACTCTCAGTCAGCAAAATAGTCGTCCTCTGCAACGACAATAATGGATGATGCTTCAGAGAAGCAGCATCTCATGGTGAAAGCAAAAATCAGTATCCTCATTCAGAAGCTGCTGTAATCGGTATGATATTTATTTTTGGATAATAATACCTCACCATAGAAACTATTACCAAAGTAACAACAAATAGCTTCCAGCTGAAAACTGTTTTATTGCTTTTTATATTTTATTATGTTAGGAGAAATGTTTCTGGATTAAAGGGTTGCGGTGTAATCAATAAGATAAGTAACAATATAATTAAAATATAAAATTTCTGCAATGTAGATAATTTTTAAGCAGTGGATTTGGACAAATGAGGTATTTTTATTGTTATATGAATACTCTGTTTCGAAAAATATCAAATATCTCTGCGAAAAAAACTCTTTAAAAATGTTACAATATGTAAAAATTTCAATGAAATTAAAAAAAAATTAATACCTTAAAACTCAATACAATTCTCCAAATACTCTCGATTATAACATGATTGTCTTCAACATTGCCTCAATTACGTACTGAACTCCTTTCCTCGATGTCTTCGTTGGAACAATAAGATGCGCCTATTCTATTGAGGTGGGAGGTGTAGTTCCATAAAAACCACATACACACAAGTTATCACTTTTCCAAGGAGTGCAGACACACTGTAAGGGATGGAATAACTACAAACAGAACGCTGACGAAACTCAAGGGCAGAATGTCCCATCATTTCCTCATTTTTGCTTTGCGTGACTGTTAAACAAACCATTTTGCAATTTCTAACTGTACTTGGGAATAAAGGTTCATACTTTCAAAAATGTTATCTTGATAAATGATTTACGAAGTGTATATGTTCGCATTTTGTTATCTTGTTGAAAAATTCAATATTAAGCACCCAGTATAAATTGTTCTAGCTTTTTCTTTTTTTCTAAGTTTTTTTTTAACATCGCCAAAATTTCATCCTTTTTTGGCGCATAGTTTCGACTACAGATGTCTGTGAGTAGGTGAATGTTAATTATATACACCCCGTATAGATATTATGATTTTTGTAAACTAAGATAAACTTAATTACACCTTTGATTGATCCTAGAAAAAGTGTTTCAGGAAAATATACATAATTATGCATATTCGCCAATTTTGCATAACACGTATATTTAATTATATCAACTCCATTATATCAAAACATTTCTAAACACTCGAATGTTTCCTTAATTATTTATATAGTCTCACTGCAGAACTTTTAAACTGAAATTATTTTTTGTTGATATAATCATGAGTAAAGTACAGACGTACAGTTTTCAAATATCAAATAGAACCCTTTGATTAAATTTTAAATCGAAAAATTTTAGGTTTAAAAAGGCTTTAGTTTTGTAAATAATTTATTTAAGGTTATATATGTAGTTTTAAAAAATTCAATTGAAAGAGTCAAAATAAAAATTATTTTGGAATTACATTACAATAAAAATGTTTATATTTCATAAATGAGTCAAAAGAGTTTTATTGATATCAAAAGAACAAATATTTTGCTTTATTGTTAATATATACATTTTTGAGTGTAATCCACTTGATAAGTTAAAGATTTTCCTATTTTTACTTTGGAACAATTGTTTCATACTACATTTAAACATCAATGTTATTTTTGTAATTTGTTCCAAAATCTTTGGATGCGTTTATTCAGTTGTGAAGATTGAAATATTTTTTTATGGTCTTTCGAAAAAAGGCTCTTTAAATCAAGTTATTTCTGTCAGAAAATGTAGCCTTTGTAACAGCATTTTTTCTTTTTATTATTTAAAAAATGAATTCATTTTTCTTAAATCTGAATTCCACAAAATTGATATTTAATACCACTTAAAAACTTACATACAGTCATATAACAATTTATGTAAAATTCAAGTCTTGTAATACATCAAGCCTTGTGTACATTATATTTCAGGTGATGTCTTTATTAACTTTACTGATGAAAAATTGATTATGTTTCAAATGTATGAAATTAAATTGTTCAGTTTAGTTCTACTTGTCACATGGATGGCAATGCAAGTACATCTACACATCAGGACCGCTTCAGCCATGCAAGTCCATTAATGTAACTTTCTATAACAATCACATCCTATAATTCACTAATTTATACATAAAAGGCCCTTATTTTTTAATTACATAAATATTTAATTAAAAATACAAAAAAATACAGACATTTTAATCAAGCCGTTTAAAAGTACATACAAATCTTTTTGTCAAAAAATAATGTATCTTTTATAAAATAAATCTATTTATCTATCTATCTATATATATAACATTACATGTTTCAAACTTGCTTAAAATACTTTATTAGCATTGTAAATAAGAGTGAAATTACAAGAGATGAGATAAATTCTATTTACAGTTAATCGCGAGCGGCACCAACAAACACGTGGTGGTTATTTGAGTCAGAATAAAATGGCATTTTCAACTTGAACTGTAGTAACCTCTTTGAGTGGAAATTTTGATTATCTGGCAAAAATTCCTTCCTGAAAAATAAGAATTTTGCGTATGTTGCAATTTGATTTAAAGGTGTTGCCCGTCTCAAAAACTGGGAAAATGTTGGGTTCGAATGGCGTGGACTACAATTTTAGAAGTTACACTTTTCAATAAAAGCAGTCTTTTGTTTTTTAAAGTGTTTCTTCAATTTGAGACTTGTCAGTGTGATGTATATGAATTGTAAAAAAATTCCCTTAAATTTATGCAAAAACTGCTGGAAGCAATGTTGCCGGCAGTTTTTGCCGTAAAAATTACTATAGAATTAGATGTAACAGAAAAATTTACATGTAATTTTTCTGTAATTTTTACAGCAAAAACTTTTGCGAACGTTGCTACCAGAAGGTTTTGCAATACATTTAACCCTTTATGCACCGACAGTACTTTAAAGTATCACTGAAGAAAACTTTATATAAAACGTATTTATTCTGTCTATTAATAATTTTTTTTTTTACTCTTTCCACACAATACTCTCTTCTCGATCAAATTTAGATAGAATAGAGAAACAGTCGAAACTAAATATTTTCAAAAAGTGGTGGATTTATTATTCATTTTTCTGGGTATTTCTTTTTTTTCTTTAAATAAAATTATATGAAACATATTCAACTGCAAAAGCCTTTTGAACTCCATTTATCGAGAGGATCATAATGTATTTCAAATCAATCTTTAAAGTTTCCAATATGACTTGCTATAGACCCAGAATCTCAGGGTTGGTCGACATTCTGTTTTTAATGGTTTGAAAAGCAGTGATCAAATGACTGTAATTACGGGGTAGTGTGATTTGGAAGACGGAAAAGAATTAATTAATTTTCCTCATCATTATTAGTTTATTTCTGAACCATCCTCTCCCCAGGATAGAAAGAAGATGCCATACACCTATTTTCATATTGCTGCAAGATTTTGACCGCTTCCGCTTGCTTTGTGTGCATAACAGAATGCTAAACTCCTTTATTTTTTCTAATATCTTATTTAAAGTAAAACAAACGTTTTTGAACATTAAATATGAGCAACTAAAAGTTTTATGTTAAATTTAAAGTACAAAAATCAGATGTATCATCTGGTGTTTCTAATAATTTAGCTTCATTTCCTAATGCGGAATGTAAAAAATGTAATTTCTGAACCTCGGTCAATTCTTGATTATTCGTAACAATATTGTTACATTCTATTTTGAACATGTTCCAATCTTCGAATTTTCCACTAAATTGGGGTAATATGATTCCAGGTAATTTAATGTTAGAATTATTTATCCTAAATTTAGAACTTTTAGTTTCATTTTTATTAGAATACAATTATTGTCAGATATTTATCTCTAACTCTTCTACTCGTTCTTCCATCTCGATCAACGAAGAATTAATTTCGCTCTTATCGTGATTCTCGGAAGCTTTAGTATAATAATCCCTTCTTAGAGAATCAATATTTGTATATATATTTTTAAGAGTCTTTATTTTCGTTTCAGTTTTAATTTTCGACCATTCTACCGTGTTATCATTTACGATATTTTCTTGTCTTGTAAGCTGAGCTTCTAATGAACCCCTCGTTCTGTTTAAACTAACTAATGTAGCCATTTCAGTTTAAAATAATATAACACCTATAATAATACCGACGAATTAAAAACAAAAGGACTGAACGAGCGCACCAATGTACTGAAAAGTCGAATGGTGCGAGTATTTTGAAATACTCATTATATCCCTTGTTCAATTACTACAACTATTATTACTGCAAAATTCTTTATATATAGAAGATTATTTACAAATTATACTTACATTTTAGCGAAAAGAATATGGATCTAGCGAACGCACCATAGTCTGCATAGATCGCCAATAAATAACCAACTGATGATTCTTCTATGTTGCCAAATGGCAAAAACTAAATTATGGTAAAATGCGCCATGGAGTCGCGCATGACAGCCAACGTTAAGAGAAACCGCAATAGTTGTTTAATGAAATGTATGTCAACTCGCTTGCGTCACAATTTAGAATAGTATTTGTAACACTGGTGAGCTTCGATTATGCTGCATTTAGAATATTCTTCTCAAATGAAAGGGAGATGATAAATGACACTATGCTTCTCATATCTTTGGAAAATAGTCGGACCCCACCTGCTACACAGCTCTAAGCATATCTTTTTGAACATACTTAACTGCTAGTTCTGAATTTCACTGAGAGTGATATCGTTGAAAAGATTTTTCTACGACAAATTAAGCTCCCATTCTCTGCTGTTTGCAAGATACGGTCCAGTTTCATCCGTGACATCACATACAACGTAAAGTAAAAATGATATTTTATTTTGTGAAGATGGTCACGTTGGAAAGGTCTTGCCATAAAGATTTTAAAAAATTAAGAATTATTCGTCTGAATCCAGTCATTTAGGAGATACAGACTGATTTTTTCTATGACGTCACGCATAAAAGTAAAAAAAGGAGACCGATTTTCTTGAAAATTGTATCTTTGAAAAGTTCTTGGCATGGGAAATTAACACGATTAAATAACTAACGAAAACCTCGGTTCAATCAAATACTACCTTTAACAATAAAGTTCGGTTAATAGTCCTGTAGAATTAATGTATATGAAATATTAACGAAAGTTACTATAACATCCTTCAAAATATTCATCTCCTATAGCTATGCACCCATGAGATCTGTTAAACATCCCAGCTAAAAATGAACTGCAGTTTTTTTGAAGAAGTAAAGTATTTTTGAGGTTTTTCTAAAGTTAACTATAAATTCTCTACATTGCAATCTCAACTATAAAATCACTATAGTTATTTTAAAGTTAATTTGAGGTGATTTTGCAGTAATTTATTTTAAATATTCTGTGAACTGTTAACTTTAAAAACACTGTAGTTCTTATGAAGTCATTTTATAATCATAAATAAAAAAATATATGAGACTTTATAACCTCAGAAATACTGCAGTAAATTTGAAGTTTTTATCCAACCATTAATTTAGAAATACATTTTCTGGTGTATTTCCAGTATAACTTATCGACCGGTAAATTCATAGATTTTAATCGGAGAAAAATAAACTCAATTATGTTTCAAAATCAAAGGAGAGATTTTTCATCGCATCCACCCACTTCCTTGGTGAAAAATTTATTAGTTCCTACTTTATTTTTTTACTTTATTTATTATTTTATAAAAAAAAAAAAAAATCATTAAAAAAAATTTAGGCATGGGCGTATCTCGCTCTCCCACCCAACTGACATTTTTCAGTCCCTCCTTTAAGTATCTTTCAAAATCTAAGAAATGCAATCACTGCCCTCCCCCCCCCTCACATTTGGCAAGAAATTTTTGATTCCTTAATTTTGAAGATACTCGCAAGTAATAAATTTTTCTATGCTTTTCAAAACAGAAGAAAAAGAAAATTGTGTAACTTAACTTGAAAAATCTAGGAGAGGGGGGGGAGAAATGACTTCCCATAATCTCCCCCCCCCTCATTTTTAACGAAAAATTCTTTCTTTCTTTCTTTTTTTTTTAGTCACTCGCAAAGAATAAATTTCATTATGTTTTCAAAACTTAGGGAGGAGTAATTACTCTCCCATGTCCCCCCTCCTCCCCTTATCGGAAATTTCTCGTTTCCTTTTTTTTAAATTTCCGTAAAAAAAAAAAAAAAAAAAAAAAAAAAAAAAAAAAAAAAGTCGTTTGATGGACATTGGAACCCACTTTCCGTTGAAATGACTTCCAGTTTTTTTGAAAATTACTTTTACTTCATAAAAACAAATAAAAAAACTATAATTCTCATTAAATAGTTCATTTTAAATTTACATTTTAAAATTTTATTATTATTCACCTAAATGAGGCTGATTTCTAACTTTCGTGGTTAGCGAAACGAGGTTGACCAATCAAAATCCTGCAGTTTTACCAAGAACCAAGAGATCATGAAGACACAGGCCTCTGATTGGCCAATCTCGTTTCGCTAAACAGCGAAAAAGCTCTCTGTTTTCCCACGATTATAGAAGACATAAAACTACTCAACTTACGATCTCTTGGTAGCTTATGTTTACATGACTAGCACATGTGACACTCGCGTCTCGTCTTTTCCCGTTCTGATTCGGCTTTCTTTAATTATTTTTTTCATATACTATTGCTTAATTACTGTTTGAATAGAATCACTGTAAGATACAAATTTATGCCCTGAGCTAGATTTATCGGCGTATTATTAGTATTACCGATTCGTGTAGTCGATTCGAATTCGTGATTCTGTTCGTGTAGTATTTATTGTTCGTAATCAGTCTTGTGTGTAAAGTTCTTTGATTTTTTTTTTTTATGTGTATCTATATACATAGCCGTAAGTAATATTATGCACCGAGCTACATCTGTCTTTTTGTTTGTATTTCCTGATATTTTGTTTGTATTTCCATATTTTAAATGATTCTTTATGCTAGCTGAAGTCAATCTACGAGGCTCATTTTTTACTTTTTTCACTTTGTTTGCAGGATTTTTTTTTTGGTCTGAAAATAAGTATAAATGCCTCATTAAAAAAAAAAAAAAAAATCGATAAAGTAAAAGAAGAAACTATTGTAGAGATCAGTTACCCAATGGAAACAAAATCATTAAAATTTATGGAATTGCAAATGAGATATTTAAAAAAAAATTCTCCTAGATTAAGGTTAGCAAGTGGGTGTCTTTGCATAGGTGAAATAGCAAAGTGGATTTCACTATTTTGAAAATGGTAGGGGTGCCAATTTAAAGAAGGGTAGGCACTGCATATGGTAAAAAATATTCTAGAGGAAACACTATACATTATATAATAAAACATTTTTTATTTAAGAAGCGTTATAGCTTGATTTAAAGTTGGATTACCATTTCACCAGTAAGTAATTTATTTTCTTTTTTCTCGATTGTTTAAATCAAAATAAATGTGTGGTGTTTACAATATGCGAGTCAAAAAATATTTCCTTTATTTATAAGTAATTTGCTTAGTATGAAACTAAAGTTTCTCTCTTTTCTTTCTTTCTTTTTTTTTTTTTAAACCTATGTATACTAAATTTCACAATACTTTAAGAATTGTGAAAACAGCTCTGTTTATTACTATTGATAAATTGAAGTGATAGAGTTAATTCTAAACCAAAAAGGTTGTACATACACAGAGTTGTATAATATTGACCCATGCTCTGCGCAGAAAATTTTATGAAGTTTGCAAAAAATTTTAAGAAAGAAACAATTTTTATTTTTTTATTTTTTCTTTTTAGTACCAAAAAAATAAAAATATTCCCTCAATTTTATGAACAAATTATTTACTGTTAATGCGAATGTCGTTAAAAAAAACCTCAAAAAATTGTGAATTTTAATAAAGAATTTTGAAAACATGCATTTCGACAAATATCTTAATAAAAAATGTATATCAATAAAGAATCGTTTAAAAACAACAATATTTCGACAAAATACCATGCAAAAAACGTGAATTTCATCCAAAGGCTGAATAAAAAATGCGAATTTTGTCCAAAGACCGTGTTAAAAAAGAAAATTTCATCCATGAATTGCGTAAAAAATACGAATTACGTTTATGAATAGCGTAAAACATGCCAATTACATGCGTGAATCACGTAAAGAACACCAACTACATCCATGATTCGCTCAAAAAATGTGATTTGCGTCCATGAATTGTGTAAAGAATGCGAATTATATCCACAAATCGCTCAAAACATGAATTACGTCCATAAAACATGTAAAAAAAGTGAGAATTAAGTTCATAAATTGTATGAAAAACGCAAATTACATCTATGAATCGTGTAGTAAAACGTGAATTATGTTCATAAATCGCTCATAAAAACGTGAATTTCATCGGCAGAAAGCTGAAACGCAAATTACGTCTTTAAATTGCATAAAAATAGTGAATTGCATTCATAAATCGCAAAATAAAAGTATAATAAAAGCGAATTGCGTTCATGAATCGCTCAAAAAACGCAAATTATGTCCATGAATCACATAAAAATGCGAAACATCCATAAATTGCTGAAAAAATGTGAATTACGCCCCAGAATTGTGTATAAAAGTGAATTACATTCAAAAAATGTAGATTACGTCAATAAATCGATCAAAAAACGCGAATTTCGTCGACAGGAAGTTTTAAAAACGCGTATTACATTCATGAATCGCATAAAAATAGCAAATTATGTCCATAAATCGTTCTAAAAACACAAATTACATTCATAAATCACACAAACGCAAATCATGACTACGAATTTCACAAAAAATGTAAATTACACCCAATATGAAATTTGCAAAACTGAACAAGAAAACTCATTTTTTTTACAAATCAATGAAGAAAATCCACAATCTTTCCCCGTCTGATCAACAAAATTCCCTATTTTTGCAAAAGCGATCAAGAAAATTCATTATTTTTACAAAATCGATGAAGAAAATCCAAAATATTTTCATGTCTGAGCAATAAAATTCACAATTTTTGCATATCCGAAAAAGAAAAGTCATTATTTTTACAAAATTGGTGAAGAAAATCCGCAATCTTTCCGCGACAAAATTCACTATTTTTTTTTCAATTGAATAGTGAAATTTCACAATTTCACTATTCAATCGACAAAATTCACTATTTTTTCAAAAGCGATCGAGAAAATTCATTTTTTTTACATAACTGATGAAGGAAATACAAAATATTTCCATGTCTGATCAATAAAATTCACAATTTTTGCAAAACCGAACAAGAAAGTTCATTATTTTTACAAAATCGGTGAAGAAAATCCGCAACTCCGCAACCTTTCTGCGTCTGATCGAAAGAATTCACTATTTTTGCAAAAGTGATCGAGAAAATTCATTATTTTTACATAATTAATGAAGAAAATCCAAAATATTTCCATGTCTGAACAATAAAATTCACAATTTTTGCAAAACCGAACAAGAAAATTCATTATTTTTACAAAATCGGTGAAGAAAATCCGTAACCTTTCTGCGTCTAATCGAAAAAATTCACTATTTTTGCAAAAGCAATCAAGAAAATTCATTATTTTTACAAAATTGATGAAGAAAATCAAAAATATTTCCATGTCTGAATAATAAAATTCACAATTTTTTCAAAACTGAACAAGAAAATTCATTATTTTTACAAAATCGGTGAAGAAAATCCGCAACCTTTCTGCGTCTGATCAAAAAAATTCACTATTTTTGCAAAAGCGATCGAGAAAATTCATTATTTTTACATAATTGATGAAGAAAATCCAAAATATTTCCATGTCTGATCAATAAAATTCACAATTTTTGCAAAATCAAACAAGAAAATTCATTATTTTTACAAAATCGGTGAAGAAAATCCGCAACCTTTCTGCGTCTGATCGAAAAAATTCACTATTTTTGCAAAAGCAATCAAGAAAATTCATTATTTTTACAAAATTGATGAAGAAAATCCAAAATATTTCCATGTGTGATCAATAAAATTCATAATTTTTGCAAAACCGAACAAGAAAATTCATTATTTTTACAAAATCGATGAAGAAAATCCACAATCTTTCCCTGTCTGATTTCCAAAATTCATTATTTTTGCAAAAGCGATCAAGAAAATTCATTATTTTTATAAAATCGGTGAAGAAAATCCACAATATTTCCGCGTCTGATCAACAAAATTCACAATTTTTGCAAAACAGATCAGGAAAATTCATTATTTTTACAAGATCAATGAAGAAAATCCAATATCTGTCCGCGTTTGATTGACAAAATTCACTATTTTTGCAAAATCGATCGAGAAAATTCATTATTTTTACAAAACCAAAGAAAAAAATCCACAATCTTTCCATGTCTGACCGATAAAATTTGCAATTTTTGAAAAACCGATCAAGAAAATTCATTATTTTTACACGATTGGTGAAGTAAATCCAAAACCTTTCCACATCTGATTGACAAAATTCATAATTTTTGCAAAACCGAACAAGAAAATTAATTATTTCTACAAAATCGATGAAGAAAATCCAAAATATTTCCATGTCTGATCAATAAAATTCACAATTTTTGCAAAACCGAACAAGAAAATTCATTATTTTTACAAAATCGGTGAAGAAAATCCACTATCTTTCCCTGTCTGATCAACAAAATTCACTATTTTTGCAAAAGCGATCAAGAAAATTCATTAATTTGACAAAATCGATGAGGAAAATTCAAAATATTTCCATGTCTGATCAATAAAATTCACAATTTTTGCAAAACCGAACAAGAAAATTCATTATTTTTACAAAATCTGTGAAGAAAATCCACAACTTTTCTGTGTCTGATCGAAAAAATTCACTATTTTTGCAAAAGCAATCAAGAAAATTCATTATTTTTACAAAATTGATGAAGAAAATCAAAAATATTTCCATGTCTGAACAATAAAATTCACAATTTTTTCAAAACTGAACAAGAAAATTCATTATTTTTACAAAATCGGTGAAGAAAATCCGCAACCTTTCTGCGTCTGATCAAAAAAATTCACTATTTTTGCAAAAGCGATCGAGAAAATTCATTATTTTTACATAATTGATGAAGAAAATCCAAAATATTTCCATGTCTGATCAATAAAATTCACAATTTTTGCAAAATCAAACAAGAAAATTCATTATTTTTACAAAATCGGTGAAGAAAATCCGCAACCTTTCTGCGTCTGATCGAAAAAATTCACTATTTTTGCAAAAGCAATCAAGAAAATTCATTATTTTTACAAAATTGATGAAGAAAATCCAAAATATTTCCATGTGTGATCAATAAAATTCACAATTTTTGCAAAACCGAACAAGAAAATTCATTATTTTTACAAAATCGATGAAGAAAATCCACAATCTTTCCCTGTCTGATTTCCAAAATTCATTATTTTTGCAAAAGCGATCAAGAAAATTCATTATTTTTATAAAATCGGTGAAGAAAATCCACAATATTTCCGCGTCTGATCAACAAAATTCACAATTTTTGCAAAACAGATCAGGAAAATTCATTATTTTTACAAGATCAATGAAGAAAATCCAATATCTGTCCGCGTTTGATTGACAAAATTCACTATTTTTGCAAAATCGATCGAGAAAATTCATTATTTTTACAAAACTAAAGAAAAAAATCCACAATCTTTCCATGTCTGACCGATAAAATTAGCAATTTTTGAAAAACCGATCAAGAAAATTCATTATTTTTACACGATTGGTGAAGTAAATCCAAAACCTTTCCACATCTGATTGACAAAATTCATAATTTTTGCAAAACCGAACAAGAAAATTAATTATTTCTACAAAATCGATGAAGAAAATCCAAAATATTTCCATGTCTGATCAATAAAATTCACAATTTTTGCAAAACCGAACAAGAAAATTCATTATTTTTACAAAATCGGTGAAGAAAATCCACTATCTTTCCCCGTCTGATCAACAAAATTCACTATTTTTGCAAAAGCGATCAAGAAAATTCATTAATTTGACAAAATCGATGAGGAAAATCCAAAATATTTCCATGTCTGATCAATAAAATTCACAATTTTTGCAAAACCGAACAAGAAAACTCATTATTTTTACAAAATCGGAGAAGAAAATCCACAACTTTTCTGTGTCTGATCGAAAAAATTCACTATTTTTGCAAAAGCAATCAAGAAAATTCATTATTTTTACAAAATTGATGAAGAAAATCCAAAATATTTCCATGTGTGATCAATAAAATTCACAATTTTTGCAAAACCAAACAAGAAAATTCATTATTTTTACAAAATCGATGAAGAAAATCCATAATCTTTCCGTGTCTGATTTCCAAAATTCCTTATTTTTGCAAAAGCGATCAAGAAAACTCATTATTTTTACAAAATCGGTGAAGAAAATCCACAATATTTCCGCGTCTGATCAACAAAATTCACAATTTTTGCAAAACAGATCGGGTAAATTCATTATTTTTACAAGATCAATGAAGAAAATCCAAAATCTTTCCGCATTTGATTGACAAAATTCATTATTTTTGAAAAATCGATCGAGAAAATTCACTATTTTTACAAAACCAAAGAAAGAAATCCACAATCTTTCCATGTCTGACCGATAAAATTTGCTATTTTTGCAAAACCGATAAAGAAAATTCATTAGTTTTACACGATCGGTGAAGTAAATCCAAAACCTTTCCACGTCTGATTGACAAAATTCATAATTTTTGCAAAACCAAACAAGAAAATTAATTATTTCTACAAAATCGATGAAGAAAATCCAAAATATTTCCAAGTCTGATCAATAAAATTCACAATTTTTGCAAAACCGAACAAGAAAATTCATTATTTTTACAAAATCGGTGAAGAAAATCCACTATCTTTCCCCGTCTGATCAACAAAATTCACTATTTTTGCAAAAGCGATCAAGAAAATTCATTAATTTGACAAAATCGATGAGGAAAATCCAAAATATTTCCATGTCTGATCAATAAAATTCACAATTTTTGCAAAACCGAACAAGAAAATTCATTATTTTTACAAAATCGGTGAAGAAAATCCACAACCTTTCTGTGTCTGTGTCAAAAAATTTCTTGAAAACACAATTTATGTCAAAGGATGAGATTTACTTCAAAAGATCACAAAAAGACGAGAATTTCAGCAACACACCATTAAAAAAAGCGGATTTTGTAGAGAGATCTGGAAAAATACTCAAATTAACTCAGCATCAAAATAATAGCTAGAATTTTTTAGCTGCTATTTTGGTGCTAGTGTTAATTTGAGTATTTTTTTCTGATCTTTCTATGAAATTCGCTTTTTTTCAATGATGTGTTGCTGAAATTCTCGTCTTTTCGTGATCGTTTGAAGTAAATAATCTCATCCGACATAAATTGTGTTTTTAAGAATTTTTTTTATCCTGGCAATATTCAAGGTTATTACATTTTCATATGATCGTCAAGTTAACCAAAATATTTGTTGACATGAAAAAGAAAGGTTTCAATTAAGATTGATTTTGTAAACCGTAGAAGTGTTTAGCTTGTAACAAAAAGCCAAAAAATTTTTTTCCAGCAAGCCTTGATAGGAATGAACTGCAGAAAAAACTGCAGTTGGAAGACTGTGGTGAATTGGCCGATTCCACTACAGAATTTTTGAAGTTGATGCAACTATAAAATAACTGCAGTATTTTTTAGGTCGATACAGCAACCACGAAATTACTGCAGTTTACAAACTACAGTAATTTTGTAGTTGTATTAACCGCAAAAATTCTATAGTGGAAATGGCCAATTCACCGCAGTCTTCCAACTGCAGTTTTTTTGTTAAATTTCTGCAGTTCATTTTTAGCTGGGATGTCCTGGGAAATTCACAAGATGTCTTCTTTTGGGATGAAGTTCAAAAGCTTCGTCACATTTCGTTGGATATCAGCAATATCGTCAAATCTCTTTCAAAGAGTGTTTGAGTTGTGAAAATAGGAAGAAGTCTGGAGGATTGAGATCTGGCGAGTATGGTAGGTGTTCAATTTGCACCATCCCTCATGAATTTCTCTCGGTGTCTTGCAAAGCTTTAAACCAAACTTTAAACTGATCTTTTATTCGTTCATTTTCCTGTTTTTAGTTAAGAACCAACGCATTGAACAAGCACTTAGTGAAGCACGTCTTACACAGAACATAAACGACGCTCAAGTGAACAACGGTGTGAGAAGACGGTTTACACTTCCCTCTATGGAGGTGCAGCGTTTTGTTTCCCCAGTGTTGCCAGATCGGTCGTTCTGAATTCATTCACCGAACTTTATTGTCCGAGGTAGTATTACAATAGGATCAGTGTTAGGTATGAACGCGCTCACTGAACGAAAACTCACGAGTTTCGCTCACTATTTGTGAACTTTGAACTGAACTTCGCTCACTATTTTATAAACGAGTTTGAACTGAACGGAAACTCAAAAAATAGACGAGTTTGAACGAAATTTACATTCAAATTTACGTTCAATTTTTTCATAATATATTTAAAATTTTTCCTGACCTTAGTACATTTTGTTCCTTATTTCAAATGCCATTTAGAGGCCTACACGAGCCTCATGATGGATTAAGTCTGGATATCACTTCTCTCGAACACTGGAAGACTATTTTACCCAATTAACTCAGTAGCATCCTCACCCAAATAGCTCAGTTGGTAGAGCATTGGCGGCTTCAGCCAATACATCCCTGGTTCGAATCCTGGCCCGGACTTTTTTAACCCAATATTGAAAAATGGAATAAATTACTCTGTTATAATTGATTTACCGATTGAATAATCGTGTTTAAAAATTATTCTAATGTAATTTCGTATGCAGCGATTTTCTGCAATTCCATATACTGACCTTCGAATTATCTGTTGTGCTGATCCAGAGTATCAGACCAGATAAAGTAATCGTTGAGGTTCATTGGGTGAAATAGTCCTCCAGTGTTCGTGTCCGGGATAGCTCAGTTGGTAGAGCATTGGCGGCTTCAGCCAATACATCCCTGGTTCGAATCCTGGCCCGGACTTTTTTAACCCAATATTGAAAAATGGAATAAATTACTCTGTTATAATTGATTTACCGATTGAATAATCGTGTTTAAAAATTAATCTAACATTTACACCTGCTAAAAAGGAAATGTATTTTTTCTTTCCAATGCGGTTTCATCTTAGAAGATTTTACTTATACCATATATCATTTTTTAGATTTTTATGTCTCCATAACATGGAAGATGGATTAATAATACTAATGATAGCTGAAACATATACATACAACTAACAAAGGTTCATTAAAAGCATAAACATCGCAGCCTACGGCACTTCTGCATAAATGGAGATTATAAACAGACTAAGGTAAGTTTTTTTGGCCAGAACTCTTCCGTAAGGGTAAATATCAATGTCCTGTAGAAATATACTCGGGGTCGGGCCGGGTTCGGTGCGAAATTTCAACTTTTTTTTCCGGGCCGGGCCAAGCTCGAGCCTTGTTTTTAGCTATTATATCGGGCCAGGTCGGGCCGCTAAATTTTCCCGGGGTGGGCCGGGGTGAGCCAGGCTGGGCTCGGGCCGAAATTTTTATTTTAATATCGGGCCGGACATTTTTTTTCTATAGATCGGGCCTGGAACTTTCCGTCCGTGCATACTTCTATCTTACATATTGAATAATCAAATGATTAGTTCTCAAAATTTTGTAAATTTGAACAATAATATCCAAACATTAAAAAAAAAAAAAAAAAAAAAAAAAAGTGAACTTTTTAGTGAACTTCGTTCACTTTTGCAAATGAGTTTGATTTGAACGAGTTCGTTTGAAAATTTTTGAGTTTGAACGTGAACTTAAATCACTTTTCAGAAATTGAACGTGAGTTTGAGTTAGTTCGTTTATTTTGTGAACGTGCCCAACACTGAATAGGATGACTTCAGTGACACACAAAATTCTGTTAGAATCGTCTTTGTTTTTCATAACTTATGCAGGACATCACGGAAGAAATTGGCCTCTAAAATACATTCGCATATATCGCTCATAACAATACATTTCCAGCAATACCACTCTAGACAAAATCGAGAACTAACAATTAAATGCAAGACTTTAAGTGGCTATATACTTCCATGGATAATGGCAAGAAATAATTCACCATTTTTTGTCGAAATTTCCATTGTTAAATACATTTATCAGCAATATTTGCTTTGCATTGTAAGTACTTATATAAAAACCAATATGTCTGTATTTGGGATATTTTTTTGCCTATTTCGAATGTAAAAACAATATTTAGACAATAAGGATATTTCATTGGAATCTTTGCAATATTAACGCAGTTTTAAGCTCCAATATAATTAATTTAATCAATATTTGTTTAGTACTAAGTTGATATAAACAAATTTAGAAAACTACTTCATGTATAAAAAAAATTACATAAATATCAATTCATAATGATTTATTGACAATAAATTCAAATAAGTTTTCGATATAAACTATTGGAAAATGCATAATTTTGATGACACAGTTGATCGTCTTATAAGAGTTTATATGAGTAAAAAAGGGACTTTCTTCCAACGTAGTATATGCATCTCTGTTTTCTTTTCTCATCTTCATTATAATTCTTGAGTCTTCGATGGTGCAAAACTGACAAATGCTTAAATCACAGAAAGACGAGGAGGCTTTAACAACTTGCCACTTAAGGTTTTTTTCATCCCAAAGAACAGGAGGACAGCGGGTATCATATAAATAAATTGAATTATTATCAAACACGTAAAACATATCTTTAATTATGATAGCTTTCGGCAAAAAGTAAGCAGACGGCAAATTTTCAAAGTCCTTCCAAGTATCCCTGTCAGCATCATATACTTCCACGGATTTCAGGTACTCGTCATGGTTCTGTCCACCCATAATGAACAGCTGCTCTTGATAGACTGCCAACGCAAAAAGACGACGATAAGTTTTTGGAGCACTTATTGTACGCCAGATATCAGTGATCGGGTCATAAGCTTGTGCAGATAGATAATCGGTGAAGAGATCTCGGATTCCGACTATGTAAATCCTATTGTTGACTGTAGCAGATGCACTTTCAACAAAAGCCTGATGAGTTGCGGCGATTTCCCATGTTTCGGAATCGAAATTGTACCGTTCTAACGTTGTTACACTCTCATCCATTTCTACTTCTGGTGAAGTTCTTCCCATAACATAAATATGATTTCCGGATTTTACTACATCGTAATTCCGACGAGGTATGTTTGGCGGATTTAAAGTTGACCATGTCTTCGACAAAATATCAAAAGTATAGATCACATTCTCCGCCATATCAAACATTATGACAAGCTGTCCTGATCCATGCAAAACAACATCAGGACCAACCATTTTCGAGCTGATATATCGCCAGAAATTAATGTCATCATCGTACGTAATGAAAATTTTAATTCCCTCGGTATAATCTGATCTGTTAACGAAAGACTTGGTAAAGAAATGTAACTTTTTGGGGATGCGATGTTTTGGAACTGCTGATTGTTTAGATACAGTTTTTATTAACGTGATGTAGGAAGGATTTTCCTTAACAAGTGGATGGTCAAGGATTTCAGAACGTAAATCATTGTCGGCATCATTAAAACGAATGCATAAAATTAAATTTTTGAGCCATTTCTTTCTTTCGTCTTGAAATCCATAAACCCAGCGCTCTACAGCTTTCCATAATTGCCATTCATTCGAAACATTCAAAGAATCGGAAGACAGCAGCCATGTTAAAGATTCTACCGTCAAATCCTCGAATCTTGAATTTCGGTTTCTAAAGATTTGTTGAAAATTCACCTGAATGAAACGAGTAGATGCCTTGAAAATGCCACCATCTCTATCTTTTGTTCCTTCAAGAAACAAGGGAACGCTATTCGATGTTGTCAGATTCTTGATGGCTAAAAATTTACAGGTGTTTTCAAGTTTTTCCATGCCCAAGAAATTAGCTGCTACAAGAATGTCTCTGATGCTATTTTTGGTAAAATTCAGCTTTCCTGCATAGATGTAATTCAAGATGGCTTCTAAAGTTGAACCTTGAATCTCTGGAACGAGCACGTCAGTTTGCCCCACAAACCAGTTGCAGAATAAATTGTGAAAATACCCACTTCTCAAAGCTAAAAGCACGCGATGAACTGGAAACTCACAGCCGTCTTCTGTTCTTATGCAAGCATCGTACAAATACTCGAAGCCTCGGAAATCTTCAAACATCGCCATTATGTTGGGTGGTCATGCGCTATTTTATTTTGGTTGTTTCTCTTATTTGCATTTAACTTTCATTAAAGAATATGTATTATTAATACTAAAACAATTTTCATTCTTGCACAATTGTTATATTTATCCATTTAAAAATATTCTGTCTTAAACAATTACTTTTACAATAATGTAATGTTTTTCTATTTATTATCTTGAAATTTTCTTGGCTGTCCATTGTTGGATGGTATATATGTTCTCAATAAACAAATTAATCTATTTTTAAATGTTTTTCATTAAAAATGTAATTATGCTTTTAGTTAGTCACTAACGCGCATGCATTGTTATGTAATCGCCCTGCCTTTGGTTTTACCATTATTAAAGTGAAATTGAAAATGCATATTGTTAAAAAAATACCTTCATTGTCACATTAAAGCTTTTTAATACTTTCCAACAAAGTTCAAAAGTGCTTATGAATTCAGTCTGTCTATCTGCCGCCTGTTCAATTTCTAACTCGCCAGAATGTACTCAGATTGCGTACGAGATTGCTCATATCTTATGTAGTACGATTAAAACATTCCAGGAATGTGGGCATTCTTGACAACGACAGCAAGTGTATAAAGTGAAACCGCCTAAAATGTATTCTCCCAACTCTTCTCTACTTGTTGGTTTAGTCCATATCATGTAACCGAACAGCACGAGCAGCTGTGCATCGCAGGAAGTCAATTCGCAGGAAAGCACCAACATCGCAGGAAGCCTTATGTGAGGTTACAAAAAATGGCTTCCAACAATGTCTTCGATATTCACAACACCACCTAGTGTAAATGTTCCCAGCAATAATATTACAAAAGTTCGTGCACTTCCATCGTGTGGTAGGCCAGCGCATGGACTAACGGAGGCTGGTCAGAATTTTATGTAATGATTTCCAACAGCAAAGTTGACTGAAGCTGTCCAGCAGTGGTCATGCAGCGGTAGAATTCTTCTGGCACTTCTCCGTCATTGCCAGCACATATCTTGCTGCTGGCTATCAATTTCTTCTTTGTTAGGGAATACAACGAGAAGGGTTGCTTCTTCAGAAGATACCAACTGGGAGAAAAGAATGGGGAACTAATAAGGTTGCATTCTTGGCGCTATTAGCGATCATTTGACGGTCTCCTTTTTTGTCTTGTTTAATAAATCGATTTTAATAATACAAGGTGATCGAAAGCGGGCTCTCTGAGTTACAGAGTACAGGCGAAAATTGATTTATTATTATTTTTTGTGGTTCCGTACTTATAAAGGGAAAACGGAACCATTATAAGATCACTCCCGTGTCAATTACCGGCATTTAATTCATAAACTATGAAACGTGAAAACCTGGAATTGGGGGAAGTAACAAAGACTATTGACCAACATATTTACAGATTATTTAAACATTTACAAATATATTTAGGAGCGGGTAGGAAGATAATTCTGTTTCTTGAAGAAAAAATGTCCTTTCTCAGTGTATCGTGTGGGGTATCTTGTGAAAGCTAATGTTATGCTGAACTCAAAAAAAAATATATTTTTTTAATTTTAGGCGTTATATTTTTAAAATATCGTCGAAAATATTGCGAAAAAATGTACCCCACCATCTAAATCCGAATCTACTGAAACTAAAATTATTAAAAAGCTAGGTGATAGACATTACTTTAAATTATGCAGGAAAACAATAACAATTACTTAAGATCACATAGTTTTAAGAAAAGCACTTTTTCTGTAACACACAAAATTCAATTTGTGGGCATTAAGCAAAACTGTTGATGAGTGTTGGTGGAACCTATTGTAGAAGAAGTACAAAAGCATTGTTAATAATGATTTAAAAAATGTCAGCAATTACACGAGATATTAATCTTTAAAGACAGGGACGGTTTGGACATAAATAATGATGGGGCAATGTACTCTGCATACCACCACCTTTAAAAGCCTTGGTAACAACTTTTAACAATATATTTGTAAAATGCGATAGCTAGCAGCAGTATAAAAGCAATAAACTTCCTACTATTGGTTAATAATACATGTTTATTGTGCGGAACCTTCTGAGTGTGAGTAATACCTGCTCTTGATCATCTATTTTTTGATAAAATAATGGAAAATAAAAAAATTCATTATTCAAAACTATGTATTTGCAATCTCCAAATTTTCTCAACATAAAGTAATTTTAGTATTGTATTTATTTATGCAAGCTATATCGCGTTTGTTTTGTTTCTTTATAAAAGCAATCCCATCTGAGTAAATTTCTTAAAAAAAATTCTGGAATAGTTAGCTTGAAAAAATACCTGTACAATATCGTATTTTTGTTTCTCTTTTAACAATCCATTTATTGTTTAGTTACAAACAAATCTATTGAAATAGCTTCAAGTTGATGAAAAAAATAATAAATACGTACAAAAAAAGTAATTTAATAAATTACAACAAAAATTTGGAAAATGATTTTTTCAAAGACAAAAATTTTTAACTTATAATAAATTCTATATTAGAAAAGTGAAAAAAAAAACATGGTCTTTTATAATCAAATGGTTAAACATTAAAATGTTTCCATTTTTATGATTGCCGCACATTTAGTAATTGATAGACTAGATAATCACACCTCTTTTTTTTTTTTTTTTTTTTTTTTTTTTTTTTTTTTTTTTTGCTTTAAAATACGATCTTTTGTACAATGTCTTTCTTTGGATTCAGTTTTTTCGACATTTGATAATTTCTATCAACCCATATCGTAACTTTTCTTTCTTCTTTATTTAAAACGACATTTCGAAATCCTATTAAAGTGAAAATTCTTCTACATGTAAAGAATCGTGTAAAAAAAAATTAAATGCAATCATCCCTGGCTTAACTCTCTGAAGACCAGAGCACAAATTTTCCTTATACCTCAAAAGACCGGAGAATCAGCCCGAAGCCTGGAAAATTTCGCCCCCTTTTCACTCCGTTTAGCGTAAATCAGTGGGTGGAGTTTCGTTTCAGAAGTTCACCGCTTACTTGGAGAGGGAAAAGACGATAGCCTTTTTTCTCCGTCGAGAAGGCATAGGGGAAAGAAACATTACTGTTATCAAATAATTGTTAATTGACAACGCACATTACAAACTAGTGGATTAAGGAGAAATTCAGAAAATTTTCAATATGAACTTTTTCAGCAGTACACAAGTAATTAAAATATAAATTTAAATAAATAATAAAAACATCTAAAATGGCACTATGTGTGTACGACTTTTGATTTTCTTTTAAATGGAATGTTTTTGATAATATGAAATAATGACAATTCGCTACATGATAATAAAATATGGTGAAATTAGCCTACATGAGAATTAATGTAAAAAACACTATTTAAAAGAAAGAAAATTGTAGAGAAATCTCATTTCTTTGTACAGTTAGAAAATACTTATAATATTAATAATAAGAAGAAAGAAATGATGTCGCATCTAATGTGATTTAGACCAAAAATTGCGACATTTAGTCACCTGAGAATAATAAGGTTCTATCTGTGTTTTTAAAATAAAATAACTTACTGATACAGAAATGTTCTATTTGTATCTTTGAAGACATTTCTGGATTAAAATCCCATATTATGATTTTAAGGTCATATGGAAATTATATATAACATCATTTTGATGCAAAAATGCCTTCATAGATATAAACAAAACCTATCTATATCCATAAGTCAATTTAAAACACAGATAGAATTTATTTATTCTAAGGTGACGATTTATCTTTTGATCATTTGAAATATTTAATTGCAGTTTTTGCATAAATAATGCACATTTTTTCAATGTCGTTTTAATGCGTATCTTTTACAAATTCAATCATCAATTTTGAAGCTGATTAAACATTTTCTTTATGATTATTAATTTTTTGCATTTCTAAAATATTAATTTACTTTTATCATTGAAGATGCATGTTTTGTTTTAAGAATGTTAAAAAAATATAGCGAATAATTAGCATATATTCATATGAAAAATAGACACATACAAACACAATATTCTTTTCTTATTATTTCTTATTATTTCTCTCAGAAAATGGCATCATTTTTTTTAAATATTCATATTATTTCCTCTTTCATTAAAAAATAGAATAAAACTATTCCCATTATTTAAATTTATTAAGAAAGCATAATATATTAAAAATTCTGATCTCGTTAGTAATGTGGAAATTAATTTTATTTTTTAAATTTTTAGAATTATTTTGACACTTTTTTTTCTTGTAAAGAAAAAAAATCTTTCAAAGTTAAGTTTATTCTGTTTTGCCTACCCATTATCTCAATAGAGTACATGTATAGGAAATAAATAGCTGAACTCAGATTTTAATATATATTTCCTTAAATTTGATGTATTAAAAATGATTATTTAATTGCGTTATTTATGCTGCATTAAGTACTGCATAACATTATGTTTTCAAGACTTCATTTTAAAGGCTTTTATGTAAAAAAAAAAAAAACGCGTGGTTTAATTTCCTTCCGGATATTCTAGAAAGCTTTATATATATATATATATATATATATATATATATATATATATATATATATATTTAAATGTACACTTAAAAGATGATTTTTAATCACACGATATCGTAAGATCAAAACATTTTGATTTTTATATTATTAAATCCCGATTATTAAACACATTTTTAATGGAAAATTACATAAAACATAACTATTGTTATATTTTAAAAATGCAAATTTATTGTTTTTTTTCTCATATAACTATTAAAATTGTTTAAAATATTTTAATTGTGTAGATAAAATATACCATATTTAGTATTAAACAGGTTTATTAAGAGATAGAAAATTCTAAAAGAGTAAAAGTAAAAAATAAAATACAATACCTTATATTGGCATGAAGAATACTTATACAGATCTAGAGTAAAATATCGCAATTCGCATGCTTTGATTATGTAATTAGATCCAGGGATATAACATTTTTTTAGTTTGGGATGCTGCGCCTTCCAAAGGAAGTTTTATTTAAGTCCATTTATCTCTGAATAACTTTTTCTTGATTTACTAACTTTGAAAGTGTGTATTTAAAAATCCTTATAAGAATGTGTATGAAATTTTTGACAAGGATTCTGTGTTATATTTCTAATAAACTGTCTTCAAGATTTTTGCTTCTGTGGAGAATTGTGAAAATGTTAACGCAAATATTACTCATGAAAAAACTGCATTAAATGAGATGATAGGAAATAAATATAGCACTTATTTAAAATAGAAAAAAAAATATTTAATTCTTTTGATATTTAATCAACTGAAAAATAAGAAAAAAAATCTAGAAATGAAATGATATTTTAAAACTAGTTTATTATTTGTTTTTTATTTATTATTATTATTTTATATGCAATTTGGAGACGAACACTCAATAAAAATAGCTATTAAAAATGTTTTTCTTTTAAAATTAAAAGAGGGGAAGGACTAACATTTGAAATAAGAATACAGCTCATATTCAAAATATTAGAATAATTGAGAAAAAGTAATAAGAAAAAATTATTTGTCATTTATTTATTTTTTATACTAAGTAAATGCAATTAAATTTCTTATAAATTAAATCTGGAATGTTTAGATAAGATTTTAACATTTATAAAATATAAAATACAGCACAATAAATTAGGTATACAGCTTCCTTAAACACACCAGAATATTAGAATAAAATTTAGATTGGTTCAAAATATTAGAATATTTTATTTTACGCAACAATATTACGTTATGAATATGAAGTAAATGGTAGTTAATATTTTGTAGCATCCCCTTTAGCTTTCATAACAGCGTACAATCGATCTTGCATACTATATACAAGGTGTTTACAAACATTTCTATCAATATTAGCCCAAATAGACTTTATACGTGCCACTAACTCATTTTTACTTGAAGGAGGATTTTCTTGAAGTTTTTTCTTCATTATACACCATAAGTTTTCGATGGGATTAAGATCTGGTGAATTTGGTGGCCAAGGAAGTACCTTAATGTTGCGTTGGCGGAACCAATTCTTAGTTGACACCGAGGTATGCGGGGACGCTAAATCTTGTTGAAAGATGAAATCATCTTCAAATAAATCTTCTGATGATGGAATCATGTAATATTCTAAAATTTCTTGATATATCAGAGAGTTAACCTTTTCGTAGACGATGCATAACTTTCCAGGTCCTTCTGCACTCATACAACCCCAAACCAAGACACTAGCAGCAAATTTTACGGAACGTTTAAGGCATTCTTTATCAAATGCTTCTTGCTTCATTCTCCAAACTCGAATACCTTGATTACCATATGAAACACAAAACATACTTTCATCACTAAATAATATATTTTTCCAATCTTCATTGCTCCATAAACGTCTTGATTTACACCAATTCAATTTTATACGCTTTTGTCTTGCAGTCATGAGAGGTTTTGTTTTCGGTACACGAGATTCAAATTTAAATTTATGGAGACGTCTTAATGTTGTCGATGTAGAAACTTCAACTCCTTCTTCTTTCCATTTTCGGTGCAAGAATCGCACACTTTTAAAACGGTTTTTCTTAACTATACGCTTCAGTTTCCTGTCATCTCTAACAGATGTTTTTGGTTTTCGGCCACCATTTCGGCGATTATTTTGAAATTTTCCAATTTTTGAATATTGTGTTAGTATTTTACTAACGCTCGATTGCGAACAATGTAAATAATTCGCTATAAAACATTGATTTTTACCGTGCCGATACAAATCAACCATACGAAGTTTAGTAGATTCAGGTATATCACTCACACGGCCCATTTTAAGACGAAAAAGAAACAAACTGCAAAAAAGAATACTGATTTTAAATAAAATAGTCTGAATTTAATCAATGATGCCACCAGTTAAGAATTGGTAATAATTAAAGGAGAATTAATGTGAAATATTCTAATATTTTGAACCACTTGAATAAATATTCTAATATTTTGACTTTTCAAAATAATTTTTTTTGCAATTAATCTTTTCAAAAATGATATTAAATTTAAGATAACAATTAAGTTTAATCAACAATAAGTCTTAATAAAAATATCGTTTGCATATTTTCATTAAAAGACATTAAATTACCAAACGATATTTTCAATTTCTAAAAAAAAGGTTATTATTCTAATATTTTGAATATGAGCTGTAGAAATATATAAAATAGAATATGTTACATCACATGGGTGCTTTCTTTTCTGCATTCCAACGAAAGCGTATATTTCTGATATGCATTTTAAATGAAATATGTGATAGAATTGTGTTTTATTATCCCTTCAATTATGGCATGCTGACAAACTCAAATATTAAATTATAATATTATACAAATATTATAATAGTTTGGAATTTGTTATATTTTGAAAGAAAATTAGTAGATTATACCTAAATCAGTATTTACGAATTTAGGATGAAAAATACTACAGAGCATTGAAAATAATGCAGAAAGCACCTTGAAATCACGCAAGAGCAGCGCAAATGTTTTTTTCTTTCTAACAACAAAAGTATTTTCACAAGGGTAGAAGCGCGCCAGGGTGTCCGCAAAGTGTTCTTTGTGTTACCGCTGGTGTGTACTTCAAAGGAATCTTTGATAAAGGGAAGAAAATGTAAACAAAAAATCCCCCAAGCGCTTTCCCATGCACCCTTTGAGAGAAGAGACAGGGAGGATTTTTGGAAATTAGATTCTCTTAGTTGTGTTTATCTCTATCAGCATTGTGAAAAAAACTGTATGTAGGAGCTGAGAGTTATCGATACACTATTTCCAAAGGAAAACAAAAGCTAGAAAAGACAAGAAAATGAAAAAGTAAAAAATTGTTTTAACTAAATTCGTAGAATTCGTCCTCGAAATTTTTATTAAGACTGTTCTCACATCTACACTTGATACCTTGTGAAGCATTCATTAAATTATTTTTATTTTTAAATCGAGGAATTTTTCAGATTTTCTTATTTATATAATAATTTTACAAGCGCTTTCCTTTTCATTTATATAGACAAGATTAGTAAAATTGTTTGCAAGGAATGTTATTAAATTATATATTTTTTATTTCTCTAACAAACTTTTCTTGAACTTTATAAAACTGTAGTAGTAATATTATCAAGTCTTAATTAAACTTTTATTCTCATTAATGCTTCGTTTTATACAAGAAAAAAAAGAAAATGTTTGCTCTGTTTTTAGCTTTTTATTAGCTTTGTTTTTAAATCACTTCTGACCAATACTTTATGTTAGTTCCATTAGTGACATTTAATAAAGTGTCGAAATTCTTATGCTATGCAAAATGTTGTTGATTTTACCAAGCAGATGGAAATATGTTTAACATACTTTTATCAATGAAAAATTAAATAATCATTTCTCTCTCACACACACTTTTTTTTTTTTTTTTTTTTTTTTTTTTTGATGGCGTACATTTTATTCTAAAAAAAATATCTTTATAAACAATAATGTACATTAAGTATTTAAATGCAATAATACACTAAAGCCACATATTTCACAAGATTGAATAATTTGAATGAATAATCACTTAATTTTATAAATATTAATAGTTTTTTAAAAGAAATAATTCAGCATTGTTGTAAAACTAATTGAAAAGTATTTCAGTCTATTATTTTAACAGTTAAAGCAGATTTATTTAATGTTTCTTGCTATTTATAAAATGTCGGAAAATTTATATTTTACTGTGGTTATTTTTCTAAAAATAAAAAGTTTAACAATAAACAGTAATAGTATATAAAAACAAATATCCTTAATCAATTTCAATCATCCACTAAAATTTAGAAATTTATATATATATATACATATACATATGTATATCGTATTACAATATATGAACCATTGAATTCAATAAAATATAGCACATTGAACTTGGAGGGAAAAAATTAATATTTAAAATAATTATTACATTAAAAACCTAATATTTTCTTTAAACAGTATATTAAATCCCAATATATGTATTATTAGACGATGTATTGTTACTATTCTAATCAATAAAACCACTATATTTATTAATTATATTTATTTTGTTAATCACCCCTCCTCCCCCCTCCCCCCAAAAAAAGAAAAAAATGCGAAATGGATATTTTATTAGGAGTTAATGATTTATTTATTGAAATTTAACATTTAAATGAGGGGTTTTTTTTATATATATAATGGATTACATTTTAGAATAATATCCTTTTTTTTTCACAAAATGGTTGAAATGGAAAAAAACCGGCACTGACTTATACGCACACACACATATATATATAATATAAATTATAGAAAAGTAAGTCAAAAAAACAGTAAACCCTAATGTATAATTTATTATTTTTTAACAAATATCTTTATACATATTATGCATAATTTTCGTTACATACTGTGATAATTTGAATTAAAACAAAAAAAAACTTTTTCAAATAAAAAATCCGCTAACACGCATAAAAAATATCATTAAATAAAACTTTTTCATTAATACATTGATTACTATGCATAAAGAAACATGCATTAACTACATTAATATATACACATTTTTTAATCTTTTAAGTACATGAATTACACTCATTTTATTAACTCAACTAATTAACAAATCAGTGAAAATTGAGTATTTTATAATGCTTTACTAGAATCAGCTAATATTTTTTTTTCTCAAAAAAACAAAAAATCCCTGTAAAGCAGGGAAACTTTGCAATGAAGAATCACCTTTTCCTTGGAAATGGACGAAAGGAACCAAATGCCAAGTAAACAAATGGAGAATTGATTGACTGCTTTAACACCGTCCTCCTGAAAGGGGGTGGAAGTTGTTCGGACATTCGGCCGGCGGCCTTGGTCGCCTGAATGAAAAGCCGTCTGGGCCGGTTTGGTCTTCAGAGGGATAAAGTAAAATGTTTGAGTGTTTCCCATTGAGCTAATGAAAATCAAACATGGCCTATATAATAACAGAGTCATTACGTACTCCATAAGTTAAAGATTAATATTTCTAGGGTAAACATAGAAAAATAAAATGCGGACACTACTAGGTCTATTATTGACCAAAAACAACAACCATTTTCCAAATGGTAAATAAAATAACTACAATATCGGCTGTTTTCCATAGAATAGTTCAAGCATTATTGTATCCTTAATAAACCATACATTTTAGTAATAACAACTTCTAAAACAAAATGGAGAAGAGTCATAATCGACATTCAATGTGAGCAATTAAAACAATAAAAAAATGTAATTTAACAAATTATAATAACTATTTAGAAAATTATTTTTTCAAAGATTAAAATTTTAGACTTATAAATAATTGATTTTTCTTACTTGTTAATATTGCAGTTAATTTCTTTATGCTTAACTTCACTTGCTTTTTGTTTACTAGTTTTCATTCCAAAAAATTTGTATCTACATAGATCTTGATAATGTTGGTGTTATTTATGGTAGCCCATAATCTGCACAAAGTATATAGGCTCCAGGGGGAGTACCATCCATGGGGGTCTTTATAAGGGATCCTAACCCGTTTTTACGTAAGGCTCAAAGAAAACCACGAAAACTCCGAACGGTTAGGACAATGGGCACAATTGGGTTCGAACCCAGCATCTCACGTCAACGAGCTTTGAGAGCAGAACCTCTGAGCCACTGGTGGGGCATGTTGCCGTCAGAACAATGAAACATGTCAATCTGAATAAATAATGGTATTCATTTTAAAATTATTTTTATCACTTTTACCAAACATCTTATCAGTTCGGTAATTGTGTTAATTAAAATTAAAAAAAAAATTATTATTCTCAATGGAATACCAAACTAGCAATGTTAAAAAGCACCAAATATTGTGTATAAACAGCAGACCGGTTTCGGTACCATTTAGCATACCGTCGTCAATGCTAGCGTAAGTAGAAATCTGTTCATATATATAGTAGAGACGGGGGATTCAAGGCAACCAATAGGATGGCAGAGGACTGCAAGTAAGGGCCAATCGCAGAGCGCACGTGGAAAGTGACCGGAGGGGAGATAAAACTCCCCTCTGGTCAACGATTCCGATTCCGTCCCGATTCTGTCAAACTCCGAATGGCCCTTACTTGCAGTCCTCTGCCATCCTATTGGTTGCCTTCAATCCCCCGTCTCTACTATATATATGAACAGATTTCTACTTACGCTAGCATTGACGACGGTATGCTAAATGCTACCGAAACCGGTCTGCTGTTTATACACAATATTTGGTGCTTTTTAACGTTGCTAGTTTTGTATTCCATTGCATTGCACCAAGCTCTATCTGAATACTAATTTACTATTCTCAATGTCACCTACTTAGATTGAAATATTTTGGAAACTTACATATCTTTGAATACATTAATGCTGGTGGAGAAAATGAATCCAAATAATAGGTGGAAGAGAGAAATTTTTTTTTTAAAACCTGCGTTTCATTTAGTAAAAACCAAATTCTCTTTTCTCTAAAATCATGCTTAATTCCATGAGAATCACCGATTTCATATACTGCATTCTTGAAGAAGATTGTAAAAATAGGTACTGTGTAATGGTCTCAGGAATTTTCTGGATGAAGTTTAATTCTAACACAGAAAATTCACCAAAACAATGTTGCAGCTAAATTGTGAAATCAATAAAAAACACGAGTTTTATATTCTATTTACTCAAAAAACAATCAATATAGCTTGATATTTACATTTTTACTGAAAGCAATAATTTATTTTTTAATTGTTTTTAACCAGGAAAGATTGTTATAATACCTTGATTACTGTTTAAGTTATCCACAAATATCTGGATTTGGCTGACAAGGAAGGTCTCCATTGGGGGCATACTCAGAATTTTTTGAAAAAAATACGAATTAAACTACTCATGTAGGTAATAAAGGATCAGTGAAAATTAGCGGCGGAATTACATTATTAGATATGTAAAAAAATAAAATAGTTTGGAATAATTGGCGTGAAAAGCTGAAAGCGACGCGGGATTTGGCGAGTAGTGCATTTCCTCGCCAAAATCAGACGATTTTAACAAATCTGAAAATTGATTTTAATTGACTTCATTCTTAAAAATCTGCAGCATTTACTGCAACGTCACTCCACTACTTTTATAGAATATCTCTCTTCTGACCAATGAGAATGCTCCGTAGCACGGTGAATTGACCGTGTCATACACTGTTAAAAATCTGCTGCATTTTATTGCAACGCACTCCACCGCTTGTATATAATATCTCTATTCCAAACAATGAGAAAGCTCCATTTCACGGCCAAGTAACCGTTTTCTATACAAGCAAGGGAGTACGTTGCAACAAAATGCAGCAGATTTTTAACAGTGTATTTTTCAATTTGGATCAATTTTAATTAATTTAAATTGTGTTTTAAATGATAAAATATATTAATTTCATTTTGTTATAAATACATAAAAACGTATATGACAAAACTACACTTAAAGTAAAGTAAAAATGGAAAACTAAAATTACTTAAACTAAACTTATTTAAATAAATTGAACAAAGAAAGTTTTTTCTTTAAAAAGTATTCGAAGCGTAAAAGCGTATTTTTCAAAATTTCGTTTTTTCGCCAACCGGTGATAAATTGCCAAATAAACGAAATTTTTATTATTTTTTTACGGACGTTATAAGGAGGTTCCGCCGAAATTTTTTTATAAACATGTATAACTATATGAGAAGAACATTCTGTAATTTTTTCAGATTTTTCTGAGTATGCCCGTATGGAGACCTTCCTTGTGAGACTAAAGCAACCTCTATTTGTAGCTAAATAAGTAAATCACAACCCTGGTTTTGAGTACATAAATAGTTCCACTTTATGAGAAATATCATCCTAATTGTTTTGTAAAAGTAAGTTTACAAATACCCTGTATGTAAAATCATTTTACATTTCTTTATAAAAAAATTCCATTCATTTTAAATGCAAATAAATAGGACGAAAAAAGAATAATAAAGAACAAAATATTTTATTTTTCTGGTAAAAAATAGGGACATTGTTACAGTCCAAAAAAAAAAAAACACTAAATCATTTCTATACAAATCTGTAAATCTCTGTGTCAAACGAATAATAATAAAAAAAACAATTGAAAAAATGTCATTTTTGACTACGAAAAATAAAATGTTCGAATTTTATGAA
Organism: Maratus speculifer; assembly: GCA_964019185.1. Classification (NCBI taxonomy): domain Eukaryota; kingdom Metazoa; phylum Arthropoda; class Arachnida; order Araneae; family Salticidae; genus Maratus; species Maratus speculifer. The sequence continues at coordinate 2,717,258 of CAXHSM010000349.1, read as the reverse complement.
TCAAAATTAATTTTTTTTAAACTATATAATTTTGGCTGGCAAAATGATTCTGTCTTTATTAGGATTAACTTCCAAGTTTTTCAGACTTAACTAATTAAAGAAATTAGATGTCGGCGCAAGACCTTAAAACACTACTTTCTGTTTACAACGCTGCCTTTGCTAAATACATAGTTAAGATAATAATAAATAATAAAAAAGATTCTTGAGTCTTTTGTTTTGGTGCTTGACAAACTGTCAATACCTCTTCCAAAATTAAAAGTTCCCTTACTTTTCCATTAGTGGCTGGGCATAATAACATTATCATTTTAGGGGGAGGGGGTTTGTCAATTGATATTAATAACATTTTTAATGCAACCATAAAAGTTTACCTTTTTATTTGTAACATGCTCTTTGGTTCAAAATACTATGGTAATTTTTGGTCTGTTGTCTATCTTTATGAAAATTCAAAGCTAACATTAAAATTACTAAATTATTATGAAATTATTTAACTCTAAAACATGGAATCCCCCAACGTTTCACATTAATATATTTCTTAAAATGTATATGCATGTATAATCGCTGTTCGTATAATCATACCCGAAGTATATTTAAAATAAAACTTCTATTTACTAATAAATAAAAGAGAAAGAGAAAGAATGTTGATCCCTTGTTTTGTTGATAAAAATTTCCATCTGCGCCCCCCCCTCTTTCCAACAGTACATGGGATGTGCAAAAAGATGCTACAATTGTTAAATGCATTATGCAACAAAATGTTATTATAAAATTTATTGTATAGCAACTGTTTCTTTTAAGTGTTATTTAATATAAAATTGTTTCACATATAAAATATTTCATTAATTTATCTTTATTTGAATCAATAAAACATGCAAAAAAACAATGTAACCAGTTTTGTATATCACTTCATGAAAAAAATAATAAAAAAAATTAAACTTTGGTAACAATATTATTATTGTGGGAGGGGGGTGGATCCAAAATTTCGAAAAAGTTGATAACGTTATACATGCTTATATTAACGTTATATACAAACGTATAATATAACGTTATATTATATGTTTCAAGTTCGTCAGAAAGTTTTAAGGAAAGACCGAATAGGATGAAGTAGCTAAATTTTCAAACGCATTTTACAATTAATTTTTGATATTTTAAAACTTTATTGAATTGTTATATTTTTATGAAATAACAACCTGTTTATCAAAGACATGGAGTTTAATTTTAGTTATTTAAAATTTTCTATCGATATTACGTAGGTTTCAGGTGAAGCAACTCTTTAAAGAAAAATGTTTTTCAGTTTGTAAAAAAGTCAGTTTGACAGTTAAATAATTCACTGTATGAAATGCTGTTTAATATGACTATTTTAACGAAAATATCCTAAATAAGAAAGACACATTATAAACCTTTTATATTCATTTATTACGAAAGATAAAAGGACAATAACAAGACTTTTCAAAGAATATAAGACAAAATAAAAATGTGTTTGCAATAGCTGATGTTGGCACTCTTAATTTGGAGATATACAAGAATATGTTTCGATTTCTACTAAAAAAACTTGTCCGCAAAGAATAAATTACAATTTTTTTTAAAGTATCTTTATCTCACACAAAATATTTGTCACAATTATGAATTGAAGTGTCTAGTTAACTTATTCTTTTCAAAGAATTTCTTGTTCAATTTCTCATCTGCAAAACGTTTTTAACCAGTATGAATTAAGAAATGCTTGTTTAAGTTATTTTTATCAGAAAATTTCTTGTTGCATACTTCGCATATAAATGGTTTCTCACCAGTATGAATCAATAGATGCCTGCTTAGATGATATTTTTTGGTAAATTTTTTATTGCATATTTCACATGCAAAAGGTTTCTCACCAGTATGAAATAAAAAATGACTTCTTAAAGAGCTTTTGCGAGAGAATTTCTTGTTGCATACCTCACATACAAACGGTTTCTCACCAGTATGAATTACCAGATGTTTCCTTAAATCATTCTTTTGGGCGAATTTCTTGTTGCATACCTCACATACAAAAGGTTTCTCACCAGTATGAACTAACAGATGCTGGCTTAATGCATTCCTTCGTGCGAATTTATTGTTGCATATCTCACATGCTAAAGTTTTCTCACCAGTATGAATTACTAGATGGCTGTTTAAAGAACCCTTTTGAGAGAATTTCTTGCTGCATATCTCACACGCAAACGGTTTCTCACCAGTATGTATTAACAGATGTTTCTTTAAATGGTCCTTTCGAGAGAATTTCTTGTTGCATATCTCACACACAAATGGTTTCTCATTGGTATGAATTAACAGATGGCTGCTTAAATTGCTCTTTTGAGAGAATTTCATTTTGCATACCTCACATACAAAAGCTTTCACATTGGTGTGAATTAACAAATGATTCCTTAAATCATTTTTTCTAAAGAATTTCTTGTTGCATGTCTCACATAAAAGAGGTTTTTTCCTAGTGTGAATTAGGAGATGCCTGGTTAAATCGCTGTTTTTAGAAAATTTCTTGTAGCATACTTTACACTCTAACGGTTTTTCACCAGTATGAGTTAACAGATGACTTTTTAAATTGTTTTTTTGAGAGAATTTCTTGTTGCATATCTCACATACAAAGGGTTTCTCGCCAGTATGAGTTAGCAAATGATTGCTTAAATGGCCCTTTCGAAAGAATTTCTTGTTGCATATATCACATACAAACGGTTTCTCACCAGAATGAGTTAACAAATGACTTTTTAAATTGTATTTTTGGGAGAATTTCTTGTTGCATACCTCACATACAAAATATTTCTCCCCAGTATGAATTAGTAGATGTCTGCTTAAATTCCTCTTATGAAAGAATTCTTTGTTGCATACCTCACACAAAAAAGACTGTTTTGAGAGCAATTCTTCCATAACTCACAAATAAAAGGTTTTCCTGGCTTTGAGTTAGAAGCTGCTTTTTCAAAAAGCTGTGATAAAAATATTCTGCTGCATTTGTTTAACACATTGAAGATATTTTGAGTGATGGGATGTGTTAGATTAATGGTTTTTAATATCTGCAATAAAATAAAATTAATTAATATTAGTTTTTATGTTTCATTAAAAAACAAAAAAAAAATAAACTTACCATAAAAATTTAAAATCAATGTAGAAAATAAACTGTAATAAAACTTGTACCGTAGTATTAAAAACAACAGTAGACTCCCAATTACTGAAGTTAGTGGAATCAAAGGTGTGTCAGTAACTAATGTAAGTATCCTAACAGTGTAAAAATTAAATTATAAATAAAATAAATAGCAACAATTTAAAAATAAATAACTTATTATAAATAAAATATAAAGTAAATTTAAGTAGATCATTCTATAAAATGAAGATACATTTAACAGAGAGAAAATAAATTATTTTTGTGGCGATGGAATTTTAGTATGTAAATGTTTTTAATAAGGAATTCTCCAGATTTCTAATTTGTTCAATATTAATGTTTTTTGCTTAAATTTTCTGCATCATTTAATATAATTTACACTGAAATTAAATAATGTATCCAGTCGCATAGACAAGTGGATGCTGTGGAATCCCCCCCACCCCCAAACGAATATCTGGGTTTCTGAACCATGCATTCATCGACACTTAAATTATTAAGACAGAATCATAAAGAACCTATGAGAAATTCTATGTTAGACAGGTGTTAAAATGTATAATCTTAAACGGAATAATTAAAAGTTACATTTTTTGCCAAGGCTATGAGCTTTTCTGTTAAAGGCAAATTTCCATCATAAACATGTTCCGTTTTAACTGTATCATCTAAAACTAATATAACATTTTCTCTCGGTGAAGAATTTAAATTTATTACAATGGAATCTGTGAAGGTGACCTAAATTAAAGGTAAAGAAAATCAGGATTACACAATAACAATCGGAAAGCCCTCGGTCCGCTCTTTCATATTATGAACTTTTCTTCCATCACTTCAGTTCACCTCCCCATCAAAGGGCAGTTTTCGAAACTTTTTCATGTAATTTTATCTTTCTGTAATAAAAAAACAATCATTACAGATCAGATTTTTTTAATGGTGCCCTCTGATGGATATAAGTCATAATCTTTGAAATTTTTAAAGAAAGGGGAATGTTTTATTCCCGGGGAGACGTGATATTTGGAACTCTGGGGAGAGGAGCAATTTTTTTTAATTTGGCTTTCATCCCTCTTGTGATATATCATCGGAAAGTTCTATGACCATTATTTCATATTATATTCCTCCAGCGTCTCTGAGATATTTCACTATTTCTCAGCTTCAAGTTTAGGTAGAAGCAAGAAATTCAAGATAGCACGCCTTTTAAAAAAATATTTAAACATAGGTAGTTCAATCATTTTAGAGCTATTTTGTCAATTATGTTGTCAACATTGACTTTGAACAGGATACTGTAAGATTATATTGATAAGAGAACAATTATAGATAATTGATTAGATATTAAGTTTTTTTTCTAATTTTTGCAAGATGTATTTCGTTTGACTCAAGATTTTTTTAGAGAAACCAACCAGCGTAACGGGTAGACTGCTAGTACTAAATCTTTATAGTTCATAAAACTTAAAACTTACATAAAATGGAATATTCTGCAATTGTGCTTCCTTCTTGGCAGGCTTTTGGTGAACACGGAATCATCTCGTAAATGGAAATAGTTGATGGTCCCGAAGAATAAGCATACAAGTATACCTGCTAAGATGGAAATGAGTTTTGATGGGACCAACTGTTGCTGAAAATTAAGGAGAAAGATAAGTTTATACAGATGCAATAACCTCTCACTTAGTGAGTTTCAAGACCATTATTTTTGTATATTTTATATCAAACAATATTACAACGTACCTGGAATTAATAAAAGCAACTGTATTCTTGAACTGGTTACTTGTGAACTGTTAAAGCACCTTAAGAAGTCAGAATATGATTTATCTTCTGTTCTAAAACACGCTAATGAAGTTTTTTGATCTCCAAAATTGTTTTCGTCATTCAAAAAGCAAGAAATAAGAAACTGTTGCTTAAAATTTAGTTGACAAATTCAAAAGAGCAGAACTTCTTGCTGTAGAAAAATTTTGACATACATTTTTTAATCATACAGTTTCCTTGTCAAGTTGGCCATTCAATGTACAGAGATAATGCATCTCATGATAAATCTAAAAAATATTTCAAGTGATCAATGTTTCTTTCTCGCTTAAATTCTTTATTATCTAGTCTCGTTGATATTTAGGGAAGAGCAGAGGAATATTGGAAGGTTTTGATACTCTTGTGGATTTTTACAAAATAATGGCAATTTTTTAAATTGAGCTTTTTAACCGGAGACATTTTTAAGTAAATTAATGGATTTTGGAAGGGCAGATTTTTGATGTATTTATTTAGTATTGTAATTTTGTTTCTATTCATTAACCGTAAGAAGGCCGTGAGCGGTCATTTTGACTGAAACCATATAAATATATTTCGATTCGTTCAAACCAGAAATTCCATTATTAAATAAGTTTAAAATATACAAAGAAGAAAAACATAAAATAGAAAAATTAAACTATTAAAAAAAATAATGGTGTGAATTATTTTTGTAAAAGTTGATTAAAATTTCCAGCTTTTTTAGAGTTAATGCAGTTACAGAACTATGAGAAAATTCATAATTTTTGTACGAATTCAAAATAATATTAAAAAAATCGAAACGATTTTTTCACTGATTACACCACAATATTAAATTTAGGGGGTACCCTCATCAAAGCATCGAAATGTCTCTCCCCAACATTTAGGATTTTATGCTTATTGCCGAAACGTCAGTTGAAGGCTTTCTTTGGAGACACGAAATTTTTTGGATTCTGTCTGTCTGTCTGTCAGTCTGTCAGTCTGTTTGTCTGTTCCGCGATAACTTCCGTAAAAAGCATTCGATTGGCTTGAAATTAAGTGGGTATGTTAGTGAGACACTGGGATTAAGCTGTATAGTTTTTTGTTAGATTTCATTCATTCGTTCGGAAGATATAGAATATTTTATTTCGCGCAATAATGTTTTTCTATGGCTAATCCAATGATTTTCATTTTTTTCCCCTGAGAGAAAATGACACATTTGATTAATGGAATTCAATGATAAATGAATACTAAAATTTACCAGTTAAATTATTCGTATTATTTTGATATTTTGTCAACACATTTGTCAGATTTTTAAAATTATTACTGTAAATTTTGGAGATTTTTTATAAATGTGTTCCAATAATATAGACTAATTTGTTTTAGAGATTTACTTATTTGAAATGTATTTATTTCATTTTCTTTATTTTCTTCTAATGGTTGCTAAGCAACCATTCATCTTAATCCTTATCCTTATAATGCTATAAATTTGAAAGCGTGTGAAAAATTTAAATGAAGTCAACATCAAAACTTATGAATTAATTAATTTCTTTGTATCTTTGCGTATAAATATAGCATAGCCCAGAAAAAAAACCACAGGCTATGTTTTATTAATTTTATTCAAATATTTTCCTTAATAATTAAAAATTTCCTTCTTTTTCATACAGAATCAATAGGGATTTTTTAAATAAAATTTAAGCAATCTCCTTTATTGTTGCCAAAAAAAAAAAAAATCAAAACTTGGAATAATAATTTTTCAACTGCAATAAGTTTCAATTGAGCAATTTCCATTCGAAAAATTAAACTATGAAAAATAAATATGACATCAGAATTAAAATAACTATAGATATAGTACTTTTTATAAAATATTAAACACGGATATTCGTTTCGTTAATAGGAATTTTTCTGACAAAAATGGGGACATAATTAGAAGTAAAATAAATAAACAAGAATTATATTTTTAATAAATATTTCACTTAGTAAAATATGACGTCATAGTTGAACAAAAACAGGTATTTTATAGTAGTCGTTAAAAATACAAGAAACATGAATATCAATAACTCATGAATAATGACGTCATTGCCGAAACTTCAGTGAAGGCTTACTTTGGAGACACGAAATTTATTTTTTTCATATGTGAGTCTCTACTTCTGTATGTCTGTCTGTCCCGCTATAACTGCAGCAAAATGCAATCAAAAAAATTTTTTTTTTCGGAAACAAAATTGTAAAACTCTAGATTATTGAGTTAAAAATTACAAAACTTCCTGATGCATCAGGTTTAGGTGTTTGTGGCTGGCAGGCATGTAGAAGTATGAAGATAAAGAAAAATATTTGCCCAAACTGTTACTTATTCTTATAAAACAAAATGTATAAAGAAATGCAAAATATACAATAATCATTAGCACAATTATTAGAAAGTGACAAATTTAAATTAAGTGAAGCTCGGGGGGTTCAGGGGGGCGGAGCCCCTCTGAAGAAATCTACTATGTTATAATAAAGAAAACAAAAATAATAGATCATGAAAATTTCAGAATATCCTAACATAACTAAATTTTTAATTTACCGCTTTTGATGGCTGAAAATTTCTAATTCGTATTTTATTCTTATAAATAATTACGCAATTTGAAAATTTTAAATTACAGTTTCCAGGGAGTTGAATATTACCCAAAGTGTGTTTTAAAAAAATATGAACAAAGCTGACATTGAGGCTCCTGATCTGCAGATTTACTAGTTATTTTAAATATAGAATTTTTTTATAAGTCTAAAATTATAGTCTTTGAAAATATAATTTTCCAAATAGTCATTCTAATTTTTTAAATTACATTTTTTTTTCTTTTACTTTCTTTTTTGTCTTTTTTACCTACTCATCATACATAATATAAGGTAAGTCTTGTAATTACAATAATTAAAATCAACGTTTAACACACAATAAATAAAAACAAGCTACAGACGTATACGTTTCACGAGCACCAGGCCTCGCTTCCTCAGTGCACAAAAGGTAAAAATGTAGCAAGTCAGTAACCCAAACGTAGAAACCCAAGAGTAGAAATATTATCTCTCGATCAAGATGCAAACGTAATCCTTCCATTTCATATTTTCCTGAAGACGCCCGCAGAAGACGGCGCGAAACGTTGAAAGTTTTATTTTATTTTAATATACACTAATGTATATTAAAATTCCTGTTTTGTGCACCACTGAGCAATGTGTTATTATTAGTTAAATTTTATGGTGCAACTGTCCTATATATATTTATGATATGTTTTAATTTGAAATGAGACGCTAAATCCGACGCAATAAACTGTTTGTTTATATGATTATCGTTTTTGGAGTTATAAGGAGTTGTTCCTATTACGCAATTCAGTAATAGAGCATTTAAAGTTTATGACGACATCAAGCCACGATTTTAAACATTTCATCGACCGAAAAAATTGAGATAGATGCTTGAAATTTAGTTTGCTTTTGTAATAGTACAACAAAGCCTGTTAAATTTTAGTAACCTTAGTTATCGGGAACTATTTTTTTCGAATTTCCGAATTATTCTTTCTGATGAAACATATATAATAATTTTCAGAATTATTTCTTTTAAAAATTATAGTAACATAAAATTTGTTTTAATTTTATTTTGGAATTGCGATACATTTTATGAATATTAACGCAAATTTTTATTTTCATATTTTATATTAACACTAGAACTACCGGAGTTTCATATATACCTAGTTTTACCGCATCCGTCAAATTGACGGATTTTTGATCACGGCTTTCATTGCAACTTTTGACTTAGTTAATGTTAATAAAAATATATAATTCAACAAAAACATCATTTAATATGATAATTCATTAATTATTAATAAAAATTCAATTAAAAAACAGTTTCTATCAGCATTTATGGTACATTTGCAAAGCATGAAATAATTATGAGGCACATATTTTACATGTTATCTTAGATTAACACTAGCAACGAACATATTAAACTTAGTTAATGTAAATAAAATAATATAATTTAACAAAAACAATATTTAATATAATAATTCATTAATGTTAAATATAAAGAAACTAAACAAAAACAGTTTCTATTTCTATTTACAGTATAGCACATTTGATATGCACGAAATAATTATAAGACAGATATTTTACAAGTGTCTCTTATTTAGATGAACACTTTCCACAAAAATATTTGACTTATTTAATCTAAATAATATATATATATATATATAATTTAACAAAAATAACATTTAAAATATTAATTCATTAATTATTAATAGAAAACAACCAGTTTCTATTTGCATTTATAGTATAGTACAATTTATGAATAAAATAATTATGAGGCACATATTTTACAAGTACATGTTATCTTAGATGAACACTTACCACAAACATATTTGTTGCATACATTGCAAGTATAAATCGCTTTGTTTTTGTTGCATAATCGAACTTGGCAAGATTTTTGATCATAAGGAATATTTTGTGAATTTCTTAGAGCACAATCCTTTGATTTCCGATCTTGTTTTTGGGAGGAGGCTTCTTTTCTGCCACACCTATAATCACTGGACAGTTCTTCGGATAATTGAAATAAAAATTGTTTTCTAGTTATATTTTTATCACAAATCTCTTTATATAAAATCCACGCATTGATTGCTGCCAAGTCCAAAATATTATAAAATGCCTGCAAGGGCCATCTACGTGACCCTGCTTTTACGCTATATTTGCGGGCCATTTTGTCAACTACGTCTACTCCAAACTTAGTCTCATTGTAAAATGACACAGTTGCAGGAATTTGTTTTCGATTAGAAGCAATTTTTACAGATTTATGTTTTGAGCTAAGAAGTAGTACTTTTTTACGAGGCTTACTTTTGTAAACTGTTAAAGCAATACCATTTGATTTGTAGAGTTTTGTGGAGAAAACAGCCATGCTATCTTTTCTAACTTTAGCTATTTTCGGCAATTCTCTTTTATTTGCTAATATAGTTCCAACAAGACTTGTTTTTTTTTGCCAGTAACTTCTTTGCGAGCTGCATACTTGTAAAAAAAATTCTATTGTTATATTCCTCCCACAATTTACGTAGATTTTTACAAGATTCAAAACTACAAATTCATTCAAAAGTACTCCTGATGGTCTACGTTCGTCTTTGTCTAACTAGAGCAAGCCATTTATAAATATTTACTTCGCATGTCTACAACTAACCAAAATTTAATTCCAAATTTATATGGTTTTTTGGGCATATATTGCAGAAATCCGCACCTTGCCTTTGTGGGAAACAATTGTTCGTCTACGCTTATATTCTGATCTAGTTTGTAACAAGATTGGCTGCTATCAATAAAGGACTTCCAAATTTCGAAAACTAATCCAAATTTGTCAGTTCGTAAGCGAACACTCCTTTCACATTTTTTGTCAAAACGAATAAATCTCATAATTTCTAAAAATCTATTTCTACTCATAGTTTCGCGAAAGAAAGAAGGTCCCCATTTTTCTGACCACAAATAGGATAATTTCAAATTTCTCGCTTCATAGGCTCCTCGACCAATAGCCGACAAAATAGCCACAAACGCCTACAATTCTTCAATAGTAATTTTCCAATCGTCTTTCTGTAAGACATTTCTGGCCTCAAGCTCACTGCAAGTTTTTATGTGCTTCATCATTCGATTATCAATTATAAGTCTAAATGCACTGCTAACATTACCAAGCATAATGTTTCGTTTCACATAACCAGTTGGGCCTGAAGTATCCTTGAATATAGTGTGTGATGGGATTCTACCAATTCAAACATTCCCTATTTCTTCCCATTCAGTACCGTCGTGAGCAATTTCTTTTTCCTGTCTTTATTCAGTTTCCATTTGGCTGTCCGATTCAGTATCTGAACTTATTCGCAAGCACTTTCTGAATTTGTGACTCTTTTGGGGAATTTCATCTTCACTCTCTGAATCTTCACTTTCATATTCTTCTTCTTCACTTTCTTCAATATCTCGTACTTCAATTTCATCTCCAGAATTTTCAGAATCATTATTATTACTTGAACTAGTGTCCGAACAGTTTTCATTTATACTAGGGAGTTCTTTGTATTCCACGAATAATTTTTTTCTTCCTCGAAATCGTTTCATTTTTCATTAGAATTTACAAAAAATAAATATTATTTTTTTTTCATAAAAATATATTCATACTTTTTTCCGAGGTTGGATTTTACACAGATTACACTATTCACAGACTGCAATTTCACTAAGAACGTTATCACATTAGAAGTACAATTGATAATGATCGCGTCCTAGTTACATTTATCATTTACTAATACGTTTGATATGAAGCCTGGAGCGGACTGCGCATGGGCGAAAAGGTCTAGTCCATTTGAAAAATGGGGAAGTCCGCACCACTTCGGGATGAATTTGTTAATTGCCAAAGCCGTCAATTTGACGGGTCTTGGTATAAATAGGTATAGGTCATACTGATTACGGAAATTAAAATGGTTGAGATGGAATTGAATACGGATATTTAAATATTCTTATGTTTCATTAAAAGTCGTATCATAAAATTTTGGAACTCGCCATAAATTATATAAAATTTTTAAGCATGAAATTTGAAAACCGTCAAAATGACGGTCTTGGTCGTTCTAGTGTTAATCATGTTCATAGTAAGTAAATATTATAGTGGTCCAGAACGACTAGTTTGTTTAGATGCGTTCGTAATTATATTAATACGTAGCACCTATAGTTGTCGTTCAGTCCGCCCGTCTGTCCGCTCGCATATAACAGCGCAAAAAGTACCCAACCGAATCGCTTGAACTTTAAGATACATTATTTTGTCGAGTCATTTCAAATTTTATGATAATCGGAGGCATAGATCAATTACAGGGGGCAATCAAAAGTATTTCATTACATTACGGTCAATGGGAAAAAAGTTTCAAATGCATTTTAATCGTTTGAAATTTAAAATGCATAATTATTACATAATGTTGTCCAGTTATTTCAAATTGTTTCAAAACAGGGTGCATAGTTTAATTACAGGGACAATCAAAAGTTTTCCGTTACATTACGGACAATGGGGAAAAAAGTTTCAAATTCCTTTTAATGGTGTTATACTCATTCGAACATAATAAAATTGACATAACCTTATGAATATATATTCTAAAATATACATTCTGTACAATCTGTAATGCAAAGAAGGTTTTTTTGTTAAATTACAGGGCCGCACAAAAGTATTCAATTACATAATAGTATAGGGAGAACAATGTTTGGCGCACATTTTAATTGTAATTATCTATTTACAATTTTATGAGATTGATATATGAGAGTGATATTTTTAAAACTTCGTTAACGTACGAACGCGCCTCATTTGCTACGCTTCACGTGCAATTTCCAACTTGTTTTTCTTTCTGTATTATTTTGTAAACTGTTTTATCAATATCTTTAGAAATTTATCTTCTGCAGTAAATTTGTTTAGATATCATCTATATTTATAATTATATATAAAACCAAATTCTTCATCACTGTAATATCTAAAACTAGTCGTTGGGGGCCACCGTAATATTTACCCATCTGGATAGGCATATGAAAATAAAACATGTGAAAACTATTTATACAATGCATCGCAATTCCAAAACAAAATTTAAATATTGTTAATATGCATAGTAATGCTCTATTAATGAATTGCTGATGTACCAATTTCGACAAATTATATAAAACGCCAAACTACTCAAGTAGTACCGAACTGCGTAAAAGAAACATCCTTATAACTCCAAAAATAATTATAATATAAACTAACAGTTTACTGCGTTGGATTAAGCGTCTCATTTTCAATTAAAATATACCTCTGAATTGAAATTTGAATGAAATACAGGATCATGAAAAATTGAAGAATGTGGAAAACAGGATTACAAATATCTCGGCAACTAATAATCCGATCGACTTCGTTCTATATGCAAAATGCGTGTTATTTTATTGCCTTTTACGTCCATTTCTCAGAACAAAAACATTCGAAAATTTTTATATACCTTTCATCAGAACGAATTTTTCGAGAGTTCGCAAAAAATAGTTCCGGATCATCGAGGTTGCTGATATTAAATAGGCTTCGTCCCATTCTTACATACCAACTACATACAAAATTTCAAGTCTCTATCTCAATTTGTTCGGGAGATAGAGCGTTTACAGACAGACAGACAGACGAACGGACGGCAAAAAAAAAATTTCTAAAAATATGTTTTTCGGAATCTCCACTATCTAAAACGTGTAAATCCGTCAAAAAAATTTTTCGATTTTCAAAACGATTGCAAGACTTACCCTATACTACGTATGATGGGTAAGTAACATAAAAACGATTTGTTCGTAACTTTGACTGCGTAATGATATTCTCAGTATCTTGCACGGTTTCGTTGATCAAGTATGTGCTCTATAAGACATGGACACACAAAATTCGTGCAAAAATTGTCGTCACGAAAACGTCCAAAATATTGAAACAATTCGAATTTAACCGAAGAAGTGTTGTTTAGTTGCAAGTATCTTTGGAGAATTAATTAATCATAGATGGTGCTGATGACAAAATCGACAGATCAGTGAGGGGAGGAATGCCATAGCATACATAGCATAGACCGCTTTTATGTAAATGTGAATAGCTACACCATTCCTGACGTTTTTAGGTGTGTTCGTAATTATGTAAATACGTAGCACCTATTGTTGTCGCTCAGTCCGTCCATCTGTCTGTCCGTCTGTCTGTCCATCTGTCTGCATTAAACAACGCAAAAACTACCCAGCCGAATCGTTTGAAATTTAAAATACATAATTATAACATAATTTTGTCAAGTCATTTCAAATTTTATGAAAATCGGATGGATAGATCAGTTACAGGGACATTCAAAATGATTCCGTTACATTACGGTCAATAGGAAAAAAAGTTTTAAATGCATTTTAATCGTTTGAAATTTAAAACACATAATTATTGCGTAATTTTGTCGAGTCATTTCAAATGTAATGAAAATCGGATGCATAGATCAATTACAGGGACAATCATGGGCGTAAGAAGGGGGGGTCCAGGGGGGTCCTGGACCCCCCCTAGAATTCTGACTGGACCCCTTATTAAAATTTTACAGTGAAATGGAGACTATTTTTTTGAAAGATTATTTAAAAGATTTCAAAAGCAGTAATTTTTTAGATGATAAACAATATAAACAAAACCGAATAAAACGCAGCTTCTTTGCAAATCTTCTATACCACATTTAAAGGGGCGGAGGGTACAAACTCAAAGTTTCATAAGCGATAAATATCGACAAACATGTCATACCTGAGATTGATTCTAGTCTGGAACTTGGGAGGTCTTGATATTTACATGCCTAAAGCAAGAAAAGGGATCTTTTATTGTTCGTCCATCGTCCTAGGATAAGGCAACTGTTTTTCTTTTGTATGAGTTGTCCTTGGAACTCAGGAAAGAAAAGAAGTCTCACTGTACGATCTGTAGAACTCTGAACCCCGTCCACTTAAATTCTGGGAAGTTACGTATAGAAATCGATCGGGTCCCCTCTTCTCTCAAAGATATTAATCTAACATTTAACTACACCATTTTGCATTGGTTTTGTGCTTTCTCTGTAAATTGCTTGTAGATAGAACTGGGAACTAATATCACCCATCCCATATAATCTATGAAAGAACAGATAATATTCAAGGGGAAAAAAAAGAGAAGGAACAGTAGAGATGACAGATGTATTGTTTTATCCAGTAGTGACCATCCCCCCCCCAAACCTAATGATGCAAATCCCCCCCCAAAAAAACCCTCCATACTTTAACATCCCCCCCCCAAACATAATACAAATTGTAAATTATATTCTACTTATAATCTACTACACCTTCAAGAGATAGCGAAATGAGAATAGCAGAATGAGCTATTATTGCCCTTATCTAGAATTTAAAGAAAGAAAACATAGGAACATATCTGAAATTAAATTTTGAAATATTAAAAAATTAAAAATCTCCCCCCCCCGAAAAAAATGTACTTTTTCTCAAATCCCCCCCCCCAAAAAAAAACTAAATTGTATGACGCATCTTGCGTCACCAAACCCTTCTCTGGGCACCCCTGGTTTTATCTACTATTATTCCTAACTTTTTCTTTCGTTAATTTTGCATTCAAATACGCACTGTAAAACATTTGTGTAACGTTACTCCCTAAAATTGGTGGCAGCTACGACTTCCATTTTAAGGAGTAATTTTTTACTTATGTAATGGTGTAATTTAAACATATATTACTGGTGTAACTTTGCAATGTTACACCGGTTATATCGGTTAAAGTACCCCACAAAATCGGAGGCAGCAAGGCTGCCACCAATTTTATGGGGTAAAGTTACACAAATGTTTTACAATGCGGGCGGATTCAGTATTTTATTCATAGGAGTGTGGGGTTCATAGATCCTTTTTGAGAGGAAAAGCTCATATCTCTTCAGGGTGTTCTTAAACCAAAAGGGCAACTTTGTGACACATGCTTTTATTTATTTTTGTTCGGAAATGCATAAAAATAGCAGGCGTTATTATTCAGAAACTGTCTAGTTGCACTCAAGTTTCTGTTTTTTTAAAAAACACAATAGATTTTTCATAACAAGTCTTCAAATTTGACACTTTTGCACACATTTCCCGACGAAAGCAGAAAAACCGGTCGAAAAGCAGGAGAAAAACGGATGATCATGTGATCGAAATAGCTTAGAACTAAATAGGTAATTTAACTATCATAAAGTGGAAAAATAAGTTCGATTCGAAATCGCTTCCATAGTCAGGCCTTCCAATTTTATATCTTTACGTTAAAAAATGAATTTGTAAATATGTCAAAACGTTTTGCGCTTGTTGAGCGGAGCAGTTGAGAACACCCTTAAGCTCACATTAAAGGCAGCTTCCACATCCAAAACAATTAATTTTCTGATATTTTTGAAAACTTATTTTCATTCGTAAATACAAAACGATGGCATTACGAAGAAATTTAATAATTTCATTTTCTTATAAAGACATAAAATTATTTTAAAAAAATGAGCATTTTAAACCAGTTTTTAGGACTTTACAGTTAGAAAAATGTCGTCATAAGGGAGCTCCTTTAAATTTCACATTTTAATGAGGTGTCCTGAAAAACACATTGTCTTTATCGAAAAATGGAAAACGCTAATCTATCACATTTATTTTGACTAATTGCACTTGAAAATTTTCTTTTACAACTCAGAAAAAAAAAATTATTTTATGGATATGTCAGAAATTAAGTATTTTAGATTTAAGTAAATATTTAGAGAATCGGAAAGTATCTCGTTGTTGAGAAAGAAGAAACTTCGAAAAAATTTAATATATATTTAATTTTTAAACTATCCTTTAAAAATTTTCTTCGTTCTGGAGGGGAAGAGAGGACTGGGGGTACATCATGATCTTCGTGACTCTACTCCCCCCCCCTCCTTGGATTATCAAATATACTCCTTGTGTGTAGCCTTGAAACAGTTAAATGGGAAACATCTTATGTTGTTTATATTTTACTTTACCCTGCTTTTATACATGCATTAATATTTTACATGATATTTTTATGCATATTCTCAGCTTTTAAATGCTATTGATCTGTTTGTGTGTCTGCGGAAGGATAGGGGAGTAAACACGAAATCCCACTCTTTGTCACACTAGTGTGTCTATATACAAGTATGTGCATCAAATAAGTGTATGTGTATAAAAGTATATGCATTCTATATAGCAGTAATGAATGTCTTTCAAACGCTTAAATAAACTAATTCATATAAATTTTACAGCAACTTTAAATTAATTTAGAATTTAGTTACATCTACTAAAGGTAAAATAATTGTAATTTATTCAAAAACTTCATGCAATTGACTATTCTTTTTTTATGGTTTTAACAATAATTTTCAAACATGATTTTTATTTTTAAATCTATCTCTATCGTCTGCAGAGAATTAGGAAAAATAAATACCATTTACTTTTAAATTAACCTCTTTTTTAGTCACAGGCTATCAAAGCTGAGAGCTTATGTGCCCTCCCGTTCTGTATGTATGTACGTACGTTCGTGTGTGCGTACGTGCGTAACGCGATAACTCTTCATAAAAATATCCAATCCACTTGAAATTTTGTATATAGGTATATTCTGATAAGAAGCTTCCCTGATTAGTTTTTGGAATGTTCATTCGATATGTATAATAGGAAAACGAGGGGATAATGCCCCCCCCCCCTTAATTGATATGAATGAGTTTTTCATGCAGAATTTATCAGATTTCATTCAAATTTTAGCATAGGATCATTTTGATGAGGGCACCGCCATGGTTTGTTTTGCGAGTTCATTGGATAAGTCTAAAAGGGGCGAAATGGGAAGTACCCTCCCCCCTTAATTAAGGCTAATGAGGTTTTCCCGCAGAATTTACCGATTTGCTTCAATTTGTGATATAGGTTCATTTTGATAAGGCGCTTCCTTGATTGGTTTTCGGAATTCGTTGAATAAGACAAATGGGGATTGGTGGGATTACTCTCTTAATTTATTTAAATGTTTTTTCTTGCAGAATTAACCGATTTGCTACAATTTTTGGATACAGATTCATAGTGATAAGATGTTTCACTAATTAGCTGTGGGGTTCTTTCGTTAAGTTCTTGTTTAAGGAGTACTTGCAATTACCCCACACCCCTCTTAAATTTTTATAAATGGGTTTATATGCAGAATTGTCCAATTTGCTTTTAAGTTTGGATGTAGGTTCTTTCTGATAAGGTGAATCTCTGAATGGTTTTGGACGTTTAATGGTTAATTATAAAAGAGGGGGAATAACTACTCTTAAATTACATAAATGGATTTTTACAAAAAAATTTCCGATTTACTGTGAATTTTGGATATAGATTTTTTATATGATAAAGCATTTCCCTGATCAGTTTAGGAGTTCAATGATTAAGTATAAAAAGGGGAAAGGGAGGAGTTGTTTCACCTCCTTAATTTGTTTTTCGAACGGAATTAACCCTTGAAAATATAAGGCTGTAATGGACAATTAGTATGCGTAGCCTGTGAGCTCAATGCCATCAGTTTAACTGGGCAATATTATTTTTATTGTTGGTTTGTTTGTGTTTATGACAGCCAATTATCTACACTTAGAATATAGGTTCTAAAGTGGGCAATGCCCTCCGTAGGGGTCTTTCTAAGGAAACCTAACTCGTATTTACGCAAAGAAATCCAAGGTTCTAAGAAAACCTAGGAAAACTCCGAACGGTTAGGCTGACGGCCGCGATTGGGTTCGAGTCCAGCATCTGCCGTCTGTCAGTTTCAGAAGCAGAACCTCTCGGCCCCTGGTGGGATATATTAACTTGAATTATTGTGCAAAATAGATATAAAATGAAACGTGAGCTCATATAATATTATAAGCATTTGAAAGTTGTATAAGTGAGGTTATTCAAAGTGTCTTTCAAGAATGAATTTTTTTTTAGACTTTAAAAATAGGAAGTTTCTTTTTGGAAGAATATTTTGTGCCATTTATACTACACTTTTGGATAATTTCTGTGATACCTTTTTAAGATGCATTTCCGAAGCAAAGATAAATTTAGCAGGGAGATTGTTTTTATTGGAAAATAAAAGGTGGGGGGAACTGCTTTTATTGAAAAAGTAAAGAGGGGTGGAATTTAACAGCTAAACCATTCAAGATAATATTTGTTTTAGAAAATCAATGACTGTACTTAGCATAAATTTATCAGTTACATTTGGAAATACATTGTTAATGTATCTAAAGTAAAAAAAAAAAAAAAAAAAAAAGCTATTATATATGCAGATTTAGATTTAATTTTATTGTAAAGGTATCGGTTAAAATGACAGTTCGATTATAAGAGTTTGGCGCCACTGTATAGATGGAAAGAATTTCCACCTTTTTTCTCATTTCCCACTTTCATACCTATATAGCTTTGGTGGGAAAAAGTTTAAAAATTGTTTTTCCTTATTTTGAAGCAAACTTTTTCGAATATTTCGATGGGAATTGAACATTATAGAAATACAATTACATGCCCCTGAAAGGTTTAATAAAAACAGTTCATCATTTCATTTCCTGCTTATACGCCATAATGGATCTTCATCATAAAATTATATAAACATAAATTTAACAAACATGTAATTGAACTACGCTCTTTATCCCTTCGCGATGGGAGCCTTTTACGAAATTTTAAATGTTTGGTCAATGTTTTTAAAAAAACAAAAATTTTTGCTTTATTGAATCGAGAAAATGCTCCGATTAAATACGGCAAATTTTACAATACATTTTTACTGGTGGGGATACACGAGAAATTTTAAGCCTTTTTGTGTCATGTATACGTGTCCCCAAGGGGTTAAACAACTGAACTGTACAGAATTGAAATGTTATTGTTTCGAAATTATCAAATGGTACCGCGGCCCCCCCTAGAAAAATTATCTAGTTACGCCCATGGTCCGGAATTTTGAATTTATCACCGATTTTTTTTTAATTTTCGGAAAAATTCAGAAAAAATATCATGCTTGTTTGTAAAAAAATGCGCGTAAACGCCTCATCGCTTGAAATTTTATCTTAGAAAACGTAAACGCCGCGGCGTTTCTTCCGAAAATTACGGTACTGATAATCTTAATTTTTTAGCCGAATTACTGTAGGTATTATGCATCACGAAAAAATTTGGTAAATTTGTGTTAAAAACTATGACTAATGACTTCTAATTTCGAACCCTGATCGAAATATACGTTCGTAAATGGTGTATAGCCCGCGGATTATACACCGATGCATCTCCGCGGGTTATACACGAACTTTTTTTACTGCACGGCTCGATTTAGGGTGCGGGCCATACACCCGAAAATACGGTATTTGTTTTTTCGTTATTTAAAGTAAATATTATGTCAATATGTATAATTGTCAATATGTATGTATAATAACAATTGGCTATTAGTTTGGCGATTTGTATAATTTGGCGAAATTGGTCGACGGGATAATAGAAATGTACCAAAAAACATTTTAGTCAAAATAGGTTTCTAATTGTGCATAAAGTTAGCAGCAAATATTCAGTGATATAGTTAAACTATTCACGCAACTACTACTTACCACTTTTTAATCTTCAATTGTGAAGCAATGCAATAGTGGCAAGAATCAACTTTCTTCAAAGCTGGTATCTTTTTTCCTTTTAGAGTCTGTTACCATAAATTTTAATATTAAATATATATATATATACTTTCGTATTTAAATAATGTTTACTAAATAGTTTTAGAAGGTATGTGCATTGTTATTTAAGTTGGAAATTACAGAAGCTAGCTCATTTTCAATAATTTTATTTGAAATGTCAAGTCCATTACTTGTCAAGTCTGTTAACCATGTGACCAGAAACGGAACTGACTCAAGATAACAGACTTGACACTGTTTGTAAACTACAGTTTAAAAGGGGATTTTTTATGTATAAGAATGGCTTTAACAGTTGTAGAAATACAACGATGCAATTATGGAGAAAGGTTGAAATAAAACTGCGAAAAATACAAACAAATTTAAAACACATATAAAAAAAAGATATAGATGATTCTGAATTATGATAATTATGATCAGTGATATTCGTAATCGCTTATGACAAATCAGTAGGCAAAATTACTTAATCAGTTAAATTCATATTTATTTTGTATGCAAGTTATTAAAAGTACTTTATATTTTATAGAAATTTTTTTTACATATATATATATATCAATGATTTAGTAGTCAAATGTCAGATATAAAAAAAGCAAGTTGAATGTTGCTTGTGCAAATAACAGTCCTCATTTATATAATAACTATGTTAATTGGAAAGTTAGAAGCAACTTTAATAGAGTAGACTCCCTCAAATCCACACAGCCTGGGACCAGAGGCTTTGCAGATTTCTGCTCATTGCTTTGTTTGCATTCTTGAACAATAATTTGAATGCAATTAACAATGAAATCGAAACTATAATAAATGCTTACAATATAATAAAATATTAAAATAAGTAACAAACTAAAATAATAAAAATTTAGATAATTTTTAAAATGATTAAAATATTAAAAGCAAAGGTCAAGTTAATAATCAAAAAGTATATTTATTATAAACATGAGATGTATTTTTCCTATGAAAATTGATTCATAAAGGTGCACTACTATTTTTTATAAAAGTCATAAAATAAAGAAATTTTATTTCAAGTTGAGTCAGACTTAATAACCAAAAAAGCTTGGTTAATACATTATAAATATATTTGGTTAAAAAATTGTGATTACAAAAATAACTCAAGTTTTTTCTGATAAAAAATTATTCTTCCTTCATGAAAATACATGAATTTAGTAATATTAAGGAAAATTACAAAATAAAATATGCATGGAATTGATATAAAAAAATAAAGTAGGCAAATTTTGTTTTTACATCTAAACTTAAAGTTTTATTGTTTACATCTGTAAATTATGAGCGGATTTTAGAGAGTTGTTGATTTTAGGATTGTGAATTTGAGGGAGTCTACTGTATGTGTTAAAATGCAGTTTTAAAGATGCATACCAATTAAGTGGAGAAATAGCAAACTTGTCACTGTGGTGCATCTAGAACTCAGACTTCTTTTCATATAAATAGGTATCCTATACAAGTGACTCAAAATTAGAGGATCAAACTATTAGGAGGATGGGATACACCGAGACGACTCCGAATCAAATAGTAATGTAGAGCTGAAAATGAAATAATAATGAGTTAGAAAGGTCGTTAGGGGCTGAATCTTCATTATAGCAATTGATATTTAAAGATCATAAGTTAAAAATAAATCATGACTTTCCTGTCTATGTACTTGATTCTTATCATTTACACTTTTGAGGTAGTACAGGAGACATTTTAAAATGGTGCATCTTCATTACTAATAAATATGTTCGACGAATGCACTGCATATTTCAAAACATCTGAGATTCAACGCAGTGCCCATGTTACAAAGCATCACACTTTTTTATAAGGAAAGTTCTGATTAGTTTTAACCTCATGGTTCTTAAATGTTAATTTTCAATTATGATGATTCAGTCCCTAACAACTCAAAACCATTATCTCGCTAGGATTGCATTTCGGATCCTGCATTTCGAGTAAGCTAGGTTTGCTTTCCGTGAAGTTTGTTCTTTTAGTCTTGAATTACCTTGTACACTATATTGCCATTGATTATGGGACACTTGCGATTTTAGACATTTTACTAAATATCTAGAAAAATACATGAGGAATCATCTCGAAACTCTTAGTGTATAAATATAATAGTATAAGTCATACATCTCCGTGAAGATTTTTTCCCGAAACTCCAAAGGGAACCGTCAACAAATTAAAAAAGAATGGATATCTTTTGAATAACCCTGTCAAAACTAATGTAGTAAAAGCGCCCAAACTCTAGATTGTGATTGAATGTCTTATTGTAATAAGCCTTGTTCATTTTTATGCAAATAGCATGCATACTCGCAGAGTAATTAAGGCTTTTATAAAAATGATCCCAAATTTTTCCAAGTTTTTTCCTTATAATTTTCAGAGTTCTTAATATAAAATATTATTGTTTTCAGAAAATATGACAAACAACATTGCAAACAGTACCCTGTAATCAGAATTAAAAAATAATGAAAATTGTATAAAAAATGAGTTGGTTTACAAAATAATTTTTTACTGTGCATGCGTCAAAGATATCAAAATTTCATTTGCATATTATGTTAGCTAAATGTATAGAGCAACTTCTGTAAAAGTCTCAAAATCATAGCTTGAAAATTCTGAAAGTAATCGTCTATAGAAAAAGGACAAAATCCGTTGTTTCCAAAATGAAGCAAAAAAATGAGGGATTTTAACCAAATGCAGTAGTACATCCCATATTGTGTATTCTATATTGACACTAATCAATGAATATATGGATACAACCCCTCTTGTTTTTGCTTCATTTTGAGAATAACGGATTTTTGACTTATTCAATTGACGATTATTGTCAGAATTTTCAAGTTATGATTTTGTGACTTTAACAAAAGTTGCTCTATACATTTAGCTAACATAATATGCAAATGAAATTTTGATATCGTTGACGCATGCACAGTAAAAAATTATTTAGTAAACCAACTCATTTTTTATACAATTTTCATTATTTTTTAATTCTGATTACAGGGTACTGTGTGCAATGTTGTTTGTCATATTTTCTGAAAAAAATAATATTTTATATTAAGAACTCTGAAAATTATAAGGAAAAAACTTGGAAAAATTTGGGATCATTTTTATAAAAACCTTAATTACTCTGTGAGTATGTATGCTATTTGCATAAAAATGAACAAGGCTTATTACAATAGGGCATTCAATTACAATCTAGAGTTTGAGCTCTTTTGCTTCATTAGTTTTGACAGGGTTATTCAAAAGATATTCATTCTTTTTTAATTTGTTGACGGCCCCCTTTGGAGTTTCGGGAAAAAATCTTCACGGAGATGTATGACTTATACTATTATATTTATACACTAAGAGTTTCGAGATGATTCCTCATGTATTTTTCTAAATATTTAGTAAAATGTCTAAAATCGCAAGTGTCCCATAATCAATGGCAATATAGTGTATATTGATGGGGAAATTAAACTTTTAATACTTCAGTATAATCTATTTTAATTCCTCAAAGAGGAAAATAGTTATCAATACTGATAATGAATTTTAAATAGAAAAGAAATAAATAAAAAACATAAGGATGTTCTTGAAAGAGAGATTTGCTGATAAATTGTATGAAATTGTTCATGTTTTGGTAAAATTAAAGTAGGAAAAAAATACACATCCAAAACAAAATAGAAGATAAAATTATTTGGGTCTGAATATGAATCACTGCTACTAGTCCACATCCATAAAGGCCATATCTGATGTTCATTTTGAGCAAATAATAGCAATTCTTCTACAATCAAATTTGTCAATGGGAGGAAACTGATTATTTTCTGAGTTGCCAGTTCCACTTAATATTATATGAAAAATGTAATCTGAGCCATTTCACATTTGAATATGTCAAGCTCTTATTGACAGAATGAATAAATACATCATGTTTTTACCAGGTGTCCCAAAAATGGCTGATGGATTTTAAAATTCAATAACTTGCAAACGGTGACAGCTATTTAAAAATTTTTTGCAGAAGGATTATGTATAATGTCAGGAGTTTTTTTTATCGTAATTTTTTATTTTAGTTCGAATTTCAAACAATAGGTGGCGCTGACGGCAATTGAAGGGAGCTACCTATTGTTTCAAAATTGAACTAAAATAAAAAATTACGGTAAAAAAACTCCTGACATTATACATAACCCTTCTGCAAAAAATTTTTTAATATCTGTCATCATTTGCAAGTTACTGAATTTTAAAATC
This sequence comes from Maratus speculifer, assembly GCA_964019185.1. NCBI lineage: Eukaryota > Metazoa > Arthropoda > Arachnida > Araneae > Salticidae > Maratus > Maratus speculifer. The sequence continues at coordinate 2,693,138 of CAXHSM010000349.1, read as the reverse complement.
GATCAGTCATTTTTGGGACACACTGTATATATAATACAAATAGAAAATACTCAGATATTTCTATTTTAATATTTAGATGGAATTCCTTTATAAAATATTTGTTTGATATTCAAGTCAAATATATTAATTGATTTGAATATAAAATAAAATTATTTCTCTATATATCTGACAGAAAATTACCATTTAAATAAAGTTTTTGTATAAAGTTGAAAATATCATTAAAAGCTATGCTGTAATCAACTTGACATAAACATAGTGACAAATTCGTTACCAAATGTCAAGTTCACACATTTTTTTAACGATAATTTAATAATAACATCACTTTTTCCCTATTCTATGTTATTTTTTTATTCAACTAAGAAACAGATAAGCAATTTTCCAAAATTCAATAATTTACATGAATATATACTGTAATTAATAGAAAAAATTCTTGTATAACTTTCTATGCGATCAAAAACTAATGACTAAAATTGTCTCTCATTTAAATTTTATTTAAGTATAATTGATAAATATCATGTTTTGAAATTTAGGGCTATAAATCACTTTAAAGTAGTAAGTTGATTTTAAAAAAATTAATAAATTGAAAGCTGAGTATTTTTAATAATTTTGTATGGTAACAGACTTCACAATTTGCCTTACAAGTCAACATTAAACTAGCATTTACATATTAAATTATAGTCCAAAGTGCATGACCAATAATTTTTTCATGTGCCTTTTAAACATTTACCATAATAGCTGTCTACAGATTAAAAAAAATATATATATATTAAGTTTGAAAAATAAAATTCTGAAATGTAAGCGAATGGTAAAAATGGCTCATTTACATAATAAGTTATTCACTTCTTTAATTTAAATTTTCCTATTCAACTTCAAATCAAAACAGTTATTTTCCATAACATAACTTTTCCATCTGGCTCAATCCATTTGGTTACTTTCAGATCTCCTTTTCAAAGTTCATTATTATGTCATTCTGTTTCTATTACTTCACTTCATTCTGTAGCAGTATCGTATCAACAATGTCTGTGATTTCTTTATTTTTTTGTTCTTTTCTATTTCGTGATATTTAACTATGCCTTTGATTAATAAACGTTAGTTTATTACAAAACTTATTATGTCTATTTGTAATTTAGTACACACTGCCATTCTGACCTTTTATTTACTAAATTAGCTTCCAATACTCTGTGTTTCAATTTAAGTATATTTTAGAAAGCTGATGTTTAAGGATATTTTAATGGCTGACTGGATATACTGGGCCTTCAAAATTATCGCCACATCCGTGCACTTTTGCATCTCCAGGAGACACCAAGCAAAATTGCACAATTTATGGTGGTGATAATCAAAAATATGTATTTTTAAAGATAGAAAATCCAGAATTTTTTTTTTTTAAACCATACATTAAAGATAAACAAATAATCCATTTACCAAAAAACTAGGTATTTGACGTAGTTTTGGAGATTGCAATAATGAAACTAAAGCAAAAATACATATTTCAAAACACAATCTTAAAATACTGCAAAAATTATGATTAAAAAACATACATATTATAAAAAACAGTTATTTTAATATCTTAAAAACAATTTTCTCATTTACCTAGAAAAATATAGCTTAAAATTTACGATATGAAATTCAGATGACTATAATCAAAAATTTAGTTCACAAACTTTTTAGAAAGAAAAAATTTCTCCCCCCCCCTGGTATTATTTTTTCTTAAAACATACATAATATTACCAAATAGCAAAAATACAAAACAATTAAGTTAAAAAAACAAAGAAATTGTACACATAATTGCTTTTAAAAATAAAACAAACCTTTTTTTTTAAAAAAAAAGGAATTAATAAATGATTTTCTAAAGAATTTCTGGTACTACTCTGTTATCCTGTCGACCGATTCTGCCAAATTATACAAATCACCAAACTAATAGCCAAATTATACATATTGACATAATTTTTTTTTAATAATAAAAAAAAAACAAATAATTAGTAGAATAATAATAAAAATACAAATAAAAAGTCGAAATAAAAATCACTTAAGGACGTTTTAAACACGTGTATCATATTTAATATCATTGAATTGACATTCACGATGATCCATTATTGTCATTTAATGTTATAATTTGGCAATAGTATTTTGGTCAATGGGATAACAGGGTAGTACTGAATTTCTAATAAATGATTTTCTTAAGATTTGAAAGCAAATAAACATTTTTTTCTTATGATACACAATTAAACATCATTAAGATTCAAAACATCTCACAGACTAAAGAAATGCCTAATTTACCTACTTTTAAATACAAAACAACTCTACGATCAAATGACAACAGAAATATTTAAAGTGGTCCTTCTTTTTAAATATGAAACACACCATTTTTAATTTTAAAAAAATTAAAGAAAATTGTACTGCTTTTAAATTAAAACAGTTGAACGGTAAACGAAAAATCATAATTGCAATGTCTGCAGCTAGGCAGTGAGAAAATTCAAAATGATGCTGTTTTGTTTTCAAGTTTCAATTGCTGAGTTTGTTTTCAAGTGAATTCTTTTTTTATTTATCAGTCAGGAAACACCCAATAGAGATAAATTAACAGCAGAAGTTCAAAAAGGCTGCAAGCAAAGAGAAAAGTTTTCCTTCGAGGTTGCCATAAACTCACCTTCAGAGAGTAAGGGTCTCGAGACTTGGTATACCAATCATACAACTAAAAAAGCAGTTGCCAAGAAGGGTATTCAAACACAGTTTACCCATCTGGGCTGTTTTCATAATTACTCTGTGTTTGGGATATTCTGACTTTCTTTTTCGTGAGTTTTTTTTTTTCTTGTTCAATTTCCTCTATGTTTTTTATATTTGTTATTGTCAATTATAATCCATTTATTATAATTATTTTATTTTATTTTGTTAATATTCTTCTCTTTCTAAACTACATTTAGAAAATAAATTGTAAAATAAATTGTTTTGCAGAGTTAAAGTTACACTTCCTACATTATAAATATATTTTTTTATCATTTTAATAAAGTATAAAGCATTAGACATTTACTAAAATTAATACAGAAATAGGAAATGTGCCTATCATACAATACTTAGGCTAAGCCTGTAACCATATCCCAAATTACCACTTCTCAGAAAACAAATCATAATAAATTGAATTCAAAAATTTATTCTTTCCTTTTTCAGTCCCTTTGATGTTCCTGTACAAGTTTGAAATAAAATTAAAAGTTTTGACCAGTTAATAATCATTAACAGTTTAGAATATTTTTATTACAAAATACAGAATTTTTAGTAGAAGAGTAAGTAAAAGAAACATATCTTACCATTAAGTTATTTTAGTAAAAAGGATAGGTCACTAAATTCTAAAAACATTGTTTCATTATATTGCTATAAGCCATTATATTTCAAATATAAGTAGTTTATTAACAGAGAGTTTTCAGGTTCTCCAAATTCACATAGAAGCAAAGAGACACCAACTCAATGAATGAATTACAATGATTGAATTTGAATGAATGAATTAAAAAAAATCTGCTGCAACAGTTTTTACTTTCTTACATCTTCCCAATGTTACCATTTGTTTCAAGAATTTAGAAAAATATCCCTTTGAATTAAAGAAAAAAATATATAAAAAGGTTATCAATGAAAAATGAATTGATTCATTACTCAAAATTTTTGAATAAACTTTTTGAATTCGCCCTCTGGTGAAATACTTCACAAACTATCATCGTACATTACAGTAACAGCAGCATCCTCATCAGAAGAATAGCATGTAAAGAAAAAATAATTAATAAATAATAGTTGAGAAGATATATCAGGAGTATCTCTGTTGTATTTTTTCTTGTAAGTTTCCTATTAAACAATTTCAATTATCGATTATTCACAATCTGAGATTAACTTGATTATTAAGCAACTTTCATGAATCGTTTACTTTAGATTTGAAAAATTGACTAGCGTCTAGCGACAGCAGGATTCCTAATGGTAGGACTTAGAAAAAAATCTGCCGATCTTTGCTCTTAGGATTTATCCCTAAAGAGGGATAATTTGCTTTTTTAGACTTTTGTATTGTGCTGCCATCTGTTAACAGAAGACTAAAGTTATAGTTAATTAAAACATTGCATTATATTGAATATTGTGGCAGATAAAAATAAAATAAATTATTTATAGCGTTAATATTTATAGTTATTTAAAATATCATTTTGACTATCGTGGCAGATAAGGAAGAAATCAGTTATCAAAGACATTTAAATTAATAATAATGTTAATTTGTTCTTAATTTAAGTAATTCTTGAATTTATGTAAGAAATATTATATTCTAGTATTCAAACAGTAAACACAACAATCATATAAACACAATATTCTAACGAAAAGCGAGTTATCTCATTTTCAAAAAGCCATGCCAGGCGCCACTAACGATGATTTCCCCCACAGACTGTGGATTTCCCTAAACATTTGAAGAAAGGGGGGAAAATCCCTCTTTAGGGATGTTTCAAGTTTCATGGATTTTACTCTAAATTCTACCATTAAGGTGCTATTACACATGTCGTGCTGCAGGCGTCAAATCACAGGCGTCTCCATGTTATCCTATGGGACCAGGGGAGTTGCTTGGTTAGCACGCGATTCTCTTGTGTCAGAGCGTCTTTGACACCTGGAATGAAGCGACTCGCCAGTAAGAGCCAATCAAATGCTTGGAAATCCATATGATGGTAAAGACTCTTCTCGAATAGCCAATGAAATGCTTAGAAAAAGAAAAAACGCAGGCGATTTTTGTCGCTTGCAATTTTTACGTGTAATAGCACTTTTAATCTTCCTGACCATTAGGAATCCTGCTGTCGCTAGATGCTAGTGAAAAATTGTTTTGGCGCCATCTTTTGGAAAATAATATAAATAAACAAATTTTGCATTTAAAGCAAGTCTTATAGATATATTTTTAAAGCAAGAAAATTCATGATGGTTAAATTTAATTCGAGATTGCTTTTACAGGCTTCAGCTTTACAATTTAAAATCTTCTTCTATACATATAAAAGGAAAATTATTATTACTCTTTTCATGAAATTTCATCAGTTTTTTAAGAGCTCAGCTTATATCTTGAAATCGGGATTGTACTTGCAACTTGCATTGCAAATAAAAATGATTTTTTTCATACCAAATACAATCGTTAGAATATGTTGGAAAGTTTTGCTTTCAATATTTTTGATCGCTTTTGACTGATTCGTTTTAGCTCATTTTTTGCTTCAGTAGTAAAACTTCTTTTAATAACTTTGGTAACTTTCTTTTTCTTTTCTTTTCTTTTTTTTTTTGTAACTTTTTTTTATTTTAATGAAATTTTAACATTTTACAGGGATGGCCAGATGTAATTTTATTGAAAATAAGTTTTATGAGTCCTTTTAGTTTGTAGGGTTTAGTTTGTTCATTTGATTTTGTTAAAGGAATTTTTTTTTGTAATTCAAGTAATTTGCTCTAAAATAGACCAAATGTAGTAATGCATTATTTGATTGTAACAGAGGTAGCTGGTGCTGATTGTAAAGAAAAAAAGGTACATCTTGGTTATTTTGTCAACCAAACATCTATCATCAAACTATAAGATTAAATGCCAATAATGGATGATCGTGAATGTCACATCCAATAACATTAAATACGATAAACATGCTTAAAAGTTATTAAATGATTTTTATCTCAACATTTTATTTGTATTTTTATTAATATTCTACCAATTTTTTGTTTATTAAAATAAAAACGATGTCAATATATGCAATTTGGCGAAATTTGTGGATGGGATAACCAAGTAGTACCGAAAAGAAATATTGACAAAATACAAGAGGAAACTTAATCTTTTTCACTCTTTTTTTTTGGCCATAATCTGTCACCATTTTTGTTTTGAAAACTCATGTGCAACATTTTCATTGAACATTGAAGCAGGATAATAAATGAAATGATTAATCTTAAAAGCTACAACAATGGAAACAATCTTACTCCTGAAGTAATCTGGCACAATTCCAAAACTCAGGATAGTGTTCAAGTACCCTCTTTAGTCATGCATTAAGATTTAAGAAAGCATTTGGATACATTTTAGATTACAAGCCTTAAATCTTTCTTCTTTACAGCTAATTTCTATTTTGGTCATTTTATCTCTGCTTAGAAGTTCCATTAAATCTGGTTCTTTTGATATGTATTTGAATTGGCATTTATTTTTGCATTCTTATAGACTAAATTAAGTAATAATACAGTTGTTGCATTTGAAAAAAAAAAACAAAAAAAAAAAAGAAAGAAAAAAACAAAAAAAAACAATGGGTTTTTGAAGTTTGCCGGCTGATTCTATGTCTAAAATTCTATATCCAAAAGCTGCGCTTTTTGCAACTGAAAGTTGTCTATCAGATGTTCTTGATTGAACTGATAAGATGTTCTTATTCAGAAACTATGTAATTGAATGGCGTTTTCCATACTTTGATAAGCGGAAAGATCTTTAAGAAAGTGCTGCCAAAATTGACATTTTAAAACCAAAATTTTTGGCATGACATGGTGGGGGGAAAAATGGTCATCAGGTAAAAAAAAAAAAAACTATTTGTTACTAAATAAGTATGCTTTTTTTTTTTTTTTTTTTTCAAATAGAAAATACTCATTGATTTTGCATTGCTTTAATAATGAAGCTTTTGGTTGCAGATATTTTTAAAAATGATTTTCCTTTTCAAAATCGTTTTCAAAAGTGAAAGTAATTTAAAAAACATATCTGATTCCAAATTCGAAAATGTATAAAAAAAGAAGTAAGTAGAGATGGATCTCAGCTATTCAGTTCAATAAATAAATAAATCAAAATGCGAAAAGCAAACGAGATATTAGAAAATATTCTCTCCTTATATTTAACATTAGCTCTTGAGTGTCTTCGCCTGCAGGGACAGGAGCGTTAAATCATAAATATGTACAACTTTTGCTGTCGATCTGACGCCTTTTTTCAACATTAACGAAAAGTAACGGGTTTTGGAAACTTTATAACTATAAAAAATTCCGCCAATAAATAGAACAAGTCTTTCCAACACTTCTTGAAATCTTTAACAAAATTTCGTTATCCAGGGAAATAAAGCATTATTGTCCATATCCAAATATGTATTCCCATACTTTAAAAAAAGCCCCGTATTTGATCTATCGGTTAATATATAAACTATTAATGGTAAAATTTAGTTTAGCAGGAAAATGCCAAACGGATTGAAATTTTCCTTTCAGCAATTTGTACTAATAGATAAAAACATATTTAAATACTTTTGTGTAGCCCTATAAAATACATAGTACATTTAATACACGAAAGTATTTTGCTAAAATTTAGTTTAAAAGTAAATTCACTTTAAATTACTTAAATCAAATTTGCAGAAAGTGTCATCCAAAGGTGACACTGTATTCAGTTCTTTGCATGATCCTGTATATCTATATTCTACATTCATTTTACCCATATTCTTCAAACATTTCTTAGTAAACTAAATGCAATTAATCATAAAGAGGCATAATATATTTAAAAACCACCTTTATGTAAGTTACGCTCATCATCAGTAACCCTTCCAAGATCTTTTGTGTAACCCTGTATATCTAAATTGTGTAAAAATTAGCATTTATATAAACCGTATAATATGCATGCATCTAGTGAAACTTAAAAACGTAAATCATAATTAAAGGTGCATTTCATCTAACAGCTATCTTCGATAATATACAGAACTTTGGATAGAATATACTATTTGAAATCTTTTGTGCGTCCCTGTAAATGCTATGCACTACGTATTATGCAAGAAATAATTCATATTAATTCTCAGCAACGCATACCAATTTGATTATATATAAAATCGTATACATCATTAAAATATGTCGAAAACAATTCCCCCTTTATTATTATGTATTAAAATTATTTTGTGTGGCCCTGTAAATGAATAATTAAACTATTCTTTTCGCTGCATACTTTACAAAATGCATGTTTTAGTGCACTTTGTAGATGCATATAAATTTGAAGATGTTCGACAGGGTGTAACACCTTTAAAATTAATTTTAAATTATTTTTACCCCATAGGCCGTAAAGTAATGGAAAACTTTTGTGTGTCCCTGTTAATAAAATAATCATAGCAGAAACTTCATTTTCAATAGAGTTTGTGCTCAGGTAAACATCATTAACGTCCAAAATTTTCAAGACAATCTGAGTATATTTACGAGAGCACGGACAGACAAGCCGAATGCATAAGCACTTTTCAACTTTGTTGGAAAATGCTAATAAAAATGGAAGGACACATGTCCCTAAGACTAGATTTTTGTTTTAAAATATAAAATTCTTCAAATTATTGAACAATTTCATTTTAAGAATAGTTAAAGTTTATTATTATGGTTTCGGGCAACGCCTGTGGTTACTTGCTACTATTCTGTGTAAAGATGTCTTGCTACATTTTATGCCTGAAAAAAAGCTTGTTTTGTGCTAAAACATTAAAAATACCTGAAAACCATAACCCCATGCTTCTTGAGTATATTTCAGAGAGTGGGATTTTTTTTTAGAAAATGGATCATCAAAGGTTTAAGTGTATATTTTGGTTACAACTTTTAATTTTCTCTACATTCATATAAAAATATGGGCTTCACATGTATAGAAACCTGCAGTACATATTTGCATTCTATCAAGCAATTGTTTATCTATATCAAGAAGTTATCTAAAATCTGCATATAAATTTTTAAAAAAAATGTTAGAAAGTGCGAATTTGTTTTTCTCGGTATTTTCATTATACAGTAAAACTTCTAAATAACCGACACATCAGAGCGTGGAAACTGCCGCTATTACGAGTCCACTATTGAGAAAACCTCAGTAATTCAAAAATAGCTATGAAATACTTAATGTTTAATTAATTGGCTGTTATATATCGTAAAACCTTTATTGTATAATTAATCAGTAATTAAAGCTAATTTTCTTAGCAATAAAACTGAAATAAAATTGTACAATTCTTTATCCACTATTTATCACATTCTTACAAAAAATATCTGTTAGAAAAGCTTGCTTTTGCTTGCGAGTACATGTAATTTGTTTTTCAATGTGTGCCATGCTTTCATTTTTAATTCTGTACGAGGTTTCAACACCTTTAAATCATCTTTTTTTTTTTTTAAGTGTAATTAATTACTGTATTTTGCCACTTTTTAAAAGCATAAAATCTCAAACTTTCCTGAGTGGAATTGGGGGAGTGATCTCATATAAATATAGGGGATTGTAGGACTTTCCCCGTCTCACCCCCTACATTTATCCATGATCACAAAATTTCTGACAATAATGAGTGTGATAAATTTAGAGGCATTTTACTTTTTTTTTCTTAATAAAAAATTTCTCGCCCTTTTTCACCAAAATTACTCTCCACTATTCGAAATGTAAGAGGTCAACCAACAAAAATTTAAGTTTTGGTAGTGGGAGATTGAAAGACTTTCTGTTAAATAGAGGTGTCCGTTATGGAAGTTTAACTGAAATATATTATTTTACTGTTACAGTTTTATTGTATTATAACCATTTTTCTTCTTTATATGAGGCAGTGCTAATTTGTAAAATTTCTACTATTTCAAAATCCTGAAACGAAACAGTTCTCTGGCGAGTATTAATATGAAGATCTAATAGTTTTATCCCTACATTTAAATTAATTCGCAAACTATTAAATTTTCATATCTATTTCAATAATATGCTTTAATATTGATTTCAAACTGTATAAAGCATCAAGCACCTTAGGAATTCCATTTTACTTCAAAAACTTCTTCCTCCCTAGACACGAATTACTTTTTCTTCGACATTATCAGTAAAATACAATAACACGATTACAACACAATTCTGGTATATATATAAAAAAAAAAGAATCTTGTCTTTTCAAAGGATTTTCTGCTATTTTTAAAGTTTACTTTTTTTATTATAAAATATTTTTATAATATTTTCATAATAAAAATTTCACTAATGTATTGTTACAAAACTCTCCACAACAGCCGACTTTAATCTAGATAAGTGCTAAGAAAAATGTGCAATATGAATTCTTAATTTTTAATTACTTTTCATATTATGCTACTGTTATATAGTTTATGTAAAAATTTTATGTAACAATTTTAGATTGAATGAAGAATAAATTCAAATTTTTTCCACTTTAACTTTAATTATCAAGATTCTGATAAAAAAGTATTAAGAAAAAATTCCCTGATTTTTTGCTTGAATTTTCAAATTCTGTGACTTTTCCATATGCTCTAGATTTACCCTGAACCGTAAAAACCCTAAATACCGTAAAATCCTGTTAATCCGTCCTTCCCGATCAAACGCTCCATACCCACTTTATAAAAAATTTGAAATTTTCAAAAAGTCCCGAGAAAGTGCCCTCCCCCCCGCCCCCAAAAAATCGCTGAATCGGGATGTATCACGAATCTTTGATGAAATTGGCTTTTATTTTCGAGATTTTTAAAAAGATTTCATGCTTTTTTTCTGCGTTTTTTCAACAGAATTTACATTTTTTTTTTTATACAAATTTTTTCAAGTATTGCTTCAAGTATCAAAATTCATGATTCGTTCAAAGATTCGTGATTCATTCATTTCATCATGATTCATCCCCATAAAACAATCACGGAAAAATCCCGTGTAAGCGCCCCTCCCCTCTAATTATTTTACGATTTTTAGTCACGTTTGGGGGGGGGGGGGGATTAACAGTACTTTACAGTAAGTATCTGAAAAAACACAAATCATTGACCTGAGTTTACTAAATATAAAACTTCTTTGAATTTTGTGGGCATTAGCAGCATTCATAAAAGCACAAGAATAGAATTCATTCACAAAATAGTCAAATGATGTTTAAAGTATCCTTCCTAACTCTTATAAATGCAAGGATGATTCTAAATGTGTAGGACAGTGTGTGTAGGGGGGGGGGGGGGGGGAGTTTGGCTGATGATCAGGAAGCTAAAAATTAAGTGGCAAAAATGAACAAAATGCTTGACTAATACTTAAAAGCTATTATTCAAAAAGTTACTTGCAAAATCGTGCCCTGGTTGCTGTGTAAATCTATAACTGAAAAAAATTTTAATAGAAATTAGAAAAAATTAAAAATGGAGAACAGTTTGTTGTACAAACTATGTGTTAAAACTTTCAAAATTTTATATTTATAATTGATTACGGAAAAGAATTTTGCACTTTATTTGTTTTTTGTATGAAATATTAGCCTGCCTAATGTGTAAAAAAATACTTCTTGTTCTTCATATTAGGAAAATCTTAAAAGCGAGGAAATAGCACTGAGGCCACTAGGCTTCCTAATGAGTAATCTGCCTCTGGTTATAAATAATGAAACTATGACGTAAAGAAGTCATTAGTATACAGCAAAGACTAAAATGTATATGAAACAAATTTATTTTTGATGCTTGAAATAATTTTTTTCTCCTACACAGATCTGCAACTTTTTTCAACATAAGATTGGGCTAGCCCTTTTTAATTTAATACTGTTCCATTCCATCCACACTCCCATATGCATTCATTTATGTATATTTTGATGAACTTTAAATGTCTTTCATTATGCGACAACTGTTTAAAAAAAGATTTGCTTTCAATTGAACAGAATACAATGAAATGCAGCCTATGAGCAACACAATTATTTTAAACAATAAACGTTATAAAAAAATTCAAATGAATTTCCCATTTTTAATTTGAAATTTAAATAATATTAATTAAATTACTTACAAATAAATAATAAAATAACGAAGTTATCATGATTATTATCAAATGAAACGCAAAAACATGACTAAATAATCAGGAAAAATGCTGAGATACATGAAATTTCCTGTTGTCATCTTATCAAATCCCTCAAATGTAGGGCTTTTAGCAGAAGATTAACCAAAGAAACTATATTAGTATTAACTAATTTTAGTAAATTGGCTGGGATCAGGATCAATAAATTGAGGTTTTAAAAGTTATCAGATATTACAAACAAGACAAGACGCAAGACGCCAATGCAATAATGAATCGTACATATTTTTACGTCATGATTCATTGAAAAAATCACTCAGATATTTATTTACTTGAATCTTGATTTTTGTCAAATGTTTTACATTCCTTTCCTAAAAAATGAATGCGTTTTTTTGTTTGCTGATTGAAAATTTGTTGAGCATTTCTGTTTAGATTTTTTTTCATTGATTTAATATTCACTATCAAATTCATCCTTCGTGATTCATTCATTGTAATGGCGTCTCTCTACTTTCATGATAACATATACGAAATGGATTTATTCTGATGGTAACAGTAGCTAATTTTTTAAATCAGTTTGTCGTTCATAATCATTTAAAATATTCGGCACAAATAAATTGAATATTTAGCTAGCCGAATAGTAACTATCAGATCGAATACTTCAATATTTTAGTAGTTAAAGATGCTAAAAAATTAAGTTTTATATAATATTTATTGCTGGTTACTTTCCTTTGCATAAAAAAATATTTCTTCACAAGTAAAATTTATACTATAAAAACTGTGCTTTGGGTTATTGTTTAATTTTTTTAAATTAATCGAATTTTTATGATTGTAAACCTAATTTCCTTATTTTCTTAAATAAATATTTTAAAATTAAAGAGAAATTTTGGAGTATTTCAAAGAAAACAATATCCATCGTATGCTGTTTCTTTGGCAGAAAAGCACTAAAATAAAAAAATACAAAATATATAAATATTATAATTTAGTCACATTATGGTAACTTGTATTAATTGTACATTTTCCGTGCCAGGTCAGTAATTGTACCACGTATGGTGTCAGTTATACTGATTAAAGTAATCTTTAGTTTCTGAAACTAGACACTGTGGCATTGCTAATAAGAGTTGCAATGTAATTATAATAATACATAACATTTTTTATTTACTTATCACAGTTTATTGGGATTTTTTTTATAGTTCATTTTTAATTTTTTGTATTACTTACAATGCTTATTTATTATACTTTATTTATTATTTTTTTATTATTATTGACTATATTGATTTTTTATATTGATTAAAATTTTTTTTATTGTTTTATTTTTTTATTGCACAGATGCCACATGCACACAACATTGACGTGATTCTATCCCCACCACTCATAATCATTTAAAATATTCGGCACAAATAAATTGAATATTTCGCTAGCCAAATACTAACTATCACATAGAATACTTTAATACTTTAGTAGTTAAAGATGCTAAAAAATTAAGTTTTATATTATATTTATTACTGGTACTTTCCTTTACATAAAAAAGAATATTTCTTTACAAGTAAAATTTACATTATAAAAACTGTGCTTTGGGTTATTGTTTAAAAAAACTTTTTTATTTAATAGAATTTTTATTTTTATGATTGTAAACATTATTTTCTGAAATAAATATTTTGAAATCAAAGAGAAAGTTTGGAGGATTTGGAAGAAAACAATATCCATCATATGCTGTTTCTTTCTAGAAAAGCATACAAAATAAAAAATACATAAATATTATAATTTACTCAAATTATGGTAACTTGTATTAATTGTACATTTTCTGTGCTAGGTCAGGTACAATTGTATCAAGTATGATGCCAATTAAAATAATTAAATTAATCCTTAGTTTCAGAAACTAAATACTGCGGCGCTGTTAATAAGAGCTGCAATGTGTTATGATAATAATACATACCGTAATATCTGAAAGAAACGCCGCGGTGTTTACGTGTTTTAAACTGAAATTTCAAGCGATGCGGCGTTTACGAGCATTTTTTTTCAAACAAACGTGATATTTTTCTGAATTTTTCCGAAAATTAAAAAAAAAATCTATCATAATTCCAAAATTTCGGACATAAAATCTATCACGAATTCCGACAAATGGTTGCAAAAACAAATTAATTTTGATTTTGTCAAAATATCGCGAAAAAATGGCAATTTTCATTAAAAGACCGCATTAGATTATGAATAAACGAAAATTGCATTTTCGAATGAATTTCCCCCTCCCCTTCTTTTATAACTTTCAGAAAATTTGTTCTGAATCCGATTTTTCCCCTGTTCCAAAGATTCAGTGATGAATCATGATGAAATGAATAAATCATGAATCTTTGATTAAATGTGCTTTTTTTTAGATTTTTTTAATTGATTTCATGCTTTTTTTTACAAATTTCTCCTTTTTCTACGTTTTTCGACAGAATTTGTTTTTTTTTTTAACCAATTTTTTTTTCAAGTATTGCTTCAATTATCAAAATTCATGATTCATTCCTTCAAATTTTGTGAAACGATCGTGGGAAAATCCCGTGTAAGCGCCCCCCTCTAATTATTTTACGATTTTCGTCACGTTTGGGGGGGACGGATTAACGGTATTTTACGGTACTGTTAGGAAAAAAAAATCACCGTATCCGCTGCGCCGCACTAAGCATATTTTTACTTTTAAACTCGTATGCGTTGCGGCGCTTATTCCCGAAAATACGGTATTTAAATAATATTATTAATTTTGTATTTATTTATTAATTTCTGATTAATATTTTCATTTTATGATTTGTTAATACAGCTTATTAATGTGTTTCTGTTTAACATGTTAACCGCGATTACCGCGGAAATTTCACCTGCGGCGTTTACGACCATTTTCTAAATTTTTTTGAATGATTTTTCGCGCTGCGGCGTTTTTTCCAGAAATTACGGTAACATTGTTTATGGGGATTTTTTTTAATAGTTCATTTTTAATTTTTTTATTATTTATTATGCTTTTATTATATTTTATTTATTAATTTTTATTATTATTGACTAGATTGATTTTTTATATTGATTATCATTTTAATTTTTTTTCATTACTATTGCATACATGTCATATACACACAACATTGCCATAATTTTATCCCCATCACAAATTTGGTGAAAACTTTGTTTTGAAATGTTGCTGTAAGTGTTAATATATACAACCAGTGGCACAGCTAGAATTCAGTTCTGGGGGGGGGAGTTTCGGATAAAGGTGTTGCCAGTCATTTGGATCACTGGTTAATGAAATCAGTATACATTAAACTTCCTCAAATCCACACAGCTTGGGACCAGAGGTTTTGCAGTTTTCAGAATTTTGTGGATTTCTGGTTATTGTTTTTTTTACATTTTCTATTGATTTAATTTATTGATTAATTAATTGATTTTTATTTAATTTGAATGTTATTAACAATGAAATTGTAACTATTATGAAGGCTTACAATACAATAAAGCATTAAAATAAGTAATAAACTTAAATAATAAAAATTTAGATAATTCATAACATGATTAAAATATTAAAAGCAAAGGTCAAGTTAATAATCAATAATGTATGATTAAATATTTATTATAAAGATTAGAGGGCTTTTTCAAATGAAATTCGTTTTATAAAGGTACATTACTAAGTCATATCAAAATCACAAAATAAAGTCAGACTTAATAACCAAAAAATGTTGGTTGATCATTAATGTATTTGGTAAAAAAATTTTGATTACCAGTGACATCAGCAATATCTTATTATTTCCAAAACAAATTTATTCTTCCGTCATGAAAACACGTGAATTCAGTAATATTAATGAAAATTACAAATTAAAATACACAGTAGAGCGCCAAAAATCTGCCGACCTAAAATCTGCCAGAGTCAGAAATCTGCACAGGTAAGCATCTTTCTTCCATGGTGCTCAAAGAACAAAGTTAAAAAAATGATGACGTCATTCCAAAGTGAATGATTGATTCAGAACATTTTCATTCATGACGGAAACCAGACAGATTTTTTGCTGATTACCGAAATGAGTTTGACAAATCAGAAACCTGCATTTTTGGACAATTTTCACTGTTCGCGAAAAGGCAGCCCTCTGATTAGTCATCTTCTTTAGCTAGTGAGTGAAAGTCTACTTGGATCCCAGTGTATTTTTGCAAAGAATGCAGAAAAAGTTAAAGCCGAAGTAGAGAGAAAAAGATTAGATGCGCACATGCATTTCTTTTGCTGTTTTTATCACATGCAAGGTCTTGTATTTTATTCATTATTTAACCTATTTTATGACAATTTTTTCCCCATATAAAATATGGAAAAGCGAAAGCAATTTTTTAAAATAACAAAATTGTGTTACTGAACAGGAATTAATGACTATTTATAACTTGCAAAAAAACTTATTTGAACATTATAAAGTTTTTAAACTGACAACTATTGATCAAATGCTATTAAAGTTCAAAAAATAAATTGTTTTGTCTATATTGTTTTCAATTTTTTTTATTGATAATCAAGTAACTTAAAAATCTAATATTTTATTGCTATTAATGTTTTTATTTATTTTTAATCTTTATTATTATTATTTCAATGGCCTAAAATCCACAAAATCCTGAAATCCACACACCATCCTCTCCCAAACAGTATGGATTTCTGGCCCTCTACTGTATATGGAATTGGTATAAAAATAAAAAATGCAAATTTTGTCCCTACATCAAAACTGAAAGTTTCATTGTTTACATCTGTAAATTATGTGCAGATTTTAGAGAGTTGCAGATTTGAGGGAGTCTACTGCATTTACTGTTTCAAATCATAATGCATCTTTTCCGCAGTTACATTGGTCATATTTCATTTAAACAACATTTACAATGTTACCGTTTAGAAACATACAATCCAGGAAACGACAATAATGAAACTATGTGTCAACCACAAAAATCGGTATTTAAGGTGTTTTCCACCACATGGTATTACATGACATCGAATTTGGCATTACTTAATATAAATTTGTTGAAAATTTTGTTAAAATATCTTTGTTATTGTTATAGTTCTCTAAAAATATCTGGGTATGACTTGAACAGGAAATAATCATTCTTTTTAGCATAAGATGTCTCAAAAAAGTGATAGTTCAAATAATCAATTTTCACTTAACTAATGCATGTAATATGCATTTTCTCAGTTTTAAGTAGAATTTTTGCTATTTAATTAAATCACTTTGTTAAATGGAATCTGATTCAACAAAGTGGGAGATTCAGAAATATGGAAAAAGTTTAGATATTGAATTTGGTTTTGATTCATAAAAGCGGCAAACTTCCTTAGCTCTGGGAGGGAATTTAGCCCCAGAAAGCTCTCCCTTGTCTGTGCCACAGTATACAACTTGTGACATTGATAATGATTGTTATATTTATTATTTTGTTTACTATTTATTACTGTTTATTTTTTTCTGTAACTGTTGTTTCTTTAAAAAATAAATTGTTCAAACAAAATGACATGGTTATTGTATGAGGGATAAAACTTGCAATCACACCAGTATGGTGTATATACAACATCTGTGTAGTGTTGAATTTAGGAAGGGGAGCATTACTGTCAGGAGCAATAAAATGCCCCTCACCAGGAAAATTAGAGATTTTGGGTTTTCAGTTGTCAAAAAATGAAATCCCCCCCCCCCCTCCAGGAATTCTATTATGTTCACAGAACTACAGAAATCTCTAAAAGAGAAAAATTTCTGAATTCAACACTGCATCTGTACCTTATTATTTACCATTTTTAACAATTTTATTATACTTAATAGTGTTAAATTACAGATTTTAGTGTGATTGGCTATGATAAATAGGATTGGTACCATAATTTTAGGAAGAAATGCTGCAGCGTTTATGTGTTCCAAACTGAAATGTCTTGCAATGTGGCATTAACATGCATTTTTTTTTTTTTTCAGCAGGCATGATTCTGTTAATAATTTCTCTGAAAAAAAAAATCTGTCATAAATTCGAAAATTTGGGCATAAAATGTATTGTGAATTTCAATAAATGATCACAAAAACAAGCTGATTTTGATTTCGTTATTCGTTCAATGAAAAACCGCCAATTTCATCAAAAAATTGCAAAAAAAGCAAATTTTGTGGAAATATGAAAAAAAAATCCTACAAATTTCATTAAAAGATTGTAAAAAAATCCCCACAAATTTTGCAAAAGATTGCAAAAAAACAGAAATTATATCAAAAGGTCATGGAAAAATGTATAGTTAGTGCCAAAGATAGATTTCCCTTTTCTCTCCCCCCCCCCCCCCCCACTCTCTCATTTATAACCTTTCTGAAAATTTATTCTGAAATGAATCAGATTTTTTTTTAATACTAATATTCATCCCTGTCTTAAAGATTCAGGCACCAAATCTAAAATGATATGGATGGGCTGAAATCTTCATATCCAGGCGAGCAAAATATATTGGTCCTGCCTAATATAAATGCTAAAATTTTGTCCCATGCAACTAAGGAAAATCAATAAAATAAAGTCTGGGCCTGGCTTAACCAGGCTCAATTTTTCATAGAGCATCAGATTATCTCTTAATCATCATTATCCTTTAATTAAAATTGTTTAAGAAATATTTTATGCATATTCATGCAAATATTTTGCATTCTCAAACTAACCCAGTTCCCGTTCTTTTGCTAACCGGACATTTACTTCAGTTGGGACCCGACCCAAAGCAGCATTCAGTTTTGCACCAAGGGTCTGAAATTAATATAAGATATAACATTAAAATGTTCATACAAGAAGTATTTTTTAAATATTAACAATATTGCTAAATATTTTTAAAAACAACTCAAAATAAAACATATTGAATTGTATTGTTAAAATCTCTTGTATTTAAGAAACAACACAGTGATGGCAAGTACTTTTTTTTCTCTTAGTAATCATTTCGGTGTTAAATGCTGTTAGAACAAAATCTTCTAATTTAAATCTATATTTATTTCTTTGACAGTGTGACAGCTGGTAATGTGCCAAACAGAGCGATAGAAGAAGTGGGGGAAAAAAGAAGGCAGCTTGAACGCATACCTTTTCATATTTAGCATGAATCATATAATGTTTACAATCCTTATCGCTCCACATGCAAGGGAATGGATAAAAGTAGGTCATCAAATTTTTTCCAGACCGACTGCTCAGAATCAAATAAAAAGTTTGATTTTGAAAATTTTATTATTCTTATAAACCACCAATACACATAAATAATGGCTGCATTCACTATAAGTCTTTTTTTAATTGTCATTTATTAATATTTAAAGAAATTAAGTAGTGTTTTTTTTTTCAATTTTTGATAAGGGGAAGAAATATTTAGAAAATGTGGAAAGTTGGTTTTTTGAACTGAATTTTCAGAAAATACAGCTTAGGAAAGTCATCTCCAAATAGCAGTCGCTTATAACTTAAAATGTAATACATTTATAGAAAATGGAAAAAATGTGTTATACTTCAAATCTTGATGAATTATTGCATGAATTTTCTTTTTAACTCCCCCATTGTTTAAAAAAGCGTCTGTATTTTCGCTCTACAGATTCTTTTAGAAATGATTAGAATGAGAAAAAATATGTCTTATTCAACTAACGAAATAGGATGTGATAACATTATTTTAATTGTACGTAATGCTAATTATTAAAATTATTACATTCGTTATTTATTTGTAAATAATTTTAATATGGGCATAAAAGTAATTAATATCATTTTATCCCATTCAAACATGCTATTTAAGGTATTTGAGTTAAAGTTGATACTCTCTTAATGCCCAATCATTCTCGAAACGCTAATAAGTACAGAAAAGTTTACATAATTTTAACGGGATTTTTTTCTTTTAAATATTATTTATACTTGCTTGTAAATCAATAAATGTAAAAATATATATTGTTTCTTATAGAATACAGCATGCCATATCATTGTATATTTCCCAGATTAGAGTAAATTATTCTGGTGAACTGACAGCCGAGACATTTACATTCTCAAACAAGAACAAGCATCCAGAAAACTTTAAAAATTAGACTCGTGCAACACCTCGGGAAAAGTTGATAGTGACAAAATCTTCAAGGGTCATTAAGTTCATTTGTGTTTGTTCTTTAAACATTGTTTCTATGGGTTTACACTATTAATGACAAAACATAGTTTTCTTTCCTTCTTTTTTTTTCTTCCTTTGAATTTTAATAACTCATCAATTAGGTACTATAACATGTAAAGTTACTTTTTTTTAAATCACTGAGTAACGAACCAGTTTGGGTTTTCAATGTTAGATTGTTAGTGTTATTTACTATTATTTTATATTAATTTATAGGGTAGAAGCACCAGTAATGGATATCCCTCAAAGTTTTTAGTTTATAAAATAAATAACCAATAAAAATTTAGCTTTGATTTTTTTTTTTTTATATATATTGCTCCTAGTATATTTTATAATCTTAAATTATTGTTGATACTCTTAATCAAACAAGCACAAAGCAGAATGTCTTATATAAGTATTTTTTTAATTTAAACTGTTTGCAGTATTATTATTTAACTGTTTTAAATATGGCATAATTTTTTTCATCTATGGTGATTAACACATTTTAATGAATTCGTTATTTAAATATTTTCTTTCTTTTTTAATATTCAGATGTAAGTAAGTTTTATGAGGTATTTTTAATCTGTCTCAGTTTTAATTTGTAATTATTTAATTCTTATTTGAAAACTTTTTTTATGTTTTAATATTTGTGTGTAAATATTTTTTTAATTAGAAGGAAATATTATTCTTTGATCATTTGGCAACAATTTAAAATAACAATTTTTTTAAAGTATGTAAAAAATTTCTCTTAAAATGCTGAATATTTGAATATAAAATGGAAATAAATCCTCAAAAGATTAGTCAAACTAAAAAATAACTGCAATCTGCACACCGGGGGAACTTTTAATGTATAAAATTATCTAAAAATGATTAAATTCCTTTACACTATTGAACTATTTATCTGGGAACCAGTTAAATGGAAAATTAATTTTCTGGAGTGATATTTCTAGTAGATTGATGTTAGAATCTTTGTTACAAAAAGTGTCATATACATGCCAGTTTGACATGTACATTGCTTGAAACAATTGTATAGTTTGATAACAGCATCTAGTATTTGAAATAGAAGCATATATGGTTATATTATAGATATTTTCATTTTTATGCAGAGAAAATAGAGGAATTTTGGTTCCCAAGGAATTGCCATAAGTTACCTTCTTTCAAACTCTGATATACTTTTGAACTTACTTGTATTTGGTTCTTAGTTCAAGTAATCTAATAATTAATTAAAAATTAGAAATAATATAACAACCACATAATATAGCGAAATAACATTGATATAACTGTCAAAAATAATTGATTAGAATAAAACACTTTGTATTAATCAACATTAAATGATTTTCGTTTTATGGTGATTTATACAAGGTGTTTTATTGTAATTAACCACATAATAGGGTAGCTTTATACTTCACATACTTAATAATATCGTAGTACTATACTTCATATTAAAGATGACTAAAAGAGGTTTTTATGACTGAAATTGAAAAGATAAAACAAATTTCAGTAAACTTCCTATATTCAACCAAAAACAAAAAAAAGGCTTTTTTTTTATAGAAAATGCATAATGCCCATACATACATGTATATGATTATAAATTAATCATAGTGGTGGCCCAAGTTGGTTCTGTGCCTTTGACTAAAACTTTTTGTTTTCATGTAACATAAAATATAATTAATTCATCAGTGACACAAAAGGATTTTCTACTTATTCAAATTCCATCTAATTAAAAGATGTTTTAGGTATAATTTTAAATAATAAATGGACGTATGTATACATACATCTCTCCACTTATTATTTGAAATGATTTATGTAAATGATCATCTGTTATACTAAAGCTTTGACAAAGAGTATTTGAAATACTTGTGCTGTTCCAAACTAAAAATTATGTATCACGGTTAAGTCTGCAGTTTAGTCATATATATGCATTTCTTGCTTTATAATTTGTATTCACCTCTTGAGTAGAATGGTCCTTATGTTCAAAGTTATAAAATGTATTACTCCCAACCTCTAAATTCATTCCATCACATCTAAAAATCATTCTTGTGAAATTTTATCACTAATAAATATTGTTTATTGGTAGCTAAAGTAAGAGTAAATTTCCTAATTTAAGGTCCTTTTGTTGTTTTCTTTTTCTTTTACTTGAAAAAATATCTCTTATCCCAATACAGTAGGAGATCTTTCTTTATAATGCAATTCTCCATATAACACACAACTTCTCCGATGTAGACAATGAATTTTGCAGTGAAGAAGCACCTGAATTTCCAGATTGCAAAAAATTGCTACTCTCTAGGAGACTCAAAATGATACATCAACTCAACTTTATCTGCTTAATTTAAGACTTTTTAATGAAAAAAATTACTACTGCAACAAATATTTTTGAAAATGAGTAATACATAATGAATGATTTGGGTCCAGGTAGAATATTTGTTTAATTTTTAAAAAGTATATTTAACAGTATGTGGATAGAGCTATATATAATACAAAAGTCTATTATCTAGATAAGGAATGAAGTAAAAGTTTGGTTTGGTTTGGTTTATTTTTGTCGTCCGATTATCTACACTGAGGATATAGGACCGGGGGGTGGAGTGCTCTTCGTGGGGGTCTTTCTAAGGGAACCTAACCCGTATTTATGGAAGGTTCAAAGAAAACCACAAAAACTCCGAACGATTAGGCCGACAGCCGCTGGGTTCGAACCCAGCACCTGCCGTCTATCAGTTGAGAGGTCAGAACCTCTCGGCCACTGGTGGGGCATGAAGTATAAAGATACGCTAACGTATTTTGATATGTTTCAGGCATGTGTGGCTACATTTATGATGTTTATTTTGTGATGTGTGAATTATGATCAATATAATGCATAGCCTTGCATTTTTAAGTTTCTTTCTATAGATCTCACCCTCTATATACTCTCACCACCATTTAACTTCATTCCATTATAACTAACAAGTAAGTAAAATTATGCCTTAATCATAGATTATGAAACGCTTTCTAACGCTTCCTGAAATCTTTAACAAAACTTTGTTGTCCAGGGAAATTATGTGTTACTGTTCATAACCAAATATGTATTCTAATACTTTTGAACAGCCCTGTATTTGATTTGTCGGTTTATATAAATATTCTATATAATGGGGAATTTTAGTTTAGCAAAAGAAGGCTTAGCTGGTTGAAAGTTTTAGCGATTTATACTAATAGATGGAAACTTATTTCAGTACTTTTGTTCAGCCCTGTAGTTTACCTAGTACTACTTTTATTACAAGAAAGTATTTTGCTAAAATTTAATTCAAACAAAAATACTCTTTAAACTACTTAAATCAAATGTCCAGAAATTATCATCCATTTGCGAACACGTATCCAGTTTTTTGCGTGACCCTGAATATAATTTTATCCATATTCTGCAACCATTACAAAGTAAACTAAATGCATTTCAATGTAAAAATGCAAAATTTATTTAAAAACAACCTTTAAGCAAATAACGCTCATATTCAGTAACCTTTCTGAGCTCTTTTGTGTAACCCTGTATATCTAAATTGTGTAACTATTAGCATTTATGCACACCATATAATGTGCATATATTATGTCACATACAGGCAAACTAACAGGCAGACATTTTGTAAAAACATGATTTTTAGAATCCCTGATCCCTAAAACGTGTTGATCTTTCAAAACCTGGAGTTCAAAACTTTTCACAAATCCAATACTTTTTTCTTATAACGATGGAAAAAATAAAATGACAAGCATTCAAAGAAATAAATTTGTAGTTTTTACCACTCAATGTATAGGAGGGTCCCAATATGGGCTATGGCAGTGTCAACTATATCACATGCACATCTATGCATATGTACCTGCATCTATGAAAAAAGTTGTTAGGTCATATCTAAGAATGTTTAAATATTTGATAAATTCAAGCATGAATTATGCACTACAGTAGACTCCCTCAAATCCGCAAACCAGAAATCCGCAACTCTCTAAAATCCGCACATACTTTATGGATGTAAACAATGAAACTTTCAGATTGGATATTTGGACAAAATGTGATTTTTTTAATTTTGTGTCAATTCCATATATTTTTTAATTTTTAATTTTCTCAATAATACTCTATTCATGTTTTTTTTTTTTTTTTTTTTTTTTTTTTTTTCCATGAAGGAAGAAAAATTAAAAAAAAAAAAAAATCAAGATTTTGCTGATATCACTGGTAATCACAATTTTCTTACCAAATATATTTATGCATTAATCAAGATTTTTTGGTTACTAAGCCTGGCTAAACTTAAAAAAAAAAAAATCCTTATTTTATGATTTTGATGTGAATTAGTAATGTACTTTTATGAGGCAAGTTTTGTTGAATAATTTTGGAAAAATATATTTAATTTTTATAATGAATATTTAATCATACACTATTGATCATTAACTTGATCTTTGCTTTTAATATTTTAATCATTTTGAAAATTATCTAAATTTTTATTATTTTAATTTATTACTTATTTTAACATTTTATTATATTGTAAGTATTCATTATAGTCCTGAATGCACTATTAATTGCACTCAAATTACTGTTTAAAAAACGTAAACAAAGCAATGACCAGAAATCTGCAAAATTCTAAAATCCGCACAACCTCTGGTCCCAAGCTGTGCGGATTTGAGGGAGTCTACTGTATTTAAGGAAAAAAATTATAAAATCGGCTTCTTAATTGAAAGTTAAAACTTAGTGCATTTTATTTTAAAATGTCTTGTTTATTATTTTCTTTTTGTTTTTAGATTCAGTGGTAGATAAAACTGTTTTTCCTGAAACTTAGCAAATCATTTCCTTGCATGAAAGTAGTAACAATCTCTTCATATTGATACCTCGAAGGAGTTCCTGTTATTATCCAAAATCAAACTTATTCATTTGAGAAAATGTCATCCATTACAGAAGAAAATTCGTCTGCCAGTGAACATAGCTTTGTTCCTCGAAATGGGGATAAAGGAAAACATTCCTTTATTTATACAAGAGAAAAAGTTTTTATTTGTGAAGTATGTTCTAAACAATTTCCTATGAATTATAGTCTAAGAAGGCATCTCTTGACACATACAGGTGAAAAACCTTTTGCTTGTGAAATATGTTCAAAAGGATTTTCTCAGAATGGTGCTCTAAGAAGGCATCTCTTGACGCATACAGGTGAAAAACCTTTTGTTTGAAAATATGTTCCATAAGATTTTCTCAGAATCGTGATCTAAGAAATCATCTCTTGACGCATACAGGTGAAAAACCCTTTGTTTGTGAAGTATGTTCAAAAGGATTTTCTCAGAATGGTTCTCTAAGAAGGCATCTCTTGACACATACAGGTGAAAAATCTTTTGCTTGCGAAATATGTTCCAAAGGATTTCATCAGAATAGGGATCTAAGAAGGCATCTCTTGACGCATACAGGTGAAAAACCCTTTTTTTGTGAAGTATGTTCCAAGAGATTTTCTCTGAGTAGTAGTCTAAGTAAGCATCTCTTGATTCATACAGGTGAAAAACCTTTTGTTTGTGAAATATGTTCCAAAGGATTTTCTCAAAATAGTGACCTAAGAACACATCGCAGGATCCATACAGGAGAAAAACCTTTTGTTTGTGAAGTATGCTCCAAGGGATTTTCTGTTAAAAGTCATCTAAGTGATCATCTCTTGATTCATACAGGTGTTAAACCTTTTGTTTGTGATATATGTTTTAAAGGATTTTCTCATAAAAGTACTTTGAGAAAACATATCTTGACTCATACAGGAGAAAAACCTTTTGCTTGTGAAGTATGTCCCAGGAAATTTTCTCGGAGTAGTCATCTAAGAACCCATCTTTTGACTCATACCGGTGAAAAACCTTTTGTTTGTGAAATATGTTGCAAAGGTTTTTCCCAGGATAGTCATCTAAGAACCCATCTCTTGATGCATGCAGAGAAAAAACCTTTTACTTGTGAAGTATGTTCCAAAGGATTTTCTCAGAAGGTTCATCTAAGAAGACATCTCTTGACACATACATGATAAAATTCTTGTGCTCTGAAATGTACTTCAAAGAATTTTCTAGACATTGCCAACTAGAAAGACACCTCGTGATTGATACAGGAGAAAACCTTTTGTTTGTACAATGTTTTCCAAAAGATTAGCTGATAATCAGTTATTAAAAACATTTTTTTCTCATACTAAATAGATAACTCTTAAATTTTTTTTTTTTTTTTTTTTTAAATTGAGTATTAACCTTGTGTATGTTGTTGTATTTACTGTTATCATACCTATTCAGTTTTAGCATTTCGTAATAAAAAAAACTATAAAAATTTTCCATACTTGTCATAGTTGTCATTTTGATAATAAGCAAATAATTCCTGACCTGTTCATTAGTTTTCAGTAAAACTTTTTGATAGTTTTTTTTGTTTTGTTATTTTACTGTAAAGAAACTTTCCCTTAAAATTAAAACTTTATCTGATCTGAAAAGGATAAACTGTACTCAACATGTTACATGATAGGAAAAGCTTTATTGAAGTAACACTTTTGAAAATAGAAGAGAAGTACTTTATAAAAAAACTTTTTTTGGGAAAAAAACTTTATTTCTTAAGATTTCTTCTTTAAAAACTTTGAAAGGATTCAGATGAAGCATGTCTCGTTTTCCAGTATTCTTTGAACCCAGCATGAGTTTGGTATTTTTCTAAAAATGTATAAATAATTAATTCAATTTCAATTTGGCATGTTTATTAAATTTATAAACAATACCCAGATAGCATGTAAGCTTACGTAAACGGTCGTTTTTTCTTTACTTGTCATTATCCTGCAAATCTACATTATTTTACCTTATACCACGGGCACAGTGAATATTTTGAGTACTAGGTTTGCATGACAATCGTGTAGAAACCACTTTTCGTAAATTATCGATATAAGTATTCGAAAGAAATCGACTTGAGCGCATGCGCAGAGTCTGCTTCTGCTGGTATTGCCGAAAAGATGGCGGTTCGGTTGCTGTCATTGTCATGGAACATTCACATGTGAAATCGTTTTATTAAAGATTTACAAAACATTCAGTAAGCTCATTATTAGCATGTTATTATTATTTAAATATTTCTTCTGTATTGCCTTTTCTTTTATTGATTCAGATCTTTTTCATAAATGTATCATATATTTTGGTTGCTTTTGTTCATTATGAAAGCTGTTTCACTTTGTTGTGCATGCTAAATTTTTAAATTAAGCATAAAACTTTTTTACGGAGCATTGTTTGAACAATTTAGAGTTTTTAGGATTACAGTGTTAAATATGTTTTATCAACAATATAATCGAGATTCTTTTGTAATTAAAAGCACTTGTTTGCTTTTACGTTTAATATTTTTAAGTCGGTAATTTTTTTTTCTTAAAATCATCAAAAATAAAGGAAATGCTGTTAAAGTTTTACCCACGATCCCTTTACAATATTTGATGCGAGCTTTTCTTACGAGTTACAAATCAAAATAGCTTGACCTTCAACATTTTACATTTATTTAAAAATATGTGATAAGTTTTTTTTTTTTTTTTTTTTTTTTTTTTTTCCCATACAGTTTTTGCGAGAATAGTTTATTAATTTTGTTGAAACATGCAGATCCGTTTATTAAAGTGTATTTGTAAATTTTTTAAGTGTACTGTTATCATTTTTAGCATATGTAATTTTATATAATAATGAAGTAATTTTCATATTTAATTAAATCATAGGGTCCGTCCATAAATGATTTCACACATTTTTTCCATATTTCTGACTCCCCTCTCCCCCTTTGTCACAAAGTGTCTTACTTCACTTTACCCCTCCGGCCCCTCTTGTCACATGTCACACTATCTTAAGTAAACATATACTTGCAGTTCAGAAACAAAATACTACATTTTATATCACATTTAAAATTTTATTTTTACATTTTAACTATGTGTTTTAATGACATTTGTGAGCTGAACAATAAAAATGATTCATATTTTGCATGAAATAAGGTTTACAATAATAATAATAATAATAAATATAGCATAGTAATAAAATATTAATCTGAAAGAGCAATTAAAAGCTTATGGAAAGAGCAATTAAAAGTATTATGGAATTTAACATATTTGGCTTTAAATTTTATCTTTATGAACACAAAATATTTCAATTTTAAAATAATTTCATACTTCATAATTTAATCTACTGAATTTTAATGCTTTTATTTTAACCAAAGTGTGTGATGTCACATTTCAGCAGCACATACATAGCAATGTTTAAGGGTGTATTCGAAAAAATGGTTTTCCACCTTCAACAGCTTGAAATTTTCTGATACAAATTCAGACACATTTTTTAAAAATAGAAACGTGAGACTTGCTAAGGGGATTTTTGAAGAGACGTATAAGGTGCCGTATGATGTCATTTTATGCTCAATTCATTAGAATTTGATTTATAATGAATTATCTTCTCATTATGACCCTTTTTTTCGTTCACAGATCTCCTGCTTAAGATAAATCGGGTCAAAATACCATTTTTGATTGCTTTTTTTGCACTATTTTCTGCATTTATCAAAGATTCGAGAATCATGGCCCCTCGTGTACTTTCTAAATAAGACAATTTACCAATTTCATGCATATGAGAGCAAAAATGAATTTAAAAATAAATTGGAAAATAAGGAGTTTGAATCGAAATACACCCTTAAAATGTTATAGTCTAGTAGGATAAAAAAAATTTTGAAATTTTATTTTAAAGAAATGCGGTACTGTAAAACAGTGGTTTTTACAGCTTGGTTGCAAGCGTTTGTCGAATTTCATGCTTTTCCCTATTATAAATTATGTGTTTTTAATATTTGTTTGTGTTTTTAATATTTGTTTGTGCTTTTCTTATTCATATTTTGGGCACAGATGTCATATATGTTCCACATTGGCACAATTTTATGTCTTGCATGGTAACACGTCTACTGTTGTTTATTAATAAACTGTTGATTTAAATTTATTTTCTTTTTTAAATGATAGTAAATTGTTTTCTTCTATAATTATTAATTAAACTTCATTTATTTATTATTACTTTCCATTTTAAAATAATAGAAAACAATTAATATAAATGAAGGGTTCACCAAACTGGCATTAGAAAAAAAAATTGCATCTGTGCCATATTTTGGACAATTTCTGATTTATAAGTTTTAAAAATGAAAAATTATGCACCAGAATACATGAATAAAGTAAGAATTAGTTAATTTTGTGTATGTGTGTAATTTATTAAATGTGCCATAGTTATTTGTATTAAAGGACATAGTTTTTATATTGTAGCTTATATTCTTCTATAATTAGCTGCTAAATAATAAATTTCGTTTTTAGAAATTTAATTGTATTCTTTATCAAACATAGTCAAATTGTTATTGTTTATCAACAATACATGCCAATTAAATATGAATTTTTAGGTATTTGTAATTATTTTCAGGTGATATTATTTAAACAGCAAATCTAACTAACATAAAAGTTCTTATTTTCACAGTAATTGTACTTGAAAAATTCTAGGTCCTTTTTTTTTTTTTTACAAAAGTGGGTCCCCATTAATAAGTCATATTTATAGACGCAAAAATTGAATTTGTTTATTTGGAAAAGAAAAATGAAATGCAATAATTATTGTTTTAATAATAATTAGTAAATAATTAAAACCAATATTAAAATATAACACTATGAAAATAGTGATTCATGGGAACTTGTCATGAAAGATTTAAAGTTTTTTTCTTGGTTGTCATTATTTTATTTTGTATTTTTCAGTTACATCCTAATGACATCTGGTAAAAATGCCAAAGCCATGGTCTCCAGCTTGTTGATAAAAATGATTTGATGTTTAAAAGAGGGAATCAACTACAGATCCAGGTCCCCCCAAAAATAATTGGTAAAGATTTATTTATTATTATATACTATTTTAATAGCATTAGTAAGTTCATATACAATTTTTGAATGTTTTTAGATGGGGGGGGGGGAGAGGAGAATTGATTATTTTACGCAAATTAAATGAAATGTTTTTGTTGTAAAATGCATCCCTTTTTTATTATTTTTTTTTTGGGGGGAGGGGCATTATACATGATTAAATATTGTATATACTTTTATATATTAACTTTAGTACTGGTTTTTTTTAGGGGGGGGGGGTGATAACTCTGTTTTCAAATTGTAACATTTACATTATTTAATTGTAAATTATATAAAGTGAATATTATTGTTCAGAAATAAGTAACGTGTGGGATTATTTTATATGAATTAGATGACATATTTTTGTTGTAAAATGCATCCCTTTATTACTTTTTTGGGGGGGAGGGGGCATTATACACGATTAAATTTTGTATACACTTTTATATATTAACTTTAGTACTGGCATTTTTTTTGGGGGGGGGGATGATAACGCTGCTTTTAAATTGTAACATTTACATTATTTAATTGTAAATTATATAAAGTGAATATTATTGTTCAGAAATAGGTAACATTGTGAAATAAGTGCGGGATTATTTTATACAAATTAAATGACATGTTTTTGTTGTAAAATGCATCCCTTTTTTTTGGGGGGGGGGCATTATACACGATTAAATTTTGTATACACTTTTATATATTAACTTTATTACTGGCATTTTTTGTTTCTTTTGTCTGTTCTCAAGATGGTAATGCTGTTTTTAAATTGTAAAATTTACATTATTTAATTGTAAATTATATAAAGTGAATATTATTGTTCAGAAATAGGTAGCATTGTGAAATAAGTGTGGGGAGAAGCTATATTAACCAGTTTACTTAATTATAAATTGTTTTGTTGGATTTTTCTTTTTTACACCTTCTACTGACAAGCTTATTTGTATTAAAAGCTAAATAAAATTTTCCAATCATTGCTTTTTTTTATGACATTGGATGATAAAAGATATACATGAAATAATTTTAATAGTAAAATTTATTTAAAAATAATTTTTGTTTATAAATTATTTATTTTGTTGCTTTTTATTTTATAACTCTTGCTTTTACTTATTAATATTGCATTACTATTGTTCATTAATTATGCTTCTTGTTGTGAACCTTAATCTTGTTTTGTACAAAATAAGTACATGAATCATTTGTACAATGTCACATGAAGCAATATATTGTGGATACAGAGCAATGCTAAGATGTTATAGAGTCAACTCTGAAATCTGCCGATGTATAATCTGCAATACTCTATTATCCGTACTACATGTTGGAATGTAAACAATGAAAATAATCATTAATAAATAAACACATAAAATTATTATTTTTTTTTCAGTTATCAAGTTTTCAGTGAATAAATATTTATAGATAAATATCTAAATTTCCATGAGTAACAAAATTTTATCTTGGAGCAAGAAACGAGAATAAATAAAATTATCTACAATGAACCAAAACTGAAACTACAATTCTGTTGTGCCAAAGTTTAAAATAATGAATAATCAATAAAATGTGTATTGTATGTAATTTAAATTTTCTTTAGTCTTAGTTATTAAATATATTATACCAGTTTTGTGTTTTTATCATTTGTAATTTTTGTTTAGTTCTTCCTAATTTATAATTAGATTTTAAAAAATAAAATGTAAACAAAGGGATGACTTATAATCTGCCACAATGTAAAATATTTAAACCATTCAATTTCTCAGTGTGAGGATTTCACAGAATTGACTGTATTCTAATTTTTTTCTTTTTTTTTACGAATTTTATTGTAAAACACTGCTTTGTACAGCTCGGTTGCAATCATTTGTCAAATTTGTGGTTTTTTTACATAATATAAGTCATGATTGTATTATTTGTTGCTGTTTTTTCTTTCGTATTTTGGACAATTTTTGCTTTTTAAGGCCTTTAAAAAGTACACACATAAATACATGAATTAAGTAAGAATTAGGTAATTTTGTTTTTAGAAATTTACTGAATTGATTACTTATAGCCTTCGAAATACATTGTTAGCTCATAGTGATCCAATATATCCTGACTGGTTGTTTTGAGCTTCTAAAAGTAAAATCTTTCATTGTACTTTTCTTTATTTTTAATTAAAGGTTATAGATAAATAGGAATTTTTTTTTCTTGTAAAGGCAAGAGATTTGTTTTGATTTAATATTAAATTTAATATGCTTGAAAGAAAACTTTAAATAACAATTTTATGAGTATGCATTGAAATTTAACATGGGGCGCAGTGGACCTAAAATTGTTTCTAGAAGTATTTTTCCTTATGAATAAACAAACAACAAGAAAAGAAGAAAATTATTGTATCAATTCCTGCTTGTTTAATGTAGTAGCTTTATTTAATGGGGGGAGGGAGAACACTATATGGGAATAGAAAAAAAAATTAACAAAATCATTTTCTTAAAAAAAAAAAAAAAAAAAAAAAAAGAGTCCAGGTCTATTTTTTTATCAAATTTCAAAACATAGACTATTAGTTTTGATTAATTACTTGAATTAACTTTGTTTTCTTTTTTCTTTTATAAATTTTGATTTTTTAAAATAATCTTGTATCTGCGCGAGTGTGTGTGTGTGGGGGCGGGGGGTGCCCTGGGTGCCCCTGGTTATGCACATGATTAATTATGCTTCTTATTTTAAACCTTAATCTTGTTTCGTACAAAATAAGTACATGAATCATTTGTACTGTCGTGCTTACAAATAGCATTAAAACACATAGTTAAAGTTTAAAAATAAAATTTGAAATATGATCTATAACATAGTGCTTTGTATTTGAACTGAAAGTATGTTTAAGTAATATAGCATGATATATGACAATTGGTAGAGGGGGGGGGGTATGGCAAGTGTGACACTTTGTGACAAATCTGGGGAGAGAAGGCAAAAAAAAAAATCACCATCATTTATGGATAGTCCCTAAGTAAAAATAAGGTTTAGTTTTTATATTTTAAAATATGTCATATAATTATTTGTATTAAAGCATAAGGGTTTTTTGTATTACAGTCGAAGATCTATAATCCGCACACCCATAATCCACTGTTTTCTGTAATTCACGTTATTTTACGAATGTAAACAATGAAATAAACAGTTAAAAAATTTACAATTTAGTGATCCAAAAAAGTTTTTTTTTTTTTTTTAGAAAAATTAAAAAAATGAGAAAACAATGAGGAAACAGTGAATTATGGGTGTGCAGATTATAGATCTTCGACTGTATTTTATCAGTATTCTGTAATTAGCATTAAAGCACAATGATTGTTGTATTATCTTACAATATTCTGTAATTAGGCGCTAAGTTATTATTAAATAGCAATACTTGCCTTATTTAATTTGCAATTAGATACCTCAATTAAATTCACCTTTCAACTCTGCTGTGTCATTGAATTCACTATATTTAATTGCAAATAAATTGGGTGAATGTTATTGTCCAGAAAGCAGGGTTCGAAAAAAATCATGATTTTTTTAAAAAAATCAAAAAAATCGGATTTATTTGATTTAAATCAGATTTTTTTGATTTAAATCGGATTTATTTGATTTTTTTATAATTCTATTTAAATTATTGTGTTTTTATGTTTTTACAATACATGGAGCAGTTTCTTATAAAAATAACTAAAAAAAGGATAAATAATATTTATAATTAAAAAAAATAATATAAGAAATAATTATATAGTTCAGTAAATACTATATTCTAGTTACTGATTGATACTAAAAATTAAACATGTAGGCTTTAATCTAAAGCCATTCTATTATTATGTAATTGAATTGTGCACACTAAATAAGAAATAAACTTAAATAGGTTGTAAATGAATATAAAATGGTAAAATTTAAAAAACAAATTATTCATTTAATGCAAGCTATTTATTAAGGGATAAAAATCACAATTAATTCAATAGTTCTTAAGCAAACAGAAATAAATCAGGGATTTAATTGTTTGAACAAAAACACTAATTTAGAAGCTTTGTCCACTCCTAATTTATTAGGAAGGTTTGAATGAACTAGTCCAAAGGAAGAAAATTGTCTTTCTACTCCAGCAGATGAAGGCATGGCTGTTGTTATTTGGTAAATAAACTCAATTTCAATTTCTCTGATTATCTCTTTATCTCCCATTATATAAAAGGACTTCCACCAACCATAATCTGTCATAAAATCTGAAACTTTTATCTCAAGCAATGGTCATTTTTGGAATGGGCCTTTTTTGCTTGAAAATGTGCTACAGTGGTGAGAAGATTTGGACAATTTTATTTAATGAATGCCAAATCTTTATTATTTTCCTCTACACTAAGTGAAATTTCATTTCAATTTAAAACAGAGGGACTTAAAAAAACTCCAGCAAAATGACAGCCATAGCTTGTTCATATTTTGTTCTAAATTTTGTAATTCTATCTCAGACTTAACGAGTTCTGAAAGTTAAAAATCAGGAGATATTTTTGTCAATGAAAACTTGTTAATTTGTTGATGTAAACATCTTTAGTAAAAGTTTAAGTTTCAATATTCTTGGTTATTACAAAAGATTAAAAAGAAATCTATCACTCTTACTTGAATAAGGAAAGTATGTATTCCTTACAAGTAGAACACTTTAAGAATATGATGTTTAGGATGTTTTAACATATTTTTAATTTGACTAAATATTATAAAAAGAGGGATGTTTTGTTACTCATTAACTTATATAAAACTATAGTAAAGATCATAAGTCTTAATCGAGACAAATTATTATTAATTCAATACATGACCATAGTAACAATAACAAACCTTAAAGATTCATAGTTTATAAATGAATCTGGGTGTTATTCATCACATAAAACACTACTGGTCAAACATACTAAAGAACAATTACACCTGTACTAGAGCTTTTCTCCCTGAATCACAGCCCATTTGATTGATAAATAACAGAATATTTATTAAGTGTGAAAAATTGGGAGAAATATGTCAAAAATAAGGAGTAAGGGAAAACATCTGAAAATCAGGAGACTTGGCAACTCTGCTATCTTTATCTAATACATTTTCTAACTTTTTACCCAAAAATTTTAAAAATTCGTAAACTTTGATTGAAATTTGACAGTGTAATATGGCAAGTTTCAAAACTTGTTCCTTGCACGTAGTATCCAATTTTTTGGTAAACATTAATGAATTTGTTTAATTATTAACTTGTGAAACAAAAAAGATTCAAATAATTTAGTTGCCAAAATTGGCAAACGAAGTATAATTTATAAAATGATTCTGCGTTTCGCCTCATCGTCTAAAGTTTATTAAAAAAGAACAAACAATTAAAGGATTAGGAGGGGACACTTGGACTTAACCTGTACCTACCACATTCTTTCTGATAGCAATCCTGAAAATACCAGAAAAACACCTGTTATTTGTTATTTACACCTATTTCTTATTTCTCTGCTGATTATTTTCAAAAATGAAAAAAAAAATGATTTAAATCAAATGATTTTTAAAAAAAAATCAGTTGATTTAAATCTTGATTTAAATCTTGATTTAAATTGGTTGATTTAAATCATGCCAACCCTGCCAGAAAGAGGTAGTATTGTAAAATGGGGGGGGGGAAGAGTGCTATATTACTTACTACATTAACTGATTTACTATATTATAATTTTTCTTTGAGGATCTTATTTAAATAATTTTGATATATCTTTGAATAACAAAAATAGACTGGGAGGCGGCAGCAGAAACAATCACCTCATTGAGTTTACCATTGAAATTCTGGGATTAGTTAAATCTTGATTTGCATTATAGAATGCAATTAGTCTTCCAAGTCATAGCTTGGTGGAAAACACTTGAAAATCTGGTTTTAAGAGTTGAATTGGAGGTTTACCACTATGCTTTCATGCACCCAAAAATATGAAAAATGGAGGATTGCGAACAGGAAAACATAAACCCATGTGTCAACCACTAAAATCGGGTTATTAGGTGTTTTCCACCAGGATATGATTTAGCAGACCGATTGCGTTGTAATATGCAAATCAAGATTCAACTAATCCTGGATTTTCATCCATGAACTTCATTAGGTGATTGTCTGTGCTGACACTTCCTGGTCTTTAAAAAATGCACATTAAGATTAAATAACAGTAAATATTATATTTAATGTTAGTAATTTCCTTATCTTTATATAAATAAAAAAAAAACCTGCATAAATCAGTCATGAGATTCTTCTTTATGTCTGCTACTTCACTTTTTTTTTTTTTTTTTTGTCAATTTCTTATCATTATCCTTTTGTAAAATTTTTATGACAGAACTCAGAAAGTGAAGAAAACTCCTAATTTCTGACAAAAAATCAGAGCATCTTCAGTGAAGAGCACTGATCTTCAGCAGTCTCAAATTTGATTTAAAAAAAAAAGTCACTGGTCAGCTGCATAAAATTCTATTAAATCCTTTTAACTCTTTGAGTGACCCTTCCTCCTGAATATAAACTAAACTTACTTTGCAATTATCCAAAATTTTCTAGATAATAAAATGTAAAATTATATTTTATTAAAAATTGAATAAAATCATGATTTGAAATTTGTTGTAGTGTCTCACGGCCAAGAAAATTTTATTTGTTTGTCGGAGAGGACAAAAAATGTTACCAGTCCTGCAGATCACTAAGTTTTTCCAATTAGTTGTCCGATTGAATGTTTGGCTGCTTTGGACCAGTAGACCACTAAAGATTTCAAACACTGTCTAGGTTAAGATATGATAATATATGTTTGAGAATTAAACTAACCATTATAAGATTTTTTTTTTAAATTGTAACTAATTTCGTAGATTTATTATAAATTTTTGAAACAGTGTTAGTTGCTCAACCTCGTCCTCTGAGCTGCTGCCAACTGTCAAGGATCTAATTTAGCATAGAGTCTGCTGTCTCACTGTCTGCTAATCCATCGCTTTAAATCTTGAAATATTTAACATTATCCGAGTTCTGAATGTACAATTTTTGAGGTGAAACAGTACTTTATTTTTGCTATGCATATTTGATTTGTGTGTTTATATTTATCTTCTTGTTTTCTAGAGAAAAAAGAATGAATCAAGAAGAGGGAGAGACTTAACTGGAGTTCCTGACAAAATTATATTGATGTATTATTGATAAATTATGTCAATTCTTTATATGTAAATAAATAGAATTTTATAAACTGAATGATATTTCATTTCTTTTCGAGAATATTTCCTAGGTACAGAGAAATACTTTTCATTGCTTCAGTCAGACTTCACTTATTAAAAATTATAAAGGGAAAAGAATAATAATTTAAATGAGTTAAATTATAACTTAAAAAAATTAAGATTAGATTACTATTTACTGTGTTGCTCATAGAAAAATATTTCTCTGGCTTAAAAATAATAATAATAAAATAGAAGGAAATGTTTTACTTATTGTAATTTGTAAAATTTATGTTGTTAAATTAGTAAGAAATGTAAAATACTTTTAAAATTCTGCCAATATTCTCTGAATAATAATCAAAATTCAAAGAAATAAGTTTAATAAATGAAATAATTGAGAATTTAATGAAGTACTAATATAAAAAATCTGCAATCTTCTACTGTCATAAAATGTATGCTGTAATGGCATTCCACACATTCGATTCAATATTTATTGTAAGTAAACAGATTTGTATACACAATATAATTAACTAATCCTGAATTTTGAACCGGATTCAAAAAGGTAAGTAATTAGTATAATCAAATTTACTATGCGTGAGCATAGACATAAAGTTGTGTATTCTTAAGTCCCATCATTAATTTTTTTAAATAGTTTTTTTTTTATCCTATGTATTGAAAAAAAGTTTTTTTCCCCCAGAGATATGACACTAAAAAAAATCCCTCTGCTTATTTTTATTTCAAATGCTCAATCAATAATTTTCAAGACTCTATGCCTATGTGTATAAGGATGAATTTCAAATGTTAAATAAGTGAAAATTTTCACATTTCTAACTGAGCGATTCTGTGTGTTATCAGCAGAGCGAGAAATGCTCCAATGTACTTGAATTGTGCTTAGTTATGAATGTGAAAAATTTCAGTAATTTTAGGTGTAATTTTACAGTTGATAATTAAAAATTTTCCCTCTGGAAAGTTTTAAGTAAGAGATTACTTTGTTCATGCATAAACACCTGTATGCTATTGTTAATCCTATGAGAGAAAATCCTTGACTATCTCATTTGCATTTCCACATTTTAGATTTTAACTGTGGACAGTCTGTACAGAGACTAAGTTTTCTAATTTGTTTACAATTTTTTTCCCCAATGAAAAAACCTTTCCTTTCAGACTTTTGAAAATAAAAATATCTTAATTAAAAGAAAATGTAAACAGGATTGAAAAAGTAAAAAAAGGCCTTGGTAGAAATCAACCTCAGGTATCCAATGCAAAAAAGAAAAAAAATGCAAATAAGATTTTTAAAAAAATCCGCAGAGGATTAACATTAGCAATCAGGTGTTTCTGCATAAGTAATATAACCTTTAAATATAATTTAGGATTTTTTTTTTTTTAAGTATTAAAGTTAAATCTAGTAATGGTGTGAATTGATACAAATTCAATACCTATTTTATACATACATAGTAAAAGATTATAGGAATGTTATCTGATTAAAAAATAAACAAATAAAATGCCTAAAAACAGGCTATTTTTTATAATTTAAAAAATAATTGAAATTCAAATATTATCTGTTATCTAATAAATATGTATTAAAATAAACTATTTGATAAATATGTGACTAACAAAAAACTATAATAATTTTAATTAATAAATAGTGTTTGACTAAAATTTGGTTTTCTGTAAAAACACAAAACGAGCAAAAAAAAAAAAAAAAAAAAAAAAAAAGGTCAAATCAGAAAAATTGTAAGTTCAGTTATTTTGCTTAAAATCCCCTTTTTCTATCAAATATATACATATGATTTATAAAACACCTCATTTTAATTTAAAAAGTAAAGTATATTGAAATTTAATCATTTATTTAATAAATATATTAATTATAATAATCGAATTTATAAATACGTGACTAAAAAATAAACTGTTTTTCAATATATAGATAATATTGGACGAAAATTTATTTTCTGTAAAAACAGATACACAAATGAGTAAAAAAAAAAAAAAGCATACATAGCTCAGAAAAGTTTTAAGTTCAATTATTTTGCTGAAAATATCTTTTTTTCTATCAAATAAGGTTTTAAGATTTATAAGAAACCTCATTTTCATTTTTTTCTGCATGCTTGTTATAAAAGCCTTTTATCTATCTTTCATTGTAACTCCTATAACTATCCTTTTCTTTCTTCCTTTTCGCATACTTATTCTGAAACACTTACGGACAAGCTCCGATTGCGTCAACTAGCAACCTGTTCTAACCCTTTTCAAAATCTTTACAAACTTCGCATGAAAAGCATTCAGACATTTACATAGTATGGTTGAAAAAAGCTGTTAAAAAGCAAAAAATGCTATCTGGGTAGTATAAGCTAATCAGCCATGCACTTTGTTTGTGAGGTTTTGTTTCTTTTTCTTCCTGTTTGTGTCCTGCATCATCAAATACAAAAATATTCTATATGTCATGGCCTCCTATCATCTCTATATTAATAGCCTAATCATGTGACTGTCATCAATAGTTCCAGGCTGATCACTTTTCTTTTTTTATGTGTCAAGCAACCATTTTGCTACTTTAACAAATGCTGGAAATAAATCCTCAAATACTGTTCCATCGATATGGTTTCATTTATTTTAAAAATAGTCCAAATCTTGTCACTGTCGTATACAAGATTGATTTTCATATGCAAAACTCCCTTTTGTTTAAAAAATCGACATTTTTTTAAAAAATAAAACTACATAAAAGTTCCCATGATCGTAAAGGATTCTTGGTACTTTTGTGTTAGACAAGCATAATTCTTGCTAATACCATTTTTTTTTTAAACTTATATTTTTTATTTTTCACATGGTAAATGAAAACAATGTTTTGAAGTAAAATTAAGTGTCTTGGTTTAAAAAATTATTATTTTTTTTTATTTTTTCTTTTAAAAGACATGCAAAAGCCACAAATTTTAAATATTTCAATTTTAAATGTAAATTTTATATTTTAAATAAAAAATGAGTGAAATGATTACATTAAAAAAAAATCATTGTAATACGATAAAATATGACAGATTTATCCCCTGCGCCTGTCTAACATGAAAATACTGGATTATCTCATCGACCGATTTCGCCAAATTATATAAGTCGCCAAACTGCTCATCAGATTACACAAATAGACAGTGGAAATTTCATTTGGAAAATTCATTCATTGAAAATGATCATTTTTATCTGAAAAACTGTAGAAAAATATATTAACAAAATATTAATAAAAACACAAATAAAACGTTGACTTAAAAATCACTTGACTCAACAAACATGAAGTGAACGTGACATTTATGATCAATCATTCTTCGCATGTAATGTTATAGTTCGGGGATAGATTTTTGGTGGAGGGGATAATCAAGTAGCATCAAATACTGAATTTTAGATTTCTCTTTCAGAATCTTCTGATTTGGCAAAGTATTGATTCAGTAAAATGTAAAATTAATTTAGGAATTAAAGTAGCCTGATGCAGTGCTTAGAGTGCATTTCAAGAAGATCAAACTGGTCGCCATGGGAGAATAGTGATATCTTATCATAATGTGGCCAAATCTTGTGTGTTTGCAAATTTTATCTGAAAAACATTTCTGATAATGCTGACTTAATTTTTTGTCCTACCATTTTGAGGTGCGAGAAGATCATTGAGATAGGTCACACGGTTGGAAAAAATCTGTTAGTTCTATTCTGTTCTAAACAATTTCGTGTTGCTATGTGCCATTATATTCTAATTGAAATGAATGTTGAATAATGATATATTCAGTTGCTTATGAGTTGGCTATAATTGAAATTAGAAAGGTGGAAACACTTTGCCAGATTTGGCATTTTAATTTATTTTCAAGATTACCAAAGTCAATAAGGTTTGGCATCAAGTGAAACAATGTCACCAAATTTGGCACCAATATATAATTGTTAGTCTTCTGAGAGTAAATTGTTTTATAGAGTTTAACTCAGAGCTAAATTTTTAATGAGCTATGCCCAGTCTTTCTCGCTGTTATGTTATAATACAATGTGAGTGTATGCAAATTTTATCCACAAAATAATTATAACAGTTTTGGCTAAATTTCTAAATTGATTAAAAAGAAGTTTCTTCTAATTGAATTAATTTTAAAATTAAATTTAATGGTGCTGCCATCTATGTTTTCCAGAAAAATATGAAGAATTTAATAATTATAAATAATTTTTTTGATTTATTAATTAACCTTTTACAGTCTGACAGTACTTTTATGTACCATTAAAGAAAATTTAATGTAATGTTTACAGTCAAAGTTCCATAATCCACACAAGCTGGAACCAAAGGATGTGCGGATTATGGAATATTGTGGATTATAGGGTATTATGGATTAGGCGTTATTTATTATTCCTAAACAACATTTTAATTTTAAATCAGTACAATATGAAAATATAAATAAGAAATCTTATAATTAATTTAATATACTATCTCAAAAAATGCTTTTTTTAAGTTATTTTATTATAAAAATTGATTGCATTTAAATAAAAATAATCACATACATAATCCATAATACAGTTTGTTTCTTACTGTTAATATAATAAAAGAGTTGTATTAAAAAAAGTAGATGTTTTATTATTATTATTTTTTTTTCAATTATTTTATTATTTGTGTAAAAAAAAATCCTTTTTGGACCACCAATTTTTACATTTTCTTAACTGTTTATTTCACTGTTTACATTTGTAAAGTTGACGCGAATTATAGAAAATTGCGGATTATAGGTGCGCGGATTTCTTCGACTGTATTTAATTCTTCTATACCTATAAAAGCAGATTACCTTTTTCACACAAAGTAATTTGCCAAATCCTATTTTGAAACCGCAAGTGAACAGTCAAAGCCTCACTATTTTCCAATGCGGTTCTTTTCTCGATCCTTTACAAAGATGTCACTTTTCTCCATTTAAAAAATGTTGTACGAAAAATTTACAACTGCAAAATAATTTTTTGTTACAGGTGGCATCACAATGCATTTATAGACATTGTTGCGTTAAGAATTGCAAGATTCGCATAAGAGTATTTTTTGTTAATGAATCTCATTATTCTTGTAGGTATTTTGCAAGAATAGCTCTCACTACCGAAATATTAAATGAGTTTTAATTTTAAAAAATTATTTAAAAGTTTAAATTATTGTCATCCATGTTGTTCTGAATATCTCGAACATTAACATAAATAGTTATTTATGGGGAGTATTTATTTATTTATTTTTCAAAACGAAATCATTTATTACTTGGATTGTCAAGCAATTCATTTAAAAATCAGCAACTCATACAAAAATAAATAAATAAATAAAATAAAATAAAATAAACAAGTCTTGTGAAAATCCAGAAAGATATCAGCGATATGAGTGAGCTGAATTTCAGTTCTTTCTATATACAACTGGATGATAAGGGATTGTTCACAAATCAACAATGTTAATTTAATTTTTTAGTTTAATTTTCATGTTTACTTTCTTTTATCTTTACTAGAAGAAAGCACTGGATTCGTTAAAATTTTCAAATTCCGGTTTGTGACGAATCGACATATTTTAAGGATCAAAAATTATGTTTTTACAAAATGTCTGTCTGTGTGACATAAATTTTGTGGGCACTCTATCTCCAGAAGTAATGCACGGAGTTTAATAAAAAAAAACATATTAAGGTATACTCCCTGATATAAATTGATGATGATTATTTTTTGGAATAAATCGCTCAACAAGTGGCGTCGCTGTGCTACCTTTTACGATTTCTTTAACAGCTCTATCTAATGAACTACAGCATGGATTTTCTCTTAACTTAAAATTCTTTTATTTCGTGACACGAATGGATGTCGTTTGCATTTTGGTGTAAATCACTCATCAGGTGGCGCTGCTATGCTGTATTTTTCACGATTTCTGCAATAGCTTATCTCAAGATTTAATGCATGGATTAACATCAAACGTCGGATTCCGTCAATCCTGGATAGGAAGTGAAATTATTTACATTTTCGTATCAATCACCCAATAAGTGGCATATTCTTTAGTATTCTTCACGCCATTACAAATTATAAGAAAACAATGATTAAATAATATTAAATATGAAAAAACATTACCTGGTGAGATTTTTTTTCTTAAAATTGTTAGTATTTTATTAATCTCTGCGTTTGTTTAATGACATGATTGAAAACTTCTCATTATCATTGCTGTTATGATACTGCGAAATAAACGAATTTAATTTTCACCATGGCCACTAGAGGTGCAACTTTGCGCCATCCTTTAACATGGGCGTGTCTTTGCTGCGTTATAAATCCAGCTTTGATATCAGCTCCCAAAAAGGTGATCTGCAAACTCTACACTCCGCCTCCGATACCTGTCGGACCACCAACTTTTTTTTTGTAACTTGCCATACACAAGAATTCTAAATATTTACTGTAACCAGCGCAGCGGAGTCCGAGTCGCTAAAAAAAAAAAAAAAAAAAAAAAAAAAAGCCTACTCTGACTCCAGTTTTTTTTTTTTTTTTTTTTTGTTAAACATTAGTTTCAAGTGAAATTAAATCAATTATATGCAATTTTAAATACATATAAGTATTATTATTGTTATTTTTGGATTAAATCGAGATACATTATACTACCCGGCGTACAAAGCAGATGAAAACCGTTTTAATAAAAACTCTAGTAAATTTCGAATTATTTACAAACTAGTAAATTTCTTACCTGTTTTTTTTCTCGCTTCAGGATTATTTACGTGTGTTTCCAATCTTTTATATAACACTAAGGATAATATTAATAAGATGAGAAGTTTATTAATTCTTGAACTACATGGGGAACAAAAAAGCATAAATTGTAACAGCAGTTAATTAACTCAATAAACTTGGAGTACATACTTTAAAAACAATTAATGACTGAATACTTACACTGAAGAGGAGCAATTAGCGTTAGGTATTACACTCTCAAAAAAAACTTCCGTCTTTTCACAGAAAATGCACTGGCAGCACTGCTGCCAGAAATTGTCTGTATATTGACGATTTTCCGTTTATTTTTTTCTCCGTCAAAAGAGGAAAAATATCCGTCACTTGAAAAAAGTTTGGAAAAAATCAATGCGGAAGAGGTGGGGATCGAACTGACGACCCCAGCATTACCAGACCAACGCTCATCCACAGCGCTACGGATGCTCATCGTGATAGTGCTTTAAAATAGTATCATTCATTTCATGTGGGTGTGGGTTGGTGTATTTCGTTAAAAAGCTTTTAATTATGCTGTCAATCTCGGAAAGATTTCATCTTTAATGAAACTGTGGCTGGGTTTTTTTTACGTTTAGTATTAATATAGTATAAAAATGTGAATTTTAAATATATTACGTAGAATGTTAGAGAAAAAACAATGGATGTTCTATTTGTAAGAATTTTTGAACGAATAAAGAAAGTAATTGTTATTTATTTTTAAATTCGAAAACATTTTTGTCTTTTAAAACTAAATTAGACATTTTAATCAATAGAATATTTTTGTTTTTCATTTTAAAAATAAATTCGAACTTATTACTAACAGACCCAATGCGCATGCGTGCTAGATATAAACAGAAACTTTTCCTCATTTTTCGACGCTCGGAATGAACTCACAGAACAAATACGTTTTCTGGGAGAACAGAAATTATTAGTGAAAAAATAACGATAACTTAGTGTATATTGACGAATTTTTCTGACAGTGTAGGATATAATCGAAAAGTATTTTACGATGCAATTATGCATATATTTGCAATTTTAGATAAATGTCTTTATTTATAGATAATTAAAATTGCGCTATGACTATTTATGATTTATCCAAGCTTGTGAGCACTAGCATCATTAGTCCGCATTTAATGACATTTTAAAGACTAACTGAGTAAATTTCATAATTTCATCTGTGGAATTGCCTTAAAATGCTAAATAATAGAGCAAGAATATATACCTTAAAAAGAAATTAATTACATAAGTATTTACATTTAAAAAAAGGAATAAAATGAACATACTAAAGTTTTGCAGCCAATCTGTTCACTTTTTGAAACAATAAATTACTTATTATTCATAAATATTCATTATAATTATTAATTGAACTAAATTCAAATATTAACAATTATATATGTGTAAAATAAATATATATGATATAAAATAAATTAAAATCACTGAAACACATTTCCATTAGTTACATTTTATTACTATGTATTATCTATACTATTAAAATTCGACCGTATGTTGTATGTATGTATATGTATGTATGTATGTGACGCT
This sequence comes from Maratus speculifer, assembly GCA_964019185.1. Taxonomy (NCBI): domain Eukaryota; kingdom Metazoa; phylum Arthropoda; class Arachnida; order Araneae; family Salticidae; genus Maratus; species Maratus speculifer. The sequence goes on along the minus strand of CAXHSM010000349.1, from coordinate 2,648,263 downwards.
ATCTCTTCCGTACCCGGAAACGGAGAAAAATCGCGTTTGTTTTGAATTGAAGGAAAAAAATCCGGGGATCAAGAGTTGCCATTCACATCCCGAAATTCCAATTAGTTCGTTAATTATTAATCAAAAACTAATCAGACACGTTAAAATTTTAATTGATTTGCCCCTGTATGTTTGCAGTTTGGGCGGAAATGGCGATCCGAAAGAGATCGACTGAGAGAGAAAATTTCTCCCTCTGTTTTCTCGTTTTTAAATTGCCATCGGTGCAGTTATAAACACACGAGCAACAAAAGAATGAGATTTTCGGATACTTCGTTCTTTTGTTGCACTAACCGTCTATTTTTTTTTAATTTGTGATTTTTTTCGATTTTTTTGTGAAATTTCGATTTTTAACGTTTTTTTCACAATTTTTTCGAAATGCATTTATAATTCCAATCCTGGCACTTCTATGAAACTCTAACAAAAACAATGCCGGATTCTGAATCCTCATTCTTTTCTGATAATGACAGTGTAATTTTTTTTAGTTATTTTTTTCGATTTTTAAATCTTTTTTTTTTTCGAGACTTCGTTTTTCTTAAAATTTTTACAGTAACTATTTTATATTTCCCAAAATGTTTGCACTATCGACTTGCTTTTAAAAAAAATTTATGTCTGAATTTTATCTAACTATCTGGAAAAGATAGACAAAATCGGTTAAGTGGTTGATTGGATAAAGATATATAAGCGATTGTGAACATTAATATTTTATATATCGCCGATTTTGGGGTATTTTCACTCAAATATATTTTTAATTCTTTATCTAAACATGATTTAAAAGTATTCGAAATTTTGAAAGAATTGATTGAATATTTTTTCAAAAAAAAATTAATTTTCATTGAAGCAGACTTCAAAATGAAAGCATTGATTTGGCCGGCTTTGATTTTCGTAAAACGCACATCCAATAAACGTACAACCCATAAATTCCACGGATGATTTGCTTGGCATTATGCCAAAATCCATACTTAAACGCGAAATCCTTTTGTTTGTTATAAGAGTTAAGGGCTTTTAATAAAAATTGCAATAAAAAAAAGTTATACAACTTTGCTAATTTCTATAAATTTCCCGTAATTAATAAACTATTAAACTATTTAATGCCCGCCTGTTCGTCTAAACCGACCAGCGTAGCGGGCGAAGGCCGCTAGTTATTACATTAAAACTCCAAGAAAGAAAATTTGAGATGTTAATGTGAAAATAATTTTAATCTGAAACAAAAATGTTGTGTGAGTGAATAGAACTCTGATAATGGGAAAATCAAAAAATAATTTTACTGTCATTATATGCTATGAAAAATTGAAAAATTTTAGAAAGATTACTACGATATTTATAAGGCGAAGGTTACTTTTTAAAAATAAATAAACAAATAAAAAAGAACTAAAATATGGGGAAAGGATTGAGTACGAACTTGAATAGATTATATTGAAAACAACCATCATGATACAACATAGTTTATACTGAATCATTTGAAAACAGAGTCTTCTGTAACAAATAAGTTGATTTAAGTATGTTGTTTTAATAATATTTTGTTGATTTATTAGTTTTACTCTTTTTATTTCCTTAGTTTTTCCTTTTTTTAAATTTTTTTATAACTCTTTACATAATTAAATTCCAAAAGCATTTACTTAAAAGAATTTCCAAGTATCCACCCCTTGTTTGATGGTGTTCTATGGTAAGTTTGACCAGTTTTGCTTGAGATCGCCCGGTAATAAAAGACATTTATCTATCTACTTCTATCCGAATAAATTTAATCTGATTTAATACATATATTTTTTAATTTTCTAAATTAGAATGTTACATGTGTGCATACATAGATTTGAGGATTATATTAACCCTTCGGTCCCCGCATCTCTTACACAAATTTTATTTGGCCAGCACCACTTTTTTAAAAGAAGTTTCCTTCAAGTACACAATTTCAAAATTCAGCTGTTCCGTACCTAATAAGAAGCGCTGTATTAGAGCGCCATCTGTGAAAAAGATGAACCGTGTGGGTTCGAGATTTTAGAACGAGTTGTGTTTTGGTTTGTGAAAAGTGGCAATATGAGGTCGCATTATAAGTTTTGAGTTTATGTCGTGAAATAAATAATAGTTTTGTGTGTGACAGTCCACTAAATGAGTGAGTTTTGTGATTTCTTCAAGCTATCGTCGACATCTGGTCCGGCGTCGAGACGGAGAAATAATTTCGCAATAATTCGAATCTTTTTTTACTTGGAATAAACAACAGATCGTTTGAATGGAACACCTGCAACATTTGAAAGAAATTAAGTAAGAGCATGAGTTTTGTTGGTTCATTTACCCCATAATATAGTAATTTTTTATTTATGTTATGCATTTTATTGTTTTATTTTGAGTTAGAGTGTTAATTGTTTTGGGTTCTATAAATTTGTTCTTAAAATGTTTAAAGACGCGCGTAAGTCAGATTTGCTGATTGCTGCCGTGGAATTAGGGGAAAAAGTAAGCGATAAAGCTATGAAAGCAGAGTTAATTAATATTATAAAAAACACAGAGAAATTTAAAAGTGACTCTGAATTTGTATCTAATTTAATAGACGGTATAATTGAGGAACGTAAAGAAGAATTTGAGGGGTACACGACATTTCGGTCCCGCCATTTCGGTCCCGCCGTTTCGGTCCCGAGACATTTCGGTCCCTGGACATTTCGGTCCCGAGACATTTCGGTCCCTGGACATTTCGGTCCCGAGACATTTCGGTCCCTGGACATTTCGGTCCCGAGACATTTCGGCCCCTTGCCATTTCGGTCCCCGGCCATTTCGGTCCTTAATCATTTTGGTCTCTTGCCATTTCGGTCCATTGCTATTTCTTTACCGGCCACTTTATAACTTGGTTTCTGATTGATGAAGGCCCACTAAACGCTGTAAGCTCAACATTGTTCGGGGCCTTTTTTAATATTTTTATTCTCCTGCCCCCCTTCCCTCAAATTTTATACAAAGCTGAATATATTAGTCCAATAAGTTTAATCTATTGTTACTCGTGATAATAAAATCACAGCGAGTTGTAAATTTGATTAAACAATGTTATATAATTTTACACTGTCTTTATTATTATTATTTAACAGAATAAATATTTTAAGTTTTATCATATATTTTTTGTATTAGGTATTTTATCTATACTGTAAACTATTATTTTTATTGATTAACTTTTATTTTTATTGATTGTTTTCGCACACTTTCTTAGAATCTTTAAATTAGTGATTTCGTAACTAGGCGTGCTATAAAAAATTTTTGTTAAAAAAATAAAAATGCTCCAACGACCTTTTGTTATGTAATAATTATTGGTTGCATTTTTTTTTTTTTTTTTTTTTTTTTTTTTTTTAACAGTTTTCTTACCTTATGAAGACAATTTTTGTGAGTTAATTTTATTGAAAGTGGGCCTATTTCTTTGTAATAAAATGATTATTTTTAAATTTTATATAATAATGTAACTATTATTTTAAATAATTTTATTTTCGATTTTTAACTGACAAAACTAAGCTTTTTTAATTTATCGTTTATTTATTTATTTCCATTACCTTTTCGCTCCCACTTTCACAGAAAAAAATTGACAATTTTTATTTTTATTTTATTATTAATTGAATAAATAGTTTTAAATTTCAGTAACTTTAAATATAAAATAAATAAACAGGTAAACGAAAAGCTTCAGTTTATAACTACTACAAAACATAATGATAAATTGAATATAAAACAGATTATTTATTGAGTTTATGTAAAGTAAAATTCGAAATGCATATTAATAATTTTATCAATTTAATTATATAAAGATTCATTAAATTAAAAATACATAAATTTAATAAAATATTAATTTGATTTTCATTTTAAAATCACTAACTGTTTTGAGATTTAATTTATAGCAATTATTCATCACCATAAGTTATTATTCAAAAATTGTTATTTATTTCAAAAAAGGAAATTATTATTATTATTATTATTATTATTTTGAAAAATCAATTAGTAACGTAACGTAATAATTAATTAAACATAATAATGCAACACTGTAACAATGCGTAAAAATATTTCTTAACAGGTTTAGATAACATTATTATCCAGATGCAGATTTAAATTTTTTGAAACAAAGTTATAGTTTACAGTTCGCAAAAATCAATCATATATTAATTATTATATTTAAAGAGTAAGAAAAATATGATAAACTAACCAATAAATGAATAAATAACGTATTTATTTTGAGAATCCTTCCCAGCAAACACTGAGCTATCGGTAAGCAATCGGACGATAGCCGCTTGCCACTGCCAGCGGTATTGGACCAATGCCGGTTGTCGCTATCGGTTCCGTGTCTTTTTTGATACGCCGCGCGAATGCCGCCCGATTCATGAGGCACGCAGCCGGTCCGGTATTGGCAAAACACTATGCCGATAGCTAACCACACGAATACCGACTGAAACCCGGCACAAGCAAAAAAAAAAAATTGGTGGCGCCATCTGTTAAACACTCTAGCAAGCATTTTGAGAGCCAAAGAACATACTTCAGCGCGGGAACAGGCGGGGTTTGATCTCGCAACCCCTAGCTCAAAAGGCGAACGTCTTAACCACTAGACAAGTCGGACCTGTTTAGGGGGAGGATTATGTGTGGTAATAAGGGTGTGGCTTTTCAGTAAGTGTCACGTAAATGGCGAGTGTTGTTGACGTAAATGACAGATTGGAAAATTGTAATATTAAAGTGTTTTTATTTTATTTATGTATTTATTTACTTGTAATTGTCTTATGCGCCTGATTTTTAAAATTAAGTTAATATTTAAATTAATAAATTAGGAAATTAATTAAAGCAAACGAATTGTTTTTCTTATAAATTATAGAATCCTTAAATAGTATATTTAAAAAATTAAAAATAAATTTTTTTTCAGAAGTACTGTTAAACGAATAATTTTTTTTTATTAGAAACTATAACATAATTACATGCTTTGTGTTAATTTCTAAAGTGTATAGTTTTAACCTAGGAAAACTTATTTTAAATAATAATAAATTGGTAATAATTAGCTTTTAAATAGAATAAAAAAATATGTTATGCCATTTCATGATTTAAAGTAGTATTTATGATTTACGATTATGTTGCAATGTTATGTTGTTGATTATGTATATTTATTAAGTAAAAAATAAAATAAAAGTAACACACACACACATGTATATATATATATATATATATATTATTATAGAAATTATGTTTTTTACGAATTATAAAGTTACTAAATGTAATAATAATGTAAATAATAAAGAAAAAATTTAAGAAATATATATTTAAAACGTAAAATAACTAATTTAATAAAAAAAATAATTTGGTAATTAATCACTTTTAATTAGAATGAGAATTCAAAATCATTTCATGATTTAATGCCGAATATTTTTTTTTATTATGTAGCAATATTAATTCCGAATAATTGTTGCAATAAAATTTTTAAATCTTAAAATAAAATAGCAATATTAATTTATTTTTCATTTGTAAGATAATATTTTTAAAAAAAATCTGATTTTTTTTTTTTTTTTTTTTTGTTAAAAAATGGGTAGATTTCTTTTATATGTTTTACCTTGTAAAATAATTTCAAGCACTTTATAGTAATTAATGTTAAAATAAAATAAGAAAATGAGTTATTGCTTGGAAAATGAATAGTTAAATAGAAAATAAATTCAATTGCCTTACAAATTATTATTCTGTTTTTATATGATTAAGTTCCTAATAGTGAATAACAATTTAAAGGAGAGAATTTAAAAATTCTTTTTTGATTAAAATAATTGTAAGTCATTTTAAAAATTACTTCAAAAAAATATTTTTAAATAAATAAATTTAGGTTATTTTTAACATATTTTCTGTTTATGACTGTCAGAATTTTTAATGAAATACATGAGCTATACATTTCTTATCAAAACTAAAACTTAAATAAAATTGATAAAAAAAATCGGTTAAGATTAAATATTCTGAATTCGGACCGATGTTGGCAAATCTGATCTGTCCACTATCAGAACTCAGATATCGGTCCTGCGTCACTTTCCGGTATAAGTCGCTAGCCAATATATAACCAAATGTGGACCGATCACCGTAACCGGCTGTCAAAAAAGCAGATTCTTAAGTTTCAGTTGCCAACCTGCTACCGACACTTAACCGACATTGACGGCTCCGGACCGATAGTATGCCGAAAGTTATGTGCTTGCTGGGTTATCATTCTTATGCATCCTAAGGAAGTTAATAACATTATAGTAGCTGAAATTTAAAAACTATGTTTTTTCAGTTTTGCTATAACTTCTATATAGTTCTTGTACTAGATTTTAAACAAGTAATTGATAAATAAGTCACTTAAACAATTAATAGTTAAAATAATTTTGAATCCTTATTAATAAATATATTTGATAATAATAATTTAATTTTTGAGAATTTTTTAATTTAACAACATAATTATTAATGCTTTCAAATTTTCTAAGATGATGTTAATCATTTAATAAAATAATGTATAACATTAAGTAAATAACAAATCAAAACCGTGTGCCGAGAATTTTTAAACACCTTTTTTTATGTTGGTGTTCCTATAAAATTGGAAATGTATGCATATAAGTATCAGCTAAGTACTACGATTAACCTCTTTTAAACAAAAATTCTGCATGTCAATCAATTGTCAACGCCCATCAACGCTAGGGAGTTAGCTTTATTCTACGTATCTTGATCTTTATACACTTGTCAGGTGAAACCCTTATTCTTTACAATGCCCTTTATACTCTGGAGTTCAAATGCGGACGGACCTCCCACATAATCGCTGGCATTTTTTAGAAGAAATATGAATGTTTTGAAAAGAACAGCATTTCTCGGTGTTTTTTATTCCTCTTGTTGTTATCTTCATTTCAAACGCTTTTAGTATCAATTAAACCAGTATAAAAAGTAGAATGGAATATTTTTTATCCTTATTATTACAGCTTATAAATGACATTGAAATATTCAAAACTTATAACATAACTAAATAAGATTGTTAGATAAGATATTTACCACCTAGACATAATATTTTAAGTTACCTTTTTTAATTTAACTTACTTTGACAGAAGGCTTTTTTTTTCATATTTTTTATGAGGGTTTTTATATTTTAATGTTAAAAATAATTATTTCATATAATAATATCAGCTTTAAATGAAATGACAAATTTCAATACGCATTACATTAATAATTTTGTAATTAGTTTCCTTAAGCTGGTTTTAGAAAATTTAACAGATGTGTTGTATAAATGTGATATATGCATAAAAGTATGGCAATATAATTTTTTTGCTGTTGCCGTTATTTTGGAAAACATTAATAAAAACAGGGAAGCTTCAATATAATAAACATTCTAGATTGTCATAATAACAATAAAAAAAGAACTGTTGTCATGAAAAAATAATTGCTAATAATTCAAGATGTAATTCATTTTTCTAAAATGTAAAAAAAAAAAATCTTTAGGTTACAAATCATTTTAATAATTATTTCTGCTCGTGTCATATATTTATGTAATAAAATAATTGCAATGCTAACTACCTCCACGTGTTGCAATCTGGAAACTCTTTTCTTAATTTAAAAACGGAAAAGTTTAAAAGGAAAATAAATGCTAGTAACCAAAAACAATATATAAAAAATGCCATAAACAAAAAGAGGATTCAATGATAATTTTGGCACAGGGAGTAAAATACCACCAGATGCAGATGTTTTTTATTTATTTCAACATTTTTGCTCCTATGCGGGAAGTGGCGGAGGTGCAAAATAATGAAACACTTATAATTCTGAAAATTGGCTTCAGCGATGAAATCCTATAATATGCTAAGTGTCAGAATATAAATTCCATATAACAATAACTCTTTCTTTTCTCCTGGCAGTTTAAAAACCTTTGTCTTCCTGGAGAGGAAACATGCATCTCAGAAATTAAAATTTTACAACTATTATGGGGTGTGTTAATATCATAAGTTAATTGGGTTCTTTTATAAATTTAGTTATCAGTTTCCAAGTTAACTTCCCCGTTTCCTCTTTCAAGAATTCAAAACATTCTGGCAATTTTAAAAAATGCCATTCATCTGTGAATTTTTTTTCAGAAATCTCCATCGATTTCTAAATAATTAATCAAGTTTTGGGGTACGTGTTACTTCTAATTAATCGCATTACACTAAAATTTTATGCGACTTTCCGTTAAAAAACCAGTGTTGAATTCAGACACTTTTCTCCGTGAGGGACTTCTGTGGCTCCGGGGGGGATTACACTTTTTTACCACTGAAAACACAAAATTTCAAATTTTCCGGGGGGGGGGTAATTGATAGCTCCGGGGGGAATGACCTGCCCCTGAATTCAACACTCTAAAATGTTCCTTATAAAATTATGTCAGATATTTCCCGTGCACAAAATTTCAGCTTGCTGGAGAAGGGACCGAAAAGTCCAGGGACCGAAATGTCTCGGGACCGAAATGTCTCCGGACCGAAACGTCTCGGGACCGAAATGGCCAGGGACCGAAATGTCTTGGGACCGAAATGTCTCGGGACCGAAATGTCTCGGGACCGAAACGGCGGGACCGAAACGGCGGGACCGAAATGGCGTGACCGAAACGTCCTGCTTCCGAATTTGAGCGGCTCGAGAAAAGTAAACAATTAGAATTGCAGTTAGAGCAAATTAAATTGGAAAGAGCTAAAGCCGAATTAGAATTATCTCGTATGCAAACAAATTCTAAAACTAATGACAGCGATTCAGAAAGTAAAATTGATTCTCTGGACTCTTTAATAAAAAGTATAAAAACTCTAACAATTAGAATTCCGAGTCGCCCAGAAGGTTGGGGTCTTTTTTTTTTGCTTCTTTGGAAAGATCATTCATAACAAAAAATGTACCCGATAAATTTAAAGCTGAGATTCTTTTGAATTTATTAGGGGAGAAATCTTCAAATGTAATATCTTATATAAGCGATAATGAGTTGGGTGATTACGATAAAGTAAAGAGAATTGTTCTCAGAGAATTTGAACCAACACCCCAATGTTGTCTTGAGCAATTCAGAAAAACTGTTAGGCAGTCGAAAGAAACACATATGCAGTTTGCATCACGTTTAATAACTAGCTTTGATTATTATTTAAAATTGAGAGAAGTGTCCGATTTTGAGAAACTGAAACAATTAATTGTATCAGACAAATTATTTCAATGTTTAGATAAAGATACAGCAGCTCATATTAGTGTTAAACAATCGGATTCATGGTTCGATCCCGTGACGTTAGCGAAGGAAGCAGATTTATTTTTTGTGTCACGTGGTAAATCATTAACTGAGAATAATAATCAAAAATCTATGAGAAATGTGTCTAAAGTATTTTTATCTGATTGTAAGAGTATAAAATGTATTCTTTGTTTTGAAAGCCACCCGATACACAAATGTAAGAGATATATGGCTTTATCTGTTTCTGAAAGGATAGAGGTAATTAAGAAAAATAATTGTTGCTTTAATTGCTTAGGCAAACATTTAGTTAATAATTGTAAATCAAAATTTTCGTGCTCCTTATGTAAGCGAGAAGGTAAAACCAAGAGACATCATTTTTCATTGCATTTTCCGAGAAATGAGACATTGCGCAATGGAAATGTGAATGCTGAAAATGGGGGGGAAGCGCCTTTTCCCACCGTAAGAGTAAGTGAATCAAATCTCTCGGCAGATTCGCCAATATTTGAACCTAATCAAAACAGTAGAAATAATAATTCCGTACTTTCCACGAGAGTAATAAATCAAACAAAAACTGTTTTGTTAACTACAGTAAATTGTTTATTGAGAGATGAGGCGGGAAATTACTATAGAGTACGTGCGGTTTTGGATCAAGGGGCAATGAATAATTTTATGACGGTAGATTGTGCAAATAGCCTCAAATTAAAAAAGGAAAGAACTAATTTAGCAGTTTGTGGTATCGGTGACACATTCACAAAAATTAAATCTGTTGTTACCCCGAGAATTTACAATTTAGAAAGAAAATTTGAAAAAGAGTTAGATTTTTTGATTGTATCTAAAATTACGGATTTCATGCCATCAAAAATGTTTAATATTAATGTGCCAGAGTTAAAATATGTAAAACTAGCGGATGAAAACTTTAACAAACCAGGTCGCATAGATTTACTTTTAAGTGCTGAGATATTTTATGAGCTGTTACGGCCAGGTCAAATTTGTCCGGTTAATAGTAATTTGATTTTTCAAAATACAGTTTTTGGTTATGTAGCAAGTGGAAGTGTTCCCATTCCAAGTCAGGGGAGGGTACATTGTGGGTTCATTCAGGACAATACTCTTTTAAACGAAACCATAGAGAAATTTTGGAAAATAGAAGATGTTGAGATTGAGGTACCCAAAAAGAAAGAAGCAATAATTTGCGAAGAACACTTTGAGAAAAACGTTAAAAGAGATACTACAGGGAGATATATTGTTAAAATGCCGTTAAAAGAGGATCCGCTTTGCTTAGGAAAATCCAGAGATATTGCCCTTAAAAAGTTAAATTCGCTGTGGAATCGATTCTTAAAAGAACCTGAATATTTAACGTTGTATAGAGAATTTTTACGCGAATATGAAAGGTTGGGTCACATGACAGAGATTTCGGAAAGAGGGGAAGAAGTAGGAACCTATTATATACCGCATTTAGGAGTCTACCGCCCTGATAAGAGTACAACAAAACTTCGTGTACTTTTTAACGCGTCTTCGAAAACAACCTTAGGCAACTCGCTTAATTCCTTGCAGTATAACGGTGGGGTTATTCAGGAAGACCTTTTTAAAATAATGACAAGATTTCGTAAACATATTTATGCATTCGTAGCGGACATTAAACAAATGTATAGAATTATTTTAATTGATCCGAGTCAAACTAAACTTCAGAGAATTCTTTGGAAGGAGGGGGTGAATGAACCAGTTAAAGCTTATGAGCTGAAAACTCTTACATATGGAACAGTGAGCACCCCATATTTAGCTACTAGAGTTTTGCTTCAACTATCGAGAAACGAGCAGAACAATTTTCCCTTAGCATCCCCAGTTTTAGAAAGCGATTTTTATATGGATGATGTGTTGAGCGGCGCAGCCACTTTAACCGAAGCTAAAGAGCTGCAGTCAGAGTTAGTAGAGGCTCTCAAGAGTGCAGGAATGCATCTGCACAAGTGGCATAGTAATAATTTTGAGTTAAAAACAGAACCTGACAGTGATTACAATTTTAGAGAAGAGACAAAAACGCTTGGTGTGATGTGGAATCCTAGAAGGGACAGCTTTACCTTTCAAATACAAGTAGAAAGTGTAGTTTCGCCAACGAAAAGAAACGTGCTATCAACAATCGCAAGAATTTTCGATCCACTTGGCCTCTTAGGGCCTGTTGTTACCAAAGCTAAAATTCTCATGCAAAACCTGTGGTGTTTGAATCTAAATTGGAGTGATCCGCTTCCTGAAAGAGAAGCACAAGGATGGCAAAGCTTTATCGAGTCCCTGCCAGTGGTGAACAATGTTAGTGTTAAGAGGTGCATACTAATTGAGAAACCTGTTAAGATCGAGCTTCATGGTTTTTCTGATAAATCCGAATCTGCTTATGGATGTGTTATTTATTGCAAATCAACGTCAAGCGATGGAGCTTTTAAAGTAAATTTGGTTTGCAGCAAATCCCGAATAGCACCCCTTAAGCGTCTTACTATTCCAAGATTGGAGCTTTCTGCAGCCGTTCTCTTAGCAAAACTGATATCCAAAGTGAAAAGTGCCTTACAACTAGAGACTGCTGACATTTATTTATGGAGCGATTCGATGATCGTACTTTCCTGGTTACGAAAAGAACCATATCTTTTGAAAACTTTCGTTGCCAACCGTGTAGCGGCAATACAGGACTTGACAAAAGTTCAACAGTGGCGTCATGTGTCTTCTGAGAACAATCCAGCAGATCTCATTTCGAGAGGAATGGATCCTGAGAAACTGGTCAAAAATGAACTGTGGTTCAATGGTCCGATGTTTCTGACTCAACGAGACTATCCTAATCGTGAAATACCTACGTCCATCATTAGAGACGAATTTTCACAAGAACTAAAAAATTTAGATCAAGACTTATCTGTTTTTTGTGTAGCTTCCAATCCTTTTATTGAAGTGTTATTTAATATTACTAATTGTTATACTAAACTATTGCATGTTCTAAGTTATCTTTTCAGGCTTATTCACAACTTGAAGAATCCAACAGAAAAGAGGTTGGGTTCTTTGACAACTCAAGAAATATTAAAAAGTGAGATATTTATTATTAAAGAGGTCCAAAACAACGAGTTTTCTGAGGAAATTAAGTGCTTAATTCACCAAAAGAACGTTCCAGATAAAAGTAAGATAAAATGTTTAAATCCTTTTTTAGATAGGGATGGAATAATAAGGGTAAATGGTAGAATAAAAAATTTTGATTTAAGTTTCAACAGTAAGTTCCCAATTATTCTGCCTAAGAGTCATAAATTAACTAAGTTAAATTTAGAGGCATATCATAAGAGATATTTTCATTTAGGCCCTACTGCCCTATTACATTACGCGAGACAAAAGTTTTGGCCAGTTCAGGGTAAAGCAACATATAGAAAAGTCGTGCATGATTGCATTAAATGTTTTAGGTGTAAACCTGTAGGTGTTGAACAGTTAATGGGTGATTTACCAAAAGAGAGGGTAACTCCTGATTTTTCATTTAATTGTTCAGGGGTGGATTTTTGTGGGCCATTTCTTATTAAGTATAGAAATCAAAGAAAAGGAATTTTTCACAAAATATATGTGTGCATATTTGTATGCTTAGTCACAAAAGCCATTCATCTTGAAATTGTAACTGATTTAACATCAGAGGCCTTTGTGGCATGTTTAAAGAGATTTGTGGCTCGCAGAGGTTTGTGTTCGAAATTATATTCGGACAATGCGACAAATTTTATAGGAGCTAATAAAGAGCTTTCTAAATTACATAACTTAGTTTTAAATCCAGATGAGAGACTTTCAAATTATTTGTCAACTGAGGGAATTGACTGGAATTTCCTTCCTCCAAGAGCACCTAATTTTGGTGGCCTCTGGGAAAGTGGTGTAAAGTCATTTAAATATCATTTTAAAAGAGTTTTAGGTGATTCTAGGTTGACATATGAAGAATTCTTGATGGTTATTACTCAAATAGAAGTAATTTTAAATTCCAGACCGCTTGTACCTCTGTCATCAGATACTGATGTGTATGATGTGTTAACCCCTGCCCATTTCCTAATTGGCAGACCCTTAAATGCCATTGTTGAGCCAAATTTAACTGAGATTAAAGACAATCGGTTGTCTAACTGGGAAAAACTAACAAAAATAATTCAAATTTTTTGGAAGAAATGGCATATTCAGTATCTTAACAATTTGCAACAGAGGTCCAAGTGGATGGTAGAAAAAGATAATTTAAAAGTTAATGAGTTAGTGCTTCTTAAAGATGAAAATCTACCCCCTCAAAAATGGGCATTGGGTAGAATAATAGAAGTTTATTTTGGTGAAGATAAACGGGTCAGAGTTGTTAAAATAAAAACTCAATCTGGAGTTTATAAAAGACCAATATCAAAAATTTGTATTTTGCCTCTTAATCTGTAATCTTGTATATATTTTCTGTGTGTTTTTCTTGTAATTATATATTTTCTGTGTTTTAATATTATCAATATATTGTTACTATTTTATATTTGCATTTGTAAAGACTGTATAATTTAATGGTTGAATGTAACCATTGCAACGTGGGGCGGAATGTTCCGTACCTATTAAGAAGCGCTGTATTAGAACGCCATCTGTGAAAAAGATGAACCGTGTGGGTTCGAGATTTTAGAACGAGTTGTGTTTTGGTTTGTGAAAAGTGGCAATATGAGATCGCATTATAAGTTTTGAGTTTATGTCGTGAAATAAATAATAGTTTTGTGTGTGACAGTCCACTAAATGAGTGAGTTTTGTGATTTCTTCAAGCTATCGTCGACAAATGCTCTGACTAAATAAGGCAAATTTTATTTTCCTTTATTACTGATGACAAGAACGAATTTTGCAAGGAAAGATGATGTCTCGGAGACAACGGAGTGCCAAGGGTTAATATTGTGAAGATATAATCTTTCTTATGGTAAACACGTTCTAAATAATACTCATATTATTTAATTACACTTACATCACAAAATTTTGAAAGAAACTTTCAATAAATGTACTACAACAATTTAACAGCGAATAAACGCTTTACCTCGAAATTCTTGGCATACTGCTAGCGCCATTATAGGTAGCAAGTGGTAAAAAAATTTAGGATGCTTGCAAAGAAAGTAGAAAGATATAAGAACCTCAGCTTCGAAAATACGTAACTATACCATCTGATGGCACCTTTGTAATATCGTGCTACCATGCATAGCAGGAAGGCAAACATTACAGGATGAAGCATCAAGCAGTGCGCGCCAAGGACGAAAGATTGTTTCCGTTGATATGCGTGCGCATTTTAGATAAAACAACTCAAGGGACGCCGCGTTTTTCCACCGATCGAAAACTTCAACACTTGCTTGTTTGGGTGGCATGGGTCAGCCATCTTGCTTTATGCTTTATTCAGTACTTGCCGGCTTGTAAAAGCAATGGATTTACTAAGCATTTTCAGCTTTTTAAAACAGGGTAAGTGACAGATGCTTATGTATATGTTATTTAAATAATCCCATAAGTAGCCGTTGTTTATGGCAGTAGAGTATCTGCACAAGAGATGTAGGCCCAAGGGGATTGTCCTCTGTGGAGTCTTTCCAACACTAGAGGGACCGGAACGGGCTGGTACTTTTCATTCCTATTGGACGCGTGGGTCCCAATAGACACTCTTCTTTTCTTAAAATGCCTACTTCAGAGAGTCGATAGATATTTCATGAAGATAATGCTATTAGCATTCTTTATACCACTCAAAATTTTATAATCTGTCTGCTAGGGCTTTTCTGTAACTTTCTGGAAAAACAGTCAATACTTTTTAGTAATGCTGTAAAACTAACGACTAAATAAATACCCGTGTGATGGCGTTATTTATAAACTGACTACCCGTTTAAAAATTATCGTTACTCGGTACTGCTCAGAAACCGGCTATTAAAAATCACCGTATGTACTAAATAACTGCAACAAATCTAGTTACATATGGAACATGAGTATTTGGAAGAATTAGCATTTTTTACTCTTCACTTATTGTTATGTGCTGCTATCTGTCCATAAAACAAAGATTTAATCAAATTTCTATTTTTTTTTTTTTTTTTTTTTTTTTTTTGCAAACAAAATTAAAATGCTCTACATAATTGAGTACAACATGTCTATATTGTAGAATTTATTTCTTATGAAAATAAAGAATAATTGGAGAAAGCAATTTAGCAAGAGTAAAAGCTTACAAAATTTATATAATAAAATTATAAGATGTAATTACACAAACAAAATATTTTTACAAGCAAATTCTCTCACTTATTTTACATTAACAAAATATGTGTAATAAAGTGTAGTGAAAATTTAATTTCTGAAATAATTTAAAAACAATATGTTTTATTTCTTACGTGATCATCCTATCAAACACACATGTACATTTGTACTTCAATCCACTATTATCTCTGAAAATTTTTATTTACATTTTAAAATACTTTTTTTTTTCTTCAGATATGAAATTTAAAAACAAACAGTAAATTTATTTTTAAAATCAACGAAAAAAGAGAAAAGGAAAATAAACTTTATCATAAAAACATTTTTTAAAGCAATCTTTAAATTTGTCTTTATCATGGAAATGTTTTCAAATATAAAACGTTCAAATATATATACGTATGCAAAGATATTTTTATAGGAAAATAATATACTTAAAGCAAACCTGTAATTTGTAAAACTCAATTTCTTGAAAATGTTCAGAAAATTTACGTTGCTCTCTGCAACATTTTCATCATTATTATTAAGCTGCTGGCTCAATAATTGCAGTAAAAACGGTTTTGATGGAAACAAACTATCATGTGATAGACGATGCTTTACTAATAAATGTTTTTTTCTTTTTTTTAATTCGTCGCTGAACTTCCTTTAATTGAATACTTCATTTAGCATAAATCACGTTTTGCTTTATCACTTGATACTGCGAAAAAATATATTCACAATTTACTGCTTTTTCTTTCCATAATAAATAAATAAATAAATAAGATTTACGAAATCCAAATCATTTGAGAAAAACTGATACATTCAAACTGAACGATACGTATACACTTATACCGAAAGAACTCAAACTGGCGCCTAATTAGCATCTCTTACGCGTCGCGTCGACTATCTGGCTTCATTCATGAATTGTACAAACGTACGTAAACAGAGTTTGAAGTTAGTTTCGTTTTTTTCGGTGGCGTATTGGCAGTAACTACAAACGAGTGATTTTCAAAGAAACAATTCAGTATTTCGTATTTTAGAGAATACCCGTTATACGTTAACGAATATGTGCGGTTTGCAACAGCTCTACTTTTTAAGTTTGCTAATCGATATCTGATATACAAACAACTCATTTCTTCTTCGATTCCCTTTATAAAAGCACATCGCCCCGCATTGAAACACAAAACACTTCGGAATATGCAAACAGAGGGCTCCTCCCGCAGTTGAAACGAGTGCCATCTACTGGCAAATCTCCTAAAAATAAAATCCTGTAATGTTTTCGAAATTAATTTTACATTTCAATTTTCTTTTTAAAAAATTCATTATTTATTGTATAGTTACAGTTATAATAATAATATTATTAAAATACATTATTATTTCCGTGATAACACATGTAATTTTCTTTTTATAATATAACCACATCAAATAGTGAATATGAAATAAAATGACAGAATGAAATAAAATAATAAAAATAAAAATAGAGTGAGACAGAAAGGGGAGCGTATACTTTAATATCAAATAATGAATTTGTATGACATCATAATCTAGTGAATTTGAAATAAAAATTCTGTAAAACATTAAAAAGAGAGAGAGAGAGAGAGAAAGTTTGGGGAAAGTGTGTATTTTAATACATACAATTTAATACATACCATTTAATATTGCTGTTATATTTAAGAATAAGTGTGTATTTGTCCCTCAATATAAGCATTATAAATAATTTTCTTCTTGAAAAGCTGAAAATAAAAATCCCTTTACACTTTATCTTGATTAAAGAATAACATTTAGTAATAATGGCAGATTTTTATTTATTTGTTTATTTACTTTAAAGTTAATTTATTTCAGATTTACCTGTATACCGTGCAGCAAACTGAAAAAAATATGGCTTGTTTTATAAAAATCATATTCAGTAATTCATATTATTTAAGGTATTTGAAAAAAAATCTTTCTCAAGCTTAGTTACTGAAAGTTTTCGGATACATTTTCAGACTCATTTTTTAAGATGCAAACATGGAACTCGCTGAAGTGACCTTTGAATAGATGTATAACAAAGAGGCTTTCAGTTCTCATTCAGTTAATTATAATTTAATTCATAAACAATATTTTTTTCTATAGGACCATTTTCTCCACAGGTTTCTCGCTTCTGTAAATTTAGTTCAAAATGCCAACTTCGACAGCGGTTTTTGCAATACTTTCTACCTTTTTTAAATAATAGACAAGCATAGCTCATTAGGCAATTTTTCATTTAGAGAATCTGTTTCTTGATGCGTTTGAAAGCAAAAATTCCGAAATTAAAAAATTATTTTAGAAGTTAAAAAATATATAAGCCGTCTGAATTTAAAAACACCCTCAAAAGTTAAAAAAGGGTTTTTTTTAATTTATTCAATTTTTTATACCTTTTTAACAAACAAGAAATGTTTAATTTGAAGAGGCCCCATAGGATCTTATTAATCGTAATAAGGTTTTGAGTTTATACTTAATAAAAGAGAAAATGAGCGGAAAAATATACTATTATAATTTATTATTTGCTGATAATTTTGGGTACCAATTAGTTTCCAACAACATAAGGTAAATTTTACTTAAATATATAAATGATTTCTGTAAATAAAAATAGAAAATATATACTAAACAATTATTATAGAAATTGATAAGTTTGTTAAAATTTAAAGGAGAAAAAAATATTTTAAATGTAAAAACAACAACAAAAAAGGCCCAATTTTTTAAAGTTATTTTTCATAAAAATAAATTTAATAATTTGTGTTAGGATAAAATGTTCCTTTTTTTACTAAACATAGGCTTAAAAAAACAATCTAATAAGTTTTTTTTTAAATATATTGAAAATTTTAATAAAAAATGTTAAAATATAATTTTAATCATTTAAAACTCTTAATCATTTTTTTTTCCATTTATAACTTTTTATACCCCTTATAAATTATTTCAATAGTTTAATTAAATACGTGCAGTATAAAATGTAGTTAAGAATTAATAAAATGTATCGGAATGTAGTTGATAGCAAAAATTATTAGAAAGTAATTAATATTATTAATTATTTTCTGTGCCTTTCTCGTCCCTTAATGGTCGCATTAAATTACGGTTTAAAAATTTAAAATCATTATTGCCACTACTTTTTAAAAAAAAATCATCTTATTTAATAACAAGTAAAATGATATCAGAATAAAAGCAGTTACACTATTTTATAAAACTGGTGGAAATCAAACAATTCTGAATAAAAGCTGTCAAGCTTGCAGCCCGTGAATGTCTCGTGCGCAACGATTAAGTAGTTAAGTATAAATT
Organism: Maratus speculifer; assembly: GCA_964019185.1. Taxonomy (NCBI): domain Eukaryota; kingdom Metazoa; phylum Arthropoda; class Arachnida; order Araneae; family Salticidae; genus Maratus; species Maratus speculifer. The sequence goes on along the minus strand of CAXHSM010000349.1, from coordinate 2,629,608 downwards.
CCTAATCTTGTTATGGAAAAATAAGCGTGTAAAGATGTGCCTATAAATTAAACTTTCCGTGTTTCAAAAGGATGCAAAAATAATAATTAAAGAAAGCTCCTCCTTGAATTCTCAAATAATAAATAAAACGGGATTTTTCTATGACTAGCCGCGGTTTTATCAGTTTATTGCATGCTCACTAACAATACGAATAATCTCTTTTTCCTTAAATTATGTATACTTGAAATTATGTATTTAATAAAAAAGTGTGTATTAAATAAATAATATATTTAATAAAAGTTTTTAAATTTATTAAAATATCGTGTAAATTTATTATAATTTCGTATTGGCCTAGCGCAAGGATTTAACAGTTGAAGAAATGGACAAAGATCGCCAGTCTTTCTAACTCTGATCATTTCGATGTCTTAATCAGTGGTATAATAATCTGGCATCCAGCGAGCAGTGTCTCCCCACTAAATTTCATTAGTTTTCTTCGCTGAAATTTTATTAGCATTTTTACAAAAGAATTAGACGAGATGTGAGATGAAAAATGACCAATAAAATTAAGTGGGGACAGATTGCCCGTTGCTGTCCCCTCCGTTCTAAATAAGATAAATGGGTTTTTAAACAGAATTATCCAACGTGTGTCAAATTTTGGATATAGATTCTTTCTGATAAGGCTTATATATAGTATTGTGATGCCGTGTCCTCAGTTTCTCTTTATTCAGTTGGTTTATTTGTTAAGTACATTACATCCCGGTTTTAAGCATAATTTAATTTGTATGTCTTAAATTTGAGTACATTTATTTTTATCTTATAATTTTAATTTTATTATGATAAATTATTGAAACAAATGGTGAATATTTTATTTGTATTAATTTATTTGCAATCAGATTTATACTTTGTAATAATGTTTCTGTAAGCGTGCTAAAGAAATTGAAAAATTCATACTTAAAAATCATTTAAAATTTTATAAATAATAAACATATTGTTTTTATTTATTTAAAGGGCAATACAGTTTTCTATCTTATGGAATATAAATATCGATTTTATTTTCTTATTCAATAATGAAAAAAAGATGACATTTAAAAGTGTAGAAATCGCCTGTTGTTGCCCGTCAATTTGGCACCGTCAAATTGAATCTATACATAAATTATTTTTTCTTATTCGACGAAGTAAACGAAAAAACATTGCGAATGATTAGAAGATTAGAAATAGCCTGCTGTTGCCACCGTTAATCACCATTCAGTACAGATGCGCTTTCCTTTATTATTAGGAAAGAACATGTTTACAAACATTCTAATACACATTTTAGTATAAAGCATTTAATTTACATGTTTTAACAATCACAATACATTGAAGCATCTGTGTGAACATCTACAATATGTTCTCCTAAATAATTTTCTTTCTAGAAAACCTGAAAAAAAATCCTCTTACACTATATTTTAATTTAGGAATAACATCTGTTTTGAAGGAGACTCCTCCAAAACAAAAAACAAAACAAAACAACAACAAGAAACGCAACAAATCGATGAAAAGAAAAAAAGAAAAGAATTTTATTAGTTTGTAAATAATTCGAAATGTACTAAGGTTTTTAATTAAACGGTTTTCATCTAGGGTGTACGCCGTACCGTACATTAGGTAGATCGATATAATATTAAAATAACAATAATAATACTTTTATGGATTTAAAATTACATGTAATTTGTTTAATTTCACTTCAAACTAATGTCTTGCAAAAAAAAAAAAAAAACCCTGCAGTTGGAGTTGGCTTGTTTTTTAGTGAGTCTGACTCCGACTCTTTTACTCCAAAATGGGTCCGATTCAGTAATTCTGGTTACAGTAAATATTCAGAATTCCTAGGATTTTATACTCATATATATGTATACATAACACTGGTACCCAACTAACTGAAAAGTACCTATTTTCAAACGATCTCTTTAAAAGTGCAACTTTTATGCAGTTTTATCCGAAAAAATAATTTTGATTAAAATTGGCCGCTTAGCATATGAAAAGTGAAATGGTTGACTGATGACAGCCAAATGCTTAGCGCTTAATAGTAATACTCTGTACAATATTTGGCGACTTGTCACTTGTGCCAGCTAACATTAAAGTACAAAATTGGTCATAAAATATAAAAAGTGAAGCGGGTAGCCCGGGACTGTTGATGAGAGTCACATGACTTAAGCTTTTATCATATAGATGATTGAGTAAACATGACTAATAGTTATTGAATTAGTTATTTATATATTTTAAAGAATACTTAACTCATGATGTGTGCAAAGAATACATGATAATGAGATACGTCTCATTTAAAGCCTTTGGAAATTTAAGAAAATTTAGTCGGTCAACTTGATTTAGCAAAAAAAGGGAGAATTTTCTAATTTCTTACTTAAATTATGCTTTATTACTGCTCATACAATCTCATAAAGTATTGTAATGATCCTAATAAAATAAATACAGTTTAAAACAATTTTATTACATTGTTGTGCAGTTAAATGCCGTAATCCACTTCACTTAAATGTGATTTTTCTCGCTTTGTATCTTTTCAACGTACATGTATGTTCAAAATGAAAAAACTTTCATGTATATTGTTCAATTTACTAGATTTTTTTAGGGAGGGGATTGCTCCTTATGGTCTATTTAATAAAACTAAGTACCAAATTTACAATAGAATAAAAAAAATAATAACATAAAAATGTAAAATAAATTCTGTTGTTTACTGTAATTTTACATATATTTGCATTTTTTTATTCCATATATAATTAATTTTGGATAAATCCAATATTTAAAATTATACAGCATACGTCTACAAATAGTTAAAGAAATCAACTAAAAATGTTCTAGATTGTACAAGAAGATACATAAAATTTATTTATTTATTATAAATTTTGCCAGGGAAACTGAACAAATTCTTGATAGAATATTTTTTCTTCATCGAGTCCTTTATTATTGTGCCAAAAAATAAAGCTTAAAATGCTTAAATAATAATTATTAATAAAGTTGAAAAAGTACCAAATCCCTTTTTTTTCACACAAATATATTTTTAACACACTTTTTCTAATGTTTTACTTCAATAAAGCTTTTTCTATCGCATACGAGATTTAAGCACAATTTATCCTTTCAGACAAGATTAATTCCTTATTTTGGAGTAAAATTACTTAAAAGTGAAATAAAAAAAATTAAAAGTAAGTGCCAGAAATATTTACATTATATTTTACACATATCAAATAAATATGTCAAGATTTATTTGCTTGTTATCAAAAAGACACTAAGCCATGTAAGTGTATTTTTTAAAACTTTATTAATTAATGCAAAAAGAAAAAGCATCTTACACATACAAAGTTCATGCACAATTTTGAAATTGAAATATAGGACATTTTCAGGAATTCTCAATTTGGTATAAGAGAAAAAATTTTCTAAATAATAGTTATTAGATGATCCTTTGGAACATATTTTACAAATATGTTTTCTTTCCTCTAAAATTAATCAAGCAATGGGCTCATAGGTTACTATTATCAGAAATACCTTTCGAACTTGTTTCATTAATAGAAGAATTTTCTTCCGTGTGCAACAAAAGATGTTTTCTTAGAATACTTTTATCATTAAATCCTTTGGAACATACTTTACAAAAAAGTTTTTCTTTGGTATGCCTCAAGAAATGCCTTGTTAGAACACTCTTATCATGAAATTCACCGGAACATACTTCATAAGAAAAGTGTTTTTATTTTGTATGCGTCAAGAGATGCCTACTTAGAATACTATTCTGAGAAAATGCTTTGGAACATATTTCACAAACAAAGGGCTTATCTCCAGTATGAGTCAAGAAATGTTTTTTTAGAGCACTGTTATTAGAAAATGCTTTGGAACATGTTTCACAAACATAGGGTTTCTCTCCAGTATGAGCTAAGAGGTGGCTTCTGAGATTACTCTTATCAGAAAATGTTTTGGAACATACATCACAAATAAAAGGTCTTTCTCCTGTGTGTATCAAAAGATGTTTTTTTAAAGTACTGTTATCATTAAATCCTTTGGAACATATTTTACAAACAAAAGGTTTTTCACCTGTATGAATCAAGAGATGTGTTTTTAAATGATGATTATGAGGGAATGCTTTGGAACAGAATTCACAAACAAATGGTTTCTCTCCAGTATGAGTCAAGAGATGACTTCTTAGGCTACTATTCCGGGAAAATCCTTTCGCACATATTTCGCAAACAAAGGATTTCTCTCCAGTGTGAGTCAAGAGATGACGATTTAATTTACCTTTCTGTGAAAATTCTTTAGAACATACTTCACAAACAAAGGGTTTCTCTCCAGTGTGTGTCAAAAGATGTCTAATTAGATAACTGCTATAATTAAATGCTTTTGAACATAGTTCACAAACAATGGATTTTTTACCTGTATGAATCAAACGATGTTTTCTTAGATCAGATTCATGAGGAAATGCTCCGGAACATGTTTCACAAACAAACGGTTTTTCATTAATATGAATCGAGATATGTTTTTGTAGATAGCTATTCTTAGAAAATGTTTTGGAACACACTTCACATATATATAGTTTTTCTTCTGTAGTAATGGAGAGATAATTTTCTCCATTGCTATTTTTAGAAACAAAGTTCGGTTCACTAGACGAACAATTTTCTTCTTTTATCGATGACATTTTCTTAAGCGAAAAAGATTAATATTGGAGAGGTACTTGTTCAAAAAATCAATGTGAGATTATGTATGTGATAAAGAGATTGACGGCATTTTCATCCAAGGAAATGACTTATTCAACTGCGGTGGAAGAGTTTTATCTAAAATCAAAAAGAAAAAAAAACACATGTTTAACAACTAGTCGTAAATTATAATTATGATTTAAATATCAGATAAGAAGTGTTATTTTCTTAAATATTACAAAAATTCAAATATTAATCAATTAAATAATGTATCTTTGGGTACAACAGAGATGGGATGTTTTTTTTTCTAAAATACAGATACCTACGTACGTGTAGATGCAATAGAGTAGATACTCCCATATCCGAGTTTCTCATATCAATACTCTCACATATCCTCACTGATAAAAACTCAAAATTTATTCCATTACATGTTAATTTATTTTTGTTTCCCTTAAATTTTCGATTACTTGTTCGGCATGTTCACGAAATACATCCAAAGAAAGTTTTTGCCTCTTCTCTGTCCATACATTGTCCCAACTCATTTTAACCTTTATTTCTTATAAGCCGTACAAACAGTTTTTCATATCAACAAGGATTACAATTATGCATTTTTTACACATTTCTTGTTGCTTTTTAAAGTTTTTTATACACTATATTTTAAACACTTTTAATTATTTTTTTTTTATAAAAGTTACCTTGCAAACTAGTACTGGGAATCAACTCCTTCCGCAGTAAGGCGGTATTGGTTTTATCTAGGTCAGGGATAAATCCAATTTTAAGCATCCTGGTCAAAATGTCTTTTGACCATCAATCGTTATGAAACATTTTTAAACGATAAATTTAGTACAACATTTCAAAGTTTACAATAAATGTTGGTACGTTTTAACGAATTTTCCTCTCCTTCTGCTAATGTTAGCAAGTTTTTCGATTTTGATTATGTTTCCCCTTAAAACGTAAGTCTGTTTTATTTTATATTGTATAATACTTATTAAAGCGTTTTAAACGTAATCTAATTTCTTTTCACTTGTGTTATTATCTGGTTTCTATTAAATTTAAGTTACAAGGTGCTCTGTTTACTTTTTATCGCCATCCGTCAATAAGATGATTAGTTCATTGTCGCATGGAATATTTAAAATGATCGCCAGTTACGATTGACGCAAATCGCAACTTCAGCACAGTTTTTGTCTGCTAAAATAACTGATGTGTAGGCTTCAGGAATTGAGAAGTCCTTCACAATTTTCAACTCTTAATCAATCAACGGCCGGTTCTTGAAATTTTTGTACCATTTTTGGTAATGTTTGTTTAGACAACTGGCAAAATATATTCCGGTATTTTTCAAATGTAGAGGGTGCTCGTCTGCTTGCATCCAAAGTATAAAGTGAGCGATCTTTTGGCTTTGGAGAATTGAGTAATCTCTGATTGAATGAAGTATCTAATTTAAACTAATTAATATTATATATATTATTATATATTTTTTCTTCATGTCACTGACAAATAGTCAGCTTATTTTTCCATTATGTTTATATACAATATGTTATCAAGTAATAAATCTTGTGTTATTCATTTTAAGCGTTATCATTGAAGCGATCCTACATAGATTTTCTACACAATTTCATATTCAATAAGTTTAAATACATAATGTAATAAAGTTATACGCATAAAGATAGATACTTACATTGTTAAGATTCGATTATGACTTGAAAGAAACGCCCATTTATTTATGTCACTAGCTACAATTCTGGAAGAATAGATCTCTACTTGCTATTTAAACTCTTTCACAACTTACATTATGCATTTTTTTGTATTACTAGATTGAAATACAGTATAGGTCAAAAAGTCAAATTAACATCAAGTTATAAGTTTAGCTTTTACTATATACTTATACTTTAAGTACAAGAAGTTGAGGCGCATCCACAATAACATTTAAGAGTTTTGATTACAACATTCGCAAGCGTTTGTCAATTGCACTCAGTCTTATACTTGTATAACTATTCTTTTAATCACAAAAATGTTTTTCAAAGAGATTTTATTTAGACTTTAAAATGAAAAAGGATTACCATTGTGGTATTAAAAGAAGAGAATCTCATAATTTATTTTGGATGATATCAAACTTGGAAAATAACCTTTCTTTCGGGGTAGAGTTAGCACTATCATTCCGCAAGTGCGTTATGAAATTTACAATATTAAAATCAATATTTCCAATACTGCCTACCAGAAATCATAATTTATTATTTACACTTTCAGAAAAATATTTGTGAAATACATGTTTGTGCTCGGAATATCATTAAAGTGATGTACGGTCTTTGAAAATCTATATTTATCCAAAATCTGCCAAAAGTTCTTAAATTACTTCATTTTATTTTTCTCTTATTTCTTAATCATGAGTGAATTTTTTCTTTGATTCATTGACTTTCTGATCAAATCCTCTAAATTCCCCTTCTGCTAAAACTTCACTTCCTTCCCCAGCGTCCTATGTTTAATATCATTTAAAACCACTTAATACTTAAAACATTGTCTGCTATTTTTATTTTTTTATCATAACAATGAATAATCAATCATATAAATTTCGTTAAATTTTTAATTAAATATTCCGTTCAATAATAACTTTCTCCTCCCTACCTTTTTCTGTTTCACAAAACTCAAAGATTAAAATATGTAAAACTCTTCCATTTTTTAAAATTTTTTTATCTCTAATTGTTAATTAAACTCTTAAAAACCTTAGCGGGAAAAGTCAATTGAACACAACAGATCTAATGATCGTGCGGCTTTGCGTTTGGTCCATCATGATCAATCCAGTATCCAGGGAAAATAGCCAAATAATTTCATCAGGCAGGGTATGCCAATTCACTATCACAGACTTAATAAAAAAATACAATAGTTACAACTAAGTAAAACACAAAATTTTCCAGAAGGATATTTCCCCCAAAAAATATTTGTTAAGTTTACAGCACTTTCAAGTTCTTGATAAAATTGACAAATTTCAGGAAAAAACTGAAAAACGCTTCATTTTGAAATGAACACACTATAAAAAATATTTAATGTATCCGGTCTTTTGTTTTACTAAAAGTTATTAAACTGAATTTTACTTTAGCATAGTTTTAAAAATACAGTGTCATTTTTATTTAATTATAAAAATTACTTTTTAAGTACAAAAAATATAAATATTACTGGATTTAATTTTTTATCAGAATGAAAAAAATATTTTAAAGCGAAACATTGATGGCAATCCAAAGATCTTTAATGGTAGTTTTACAGCAAATTTTATTTTAGCCCTAAGATTCATGCAACTTTTCTGATTCAATTTTAAATTATGCAACATTTTTTTAAATCGCTACTTTTGAAATGCAATTTCTCAAAATCACCATTAAAAAAATCTGATAATATATTCAATTGATGCCTGATTAGTTTCTAATAAATACCTTTCAAGCAAATCGTGTGTTTTTGCTTCGAAAATTTTAAATGATTTTTTAATAACATGCTGTGTATTTTTTTTTTTTCAAAAAGAAAAAAACCCCAGAAAGTTAAGCTTTTTCTTATTTCACTGAATTTATAATAATAATGTTTTTTAATTAAAAAATAAAACAATATACACTTAATTATGGGAGATATATAGTATAGGTAGGGAAATCTTCAAAAATTCCTACTCATAAAACGTAGATAATTCAAACCCCTTAAAAAGAAAAAAATAATTAGTGTTCAATAAAATGATTGCTATTGAAATAGTATTTTTGCTTGCAGGAAATGTTATAAAACATATTTTTCTGACATTTTTATTAAAATATGCTTTGATATTTTATGTTGATTATGTTTTAATATGTTCTAACATGTGCATATATAACTAAAAATGTTGTTTAATAACTTCTTTGAATTTAAAAATTCAAATTATTGATACTGACTTATTATAATGGATTTTAACAATAATACATAAAATTTTAATTTTCTTAATTAAAAAAATTGCATGAAAAAAGTTTTCTTTTTTTATTATTTTTTTAACAATTATTATCTTGCACTCTACCATTTATTTACTCCTGTTGCATAAAAATATAGAACATTTTAGAGAAGCTCTTTTTATTCACAGTTGTTTAAACAAATCATGTTATTTCAAGCAGAAACATCTGCTCATAGAGCAGCTAATCAGTAGTTATCTTCCTCTCTTTTTAAGGGAATTGTTTTAAAACAACATTCTATTCTGCAACTGTATTCAAATATTAAGTTTTATCCTCTTTTTTTGTTGTTGTTGTTGTCTGTGGAAGTGTAAATTTTAGCTTTTCTCACATTTATTATCCAGAATCGTTATAGTTTTTAATTAGTAATTTATTTCAGTAATAGGGAAATTTTTTAAATTTCTGAATGTGAAATTAGGATGACAAAGAATAATGTCCGACATTCCTAGTTCAAAGAGACTTAAATGTGTGGATTATTATAAGACACTTAAGAAAGTTGCATACAAAACAAAGTTTGTTAGACTATATAATGTTCATGACTTAACTGATAAAATTTTTTAAATTGTTGGAACTTCTGTTTCTGTAAATAGGGATGGCAATTAATGCTCTAATTGTATAGAATTTTATAAAAGAAAACCTTTAGAACATGAAAATGAGTATGTGTGTAAATGAGTAAATGGCTGTGCGTGATGAATATCATGAAAAATACCTATATGTGATGAAAAATGTATCCCAAAAAATGAGACAACGAACCTTTAAAATTCTTGGTGGTGATATTTCACCACTAAAACAACCTGCAAAAATTAGATCAGACAGGAGACAACTTTATGTGGAGAGAGAAGATATGCAATTAGAAGAAACATTTGTGCTATCATCCATAAACAAATTAGGAAATGTGCATGAAGTCAATATTGCCCACGAGTTTTCTTCTATCAAAGTCCTAACGTGAAAGATTATTATTAAAAACCAACACTTCACTTCACAGATGCACATATAAAGAAAAAGTTCAGCTTCTAATATTATTGCCTGACAGTTATATTAAAAGTGAGGTACAAGAAAAAATACATGGTGTATCAAAATATCTAATAGATAAATCCCGAAAAATTAAAAAAAGAAAAAGGAGATCATGCACAACCTGATTCTTATATTGGACACCATTTATCAACAGAAGCATTAAATGTCTCACTGTCCTACTGGGGTAACAAAGATTGTACTAAAAATAGGCCAAACAAAAATTAAGGTTTTTGTATTAAAACTGATGATGGTGAGAAAATTAAGAGTAAAATATTTTTTATATGGTCTATCAAAAAAAAAAACATGAATTATTGAACAAAAATCCCTCTATAAAAATAACAACATCAAAATTTTATTCCTTAGGTCCAAAATTTGTCAAAATTCGTTCAATACAAGTAGTATGTTGTTGTATTTACTGCAGAAATCTATATTGTAATAATAAAGAGAGAAGGATGTTTGTCTGTGAGCGCTGTTCTGAAGAGACTGCTGCACGTAGAGTTACAAAATTTGGAGGGAAGGTACTTTTTTACATGTAGTTTTGCACCTCGAAGCCCGATTTTCGATTTTTTGTTTAGATTTTTTTAATAATTTTTTTAGGCGATTTTTAGCGTTATTTTTGCGGTTTTATCCCATTAGTGAAAGGAATACGGTTTCATTCTTTTAACCGAAAATAGCATTTTTTTTTTCTCTTTTCAATAAAGTTTATTCGGAATTTGTACAGCGATTTTTGAATTTTTAACGAATTTTTAATGCGATTTTTAGTGTTTTTTCTCAGTGTTTTTTCTCATTTTGCGGCTATTTTTTGAGATTGATAAAAAGAAAATCGTTTTGAACTTTTAGCCTAATGGCCTAAATTTTGTGTTTCTTAAGATTTTTAGATTTTAACGATTTTTAATGCGATTTTCAATGCGATTTTTAATGTTTTTTAAAGATTTTTGCGTTTAGCATCTATTTTTTCATAGTTGTTCTATCAAAAACTTGAGCTGTTGAGAATGCAATAAGTAGTATTTTTTTGCGAAATCTACCTAAAATGTCAAAAATTTAGGTACCACTATTTTCGAATAGCGATTTCATAAACTATCTTAAATTCTTGCTTAAGGCCGCTACCCCCTCGAGTTATATATCACCTGATAGGTTATTTAACAGAGTATGGTTTTGATAAAGTTTTTGAAGAGCAGAGTGCTCTACCTGGTGGTGGAAAATGGAACTAATAGAACGCTATTTTTTTAAATATATAATAATAGAGAGACAAGTTTGTGTGTGTGTCAGCGCTGTTCTGAAGAGTCTGCTGTACGTAGAGTTACAAAATGCGGAGAGAAGGTACTTTTATACATGCAGTTTTGCACCTCGAAGCTTGATTTTCAATTTTTTGATTAGATTTTTTTTTATAATTTTATTAGACGATTTTTAGCGTTCTTTTTGCAATTTTATCCCATTAGTGAAAGAAATACGGTTTCATTCTTTTAACCCAATGCTCTTTTCAGCAAAGTTTATTCGGAATTTGTACAGCGATTTTTGAATTTTTAACGAATTTTTAATGCGATTTTTAGTGTTTTTTCTCATTTTGCGTTTTTTTTCTTTTTTTTTTAGATTGATAAAAAGAAAACCGTTTCAAACTTTTAGCCCTAAATTTTGGGTTTGTTACGAATTTTGGATTTTAACGATTTTTAATGCGATTTTCAATGTGATTTTTAACGCCTTTTTCAAGATTTTTTGCGTTTAGCATCTATTTTTTTCATAGTTGTTCTATCAAAATCTTGAGCTGTTGAGAATGCAATAAGTAGTATTTTTTGCGAAATTTACCTAAAATGTCAAAAATTTAGTTACCACTATTTTCGAATAGCAATTTCATAAAATATCTTAAATTCTTGCTTAAATTCTTGACCGCTACCCCCTCGAGTAATATATCGCCTGATAGGTTGTTTAACAGAGTATCGTTTTGATAAAGTTTTTGAAGAATAGAGTGCGCTAGCTGGTGGTGAAAAATGGAACTAACAGAACACGATTTTGTTAAAATTTGGAAATATAACAATGTGATTTATTTAAAATTTTAAAATGGTTTATAATACATGATAAAAAATGTAAACAAAGAATGGTGTGACACATTTCAGGGTGCGTGAAAGGAGGGGCGCGAACAAAATTAGGAAATGTAACAAGGAGATCTGTTTTACACTTTAAGGTAGTTTATAACGCATGTTAAAATTTTTTAAGTACTGGCGATGCTCTGGAGAGACCGCTGCACGAAGTTATGTATGAAATTTTACACCTTGAAGGCCGATTTTCAGTTTTTTTAATTTAATTCATATGCGAATTTTAGTGGGTTTCGAGGCGATTTTTCCACATTAGCGAAAAGGAAAGCGGTTTCATTCTTTCGACCTAAATTAGTGAATTTTGTTCTCCTTTCAATATAATTTTTTTGGATTTCGTGCAACGATGTTTGGATTTTTAGTGAATTATTTAATGTAAATTTTACCGCTATTATTCGACATTAGTAAAAGGAATTTTGCTTAAAACTTTCAGGCTGGTGTATTAAATTTTAGCTGTTAAGATTTATGAATTACAGCTAATTTTAATGCGATTTTTCGAGATTTTTTGCGTTTGATGTCGGATTTTTTTCATTCATGAGATATTTCCAATTACAATGTTTTACCCAATTAGACGAAGTTTTGACCCTTGTGATTTTTTAATATTAGTGATTGTTAAAGCACTTTTCAATGCAATTTTTAGAAATTTTTCGAGTTTTATGGTGATTTTTTGATATTCGGAAGTAAAAATTGATTTCAAATTTTTAATATAATATAATTTTAGAGATTTTTAACGCGATTTTTCAAGAATTGTGTTCCATGTCGATTTTTTATTATCTATAAAGGATTTCCTTACGTGAATCCTTTCGTTACTTTACTACGTGATTATCCTGTCGACCAATTTTGCCAAATTATATCAATTGTGAAACAAGCCAAATTATGCAAATAGATGTAATTTTTATGTTAAATAATGAAAGAAGAGATAATTTAGAAAAACATTAATACAAATACATATAAGAAGTAAAAACCACTTGATGACGTAACAAACATGTAACATGTTTAATGTCAAGTGAATACTTAATTTACGATCCGCCATTATTGTAGTTTAATCTTATGGTTTGACCCAGATAGTTTCTTAATCAACCGGATAATCAAATAGTTCAGATTTCCGATTAGAATGTTTTATCCGTTTGATGAAATTCTGATTACTGCGATTTAAAAAATAACTAGCGATATTTAGTGCATTTTTCAATGCGTTTTTAATGAACTTTTTAATGCGATTTAGTACTATTTTTTTCGATCCCCACCACAGTGGTGTTTTAACAATTAAAAAATTATTTTGATTGGAAACTTTTAGCCTAATATAGTAAATTTCACCATTTACCTTCTTTTAATTTTGTCGATTTTCAATGTGATTTTTCATATATTTTGTGTTCTGCGTCGATTTTTTTGAAATTCATGTAAAAAAGAATGGTTGCTACGTTTTACACGACTAGAATATTTTTTTATTCACGGGATGTATTTACATTTAGCGATTTTTAATGAATTTTTCAATGGTTTTGTATTGGTTTTTTGAATCTCACGGTTATTTTTTGAAATTTCGAAAAGGAAATTAATTTCAAACATTTACACTTCATTTACGAATTTTGAAATTTAGTGATTTTTTAATGCAATTTTTAGCAATGTTTTCATTATTTCTCACGCTTTGCGCCGACTTTTTCATTCGTATTTAAGAAATAATTCAGATTACAGTATCTTACTCTATTAATGTAAATGTTGTCCCCCGCTATTTTTAAATTTGAAACGATTTGTAATGAATTTTTGAATACAATTTTTAGATGTTTTCGAGTCTACGACGATTTTTTCACAATTGGAAAAGAAATTTTTAAATAATTTGTAGCTTAGTGTAGTAAATTTTGACATCAATGATTCAGATTTTTTGTGTATTTTCATAAAATGTTTAGCAAGTTTTGTGTCGATATTTTTTAACTAATGAAAGAGTTCAGATTTCAATGTTTAGTCCCATTATGGTAAATTATGTCCGCAAGAATTTAATATAAATGTTTATCTTATTATGGCAAATTTTGTCTGGATTTTTGAATTTTATTGATTTTTAATCTGTTTTATAGTGATTTTTCAAGTTCTCTGACAGTTGTTGACATCGGTAAAAGAATTTAGGTTTCTAACTTTTAGCATAAATAGTACAATTTGTTCTCCACGCTTTTATGAATTTTGCCAATTTCTAATGCGATATTCAATGTAATTTTTAGTTAGTTTGGGGGATTTTAGGTGTTCCGTGTTGATTTTTCCTTATTCATGAACGATTTCCGATCACAATATTTTCGACTGAATATTAAATTTTTACAGCCATGACTTTTAGATATTCAGCGATTTTTAATATAGTTTTCGATACGATTTTTAGCCATTTTTTTAAGCTCCTTGGCGATTTTCTGCCATTCAGAAATCAATTTTGATATCAAACATTTTGTTTAATGTAGTTATGTTTCGAATGCAATGTTTTATCTCTTAATACGATTTTGGCGTTCCATGCCTACATTTTGTAATTTATGAATGATTTCGATCATAACCCCCCCCCCCGTTCTGCCTTAATATTATTTTTTTAAGCATTGACTTCCAAATATTTAGCTATTTTTAATGCAATTTTCAATGTAATTTTTAGCCATTCTTCAAGTTCCGTGGCGATTTTTTTACATCCGGAAATCGATTTCGATTTCAATTTTTTTGGTTAATATAGTTAATTTCTTGATTACAATATTTTATATTATAACAGTGAATTTTTAGCCTAGGGATTTTTTAATGTTTTACGACTTTCATTACAATTTTCAATGCAATTTTTGGGCTTTCTCAGTATTTTTTTTTTTTTAACATATTTCAAAGAATTCGATTTTAAATTTCTAGACTAATAACAGTTGGGTTTCAAACTTTTATCCTTTACGGTAATTGTTTTGCTCTCTTATTTTGATCTACAGCAATTTTTAATGCAGTATGCTTTTTTTTTTGAGTTCACGGCGATTTTTTTTCAGATACGGAAAAGGAATTCGGTTTTTAATTTCTTCGCTAATATGATAAATTTTCTCCTGTGCGATTAAAGATTTTTATTGTGATTTTTAGCAGTTTTTTTTTCGCATTTATCCAACTAGAGTAAATTTTGAGTTCCGTGATTTTTGGAAATTTTGCCATTTTTAAAGCGATGTTTACGTTTCTTCGCGACCCGCTTCGATTTTTTAGAGGTTCAATTTTTGGTCGAATTTATTAAATTCTGATCTCTTTTCTTCAAAGTTTATTCGAATTTTGAGACACAATTTTTGAATTTTGTTTTATATTTTTATGAGATTTTCAATGTTTTTTGCGATTTGGAAGATTTTTCCACATTAGTAAAAATAATCCAACTTCAATTTTCTAGCCCATCTCTTTTCAACGAAGTTTAGACGAAATTCGTGCAGCATTTTTTTTAATTTTTCGAGATTTTTATTATGATTTTTAAAGTTTTTTCGCAATTCTTGCTATTTTTTGATGAACCCGGGCAACGCCGGGCAGAACAGCTAGTTTGAAATAAAATATGTGTAGCTCTTAAAAATCTAACAGGCATTCAGATTAAAGAAGAAGATCTCATGATGAAATGCTTAAGTAGAAAATAAAAATGAAAACTGTAAGATTGAAGAGTGCGGTGAGTGTCCTGTTACAGAAATTCTTACAATTGAAACTTTCGATTTGAATGAAGAGGAAGAGATTGCACATTCAATATGGGAAACTGGTGACTTATTTAAAAAGTTGGTATCTATAAAAAATTTCTAGATGATGTAAGGTACTAAGGTAATGAAAAGCAATTTCTCATTATCACATAAAGAAAATTCATAAAAAAGAATTCCTAAGAAAAAATTTTAAAAAACAGAAAAAAAATCTGTGTGTGTAATGCATTTTGATTTTGCTGAAAATTGGTCAGTAAAACTGCCAAATAAAATACAAAGTTACCACTGGCAAAATACTCAAATATTGTTATTTATTTTCAAATCATGTTTTAGCGAAGAAATAAAGTGTATTATTTTAATTTATGATGATGTAACTCGTGATGCAGCTCATGCTGTTTGTGCCATAGAATAAAAAAGAATTATTTAAGTTGTACCAATTACAAACACTTTAATTAACTGTGTACATATCAGATGGAGCTCAAGCGCATTTTAAAAACAAGTATCATTTTTATGAATTGCACAAAAATAATGAAGTTGTACAAAAGAAGTGGACTTTTTCAGCTTCTGGCCATGGTAAAAATGCATGTGATGCTACAGGGAGGCTATGCAAACATTATGCAACGAAATTTAATGTCCAAAAGAAGACAAAAAGAGCTAGCCAAGATGTTTCATTTGTTGCTGAACTATCCTCTCTGTTGAAAAGGGTCGTTCTACTCCATCTAGATGGAAATATTATTCAAGCCTATAAAGTTAGTAATGTGAAAGTATATGCTTATGTAAAATCTATAGTTGGTATGCGATCTAAACATTATTGGGCGATTGAAAATAATGAAGGTTATATAGAATGAACAATTAAAAATGAATTGACAAAAATTGAAAACTCTTGCCAAATGAAAAAACAATATTCAATACCGGATTTCTAAATCGATGATTTCATTAGATGCATTAATGAAAATAATTGGTGGATTGGACAAATCAATGGTATATCACAAGAACTAAATGACATCAAAGTATC
Organism: Maratus speculifer; assembly: GCA_964019185.1. Taxonomy (NCBI): domain Eukaryota; kingdom Metazoa; phylum Arthropoda; class Arachnida; order Araneae; family Salticidae; genus Maratus; species Maratus speculifer. The sequence continues at coordinate 2,613,261 of CAXHSM010000349.1, read as the reverse complement.
ATTCATGTACCTCCAAGATTCAGATAAAACATTCCAGCGGTCAAAATAATCTGAAAAAAAAGGATGTGCATTATCATTGAAAAATGTGCTTCTAAAAATAGAAAAACCGGTTCAAATAGGACAATCTGTCCAACTTCACACTTTTGATGATAAGAAGTTGAAGTTACTTCAAGAAATTTTCAGTACCTAATTCTTTTGTAATGTATGAATTTGCATATAAATATATTATATTAATACAGTAGACGCCCTTAAATCCACAAATCGCTATAATTCGCACATAATTTAAGGATGTAAATAATGAAACATTCAATTCAGATATAAAAACAAAATTTGACTTTTTTCTTAATATCAATTCCATATACATATTAATTAGTAATTTTTGTTAATAATACTCAAATCATGTTTTTTCATGGAGGAAGAATAAATTTATTTTGGAAAAAAAATCAAGATATTGCTGATATCACAATCTTCTTACCTAGTATATTTATGTATTAATCAAGTTTTTTTTTTGTTAGTAAGACTATCCAAACCTGAAATAAAGCTTTCTTATTTTATAATTTTGATGTTAATTAGTAATGTATCTTTATGAGGCAAGTTTCATAGAATAATTTCGGTAAAATACATTTAATCTTTATACTGAATATTTAATCATACATTATTGATTATTAACTTGGCATTTGTTTTTAATATTTTAATCATTTAATAAATTATCTAAATTTTTATTATTTTAGTTTATTACATATTTTAATAGTTTATTATATTATAAACATTCATTATATTTTTAATTGAATTATTAATTTACATTCAAATTACTGTTTAAAAAAAGTAAACAAAGCAATGACCAGAAATCTGCAAAATTCTAAAATCGCATAACCTCTGCTCCCAAGCTGTGTAGATTTCATGGAGTTACCTAAACTATATAACAGAATATTTCACACATTTGTGAGTATGGAATGAAATGACATATAATCAATCCTAAATATACTAATAACTGTATTTTATACAATTTTAAACTTAAGCAAATGGTTAGCTGTAATTTAACAGTAATAATTATGTACTAGTGTTGTACTTTATAGTTTGAAATATTAATTACATTATAAATTCAGCTAAATCAGAAAGAGCCTGACTTAGCCGACCCAGTGGCGTGGTTGGTAGCGGCAGCTATTGCCACACCTTGGGTTTCAGGTTCGAATCCGGGTACGGGCATGGATGGTGTGTTGTCCCTTTGAAGTGTAATAAATTATATGTAATGGATATGTGTAATAAAAATTGTACTGTACTGTCTCTGTTTCTGCGAATAATGGATCAGTCGAGGCGACAGCCATAGTAGTTAAAGGCCTAAAAGCACTGTCAAGTCAAATGTCAAATAAGCTTGACTTTGTGATCTTTTGAAAAACACACACGACATGTTATTTTCAAAAAATCATATAAAACTTTGTAAGCAAAAACACATGATTTGCTTGTAAGGTATTCATTAGAAAATATTAAGATATCAATTGATCGTATAATCAGATTTTTAGAAAAAAGTGTTTTTTAGAAATTGCATGTCAAAAGTAGTGATTTTACAAAAAATTGAAAAAATTAAAATTGAATTGTAACAGTTGCAAACATTTTAGGCTTAAAATAAAATTTACTGTGAGTGTGCTATTAAAGGTCTTTAGATTGCTATCAGTATTTAGTTTAAAAAATATTTTTCCATTTTGAAAAAAAAAAAAAAAATCCCAAACTCAGCAGCAACTTTAATTTTTGCACTTAAAAACTATTTTTTTTATTAATTAAACATGTCAATATATTTTTTAAACTATGTTAAAGTGTAATTTAGTTTAATAAATATTTGTAGAAAATAAATTGACAAAAACAAATAAATAAATTGGAGATTCAGACAGAGACAGTCTCATTAAATTTCAAATGCAACACAAACTCTATTCTGTGATATAAGTGCTTACACCGCATTTTCATTTATATTCAACATACGGTAGATGACTAACTCATTTCATATACATTACAGGATTGAAGTAAAGTTTGAAATTTGTTTTCTATGAAAAAGGATTTGTTTTTAGGGTACTGGATAAAAATTTGTGTTTCAGTTAAAGTAAGATACCCTGTATATTGCAGTGAATAATGAATATCTCTAAGAAGTTACATAAAACTACACCTCTTCAGAAAGTTTGTACGTGGGATACTAAAACATCTTGTAAAATATTATTACTATTTTTTTTATAATTTTAAATATTGTAGTTACTATCAATTTGTAAATATAATTGTTACAGCATATTAATTTTATCAGAAGCTTAACATACCACATCTCCTAATAAACAAGAAATAAATTAAAATAACCTTTACAAAAGAAGGCATTAATATGCACTTTATATCATTGTCATTATAAACAATAAAAAGAATTCTTATAATAAAGAAATGTCAATGAAATTTGCAGTTAAAATGTATTCATATTTTCATTATTAATTAAGGCAAATTAATTTATCTTTAGAAATTTCAATGTTAAAAAGCAAACATTTCTTGAAACTGTGAACTAAATAAATTATATATGAAACAAATCAAACAGTTTCAAATTTCTAAATATAACAAAATTTATAGAATAAAATCAAAGAGAATAATAATTGAAAAATAACAAATCGTTTTAAGCATGGCATCTCTTCAGGTTTTATGATAGCACAAAAACATTACAACACACCTTCAACTAAAAAATAACTAAAACAACAAACATTAAATTGATACCCTTAATGAGAATATGGAAATTAATGGAAGTTTGTGTGGTTACAGGGGGTGACCACATTTGGTTAATGAAGCAAACATAGAGATTTTTGTTTTCATCAATAAATAAAAACAGATTTTGTTATCTTTGATTTCAAGGTGTAAAAATATTAATAAATATTTGTTAACAAGTCTTCAAACTTTAACAACCTAGAAGTTCCAATATTATCATGAAACACAGTATCCATGCTTAGCTTCTACATAAAATATTTAAGTATGAAAAAAAAAATTCACCACATATTTTGGCACATAAAGTTTTAGATGTGAAGCATTAGTGGAAAGAATCTAAGCAACTGAGACAAAGTATTAAAAACAATATTACATTCTATTTTAAAGCTTCTTTTTTTTATTTTGCATAAAGTAAAACAATTAAAAAAAGAAGTATTAAATGTTTCTGTGGTGTAGTGGCAGTTAGAGATCTGCGAAATTTCTAGACCGAGGCACAGCCAAACCCATAAAAAAGAAAGTCTAGCCTGTTCCAGCCGAAAAATTATAAAAAATAAAAATGAGCTAGTAAAAAAAAGAAAAAAACCATAAACTATGAAAAAAACTGTATTACATATTATTCCCATTATATTATAGTTCTTATTAGGTATGCTATGCTATATAAATGTCATAAATTAAGGGTTAATGTAATTCGCATAATCAGAGTCATGCCTGGTGCAATTCTACTTGACCTGGCCTGAATAGCACATTTGGGTTCTGTTATATTTGGCAAGATACCATTATTTGAACTAAAATAGTTTTCTCTGACAAAAACACAGTAGATTGTAAAAAAAATTTTCGAAATCCGATTCTTCAAAATTTTTCTTTGGCTTTAAAATATTTGTTTTAGAACATAAGAAAAATATGTTCATAAGAATGAAATTCAAAAATTTATTAATTGAAAAAGGGTCCTTTATTAATAACTCGAAGCATAGTTTTTATAGTGTACTTTACTTTTAGTGTATATTAGTTACTCAGGGGCAGTACAAATATAACTTTATCAAATTTTGAAAATTTTGGACCTTTTCCTCCCTTTTCTGATATCACATGTTATCATCCTTCAAACCCCTATCAGTGAAAACATCGTTATCAAAGTGTAATATATATATTTTTTCCAGAGATTATTTGTTTTGTTAGGAGTCATAAAAAAACTAGTTATATTTACTTTTCATATATTTTATTGATTCAAATGAAAAGAAGTCAATAAAATATCGCTTAAAATCAAATAACACTAAAATAAATAGTTAATATTTAAAATTATTTTATAATAGCTTTTTGTTACATCATGCATGCAACAGTAATAAAATATTGTTACACTTGCTCCAAATAAAGGAAGAGTTCAGTGGCAGACAGAAATTCTTGACAGAACAAACGGACAACATTCATCCTAATTCTCTTTCATTTATTAGTAAACACAAGTTTCATATCACAAATACATTAGACTCCCTCAAATCTGTACATTACGAATGAAAACAATAAAAAATTCAGTTAAAAAAAAGTACAAAATTGACTTTTTTAGTTTTATATTAATTCCATATATATATATATATATATATATATGTATGTATTTATTTATTTACTGAATTGATGTTTATTCGTAAATAATGAAGAAATTTATTTCTGAAAAAATTCAAGATATTACTTATACGGTAATCACAATCTTCTTTCCAAATATATTTATGAATTAGACAAGCTTTTCTTATTACCAAGTCTCACTAAATGTGAAATAAAACTTCCTTATTTTATGATTTTAATGTAAATTGGTAATGTACCTTTATGATGCAAGTTTCATTGAATAATTTAGGAAAAATACATTTAATCTTTATAATGTATATTAAATCATACATTACAGATTATTAGCTTGACCTTTGCTTTTAGTATTTTGATCATTTAAAAATTATCTAATTTTTTATTATTTTAGTTTACTACTTATTTTAATATTTTAAGCATCCATTGTAGTTTTGATTGCTTCATTAATTACATTCAATGCATATTTGAGGGTGTCCACTTCTACTGTATGTCACATATGATTTCTCAAACTGTGATTATATATGCATACATAGGGAAGAATGGGGACAGGCGACAAGGTATAGTGTTTCCTCCGTTAAAAAGTACAAGCGTCACTACTTGGCAAAATTCAGATCTATGTTATGTCTGGTATTTTGGCAGTTTATCTGTAGCACTGGTGAATAGTCTTTAACTTTGCAGTCAAAATTTTATTAACAACTCCAAAATAATACTAACTGAGTTAAATTATGATAAAATACAATAGACTCCCTCAAATCCACAAAGCTTGGGACCAGAGGTTGTGCGGATTTTAGAATTTTGAGGCTTTCTGGTCATTTTTTAGTTTATATTTTTTAAACAGTAATTTGAATGCAATTAATATTGCATTCGGGACTATAATGAATGCTTACAATATAATAAAATATTAAAATAAGTAATAAACTAAAATAATAAAAATTTGGGTATTTTTTTAAATGATTAAAGTACTAATAGCAAAGGTTAAGTTAATAATCAATAGTGTATGATTAAATATTCAGTATAAAGATTAAATGTATTTTTCTAAAATTATTCAACAAAACTTGTGTTAAGTGCATTACTAATTCACATAAAAATCATAAAATAAAGGGTTTTTTTTTTCAAGTTTAGCCTGTCTCAATAACCAAAATATCTTGATTAATGCATAAATACATTTGGTAAGAAGATTGTGATTATTAGTGTATCAGCAATATCTGGAATTCTTTTCATATATATATATATATATATATATATATATTCTTCTTTCATGAAAAAAAGGGAAAAAGGGTATTATTAAGAAAATTACAAATTAAAAAATATATGGAATTGATGCAAAACTAAAAAAAAATTAAATTTTCACCCAAGATCCGAACAGAAAGTTTGATTGTTTACATCCATAAAATATGTGCAGTTTTTAGAGAGTTGCGGATTTGAGGGAGTCTACTGTAGTGCGATTATTATGACAAAATAAACGTAATTTTTTTATTGTTTTCTCTGATGTATGCAATCAATAGTAACATTCTTGCTGCGTAACGAAAAAGAAATTATTAAAAATCTAACATGAAAGTATATTTTTGTTAATGTCATTTTAAGCAATATTATTATTGCATTTATGTATATATTTTATTTAATTATTTAATGTAAGATCGTACCTAGTACACATATATATATATATAGTAAAATTTCAATAATATTGGTTTTCAGATAAAAATTATAAAGCAACCAATTGTAAATTAATAAATTAAGACAGAAATAAAAAGCTTCATAATTATAATAAATCATTATTTTATAAAATTTTTTAAAGATGAATATTTTAGTAAATTTGTTTTGCTAATTACTATTTATATGTTACCTAATTTCTTACATAAAAATAATTTCCATCAAAATTTAGAAGAATTTAATGAGTATAGTAAAATTTAATGAATATTTATTTTAAACACTAAAAAAAAAAAAAAAAAAAAAAAAAAAAAAAAAATAGTTTATAAATGATAAGAATTTTGAATTATAATTTCATAATTGTATGATAATTACAATTGAAAATTATAAAACAACTGATAAATTAATAAATACTTTACTTTAATAAATTAATTATGCTAAATATATAAATGTATTTCTATGTATGTTATTTGTGTTCCACTAAAAATAATGATAATAATCTAAGTTAAGAAGATAATTTTGTAACATTTTAAGTATTAAAGAAATTTCTTTTATTAAAAAAAATATTGTAGTAATACAATTTTTTTAAGAATGATTTACTTGATAAATTAATAAATACTTAACTTTAATAAATTAATTCTGCTAATTATATAGATATGTGTACCTTAAGTTCCATGAAATTTTTTTTATCTAATTTACGAAGACATTTTTGTAACATTTTTAGTATAAAAGAAATTCATTTATTTATTTGTAAAAAATATAATTAAATATAATTTTTATATTTTTTATACAAATAAATATAATATAATATTTATAATATAGTAAAATTATCATAATTTTAATATAATAATTAAATTAATTATATACTTATGTATATAAGATAATTTTTAAAACATCAATAGATTATTTCTGATAATTTCATAATTCAAGTATTAATCAAGTTCCAAAACATAAATAAATATTTTTTTTAATGTAAGCTTAGGAGATTTATTATTTCAATTTTAGTAAAAATTTAATTATTTTAGAATAGACAAATTATTTTTTATTTACTTATTGAAATTTATTTAAAATCAAATTATTCTTACAAATGAAGTTTATTAGTTGCATTAAAATTATTAATGCAAATTAAATTAATTTTATTAAATTAAATTAACAGATTAAATTAAGTTTTTAAAAGTTTGATAATTATTATACTTTAAATAAATTTAATTATCTATTCGAGAATAAAATAATTACAAAGGAAATGATAATAAAGACTGGTGAATTTTTATTAATTGACTTAATAAGATAAAAACAAAACCATTAAAAAAAGAAAGTGCTCAATGAGGAAAAACATGTAAACTCAAAATGTAGTAATAGACCTATAGATAACAAGCTACCGTATTAACCCCTAGACGAGATCGTTCAGACGAGCAGTCACCAAACTGCGATGTGTAGTCTTTACATAATACAGTCGAGTCTTTCTATAACGAAACTCCATACATCGAATCTCTCTATATAACGAATTTTTAGCAGGAACAGTTCCATTTTTTGCATGATTACATAAAAAACAGTCTCTATATAGCGAAATACCTATCTCCATGTAACGAATTTCTTCCTAAATTGGTCTTAATTTATTCAGTTTTGAAATAGCTTCGAAATCATATGGAATCAATTTTCTATCACTTATTTTTAATTTATCGTTCAATTCTGAGTTTTTTTAATATTAATTCTCTTCTTGTTTTTTAAATCCAACAAATTCATCTCACCTCCTACACACCTTTCAACATCCTTCTCAAAAGAGAATCAATTAGATTGTTACACATATAAGAGAGGAATCAATATATAAGAGAGGAATCAATATATAAAAGAGGAATCAATGAGAGTCACATAACAGAGGTCTTTAAATGGAGGAAAATGTTACAATTTTTCATTCCTTACTAAAATTTGAGCATTTTTTTTGACAGGGTAACAATTTTAAATTAAAAACAACAAAAAATTACAGATTTCTTCGTCTGAAATTAATGCTCCCCCAGGGGGATGCCTTCTTTAGGTATTCACGGGCTTCACAACCCCGGGGCACCTGAGTGATCTTTCTCCTTTCCTTTTCCTCTCACTCCTCTGGTCTTACTTTCCTCTTTGTTTCACTCTCGTTGTGGTTTCCTCTTCGGAGGTGAGGGCAATTCTGTATGAGCCGATGTCATCCTGCATATCGACTCATGGAGAATTGTAAACCACCCACGTGTTGGCCGTGCGTGGCGACCCGTGTCCCTCGAAAGGGGGATCCTGGCAGTTGAGGGAAACCAACACACTGCTTTGGCCTCTGCTTCAGGTAGACGGGAGGTGCATGTTGGTCCCGTATGGATCAATTGGCTGGTCAGCTGACTTTTGTCACTGGCTTTAGGGATCAAGTGATCGAGCAACTACTAGTCATCTCGTTAAGGATGGAGACTGACGTAGGGTTGTCTTGTGACCGTATGGGCCCTGGTTAGCACTGGTGCATGAATGTGCATCCCCTAGTTGGGCTCGGTAGTGGGTAGCGCGGCCGGGGTCTGAATTATATTTTTTTATAATGGATGGAAAAACTTCATTTCCTTCTATTTCTCTCGCTCGTAGAGAGCAACAAAGTGTACAGACGCCTTCTTTCACTTGCTTCTTTATCGTAAAACGTACTGATAGCCACTCTGCTCCTTTAAAAAGACTTCACCATTTCTCGTTGCTAAAACATTCCAATCTATTCTTGGGAATGATCATTCTATCAAAAAACTGCAATCTGGGGACTTACTAGTTGAGGTTTCTACTGTCAAACAATCACAATTTCTTTCTAATTGCTCTGCAATAGGTACTTTTTCCGTGTCTGTAAAAGCTCATAAAACTCTAAATACAAGTCGTGGTGTAATATCCGAATCTGACCTTTTATTCTCCACTAAGGATGAACTGACAGAAAATTTAAAAGACCAAGATGTAATAGATGTACGCCGTATCACTATCCGTCGGAATGAACAAGTTTTACTGACAAAGCATATCATTCTAACATTTAATAGTCCTGTATTACCAACCAGAATTAAAGCTGGCTATCTAAGCTGTCCAGTCCGCCCCTATATACCAAATCCTATCCGTTGTTTTAAATGCCAGCGTTACGGGCATACTAAGACAAATTGTCGTGGATCTCTTACCTGCGCACGTTGTGCAGAAGTCGGCCACGACAATGAATCTTGTGAAAAACCCGAACGCTGTGCAAATTATAAAGGAGATCATACAGCATATTCCTGTACTTGTCCTAATTGGAACAGAGAGAAAGAAATTATCACAGTTAAAATTACTCAAAATTTGTCTTATCCTGAAGCCCGCAAACTTGTAGAAACCAGAACCACATCTCTCGGAATTTCTTACTCCAGCTTACTTAAAAACCAATCAAAATCTGTATGACACATAAGTACCCAAACTGATTCCTCATATCTTCCTAATAAATCAACTAAAACACAATCAACTAGTACACCAATTAAAGAAAGCCGGGATGTTTCTCTCCCTGCTAAATGTCTTGTAAATCCGCCATTAGAACGCTGGCTACCATCCACAGAACCTGTAAAAATCACTTATCTTGAAAAACTGAGTCAGAAATCTCAAGCTCAATCTAAGGAATTATCCAAACCTATAAATAAGGTAAAGGCTGTTACCCCACCAAAAAATGACCCGAACTCATCTACATTAAACTCTAAAAAACCCAACTCTAGTCAAATAGTGAAAGCTGGAGCTCAGAAAGAAGGGATCAAGGCTGGGACCCAAACTGGTACAAGTTCAAAAACATTACAGAAATCACAGAAAAAACGAAATGAAACCATAAAAACCCAAGTTCTGGCATCCCCACGGCTGAAGACTGCTGTTAAAAGATTGTAAAATGCATCGCTAAGCCCATGTGTAAGAAAATTTAAGGATCCCAGGCAACTTCAGCACTATGTTCGGGAGGCTATGGAGTCCGAGACTTACAGTGGCTCGGATTCCGAGGAAAATACTATGTTTGAGGAGTATGTGCCTAATTGAATTAATTTTTGTTGGTCTTTGTTTTAATTACATATTAGGTTTTTTGTAGTACTTCTCCAGTTTGGTTTTCGTGTCTTTATCTTATTCTTTTAGAATTTTAACTAGTTTTAGAATTTTATCTTTTTACACTTTTAAATATCTTTGTCTGGTTTTAATTGGTTTTTAACTTCATGTATCACCGCATTGCTTTTATCCACCTAATTCATATCTATGACAAGTTTTTAATGTAACTTTCACTTTTTACATTTTATATTCACTTTTGATTTATTTTATTCCTACCTTGTTCTTGGCGCAGCATGTCCCACAGGGGACCTTGCGCCATAAAACCCCATTCAACCAACCAACCAACTGAAATTAATGCAAGTCTCCCTTATTTCATTTTCATTAAGCTTTCAAATAAATGTCTGTTCTCTTTTTTGAAACTGCTTAAATAATTAAGAAATAAAACGTTAGGTTAATATTTACTTTTAAACATTTCAAATTTTTGATTAAAAAGATCAAAAATATTTGTTCAAAATTTAGACATTAAATAAGATTTTTAACATCATTCTCTATAGATCGAATTTCTCTATATAACAAATGTTTTACTGGAACGATGGATTTCGTTATATAGAGTTATAGATAAAGTAATCAATTAAGGCTCTTATGCTTCATTTTTCAAAATGAAGAACAGCAAAATTTATTCCACTTTGATGCAGTCATAGAATTTTTTCCCCATGAAATCTAAACTCAAGATCATTTTCAGCACCTCAAATTTTACGTATGCATTTCTTACATATGTAATCACATTTCTAAAAAAAATCATATTTTAATTAGATTATTTTAAAATTATTTTAATATAAGTCTTGATTGCTATTAGCTGATAACATATACTACACTATTTATATTATTTTCAGAGTAAATGAAATTTTCTGAAATAATCTACATGTAATAAAATACAATAGAAGATATTTCTGTGACATCACATAAAATAAAATGGTGATTTTTTGCCACAATTCTCAAAAACTGCATAAAAAATAAATAAAAATAATATCTCAAAAATAAATTGTGATACAGTTTTCAAACAAATTATATTTAAAAGTAAAATATTTTTACCTATATGATGGTATAAAAATTGAAAATATGCAACACTTAGAAGTTTAAAATTTTACAGTAGCGAAAATTGCAAATCCAAAATTTCATTTTGTAATGCACCTTTCCCTCCACTATGCTCTTCAAAGTCCAGAGGGCCACTGGTTCCTTAGATGGAATATCTCTTCTTACACCCTATGGGATTTGTAAATTAACCCAGCATAAAAAATTTCACAGAACTGAGCATTAAAATGTTGTATGCCTTAACCAAGGTGTATTATGCCTATAATGTGTAGCATGTGTCTTCAAACATCCTCTCGAAATCGCATATATGTTTCTGGTGATATTTCCATATAATAATTGTTTGTGATGTCCAGAATTCTTCAATTCTTAGAATGTACATCACAATTGAAAATTTCGAAGTGTTGTCATTCGCAAATGATGTATGCATTACGCACAGACATGTTTGACCTTTACAATATAGATACATTATTGACTGGATCAAACTTTCCATAAAGAAGTTTAACCCTTTTGCCTACGCAGGCTCTAACAAAAAAAGTACAGGAGCTCTACTATTTTGTAGTATAGTAACTACCGAAGCATATTTCTCCATCTTTTTCTCGTAGACCTTTTGCATTCCATACATTATTTGCAGAGCTGCAGAAAATAACGGCTCTAATTGGACTTAAAAAAAATAATTAAATATTTCAAAAATTACAAATTTAGACCTAATTCATAGATTGTTAGTATGTATAATAATCTTTGTTACCAATCATCAAGTTGAGTTAAGGAAGAATTTTTAGAAAGGAAAGAAACTTTAAAATAATCAATGATTTTTTTCCCGCTTTCTCCTATTTTAATTTAAAACTTAACAATAAATAAAACAAAACTTAACATTAAATAAGCAAAATTAACAATAAATCAGAAAACTACAAAATTAATCAGAAAAATAACATGCACAAATCGACCGCGTGTTAATAAAAACGTGAGCAGTAGATACGGTTATAGTTTATTCTGGCGGTATTCAGTTTTTTGTCACCGCCGTTCGGAAACCATTGAGTCAATACTTGGGGAAGGACACTAGATGCTCCTAGATATGCGATACGTTACTACGCTAATACGTCAAAAACGTCGTTTTGGGAGGCAATAACGCAACGTTTTAAGAAATGAAAGGAAAACATAATTTAGGGTTCGGCTTTTCGGAAGCGCTGTTCAGAGGGCTCCGGAGCGCAATATTTATGAGTTCCGGTAAGTTCTGAAAATATTTAAATATCCACCAAAAACAAAAAAGTACCGGAGCTGAGCTCCGGTGAGCTCCGGCGCAAATTAAGCACTGTGCCTACGTAAAAAAAAAAAAAAAAAAAAAAAAAAAGTTTAAGAAATACAGTCAGAGTTCTATAGTCTGCACAAGTTAGAACCAAACATTGTATGATTTATGAAATATTGTGAATTATAGAGTATTATGGATTATATGCCATTTCATTATTCTTAGACAGCATTTTAATTGTTTAATCAGTACAATATGAAATCTAATAATTTATTTCAAAAAATGCCTTTTTAAAATTATTTTATTAAAAAATTGATATATATGTGCATTTAAATAAAAATATTAACACATGTTCCATAAAAGAGTTTGTATTTCATTGTTATCAAAATAAAAGAGTTTATTTAAAAAGTAGATGTTTTATTATGATTGTATTCAGTTTTTTTATTATTTGTTTTTAAAAAAATCATTTTTGGATCAAAAATTTGTAATTTTTTTGAACTATTTATTTCATTGTTTACATTTGTATAGTATAATGCAAATTATACAAAATTGAGGATTATCGATCCTTGAGTGTAAAAAACAAATAATTTACATTATCACAAACATATATATTTGTTTACAATTAAAGTTTTAACATACTAAAGTGAAAAAAATACTTTTAAAGGTACTTTTGTTTAAAATTTGCTTTAATGCTTAAAATTTTCCACATAGTTGAAAATATTTATTATTTCAATTTGCCAGTTTTCTAACTCGAGTAAATATACTAACACTGAAACATAATTGATATACAGGTTTTTCATGGAATGCTTGGTATTCTAAATGAAGTGTGAAGCATTCTTTGTTCATTTGCAGGGGAATTCAAAAGTATTTTTTTACATTACAGTCTAAGAAGGAGGGGGTTAATTTACAATGCATTTTAATAGTGTTATGTAATCTTAAACATAATGAAATTGATACACATTATTGAGGTATACTAGAAAATGATTAATAACACATCTGCTATGCTAAACACTTAGTACACTTACAGGGAAACTCAAAAGTATCTTTTGATATTATGGTCTATGAAAAAACCCATTTGCGGCATATTTCCATAATGTTACTCAATTGCAAATATAATGAAATTGATATGATGTTTTTATTTATGGTATGCATTTTAAGTCTGATTAAATTTTCACACATTACAGGTTGTGTATAAATTCTAAAGGCCATATACGGAGCTATATAAAAGAATTTGTGACCAATACTGAGATGAGCAGAATTGCTTTAAAATATTTTTGACACTTTTCTATAATTTCTTTTTTTAATACTAAAATACCCTGTAAACTATAATTGTCAATTTAAAAAAAAATAATAAATGTTATACACTACTATCAATTTTTAAGTATAATTGCTACAGCAGATTCCTTTTAAGTGAAGCTTTACTTATGAAACCTACTAATAAATAAGAAATAAATTACAATAACCTTTATAAAACAACATATTAATGTGCACTTTACATCATTGCCATTACAAACAATCAAAAGAAAATCTTTGAAAAGAAATACTAATGAAAATTACATTTAAATTTTTTGCTTTTAGCAATTTTACTATAAAAAGACTAAAAACATATGTATATTTTTTAAAGTGTCTACTAAATAAATTATACGTGAAACAAAGTAGTTTCAAATTTCTAAGTATAAACTTTAAATAGAATAATAATTGAAAAATAATACAACATTTAAAGGATAGGTTCTTTAAAAGTTTTATCTAAGATGCATGCAATATGAAAATTTATACAGTGACATTGCACAAACAAATAATTCAGCAAGTCATTCCCAGCGGAAAGAGCAAATATCCAAAAACTGTTTATGTGTGTGATGTAGCCATGAGATAAATTGTTCAAAATAGTTGATATTTGCCAACCTTACTTATCATAGCACTCAAGCTCAGAACATCAATTCGACATATGTTTACACATAATTCTTAAAAATGGTAAATAACACTAATTGAGTAAAATTAACAAACAGTAAATCATATGAAGAAGATAAAACAAATAATATAAAAAACGGTAAACAATATACTAACAAATTAAAAACTGTAATTTAGTACACATTCACTAAGTGCCAGTTGAAAATTACAGTAAAAGTTCTATAATCCGCATAGGTTGGGGCCAAAGGTTGTGCAGATTATGGAATATTATGGATTATATGTCATTTTATTATTCCTAGACAGCATTTTATTTCAATAAAAATTATAGTAGGAAAAGATAAATACAAAATCTAATAAATAAATTAATATGCCATCTCAAAAAATGCCTTTTTAAAGTTATTTTATTAAAAAATTGATATATATATATGCATTTAAATGAAAATAAATAGATATGTTCGAAAATACAGTTTGTTTTTTACCGTTAATAAAATAAGAGTTTGAAAAAAAATTTATCAAAAATTCATATATATATATGCATTTAAATGAAAATAAATAGATATGTTCCAAAATACAGTTTGCTTTTTACTGTTAATAAAATAAGAGTTTAAGAAAAAAAAGATGTTTTATTAAGATTTTTTTAATAATTTGTTTTGAAAAATAATTTTTGGATCATAAATTTGTAAATTTTCTTAATTGTTTATTTCGCTGTTTACATTAAAAAAGTAATGCAAATTATAGAAAATTGCAGATTATGGGTATGCGGATTATCGATCCTTGACTGTATAACAATGCAATACACCAACAATCAGGACTGCAGGGTCAGAGTCAGGCCTAATTTTGAGCAAAAGAGACGAATTCGCTAAAAGACAAGCCAAATCCAATTCAGGCTTGTTTGTTAGACAGTTTAATATGAAATTAAATCCATAAAAAGAATCATTATTATTGCAATTTATGATTATATCAGACTACCAAGTTAGAGATTCCCACTATAGTGTCGGGCATATATTGTCGATGAAAAGTGCTATCAATTAAAAACTCTAATACATTCCCAATTGTTTCCGAACTAGTAAAATTTATGTCTTTATTTTTCTTTCCATTCCACTGAAATTTTTCTGTTTGAGAAGACCAATTAACATAAACATTGTAACGATTGCCACTTTTAAAGTCCATCTATCCAAAATAGAAAAATTTCTGTTTTGTTTCCTTCTTGAGATTCGATAGTTGATTTTTCTGGTTTGTTGGACGTAAAACTGAAGAATTAATAAAACACTAAATACTTTTTTTTTCTTTCAAAGCTCTAAGAACTAAATTAATATCAAAATAGTGAACATTTCACTTTCTTTTTCCTTGTGTTTACTCATAATTTTAACCAACAGCAACAGTAATATAATAGTCAGCCTGGAATCAGAGTTGCTAAAATTTCTGGAGTCAGCTATTTTTCCAAATGACGCTGCAGCCCTGTATATAATATTAAAAATAAAACATGTATGAGTATTATTGACACAGTTGTATCTGACCAGGATTGGTTATAATATGTAAGTACAATTCTTTCTTTAGCTTTATTTTTCAGTTTTAAATACTATAAAATAAAAAACTGATAAGCAACATTCTAAGTTGAAATATCTAAAAAAATGAGTTAGGACAAAAATGTTTTTAAAAAGGTAATAGTATTTGTAAGTAGAAATTTTTGTTACAGTTATAAAAATATTTTGACCCTGTGATTTGTATCAATTTGAAGTGACCCATTCAGAGAACAAATACAAAAATTAAAATGTCAACTTTCTTCTTTTTTATGCAGTGTTAAAATTACCATATAAACTGAAATTTTTTTAAATTGGCAATATTTGGTACTGAATTGATAATAAAGTATAACTTAACAAAGTTCAGGTGACTCAAAATGTTTATCAGTACGATGATCATAGACTGGGAGAGCAAGAACACAAACAATCACCTCATTGAGTTCACATTAATGTTCAAGAATTACCGTAAAATCCCGTTAATCCGCCCTTCCCGATCAAACGCCCCCTCCCCACTTTATAAAGAATTTGAAAATTTCAAAAAATCCTGAGAAAGCGCCCTCCCTCCCGATTCTTAAAAGCGATTAAGAGTGGGATGAATCATTTTGAAATGAATGAATCATGAATTTTTGATGAAATGCACGTTTTTTCAAGATTTTTTAATTGATTTCATGGTTGTTTTGGCTTTTTTTTACTAATTTCTCCCTTTTTCTGCGTTTTTTTGACAGAATTTACGTTTAAAAACAAAAAAAACCCAAATTTTTTCAAGTATAAAAATTTATGATTCATTCATTTCATGATGATTCATTCCTGTAAATTTTGTTGAACGATCGTGAAAAAATCCTGTGTAAGCGTCCCCCTCTAACTATTGAACGATTTTTCTTTTCGTTTGGGGGGGGAGTGGATTAACGGTATTTTAGGGTAGGTAAAACTTGATTTGCATGCTATAATGCAATTAAAATAGCAAATAAAGCCTTTGTACACAAATGTTTAAAGATAGAAAACCAACGATTTGAGCATTTATAATCGTTGGTTTTCTATCTTTAAATATAATGCAATTAGTTTGCTGGATCTTATCTTGGTGGAAAATATTTGACAATATGATTTTAACAGTTATCTCTCAGGTTTACTTTTTTGTTTTAATGCTCTCAGTCCTACATGTTTATGAAATCTCTTGGTGTAATATTTTAACAGGAAATTTTGCTTAATGAATGCAATGAAATACAGTTGAAGTTTTATAATCTGCACACGCTGTGGCCAAAGGTTGTGTGTAATATGGAATATTGTGGATTATAGAGTATTACGTATATTATATGTCATTTTATTACTATTCCTAAACAGAATTTTAATCCTTTAATCAGTACAATATGAAAAGATAAATATGAAATCTAATAATTAATTTAATATGCTATCTGAAAAAATGCCTTTTTAAAGTTATTTTATTAAAAAATTTATATATAAGTGTATTTAAATAAAAATAATTACTATATATGTTTTGTAATGCAGTAATCAGTGTTTTTACTTTAATAAAATAAAACAGTTATGTTAAAAAAAGTAAATGCTTTATTGTGATTTGTTTTTAAATTTTTTTATTATTTGTTTTAAAAATCACTTTTGGATCACAAATTTGTAAATTTTCTTAACTGTTTATTTCATTGTTTACATTCGTAAAATAACGCGAATTATAGAAAATTGCTGATTATGGGAGTGCGGATTATAGATCTTTGACTGTAAGTACGGCATAAAAAAGGCAAATTATAATATCTAAATTTTCTGTGTTTATTCTAACTGAAAAAAAAAAAAAAAAAAAAAAAAAACAGAAGGTTACATCATGTTAAATAATTTACGGTCGAAGTTCTATAATCCGCTCACGCTGCAGCCAAAGGTTATGGATTATGGAATATTGTGGATTATAGAGTATTACGGATTATATGTCATTTTATTATTCCTAGATAGCATTCTAATCCTGTAATCAGTGTATTATGAAAAGATAAATATGAAATCTAATAGTTAATTTAATATGCTATCTGAAAAAATGCCTTTTTAAAGTTATTTTATTAAAAAAATTATATACAGTAGACTCCCTCAAATCCGTACAGCTTGGGACCAGAGGTTGTGCGGATTTTAGAATTTTGCGGATTTCTGGTCATTGTTTTGTTTACATTTTTTAAACAGTAATTTGAGTGCAACTTATAGTGCAATCAGAACCATAATGAACACTTACAATATAATAAAATATTAAAATAAGTAATAAACGAAAATAATAAAAATTTAGATAATTTTTAAAATGATTAAAGTATTAATAGGAAAGGTCAAGTTACTAATCAAATGTTAAGATTAAATGTATTTTTCCAAAATTATTCAACAAAACTAGCCTCATAAAATTACTAATTCATATAAAAATCATAAACTAAGGATTTTTTTTTCAAGTTTAGCCAGGGTTAATAACCAAAAAATCTTAAATTAATTCATAAATATGTTTGGTAAGAAGATTGTGGTTACCAGTGATATCAGCAATATCTTGAATTTTTTCCAAAAAAATTTATTCTTCCTTCATGAAAAAAACATAAATAGGGCATTATTAAGAAAATTACAAATTAAAAAACATATGGAATTGATACAAAACTAAAAAAATCAAATTTTGTCCCAATATCCAAACAAAGTTTCATTGTTTACATCCATAAAATATGTGCGGATTTTAGAGAGTTGCAGATTTCTGGTTTGCGGATTTAAGGGAGTCTACTGTATAAGTGCATTTAAATAAAAATAATAACAATAAAAGAATAATTACTAATAATTACAATAAAATAAAATAATTATATTAACAAAAAATAAATATTTTATTACGATTTTTTTTAATTTTATTATTTGTTTTAAAAATCATTTTTGGAGCACAAATTTGTGAATTTTCTTAAATGTTTATTCCATTGTTTACATTCATAAAGTAATGCAAATTATAGAAAATTGCAGATTATCGATCTTTGACTGTATTTCACATAATAAATATTTCTGCAACTGACTTTAATATGGCAACTATAAAAGATTAAAGATGAAATTGCAAAGAGAAGAAAATGTTGTAAATCATAAACATTATTGGTATAGTGTATATTCCTAGAATAAGAATAGATAAGTCCAATTTTCTAAATGTAAGAAAACAACAACACACACACTTTTTTTTCTGTCAGTGCAACTACAATTCTTATTAGCAACAGATCGAAGATAATGAAGATATTGGAATTTGAGATTCTTGTTTTTTTTTTTTTTTTTTATTGTTTTAATACTTTATGTAAATTTTGATAAAAATTATATAGAAACTTTCATATGCTATCAGATATATGAAAAATATTTACATTCTATAGAAAAAAAATACAGTCTATTAGCAACACTATGTTTTAAATTTAAACGAAAACCAAACAAATTTAGAATTGATATAGTATGATAAAGAAATAATCTGAATCCGTTGGAATACACATATAGTTCCATTATTTATTGTGTGTTTATACATTATATATAATATTGGTATAAATATTGGATTAATATAGGGAAATGTGGGGTGGAATGAGACAGTTGGATTTTCTCTTTATGTAATATTTTAAATGTTTCAACACACATTAGATAAAACAATGGTAGTCCAATCTTCAGATAAAACAAGTTTCTGATCTGTACAGCATCAATAAATGTAATATTTTCACACTTATTTTATTTGTAGCTCTATTCCAGATTGTTTTACTATAGAAAGTTTGGAGGGTTAAAATGCACACACAAAAGAATTTTTTACAAACATACCCAGTGTCGCCAAAAGAATAATTAAAATAACCTCAAACTATTCAAATACCCTATAGTTGGATACAAAAATTTTTCAATACCAAAAACTCAAAATTATGTAGCATTGTTTGTTAACTACATATGAATAAGCACTTTTTTAATTGATTGACCAACATTGTAATATAATCGTTACTACGACAACTTAGATTTAACTGTAACTGCCCGAGCCTGTTTCTAACTGTAATTAATTTAAGTTCTTCTTGTTACTTGTGGTGTCTATTTGTCCTGATTAAAGATATATGTTAACTAATATAAATGCGTAATAATTTCAACATATATCGTGACGTGGTGTCAGAAGTTAAAAAAAAAAAAAAAAAGTTAACTAGTTTTACTTTTAATTTCGTAACTGAAAGTATTAAATAAATACAAATGGCAGAAAATTCTATCCGTCCTCCAAAACCATTGATGTTTACGGCAGATTCCAAAGATGGATGGGAAGATTGGCTGCAAAGTTTTGAATGGTACGCTGCTGCAGTTCAACTTGAAAAGAAAGAGAAAAAAGTACAGGTAGCTACATTTATGGCTATTATTGGTAGTGAAGCACAGCAAATTTATAAAACCTTTAATTTAAGTGCCGATGAACAACAAAACTTGGAGATTATTAAAGATAAGTTTTCTGAATATTTCACTCCTAAAGTTAATTATACTTTTGAACGTTACAAGTTTAACCAAATTAAACAAAAGAAGGATGAATTATTCAATGATTTTTTAACACGGCTTAAGCTACAAGCTTCTCGCTGTAAGCTAGGGATTATGCAAGATGAATTACTTTGTGATAGAATTGTTGTAGGAATTGAAAACAATGATGTTCGTGAAAAACTTTTAAGCGATGCTGATTTAAATTTAGATAAAGCCGTACAGATTTGTTTAGCTTCTGAAAGTGCTTCAAAGCAATTAAAAAATATTGTTGATGATAATAAATCGCAACCTGTAATTTCTGCAATATCGAAAAAATACATGCAGTCGCATAAGCTTAGTTCACAGATAGATAAGCCTAATTCTAATACTAAACTCGTTAAAATGATAACTGATTGTAGAAATTGTGGTAATACCCATAAAATTAATGAATGTCCAGCATTTGGCAAGAAATGTAGGATTTGTCAAAAACAAAACCATTTTGCATTGAAATGTAGGTCAAAAATCCGGAAAAGGTACAAAGTGCAAGAAATTGAAAATGTCGACACGATTGCGGAAGATAAAAATTTCATGATAGCAAGCGTCGATGTTAATAAATCAGATTGGTATGAAACCGTGATAATTAACAATAAGGCTATTCCTATGAAGCTTGATACTGGTGCTCAGTGCAATGTTATACCATTTCGCTTAGCAAAAGAATTACATTTAGAAATAAAACCTTCAAATATTCGCAAACTCCTCTCATATTCGGGTCATGCTATTGATGTGGCAGGAGAATCTTTAGTTTCTTGCAGAATTAAAGATAAGCATATGCAACTTAAGTTAATAATAGCACATGGAGGAATCAGTCCAGTCCTAGGTCGAATTACTTGTATCGAGGCAGGATTAATTCAAAGAATTGAAATAGTTAACGCTTTGGAAGAGGAATTCCAGGATTTGTTTCAAGGAATAGGGTGTATAAAAAATTTTGAATACACAGCCGAACTTTCAGAAGAATGCGATCAAAAAGAGATCAAACCACCTAGAAGAGTTCCGTTTAAGATAAGAAAAATCGTGAAACAGGAACTTGATAGAATGGTTAAGGATGGGATTATTAAAAAAGTAGACGAAGCTACACCAATTTGTAACCACATGGTTATCGTGAAACAGAACGGAAAAATAAGAATTTGCATTGATCCTTCTGACTTGAATAAAATACTTATGAGAAGACAGTTTCCATTAAAAACTTTAGAAGAGGTTACCGCTAATGTAGGTGGATCAAAATATTTCACGAAATTAGATTTGAAAAAAGGCTTTTGGCAATTGAAAGTTTCGCCTCATACCCAGCCATTCTTAACATTCAGTACTCCTTGGGGAAGATATTCCTTTCTTCGAGTTCCATTCGGTATTAAATCAGCTCCTGAAATTTTTCAAAATGAAATAGCCAAAATTTTACAAGGCATACCAAGAGTTGAAAATTCAATGGATGACATCTTGATTCATGCGCCGGACATAAATACTCTCCGTTCAAATACTCGATTAGTCCTACAAGCACTAAGAAATGCAGGAGCAAAACTTAATAAAGACAAATGTGAATTTGAAGTTCAAAAAGTAAAGTTTCTAGGACATATCCTAACAAGTGATGGTATTATGATTGATCCAGAAAAAGTTGAAACCATCGATAAAATTAAAACACCAACTAGCAAAAAAGAGTTACAAAGATTACTTGGCATGATTCAGTATCTGCATAAATTTATTCCTAATCTTTCAGAAAAAACACATAACATGAGGTTATTATTGAAGAAAAATGCAGTATGGAATTGGAATAATGAATTAGATAGAGATTTAGCAGAAATCAAAGAATTATTGAAGAAAGCGCCTTCACTTAAGTACTACAATCCAAACAAAAGTGTTACAATTTCAGTTGATGCTAGTTCTTTTGCATTAGGAGCTGTACTACTCCAAGATGGAAGACCTATAGCTTTCGCATCTACAGCTCTGAATGAAGCTCAACAGTCTTATCCTCAGATAGAAAAAGAAGCCTTGGCAATGAAATTTGGATGCCAAAAGTTTCATCAGTATATTTATGGAAATGAAGTTATCATTGAAACTGATCACAAGCCACTGGAATCAATTTTTAACAAACCAATAGATCGAATTCCACCGCGACTTCGAAAGATCTTTTTAGAAGTTCAACAATATGCTCCAAAAGTTTGCTACAAACGTGGAAAAGAAATGTATATAGCGGATTTACTTAGCAGAGATTGCAATAATGAAGATTTGCTACAGGAGAGCAATTACCAGATTCTGTTTTCAATCCCAACTACAAACGCTGGTTTGAAAATTTTACAAGATCTCACAAATACAGATCCAGAACTCATTTTGTTGAAGCACTTTATATCTACTGGTTGGCCCCAAAACAAAAATTCTGTTCCAGACTCCTGTAAGAAATATCTACCATATTTGGATGAACTGTCAGTTCAAAAAGATTTGATATTTAAAGGCCTTAGTATAATTATCCCAGAGAAATTCAGAGCCAAAGCATTAGAAAATCTTCATAAAGGACATTTGGGTATAACAAGTTGTCTACGAAGAGCTCGCGAATCCATGTTTTGGCCGGGAATGTCCAAAGAAATAATTTCGATGATAGAGAATTGCATAGTTTGTCAGAAAACTCAGAAGTCATCTCCGACAGAACCATTAATTTCAAAGGAGATTCCTAAACTACCATGGGAAATTCTTGCATCTGATGTATTTACCTATCAAGATGTAGATTATCTTCTTATCACTGATAGTTATTCTGGTTTTATTGATTTCAAACCTTTAAAAGATTTGACAAGCAAATCTACAATAGAGATCCTAAAAGATTGGTTTAGTGTTCACGGAATCCCTAGAATTTTAGAAAGTGACAATGCTCCTAATTACTCATCTGCTGAATTTAAGGAATTTTCACAAGAATGGATGTTTAACCATCAAACTTCAAGTCCTCGGTATCCAAAAGGAAATGGATTGGCAGAGAGAGCTGTACAGACAGCAAAGAATTTGCTAAGAAAATGTAAACTATCAGGCCAAGATATACGTTTAGCATTATTGAATTTTAGAAACACGCCAAGAGAAAACTTAGGATCACCATCTCAACGTCTCTTCAGTAGACGCCTTCGAACCACAATTCCAATTGCCGAAGAATTGTTAAAGCCTAAAGTTATGAGCCAAACTACAGAACATCTAATGGAAGCTAGATTAAAACAAAAATTCTACCATGATCTTCATGCTAAGCCATCTTCCAATACTCCGTTACAACCAAATCAAAATGTTATGCTAAAACAAGCGCCAAGGAATTGGATACCAGCAACAGTAACTTCCCAAGCCGCTCCTAGATCATATAATCTGAAGACGCCAGAAGGAGAATTTAGACGAAACACTAGCCAAATCAAGCCAACTAAATTGAAATTTCAAATTGAAAGGAAAAGGAAGATACCGATTGAAATAAAAAGTCATACTACTACTTCCGATGACAAACCAAACATTTCTACTGGAAAGGATCTAAGTGTACCTGCTCCCGATATGACTGAAAGCAAACCCGTTGTTACAAGATCAGGAAGAATTGTAAAACCTGTAAAAAGACTGGATCTGTAAACGAACTTAAAAAAAAAAAAAACATTTTGAAAGGGGAGATGTAATATAATCGTTACTACGACAACTTAGATTTAACTGTAACTGCCCGAGCCTGTTTCTAACTGTAATTAATTTAAGTTCTTCTTGTTACTTGTGGTGTCTATTTGTCCTGATTAAAGATATATGTTAACTAATATAAATGCGTAATAATTTCAACATATATCGTGACGAACATAACTCAACAGGGACAAAAAGAGAAAAATGTTGACTGTAAAAGTTTTCTTCCAAATCCGATTCATAAAAATTTCAATTTGATTTTAAAAGTTTTCATAGTGCAAAATATACTTGTAAAAAAAAAAGAAAAAAAAAAAAGAAATCGGAAGGAAAGTATCTGTTTAAAATATTATGTAGATTTTAAAACCTTTAAATTATAAAATATTCGGCTTGATTATATCTAATTGGTTTACCTGTGTACCGTATAATGTAACTGGTTATGCCAGGAAAAATGAAAATTTGCACCATCCCACGATCAAATCAAAAGTTATAGATTTTTATTAGAAGAATAACTAAAGAAAAAAAACATGTCTTACCATAAATTTATTACAGTAAAGAATATGAATCAGTAAACTTATTTTAAAAATTGGCGATTGTTACAGAGTAAAATGTTTACAAAAGTACAGACGCCAACACAATGAATGAATCATAACAAACAATGCTTTTCAGAAACAATGAATCACGGTAGACGAATTCATTCATGAATAGTGATTGTATCCATGAATAATTGTAATTAAGAAAATAAAACATTTATTTATATTAAAAAAGAGTAGAAAGCAATAGTCAAAATTCATGAATATAACACTTAAATATTTTCTCGGCTATAAAATTTGATACAATTTTTGATTGACTCATGAAAATTAAGCTGAGATTCTTTGGTAAAACTTGTTTCCGTTAATGTCGGTTTTTCAACCAGGGATAAAAAAAAAAATCTATTAGTCATATTGCCATTTTAACAGTTGTATTAATAAAAAAGTAATTAGTCAACTACGCTTTATGGTATCTATGGAATAATTCAATCTTTTTGGAATCCGTCCTTTTCGATGTAATGAATGAATCATATGTAATGTGACAGGACTAAAAAAATGCGAGATTCATTCTTGCACTGGCGTTTGTGTCTTGCCTTGATTGTAGTATCAGGTAACTTTTAAAGCGTCAGTTTATATTCTTACTTGGTTAATCGTCAACTGAAATTATACAATTTGTAGTAGTATGATAATGTAAAATGTAGTGTTGCAACTTTCATTTTGCAGATAGTTAGTCATTTAAAGCATCATTAAAACCTTTTATTGATAGCAGATAATCTTATTTATTTGTTTATTTTTGATTAGTACAGCGAAAATTATCCGAACTTAAATTTCCAAATAGCAAATTGGCTTGATTTTTAAAAGAAATATTTAAATTTAAAACATAGTTTTTGTCAAAGACTGAATTTGGTTGTATTTTGTTCTAAAGAATGTAAAGATTTTTTATATAATTGTTAGCATACTGAAATTCCTATATAGATTTTATCAAAATTCACATAAAATAATAAAACAAGTTAAGAAACCATGAATCTGAAATTCCAATATCTTCATAATATTAGATCTGTTGCCAATAAATGTAGTTGTTGCACAGATTAAAAATTAATAAATTAATAGAAAAGTGTTATATTGTTTTCTATTTAGAAAATGGCATTTGTCTATTCTCATGCTAGAAAAATACACTGTACCAACAATGTTTATTACTTACAACATTTTTTTTTTTTTGGAATTGCACACTTAATCTTATATTATTGCCATATTAAATTCAGCTACAGAAGTATTTAATATGTGACACAAATTATTTGATATGATGTAGCCTTCTGGGTGTTTTTGTTTTCAATTGGAACAAAAATGTGAAATTTATGTGTTATAATCTGTCATGTGTATATGTTATACTTATTTCATTGGATTCATTAAGTAAAATTTTCTGTAGAAAAAATGTTACATTCAAAGATATGTTAAACATAGGGGACTGAGGGCAGTAAATCAAAATAGTAAACTTAGGAGTTATTTACTAAATTCAAGTTATTTTCCACCAAGATAGGACTTGGCAAACCATCTGTGTTTTAACATGCCAATAAAGTTTTAACTAATTCTCAACTATCTGGCATGAACTCGATGAGTTGATTGTTTGTGTTACTGCCTCCCAAAATGACCACCATAAAGTTAAATGTTTTGAAACTCCTGAACTTTGCTAAGTTTTTTTTGTTATCAGTTCGGTACCAATTATTAAAAATTTTAATGTTTTTGATTTCATATAATAATTTTAACACTGTATGGAAAAAAAAGTTAAAATTTTAATTTCCGTATTTATTTTCTGAAATTATTTCAAAAATGACACAAGTCACAGATTCAAAATATTTTTATGAATCTGTAACAAAAAATTTCTACTCACAAATGCTACAACTTTTTTTTTTTTTTTTTTTTTGCTTACTGTATTTTTTAGATATTTTGACTTAATATGTTGCTTACCAGTTAATTATTTTATAGTATTTAAAACAGAAAAATAAAACAAAACAAAAAACTGTACTTGCATATGATCCAACCCAGGTCAAACACAATTCTGCCAATAATACTCATACATACTCATACTTTTTATTTTTTAAATACTAAGTTAGTATATTGCATTTCTATAAGTTTCCAAATGGATTCTATGCACTTAGTGAATGTGCATTAAGTTAGTTTTAGAAATACTGTTATATTGTTTACCGTTTTTCCAATTATTTATTATTTTTTCTTTTTTATATTATTTACTATTTATTACTTTTACTAAATTAATGTTGTTTACAGTTTTTAAGAATTATGTGAACATTTATGTCATATTGCTGTTTTGAGCTTGAGTGCTATGATAAACAAGACTGGCAGCTGCAACTGTCAGCTATTTTAACCTATCTATCTCATGGCTACAAGTACAAACACAACTTTTGTACTAAAGCTGCTTCTGCTAAGAATGACTTAATGAATACATATTTTGTGTGATGTCTTTGCATAAATCTTTAATGTATGCATGTGAAGAAGCTTTTTTAGTCATACAAGAGCACCACCTTGCTAAGTTTAATCCTATTGACATTTCTATATATTTTTATGTGATTTTTTTTCTTTCATTGGATAGATGAGTTTGATATCTGTACAAAATCTACTTTTTAGTTTTTTTGTCATATTTATTATTATTATTTTATATTTCTATTTTCAAACCTATTTCAATTTCTATTTTGAAAGTCAAATTATTCTCACATTGAAACCTGCAGCCAAACTGTAATCAAAAGTTAAAAAATGACCTTTGTAGGGCTATCCAATGCAAGAAACTATCTTTTAAAAATAGTGAAATGCAAACGAGATATTTTTTAAAAACAATTCCCATAGGATTAACATTAGCGAGGCAATGTTTATGTGTGAGTGATATAGCCTTTATAAGAAGGCAATAGATTTCTTTAATTATATTTCTTCATAATAATGTTTCTAGCTTACTTTATTTAACCATTCCTGTTGTTGACTTAGCCTCATCTTACACAATCATGACGGGACATGACATTTTGTTATTTGCCGTTTATGTATTTTATCATTATTTTTAGATTATTCTATGAAGAAATTAATGGAAATTATTGAATTTTTAATAGCTAACCTACCTGTTTGTTGTCAAAATATTTTAATTGCATCATTCAAAATGCCTATTTGTTATTGGTTGGCTAATATTATAAGATTTTCAAGGAAAAGTATTGGCAAGATGCAAAATATTTTGCTTATCATTGATGGTCAGGTAACAAAAGTACACAAACCTTTTTTTTTCACATTCCGGCCTTTAACTTTAATAACACTGCCCAGTCATTACAAAACTTTCATTTTTAAAATGGACTCTGTTTTTAAAGTAGTTTTCATAGCATGTATAGTTTTTTTTTTTTTTTTTTTTTTACAAGGATACTTTAAAAAACTGTCTGCACTGTTGAATTAAAACACTTTTCTCCAGGAGGCATTTCTATAGCTCCTGCGGGGGATCTTATAGCATTCCGGGGGGGGGAGGGAAGGGGAGGAAAGGTGGCATCATTTGCACCTTTCAATCATTGGAAACACAAAATCTCAAATTTTCAATGGAAAGAACATCTCACTTCTTTTTTTTTTTTTTCTGGCGGAGTAGGGGATTGGAAATGTGAAATGTCCTTTTCTGGACCACCACCTGAAATAACAGTGAATTTGTGTTCAAAACACAATTATTATTTGAGTTGAGATTACATTTAATTTAAAATATGAATATTCTAGATAATTTTATTCAATATCTTTCATTTAAAATTAATTTACATTTAAAAATACATGTTTAACTCATTTATTACTATTTTTTATTTTTTTTAAAGGTTCAAAATGTATAATGTCATAAATAATTTTATTTCAACACCAAAGCATTATTTCTATGTTACACATGCAAAAACAAAAATTGTTATGGTCAACAAATGCCTATGACAATAATAAATAATTCACCATCTGAAAATAATGCAAACTAATGATTTAGACTCTTTCAAATCTGCAAAGCTTGAAACAACAGGTTGTGTGGATTTTACATTTTTGTAGATTTCTGGTCAAAGTTTTGTTTACAATTTTATAAGCATAATTTGAATGTAATAATGTACTAATCAAAATAAATGCTTGCAGTAGATCAGAATATGAAAATAATTAAATAATAAACTTAAATGATAAAAATTTAGATAATTTTAAAACTGGCTAATTTATTAAAAATAAAGGTCAAGTAAATATTTAATAGTGTACAATTAAATAATCATAAGAAAGATCAGATACATTTTTTCTGGAACTATTTAATGAAACTTCACTTATAATGGTACACTAGAAACATGCATAAAATCAAAAATTTCCATAAAAACACAAACTGTAGGTCTTTTATAAACTGTTGATACTTTTTTGAAAATCCTTGATTATAGAAAAGTTATTTTAGCTTTAGAATGATTAATACTTGTATTTGGGATGCGTTTTTTCCACTCATCCGAACTGCTGGTGAGTACAGAATCTTTCTGTGTTTTCATTATTCTTATCGAAATGATCTCATTTGGGAATATCACTTTTTTTTTTTTTTTTTTTTTTTTTTTTTTTTTTTTTGTCTTAAGACCTAATCTAGTTTTTTTCCCAAGATATATTAAATTTTTTAAAAAAAAAGCTTAAAAATTTTCATTTTTTTCAATTGCATAAAAATTATAAATTTGTAATGTAATCCATTCTGATTTCTTCATACCATTTCTTTGATAGCAGTTATTTCATGAATCATTCTTAAAAGATTCTGCAAGATGATTAAAGGCTTAAAGAATATTTATAAGCCTCTGTTTTTGCATAAAATATATCTTTTCCAAAAACTTTCATCAAATCACAGACTATATTTACTTTTTTTTTTCCTCCAATCGAATCATGCATTTCATCAAATTATTTCTTTTCTATCTTTTTGAAAACCTTTTAGTGAAAATTTCAACTTGAAAGTGAACAATAAATAAATAAATAAAAACTTTTTGAAATGAGAAAAGTTATGATTATTTTTCGAAAACAATGCCTCTCAAACAAAGAATTTTTTTTTAGCCATTTACAAATGTTTTTTTTTCTTTAATTTTACTGTCTCACTTACAGACCCAGAAAGAAATCAAAAGTATTATTCTGTGAGTCTTACATTAATAAATAATGACATATTGAATAGAATAATGTTTTCAACATTTAATTCAAAAGTTGTTTAAAAAGAAACTCTCATAACTGAACTAATGTGAGCTGAAGCAATCTGTTATACAAAAGATCAAGGTACAAGAGAGGGGTCGGGGAAAGCTATTTTTTAAATCAAAAATGACTTATAAGTTAAAAAAATGTCTATATTCTCTTTTCATTATATTTGCACATTGTTTTTGTAATTACAATCTGAAGTATGTGAATTTAATTTATCAATTATTACATTTCATATGTCTATATTTGTTTTTTACTCGATTTACTGCCATGTCAGGCGAGGCGTCATTAATATGACTTGAGAACAAAAAGAGTTGATTAGCTATGCTGTTCTATGAATAAGAAGGCAACTTTTATAAGGGTGATTCTCTCCAAATAGGCCAAAATAAGAATTATGAGGGAGTGATGAATTTTAAGAAAATGTCCATTTACTTTTTTGTAATTATCTGAATTGAAATTAGGCTTTGTGGGCCTTAACTATATCTAAATACTTACAAATCAGTAATAATTATTTTTTTAACTATATACCTGCATTCAGTAGAGGCTAATGAGGGAGTGATGAGGAAGGCTTAGCACCATATCATTCCTGCATCAGCCTCTTCTGAATGCAGGTAAATATTAAACAATTTTAATTATTATTGATTTATAAGTATTTGGATATAGTTAAGGCCCATAAGCCTAATCTCAATGCAGATAATGGTTAAAAAAGTAAATGGGCATTTTGTTAAAATTCATCACCCCCTCATAACTCTTATTTTGGCCTATTTGGAGAGAATCACCAACAAACTCAAAATTTTATACTTAGCACAAATGATAAATTTCCAAATAAACCTCCATAGCCATCATTTTTTCTATATTATAATAGTAAAATTCACGTGATTGTCATAAACAACAAGGCTTTCTTTGAGCAAACATAACTGGCCATTTTCAATTAAAAGTATTTTTTCAAATAAAACGACATAAAATTTGCTATGATTGCAAAGAAATCTTAGTAGTTATCTAGATTCCATTAGCTGAGTAAAAATCTTTCACCTTTTTAACTTACCTATTAACTTTTTTTCTCCATGGTAAATTAAAATAATTCTTTGATATTAAAATTAAATATCATGGTTTATTATTATTTATTGCTTTTCATTTCTTTGCTTTCTTTTTTTAAAGAGTCATAAATTAAAAACATTTAAATTTTTTTTTGTCTTAATTCCTAATCTAGTTTTTTTTTCATCCTATATTAAATTTTGAATAAAAAAAAAGCTTCCTATAAAATTTTTCATTTTTTTAATGGCATAAAAAATATAGATTTGTAATGTAATCCAAACTGATTTCTTCATACCAATTCTTTGATGGCAGTTATTTCATGAGTCATGCTTGAAAAATGCTGCAACACAATTAAAGGCTTAAAGAATATTTGTAAGCCTCCGTTCTTGCTTCAATTAGACCGTTATTAATTAGACTTGAGAACAAAGAGAGTTTATTTGCTATGCTGTACTATGAATAAGAAGGAAACTTTTATAAGAACTCAAAATATGCAGTAGTTGTACACATAAATGCGTACTGTAACTATATAATACTTGTATAATAATAGCCTAAGTCATGTGACTGTCATTAACAGTTCCAGGCTGGCCGCTTTGCTTTTTCTATGCCAAGCGGCTATTTTGATACTTAGCACAATTGATAATTTTCCAAATACATCTCCATTGCCATCATTTCCTCTATATTATAATAGTGAAATTCATGTGACTGTAATAAACAACAAGGCTTTATATGAGCAAACATAACAGGCCATTTTCAATTAGAAGTATTTTTTTTAAATAAAACTACGTAAAGTTTGCTATGATTGCAAAGAAATCTTAGTAGCTATCTAGATTCCATTAGCCGAGTAAAAATCTTCCACCTTTTTAACTTACCTCTTAAATTTTTTTCTCCATGGTAAATTAAAATAATTCTTTGATATTAAAATTAAATATCATGGTTTATTATTATTTATTGCTTTTCATTTCTTTTCTTTTTTTGAAGAACTATGTAAAAGTTATAAATTTAAAATGTTTCCATTTTAAATGATGGTTAGGTATTTTATGTAAAATTAATGAATGAATTCTTTATTTCTCTACCAGAATTTTCTGATTTGGCAAAGGAATGAACAAATAAATTAAGTTATGATATCATAAAATGCTTAGCATTACATTTAAGGATGACT
The DNA here is from genome assembly GCA_964019185.1 of Maratus speculifer. NCBI lineage: Eukaryota > Metazoa > Arthropoda > Arachnida > Araneae > Salticidae > Maratus > Maratus speculifer. Next base: position 2,581,518 of record CAXHSM010000349.1, on the reverse strand, counting down.
AAATTGATCACCAGAGGCAGGCAAGCAGGCAGCTTGCGTATAATATAAATGTATATGTAAATATTCAGTGTCAACTTTAAAGTTTAAAGAAGTTTTGAAAAAAAATGCTTAACTCTAATGCTAAACAATATGAATAACTCTTTGCACAACTTGTAAGAAATAGTGATGACATTCAGTTGGAACTGAATGTATATGGACAGTAAAGAAGCAAAATCTTTGTTTTGATAGTCTTAGAGAAAGTGCTGAAAAAGTAGGCGGGAGTTTAAGAGGGGGGAGAGTAAATTTACAAGTCTGTAATGAAATAAATTTTCAGTTTTTAATAGTATGGATATGAGAGAGCCGGATATACTGGCTGTTTATAAAGTACTAGACCCACTTTGATGCTTAATAACTCATAAAATAATAAAGATAGATTAAAATTAATAACATAAATGGTTAGATAAACTCAAAAAGTTTCATGATACTTGTCAATGAACTACCACATGTGCCCCCTTCGTCGCATGGAGAATATCAAGTCGATAGTCAATTTCACGCCAGGTAGCGGCGAGCCTTCCTTAATTAAGCAATTTGAACTTTGTATGCATGCAGTCTTAATTTTTTCTTAATAAAAAAGTTCTTAATAATAAAGTTCGAAAATATATGAGTTATTCCATCAATAAATGCCATAAGTTTGTTTATATATTCATTATTTTATGAGTTATTAAACATGAAAATGGGTCCGGGACTTTATAAACACCCTGTATAAATGTCTACTGTTTTGTATGCACAGCTATGTATCTATAAAAAAATGCCCAAATTCTATTGTACTTTAGAATACATAAAATATCATGCTTTAATGTATTGATATTTGTATTGTTTAAAAAAATGAAATTTGTCATATGTGATAACTTAGATCAGAATTAAAATTCACTGCTATTTATTTTAAAAAATGCATTATTTTATTATTTTTCTTTTTGTTCTTAGACAGAAAGGTTGATAAATCTCTCTTACTGAAGTTCAGTAAGACATTTCCTTGGATGGAAATGGCTATAATCTCTTCATACTGATACTTTAAAGAAGATTCTCTTATCATCTGAAACATAACTTTTTCACATGAGACAATGACATCTATTACAGAAGTAAAATATTCCTCTCTTGAATATAGCATTGTTCCTCAAAATGGTAGTGAAAAAGAACACTCCTCCCCTAATACAGGAGAAAAACCTTTTATTTGTGAAGTATGTTCCAAAACATTTTCTAAGAAGAGTAACCTAAGGAGTCATCTTACGACTCATACTGGAGAGAAACCCTATGTTTGTGAAACATGTTCCAAGGAGTTTTCTCATAATCATCATCTAAAAAGACATCTCTTGACACATACTGGAGAGAAACCCTATGTTTGTGAAGTATGTTCTAAACAATTTTCTCAGAATTTTATTCTAAGAAATCATCTCTTGACTCATACTGGAGAGAAAGCCTATGTTTGTGAAACATGTTCCAAGGCATTTTCTGTTAAGTGTAATCTAAGAAAACATCTCTTGACCCATACTAGAGAGAAACCCTATGTTTGTGAAACATGTTCCAAAGCATTTTCTCATAACAGTGCTCTAAGAATTCATTTCTTGACTCATACTGGAGAGAAACCCTTTGTTTGTGAAGTATGTTCTAAACAATTTTCTCAGAATTTTACTCTAAGAAATCATCTCTTGACTCATACTGGAGAGAAACCCTTTGTTTGTGACGTATGTTCCAAAGCATTTTCTGAAAAAAGTACTCTAAGAAAACATCTCTTGATTCATACTGGTGAGAAACCCTTTGTTTGTGACATATGTTCCAAAGCATTTTCTGAAAAAAGTACTCTAAGAAAACATCTCTTGATTCATACTGGAGAGAAACCCTTTGTTTGTGAAATGTGTTCTAAGAGATTTACTCAGAACAGTAGTCTCAGGAAACATTATTCGTCTCATACCAAAAAGACATCTCCATAAAATATGTTATATTTTTATAGTCAAAATTGAATATGTACTCATATGTTTTTGAATTCACTAGTATATTACATATCTTTTTTTAAATTTTGTGATTTTAAAAAATTATACAATTCTTTCATAAGTATCACACTTGTCATTTTGTTACTAATTAGCAAATAATTCCGGACCTATTTATTCGATTTCAGTAAACCTTCCTGTGAAGTCTTTTATGGTTTTTAGTTTCAATTTTTGTTATTTCACTGTCATTTTACCCTGAAATTTGAACTTTAAATGATAAATTGTCCTTCAATATCTTATATGAATAGAAAAGACTTTATTGAAGTAACACTTTTTAACAAATATGAGAAATATGCTTGCTATAAATATTTCTGTTGCAAATAAAAAAATCTTATTTGTTAAATTTTCTTCTTAAATATTTTTCCAAGAATTTAAGTGAAGCATATCCCATTATCATGTAATCTTTGTACACATTATGAGCAAATTTACCCATTTTTCTTAAAAAAATATATAAAATGAATTCAATATTTATTCACCATATTCACTTCATTCATAAATACCAGTTGTATAGCTTCATCAACTGTAAACATTGTTTTTTAAATTTATTTTTGCTTGTTTCTATCTGGTATAACCGAATTCAGAATTTTTTGTGGCACAGCAATATTGTTTCTTGTCATCAAGAAAATCTTGTGTGTTTGCAAATTTCATCTAAACAAAATCTCAGATGATCATGACTATGTTTTGTATCCATGTAAGGATACAAAAAGAGAAGACCATTAGAATAGGTCACATGGTTGAGAAATTTTTATGAATGAGTCATTTTAGTGTCTAACACCCTACTTGTCACTGTATTTTTATGGGAATGAAGATTCAGACACCTATTAACTTATTGAAAAGTCAACAATAAACTAAGTCGCAAAGCTGACAAGATTTCACAGTATAATCAAATTTCAATATTACCAATGCCAAAACATTTGCATCTTGCTGGGCATAAATTTAAATAATATCACTGAATATGGCATTGTTATATAATTGTTATTCTGCCGTAAATGTATTGTTTTATTGAGTTAAATTGAAGGCCAATTTTGACCAAACTATGCCTGTTCCTTTCTGCAGCTATGTTATAGTAGCAGAAAATGTTATGAAAATTTTATCTAAAAAATCATATTAATGTTTTGGGCTGAGTTTTGTATCCTACCATTTTGGAGTACGAGAAGCTCCAAATGTTCGAGGAAATCTGATAAGTAGACAATTTAGGCGTCACTGCAGGTCAGTGGAATGAAGGTTAAAATAGCTAAGAGTTTGGATATTATTTTAAAAGCTACTTATTACAAAATTTTAGCAAAAAATAGCTGCAAACATAATGTGATGAAAAGAGAGGGAGATGACTGCTTGTTTTTATGTTTTAATGAAATAAAAGTACGATTTGGAGGAAGGAGTCGTCACACATTCATTTCTTTATCCTTTTGAAATATGACTTTTTATGTGTTCTTAATTATTTCTGTTCATTATGTACTCTAATTTTTTCCAGTTGTTAATTTTTCTTCTTCTGTCTTTACAAGAAGAAAGTATTGGATTCATGAAAATTTTCTAAATCAGGTTTTCGATGGATTTACATGCTTTAGGTGTAAGAGAACCCGAAAAACATGTTTTTACAGAATCTGTGTCTGTCTATATGTGACAAAAATTTTGTGGGTGGTCTATCACAAGAACTAATGCAGGGAATTTTACAAAACTTTAGATTCTGTTAGATATTAATGTAAAAAAGAACTGATTTGATTTTGAGTACATAGTTGAACTGGTGGTGCTGCTATGTTGCATTATTTACAATTTCCACAATAGCTATATGTCAAGAATTAGGGTATAGATTTTCATGAAACTTTAGATTTAGTTAGTAAATGATATAACATGATGTTGATTACGTTGTATTGCAAATCACTCAACAGGTGGCGCTAAAATGGTATATTATTCGCGATTAATACAGTAATTCTATCTCAAAAACTAATGCACAGAATTTTGAAAAGCTTTAGATTTGGTGAGACCTTGATATATACTAGACCTGATTAATTTTTGTTCTATATCACTCAACAGGCGGCGCTGCCATGTTGCATTATTCGTGATTATCACAATAGATCATTTTTCAAGAACTAATGCACAAAATTTTCGGAAACTTCAAATTCAGTTATTCTCACATACAGACTAGTTTTATTAGTTTGCATAAATCATCCTAGAGAAGACTCTGTTATACTACATTTCTCGCGATTTCGCAATAAATTTATCTCAAGAACTAATGCATTGGTTTTCAAAAAACTTCAGATTCAGTTAGTAGCTGGTAAAAAATATATCCTGATTGTTTTTGATGTACATAACCCAATATGTGGCACTGTTATGTAGATTTTTTAAAAAGGTTTTGCAATAGCTCTAACACAGATTTAAGTGCCATGATTTTCGTAAAATTTCAGATTCAGTTATAAGTTGACATAAATTGTTGCTGACTAGATTTTTGTTTAAACCATCTAATGCACTGCTATGCTTCTATTTTCTGGAAATAGCAACATGCTCCGGTATTGCCAGATTTTACCATATAATGTTAGAGGGTTTTAAAAGTGAATGGCATTTTATGCAAACGTTAATATACATATGTTTGTTTGAATTTATCTTTATTTTGTAAGGTGAATTTGTTGTGAGTTGTAAATCACTGTTGAAGCATTGTTTCAGCAGAAACAACATAAATCTTACAATCAAGGAACTTACTTCCAAATCATTATTATTAAAGGGTACAAGGGAGACCAAAAGAAACGGTGACTTTTAAGCATCATTTTTTAGAAGCATACATACACAATTTAAATCTTGTCAGTGTTAGTTTAACCTTTTATGCCAGGATGACGCTTTAAAGTACCATTAGACTTAGAGATAGGGGGTTCAAAGAACCAAGCGCTGCGACCAGAGGGATGTTGTACAAACCCCAGAAAGTAGTCCTAAAAAGGCCAGTAGCTGTGTGAGGGAGTGACCTTTGTGATAAAGGCACTCTTACATTTTTGTGAGATCGTGACGTCGATGATTTAACATGTGTAGCGTGGAAGCGACATCTATCCTCTCTTTTACTTTCACTTTCTAGAGCGTGTGTGTCTTCCTCGTTCTACAGTTAAGTCGCGGTTAGGAACAATATGCAAATTTATAGTATCTCAGTTTGCAGCATATAAAAACTTTGAGTTTGAGTGTGTGGTGAGTAGCGGCGCAAGCCAGCTAGCTTCTGGTGAGTAGCGGCGTAAGCCGACAAGCAGTGTATGAGAAGCAGTGAATTGAATTGAATTGGATTGAGTTAGAGCGAATTGTTATTAGCCTCCACTGAATTACAGAGGAGTTTCGAAGTGAGATAGCGTCAGCCGACTGAGTTCATTCAGAGCGGAGCTATTCGAGAAGTTTGGCGGTGGTAAGAGTTTGTTTAATTACGTTGAGTATTCAAATAATAAAGAGTGTTTTACAGCCACAGGCTGTTTAATAAAGCTTTTATCTAGCAGTTTAGCAGAAGTCTAAGGAGAAGTTGATTTAACGTGCCCCGACTGAATCTAGTGCCGGAGTTGTGAGTATAGTTATGAGTTTAATCTATTAGTGTTGTGACTAGCTGTTGAAATTAACAAACTGACGCTCCACTTCCCCTGAGTCCTAGCAGTTTAAATAAACTGTGGTTTTAACTTATATATCTAGAATTATGTCTTCATTTCATCTTTCCGTTACAAATGGCGCCCAACAGAAAGTCGGACATTGTGAGCTTGTGCCACGAGTTTACTTTAGGGGTGAAGGTGACATTAATGAATTTTTGTAAAATTGGATGATTATATATTTTTTAATAATATACCTGAGAAGAATAGATATATAGTGCTTAAATGCACACTCAAGGGTGAAGCACTTTTATGGTTAGAAAATATAAGAAAATTTTTGGTTAATCATGAAGCTAAAAAGATTTGAGCAGACTGTCTTTCATCTAAAGAAGGCATTTCCTCCCGTTAAAGATGAAAGTATTTTAAGGAAAGAATTTTATTGCAATAAGCAGAATACTTATGAATCAGCGTCAAAGTTTTACTTACGTAAGCTTGAATTGAAAAATAAGTTAGATTTAGATATCACATTTGAGGAATTATTGGACATAATTCTTCCTCTCTTTAATACGAATATACAGTACTATATCGAGATTAGAGCACCTAAGAACTTTTCTGAAATGCACCAAATTTTATTGAAGTATGAGGATCGGCATAGCTCGGATCAATGGGATTCGCGTAGCCCTCGACAGAAAACCTGTCACGGAAAGTAGTTTGAGAAATGATGGGGATATGAATTTGAGAGAGGGACAGCGATTTATGAATAATGATATGAGTAATTGAAATTATGGATTTAGTAGAAATGTGTCAAATACTGGTAATGGTAACTGGAATTTTGGTGGTACTAGTAATTTTAGAAGTGGTAACAGAAATACGGATGGAAATATGCGAAATAGTGGTTATAGTCCGAGAGGTGGTGGATATGAAAAGAATGTTTCTTCACGAGTAAGGAGATTAACGTCGGATGAGAATTTTGGGGGTAAATCAATGCAAAGGTGATGTGTTAAGAGGTCGGATAACTTAAACTGGTAGGTGGCTGTATTTCGGAAGGTATGCAGTCACAGGTTAAAGTGGAAAAGCCTTCTGTAAATTTGAATATAGTGACTATTAATCCGCTTGAGTTACCTGAAGTGTTAATTGTGTTAGATGGTATTGTCGTTAAAAGTGTTTTCGATACAGGGGCAGATAAGTCTTTTATTTCTTATGATTGTTATCGTAAATATTTTTCGTATAAAAAATTGAGGATGTCAAGTCTGTTGGTTCAGTCGGCGCAGGGAGTAGCTTGTGATAATAAGGGTTCAGTGGATTTAGAAGTTGGGATTCGTTCGGTTAAGACATGTTGGGAATTTTGTGTATTAGATGGGTTAACTGAGCATTGTATAGTTGGAGTGGATTATATGAAAGATAGAGGGATAAGTCTGGATTTCTTTAAAAAGTCTTTGGTCGTGAATGATGATAACAATATTAGAAAGAAAGAGTCAGTTTCAGTGTCAGTTGACTTGGGGGAGTCTGGTTTAAGTGAAGTTGAGAAAGAGGAGTTTAATAAGTTTTTGAATGAGTTTGGTGAAGTTTTTTCAGATAAACCGGGTTTAACGCATGTTGCGTGGCATGAAATTGATACTGGTTTGAAAGCACCTTTGCTAGTAAACCATATCGTTATGACAAGGTTAAACAAGGTATAATTGACTATCATATTCAAAAAATGCTAGCGGATGATATTATAATGCCAACTGAGTCTCCTTTTGCATCGCTGGTAGTGTTATGTCCTAAGAATAATGGGAAAAATTTAGATAATCCGGAGGCATGGAGGCTTGCAGTAGACTGTAGGAAGTTAAATGCAATAACGCAATACCCTCAGTATCCTATTCTAGTAATTGAGGACATTTTGGCTAATATAACGAGTACGAATTATATGTCAACGTTAGATCTTATGTCAGGTTATTTTCAGATTGCAATGAAGCCGGAGGATATAGCTAAAACTGCGTTTATTACTCGGGACGGATGTTTACTTTTTAAGAGAATGAGTTTTGGTTTATCAAGAGCACCGGCAACGTTCCAGAAGGCCATGAATAATATCCTTAAACTTTTGCTTGGTAAGGGTGTCTTGGTCTACCTGGACGATATAATTATAATGGCAGCTACTTTTGAGGAGCATTTAAGATTATTGAGGGAAGTATTTACATTGTTAAGAGATTTTGGGCTAACAGTTAAGTTGGAAAAATTTAAATTTTTGCGAAAAGAGATAAAGTATTTAGGAGTAAAAATTACGCCGGATGGTATTTATATGGATAATGAGAAGATAGAGGCTATTACGACAATGAATTCCCCCAAAAATAGTAAGGAAGTGGCGACATTTTTAGGGATGGTGGCTTGGTTCGCCAAGTTCATTCCACGTTTTTCAGAATTATGTGAACCATTGTATAATTTAAAAAGGAAAAGGGTGAAGTTTGTATGGTCGTCAGTGGCTCAGAGGTCGTTTGAATTATTGAAAAAGGCAGTAGTTTCTTCACCTGTTTTGGCTCACCCCGATTATTCGTCTCAGTTTGAAGTGTATTGCGATGCGAGTGCAGTGGGGGTTGGAGCTATGTTAGCACAGAAAGGTCGACCGATAGCGTTTGCTTCTAGGATATTAAATGCAACTGAAAGAAATTATTCGATTACAGAACGGGAATGTCTTGCAGTAATTTGGGCTTTGAATAAATTTCGTTGTTTCTTCACAAATATACCAGTTAAGTTCATTACGGATCATTCAGCTTTGACGAAGTTAACTAATGGAAAGGGTTTGTCTTCTCGCATGGTTAGATGGTGTTTGAAGTTGGCAGAGTATAATGTTGTTATAGAAAGTAGGGCTGGCAAGGAAAATGCGGTAGCGGACGCTTTGTCTCGGAACCCGCATGGTGGTTTAGAGGTCATGGAGGAAGTTAAGTGTTGTGCATTGTCTTCGTTGGTGTTAAGGTCACGAGAGCAGTTAATAAGGGAACCGAAATAAGATGAGGAGTTTCGTAGTTTATATCGTTACTTGCTAAACCCTGATGATGTCCCTAGTGTAAATGTGCCTATGTTTGAGAAATCGTCCCAGTCTTTTAAGCTTATCGATGGTCTTCTTTTTTATTCTAAAATTGTAAATTCACGTGGTGAATTAAGAGTTTTTATTCCGAATAGTTTTCGTAAGGTCATCGTGAAAGAATTTCATGATAATCCATTAGCAGGTCACTTAGGAATCAGGAAAACTTACGCTCGAACTTGTGAATCCTGCTACTTCCTTAAAATGGGGGAAGCAGTGCGCGCTTACGTCTCCAGCTGTAGCACATGCCAACGTTATAATTATAAAAATGTAAGTCCAGCTGGCAAATTAATTCCTATTAAAGTAAATTTTCCTAATGAATGTGTAGGTGTAGATTTAACCGGTCCTTATCCATTGTTTAATCCTAAAAGATATAGATTTGTACTAGTTATAGTTGATTATTTTAGTAAATGGATAGAGTTAGTCCCCCTCAGGAAGGCTTCTGAACCTGCAGTTCCCGATGCATTTTTCGATAATTATATTTCTAAATACGGTGCACCAATTAGGGTAGTTAGCGATCATAGCCCTTGCTTTATTTCTGATATATTTAAGGCTCTGTGTGAAAAACTGCAGATCGATCATTCTTTTACTGTTCCGTATCGTCCACAGTCTAATATGGCTGAACGTGTAAATCGTACATTAATTCAAATGATTTCTTCTCATGTTGGTCCGCATCATTCAAATTGGGACCAGTTTCTGCAGCATTTTGCGTATGCATTTCGTATGGCAGTTCACGAGTCGACGGGGAAAACGCCGGCTGAGTTATTTTTGGGTAGAAAAATCATTACTCCATTTCAAAGGCTAGTTATGGTATCGGATGCGGAAAGTCGGTTTATGTGCTAGGATATTGAGAGGCTGGTTAAGGACGCTTAAGTTCAGATGGGAAAAGCTCAGGAGAAGCAAGCCCAATATTATAATATGCGTAGGAGGGACTTAGAAGTGAAAGTTGGAGATTTCGTGTTAGTAGAAAAGCATTGGTTAATTTCAAGTCGTCAAAAGAGTTTAGCTAAGTTTGGTCCGAAGTTTGTGGGTCCGTTTGAAGTTCTGGAAGTTCGCAATAATAATTTAGTTGTTAATGTCAATGGTGAAAGAATGACAGTCAATTTGGATCAGGTTATAGTTTATAAGTTTAGAGAAGATGGTAGTGAAGGTTCTCATGTGTCGAATGGTGTTTCGCAAAATTCCCGATCCAATGAGTATCCCGAGTTCAGCACTTCTTCATCTAATTCTTTTCATCAGTATGCAAAAAGAAAATCTGATCAAACAGCCCCAAAAACTGTCATTGAAAGTAGAAAGTCTATTAAACCGAGAGCAAAGTATGATAAGAAAAATAAAAGAGCAGTGTTCCATAAAAGGCAAAAGATCATAAACTGTCCCGTTCCTTTACTTATTAGACAGCAACCTCAAAAACATAAGTTACCCAATATTTTGACATCTTCAGTAATTAAGCCTCGGAAAAAACCTTATATGGACGCTCGTCAAACTGAGAAAAGATCTTTTAAATCTGACTTTTTGCCAAATAAGAGACAGCGTAGATCCGGAAAGAAACGTGGCCTAGGATCTTCAGTAACTTCGGGTGCGTCTAGAAAGAGGAGACAACATTCTGAGTACCAGCGTCAGCAGTTTGAATCTCACCATGGAGTGACCCCAGCGAGCCGATCAGAGCGGAGTCGTCGAGTGGAGTCTACAAGTGTCCCATGGCATCCATTCAGGACCAGACTGCAGGCACGACAGTCAACTGTACAGCTCTGATGACAAAAGATCATTCGTGCAAGGTTTCTGGGACAAGAGGAGAAAGCCATCCTGTAGTATGAAGCCGGCTAGCAGCGAATCATCTCTATAACTGGGTGATCATGTTCTTTATTAAATTTCTATTAGAGTGCATATATGTGGTAGCAATGTGAAGGAATGAAAAGCAGATAGACTGTTTTGTATTTTTGGCCATTTTTTGGAAATTTTTTGACGGACTCACGAATGGGGCTTAATTGTGATCAAAATTTGTTTGCAAAATTGTTACTTTTATGTATGTTTGAAATTTTGGTCTTAACTGCTTTTAAAAATTCTGGATCTATTGCTAAGTTGTTATGTTAGTTGTTAAAAACGTTATTATATTGTTATATTGTTGATGTGTTATGATATGTGTTAATGTATGTTTAATTTTCAGAAAGGTATAGATAGTAATTTGGATTTTTTCGTACACGCGCCACGGATCAGGCGGGCAGGTGTTTTGCGGTCAAGAAGTTCTTGAGACGCGTTTCTATCTCTTGTACTAACATTTAATGAATTAACTTTCTTCTTATCGTTCGGAGTTTATACGTTGCGTTTGTAATTTAGTTGGGAGTGGTTTCCGCAAGTTGCAAAGTTTTATGTTACATTTTAATATAAAATTATATTGTATTAAAATTGAATGTTATGTGATTTTCTTGCAGGGAAGTATACCTATATTATATATTGATACTGCTATTTATATTTTAGTTAATACAGATGAAGAGTTATGTGATGACGTCACTTTCTTTTGTAAAGTTTGATTTTATAGATTATTATTGCATAAGCACAGCAATGTAAAGCTGTACGTGTGTTACCCCAAATATTGTTAAAGTGGAGCTAGGTCTAACGAATTTTTGGGAGTGAGTTCATTTGGTTATGGGTATTAGGTATTACGTAGTAGTACAGAGTTATTGTAATATGAAGTAAATTTAATTTTAGATGAGTTCTGAATTTTACTGAGGAAAATTTTTGCGCATTGGGTTTTTTGGACTTGGTGCAAATTCTAGTATTAGGAAAGATTTATGGAGAAATTTTTGGAAAAGTTACAGTTGTATTTCAATATAAACCCCTTGCATTGACGTCACAGCAACGGCTGTTCCTCTAATCTGGTTCCTCTAATCTGGAGCCCAAACAAAACATCATAACTCCTCGTTTGTCGTTTAATGCACCTGTGGTCTTTCTGCTTAATTTTGATTTTTCTTATTCTTGCATTATTTTTCTAGCTACTTAAAAATTGAAGCGCAAATTACTATTTTTATAAATGTGAAAACACCACAATTACCTTATGTTTGGGCGCCAGATGAAGCCTGCGACGTCACGTGCAAGGGGTCCATTGAGGAAAATTTCGTAAGTTTAGTGTTTTGAGGAATTTTAGCACTCCCAGTGGAGTGGCTTATTCTTAAAAAGAAGTAGTTGGTTTTGGAAGTTTTATAAGTTTTGAAAGTTTTGTGGAGGTTATTTTTAAGATAGAAGGATAGTTGGATTGAATATTTGATGCAAACAGATGTTTTTGCAGTGCTGGGTTAAAGTGAAATATTTTCGAAGTTATGTTTCGGTCCAAATTTCACCCATTACTTTGTTTTGTACGGTTTGAAATTTATAACAAGAAAAAGTCCAGGGCATGCATTTTGCCCAGTCCTTTTTCTCTGTAGAGTCCGATGGGGGGTTGTGAGGGAGTGACCTTTGTAATAAAGGCACTCTAGCATTTTTGAAATCGTGACGTCAATGCTTTAACATGTGAAAGCGTGACAGCGACATCTATCCTCTCTTTTACTTTAACTTTCTAGAGCGTGTGTGTCTTTCTCGAATTCTACAGTTATGTCGCGGTTAGAAGTAATATGTAAATTTGTAGTATCTCAATTTGCAGCATATAAAAGCTTGGAGTTTGAGTGTGTGTGTGGAGTGTGTCTAGCGGCGTTAGCCAGCTAGTGGTGTCTAGCAGCGAAAACCAGCTGAGTGTGTCTGCCAGGAGTTTTACAGTGAGCTGCCAACAGTTAGTTCATACAGAGGAGAGCGATTCGGGAAGTTTGCCGTTGGTAAGAGATAGTAATTATTTACGTTGAGTATTACAAAGTTAATAAAGAGTGTCCCACAGCCACGGGCTGTTTACTAACGTTTTATATAGCAGTCTGGCTGAAGTTTAGGTGAGAAATAATCCGAAGTGCCCCGATTGAGTCGGTGCCGGAGCTGTGAGTATGAGTTTAATGTTTTAGTATTGTTACCAGTTATTAGAATTAAAGAACTGCTCCACTGCTCTTGATCCCTAACCGTTTTAAATAAACTGGTTTTATCTTATATTCTGAATTATGTCTGCGTTCAACACCCAGTACGAGCACACATCCGTTACAGAGTAAGTAATACTAATAGAATATCGCACCAGATCATTATGCCTTCCGAACAGAATATTAAAGTGTTTCAGCTTAATTTCTTAATAAATTAAGCCAGAATTAAGCTTGACATGTATTACTTAGCTATTTGAGAGTGAACTCAGATGTTGTAGTTTATTGTCACGAAGTTCGGAATTATCGATAATTAATAAGACTTTATACAGCGCACATTTTATAATAAATATCCAGATATGTAATTTTAAAAATCAGTATTTGCATTTTGTGTTTTTTCAATTCATGTTCTCAGTATTAAATCTTGAAGTTTTTTTTAATTCACTCACTATCTTTTTGGGCGATCTTTGACGTGTATTTTAGAAAACTAAAAATAAGACTTTCATGTAGTTAATTTTTTAAAACAGGTAATACATGTAGTTAATTTTTTAAAATTTATTTTATTTATTTACTTACTTTATTTTTTTTAAATAGGCATCTGTACTGTATTTTTAACAAATATGTCTTGGTTCCGGGACATTTATTTTTATTTTAATAATCATTTCGAAAATGGTTGTTGTTTTCGGTCTAGAATAGACCTTGTGGTAGCCCCATTTTATCTTTTTCCCCAATTTTTAACGCCCTTGATCCTATTATTTTTCTTCTTTTAACGTCCTTGATCCTTTAATTTTTCTTCTCTCATTGTGACTCTCTAGCGGAAGCTAGGTTCAAAGATCCCGAACCAAGTCTCATGTAACAGATTCTCTAATGAAAGCCAGATTAGAGGAATGGAATTAAAAGAAAAACTGGATAAATAAAAAAAATGATTAAATCAAAGACAGGTAAAAGCAAGAAAGTTGGGCTCGGGACACTAAAGCTACCGAACGACCGCAGTTGCGTCGAGCTTATTACTGTTAAACCATTAGCTGGCCATTTGCATTGGATAAACTCCAATCTGAATTCGGTAAACTTAAATCAGATAAATTTTCGTCATCTGAATCTGAATCTAGCATGTCAAATTGATTAGAATTTCATTTTCCAAATGGTTGTTATAATTTGATGAATTACTATTTTTGTTGTATTTTGCTTTTTTAAATCGATTATCTGGTTGTTTATAGAGTACACATTTACATGAAAGTCATAAAACATGAAATAATTCAAAATTGTAAGAGAAGTGCACTTTTAAAATTTCATTATTTATTCAAAAATACCCCTTTTTTAATTAATTGTAATGATTGCAATTTGGCATAAACAAATATTTTTTCCATAAAACTGAATTCTCGTTGAAAAGCGTTAAATATTAAAAAATCGCATGCGTAAAAAATCTTAACCCCTTTACCCGCTAAAATTGTGTTCACACAACGGTCAAAATACATTCACATATTTAAATTATGTTCATACCCATACCCACCACTATTTTTTTTATCTAAAAATTGGTCTTACTAAAAGACATAAGATTGTATGATTATGTAAAATAAAAATTATATTTTATAGTTTATGGTGACAAACGATGTTCAACTATAAAGTTAAAAACCCCAGTCTTAGAGTTTTGGTGATTAATAGGTAAAAACACGTGGTACACAAAAAAATCTTGAAAAATCGCTAATATTCAAAAATCGTAGACGGCAAAATTTACTATCGCGTCGGTTGGTAAGCCCTTTCTCTTTGGGAATATCAATTCGGCCCGGAGAATTCTGCTCGTTAATTATCAACCATTAGATATCTAAATTAGTATTAAATAATTAACGGACATAATTTATCGGTGAGAAATATTTTTCTGAAACGGCAAAAGTTTTCCAAATGACCTAATACAACACGGTAAAAATTTAAGATCAAATTCCTTTTTCGAATGTCAAAAATTCCTCGTGGAACAAATTGACAATCAGAAATAATCACACAATTAGAATTTTTTCTTCACTTTTACATTGAACAAAGGAGGAAGATTTAAACTCCTTCAATTTAGGTGGGCAGTTACCAACATTATTCATAAGAATAGAACATAAAAAAAGCTGTTGCTATTTTTAATTGATTAGCGTTTCACAATGAAGCTATAAGTGAAATTATTTCTCGAATACAAATGACATTAGTACTTATTGTTTGTAAAGTATTTGTTGCATTCAAAAAGGTGCATTTTATAAGTTTGTCAAAGTGACATCATGTAACTTCAAAACTACATAGTATGATCCAAAAGTTCAGGAATAAGGTATAAAAAAAAATCCCCTGAATAGTTCACAGCATCGAAGCACATCCATCTTTAAAGTAGCCACCTTTGACAACGATAAACATCTGTGTTCATAAACTTCTGGAAGATCGCGGAAAGCCAACCGCGTTTTCGCAATCTCCCATAAGAAATAGCGCGATTCTGCTTTAATCTTATCTGATGACACAAAAGGGTGTCCTTATAAATGTTTTTTCATCGACGGGAACGTATAAAAGTCATACAGCACTAAGTCTGGTGAATAAGGTGGGGTATGTTGAAGCACATTAGTGCGAGTTTCGGTGAGGAACTGCTTTACCAATTGAGATCGATGCGTTGGTACGTTGGCATGCAGGATTTATCAGTGTGCAGCCTCAGCAATTTGTGCAAATGCTTGGCGACGATATTTTCTGAGACATTCAGACACCAACGCAAAATTTCCCGCGTTCTGTGTAGTCGAAAGTTGATCAACGCGTTCATCATCTTCGATGGATTCTCGGTCCCCTTTAAAACGCCTATGCCATTCGTAAGCCTTAGATCTCACCATGGTAGATTCACCGTACATTTCTCTTTCTTGGAAATTCCAAAGTCTCGATTGGTGTTTGACCTAAACGTTGATAGAGTTTAAGGTTGCCGGGCTATTCAAGAAAAACTATCTTTATTTCTCGCGGAGCAAAGATAACTAATTTCGAAAACTATTAGCTGTGCTGAGGTTCAGTCGCTAAATCAATCTGGGCAGCTAGGAGAGGGTTAGGTGAATTCATTTCAAGCGGTTTAACCTTAGTTACTTGCTTTCGTCGTCAGGAATGACCGCAGTCCCCGAATATTTGGATCGTACGTATAATCCAAATCTTAAAAGAACAATTTACTTTTCGCAAATAACGTTTTGTATCAAAAATACAATAATCTGCAAAATATAATTTTATTAACTTTTGTTGAAGCTGCATTGTAAATATGATTTGAACTTAACTTTTCTCAATTTAGAAGTTTTTGTACAACCATATGTGTAGTAGTATATTAATAATTGTCTATCATAATTTTAATCATAATTAATAGATAAATAAATTATTTAACTTACTTTCTTGCATAACCTTGACAGATAGTAGAAATAAACTTATCAGCAGAAACATCACCATGACTTTATCTCACCTTACTAAAAATTAAAAAACAAGCCTTATAAAAAATCGTTTGCGGGAATCTTTATTTTTAGAAATCGGAATCTAAGCAACTTCTACTATGCAGCCTAGTAATTATCTAAGTATCCATAATACCGTTCCTTTGTTAGCTTGTAGGGGTTGAT
Source organism: Maratus speculifer (assembly GCA_964019185.1). Classification (NCBI taxonomy): domain Eukaryota; kingdom Metazoa; phylum Arthropoda; class Arachnida; order Araneae; family Salticidae; genus Maratus; species Maratus speculifer. Next base: position 2,565,309 of record CAXHSM010000349.1, on the reverse strand, counting down.
CTCTGGAACTACCAAACCAGTTTTAAGGGGTCTTGTACTTTTTAAATGCGATGAAATCCAACAAAATCATTCATGTCATCATTTTTTAATATACTATAATCAATATGATTTGATATGATGTACAGTGGTCAATCCATCGACGGCTTCAAGCCTGTGTTCGTGTTGGAAGCCGCAATTTTGAACAATTCCTGTGATGGAGTACTTCATGTTGTTTATTTTCATTTGATTGAATAAAGTGTTTTTCTTCCTTTTGTTGGTTTCTTTTCATTTCATCTCTGTCTGTTCTGATTTCCATCATTTTGTTATTATTTTGCTCATTACATCTCACTCATTACAAAAATCAACCCCCTGAACACAGTTAAATTTGCTCCACTTAACCACTCCCGATGATTTCACTTGTGTACACAAAATTTATGTTAAGGTCTAAGCTTTAAAAAATGTATAACATTGTTAAAAAAAAAAAAGGTAAAAAATTAGTATTCGGTACTCCAAAGTCACCTTCTACCGGCATTTTTATAACTTTCTCTTTGAAACATTTTTTAAAAAGAAAATACTAAATTAAAGAATGATTTTAGGAAAACCGGAAATAAATCGACCCATTTTTCCCTTTTTTATCATCTTTTGCAATTGGGGATCCTAAACTTTGATGGCGCCTATCTCCTTTGGAAAACGTTTGGGACCCTTGGTTTCCTATTTACTATCACCCCCTAGCGTACGTACTATGAGTTTAGGGACACCCTGTAGATAACGAAGTTTATTCCCTTTTCGTGCATGTGCAATATTTAAAAGGAGAGGTTGCTGTTGCGATGGATTCAGGTGATTGTAAGAAAGCGAAATTAATTATACATATTTTATTATTTCCATTTAAAAGAAGAAATGCTAGGAGCCTTCGATTCAATAAGAAAGGGATTTCAGTTTCACGAAAATGTTACTGATGAATTGTTCGGATACTTACCGTATAGAGAGAAATTTTATGAAAAGTGCATTTTATTTAATAGGAAACCGGTACAAAATATTATTACAGAAGATTTTAAAGTTGCGAATATGAAATACTCAGACAAAGAGAAGAAATACATTAAGTTCCAGTTTTTGCTTATCTTTGTTCATTATGTGTTTTTCTATACATCATTTAAATTAATTTTTTCTCATTATCTACATTACATAAAAAAATTTAATGCCCGATTATAAATATGTTTTTTCAATATTTCCATTTCTGGTGTATTTTCCGTCTTATGCAGGTGTATTTTGTTACACAAATTTCATAAATTTTGAGTTGATTTCTATTTAACGAGTTTTCTTCATAACGAAGTGTTTAATTATAAATGATTAGACTTCGTTAATTGAAAGTTTCTTTGTATTTTAGATTCTTACACTGCATTTTCAGCTGCTACTGTCTGAACTCAAATTTCTTAACCTATTATCATTTTCTTTCTGAAAAATCGATTTAATATTTTTCTTCTTTTCTCAAATCAGAAGGGTTTTTTACGCATATTTTAAGTCATTTTTGTTTGGAAACACATGAAATTGGCAGGTGATGTTATTCAAAAGTAATGCAATCGCGAGATTTTTTCCATTTTTTGATAAACGGAAAGAATGTTGGAAAAAATACACTGAAAGTGGATATTTTGAACTAAATTTCCACACAACACCATCAGACAGGAGCAAAACACGTTGTCAGATGACCATAATCGCTTACAACTCTATAAGCAATTTATTTGTAAAAAAAGAAACCTGCAAAATTTATGTTGATACCAAATCACTTCAACAGTCGAGCCTGCTCATTTTATACCTTTAAATTTAAAAATCTGAAAATGTGTCAGAAAGCTTCACGTTGTTGGGCAGAAAATTTAAGAGCCAGCTTAAGGACCCAGCGATTTTGGAGCATGAAGATACACAAACATGTTCTTACTATTTCTGTGTCTTTTTTTGCAAGTTTGCATAAACTCAAAACATATTTTTGACCGTCCTAGAATTACAAGATTTCTGATTTTGGAGATTTTTCCTTCATTACATAACTTCCCTCTGGAATATCATTTAATTTGCCAATGCTGTTTAATACCTTAACTGGTTTGCCCGGACGCCGTTCGGGCAAGACGAATTTGCTTATTGCATCATTTAAAGCTTTTATGAAGCACCACTATTATTTTTAAGAAAATTTTCATACTATTGAAAGATGGAAATGTTTAGACTAAATTTTACAAATATTTTTTTAAATAATTCTGATGTGAATCCGCTATTTTCAATTTATTGAACGGAAAAGAATTAACCAGTTAAGGGGTTAATTATGGTTGCTCATCGTACAACTCAATGTTTCTCCCACAGTCATGACACGAACCAACTAACCTGTCAATCAGACCTTAAAGTAAAAGAGTCTATGTAACTCTACATTTGTTTAAAACTTATTTTATTTTTTGTGTAGTTAAACATTTACCCTGTAAGTTGTTTTTAAATTTCAGCTATGAAATCCATAAAACAGAACGCATTCATAAAGTGAACTTGTTGGGAATACTAAAATCCATTTTAATATTATAATATAAAATTACATAAATGATTCAATGTTTAAAGGACGGTTAAACAATTTAAAAATATGTTAAAAATCGAGTACTATTCAGTTAATACTTAACCATCATCAGGACTTAGAATTTAAATAGCTGTTACGTTACATGTCCATATCTCATTAATAAAACTTTCAGTTCAAACCGTTGTTCAGTTCAAATATTTCCAAAATTGTTTAATAAGTGAGATACGGACAAATTAAACGTTCGTAACAACTGATTAAACTTTAAATCCGGATGATTGCTAAGTATTAGCCAAAAATACACGATTTTGAACATCTTTTTAACTATCTTTTAAGTAAAGAACCATTTACATAATTTTGTCTTAGAATTATTAATTTATAATACTAATAGACATGACCATATAAGTGATTTTTCTAAGTATATATCTGAGTGTTTTAGTAAACAACTAATGATTGCGTTATGAAAAAACAGAATGATATATTTTTACTTACCTAGATGATTCAATTTGTTTATCTAAACAGTTTTTTCCCTCTGTAACTGCAGTTATTGTTTTTATACGTTTTCTCCAGTAAAATATCTCATAAAGTGGCATCTATATGTCAAATGATATTTGAAAAATAAACATGCAGATGGGCATTTTATTATATGACAATTAGATTTTTTCTTATAAAATTTAAAAAATTCAATTTCAATGATATCAAACACAGCTGTGATTGTGATGTTTGAACTGGGTAAATTACATAACTACTTCTGAAATTTTACCATCTGTTTTATTTAGAAAGGAGACGAAAACGGATTTATTTTATCCGATTGTGTTTATAAATAGGAATTTTTATTTTTCATTACACAGATATTGTACATGTAAATATTTTTTGTCGGCTGACCAAATTGCTTTTTAAAATGATTTGATATTTAAGAGGCTATATTCATATAATGTTATCAACATTTTGCCAGTTTTGTACACCCGAATTTCTTTTACGCTATCCTTCGTGCCCCCCTACCTCGTCCAATGATATCGTTACTAATGCTTAAAAATAATTTTATCTTTACATTCTTTTTCTGCCTTTTTATTTACCCATCATACGTAATGTAGGGTAAATCTTGAAATCGTTTTGAAAATCGGAAATTTTTTTGGCGGATATTCACGTTTCAGACATTGAAGAGTTCGTAAAGCATAATTAAAAAAAAAAGTATTTTGTCGTCAGTCTGTCTATGTGCCTGTCTGTCTCTCTGTGTGTCTGTAAACACTCTATCTCTTTAACAAATCGAGATAGCGATTTGAAATTTGTGTGTACATACAAGGGGACCACCAAACATGGTGCGCACAGATTTTAATGATTTAAAAATATATTGTAAAGGTCATACCACTAATTATTCGGTTGAAAAGGTTTCTTCAAATGGCCCTTAATTTTTGAGAAATTGAGGGTCAAAGATCAGCGCATATTTCAAATACCTATAAGTATGGTTTCTATGTGCGACTTCGTGCGAGCTTCCTGACGAGGACTTACTAGGGAACGTTCCCTGGTTTAAGTTGTGGATTTGCACGAGTGTGGTTTCAAAAGAAAGATCTCGTCATGTACTTTAAAAATGCAATGGAACTACCTGTCCGAATCCAAACATTTTTGAGATATCAGCACCTGAAGTATGAAAAAGTACTCATTTCCGTAAGATTAACAGAGCTATTATGCATCAAACATAACCGACAGCCTAAGAAAAGCATTCTATTTTACACACAGTTTATCCATTACGTCATGCCATACATTTGTTAAAAATTTTGCATAAAACAAGTTGCTGGAAATTACAAAAATATATGTAAAAAATCTCTGATTGCAGCCGTACGCGTAGAATGGGAAGTGCCTGTCTAAAATAGAGGAAATAACTGGCAACACGTGTGTATAAAGGATTTTTCTCGTAGTTCGGGAAAAATGTAGACAGGAGGATTAAAAACAATGCAAAGAAACTTTTAACTTGCGAACAATTTATATATTACCCTCCTATCTATTTATTCAGTCATATTTCAAGTGCTTATATTTCGAAAACGGTTGATTCGGACGGGTAGTTCTATTGCACTTCTTAACGTACACGACGAGATCTTTCTTTTGATTCCACACTCGTCAAAAACCACAACTTACTCCTGAGAACGTTTCCTAGTTAGCGGATTCGATTCCAGCGTTGGTTCCCCTTCCCCCCCCCCCCCCCCCACTTTTTTTTGTACGTTACTTATTTTAAACAGAATTGGGAATTCTACAGCTTTGAATATTTTGATAATATTGCAAGTGAACAGTTAACTTTTTGAATATCCATTTTTTTTAATTTAAAAAGTTTGGTTTAAATGGTAAGTTAATTGCATTTCAGGGTTCAAATAAAAGTACATTTTGAAAAGAAAAATAAATAAATACATAAATAAAAATAATAAATAACTAAAAAATAAAATGTGCATATAATTAAAATTTTTAAAAAGTATCAGAAAATTTGAATATTTTAAAATCCCTAGTGTTGTAAAAGTTACATTTTTTCAAATTACTTTTTTTGGATTTTCAAATGTGTGTTACACAAGACTGTGCATGGGCATAACCTGTACGTCGTTGTGAAGTCACAGTGTGTCTTTGTGACTGTCTATATAACGCCACGTTGATGTCGATCTGAAGTCACTGTGACTAAAATGTGAAGTCACACTGTGACCAATTTGTGAAATATGTGTCATTTGTGACGATTAGTCTTAAATTTTGTGACAAATATGTTACTACAGTTGAAGGCTAGTCACTAGTCATTATGGGCGTAACTAGATAATTTTTCTAAGGGGGGCGGTACCATTTGATAATTTCCAAACAATAAAAGTAAATATTTTTGTTAAAGCTAATAATACTCAACAGAAAATGCATCTTTTAATACGTTCCTAGAAACCATCAAAGAAGCTACTCAGATAAAATTTCCTTCTGTCTCATACATTTTTTTTTTTTTTTTTTTTTTTACATTAATACACATAAAAATTTTTGTCAATAAATGTTTCAAATGGAGAAGGGAGAAAAAAAATCATAATGAAGTCTAATAAAATTTTTAATATGTCCGAAGACGTGAAAATATTGACTTATTACAAATATGCAAATTAAACATAAATAGAACAATCATGTGATTCTGTATGCTGTTTTTCTTCAACAGCTATCGTGCCCTCCGCCCTCCGTCCCGGGAATTGAATGAAATTCGTTATCACAATGCCACATTCATACAGATTTTTCTTTAGTATTTATAACATTAATTTTCAATATAAAATAACTGTTACATCACATCTAAATTGTAAATTTTGTCGAAGAATTATCAAATTCCTCTCTTAAATTGAAAAAAAAGAGAGTGTGAGAGAGAAATTTGAGTATTGCTAATTCAACATTTATAGTCAAAAATGTACTACTACTTGGAAGTGTTCTCAGGTTTTAAATTAATTGACTCCTTTTTTGAAATACCTCAGTAAAGACAAACATTTTGCTAAAAATCAAGTGAATACAATCATCCAATGAAAATTTTCTCAGATCTTCTAAACTCTGAAAAAGAATTCATAATGTGCCCCCCCCCCAAAAAAAAGAAGATTTAATTGAAAATGCAATTATTTCAAAACTCTCAGCTAGAAAAAAATCCTGACGCAAATTAATGCCAATTTCGTCATAAATCTCCTCCACACTCTTTTACTGAATAATGATCGCATTTGTGATCCAACTATTGATCTCAATTAGGAATTACTCAAGTAAACCCAAATTACATATTATTTTTAAGACAGTAGAATTTTTGTTGAAAATGTAAAAAAAAAACACCAATAAAAAGGCAAAACTAAATCTAATATCAAAAATATTTTATTGCTAACATCAAAATTAAAATAAATTTCATACAATAAAAACATTAACTATAGCTTTATAAGCAGCTTCTAACTGCAACTTTATTTTTGCATTTATCTTGGAGGTTTTGTTTCTTATATCTGGATTTATATCAGCAAAGAATCTGAAAAAAATGAAGAAAGTTTGTAATAAAAGAAGTTAAAATATGTAATAAATTGTGCAATACAAAACTTAGCCCTGCAGCAAGTCGTCTCGCCAGCTTAAGCTCTGATAAACCCAAATTCTCAATAAGTTACATAAGACTAACATGAACGAGTGTGGTGCACTATAACATTTACTGTTGGCCACGGAAAAGCACCATCAACCATCTGTTAATCTTCTTCCGTCCCAAACACCTTTGGAAGACATGGAAAGCCACAGAACCCCTAAAACAATGATTTTAGAGAGTAGCATGGTTTGACTATCTTAAAATAAACAATTTTTATAGATCTCAGAACATCAAATCCACATGGCAACTAAACAACAACAACAACAAATGTCTGCTAAACAAAATATAACCAGTCTTATATATAAATATATATATATTAGATACAATTTTAAAATATTTATTTTAAGTTAATTTAACAATAATTAAAAAACTCCCTCCCAGTCAAAAAAAAAAGGGTTTGCATATTAAATAGAAAATTAAATTTTCAGTTCCAATTCGTTTAAAGTAACGATTATAATGATACATTGACAAATTTTACTTGAAAAAAAAAACAGTAATTCGAAATTTAATTTTGATTTTCAAAGATCCATCGAAATATTTTAAAAAATACAACTTGACAAATTTTACTCCAAAGAAATTAAATGAAATTTTTACTTGAAAGATATGAACAATTGCTAGAATAAAATTTGTTTTAACACGTTTAGTTGATAATATATGGGAGAGTAGGGTGACGTGGGACACTTTTTATGGAAGTAAGGAGATCAACTTTGACACAAAAACAAAGATTTCAATTTATAGAATTCAGTGTAAAACACTTTTTTAATATCCTGAGCAATATACAAGCATAGCATGAAAAAGCTACTTTATAATTAAAGAAACTGTAAGTTTCAAAATGTGTCTCATACCGCCGCACTTACAGGGAAGTAAAGGAAGCTAAAAGGCACAAATGGTCTAGTGTCGACTAGATATACAATCAAACAAATATTGTAGGTTAATAATGTCTGTACTATAATCTAAAATTTCAATATCTTCGTGACTGGAATGAAAATTCAGAATTGTCAGCTAGAAATGGCATTAAAAAGCCCCCACTTCTATTTATTTAAAATTTGAAGTAAATGAATATATTATCAATGCTATAATTAATATATTATCGTTTAAAAATATGTGCATGTTAGCAATTTACATTCATCTTATTACAAAAAAGGAATTGGACATGTCCCATTCCTCCCCACTTCCTTGTTTTGTGTTAAACTTTTAGCACAAACAAAAATGTTGCTTTTAGTCTTATTTTAAATTATGTTTAAATGATGATAATATAGAGTATAATTTTCCATAAATAGGGAAACAGAGCATCTATGCAAACAAGTCATTGTTATACAAAAAGCATAAAAAGTATATGAAAGAAATTTACTTTTTTTCTTGAAACAGTCTTTCTCTTTATGCAATTGCAAGCTTATACACACCAAAATTTTTTTTCAACTGACGATTGGTCTACAATTGTTTCATCTTAAGTGCAATTGATCAAATGCTTAGAATGAGAAATAAAGAGAAAATTCTACTGTCCCATTCCTCCCACTGTCCCACTGCATTCCACTCTCCCCTATGTATAACTTTGTATAATCTAAATTTCAGGGTTTTTTTTTAAATACGATACATATTTATATGACTGATGTCTAAAAATACTAATAAATGAGGATTTTTTATCTATGAATATGTTTATTTCTAAAAACAATTGCTTTTAGGAAAATTCTGTATTAATCAATAACAATTACATTTTTTTATTTTAAAATCAAAATTAAATTTTTCTTCAACACCTATCTTAAATGATTTATTTTTTATTTATTTATTTTTATTATAAATATTTGGTGCATAAGAAAAAAAAGTTCTTACAGTTTAACAGTGAATTTGCAGTTAATCCATAAAAAGGAAGAATAAATATACACATGGGCGTAGGAAGGGGGGGTCCAGGGGGGTCCTGGACCCCCCTAGAATTCTGGCTGAACCCCCTAGAAATATTTTATAGTGAAAATACGACTATTTTTTGAAAAAATATTTAAAAGAGCAGTAGTACTAAAAATGACAAATAATAATAACAAAACCGAATAAAACGCAACTATTAGTTTTCTATGCCATTATTTAAGGGTGGTGGGGGGGGGCACACTTAGTGTCTCATAAATGATAAACAACAACAGATATGCCAGATATGAGATTTATTCTTTTTGCTCTGGAACACAGAACGTCTCGATACTTTCATGCCTGAAGCTATAGCAGAGGAAGCGGGACATAGCTACGATAAGACAATTCTGGCTTTTCTTTTGTGCGGATTGTCCTTGATCTTGTTGGTACCAAAGAAAGTCTAGCTTTCCCCTTCTTCTAGGAAGTTACGAATAGAAATCAGATCCTCCCTACAAATCTCAAAGTCCTGTAGTCTCAAACACAGAGGAAGGAAGGTTATATTCCCTCCTCTGTAGTGTCAAAGATAGTAATCTAACTAAACCGTTTTGCGTTGGCTAAAACATTCTCTGTGAATTATTTGTACTTAGAACGGGTGGGCTACCTGCTACCATCACCCATATAAAGAGCATATAATTTTCAAGGGTATGATGCTTTTTCATTAATTCTGTTCAAAGATTTTATTTTATATGAAGGAAACTTTTATTGTTATTGTATACTTTTACCTAATCTTCATAAATATATATCTAATTTTTCACTCCTAAATATGTTTTCGAAAGAGAGGGGTGATTGATAGATATCACTATCATAATTCCAATATATCTGCTTATCATTATATCTATCACTTCAGTTTTAATCCCATACACGCAGTAGCGTAGCTATGTTTTTTGGCGCCCGGGGCCAGCAAGAAATTTTGCGCCCCCACCCCAATATAGATGTATAACAATTTCTCTCAATTTGGCGCCCGGGGCGGACGCCCCCTTGCCCCCCCTTAGCTACGCCACTGCATACACGCATATTATGGTGCCGTTTGTGAGCTGTTAAGAGATATCTCGTGACAGATTGTTCTGTATATACCTTTTACAAATATTTTATAATTTTATAATTTTATTGATATTAGATCATTTCTAAGTTGAATTAAATTATTCCTTTACTCTCTTGTTATTTCCGAATTCTGCATATTCCGGCCTAGTTGACTTGGATTTCTGGTTTCCGAGCCATGTAAGAAAGATTTTTGTGGCAATTTTTTCCTAAGTGGAGGAAGAAAACGAAAAATATTCCTTTGTTTTATTACCTTTTTTATTTAAAAAAAAAAAATAAAGTAAAACTTTTCTAATGCTCCTAAAAAACGGAAATTTCTATTTAGAGAACTTTTTCAATCCCCCCAATACTTCTGTAATATTTGTATGTTTTAATTTTTTCCTCTGAATTGCGTACCCTCCGAATAGTATCCGAATTCCAGAGTCTCAATGTGTTTGCTACTCAGAGGTTGTATTGTATATATGCAAAATAGCACAGCCAAAAGCTTCGTCTGGGGTAGCTTATAAGCCGTTGTTATTCATAAAATGAACAGTGTTGTTATGTTACATGTTCATATTGCATTATTTAGTAAATGTATGATGCATAAAAGCCGACGTAATTTAAAATACAAATAATCATAATAAATTTAGCATTTATGGTATTTATCGTTTTCATAAAAACACCTCTCCTTCAGCTCCCCCCCCCTCCTTTCCTCACCCTCCAAGAAGAAGAAAAAACAGAGAAATAGCAGTAGCAGTAATACAGGTATTGCATTCCTCCTATTTTTTTTTTCGTTAATTTTGCGTTCAAATAGAGGTTCTTGTTATGCAGAATTGAAACAGTTGAATGGGAAACATTTTATGCTGTTTATACTTTACCTTGCTTTTTACATACATTACTATTTTACATCATATCTTAATATTTTTATGCATCTTCTATACTTTTAAATGGCTGTTGGCATGTTTGTGTGTACGAGGGGAAGAGGAGGGAGGGGTTGTCAGTTAATTTCAGTTAAACCTGAAATCCCACCCATGTTTTTACACGTTATATAAGATGCTGCCCTTATCCTCATCCCCAAGAATCATAGGGGCCAGCACCCCTAATTTCTTACCTTCTTAGTGCAAAATTTTAAAGTTGAGTCTATGACTCTTCCTCTTAAACCAACAACCTCATATTTTTCTTGGCATCCTAGGGACCTTTTTTAAGCATTTACCCAATCTTTTGTGCAGTTCTTTAGCATATTATTCTGACGAATAATTCATACTCTTTGCTTAATTTTAACTAATTGTAGATCTAAAACGCTATGCATTGAGACATTTAATGTTTTCATGTTGAGGTCGTGTTTTTAACTATCAAATCTGTATTATTTTTGGGCTCCCATTATTAATAATTCAGCCCACTTATTTTTCTTAAACCTCCCTTAAAAATGGTCCGATTCAACATCTTTTTTTTTTTTTTACTATCAATTTCTTAGGCCCTGCAGCTACTGTATAAACGACAAAAAAAAAAAAAAAAAAAAAAAAAAAAAAAAATTCAGATTTTAGCTACCATCAATTTTGAATATTAATCACCTTCTCTAAAAATGATCTGCATTGCTTTCAATTTTCTTTAACAAAGTTTTAGTGTATTACTTTAATAACTACTGAAAACATTTTTATATCCAAAACTATACGCAAAATAAGTCTCTGGCCCCTTGAGGCCCGTTACAGGGCCTCTTGAAGTTTTTGCACCATAAGTTGTTATTAAATTGTCCCCTCTTAATCCAATCTTCATTTTTGGAACTTTTTTTCTTTCTCCCACGTTCTACATTCCAGTTAAAGTCCTGGACTACCTGTAGTCCTATAGGGTCCAGTTCAGGGACTTTGAATTTTTTATTCTCCATGCACTCCTTCATTTTCTCACCTTCTCAGAGCATTATTTTAAGTTGCACTTTTGACTTTTCTTCCACGACAAACACTCTTATATTTATATTGGGGCCCTAGGGGCTTTTTCAAAGCATTTACTCATTTTTTATATATTTCTTTAAAATAATATTTTAACGAATAATTCAAATTCCATGCTTAATTTTGATTAATTGTAGATATAAAGAGTAAAATACGGAGATATTTTAATAGGTTTCCATGTTAGAGCCCTGCTTTTAACTATCAGGTGGCTCCTTTTGGGCCCCTTGTTTTAGCTCCCTTAAAAATTGTCCGATTGACATCCGATATCATTTTTTTTTTCAATAATTTTTTAGGTCATCCAGCTACTACATGGAAGTCAAGAAAAATTTGAAGGTAATTTTAACTAAGAGATTTCAGTCGTTTATTAAATATATTGTTAATGTTAAAAGAAATTTGTGAAAAATAGCAAGAAGGAATACCTTCAACCATTTTGAGGAGCATTTATTAATTTAGTTCTAAAGGTCTAATTTCAATGGGATTTGGCTCATTTGGATAACAATTCGGCAGATGACAATTATGAAATTTTATGTTAGCTTCAGTTAATAGCTTTTTCGAACATTAATGAGGCATTATTTTTTCCTATTTTACGGGCTTGATTTTTACGAAACACAAGCCGAGCACTTCCAGTGCAGTCCACTTTCGGTTGTGGGGTTCCAGATCCTATAGTTTCGTTCCTTTTGGGAACACACTAGTCGCTGTGGAAATTAATAAGATGCCTGAATTTAAGTTCATTTTAAAGATTTTCAAAAGATAAAAAAACATTCAAAATTGATTTTTGTTTAAGATCATTATAACGGGCCCCGCTCAACGCTGGGCGGGTCAGCTAGTCTATAGTATAAAGCAGAAATGTGTCTATACGTAAGTGGCAACAGCAGGCAATTAAATTCCAATTTTACTGTAATTTTTTTAACTTTTAAACACTGCATATTTTCAATTTTTATGCCGTAAATGAGAAAAAAAATGTACAGTCAACTCCTGTCTAAGGCTGAATCCATCGAAATCGAGAAACTTTTCCGCAGTAGACAGTATTCTGCCTAAGACAAATTTAAGTCTATGTATATAGATTCGCAGGGCTTAAAAATCTTTCCAAGTTAGACAGATTTCTTTCTTACACAGAGTCGGAATTACAGAGTGTTTACTGTACTTACAAATGTAATTTATTTCAAAACTGTATTGTAATTTATTCAAATATTGCATTGCAATTAACTTTTTTCTTATCCATTTGGAAAATGGTTGTTGTTATCAGCCGAGTACACTCAATATATATATCTATATATATATATGAATCCTTATGATGTCCACATTTATGGAATACTTACGATGGCAAAAAAAGTATTAAAAACTACAAAAAAAATAATAACTCAAAAACAAATTAAAATACAACTTTCGAACAAATAGCATTTAAAAGTAATTTTTTTTCCTCTACGACGACGGTGTAAAAATTGAAAAATGTACGATATTTCTAAGTTTACAAATTTGCAGTACAGAAAATTGTAAAACTGAAATTTCATTTAAAATTTGTAAGTGTTACCATTTGCAGAAGGAGATAAAACAAAATTTTTCAACAAAATTTACAATTCAGATGTATGTAACATTTATTTTATTTAAAAATTTTATGCAATAATAAGTATTGGTGAAAATTTTGGAGAAAAATCAGTTTGCAAGTGGCGTTGTGATAATGAATTTTATACAATTTCCACGCAGGGGGGGGGGGGGGCATGAGAGCAGTTGAGGAGAAAAAGCATATTGAATCATCTAATTATTCTATTTCAGTTTAATTTTTAGATTTGTAATAAGTCAAATATTTTTACTATTATGGGCATATTAAAAAACGATTAGACTTCAGTATGATTTATTTAAAAAAAAAAAAACTTTATGTGTAGTAATAAAAAAAAAGTATAAAATAGAAGAAAGTTCTGTTTGACTACTTTCATTGATCGACAACCAGTACCCACAGGAATGTATCAATAAGGGAGTTTTCAGTTGAGTGTTATTAGTTTTAATTAGGGATGCACCGAATAGTGATTTTTACCGAATGCCGAATGCCGAACCGAATATTCTGCTAGCCGAATAGTAATTGTTGGACCGAATACCGAACATTCGGCTTCAAAATATTTTTATTTTCAAAGTTTAAAAGCATTAAAATGTTGTTTTTTAAAACAATTTTACATAATAAAAGAAACTTTCATTTTGATAAATAAGAGCTTTTTATAAGAGCATTTAGTATTAAAAAAAAACCTGCTTGAGTTATTTAAGAAGCACAATTATGAGACTTTTTTAATTAATAAAATTTTTAATTTCATGGTTTCTTCTATGAATTAAAACAAACATTTTAAAATCAGAAGAAATGATGAAAAAATGGTCGAAGAAAATCTTTACAGCCTCATAATTGTCCTTTTTAAATAACTCAAGGCAGATTTTTTTTCAATACAAAGTACAAATACTTTCAACTTAATTCTGAATAAAGGCATATTTAGCTCATAGTTCTTTTGTTGTGAATGGTGGCATTTTCCACCCTTCACATCCAATCATATTTTGCAGAAATCAAAGTATGCGAGTTGAAAATATAGTTATAGTATCATATTTATTGTTAAAACAACAAACGAAAACACAAGTTTGACCTAGAGTGAGATGGAATACAATGTACTTATGACTCTATAAGATGATTATGGTTTCATGAACAAAAATCGTTTGCCTTGATAGCTATTGCTAATCTCAAAAGTTTTTCTTTCTTGTTTAAGGACTTTTATTAGGGAAAAGCAAGAAACAGATTATTTACTAAACAAAATTTAGGAACTTGCATCTGCACAACACTTATTCCTAAGCAGAATCCTCATAAATCACTATTTTAATCCTTCTCATGGTTAATTTTCTTAAGTTATACTTTCCAACTAGCAAATAAATAATGTAAAAACATTCTATTTTATTCAAATATGATTTTCTTTCTAATTATTTTAAATATATATATATAAATTGACAGTTAAAAGTAGAAATTGCGGTAAGTTTTTAAAAATGTGTATTAAAAGATTTTATCAAGTTTTGGATTCAACCGAATACTTTGATATTCGGCCAAACCGAATATTCGGCAGGCCGAATAGTTTCATATTCTGCTTAACCGAATAGTTTGATATTCGGCCTTACCGAATATTCGGTAACATGACCGAATACCGAATAGATGCCGAATATTCGGTGCATCCCTAGTTTTAGTAAAAATGTTTACTTTTATCGTTCGGAAATTATCAAAGACTTGACACCATGCCCCCCCCCCTAGAAAAATTATGTAGTTACGCCCATGAATATACACCACTGTTCAATTCTGATACTTTTCAGTGGGAGGTAATTCTCTGACTTCAGAGGGATGGGCATTATAGAATTCCTGGAGATTGCATTTCTTGACCATACAAAACACAAAATGTCTAATTTCCGAGGAGACAATTCATTGCTCCTCGAAGGAATGTCCCGCCCGGCCAACTCCTAAATTCAACACCAATATATCAAAATCATTCGGAAAGGGCCAATTCAATGTAAATTTTGATATATAATATTTTTTTTTTCATGTGTGCCACCGAAAAATATTTTCAAAATTGTTGTTCAGATAGCTTTTAAAGGGACTAAAACAATAGATTATTTTTATTTTTTGCTTTTGGTGTTATAAAATATTTCTTTCTACAAATCGACAGAAAATTAATTGTAATTTCTGAATCTGCAAATTAGTCATCTTAAAACTTTTTTACAATAATCATTTTGATTATACATATATATTTTAAAGATCTCACACAGTTTCATAACTCCGTATTTTTGAAACGTGAAGAGAAAATAGAATCAGCAATAGTTTTTCAATAGACCTAAGCGCAATTCAAGCATTTAAAAATTTTATTCAAACCAACGTTCATTTAGAATACTTGTAATATTCATTATAGAAAGTTATAAAATAAAATTGAATAGCTTACCTCTTTTATGCATATCAAATTCGGTCTTCAAAATAATTAATATAAGTAATACACGTGTTTCATTTATATTAACAACATTCAAGCAAACTTGTTTATGTACTCTGGATCACAGATTGATATTATTTCTAACTAAAGCATCTTGCAGGAGTGGAGTTTTTCCATTCTACTTGCCTAAATGGAAACTTTCATTTAGTCGACTGCCCTAGAATAAAAAATTCCGATAATTTTAGGAAAAGATGCAGTTTTACCCAAAACGTAAATTTTCATGAAAATCAAGGAAAATTCACAGAATAACACCTGTAAATTTCAGGACATATTTTTACAGTGTAAAAAGTAGATTTGTGAAAATATTTCTCTGTCATTTACTAAGGTTTTTCTCGAATTCAAAATAGCTGCTTTCTGTCAGTGGTGTAGTCGTTAAAAAAAAGGCATATGCTTTAGGCAGAGGGTATACTCTAGAATGTATATATTATAGTTTTTTGAGAAACAAAGGATAGGCGGTGTTCCTTTAAAAAATCTAGAAGTTACAAGGCGTATACCTCCGTATACCCTCCACTATATCCCTGTTTCTGGCAGATTTCTGCATTCATTTCTTTTCGGAAACCTATAAGATTGATAAGTGTTCTCATCCAGAATCTATATAATCGAATAGCGTTATAAATTGTTGTTTGATAATGTAGCTTTGAGAAAATACTGAAAAAATATTCAGAAAATCTCAAATCCTTTTAGTAGTTAGGCTTGTCTGTTTCAAACCCATATCGTTAAAAGTTAGTCAGAAAATATATCGAAGTTTCGCGTTCTTGAACAGTAAATTTGAGAACTACCTTAAGGTGTATTTCCGAAAATTACGTTAACATATTTTCATTATCACTGTTAATATTTTTATAAAACATATTGCTTGCCCTACACAGCCTGAAAACAATAATGTTCAGGTTCGGCTCGGCTCGACTATATAGGAAAAAATGGCATGGCACGAGTCGATTGAATAATAATAATAATAATAATAATAATAAATAAACGGACACCATGTTCAATGCCGGTCTTTATGGTGGAACATGTACCCATTTCTGTATCGATGTTGTCAAACAAGCATCGTCTCATGACATACATTTGTACTTATTTTGTGAAAGACATATTCATTAATGCCCGTATTTTTCCATTTCTTGCAAACAATTTTAATCTCTTGTAAACAAAAATAGTTTAAACAGGATTGTATTTTAAAATGTATATCAAAAAAGGGGCACAAAGTGTATTTTAGAAACTAAGATTATTTTTAAAAGCATTTTTATTAAAATGCAGGAAAGCCCTCAAGACACTTGGACGGCCCTGGCCGGGACGCTTAATTCACATATGCACATTCATTTAGCGACCAGCCCCAATTCTGATTCTTGATTGGCTGTTTACTTTAGTCTTCCGTGGAGAATTTCTACAGCCTTTAAATATACCAATATCTGAACTAAAAAAACTTAAAAGATAGATATGCAAAGACTTAATTTCTAATTAAGATATAAATTTTAATTTACAGGCATCTAGCCCTGAACTTTGGCTACAATTTCAGAAAACTTTTCATTCTACGTGAAGGCGAATTGTTTGCTATAAGAGAAATAAATATAATGGAGTCGTTTGGCAGGTAAAACGTGGATCTTACGGTGTAATGGTTAGCGTGTCCTTCTAGCAAACAAGAGATTGGGGACTGTGTCCTCGCTTTAGACTTTTTGAGAATTTTATTTCTATCTTTATTGATTTATTTTCAGTTATTCTAAAAGATTCTTAAAATCGATTCTTGTTAATAAAATCTGCTTTTTAATATTTTTATTTATTTATATATCTATTTTTATTGATCTACTATCGGTTAATAAAGAAATATTTTTTAATAAATTTCTGTTACTGAATTTAGTTCTTAAGTTTATTTATTTAAACAACTTTTTTTACTGATTTAGTAATAGCTAATAATATGTTATTATTTTAATCAATTTTTGTTAATAAAACTAATTTTATTTATTTATTCAATTATTTTTATTGATATATTGTCAGTTAATAAAATATTATTTAATAGATTCTTTTTAATTTAGCTAATTTTTAAATATTTTTAATTCTTTTTTATTAATTTACTTTCAATTAATAAAATAATTTTTTAATCAATTCTTCTTAATTAAACTAAATTTTTATATTTAATGTCACCTAAGTCTAAATTTTCATAATTAAAATGAAAGATATATTTTAATGCAATAATAACACCGGAAAAAATGCATAAAAATATTTTTATTTTGCAATTATTATATTATTTTTTTAATTAAAATGTGGCTTTTAGGTAATATCAAACATTAAAATTTAGTTTCATCATAAAGAATAAATCTAAAAAATGAAGTTAATATATTAACTGACAGTTAATTAATAAAAATAAATTTTTGTAAAAATACAATTTTACAATATTTTTCTATAATTTAAAATGATGTAATTATTGATTTAAAATATTTTTAATTTTCATTATTAAAATATAACCCTTAGGAGATATTAAACTTAATTTCATTAATAATTGATTTAAAAAATGATATTTTATTAACGGATAGTAAATTAATAAAAATTACTTAAAACATTGATTGAAAAATTATCATATTTTATTAACGATAGTAAATCAATAAGAATAAATATATAAGTAAGTATGACAAATATTAAAAATTAATTAAATAATAAATTAATAAAAATAATTGTATAAATAAATAAAATTAAGTATTAAAAATTTTCATTAAAAAGAATTGTTTAAAGAAATTATATTTTATTAATTGATAGTAAATTAATAAAAATAATTGTATAAGTAAATAAAATTAAATATCAAAAATTGGTTTCATTAACAAGAATTTATTTAAAAATAATATTTTATTAGCTGTTAGTAAATCAATAAAAAAAGTTGTTTAAATAAATAAAATAAAAAATTAGTTTCATTAATCGAAATTGATTTAAAAATATATTTTATTAACCGATAGTAGATCAATAAAAATAAATATATAAATAAATAAAATAAAGTAATATTGAATGTATATAATGAACTTATTTTGTAAGTTAGTTTACTTTATATGGCAATTATGGTATCTACTGAGTAGAATCTTGACTGATAACATGCTAGTTTAAAATAAATAAATAAATAAATAAATAAGGTACAAAATTTAAATCCTTTTTATGTGCTTCTGTTCACCAGATAATTTTACTCTTAATAAACAAGAGAATTTTTCTTCGAAAACAAACGCACTTTCAGTAACTTTAAAGTCGTAAATTGGTGGCAAAAGATTTATTATATCACCACCGTGATTTATAAAATCATTTCCCATTTCTGCCATAACGCAAATATAAAGAAAACACGAAAGAATCATTTGCCTGCAGTAATGAAACTCTTTCAACCCAAATCTGGATATATAATCTCTTTTACCCTCTTTGTTCCGACCAATCACAGGGTAGTATTTCGACTGGTCACTAAATGAATGTGCATATGTGATATACGCGGCCGGTATAAATCGGCTGGCTCGTTCAATTTTTTTTGGTGACCAGGCCCAATTGAAAACTCGGTTTCACTTCGCCGGACAGGGCCAGGTACGGGATCGTGCATATCTCTATCACAGCCATGGAGATAGAATATTAGAATTAACTACTATCTTCCTGATCACAGCGTTGCCTTTCAGGGGAATAGCTACTGACACCTTAAATCAAATGACACCTTAAATGTACTAGGGCCGCCATACCCAGTCTGCGGCTCACGAGGCGCATGGTGGTCCGGCAGTTTTCTATGTGCGGCCTAAGACACGCAATCATTAATCTATATTTATAAAAGTTTAAGAGGTGCATATACGATTTTAAAAATCTTTATCATTGTTTTATATATTTGAATGTTAAGACAAAATCACACCAGTTATTTAAAAGTTAAAAGTACTACACATTTTTCTTAGTGCTAGACTTCTTAAATAATCATTTTTGCACTACAGAGGTGTATATGTATTTCAATCTTTATCACTAATCAAACATTTTTTGAAATAAATTAAACTGGAAGTATATATTTTCATGTTTTAAGCATCTGAATCTTTTGCAGTGATCAAAAATCGGATTTATTAAAGATTTTTTTAAAATTCTACATGATTATATTATCTTGAATTATACATTTAGTATGTAGCTAATGATATTAATTATTTTTGTTAACCCAATCTAATGCTCATAGTAGAATGTACTCTACAAATTCAGAAAATCGGTATTCATACCACGTAATTTAAATACTAAACTTAAGTTCGTTAACGACAAAAATGTCTCTTATAAAATAAAGTCAAAAGTTTCTATTTTAAATTTCTGGCTTCAATATGTGAATTAAAAAAATCCTCTAAACTGGGAACACTGATGGTATCAATTATGCTACATCGGGCATTAAAGGGTTAAACTGTTTTTTTTTCTAATTTAACTTCTTTTTCGTAAACATTATTGTAAAATTATTGAATATTGTGTATTATTGTGTATGTTTGTGGCTCGCGCGAAAAAAGAGCGTTGAAAATGGCTGCACTATGAAATACAAATAGCGCCTACTTGACCTTGTAGCAGTATCAAAAGGTGGTGTTGATACAACCCAGACTCCCTCCCTCCCCAGTTTATATGCGGTATCCATTTTTAGGTGCGTTTGTATGTAAATACGTAGCACCTATTGTTGTCGCTCAGTCCGTCCGTCTGTCTGTCCGCATGTAACAACGCAAAAACTACCCAACCGAATCGTTTGAAATTTAAAATACATAATTATTACATAATTTTGTCGAGTCATTTCAAATTTTATGAAAATCGGATGGATAGATCAATTACAGGGAAAATCAAAAGTTTTCCGTTACATTACGGTCAATGGGGAAAAAAGTTTCAAATGCATTTTAATCGTTTGAAATTTAAAACATATAATTATTGGGTAATTTTGTCGAGTCATTTCAAATGTTATGAAAATCGAACACACAGATCAATTACAGGGACAATCAAAAGTATTCCGTTACATTAGAGTCAATGGGGAAAAAAGTTTCAAATCCATTTTAATCGTTTGAAATTTAAAACGTATATTTATTACATAATTTTATCGAGTCATTTCAAATGTTACGAAATTCGAATGCATAGATCAATTACAGGGAAAATCAAAAGTTTTCCGTTACATTACGATCAATGGGGAAAAAAGTTTCAAATGCATTTTAATCGTATGAAATTTAAAACGTATATTTATTACATAATTTTGTCGAGTCATTTCAAATGTTATGAAAATCGAATGCATAGATCAATTACAGGGACAATCAAAAATATTCCGTTACATTACGTTCAATGGGGAAAAAAGTTTCAATTGCATTTTAATCATTTGAAATTTAAAACGTATAATTATTACATAATTTTGTCAAGTCATTTCAAATGCTATGAAAATCGGATTCATAGATCAATTACAGGGACAATCAAAAGTATTCCGTTACATTACGATCAATGCGAAAAAAAGTTTCAGATGCATTTTAATGGTGTTACACTCATTTGAACATAATAGAATTGACATGAATCTTTGAAGCATGTGCTAAAATATACATTCTGTACAATCTGTGATGCAAAGAATATTTATTATTAAATTACAGGGCCACACAAATGTATTCCACTAAATAATGTTATACGGGAAAACATTGTTTGGGGCGCGTTTTAATTATATTAAACTACTTTACATTTTTTTAAATAAGATATACGTTAATGAAATATAATAAAAATTACTCCCTGAATATTTACAGGAGCACAAAGATTTCGACCACTATACTGTATCCAAAGTACGCTCTACTATATCAGCAAGATCTGAATATTTTAAAACTTCATTATCGTACGAACGCACCTCATTTGCTACGCTTCACGTGCAATTTCCATTTGTTATATTTTTTAGATAGCCCACTAAGGATATCCAAAAACATTTTTATTTGAAAGTATAAACTTTACATTCAAATAATGCTCGGAAATTTATTAAAAGCGACATTTTCATATGAGTTAATAGCCGAAGATTTCGTGATTTAGAACAGTTCATTTCAATTCTGATCAGTTCAGTTGTTTAACTCCTTGGGGACACGTATACATGCTGCAAAAAGGCTTAAGAATACCGTGTATTTCCACCAGTAAAAATGTACTGTAAAATTTGCCGTATTTAATCGGAGTATATCCTCGATTCAATAAAGTACAAATTTTTGTTTTTTTAAAAACGGTGACCAAACATATAAAATTTCGTAAAAGGCTCCCATCGTGAAGGGGATAAGAGCGTAGTTGGATTATATGTTTTTTAAATTTATGTTTATATATTTTTATGATGAAGTTTTAAATCCGTTATAATGTATAAGCAGGAAATGAAATGCTGAACTGTTTTTATTAAACCTTTCAGGAGCATGTAATTGTATTTCTATAATGTTCAATTCTCATTGAGATTTTTGAAAAAAGTTTGCTGCAAAATAAGGAAAAAACAATTTTTCAGTTTTTTTTCCCACCAAAGTTATAAAAGTAAAATGTAATAAAAATGTTTCTGGTGCAAATCTTGATTAAAATTAAGTGGGATATAATAAATCCCACCGCCTCTCAAGGGGTAGATTTGCCCCACAAATGGCCGAGAGGTTCTGCCTCCGAAACAGGTAGATAGCAGATGCTGGACACGAGCCTAATCGCTGCCGTCGGCCTAACCGTTCGGATTTTTCCTTAGTTTTTTCAAACCTTGGTTTTCCTTGCCTAAATACGGGTTAGGTTCCCTTAGAAAGACCCCCACGGAGGGCATTGTCTCCTTTAGTACCTATATCCCAAGTGTAGATAATTGGCCGCCATAAACACAAACAAACAAAAAAAGGGTTAATTTTAAAATAAATGCTATTTATTTTTCCTAATCGTATACAGACGATAGAGATAGATTTAAAAATAAAAATTATGCTAGAAAAATATTGTCAAACCCATAAAAGAATTAGTCAATTACATTAAGTTTTTGAATAAATTACAATTGTTTTACTTTTAGAAGATGTAACTAAATTCTAAATTAATTTAAAGTTGCTATAAAATTTATATGAATTAATTTATTTATGCTTTTGAAATACATACATTACTTCTATAAAGAATGTGTATACTTTTATATACATACACTTATCAGATGCATATACTTTGTAAATAGACACACTAGTGTGACGAAGATTGGGATTTCGTGTTTACTCCCCTGTTTTCCGCACACACACAAACACACCAACAGCATTTAAAGACTGAGAATATGCATAAAAACATCATGTAAAATATTAATGCATGTATAAAAGTAAGGTAAAGTAAAATATAAACAATATAAGATGTTCCCCATTTAACTGTTTACAAGGAGTCTATTTGACAATAGTTAATCCAAGGGGGGGGGAAGTAGGGTCACGAAGATCATGACCTACCCCCCCCCCCCAATCCTCTCCTCCCTTCCAGAACGAAGAAAATTTTTAAAGGATAGTTTAAAAATTAAATGTGTACAAAAAATTTTCAAAGTTTCTTATTTCTCAACTACGAGATACTTTCCGATTCTTTAAATCTCTATTTAAATCTAAAGTATCTAATTTTTGACATATCCATAATTTTTTTTTCTTCTCAGATGTAAAAGAACATTTGCAAGTGCAATTAGTCAAATTAAATGTCATAGATTAGCTTTTTCCATTTTTCGATAAAGACAAGGTGTTTTTCAGGAAATCTCATTAAAATGTGGGGTTTAAAGGGGTTCCCTTATGACGACATTTTTGTAACGGTAAAATCCTAAAAATTGGTTTATAATGCTATTTTTTTTAAATAATTCTGTGTCTTTATAAGAAAATGTGAAATAAATTTCTTCGTAATGTTATCCTTTTGCATTTACGAATGACAATAACTTTTCAAAACTATCAGAAAATTAACCGTTTTGGATATGGAAGCTGCCTTTATTGTAAAAACTACTTAAGGGTGTTCTTAACTGCTGCGCTCAACAAGCATATAACGTTTTGACACATTTACAAATTCATTTTTCAACAGAAATATATAAAACTGGAATGCCTGACTATAGAAGTGATTTCGAATCGAACCTATTTTTCCATTTTATGATAATTAAATTATCTATCCAGTTCTAAGCTATATCGATCACGAGATCGCCCGTTTTTCTCCTGCTTTTCGACCAGTTTTTCTGCTTCCATGGGGAAATTTGCTAAAAAGTGTCAACTTTGTAGGCTTGTTATAAAAAATCAATTGTTTTTTTCTAAATTGAGTGCAATTAGACAGTTTTTGAAAAATAACACCTGCTATTTTCATGCATTTCTGAACAAAATTAATTACAGCATATGTCACACAGTTGCCCTTTTTGATTTAAGAACACCCTTAAGAAATGTGAGATTTTTCCCTCAAAAAGGATCTATGACCCCTCCCCTCTTCCCCTATGAATAAAATAGTGGAACCGCCTGTATTTGAATGCAAAATTAACAAAAGAAAACGTTAGGAGCAATAGTGGACAAGACAATACGTCTGTCATTTCCACTGTTCCTTCCAGAGCCTGATTACTGCACAGGCCAACTAGGCCATGACCTTGGGTCCACTTCTGATGGAAGCCCATAAATGCATAAAATAATTTAGGAATGGATTCTTAAAAATGCTCTTTTCTGTAATTTGCATAAAATATATATAAATAAATAAATAAAATAAAGTTGGAAACTGCATTATAATATCTAATAACTTCCAAATATTCCCTAAAGAAAATTTTACCTATTTTGATTTTGAGGGTTTACCAAAAAGGTCATAGGCCTTGGGCCCAAGACACCCTTAATCGGGCTCTGGTTCCTCCTCTTTCTTTTTCCCTGAATATTATTTGTTCTTTCATAGATTATATGGGTGATGGTAATTCCCAGTTCTATTTACAAGCAATTTACACAGAAAGCGCAAAACCAATGCAAAATGATGTAGTTAAATGTTAGATTATTACCTTTGAGAGAAGAGGGGACCCGATGAGTTTCTATACGTAGATTCCCAAAATTTAAGTGGAGGGGTTTCAGAGTTCTACAAATCGTACAGTGAGACTTTCCGTTCTTTCATGAGTTCCAAGGACAACTCATACAAAAGAAAAACAGTTGCCTTATCGCAGAACGAACAATAAAATATCCCTTTTCTCGCTTTAGGCATGTAAATATCAAGACTTTCCAAGTTCCAGACCAGAATCAATCTCATATCTGAAATGTTTGTCACTATTTATTGCTTATTAAACTTTGAGTTTGAACTCCCCCCCCCTTCTCCTGCCTCTTTAAATAGTGGTATAGAAAACTATAACGAAAAAGTTGCGTCTTATTCAATTTTGTTAATTTTATTTATCATTTAAAGCATTACTGCTTTTGAAAGCTTTTAAATGATCTTTCAAAAAATAGTCTTCGTTTCACTGTAAAATTTTACTACGAGGTCCAGTCAGAATTCTAGGGGGTTAAGGACCCCCCCTTCTTACGTCCATGATGATTATGGGAACATTTATGTAGTTTTATTCAAAAAATTTATTTCGATTTTTTAATCAAAAGGAAGTCTTGCATATAAAAATTTAAAACTTGACAGTCACAAGATTTTAACTATCATAATATAAATGAAATGATAGCGATGGAACAGCATTTGGTGATAAAACCCCTTCACTTGGTTAAAGTACCAAAATGGCTGATTAACAAATGGCAGTTTTATGTCAAACAAAGAGATCAGCCTGGAACGATTGATGGCAGTCACATGATTAGGCTATTACTATAAGAAGAAGAGAATATTGCCATGTCATAAAATTTTTTAGTATTTGATGATGTACGACACAAACAAGAAGCAAAACACACAAGATCATGTAGTGCATGTGATCAAATAAAGTGCATATTCTGGTTAGCTTATAAAACTGTTATTTATGAAATGAGTAAACATATCAAATAAATATTCAATTAATTATTTATATAATTTAAGAAAAATACTCAGCTCATGCTACATGCACAGAATAATGAGACATGTTTCATATGAATCTTTTCAAAGTCTTTTAAGAAGAAAATTTAAAAAATAAGATTTTTTTGCACAAAAAATATTTTTGGCATACTTTTCTTCTATTTTTAAAAATTAATACTTCAATAAAGTTTTTCCTATCACATAAGAAGTTGACGTACAATCTATTCTTTTCAGGTATCATTATTTTTTTAATTTTGGAGGCAAATTACTTTGCAGTAAAATAACAGAAATTAAAACTAACAAAAAGTTTTACTGAAAACCTATGGTTAGGTCTGGAGTTACTTGCTTTTAATCAAAATGACAACTCTGACGGCTGTGGGAAAAAAACTACAATTTTTTATTTTATTACTAAAAGCTAAAACATCTCAAATGCTAAAAGATGTGATAAGAGTAAATGCAATGACACATCCATGTTTCAATTTAAACATTAAAAAATACAAGAGATATTCAAAAGTTTTAGAATGAAACAAATGTTTTTTTTTTTTTTTTAATTTTCTACTGTATCAATCACGAAATGTCTTCCAGTTGATAATGCCTAGAAAATCCTTTGGAACTCATTTCAGAAACACAAGGATTTCATCCAGTATGTGTTAAAAGATGCCTTTTTAGATTACCATTATGAGAAAATCCCTTTGAACATATTTCACAAACAAAGGGCTTGTCTCCTGCATGAATCAATAGATGGGTTCTTAAATTACCACTCTTAGTAAATCCTTTGGAACATATTTCACAGATAAAAGGTTTATCTACTGTATGCGTCAAGAGATGGTTTCTTAGATGACCTTTCTGAGAAAATCTCTTGGAACATACATCACAAGCAAAAGATTTTGTTCCTGTGTGCGTCAAAAGATGGGTTCTAAGATTACTATCCTGAGAAAAGCCTTTAGAACATACGTCACAAGCAAAAGGTTTTTCTCCTGTATGTATCAAGAGATGGGTTCTTAGATTAGAATTATGAGAAAATCCTTTGGAACATATTTTACAAACAAAAGGTTTTTCTCCTGTATGTGTCAGGAGATGGGTTCTTAGATGACCATTCTGAGAAAAACCTTTGGAGCATATTTCACAAGCAAAAGGTTTTTCTCCTGTATGCATCAAAAGATGTGTTCTTAGTTGAACTTTCTGAGCAAATCTTTTGGAACATATTTCACAAGCAAAGGGTTTATCTTTTGAATGTATCAAGAAATGGGTTCTTAGATGACTTTTCTTAGAAAAGCTTTTGGAGCATACTTCACAAGCAAAGGGTTTTTCTCCTGTATGAGTCAAGAGATGAGATCTTAGATGACTATTCTGAGAAAATCCTTTGGAACATATTTCACAAATAAAAGGTTTTTCTCCTGTATGCATCAAAAGATGGGTTCTTAGACTACCGTAAAATACCGTTAATCCGCCCTTCCCGATCAAACGCCCCCTCCCCACTTTATAAAGAATTTGAAATTTTCAAAAAATCCCGAGAAAGCGCCCTCCCTCCCGATTCTCAAAGGAGATTGAGAGCGAAATCAATCATTTTGAAATGAATGAATCATGAATCTTTGATGAAATGCGCGTTTTTTTCAAGATTTTTAATTGATTTCATGCTTGTTTTGGCTTTTTTTTACTAATTTCTCCCTTTTTCTGCGTTTTTTCGACAGAATTTACGTTAAAAAAAAAAAAACCCAAATTTTTTCAAGTATAAAAATTCATGATTCATTCCATGATTCATTCATTTCATGATGATTCATTCCTATAAATTTTGTTGAACGATCGCGAAAAAATCCCGTGTAAGCGCCCTCCCCTAACTATTGTACGATTTTTCTTTTCGTTTGGGGGGGCGGATTAACGGTATTTTACGGTACTACTCTGAGAAAATTCCTTGGAACATACTTCACATGAAATAGGCTTTTCTCCAATGTGTGACAAGAGATGTTTTCTCAAAGAAGTTTTATAACGAAATCCCTTAGAACATATTTCACAAACAAATGGTTTTTCTCCTGTGTGAATGTCTTTTAGATGCCTTCTCAGATAACTGTTCTTAGAAAATGTTTCAAAACATATTTCACAAATAAAAACTTTTTCTCCTGGATCAATGGAGGAATGCTTTTCTTTATCCTCATTTTGAGGAACAATGTACTGTTCACTGGAGCAAGAATTTTCTTGTGCAATCAATGACATTTTGGTACTTAAAAAAGTTCTGTTTTGTATGATATCAGAAACTTCTTCAAAGAATCAGTATTTGCCAGATTGTGGCCATTTTCAGCCAAGGAAATGACTTAGTGAACTTCAGCAAAAACAGATTTATCTACCTTTGAATCTAAAAACAGAAAGAAAACTAATAAACAAGACATTTTCTAATAGCATTAAATTTTAATTCTGAATTAAGCAGCTGATTTAAAAATTTCATTTCCTTAAATAGCACAAAATTCATTCACTAAATTATTACATTATGTTTTCTTAGACATATGACTTGACTCGAGCATAGATACATATGTGTGTGTATTAGTTGAACTGTTTATCCTAATTTATACAGGGTGATTCAGCTCGTCGGTGACAAACTTTAAGGATCGATAGAGCACACCTAGACGAACATTTTTGAATAGGGAATGTAGGGTCCCTGACGCGATGGTAAGGCGCTAGGCGCTTTCGAAAATTTGGGTGCCGAAATTCGAAACGTCATAAAAACTAGGGAAATGGTTAGATTTTCTTGCTTGTTGCGTCGAAATGATTCTGTTTGTTTAGACTTTCTTCAGTACCAATTTGATAAGCGTATCTCTTAAAACATGGATAGGGGGCGCTGCAGACTTTGGAGAGCTAGACAACAACTTTAAGCCCGTTATTTTGATAATTTAACACATGCTCGCCAAAGTTTATACTCTAACTTAAAGTTTGAACCCAAAAGTAGAGCCCTGCAAAAAGCGTAAGAGCCGGAATAAAATGTCAAAGTACAGGGTGGTCGAAACTCGAAGGCTCCTAAGAGATAAACAAACAGATTTCTTGACTTATGGCATGCATTTTCACGATTCTGTTTGCTGGGGCTCTCTGAAACTCAGTTGAACGGTACAAAAAGAAACATCGATAGGGGGCGCTTTGGGCAAAAAACATAATTCGTTGACATTTCGGACGCTAACTGGAAACGGGGCGCTACGATCAGTTAGTAATAATGAAAACACATTTTCTACCTCTGCTCAACACTTCTGAATAAATTTAGACCAAAAACATCAATGATACTGGAAATTTATTTACAAAAAATAACACTACAGAAGATGCTCGAAATTTCGACCTTGGGCCATGATGCAGGCTTCGCACCTCCGTCGCATTGAGGAGTGTGTGTTTCCAACAATGCCAGGAGTATCTCTGATCTGCCCTGCAGCTGCCACAATGCGCGCCACAAGTTCTTCAGCACTGCTGACAGGTGTATGGTATACCTCGGCCTTCAGGTAACCCCAAAGGAAGAAATCCAAGCAGGTGAGGTCTGGTGATCGGGCAGGCCAGTGAACTGGACCCCCACGCCCGATCCACCGCTGGCCATACCTTGCGTTTAGATGGAGACGCACGTCGTTCGTGTAATGGGCCGGAGCTCCATCGTGCTGGAACCACATTTGGCGACGCGAACCTTCGGGTACGTGCGCCTCCTCCAGAAGCTGCGGCAGCACTTGATCCAGGAAAATCAGGTAATTTCCACCTGTCAGCCGTTCAGGTAACAAATAAGGGCCAATGAGGCAATCCCCCAGAATGCCGGCCCACACATTTACTGAGAAACGCTCCTGGGCTGCTCGGCTTCTGGTTTCATGTGGATTTTCATCACACCACACATGACTGTTGTGGGCGTTCCACATTCCCTCCCGGCTGAAGGTGGACTCGTCCGTAAACAAAATGCTGTTTACAAAACGGGGATCCCTGGATCTCATCGCCAAGTACCATCTTGAGAATTCCACTCGAGGGCCAAAATCCTGCTCTCTGAGCAACTGCACCCGCTGGATGTGGTAGGGGTGCAGATTCCGGGAACGTAAGATGCGCCACGCAGTTGCTTGCGAAATGCCAACATGTCTGGCGATATCTCTCGTGCTAAGACCTGGGTTGTCCTCAACCAGGTTAAGCACAGCCTCTTCGTTGTCGGGGGTGCTCACTGATCGCTCCCGTTCAGGCCTGCCTCCGTCGAAAGATCCCGTTGTGGACAACCTCTGGTGTACTCGAGCGAAGAAGGCATGGCAGGGGATTTGCCTGTTGGGGTAACGCTCGGCGTACAACCGCTGAGCGGCTCGTCCATTACAACCAGCAGCGCCATACGCCAAATGCATGTCAGCCAATTCA
Organism: Maratus speculifer; assembly: GCA_964019185.1. Lineage (NCBI taxonomy): Eukaryota > Metazoa > Arthropoda > Arachnida > Araneae > Salticidae > Maratus > Maratus speculifer. The sequence continues at coordinate 2,535,612 of CAXHSM010000349.1, read as the reverse complement.
GAGTTTGTGTACCGTTCCATCCTACTACCGATCTGCAGACAAGTAACCCGAAGCTTAAGTAGGTACCGCACGTTCAAAAGACGTGTCTGCGCATACAACTACGTCATCTCGCGTTGTCGTCTACGCATTACGTATCTTTTGCATATCGATATGGTACGATATCTTTTGCATAAATCAGCAAAAAGCACCTTATGTAAATTTTATTGCGCGCATTGTGCATGATTGAAACCAGCTATGTTTGTTAAAAAAAACAAACAAACTGCAGTTTTAATAGCTTCTTATGATAAGTAAATTACTCTCTTGTTTTGTTTCTAACTGATCGTAGCGCCCCGTTTCCAGTTAGCGTCCGAAATGTCAACGAATTATGTTTTTTGCCCAAAGCGCCCCCTATCGATGTTTCTTTTTGTACCGTTCAACTGAGTTTCAGAGAGCCCCAGCAAACAGAATCATGAAAATGCATGCCATAAGTCAAGAAATCTGTTTGTTTATCTCTTAGGAGCCTTCGAGTTTCGACCACCCTGTACTTTGACATTTTATTCCGGCTCTTACGCTTTTTGCAGGGCTCTACTTTTGGGTTCAAACTTTAAGTTAGAGTATAAACTTTGGCGAGCATGTGTTAAATTATCAAAATAACGGGCTTAAAGTTGTTGTCTAGCTCTCCAAAGTCTGCAGCGCCCCCTATCCATGTTTTAAGAGATACGCTTATCAAATTGGTACTGAAGAAAGTCTAAACAAACAGAATCATTTCGACGCAACAAGCAAGAAAATCTAACCATTTCCCTAGTTTTTATGACGTTTCGAATTTCGGCACCCAAATTTTCGAAAGCGCCTAGCGCCTTACCATCGCGTCAGGGACCCTACATTCCCTATTCAAAAATGTTCGTCTAGGTGTGCTCTATCGATCCTTAAAGTTTGTCACCGACGAGCTGAATCACCCTGTATACATCTTTCTCCTGAGTTTATGAGATAGAAGGCACTACACAGGGCTACTAGATTTTAGAGATTTAAATCAGCCAGCATTTTCTGGTTTAAACCACTTAAAATAGGCTGGTTTTTTTCAGAAAAAGCCGACTTTACTAAAGCTTATTCCCTTTTTTTACAAAAAGTTATGTAAAATGAAATGTTTATTAATTAGTAACTTTTTAATTACTGTTATCATAAAAATGAACAGTCTGATAAATTGTTATTAAAACATAAGTGAATTGATAGTAGAAATGTTCTCCTGATCAACAGATGGAAAGAAAATTTAGTAGAAAATTTGTGCAATAAATTTTTTTTTTTGAAGTAGTTCAAATGATTTTTACCAAATAAAATAGCAATAATTTGATTTAGATTTTAAATATAATTACTACACTGATCTTATTATAAAGAAACCATAGTTTGAAAAAATTTTCTCAATTCTCCCTCCCATATCTACATTCCTTTAAGCGTTAATGTGCTAGTTCCTAAAATCTTGCTAATCCAGTAACCTATTAGACTAAACTCCTCTTGATATGAGGAATCTGGGAATGGGGAAATTCATTAATAGACTCAAATCGATTCCCCTCCTTTTAATGTGTGGGAAGATTTGTGAAAGAAAAAGAACAAAATATTTAGTCATTATACATAGGAGGAAAGAGCATGTTTACAAACATTTCCATCAACCAATCTACCACACAACTGCATTTTTTTTCATAGTGATCATAACAAGAGCATTTATGGCAATGTGGGCCAATCATATCATAAACCTCTTAAACAGAGACCAACCAGATTGGCAGAGCTCACGTTCGGCCGGAAATATAAAGAACAGTGTTTCTTGCCATTGCCACCCCACAGTAATTCAACCCGTATATGTGGTATGTCAGCTGCTCTTTCCTTATAAAGTAAAAAAAGAAAAAAAAGGATGTACAGTAAACTCTGTATAAGTCAGAATCAATCAGGAATGAGAAAATTGTTCACAGTAAATGATATTCTGCCTTAGAAAAATTTTACACTATCTTTGTATTCACAAATCTTTTTGAGCAAGCTAGATTTCCATCTGACTCAGTCTGGCTTACAGAGAATTCACTGTACTTAGAAAGGTAAATAAATATAAAAGTTGTGACAAAATTATTTTTTCTTATCTTTAAAGTGGAATGCTGCCTTGTAAACTTCTTACATAAACAAGGGACTGTTTTTATTAATAGTACACTAACACATTTATATATGGTAGGAGCCATTGTCCAAGTGAAGTACTTCATAAACAGTATCATTTTGTATATTATTTATTTGAATATAATTCTTAAACATGAAAATAACTTAACTAAGCATAGGATGTACCACTGGATCTATAGTATAGATGTCTGTTAATCATATTGGCTATTTATGAGGTTTTGTGATACATTATTAACTGGCTAAAAAAGGGGGACATCTGAAACATGATTTTAAATGAATTTCATAAGATTTTTGTTTTAATTTTCATAAAATGTTAATTAGTAAAGTAAGTTAACTAAAGAAGCTTTTGAAAATAAATAGTAAGATATGCATTGAAAAAAGAGCCAATGAAAGCCGGCCAGTCTGGTCTTTTTTAGAAAAAGTCGGCTTTTTTGCAGCCCTGATGATAAACCTAAGTTAATAAGCAGAGTGCATTAACTATAAAGTTTAACAGCTAAGCAAGTTACGATTTGTTTTTAAATTTTATGTTCCCTTAAATGAATTTTTTTGTTTTATTTTTTATTTATTTTATGAAAATGATTGTTTAACTTAGTATTAATAGTTGTTATATGTAATTTTCAAAATATGAATGCCATATTCTCTCTTTTTAAGTAGTGAAATTTATTCTTCTTTTTTTTATGAAAAGCAGTACAATTTTTAATGACTCAAAGTTGGGAAAAATCCAAAGTTTGGACTTGGTAAAGTGCCCATGATTCTGGACTTTAGATTTTGAACTATTGTAAATTTAGAAACAAAATATACAAAATCAGATATGGTAAGAAATATTACAATATATTATGCAGACAAATTTTTAAATTATATGAATAGCAGATTTTTTTAATATAATAATCCTGATTTTAAAAAAAAATGTAAAAATATCTATACAATCTATTGCATATAAAAAAAGAAACAAGTTTGAAATTTTTTATAAATTTATCAAATGTATACATATTGACAAGAATCAGGTTTACCACACAGGGGTCTGTCCAGACTTTTCTCAGATGGTCTTGTTTTTGTGAAACTGTGATTCTTTTTCATATATTTGTGAAAATTCTAGTCAGAATTTTGTGAATTTTAAATTATTAATGTCTTCGAATTCTATTTTTCATATATAAAAAACTAAGTGATATGCTCTTTAGTTAGTTCGACTGCTTATTTACAAGCCAGATTTTATTATTAAATGATTAAATTTATGAAAAGTTCAATTTGAAGGCGAAAAAACTCTGTGACAGATCTATTTAAGAGACAAATATTTTTGTGAAGGATCCTGTTTGAGGATAAAAACTTTTGTGAAGGGTCCTGTTTTAAGATAAATTATTTTGTAAAGGGTCTTTTATAGGACCTAAAATTTTCTTAAACACATCCCTGCCACATAAAACAGCTTTTTCTATAGACCACAAATCAGGGTCAGAAAATGAACCATGAAATGCAACTAAATTATTGCATTTGATGACCACAAACTACCGCAGTCAGCGGCCAATTTTCGTCGGCGACCCCTATCCATGACCCAAACAGTCCTAGTCTCTTGCACGAAGCCTGGCCTTTTTTTTTTTAACAAATGTTTCCATTTGTACTTTAGCATAAGTCCTCCCCCCTTCCAGTCAAGAGCAACTGTTCTTGATAAGAGATCAAGTAACAGCATGACTTGCTTGCAGTAGTCTAAGTTCACTTCATTTCAATCAGAGAGTCTGATTTTAAAAACTAAATACCCTGGTTTCAATTTTTAAAAGTATTTTTTGTATTTTTTAATTAACCAGGCACCTACATATACAAATATTTTTATATATATTGTAAGTTGGAAATGGCATCATTTCCTTTCTTTCGGTTAGCTGAGCACATGGCAAAAAAGAACAACAGAATCATTTCATAAGTTTTTAAATTATCAGACAAAACACATTTTTATGCTCCAAGAGTTATTTTTTTGTTCTGTAAACTCTGATGTTAAATATATGCATATATATATATACACATTTAATAAACATTTTTTTAAATTTGTCATTTGTTTTGTACATGTTTTGAGCTAAGAGAGAATGCATAGTAATTGTTCTTTTAAGTGTTTTGTTTATTATTTTAAATCATGCTCCCAAATTTATGATTTATTCCAATTATCCCTATGCATTGGGATATTAGAGCAAAATCGAAAGTTTTGAATAAGTAAAAAAGAAATTAACAATCCAAAACTAACAACTGGGTCAAGTATCCCTTGTTTCTCTTAAATACAATTTTTGGAGAAAGAGAAATTTTCCCTCATATTTTTTGTACAATCTACACAAATTTTTTTTTTTACAATATTTATGTGCATCAATATAAACAAACTGTTTATTTATTTTTATATAAATGTATGTAAATACAAATGTAAACAACTATGAAAGTTCCTCAAATATGTTTTCACAGCTGATTAAATCATCTGTCAACAAACCTCACAGAATAATACAGTAGATTCCCACAAATATGCAGAGGTTATGCATATTTTAGAATTTTGCAGATTTCTGGTCATACATTTTAAAACAGTAATTTGAATGTAATTAATAGTACAATCGACTTTATATTGAATGCTTATAATATAATGAAATACAAAAATAAGTAATAAACTATAATAATAAGAAACTAGTTAGTTTTTAAACATTAAAAGCAGAGGGCAAGTTGATAATCAATAATGTATAATTGAATATTCATTTCACAGTTGAGATATATTTTCCTAAATTATTCAATGAAATTTGCCTCATAAAGTCACATTATTAATTCAGATCAAAATCATAAAATAAGAATGTTTTATTTCAGGTTTAGACAGACTTAAAAAAAAAAAAAAAAAAAAAAAAAAAAACCTTTATTAATGAATAAATATATTTGGTAAGATTGTGATTATCAGTACTATTAGCAATATCTCGATTTCTTTCAGAAATATATTTATTCTTTCTTCATGAAAAAACATATAACTATCAAATATTACAAATAAAAAAATATATGGAATTCATATAAAACCAAAAAAGGCAAGGTTTGTCCCTATATCTAAATTGAATGTTTCATTGTTTACATCTGTTAATTATGTGCAGATTTTAGAGAGTGGTGGATTTTAGGTTTGCAGATTTGAGGGAGTCTACTGTATAAACTTTATTTCAAATCAATAATATTTAAGCACATGTAAATGTCTTAGAACTAGGTGAAAATGATCTAAAATCAGCTATTAAATCTCAGCATTTAAATTTTAGTAAAGAAGTCTTAAAAGGTGTGAAATAAACACAAAAATCTATGCCTTCAGGAAATAATATGAAAAAAATAGCAAAAATAAAAAGTAATTTAGCATTGAAAATGTTTTTAAGATACAGTAGACTCCTTCAAATTCGCACATAATTGACAGATGTAAACAATGAAATATTCAATTCAGATGTAAGGCCAAAATTTGACTTTTTTATTTTATCAATTCCATGTACTATATTTTAACTTGCAATTTTCATTAATAATTCCTGAATTCATTTGTTTCCATAAAGAAAGAATAAATTTATTTCGAAAAAAAATCAACATATTACTCATATCACTGCTAATCACAATTTTTTTTACCAAACATGTTTATGTATGAACAAAAATTTTTTGGTTATTAAGTTTGGCTAAACCTGAAATAAAACTTCCTTATTTTATGATTGCATCTTTATAAAGCAAATTTCACATGAAAAATACATCTTATCTTTATTAAATAAATATTTATTCATATATTATTGATTATTAACTTTATCTTTGCTTTTAATGCTTTAATCATATTAAAATACCTAAATTTTTATTTATTTCTTTATTTAAATTTTTTTTGGTTTATTGTCTGACTTTAACATTTTATAATATTGTAACTCTTCATAACAGTTTTGTTTTCATTGTCAATTACATTCAAATTATTGTTTAATAATATAAACAAACCAATAATCTGCAAAACCTCTAGTCCCAAGCTGTGCAGATTTGAGGGGTACTGTATATGCTTTTTTAAGAAGTAAGGGCAAGGGGAGTCCCTTGTTTTTCGAAAGTATTAAATTAAAAAATCTTATTACCGTAAAATACCGTTAATCCGCCCCCCTAAACGAAAAGAAAAATCGTACAAGAATTAGAGGAGGGCGCTTACACGGGATTTTTTCGCGATCGTTCAACAAAATTTAGGAATGAATCATCATGAAATGAATGTGTCGTTGAATGAATCATGGATTTTGATACTTGAAAAAATTTGGGTTTTCTTATTTAAAGACGTAAATTCTGTCGAAAAAACGCAGAAAAAAGGAGAAATCAATAAAAAAAAGCCAAAACAAGCATGAAATCAATTAAAAAATCTTGAAAAAACGCACATTTCATCAAAGATTCATGAATCATTCATTTCAAAATGTTTCATTCGCCTTTGAGAATCGGGAGGGAGGGCGCTTTCTCGGGATTTTGTGAAAATTTCAAATTCTTTATAAAGTAGGGAGGGGGTGTTTGATCGGGAAGGGTGGATTAACGGTATTTAATGGTATATTTTTTTAATTAACTTATTATGCGAGTAATTTTCATTGAAATAACACAAATAAGTCTGTGCAAAATGCTGTAAAAAAAGTTTTCACAAATGGCATCATATAATATTATATAATAATCACATATAACATATTTTAAAGTTACTTTAATAAATTACCGTTTATCTAGTATATTACCCACAAAGAACAAATCTTTCATCTTTTATTATTTATTAATCAAAATATGCTTGGTATTATTTTATATTGGGAGTAATATATTGGGATATATATTATTGGGATAGTATAATATTGGGAGTAAATAAAGCAATTTCTTATTTGAATAATACGTATAGTTGTTACTAAAAATATTTAAATGATGACTAATTTCAATTATCTACATGACTGCTTTTTAATTTCAATTAGAATACTGTTTATGTATTATCTGAAATGTAAACCATTACTTTTTATCATAAAAACAAGCATATTTAATACAGTAGACTCCCTCAAATCCGCAAAGCTTGGTACCAGGGATTGTGCAGATTTTAGAATTTTGCAGATTTCTGGTCATTGCTTTGTTTACAATTTTTAAACAGTCATTTGAATGTAATTAACAGTGCAATTTTAACAACAGCGAATGCTTATAATATAATAATACATATATATAAGTAATAAACTAAACTAATCAAAATTTTGATAATTATTAAAATGATTCAAATTTTAAAAGCATAGGTCAAGTTAATAACCAACAATGTATGATTAAATATTCATTTTAAAGATAAATGGTACTTTTCCGAAATGTTGCAATAAAACTTGCTTCATAAAGGTGCACTACTAATTCACATCAAAATCATAAATGAAGGAAGTTCTTTTTCATGCTTAGCCAGACTAAATAACCAAAAAAAAGCTTATTCATGCATAAACATATTTGGTTGGAAGATTGTAATTACCAGTGACATCAGCAATACCTTAAATTTTTAATTAAAAAAAAACCATGAATTCAACAATATTAACAAAATTACAAATAAAAAATATACAGAATTGATATAAAACTGAAAAAGTGAAAGTTTGTTCCTATATCTAATCTGAGTTTTTCATTGTTTAAATCCATAAATTATGTGTGGATTTCAGAGAGTTGCAGATTTTAGAGTTGCCGATTTAAGGGAGTCTACTGTATACACATAAAACAAACTAAGTGCCAAAAATGTTTTTTGGAATAATAACAAAACACTATTGCCAGATGTCAGAACATAAAATGTTCTCAGATGATATACAACAAATTAAAAATAAAGCATAAGCAGGGCCTTAACGCACGGGCCTTGACTCACCAATTTTAGGGGTCCACAAATTATGTGGCTGATTTTTTGTACCTTAATCAAATATATTTCAAAGTAAGTTTGATTAGTTTTTATATTTGCATAATTTTTTTTTTCTTTTCTGACAATTGCAATTTAGTATTTTGAAAAATTGATAAATGCTGTGAAACCTTGATTATCTGTTCTTGGAATTTGCATTTTTCTGCATGGAAATTTTCTCACAATTTAAGGTTTTTCATTGTTAGCATTTTATATTTTGGTCCCTGATGTAAAAACAAAGTTTTACTGTAATAAAGAAAAAAAAAATCTATATTTAATTTTTCTGGAAAAGTTCTTTTCAATTTGAGAGTATCTATAATTTTCAGAACTTGCTGTATCCAGAAAATCCAATGTGAAGAAAATGCATAAAATTGCATGCTATGTCTATTGGTTTCAATATAAACGAGGAATTTACAATGTCAGAATTATAGTTTAAAACGGTTACTAGACTGTTAGGGAAAACACAGTTTTTATGATTTTGAGTAAGGCGAGTTTTGAAAAAGACGTTCTCATTTATTTTGCAACATAAACTATGGATCATAGATGTTTGTATTATGGATCATATATGTTTGTACAGGTTTTTGTATAGTTGTTTCAATTACTCAAAATGCGTATTTAAGAAAGTGGACAGAAATTGACTTTCTCAATTATTCTTGTACTTTTTTTTTTTTAACTTGAATCTTTAAAAAACTTGGTCAACTCATTAAATAAACCCACTTTTTTTCTGAAATTGTCGCCAGAAATTGGGAAGAGGGGCCCAACTTCAGCATGATCGGGCTCTGGCTCTAAGTAAATCATTTTAGTAACGCTTTAAATGACAATCGTCAAAATAAAAGTTGTAACAGATGAAATTTCTAGTCACGTTATCAAACCGCAAATTGCGTAATTTTAGTTGAAGATTAACTAAAAAAACTATATTATCCTTAACTTGTTTTAGTAAAGAGCGTAAAATTAATAAACTGATGTTTTAAAGGTTACCTGATATTACTTAACAAGGCGAGACATAAGACGCCAGTGCAAGAATGAATCGTGGATGTTTTACATCCTGATTCATTGAAAAGGATTCAATCATTCATTCGAAATTTGTGATTCATTCAGCGTGTTGGCGTCAGTGCTTTAGTAATGAGTGTATTATATAACAATCATTAATTTTTAAAATCAATTTACTGAATTCATCTCTTTTACTAAAATAAATTGATGGTAAGGTATATTTTTTTAGTTGTTCTTCTATTGAATGTTTTACAATTTGTGATTTGATCTTATGGTGAAACAAAATTTTATGTGTGGGAACTTTCATTTTTGCTAATATTTATAATCATTTAAAATATTCAGCACACAGGTAAGCTCAATGTTTGGCTAGTCGAATAGATACTATAAGTAAAGTACTCTATAAAATGTATACTTTCAGTTATTACTTAAGAAAACTTTTTTAATAATTGTATATTTTATTTTAATTTCATGCATGTAAACATATTTTTTCTTATATTCTAAAACAAATATTTAAAAATCAATGTGGAATTTTGAAGAAAAGTTTTTTCAGCCATATACTGTTTATTTGTCAGGGAAACATTAAAACAATAAATAATACAATTAAATGAAATGATGGTAATTCACCAAGTATAACAGAACCCTTATGTATTAGCTAGGTCAGGCCAAAAGATATACAACAAACATGATCCCAGTTAAACTAATTACATTAACCCTTAAGTTATGACAATTACATAGCATATCTTAGCTAATAAGAATTAATGATAATAATTTGCAAAACAGTTTATTTATCATAGTTTATGAGGGTTTCTTTAATAGTTCATTTTTATTTTTTATTGCTTTTTGTTATTTATTTGTTATGTTCATTTATTTATTTACTTTTCATTATTTACAATTTTAATAATTTTATGTATATTTAATAATGTTAAATTACTGTTTTGAATTTGATTAGTAATTATAAGTAAGTTTGGTAACCCTTTTTTGGAAATTTATCTCCTGGCCCGTATAATATATAAGCACCAAATAATGTTCCTGTTTTTTGATAAATAAGAAATTTCTACAAATGAACTTTACCCTAAAGATTTCTTTGCTTTCTGTTATTTTGAGAAGAAAATAGTTTGAAACTTTTTGGTACTTACACATTAACGCCACCGCAGCAGAATTTGCAGTAATGTATTAATAAAGACCAATCTTGTTGTTTGTGCTTTTTTAGTGCTTTCTTTTTTTGCTCATTTTTGACATCATTTTTTAGTGCCTTTTTGGTGTTTCAGTGGTTTTTTGGCTCACTTTTGATGCCATTTTTTTTGTGCACATGTAAACAAGAAGATTGCTCTTTATTGGCACATTAGCGCAACTTCTGCTGCAGTGGCATTAATACATAAGTACCAACTTTTTCTACTTAGTGAAATTTTAAATTTCATAGTTTCTTTTGTTTGTTAAAACAAATTAATAAGTTTTTATTGTACCATTTAAAAAATATTTTCAAATCAAAGAGAAGTTTTGAAGAAATTGAAATAAAAATTTTATAGCCATGTAGCATTGCTCATTTGTCTCGTATCGACTAGAGTAAAAAGTATAATATAATATAATCATTTTGAATAGTGGCATCTGAGGAAGAATTAAAAAGATTCTTGTTTTTGTAGCAAGAAAGTTTTTAAATGCAATGTGTGTAGAATGGACAATCATTTTCTGCGGTTAAAAACATACAGGTTCTTCCTAAAATCTTAGAACAAACAGATAATATGACCCAAACAAACATGTTTTGAAAGAGAAACAAAATATCACTTCACTTATTCCATCAGAAATGCAACACATTCAATCAAAAATCCAGAGTGTGTCACTACAATATGAAACTGCATTTTTGTTTATATCTTTCACAATAATGAAAATATTTTAGTGAGATTTACATCACAATTATTTTGCTTACTTAAAAAATATAATGATATTATCAGAAGTATCTGAGTTTTTGCTGGTAACACAGTATATTCTGAATAAAGGAATGTTTGGCACAGTGCTACATAGAATGGTGGCAATTCATAACACTTCTTCCCATATCTAGAGCTGTATGATACATCAAATATCAGTTTTTATAACATATTTCCTCAACCAGGTTTAATCTTTGTTAAATATTGATATATTAGCTGTCATTATATCCATTCAATGCAATTTCTCACTCAGCAATAAATGTTACAGTAAAAACATAAAAATAACATTTTTTGTTATAAATACTCCATTTATTTTACTATAGTCTAGAAATTTGCGTATCAGTTTTCTTTTCTGCCTCAGATGGCTTTTGGCAATTCCATGGAAATAAGTTTTGTTGATATTTACTTTTCATTTATGTTCATAATTTTTTCTTCTGTTGTTGTCATTGTGTGTAATGTCTGTCATCGACATGTGTATTTATGTATTCTACACTCCAAATATTTGTATTTATTTATCAAGATATATAGATTATTCCAAATATGCCAGGCTTTACATTATTTCAATAGTTATAATGTGTGTTTACTACAATCCTGCAACTGCTACCAAGGGAAAGTAAGAAAAACTTCATTAACTTAAAAAAAAAAAAAAAAAAAAAACAAGTAAGACACAAGAGAAGAATTTATCTTTAATACTGTTCTTTTATGATTGAAATTTTAACATTCCTTACATTTTACCCCCTTTGCCATCCCTTAAATCTGCTGTTTGTTGAAATCTCCAATTTGCTTCTGGGAAAAAAGAAAAACAAGTTACCATAATTTCCAGCCTATAATCTGTAAATTATCTAATAAAAAGCCTCTAAAATTTTATGTTTGGATTATCTACAGTCAAAGTTCTATAATCCACACAGGTTGGGGCTAAAGGTTTAGCAGATTATGGAATATTGTGGATTATAGAGTATTATGGATTCTACATCATTTTATTATGCCTACACAGCATTTTAATTCTATAATCAGTATAATATGAAATAATAAATATGAAATTTAATAATTCAATGTGCTGTCTCAAAAAGTGCCTTTTTAAAATTATTTTATTAAAAATATATGTGCATGTAAATAAAAGCAATTACATATGTTCCATAATAGTTTGTTTTTTACTGTTAATAAAATAAAAGAGTTATATTTAATAAAAAGAGATGTTTTATTATGATTTCTTTATTTTTTTATTATCTATTTCAAAAGATTATTTTTGGATCATGAATTTGAACATTTTCTTAACTGTTTATTTCATTGTTTACATTCATAAAGTAATGCGAATTATAGAAAATTATGGATTATGGGTGCGTGGATTATCGATTCTTGACTGTACTGAAATTCTTTTAAAGTAGAAGTTCACATCAAATATCCAATTTATACCAACAGTCATATAATCAAAATGTAAACAGCTATAACATGTTTGTCTGCTTGTGAACTTTTGCAGAATTGTTCATGGTTGGCTAACATATGACATGTACCTGCTAGTAGGAGTAGCTTCTGTTTTTTATGTTATATTTTTTAGCTTTTTTGGTAACAAGATTCCATGAAGAACAAAGCTTTTCTCAATTCATTTCTTTCAAAAACTGCAATCTCAAATCGTTTAGTTAAAATGAAAACTATGACATGTAGTATATTGTTATCATATTGAAAGTTATAATAATGTCTAAGAGAAAATGTATTATTTAACACTCAGAATTTAAACTAAACCTTTTTAAAAAGTGGAAGATGTTGAAGATGATTTGAAAACAATAACTAGTATAGAATTACTATTATTTTTAATACAATCAAACTGATTGGTGAAGTTATCATGCGAATTGAATATTTCCAGCTGAGCAAAAAATTGCCCAGGCCGGGGATCGAACCCGGATTATAGAATTAGTTGTATTCAAAAGATTCTACATTTTAACTATAAGATTTAATGAAAAAAAAGTATTAACATGTAATTAATTTATAATAATAATAATTATTATTTGCAGTTATTTTTATTTTAATAATCGTTTAAATATACCAAGTAAATAAATATTGATGTGGTTTATTAGTAGTACTTCCGAATGTTGACAGTAATGAGTATTCCTGGTAGAATCTGGTGGTAACTTTGCAGAGTATATGCTGCTATGAATTATCTGCTAAAATACTTTTATAAAGGTGAAAAATTGCAGCTATAGATTATAGGCTGGAAATTGTGATATTTATTGTTTGTTACGCAAATTGAGATAACAATTAAAACTGAAAATATTCACTTTGAGTGCTGGATATCAAAAGGATTTATTTTTCCTGTTGAGTGGTGGGGACATTTACTTTTGTTTTCTTTAGTGGATAACGGTCGAAACATGAGAACAATCATTTTTGGCCAGACGTTTTGGAAATATATTTCAGAAATACCTCATATATATATTTTCTGTTATTGTTATTGTTAATACTGAGTTCGAATCTTAACTCTCAACTTTAGAAATGGGAGTATTCAGGATAAAAGTTTTTTTTGGGGGGGAGGGGATTTTGAAGGCTTATTTTTTACAATTGGAAAAAATTTAATTTCATTTATAAAATAATATCTTGATTTTGTAATAGTTACATTCTGATACTTTTTATTTTATTTATTTTTGTGCTAAATGTCTACCATGAAAACATTAACGTGGCTAATCTGATCTCTTAGCAGAAATCAATTTGAAAAAACGTCAAAGGATCCTTCGCATTTTTTTTACAAGACCCATTACTAAAAATTCTCTTGAAAATGGACATTTCAGAAATTTTTTTTAATCTCCAAATTTAATCTTTCACAAATGCAATGATTGAAGAAAAAAAATCTCATGCAATATAGCAGCTCAATCTTATCAAGTTGTACATATGAATGGTAAACTTTATTAAAGATGTCTAAACAGGAACCTAAATATTACAAATTTTGATTATATTTTGTACAAGTATATATAAAAGTTTACAATTTCACAAAAGCAGGATTACATGAAAAAAATCTAAATGCAGTGTAGACTCCCTCAAATCTGCAACCCTAAAATCCGCACATAATTTACAGATGTAAACAATGAAACATTCAGTTCAGATATAGCAACAAAATTTGAATTTCTTAGTTTTATATCAATTCCATATATATTTGAATTTGTAATTTTTATTAATATTACTTGAATTCATGTTTTTTCACGAAGGAAGAATAAATTTATTTCTGAAAAATTCAAAATGTTGCTGTTATTATTGGTAAAAATAATCTCCTTACCAAATATATTTATGTATTAAGCTTTTTGGTTATTAAATCTAGCTAAGCCTGAAATAAAACTTCCTTACTTTAAAATTTTGATGTGAATTACCTTTATGAGACAAGTTTCATTGAATAATTTAAGAAAAATATATTTAATCTTTTTAATGAACATTTAATCATATATTATTGATTATTAACTTGATCTTTGTTTTTAATATTTTAATCATTTCAAAAATTATCCAATTTTTTATTATTTTAGTTTATTACTTACTTTAATATTTTATTGTATTTTAAAAATTCATAAAAGTTTTGACTTGCTTTGAAATAGATTGACAATGCTGTGACCAGAAATCCGCAAAATTCTAAAACCCACACAAACTTTGGTTCCAAGCTGTGCATGTGTGAGGGAGTCTACTGTATATAATTAAATGCAAGTTCTCTTGTTAAAAATGAATTCATGTGCAAAATTATTTCAATAATATGCCAATTAATAAAAATGGTAAATTTAAAATTAAAATTTAATGCATGCATTTAGTACCTTCTTCTATTTAAACAAGACATAAGTATTGAATTCTTTAAAAATTTTGACTTCTAGTTTTTGGTGAATTTATGTGTTTTAGAAGGTCATGAATTCGATATGATGTTTTTTTTTGAAAAATGCCTGTAACTTTGTGAGTCTGTATGTGATAAAAAATTTGTAGGCACTCTATCTCAAGAACTAATGCACATAATTTCACAAATCTTTACAGTTAGTTACACCTTCATGTAAACTGAAGATGTTTAAGTATTGGCGTATATCGCCCTACAAATGGCGCTGCTATGCTGCATTATTCATAATTTTAATGATTTTCTATCTTAAGAAGTAATGCATGGATTTTCATAAAACTCCAGATTCAATTAATTCTTGATATAATTTTGTGCTGGTTACTCTTTAGTGTAAATTGTTCAACAGATGAGGCTGCTATGTGGCATTATTCATGATTATCACAATAGTTCTATCTCAAGACTTAAAAGATGATTTTTCATGAAACTTCAGATTCAGTCAGTTCCTGATATATATTAATGTTATTTAGTTTTTGGTGTAAATTACCCTACAGGTGGCGCTACTTTGCTGCAGTTTTTTATGATTTTGCTATGCAGCTCATTAATAGAATGATTTTTCAGGATGCTGAACCTAAAAAATGATCTCTATTTCCATCCATCACATACAGTATTGTTGAAAAACATTGGGAGTTTACATTAGAAAAGTACAGCTGCAATGAAAAAATCAATATTGTATAACAGGCAACTATATTAAACGTTGCTTTAATTAAACGTTGCTTTTAATTAAACATTGCTCTTAATTAAACATTGCTCTTACTTAAACATTGCTTTTTAGTAGTTGTCTGAAGCATAGTAAAATTACCTTCTGTGTGTGTCTGCTTTTGTTCATTCCTCAAATTCTTTGCATTTTCTGTAGTGTTGTAGTGTTGTTTTTTAATAGTTCATATCTCTTGAGTTCCAGTCTTAGAAATATGAAATTACCATATGGAAACATTATTGGATATGTTTTTTTATTGAAGAATGGAATGCCATATTTCAGGATAAAAAAAGAAAATTTACATTTAATTAAACAAAAAAACAAAATATTAATGAAAACCTGATGTGATATTTTTTTCAAACAAAGTTAATATTTCTATGTATATGTATCCAGGACTTGAGATGAAAAAATCCACAAACAGAACACAATTTCAAAATTATTGTTGATTAAAAGCTTTTTCAAATCTAGAAAATTTATATCTAACCATACAAAAACAATTTAACAAGTTGGGTGTGATAATACCAAAACTTTATTCTATCTCATGTATCTTAACATTTTGCAAAGTAATACAAACGTTATTGCATCAATACCGTTTAGGAACATAAGTTCAATACTATATCAACTTTATTTTTCATCTTAAGTTTCTTATTCACTCAATTCATCTGAATAAAAACGAATTAATATCAATCACGAAATTTATTAAAATCAATAATTTTTCATTATTCTATTGCACATTAACTGTCAGTACAATAAGTTATATACATATAAACTGCGATAATATGTTAAATGAATTTCACAAACCAGAACATTGTTCCAGTTTGCTCTTTACACTTGTAGCAATGTATTTATCCTCATCTACACTCATATATCTAAGAATATGCAGGGAAGTCGCAATCAGCTGTTTTCCTTTTTATTCACCAATCACAACTGCCCGGTTGATCTCCAGTCGCGTCCATAATCTTGTCATCTACCAATCACAACTGCCCGTCAATGGTTATTTGCCCTCCAGTGGTTCATTTGTAATCTATACTAATAAAATAACAAATCGCTCTGTCTGCGTGTGTGTGTGTGTCTGCGATGGCTAGCAAAATCTATGGGACGTACGAAGCTCAAAATTTTTATGAGAGTAGCCCAATATCTTTCCTGATGCACCTGAGCTTCAGAATTTCGAAATTCTATTTATTAACTGAATAATTAATTAAATTCCAAAGATCACTCTCATAAAAAATCGCCTTTTTCTTCTTTTTTCCCCTTCATTAAGTTATGGTTGGTTGGTTGTATAAAATTTTCGAATAAATAATTAAAAAAGCTGGAACAGACCTTTAAAATTCATAGACTGACAAACTGTCAGTCACGGCTTCTTACTCCGTGCTGTCAGTTTAAATGATGATTTTTTATCACAGCGGTTGTAAACCATGGAGGAAAAAGATAGGTGGTGGTGAAGTAAACTGAAAAAAGGGTTGCAATAATAAACCATTTATCACTCAAATTTTAATGTCCCAAACAAAAGCATGTGGAAGGGATTTTGTATTAATAAGACGAACTGAAAGAAATGAATTACAGCTGAAGCGTATTTTACGAAGAAATAGTAATTTTTTAAAATGGTCTTTTTTCTATTATATTATTATTTTTAAAAAATTTTTGCTTTTAAAATAATTGAAATTGATAAATTCGAAATAATTAAATGTCAAAATAAAATTAAATAAAATATTGAAAACATTTGATTTGAACTAAAAATTGTATTACTAAAAGTTTTCTTTTTTTTTCAGAACTTTTTAATACTTTATAACGTAGATGAAAAAATGTTTTTCATTTAACAACATATTAATAACTCTATGTCAATATATAAAATATATTTATGAAAACATTCTTTTAAAATCATGCGCGAAAACTTAAATAACAAATATTAGTCTAAAATCTAGATTTCAGAGTGCAGACGATTTTAAGACATTAACGAAAGAATGTTAACTTTTCAAGCAAAATCTTAAATGATGCTTCTATATTGATATTTCAAAGTGACGGCTAGGTTACATTTATGTTATATTTAAGTTACGGTAGGGTAATGTTAAGTCGCAGTTAGGTTACAGACAGATTATGGTTATGGTACAAAAGTTTACGGTTAGGAATTTGTCTACAGAGTCAACATTACGCATGCTTTACTTAAAAATATACACTTTTGTTAAATGGCTCTGAAATTATAATATTATATACCAATTTTTTATCATCGCGTATCGATTTCATTCACGGTATAGTCGGATTTAAGAGTGATATAATTAGTTTGAAATTCAAAATATTTACTTGGGATTTCTATGCGAAAAAAATAATTAGTTACGTGATTTAACAGTGAATTTTACGGGTAAATATCAACACTTTAACACGAAACTAACGCAATCGTTGGATACATGTTCCCTCTCGTGTTTCTCATTGCTCATTTTAAGTATTTTTAGAGCTTAATGTTAGTTATTGTTTTTAAAACCGATTTTTCACAAAGTCAGCTGCGATGTATTTCAGACAATGCATTTCTGCATGCTTCCAGTTAATGATAAAATCATACAAATTTCAATTTCGTTTAATTGTGTTAATACGGACCCGGGCAACGCCGGGCGGGTCAGCTAGTGTCATATAAAACAGCCCTATATGATAGTTTAATGCATGAATTTTGTACTGTTTAAAGAAATTAAACTTGTCAAATCCGATATTTAATTTATCCGATCATAAATTTTGGGCAGTTTATTAAAAAATGTCTTATTTATTATTTTTCTTTCTCTTTTTAGATTCAACGGAAGATAAAACTGATTTTGATAAAGTTCAATAAGTCATTCCCGTCAATGAAAACAGCAATCTCTTCATGCAGTTATTTTAAAGAAGTTCCTGTTATCATCCTAAAATAAGCTTATTCCATTTTAAAAAAATGTCATCGATTACAGAAGAAAATTCTTCCTCCAGTCAACAGCACTTTGTTCCTCAAAGTGAAGATAAAGAAAAACATTGCTCCACTGATACAGGAAAAAACGTTTATATCTGTAATGTATGTTCAAAAACATTTTCTAAGAACTGTGATCTAAGAAAACATCTCTTGATTCATACAGGTGAAAAACCTTTCGTTTGTGAATCGTGTTCTAGAGGATTTTCTCATAAACATAATCTAAGAGCCCATCTCTTGACTCATACAGGTGAAAAACCTTTCGTTTGTGAATCGTGTTCTAGAGGATTTTCTCATAAACATCATCTAAGAGCCCATCTCTTGACTCCTACAGGTGAAAAATCTTTTGTTTGTGAAATATGTTCCAAAGGGTTTTCTTCTAATAGTAATCTAAGAAAGCATCTCATGATTCATACAGGTGGCAAACCTTTTGTTTGTGAAGTATGTTACAAGGGATTTTCTAACAATAGTTGTCTAAGACAGCACCGCTTGACTCATACAGGTGAAAAACCTTTTGTTTGTGAAACATGTTCCAAAGGATTTTCTGACAACAGTAATCTAAGAAACCACCGCTTGACTCATACAGGTGAAAAACCTTTCGTTTGTGAAGCATGTTGCAAAGGATTTTCTCATAAACATCATCTAAGAGCCCATCTCTTGACTCATACTGGTGAAAAACCTTTTGTTTGTGAAATATGCTCCCAAGGATTTTCTCAGAATGTTAATCTAAGAAGGCATCTCATGACACATACATCATAAAATTCTTGTGTTCTGAAATGTACTTCAAAGAATTTTCTAGACTTTGTCAACCAGAAAGACATCTTATGATTGATACTTGAGAAAACGTTTCGTTTGTCCAATATGTTTTCCAAGGATTACCTGATAACCATTGTGTAAAAAAACATTTGCCTCATACTAAATAGACACCTCTTGAAAATCTGTTGTATTTTTTTGTTTGTTAAAATTGAGTATGAACCTTGTATGTGTCGTTGCATTTACTGTTATCACATCTCTTCTGTTTTAGTTCTTAGTAATAAAATAAGTAACTGTAAAATTTTTTAATAATTGTCACAGTTGTCATTTTGATAAAAAGCAAATAACTCTTGGCCTGTTCATTAAGTTTGAGTGAAACTTTTTGATGGTTTAAATATTTGTTATTCTACTGTAAAGTAACTTTCACATAAAGTTAAAACAATCTGACCTGAAAAGTATTAAATAGCACTTAATATGTTAAGCAGTAGGAAAGATTTTATTACAGTAAAACTTTTAAAGATAGATATATGTTAAAAATGTTTTTTGTGGAAAAAAAATCTTATTTGTAACATTTTATACTTTAAAAACTTTCAAAGGATTCAGATAAAGATGTCTCATTATCATGCATTCTTTGCAACCTTCATGAGCTAAGGATTTTTCTAAAATTATATTAACAATTAATTAGATATTCATTTGGCATGCTTACTCAATTAATAAATAATAGTTTTATAAGCTAATTAGGCATGCACTTTTTTCTAAGGTCTTGTTTCCCTTGCTTCTTGTTTGTGTCCTACTTCATCGAATACAATTTTTTTTATGACATAGCAATATTGCCTCCTATCATCTCTGTATAAATAGTCTAATCATGTGACTATCATCAATAGTTCCTGGCTGACCATTTTGTTTTTTTTTATATATATCAAGAAACCATTTTGCTACTTTAGCAAATGCCGGGTATAAATCGTCAAATACTGTTCCATCACTATGGTTTCTTTTATTTTAAAATAGTCCAAATCATGTGACTGTCGTATGCATCTTTGACTTTAATATGCAAAGTTTTCTTTAGATGAAAATATTGAAATTATTTTTTTGAATAAAACTACAAAAAAGTTCCTAAGATCGTAAAGAATTCTTGGTACTTTTACATTAGGCAAGCACAATTCTTACTGATAGCATTTTTAACTTACCAGTTAATATTTTTTTCCTTTTTCCCATACTAAATCAAACCATACAAAATTCCATTCCAAATACCATACAAAATGTAGTAATAATGTAGTAATAACCATTTTGTATTGGCTTTGCAGTTTCTTTTCATTTTCCATGTGTACAGATGAAATTATTTTAAATTTATTATTTTTTTAAATAGCTCTGTAAAAAACTAACCTTTTTCAATGAAAATTATAAATGTGTGAATTAAGAATGTTTTAAAAAGCAAGCTCTAGAACTGATGAGTGTAGATGATCTAGAACTTGAAAATCCACCAAAGAAACAAGAAATACATCATGAGAATACTAATGTACATGAACCAAAAGAGAAACTGACAGCAAAAAGTTCATCTATTTTCTGGCAATGTTTTCAGGAAATTGCGAATAAACAAAAAGATTGTGGCACTAGTACTAGTTTAAAATCTCTGCATGATGAACTGGTACAAAAAGAGATACAGGCTTTTTAACAGAAGACTTATGTAAAACTGACACTTCATTTGCATGGTGGGAGAGAAAAAAAAACTTTTCCGATTATGTGCAACTTTGCAAAATACTCTTATGTTCACCTTCAACAACTGTTTATTCTGAATGTATATTTTCAGAGGCAGGCAAAATTTATAGTACTAAAAGAAATGCCCTGTCTACTGATAATGTAGAACGTTTGGTGCTTTTGCACCATAATTTCAAATTTAATAAATTTAGTCATTAATTTTTTATTGCATTTACTGTATTTTCAGTTTCTTTATCCAAAATAAGTCTTTTCTGTTTCCCTATATATCAAAAAAGCATTTTTATTTGTATAAATGCGAAATTTTATGAGGGTTTTTGTTCTTTACTTTTTCAATATTTTGCAGACATATTGTTAAATGCCGAGTAAATAGTTTTATTAATTACTACATGTATTATACATTGATATTCAAATAACTTTTTAAAGATCAGTTATAAATTCATATGCTTAAAAAATGAAATTCTTACAACTACTCAGTATTGGCCGAGTATTCGTCCAAAATTTGGCCGAGTAGGCCGAATACCGAGTATTTACAGAGTACAGTAGAGGACCTATTATCCGGAATCGTCGGGACCGAGGGCTTTCCGGATTTTGGAATTTTCCGGATTTTGGAATTTTCCGGATTTCGGGTCCGTCCGAAACTCGACACTCCCCTCCCCCCCCCCAAAAAAACACGGAATATAGCACTGTTATCTAGAATATGAATGAAAAGTGTGTTGTATGAGAAGTCTGTAGAAAAAACACTAAGTTACAATTTTGACTCTTGTACTATAGTAGAAAGTTTCAAATCCGGACATCCAAAATTCAGAGCTCTTCAAAATACGGACGTTTTGCTAACTGGCTTTATATATATATATATATATATATATATATATATATATATATATAACCGTAAAATACGGTTAATCCCCCCCCCAAAGGTGACGAAAAATCGTAAAATAATAGGAGAAGGCGCTAACACGGGATTTTTCCGCGATCATTTCACAAAATGTGCATTTTTTGCGAGATATCCGCAGGATTTTTTCGCGATATTTGACGAGATTTGCAAGGTTTTATCGCGATATTTGACGAATTTGGAGAGTTTTTTCGCTATACTTGAAAAAAATTGCGTTTTTTATGAGCATGAATCATGATGAAATGAATGAATCATGAATCTTTGAATGACTTATGAATTTTGATACTTGAAGCAATACTTAAAAAAAATGCGTTTTTTTAAACGATAATTCTGTCGAAAAAACGCAGAAAAAAGGTGAATTTTGTAAAAAAAAAAAAGGGCCAAAAAAGCAAGAAATCTTTAAAAAATCTCGAAAAAACGCCCATTTGATCAAAGATTCATGATTTTCATTTCCAGATTTCGGGTCCTTCCGGATTTTGGAATTCCGGATAATAGGTCCTCTACTGTACTCGGTATGGTTCTAATTTTCTTTCTATTGTTTATCTGTTATTCATGAGCATTTTGAACACAAAGTAAATCTTAACAAAGGCTTAAGATAACTTGAAAAATTAATATATGAAAAGGGAGGGGGAGGGTCATGCTGATTGCTGTAGAATATGTATTTTAATTTAAATTAGAAAGAAAACATGTACTACAATGACCCGTGAAGGGATGTCCACACTTCATATTTTAGGAAATATGAAAATATTGTACATGAAGATGAAACAGACATTAAAGTGAAGGACAACAAAGTATCACAAAAAGCTTGAAAACTATTTGGTGCCAGCAGATGTGTGATGCGAAGATGAAGCAAAGAAACACAGCAAAATAAAAACAAGTTTCAAAGTCATTGAAAATATGATCAACACACATACTACTGTTATGACATCTTTTATTCAGCCAATTGATGTTGACTCTAAATGGAAATGAGAATATAAGGTTGAAAAAGTAGAAAGCCTAGCAGTGATAACCAAAAGGTTTTAGTTTACTTTCAAATGAATGGTAAAATGAACAAAAACAACATAAAAGTTAGATTTTTGCACATTTACAATGCAAATGCAATTCACATGCAATTTTTTTTTTTTTTTTTTTTTTTTTTTTTTTTTTTTTTTTTTTTTTAGGAGGAGGAGGAGGGGTAAATTTAATTTTTTCGATCTGTTTTTCAAAAATTCATGTAAATTATTTGGAGGAAACTTTTTTGAAAATTTCAAATTTGTCTATAAAAAAGAGAAGACAGTAATTTGAGATGGGTAGATTAACAGGATATTATGGTACAGTTATTACAGTTGAGAAATTTGTTACCTTGCATTAAAAGGATGTTTGTGTTTAATGTGTCCAGTGTCTAGATGATTTATAGTGATACACCTGCAGTTTAGGTTTAGATTGCATGATTCTTCAAAATGTTTTAAGTGTAATGTCTAAACATAAACATCAAATCCAGGAAAAAAAAGAAAGGGATAGTATTTAAAAAAAATTTAACATGCTAAAATATACTTACTTGCCATTGAATAGATCTTAATATTTTTTGCAATCCATTCCCCTTTGACATCAAGGCAATTTTCAATTAAGGATTTGGGCCACTTCACTGAGTTTTTGCTCAAAATCCAGCTGGATGGGACAATGTGCATTGCATTGTTTTCATCTAAAAAACTGCAAACTTCAAAATTTTTCATCTGTATTTTTAAAAAATGCTTTTAGTATATCCATTTTGTTAAATGCAACTTAAAACTATAATAACCTGAAACGAAAAAGTTTTTTTTATTATCATTTTGCATTCTGGTCTTTGGAACATTCTAGATATGGAGTTTTCAGATAATGTGTCTCATATTGAACCTATGTAAACATATATATATATACATTAACTAATCTGATGAATTTAAAACAGAATTTTGCCCGTTTTGAAAAAAAAGCATGTTGGAGTACCATAGCAAAACCATTGTTTTCTTCATGACAAATGCATTTATATTTTACATTTTGTACTTTTGTGCTAAAATTTTTTTTTCTGATGGGTTGATCTTAAAAATTCCCAAATTCCTAGATGGGCAAGGATAAGAATATAAATCCCCTTTAATTGAAACATTTTTATAAATCAAATAGATTTCTCCATCTGTAGAAGCTTTAACAATTTTCAAAACTTTAACAAGCTTTTCATTTGTAAGATAGGCATATTTATTTCTAGAAGACTTTACGTTGATTAAATTGTTTTCAAACTTTGTACTGTTTGCCAGTAATGTTTTTTATTGGACCAGCTGTATGCTCCTGTTTTAAATCTATCTCTCTGGAATATTCAAGCATGGAATCTTGCTCAGAGTGACGTTTAACTAATTGAGCCAAAGGTTTACTGGGGCTTCTAATCAATGATTTTATAAATCCTAAATAGTTTTCGAAAAGAAAACATGAAATGGAATTCAAATTTCCAAAAGCTCTCACATCATCTGCCAGATGTATTAAATTATGAACATTATATGTTACAGTTTCTAAACCATATGTTTTTTTAGTTTCTTCAACAAAGAACAAAAGCAATTCTTCAGCATATTTTATATTTTCTTCTTGTTTTGCCAGTTCTGGGCTCGATAGAATATTTGCTGCTACATGTAGTGTTAAAAAATGATTATACAGATTATCAGGAATTATTTTACGTAAAACAATAGGGCCGAAATATAAAAGAAACTGTCGAAATTCTGTAGCTTTCCATCGGTCTATGTCATGCAGACTTCTGGATTTTCTATTGAATTCTGCTGGTGAGACATTTCGGCAGATTTTTAAATTTTCAGATATGAGAAGAATTTGCTTTTGGCTGATGCGAATTCTTCGCTTCCCAAGACGAGTAATTTGTAGCAATAATTTCCTCGTTACTCCTAAATAGAGAAGATGCATAGGATCTAGAGGGAACTTGGAAACCAAACCAATATTCAATTCTGATAAAGGTGATTCATATTTGTGGTGTTTTTCATCTAGCATATGAGCCACACTGAAATCTGTGCGCAATTCAGCATTTGTTTTTGATAAAACTACCTTCCCACAAACATAATTGCCTTTCTGTGTGCATCTTTCACAACAATGATAGCCGCTATGATTTTTTATCCCTTTTATGTATGCTCTTGCTGGAGCATCACATGAAAAAGCTTTGATGGTTACTATGAAATGGTTATTATTTTGATTAAAACCATTTTTGAGCATTGCAGCCATTTCTTTGACAAATGGTGCCAGATATGCATTTACACATTTTGGTTTGCTTTTTCCGCAATAACAGGCAATTGTTACAGGAGGAGCATTAAACTTGCTAACAATTTGACATAAAATAGGCCAAAACTGCCAACTGCTACTTTTGAAAATAGGCAGGCCATCAATATTTATGACTAAGTTTAGAATTCTGTCAGGGCAAAGTTTGAGCAAATCAAATTTCTTGAAAGCATTTTGAAATCCAAAATATTTCATATGTTCATCACTACCCAATGTGTCGATTTCTGTTTTTCTAGATGTTTTTAACAGAGTTCGTCCATCCTTTGGTAGATCCTTTACTTCAGAACCAAGTAAAACAAGTAATGCAGATAATGCAGTAAGGGAAATTTGATAATGAACAGCCCAATTTTTTAACTTTGTTGCAAAAGAAAGTTCAGATTCTTGACCACTTGCCAAATCATTCTCTTCATTGTCGGTAGATAACAAATCATCTGACAAGTAGTCTGAAGATGCTTTGAAATTATCTAAGCTACTTCTCTCTGATTCAGTTTCATCCTCAGAGCCACCTAAACTATCAGACGATATGATATAATCAGCTAAATCTTCATTACTTGAGGATTTTGCAGATTCCTCAGCTTCATCCAATATTTTAGGTACTGCAGAAGATTTTTGAAGTGCAAAATCTGCTCCAGGATTTGATGCCTCTGAATCATTTTGTCGTGTGCTATTCTCTAATGAAGGTATTTCATTTGACTTAT
This sequence comes from Maratus speculifer, assembly GCA_964019185.1. Taxonomy (NCBI): domain Eukaryota; kingdom Metazoa; phylum Arthropoda; class Arachnida; order Araneae; family Salticidae; genus Maratus; species Maratus speculifer. The sequence goes on along the minus strand of CAXHSM010000349.1, from coordinate 2,509,908 downwards.
AAGATATTATCTTATTTATTCTTTCCTCTACCTTAAGATCTTCTAAATATTTTTCAGCTTTGCGCTTACAATATTTTGATCTAGCATTTCCACTCACTGAGATTATCTGCAAAACCAAAACAGGAAATGAATAGAAGTATTGCAAAATTTGTTACAGTTAGAAATAATTTTATAGCATATAGATTTATGATGCATATAACTGAACAAACAGTTTGTTTTATTGAATTAGGATTTTCAATAATTAGGTAAAAATGCAACAATATTTGTCATGGAAATTGAAGAAAGAAGACTTTTTAAAATGACATGTCTCATAAATTTTGCTGTACATAACATTTTAACAATGTTCCTTCAATTGTGCCACACTGAAGCATACTAGTTATGGAAATCCTAGCAAATCTCAGACTGAAGACTGAAAAATTGCAAATTTTGCCAAATGTGTAAGAAAAATCACAAAAATTGGGCATAGAAAAAAATGTCAATTTTGTCAATTGAATGCAGAGAAATTGCAAATATATTGTCATTTTAAATACTTAGAAAAGTTTATTTTAATGAATGATTTTTTGCAAATTTGTTGATTGTCACAATCACTTGGTTTAAACCTAATTAAAATAATTGATACTACTTTATACAAGGCTTTTCTTGAGTGTAATAAGCAAGTTGTCTGTTTTCAATTAGCTGATCTACGATTTTGTTACTTCTTTATTGTTTAAAAAAATCCTATAATTTTTTGTACTAAGTGTAATGAGTTTTATTTTCTGATATATTATATTAAGTCTGAAAACATCTATAACAAAAACAGACTAACAAAAAAATCTAGCTAAAATTTAAAAAACCACACTGATGGTTATTAACTTTAATCAGCATTTTTTTTCCCAAAATTGGCCATAACTGGCTTTTATACAATGAAGTGATGTAATTACAGAATACATATTTTAAGTATTTTTAATGGCATTTAATTAATTTAGAATATAACATATAACCCAATTTCTCAATAATAAAAACATCACACTGGGAAAAAAAAGAAAAAAAAACTTAGATGGAGCTGCTAGTGACCTGAAGTGAAAACTGGAAATATGTCAGATAACTTTTTAAAAATCATACCAATAGATTTATCTGGTTTACAATAATCCTTAATACCCCCCTTTTTTTTCTTTATAAGGTAAAAAAAAATTACTAAACATGTTTTATGACTTATCAAATTTTAAGAGGTATTAATACACAAGCCTTATTTTATTTCTAATTAACATTTAAAAATATACAATCACATAACAAATAGAGATGGGATAAATATTCGGCCACTATTTGGTATTCAGCTCTTTTATCGAATACTCGGTCAGCTGAATATTGAGGGCTTGTTGGCCGAATATTGTAAATATTTTAAAAAATAAATTCAGAATAAGAATTTTTCAAAAAATTTAATCCATTTATGCTTACTTTCTGACACATTTATGGAGTCATTTTCATTCTTACTTACACAAAATGTACAGATATTTGGATACAAAAAATTACAGCATTTCTTTATTTCCTATAAAACTTAACGATCTCTTAGATAATGTTGTCTAAATTAGAGATTAAACTTACCTTGGAGATTTAACTGTCAGGAAAATAACTATTAATGAATGTTACATTGTAACTCAAGATGTATAATGATTATTGGAAAAAGAAAAATACTGCTTCATTCTAAAATTCTTGAATATGCATTAATGTCTTAATTCCATGCACATATAAAAAAGGCTTTATGAAGAATTTATTAATGAATAAAAAACAAGATTGTTCAGCCTTTTTAAAGAACATTTAGAAATGTACTGTATACAAAATATCGCAATTTTATTTATATGTTTAGATTTTATTAAGTTGTTTAAGTTCAAGAGAACATATAATGAAACTTAAGTATATTCAAAAATACATTTAAACAAGCATTGCAAATGCAACATTATTTATTAAACTATGAAATATATTCTACAATTAATTTTTTATTTTTACAAATTTGCCAGTGAACTTATGTAGCATAAATAAATGAGAATAGTTGTAAATAAGAATAATGATTTTATTTAATATAGGTAGATGTGCCAGTAATGGTCAGCTTTAAAGTCAGTCCATAAAAGTCAGATCTTTTAAATATTTTGACCCCCCCCCTCCACCTCTTTGTCAAAAAGTGTCACACTTCACAGTAGAGATGAAACGATTTTCGGCTGAACATCAAGTCTTGCTCGGCTTTGACAGAATAATATTGAAAAAAAAAATGGTTTTTTACATAATGAAACTTTCATTTGACAATTTATATTCATGTAAAATAAAAAAAGTTTATTTGAAATGTACATCCCCCTTCTTCTTAACTTTCATACCCTGAATGGGTTTTATCTGCCCATTTTTATATAAGTATACTTGAAATTTATGCTGTCTAACACTTTTAAAATTTTGTGATTATTTTGAGATTAACAGTAATGCAAGATACTACATATCAAATATTTTCACATTTACATCTATTTTGATTTTCCTTACAGATATTTCTTTCCCCTAAAACTGAAAACATTCACTGTATACTTCTTAAATGTACTTTGTGCAGACATAGCAAAATAATAATATTAATAATAGTTTGTTGTTGGGTCATTCCATGTCAAATCAACCAACAAAATTCAATATTCAACCTGACCATTTCTGATTTCAATGAAACTGCTAGGGATCATTCTCTATGATATAAAGTAGAGCATATTTTTATTTTTTTTGTTTATCGCTTTAAATTTTTATAAAATTATTTAAATTTTGCAAAATCATCATTTTTTGACTTGCATAAATATTTTCAATTTTGAATTTCTCAAGTTCTATCAAACAGAGAAAATTTTATGACCACACATTTCAAAGAGGAGTTTATAAAGTTTAATTTGATATGCAAGTCGACTATGTATAATTAAAATAAGTAAAATTTTAAATTAAAATTTTTTTTTAGTCATTTTTAAAAATTTTGAAAAAATTTATGTTGTAATATTATAAGCTTTAAATTCTGAAATTTTGAGTGAGATCTCAATGGGATCAGGGGTTATGAAATAAAAGCTGAAAATTACCATACAAATCATAAATAAATAACAAAATAGACAGAATTAAATTGCTATTTTTATGGTAATTTTTGCTTTTATTTAATAACTCCTGATCCCATTGAGATCCCACTCTAAAAATTTCAGAATTTAAAGCTTATAATATGACAACAAACATACAATTTTTTTTAAAAATAACTAAAAATTTTCAAATTTAAAATTTTAAAAAATTAAAATTTTTATTTATTTTAACTATACATAGTCGACTTGCATATCAAATTAAACCTTATAAACTCCTCTTTGAAATGAGTGGTCAAAAAATTTTCTATGTTTGATAGAACTTCTTGAGAAATTCAAAATTGAAAATATTTATGCAAGTCAAAAACTGATGATCTTTCAAAATCTAAATAATTAATTGCATAAAAACTTAGAGTATATTTTTATTTTTTGTTTATCGCTTTAATTTATATCATCATAGAGAATGATCCCTAGCATTTAACCTTCTAGTTTCATTGAAATCAGAAAGGGTCAGGTTGAGTCACTGGTTGATTTGGCGGAATGACCCTGTTGTTGTTATTATTGAGGTCTTTATAAAGTCTACACTGATTTCTTTGCACCCTTTCTGTCAGTGGTTTTTCTTAAGATTTATTTTCTTTCATCTAAAAGTTGAAATTTATGTTTTCCAGTACTTTTAAAATTGTGTCATTATTTTAAAATACAGCTATACAGTATCTAATGAGAAACTTTTTGCATTTTTTTTTTGGGGGGGGGAGGGGAGGCAAATTATATTGAAACAATTTTTAGGCCAAAACATATCCAAATATCTTTTTTTATGCTTTTAAAAAAATTAAAAAATTTCATAAATATATTTAAATCAAGATTATTTTTGTGAAATATACAAGAGTTTTACATATAGTGCATACTATATTTTGTTTTTAGACAAAAATAAGTCCATTATTCGGCTAACTTGGCCGAATAATTGGCATTCTGTTATATGGCCAAACCACTATTCATTGCATCTCTACTTAAAAGTACCACCCCCCATCCCTCATCATATGCCATGCTAAATTACAGATACATGAAGTTCAGAAACAAAGCTCTATGTTATATATCATATTTCAAATTTTATAACTTAACTTTTTTTAAACTTAAATTTGTGTTTTAATGACTTTTGTGAGAATAACAATAACAGTGATTTGTGTACTTTTTCTGTATGAATACAGATTAAGGTTCAAAACAAAAATTATAACTGATATATACTAGTAATAAAATATTAATATGAAAGAGCAAATTGAAACAGTAGTATTTTTTAATTTGAAGTAGAATTTAATAGTACATTTGACTTTAAATTTTATCTTTACATTATGAATACAATACTTTAATTTCAAAATTTAATCTGCTGATTTTTAATGTTTTTATTCCAACCAAAATGTGTTATGTCACATTTCTTCTAACCCCTCCCCCCCTTGTCACAATTTCAAGAGCCCCACACCCCTCCAAGCATGACATAATTTAAAGTCGGCCCTTTAAGGAATTGTTTTAAAAATTGTTTTTAATCAACAGTTACAATTATGTTGCATTAGTCCAATATTATATTATCATACATAACATATATAAGTCAAGCCCCCCCCCAAATTCTTAACCCTTTTCAGCACACTGCACCCAGTCCCGAGATACCTAATTTTAATTCCAAACTTTCAAACAGCACCAATATTATTTTAATAAAATTTTGTTTTTACAGTGAAAACTTTAAGGAATTCTTAATTTCACAAAAAGTTGTTTCCGAATTCCAGTGTCAGTTGATAACTTCTCATTTTATTGACAGAATTTGCAAGTGCTGGAAAAGGTTAAAATAAATTTTGGAAAAAATTGAATTTTCATGTACACGTCAAACCCATTTCTGATAGCATGTTGAAAAATAATTTTTAAACGAGGATAAAAAAAATTAATTAATTTTCATTAAATTAATAAATTTTACATGGATATATTTTATATATAATTTATTTTTTTTAAATTCAACTTTTAAAATTAGTTTTAATTAGTATATGTAAGATTTAATGTAGAATGTTGAAATTTAACTATTTTGAAACCTCTTCATATCAATTCAGCAATAAATCTTTTGAAGCCTTATTTACAAAGACAAACTACTACTTATTATCAGGGACGTGCAAAGAAAAAACTGCACCCGGGACAAAGTTTCACTCCCTGTATATTTGGCACCCCCCCCCTCCCGACCCAACCTTTTCTTGTAAGAGGCCAAAAATGATGATTGTATAAATTTTGTGCCCCCAAAATTTCCACGCCCAGGGTGACTGCCCCCCCCCCCCTTTTGCCCTCCTATCACATGGCACTACTTATTATGTTGCTAAAATACAGTTTACTTCAATGTAATATAGGACTTTCAAGAGACATATCTAGAAGCATTCTCAATTTGAACAATTTTTAAAAAAGGGAATTAAACTATCAAAAGGAATGCTCCAGTATCTGAGGAAATCTTATCCCCAGAGAAAATGGGTGCAGAGCAATTACAGGGATATTATTGAGCTTTTTATCTATTTATTTATTTATTTTGTGAATCATAGGAAAATAACCATCGTTCATGTTTATGTCTTTTTCCAACTCAGACCCATATATGATTACTTAAAAGACTGCCCCCCCTCCCCCCTGAACATACAATCTCTTTTTTAACTAACCTTGTGTATAAGTTGACACCTCATTTTCAACTCCCAAATTTTGTCTAAAAGTTTCTTGACTTATATACAGTAATCTATTTTACTATTTTTATAGTTTCATTTCCTAATATGAGTAAAAATTTCATTGCAAACAGAAATAATATCAAAACACTTAAAATGCTAGTAATGGATACCTGTTTTAGTAATGGATACTAGTAATAAGTATATCTTACCATTAACTTATTTTCATAAAAAGGGTGGAGTGAACACATTAATATTTTAAAGCTGAAACTCACCTTTATTTCTCACATATATGTATATTTTTATGGTGGACCCAATTTACAAATACAATCTTTATCTGGTACTACTTTGATTATACAATAACCAAATTTGCCAAATTATACAACTTAACAAACAATAAATGAAATTATACAAATTAGCATAATTTTTGTTGGTACTACTTGGTTATCCTGCCGACAAATATTGCCAAATTATACAAATCGCCTAACTAATAGCCAAATTATACATATTGACAAAAATTTTATTTTAAATAGTGAAAAAATAAATAGTTACAGGAATATTAATAAAAATACAAATAAAATGTTGAAATAAAACTCAATGACGTTTTAAACACATGTATCATATTTAACATCATTGAACAATCATCCATTATTGGCATTTAATCTTATAGTTTGGCGATCATTTTTTGGTCGACGAGTTAACCAAGTAGTACTTTGTTATTTTAAATTACTGAAAGAACAAATAAAAAATTGAATAAAAATCTCTTCATTATGTAACAAACTTGTTTATCATGTTTAATGCCAGGTAAATATGACATTTATTATCATCCATTACTGACATTTAATCTTATAGTTTGACAATAATATTTTGGTCGATGTGACAATCAAGTACTACCCTTCATTAGAGATGGGAAATATAGTTATTTTTGGTTAACAGGTTACATCATTCCATTCTTTTACAGGTAACAGGTTTCAACAACCTGTTATTTTTATAAAATGCAACTAATGGATATTTTAATTAGAAAGTCTTTCAAAGAAAACGTTTTAAATAACTTTTTGACATATTATAAATGCTATATTTTACTAAGATTATTCAAAATTAGTTTGTGATTAAACACTTAATTTTTGCATGACAAGATTAAACTTAATTAATTATAATACTTTGAATTTCATGCATTTTTTGCATTTTCTGACACTTAAACAGGTTTTTCCAGTTATGGTGATTAAAACATTAAAAATTCATAAAATTCTAAGTATCATAATTCAGTAAGTTTTGAGCATACAAAATAAATTTTTACTGTTTTACTTGTTAGAACATGAAAAAATAAAGCTTATAGGACTTACGCATTGGATAAAGTTTGTAATTTCTTATCTATTTAAAAATAAAGTAAATTGATTTTTATTTGATGCACAGGAAAAGAAAATTTGAAACATTTTTACAATTGGAACTATAGCGCTAAAAGTAAATGGTTTAGAAATTAGTTATTGGTAAATGATAAGAGACACCCTGCATAGTAATAAATAGAGCTTAAACACAATTTCTAACAAAAAAATAAATTTATACAGTATAGATTATGAAACAACTTCCAATACATTTAGAATGCTATAACAAAACTTGACAATTTACTAAGGTGGGATGGCGACTTATTGAACAATTTGGAAAAAAAACCATACCGTAATTTCTGGAAGAAACGCCGCATCGCAGAAAATCACTCAAAAAAATTTAGAAAATGGTCGTAAACGCCGCATCGTCATAAACGCCGCAGGTGAAATTTCCGCGGTAATCGCGGTTAACATGTTAAACAGAAACACATTAATAAGCTGTATTAAGAAATCATAAAAAGTGAAATTATTAATCAGAAATTAATAAATAAATACAAAATTAATAATATTATTTAAATACCGTATTTTCAGGAATAAGCGCCGCAACGCATACGAGTTTAAAAGTAAAAATATGCTTAGTGCGGCGCAGCGGCTACGGTGATTTTTTTTCCTAACAGTACCGTAAAATACCGTTAATCCGAACCCCCCCCCCCCAAACGTAACAAAAAATCATAAAATAATTAGAGAGGGGCGCTTACACGGGATTTTTCCACGATCGTTTCACAAAATTTTCAGGAATGATTCGTGAATCTTTCAATGAATCATGAATTTTGACAATTGAAGCAATACTTGAAAAAAAAATTGGTTTAAAAAAATGTAAATTTTGTCAAAAAACGCAAAAAAAAGGAGAAATTTGTAAAAAAAAGCATGAAATCAATTAAAAAAATCTTTAAAAAAAGCACATTTCATCAAAGATTCATGATTCATTCCTTTCATCATGATTCATCACTGAATCTTTGGAACGGGGGAAAAAATCGGATTCAGAACAAATTTTCTGAAAGTTATAAAAGAAGGGGAGGGGAAATTCAGGAAATTCATTCGAAAATGCAATTTCGTTTATTCGTAATCTAATGCAAAATTTACGTAACTTTTTGCCTTCTTTTAATGAAAATTGACATTTTTTTACGATATTTTGACGAAATCGAAATTAATTTGTTTTTGCAACCATTTGTCGGAATTCGCGATATATTTTATGTCCGAAATTTTGGAATTATGATCGATTTTTTTTTTTTTAATTTTCGGAAAAATTCAGAAAAATATCACGCTTGTTTGAAAAAAAAAATGCTCGTAAACGCCGCATCGCTTGAAATTTCAGTTTAAAACACGTAAACGCCGCGGCATTTCTTCCAGAAATTATGGTAATGCATTTGAAAACACGATTTCTGCTGCTACCATAAATAGTCATTAAAATATACCAGTTTTTTTTTTTTTTTCAGCAGAGCACAGCGATATATTCTATGCACACCATATTTTTTAGTAAGAACCTTGTAGTACATGACAGTGATGTATATCAATTTCAGTATGTTTTAAATACTATAATATCATTAAATTACACAGCTTGTGCATTTTCAACATACACTGTAAAGTAATGGAATTCTTCTAATCGGTCCTGCAAACTTAGTTCTCAAAACTGAACATGCCATACTAAATTCTAATAATACATATATCAATTTCATGGCAATCAGACTATATTTACATGAGTTAGAGCAAGGATGGACAAACCGAATTCATAAACACTTTTCAACTACATTGTAAAATATTATAAAAGAAAAATTTATCCGCAATTTAATATTGGCCATACATCTATCAACACCTATTCAAATTTAATTTTACAAGAATATAAAAATATTATTTATAATCTTTTAATCGAATGCAATTCATACAAACAAATTTTGTTCATACAAATATACTTTTCAAATTAATTACAAATTATGGAAGACTATTTTCTTTCTTTTTTTTTTTTTTTTTTTTTTTAGCAAAATAAAATCTTTTAACGCAAATGCAAAACAAAAATAATAAAAAATATTTGGCCAGAAAATAAAATTTATAATGCCAAAATCCCCCTCCCCCTCTCTGAAAAATTCCATGAACATGTAGCAATAACCCTTTTAAATATTCAAAAACAAGTAAACTCTCCATATCTTCCATCACCCTTCCAATATCAACACAGAATCTTTTTTTCCTTATGAAAATCATTTAATACTTACCTCTTTCATTACTTCCGAAAATCATAAAGAATAAACAAACATTTTTAATCAAATGTCATTCACTCAGATAAAATTATTAATTCTGTTATATTTATTATCAACATATTTTTTCAATTTAAAACACTTTGCACCAAATGTCACAGTCTCAGCAGAAAATATTACAGATGAATAATTGCAAACATGTTAAATTATATGTTTTTATTGAAAGTTACCCAAACGATAAATGATCATTATCTATTTTAAAAACTAGATTTATTGCAGCTACAAATAAATATCTCAGAATGAATTAGGAATATTTAGAAATTATCTCTGGTTGGTTTCAACCGCAGAATTCTATCTGAAGTTCCAATGTACACGTTTTGGATGATTTAATCAAATAAAAAATTATAAATTTGTGCATTTTATTTGAATGTAGAAAAAAAAGTTCAGTTTTTTTTAAATGGATTTTTTATCTAAAATTGAGAATTAATTTTAATGCATAGAACTATAAATAAATGCATTTCATTTAAATATTGCAAAAATGTACTTTTTATAAATTTAATGATTCTGAGCTCGAGTTTCACTGTTTTTTCTTGGTGTGTGTAGAGGGATTAGAAATTAATGCTTTCCTCATTTAGGTAACACGAACGGCAAATATATTGCAAAATTCAAAGATAAAACTCAATTTAAAATGCATTTGTAATGTAGGTGTACAAAGGGAAAATATTTAGATCTAATAATCTAGCGTGTTCACTTTGGGGCTGTGCAAATATAGCATTATAATTTTAGGGGGGTGGGGGTGGATCCGGCACATGATATCGCTAGGGAAAGGAAGTGTTTGTCTTTTGATATCGATATAATTTATTGATCCAATCACATATATCTCTTTTTATTTGTAACATGGTCTTTGGTTGAAAATAGTTTTGTTACAAATCAAGTGAAGCATGACCTTTTTTCTTACAAATATTCAGATGTTTTTCGGATCTACTATTTATTTCAGTGTTTTGTTTATCTCAACTTTGTGCCACCAGAATTGGAAAAAGTATGTAATGGTGGTAACCTAGCACCAGGCAAGAAGTCAAAAAAGCATTTAATTAGGGCTGCAAATTGTTTCTATTCATGGGTTAGGGATTGATGAAATGCAAAACAATTTTTAAGCACCACGCACCTAACAGAGTTGCCTATGGCCAGAGAGTGAAGAAAGGGGCAATTAAGTGCGCTCGTCTCAAAAGAAACGTTTCAGGACACTTTTAATGAATATTGTTCTATTTTAGAGATGCAAAATTGAGTTTTTGAATAAGGCAAATGAATGAACATGCCACCATTTAAAACCATATGTTATTTAATTAACAGGGACTTTTTGGTAACATGTTAATGCAATATTAGGTTCCAGCATAGTAACAGTGTTTTTTATCCTAATACATTAAATAATGCCCATCCTTACCCTTCATCCTTATCACTCAGTGACACACAAACATTACAAAAATCTTTTCTCTTATTCTCCTCATCTATATGAAAAATGGTCTCAATAATTAGAACTGCTCACTCTGTATAAAAAATATTAAACTTTCCCCTACTGTGTGAAAAATATAAAAAAAACTGAGAAGGTTTCAAAACTTGTAGAAAGGAAGTTTCATCCATAGGACAAAAAAGAACTTCTAATTTTTGAAATAATCAGGAAGAAAGAAAATGTTGCACTTCCCTAAAATAATGTTGACCAGTATTGTAGTTGTTCGAAAAAAAGAGAGTATACAGTATAAGCATAGAGTATATGCTGACATCATGAACTTTCATAGATAGGGTACATGATAATGCTTTACTTTAGAAACGGAGGGTATAAGGAGCTTCTTTAAAAAAAAATCCAGATACTCTCCACTACATCCTTGAAGTTATCAGACTGGTTACCTTGTCAGCAGGACCAAGCCAAGACCGGTTCTAGAGTCTGTCTTATTCCAACCAACCAGTAAATATACTTATTTGCAAAAAATGGGAAATATATGTTAAAAGGATTTCAACAACATCCAGTAATATCCAAAACCACACAACAATTCTCGATAATTGCTGTATGTCAAACTACCCCTTTACAAAATACACAACTAAAAACAAAACTCATGACACAATGCATTTTTATAAAAATCCAACCATCCAAAAGGCAATAAACCAACCTATCTGATCAAAGGAATCATGATAATTTCAGATCGACACACAGTAGGTGGAAAAGAATTTAGGAAACAAACTGGTAACAACAAAAATTCATTTAATGCCTTTTTAAATATTTTGTTTGTTCTAGAATTCAGCCACAGTTTCTTAAGTGTGTGTGTTTTTAAATGTAAATTTCGATAAACGTTTTAGAGATATTTCATCATGCGATCAATTATATAAAAAATGTTTACTTTCAATTGAACAGAATACAATCAAATTCAGTTTACAAGTAACATAATGTTTTTAAATTAGACAAATTTTTTTTATTTTTCATTTTTTCTTTAAACCAATCTGGTGTTATTAAATTTCAAATTAAACTGCTTAAAAATAAATAACAGTAAAATAAATTAACGACTTTAAATAAAATATGTTAATACAGTAGAACCCTGCAAATTCGGACCCCGCAAATCCGGATAATCCGGATCAGTTTAGTCATATTTTTTTTCCAAGTTTGAGAAGTGATTGGCTAATTTCCATAACATTAACTTGTTTCCTCGTCGTATTCTGAATCAAAAAAACTTTTTCTGAAATCTTTTCAGAAGAATTAAGCAAAGTAAACATTTTTACTGTTTGTAAATAATCAATAAGTTTAACATAAAGGTGATTTTCTGTAAGTATGTTTTATTTTATTTCATTTTTTTTCTAATTCTCCGGATAATCCGGATTTTCGATAATCCGGATTGCGTCCGGTCCCAATTAATCCGAATTATCGGGGTTCTACTGTAATGCTTTAAATGACTCAATTATAAATCAGTTAAATCTGAAAAATGAAATGCGATACATCATGATAATTCGTGCGGCCATTGTCATATAGCAAATTGCAGAGATTTTAGTTGAAGAGTAACTAAATAAACTACCGTACCTTGACATTAACTGATTTTAGTAAAGTGGTTGGGTACAATAAATGTATATATTAACAACGAAATAGACAAGACGCCATTGACAGAATGAATGAATCGTGAATTGATGGTGATTCAATAAAAACGATTCAAGAATTAAAATATTTATTAATTACAGTAAAACCTCCATAACGGACACTCCCGAATAGCGGACACTTCTATTTAACGGACGGTTTTCCAATCCCCACTCCCAAAACCTACATTTTTGTATGTTTAACCTCTGAATAACGGACATTCCGAATAGCGGACACTATTTTCGGCGATAAAGGATGTAAAAGGATGAAAGGATTCTGGAAAAAAAAAATTTATCCAGAAAAAAAAACTGAAAAAAGTGTAAAAAGGCCATTAAATTTATCAGAGCAACGTGTCACAAATTTGGTGGTCACAAATAAATGTAGAGGGTGGGCTAGGGAAAATCTCCCCCCCCCCCACACACACACACACATTTAGTGTGAATTCAGGGTTGCCCGAGAGGGACATCTCCTTCAGCATTGCAATGTCCCCCTGAAGATTTTAAGATTTTATGCTTTTAATAGACAAAAAGTGCAATCCCTCCTCCCCGCCCGGAATTCTATAGAGTCCAATAACGTCACATTGAAAAACAAATTATATTTAATTGCAAGCAAAAGTAAACTTTTGTAGCAGATTTTTTCATAAGAATGCAATAAACAGTAGATAAAAGTGTGCACAATTTTATTTCAGTTTTATCGCTTAAAAAATAATTTTAATTTCTGATTAATCATATAATATAGGTTTTAGGAATATAAAAGTCAATTAATGAAACATTAAGCATTTCTTAGCGATTTTTGAATATTTGAGGTTTTCCCAATAGCGGACACCTCCGAATAGCGGACAATTTCTGCGTTCCCGAGCTGTCCGTTATTTAGAGGTTTTACTGTATCTGCAGCAATGTCAATATGACTGATACTTTTTTGAATCCCTAATTGTAATACAGATTACCAGAGAATTATTAAAAGAATCAAGCTTTAATAAAGAAACTAAGCTTGATTTTCATTATATCAAAATCGAATTCTTTAAAATTTGAACATTAAGAGCATATTTAAGCGCTAGATTCACAAATGTGGTTATTTTTTTTATAAATAAACATTTTGTTTTATTAGTAGAAAATTAGTTACAAATTTCTATTCCAAGATATTTATTGATTGATTCAATATTAATGAATGAATTCTTTTTTCGTGATTCATTCTTTGTATCGGCGTCTGTAGTAAAATGGTTCAAATGGCGTTTTACTCTGTTTGACCGCAATAGCTATTAATTTAAATCAATTTATTAAATGTATCTTCTTTATTAAAATAAATTAATGGTAATATATGTTTCTTTAGCTATTCTCGTACTGAAAACGCTACAATTTGTAAACTGATCGTTTCGTATAAGGATACAAAATTTTTTGTGCCGGAACTTTCATTTTTGCTGACAACTATCAAGTAAGCGGCTGACGTACAATGTAAGTAAAGTACGCTATAAAAACTATGTATTGAGTTATTTTATGAGAAAGGTTTTTTAATGAATAAAATCTTTAATTTTATGATTGTGAAAATAATTTTCTTATATTCTAAAACGATTTTTTTTTTCAAATTTAAAGAGATATTTTAGAGGACTTGGAAAAATTTACCGTCATAAACAGTTTATTTTTAGAAAATCTCATAATTATCTCTTACAAGAATAATGAGCTATAATGTAATGATAGTAATACATGATATAATTTTATTTATTTAGTTATCCTAATTTAAGGCGTATTTTTGGTAATTATTTCGTTATAGTTTTTATCTTTTTATTATATTCATTTATAATTTTTTATTTATTAATTTATTTTTTACAATTTTAAACTATTTTATGTATATTTAATAATATTAAATTACTGTTTTGCTAGTGATTGGAAACAATTTCTGGAAAATTATCTTCTGGCCCGGATAATTTATAGTTACTAAATAACACTCCTGTTATTTTTCATGTTTAAGAAAATTTTACAAATAAACTTTACATTAAAAATTTCCTTGCTTTATGTTATTTTACAAAAAGGGATTTTTAAAATGTGGAAAGACATAAAGTACTATTTCTGTATTTTTTACCTTGCATTCGAACTGTAAGCTTCATTGTTTGTTACATCTGTAATGACATAAGATTTTAGGTGTTAATGGATTTGAAGAAGTCTACTGTATTTCTAATCTTTGTCATAGTTTTGTAGATTCTTTCCAATGAGGATTCACATTTATTACTTTATGTAAAAAAATAATCCAGGAAAAATAGGAAGGTTTTCTGTTTTCGTTCTTCCATTTTCATGTGAAAATTTAAGCATGAATATTGTGTTTTGGGATATTAATGAACTATCTAGCTAGTTACAGACAAAACAAAAATTAAGTAATACAGTCAAAGATCGATAATCCACACACCCATAATCCGCAATTTTCTATAATCCACATTAGTTTATGAATGTAAACAATGAAATAAACAGTTCAGAAAATTTACAAATTCTTGAATTTAAAAATTATTTTTAACACAAATAATAATATTTGAAAAAAATCATAATAATAGATCTAATTTTTAATGTAACCTTTTTTATTTTATTAACAGTAAAAAATAAACTGTATTATGGATTTGTGTAATTTGTGTATGTAATTATTTTTATTTGAACACACATATATATCAATTTTTTAATAAAATAACTTTAAAATGCATTTTTTCAGATAGTATATTGAATTAATTACAGTAGATTCCTTCAAATCTGCAAACCAGAAATCCGCAACTCTCTAAAATCTGCACATATTTTATGGATGTAAACAATGATACTTTCAGTTCAGATATTGGGACAAAATTTGATTTTTTTTAGTTTTGTATCAATTCCATATATTTTTTAATTTGTAATTTTCTTAATAATATTCTATTCATGTTTTTTTTTTTTTTTTTTTTTTTCATGAAGAAAGAATAATTTCTTTTTGGAAAAAATTCAAGATATTGCTGATATCACTGGTAATCACAATCTTTTTTGGTTATTAAGCCTGGCTAAGCTGAAAAAAAAATCCCTATTTTATGATTTTGATGTTAGTAATGCACTTTTATGAGGCAAGTTTTGCTGAATAATTTTGGAACAATACATTTAATCTTTATAATGAATATTTAATCCTATGCTATTGATTATCAACTTGACTTTTTCTATTAGTACTTTAATCATTTTAAAAATTATCTAAATTTTTATTATTTTAGTTTATTACTTATTTTAATATTTTATTATATTGTAAGCATTCACTATAGTCTCGAATGTACTATTAATTGCACTCAAATTACTGTTGAAAAAATGTAAACAAAGCAATGACCAGAAACCCGCAAAATTCTAAAATCCGCACATTGTCTGGTCCCAAGCTGTGCGGATTTGAGGGAGTCTACTGTATTAGATTTCATATTCAACTTTTCATATTATACTGATTATACAATTAAAATGCTGTCTAAGAATAATAAAATTATGCATATTCCATAATATTTTATAATCCACAATATTCCATAATCCGCGCAACCTCTGGCCCCAGCTTGTGTGGATTATAGAACTTACTGTATTTATACACCATGGAATCTAACTAAAAACTTTCCCAGGTGTATGTTGTAAATTTGGATGAGTGTGGTATCAAAAGAAAGATCTCGTCATGTACATTAAAAAGTGCAATGTAACTACCCATCCGAATCCAAGTGTTTTGTAATATCATCACTTGAAGTGTGAATGAATGAATAAATAAATTGACAGGCAGGTACATAAATTGTTTGTAAGATAAGCCAGTATAAGAAAAACGTTTTATTTTATCCACTATATACACATACAGTTTATCCAGTATGTCACACCACACATTTTCCGAAATTTTTTCATAAAATAAGGTGCTGGAACTAACAAAAATAGATGGAAAAACTCTTTGAATGCAGCCGTCAGTGAAAACTTTGTAGAATGTGAAGTGCCTGTCTAAAACAGGAGAAATAACTTTCAATGTGTGGGTGTAAACATTTTGCTTGTAGCTCAGTAAAATGTACTGGCAGGGGGATTTAAAAACAATGCAAAGAGATTTTTAATTTGCGAACAATTTATATACCTGTCTATCAATTTATTTATTTATTTATTCATTCATATTTCAATTTCTGATATCTCAAAAATTGTTAGATTTGGACGGGAAGTTCCAATGCACTTTTTAATGTACACAATGAGATCTTTCTCTTTCCATACAACACTTGACCAAATCCACACTTTCATCTGGAAAGGTTCTTTAGTAAGATAACAATCTGTTTTTATTTATTGGTGAAAACAAAAGTCTGTAAATTTATTTTATTAAGGAAAATGATTATTTCTTGTGCCCAATCAACCTATGCCAGGTGTTCTCAAACTATGCTACACATACCAGTATTGGTATGTGAAGTTCTGTTTACTGGTGCAGATACATGAAATGAAATAAAAAAAACAGTTCAATCCCCCACTCCTCTTTTTTTGATTTGTCAGTTCACAGGTTCAATGTTGAATACAAGATCAAAGATCTTGAATTAAGTAATATACAGTCAAAGATCGATAATCCATTCACCCATAATTCACAGTTTTCTATAATTCATGCCACTTTATGAATGTAAACAATGAAATAAACAATTTAGAAAATGTAAAAATTCGTAATCCAAAAGATTTTTTAAAAGAAATAATAAAAAAAATTGAAAAAAAATCATAATAAAGCATCTAAATTTCTTAATATAACTCTTTTATTATATTATTAGTAAAAAACAAACTGTATTATAGATTATATGTGTGATTATTTTAATTTAAATTTTATAATAACATTTTTATATCAATTTTTATAATAACATTTTTATATCAATTTTTATAACAACATTTTAAAATCAATTTTTAGAATAAAATAATTTAAAAAAAGGAATTTTTTGAGATAGCATATTGAATCAATTTTTAGATTTCTTATATTTATTTTTATATTACACTGATTATAGAATTAAAATGCTGTCTAAGAATAATAAAATGATGTATAAATCATAATACTCTATAATCCACAATATTCTGTAATCCTCACAACCCTAGGCCCCAGTTTGTGCGGATTATAGAACCTTGACTACACACATATAAACAACACAGTAATATAATAGAAGAAAACTTTTTCTCTTTTTCAGGGATAATGAGAAGTCAACTGGACATATATTGAAGCATTAGTTCCATTTGTCCAAAAATTCCAATCGAAATTACATTAAAATAATGCATATTAAAATAATTCACAGGCAAAACAATGTGAAAGCAGTAATACTTAACTTATTACTGCTATTTTTTTTAGAAATGAATTTATTCTTTCTTCATGAAAAAGCTTGAACTCAGTATATTAATGAAAATTACATAGTATTTAAAAAATGTGTAGAACTAGCTGTTACACGTGACATCATTCACATAACATTTAAAGAAGTACAAATCCATCAATTAAAAAAACAATTTCGATTATTAAAAAGCATGTGTGATTAACCTTTTATCATATTTTATAGCAGAAAGACTTTTGATGTTAACAACTTATTTATTTTTGTTTATATATATAGGATCATTTAAAATTTCTGTCATTAGCATGGAATTTCTTGCTTGTTTTCTATAATTAAATGAGGAATAAATTTACATATCTGTTATTCTAATTTATTATTTATATTTACGCTATTTTTTATTTATTCTGTTCTTAGATATTCATTTATTATTTAAAGAATATTATTTAAAAAATGCAAAACATAATTTCTGAAATGTATATAGTTGTTTTTAGATTTTGTTTTTAATTTCGAAGCTACTGAGATGAAAATGGCATCACTATGACAAAATTAAAATATATATTTTTGTTTTCAATTAAAATGATTGCTTTACATGAGAAAATATTACTTCATTTTTACTCAATAAA
This sequence comes from Maratus speculifer, assembly GCA_964019185.1. NCBI lineage: Eukaryota > Metazoa > Arthropoda > Arachnida > Araneae > Salticidae > Maratus > Maratus speculifer. The sequence goes on along the minus strand of CAXHSM010000349.1, from coordinate 2,491,599 downwards.
ACTTTAGTAAAATCGCCTTTGCGACCTGTTTTAACTGCCATTTTTAAAAATAATTAATTAAAATAATATATTATTTTTAAAAATTCAATTCATATCAGTTAGTAGCACATTTAATTGTTCACTTAAATGTATGGAAGCTTAAACTACAACCTTGGTTGTAAATGTCAATATATTGCAGACGATTTTTGCTAATGTGCAATAAATTTATGCATGAAGCTTCAACATCTGAAAACTTATTTTTAGCTGTAAGATATTTACTTTAATCATGTAATTGTGCCATCGCTACAAATTCAAATTATTTATTATTATTATTTTAGCTAGATACTAGTGTCAAAAATATATATTAAAGTTTATTTCCTTTTTTTTCAAACAAAAAACTGAGAATCATAACGTTAACTTTTAATGAAAACTTTCATTTGTATGTAAATCACATTCAAATTTGTTAATCAGTGTTAGTAAAATAACATTTTTCCTTTATTTTAAATGTGACATCATTATTTACCGATTTTTATTAGTTACACATATCCATGACTCTAGTATTTTTAATGAGTACTTCAAAATTTCTATGTTATTTAAAGTATGACATATTTTCCAAATGAAATATTTTATTAATAATATAATTCTTTTTTTATTCACTTAACTTCTAATTATGTCCCCATTTTTAACAGAAAATAAATCTCTTATTAACGTAACTGATATTCATGCTTCTTATACAGTCAAAGATCTATAATTCGCGCACCAATAATCTGCAATTTTCTATAATTCATGTTACTTTATGAATGTAAACAGTAAAATAAACACTTAAAAATATTTGCAAATTCGTGATCCAAAAATGATTTTTCAAAAAAAATTTTTAAAAAATTAGTTTTTTTATTTAACTTTTTTATTTTATTAACAGTAAAAAATTAACTAGATTTCGAAACATATGTAATTATTTTTACTTAAATGCACATATATATATTGATATTTTAATAAAATAACTTAAAGGCATTTTTTGAGGTAGCATATTAAACTGATTATTAGATCATTTAATATTCATCAGATTATTCATCTTTTCATATTATACTGATTAAAGGATTAAAATGCTGTCTGGAAATATTAAAATGGCGTATCCATAAAATTCTATAACCCACAATATTCCATAATCCGCAACACCTTTGGCCACAAGTTGTGCGGATTATAGAACTTTGACTGTATAATAAAAGACTTCATTTTTATTTCAAGTATGACATCATATTTATTTTCTTTGAATTCTTTTTATTTTAATTTTTCATGTGGAAATTGTTCAACTGAAAATTAATTGCTGAGGAAAATTTATTATTCCAGGATTTGATTTTCTTGGCAACAGGAAAGAAAAATGGTTAAATTTTTATCAAAAAATTGATTCTGTCTGAAAAATAATGAAATTTTTAATTATTAAGGAAAATATTTGAATAAATCAATTAAAAAGTAGCCTATGTTCATTTCTGGGCTTCAACTGACCTATATGCAAAGATTCAAATTCACTTCTCTGCACAGTGTGCCATATATGGAACATACCCATAAGATCCCTCTATTTTCCTAAAGATCTTAAATTTAGGTTATCTGAGCTTTGCATCTAGAACATTTACACAAAGAGTTTTGTACCAGTTTTTCTCACTTGATAGCAACACCTCACTAGAAATTATTTTTTTATTTCAAAAAAAAAAAAAAAAAAAAAAAAAAAAAAAAAAAAAAATCAGGCTGCATTATATACAACAGTAGAATTTGCTTCAACTTTTTCACGCTAAAATATTGAAAATATTGCAAGATAAAATTTTAGACATTCGAGTATATCACATATTTATAATTAAGGTTGCTTAAAACTAAAATATTTCAATACATCAGCTTGAAATCTTGTTTTCATGTTTGTGCCAAATATGAAACATAGAGCATAAAGCTCATAAAACATTTTAATGAAAAATGATGTGCAAAGGGCTAATGCAAGATTAAATCAATGTAACATTATTTGCATCTCATAATGATGATCAGTCTTTTGCTTCTGATGATAGCTGGGAAGATTCAACATACATTCCAGCTAAAAATAGAATTGAAAATGCTATTTCTTCATATGTATCAGATGTTGTCTTCACAATAACAACAAATGTGATCCAAGAAATGGAATCAGCTGCCACAGGAGATACGTTTTCAGATCAAATAATAAAGTAATTTTAAATTTCACTAAAAGTACTATATAAAAGTTAAAATCAACAATATTGAAGTCAGGCATTTTTTCGCTGGAGGGACATTGTTATGTGCTGTGACTGTGTGTATGTGTGTGGGGGGAGGGAGGGAGGAGGATTGAATTTCTAAACTAAACAGATTTTCAAATTATCTGTGTAGTACGTATAGATATTCTTGACGAATGCCTCCCTCCCCCCCGGCCACTCTGAAATCAACACTGGATATATATAATGAGAAGCATCAGTTTAGAGAAAGATTGTTTATTCTTTCAGACATTGCAAATTTCCTTGCTGGACCCAGTGTTGATAGAAATAAGTCACTATGGAAAGACAAATTCCTGAAGCGCAAATAAAGCATAGAAAAAGTAATTCCTTAACTATTAAAATTATGGCTTGTCATTTTTTTCCTTTTTTAAACCTTAAACTTTTAAAATCTTACTTCAGAAGAGACACTTACATACAGCATACAAAAGCACCTTTCTCAACTTTTAGAAGTTTCCATTACAGATATTACTGGTTTTAGGTAACCAAACAATTAAAAAGACAATGTCTGTCAATAAATTTGAAAAAAATCCGTCAATTTCCATATTTTAGTGACAATACTAAAGAAATTCCTAAAGGCATGAAGGGCCATGATAGACTTTTTGAATTAAGGTCTCTAATAGAATATATTAAGGCAATGGGATACATTATATACCACCTGATTTGAATCAAAATTCGCAGCAAAAGCTTTTAATTAAAATTTCATATTTCTAATTTTGGAGAAAAAAAAGTTTCATTCCGGTGTGAATTCAACATTATAGGAAACAATTGCTTGCCCCTCAAAGGGTTAAATACCTACAATAAAATTTTAATATATTATACTCTTTTTGTATACAGTAGAGGACCTATTATCCGGAATTCCGAAATCCGGAAATGAAGGCGATTGAGAACGGTCTGAATCATAATGAAATGAATGAATCATGAATCTTTGATTAAAAGTGCGTTCTTCGAGATTTTTTAATAGATTTCATGCTTTTTGGCTTTTTTTTTACAAAAGTCACCTTTTTTCTGCGTTTTTTCGACAGAATTTACATTTTTTCTAAACGCACATTTTTTCAAGTATTGCTTTCAGTATCAAAATTCATAATTCATTCAAAGATTCATGATTCATTCATTTCATCATGATTCATCCTCATAAAAAAACGCAAATTTTTTCAAGTATCGCGAAAAAAACTCTGCAAATTCGTCAAATATCGCGATAAAACTGTGCAAATTTCGTCAAAAATCGCGATAAAACCTTGCAAATCTCGTCAAATATCGCGAAAAAATCCTGCAGATATCTCACAAAAAATGTAAATTTTGTGAAGCGATCGTAGAAAAATCCCGTGTAAGCGCTCCCCTCTAATTATTTTACGATTTTTCGTCACTTTTAGGGGGGGGGATTAACGGTATTTTATGGTAATATATATATATATATATATATATATATATATATATATATATATAAAGCCAGTTAGCAAAAAGTCCGGATTTTGAAGAGCTCTGAATTTTGGATGCCCGGATTTGAGACTTTGTACTATAGTACAAGAGTCAAAGTTGTAGCTTAGTGTTTTTTTCCACAGACTTCTCATACAACACACTTTTCATTCATATTTTAGATAGAAGTGCTATAATTTTGTAATTATTTTTAAATTTTCCGTTTTTTTTTTTTTTTTTTTTTTTTTTTTTTTTTTTTTTTTTTTTTTTTTTGGAGGGGGATGTCGAGTTTCGGACGGACCCGAAATCCGAAAAGCTTTCGGTCCCGACGATTCCGTATAATAGGTCCTCTACTGCATATAATATACCAGCATTGTGATCTTCATGCCACATTTGGTACAAAAATGAAAATATCTCATTGTGTGGTTTTGGATTTGAATGACACATACCACAAAAATCCATATTAAAAAAATATATGTGAAGTCAGAATCTTTTTATTATTTTTCCTGCATTTTGTGACTACCTAAAGTAATCAAAATATTTTTTTTTCATAAGGAAAGAAAAAATCGTGCAGTGCAGGGTTAATCCATCCGTTTTGAAGCCAATTTCATTCCAATTTTCTGACCCACTTTCACATTTATAATATATATAACGCTTGATATAAAGATAAAAATGTTAAATTTTGTCCCTACATCTTAACTGAATGTTTCATTGTTTAAATCTCTAAATTATGTGAGGATTTTAGAGAGTTGTGGATTTGAAGGAGTCTACAGTATTCATACTTTTAAAAAAATGGACAAACAAGGTGACTTTAAATAAAAAAATCTTTTTTCTATGTTTAAGAAAGATTATTCTTATTCTCTATTTAAATGCATTTATATTTGTCACCCAAAAATGATACACTCTATATTATTTTTTTCTGCATTAGATTTGAGATTTTCTTTTGGTGGTATACAAAATTATGAACGTCTGTCTAGTAGTATGCCGGTCTTTGAAAGTTTGGAAACCCCCTGACCTATGCCATTACTGATCATATTCTCATTAATTGTATCAATTCAGTGTTTGCTGTTTTGGTTAATTTGAAAGTGCTTTTTTTGTGTTTTCGTAAAACTTTGGAAGGAATCATGCTTTGAATGATTTATTGTTTTTCAACTATTGTTCTCTTTAAGGTTACGTTACACTGAGAAATTTTAAACTGTTTGATTTGCCACAAATATAATTTATTTAGTTCACAGTTTTAAAAAGATTTTACAATTTTATTTTTGAACATCAAAATTACTAAAGCAAAAAATTAGTTTAAATGACTAATAAATTTATAAATACGTTTTAAGTGTAAAGTTCATTTGCATTTGTTTGCAAAGAATTTCTTTTGATTGTTTTAATGATAATGATATAAAGTGCAAATTAATGTCTTGTTTTATAAACGTTTTTATAATTATATTTTTTATTTTAAAATATTGATTGTAATTTATTTCTTGTTTATTAGGAGTTATTAAATATTAAGCTTCACATAAAGGAATCTGCTGCAGTAAATATATTTAAAAATTGATAGTAAGTATTTTGTTTGAAATTCTAAAAAATTGTGATTATAGTTTACAGGGTGTTTTACTATTCCACTTAGAAACTTCAAGTAGAGGTTTAATCTTCTGCAGTATATTAGGGTTATTATAAATCTCTTATTCACTACAATATGCAGAGTGTCTTACTTTTATAAGAACCCAAATTATTATTCACTGGGCCATTCCATGCCAAACCAACCAGTGACATGACCTGACTCTTTCAGATTTCGGGGAAAGTTTATTGAATCGTTCTGCCTGATGATATGAATGAAAATATTTGTTTATAATTTTTTATCACATTAAAATTCCATATAATTAATTGTTTAAATTTTGAAAAATCCTCATTTTTTGGCTTGCTTACATGTTTTCAATTATGAAATTCTTAAGTTTTATCAAACATAAAAAATTTTATGTGATTAATCGTTAAAAGTTTTAAAATTCATCAATTTTTTCTTTTTTTACATATCTTCAATTTTGAATTTCTCAAATTTTAGCAAACATTAGAAATTTGACCATTCTTTTAAAAGAGGAGTTTATAAGGTTTGATTTAAAATGCAAGTTGATTATGCATAGTTTTAAAAAATAAAATTTATTTTTTCCTCTATTTAAAATTTTTTAGATAGTTTTTTTTTTATAATTTTGAAAAAATTGACTATTTGTTGTAATATTATAAGCTTAAAATTCTGGAGTCTTTTTACAGTGGGATCTGTATGGAATCAGGAATTATTTAGTAAAAGCTGAAAATTACCATACAAATTATAAATGAATAACAAAATAGATAGAATTAAATTGGGTACTACTTAGTTATCCCATCGACCAATTTTGCCAGATTATACAAATCGCCAAACTGTGCACTAAATTCTATGAATTTACCTAATTTTTTTTTCAAATAACAGAAATACAACTACACTTTAAAAACATAATCAAAAATATCTACAAAAAGTTTGATTAAAAATCACTTGATGACGTAACAAGCAAATGTATCGTAATTAATGTCAAGTGATTGTAACATTTATAATAATCCATTATTAGCATGTAATCTTATAGTTTGGGGATAGTTTTTTCGTCGACGGGATAATCAAGTAGTAGTACCTTAAATTGTTATTTTAACCGTAATTTTTAGCTTTTATTTCAAAACTCCTGATCCCATTGAGATTCCACTTCTAAAATTTTAGGCATATAACAAACATGCTATTTTATCAAAATTTTTAAAAACACTATCTAAAAAAATTTACATTTTAAATAAAAAAATTATTTTTTTTAAATTATGCATAGTCAACTTGCTCATCAAATTAAACCTTATAAACTCCCCTATTATAATGAGTGACCATAAAATTTTCTATGTTTAATATATTTTGAGAAATTTAAAATTGAATATATTTATGCAGGTCACAAAATGATTTTTTAAATTTTAAATTATAAATTGTATGAAAATTTAAAGTGATAAATAAAAAATAAAAAATTTATCACATTGGAGAATGATCCATAGAAATTTCATTAAAATCTAAATTGGTCAAATTAAATATTATTATTATTTTTACATGAAATGACCCCATTACCCAAAGTACAAGTCATTTTTCATGGAAAACAGACTTGAAAATGATTTCAATAATATATGTAACATGAGTTAATAATCTGCCATATATTAAATCTGTAAAACCATTTAATTCAAACAATTATTCAAGGAACAGGTTTATGTCCCATTTCATATTTTATGAATCAATCTGAATCCCTAACTGTTTCAGCAAATACTAATTTTGTCACCAGCCATATTATAAAGATGCGACTGACATCAATCAATTGGTAAAAATTTGTCTGCTACTTAATGTAATCTTTAAATTTAGCTTGTACTGTTGGGTAATTTGGGATTTCAGCTCTGATACCTCTTCATTTTCAGCGAATGCAGTCAATTCCCTCTAATCCGCAACTCTATAATCCACAAAAGCCTATAACCCGCACTGTATTTCAGATGTAAACAAGCAGTTAAAATCTTGTTTAAAAAAGAAAAAGAAAATCATTGATCTAATGAATTTATTAAGAAAATTTTAATGGATTCTGCATTCGTAGAAGGAAGTTTTATGCATCTTGTAAATAATTATTAGACTGCTCTGTTCTGAAAGCATTTGTTCGCTATATTAAAGATAAAATTGTTTTTGAAGAGGCATAGCTCTGGAGGATAAATATCTTAGTTTATTAGAAAAACAAACTTTTTGTTACCAGTAAAAGTATCCTGACTCTTGAAAAGCTTCAAGATTAACCACTTAATGGTTACATTAAATTACAGTTTAAAAATTCAAATTGGCTATTGCTGCCACTTTTTCGAAAAATAAATATTCACCTTATTTAATGAAAAGCAATATAATACCAGAATAAACATAATTATACTATTGTATAAAACTGGTGAGAATCAAACAATTTTGAATAAAAGATTAAAATTTATTTTGATTATTTTATTTATTCAATGATTATATAAAATGATTATTTTATATTATTATTATAATATGATTATTTTATTTATTAAAATTCTAAGCCCGTGAATGTCTTGGGCCAACGATTAAGTGGTTAAACTGCTGAGCATAAACTAAAAGGTATAAAGTAAAACACCATAAATGCAATGTTTGATAGATTTAAAAGTAAGTAGAGATGTTTTCTATTAATTTTGTATTATATCATTTAAATGTATTTCTAATAATCAATATATATATTTTTTCAATACGTATTTTCTTTCATTTCTGTGGTTTTTAATTACAGTATGATAACCATATTTGTTGATAAATTCCAAATAGGAGAATGTAAACAAAGAAAAGACCCATAATCCGCTAAATCATTTGGCCCCAGTCTGTGCAGATTACAGGCAATTCACTGTGCTTAAATATCAGCTGGACTTTGTCAGAGCTAATAAATACCATGCAACAGAATTTGACATAACACAATTGTATATTGTATTTACATTGAAATACGTTTGATATTAATATTCATGTATTAAAAAATACAGTGATCAGCAAAAGTTTAGACACTGGTGTTTTTTAACCTTTAAATAAAAAATTTGAACATGTGAGTTTTACAAATGGCATACTTATTTTCAAATATATTTTTAACAATGTAGAATAAAAATGATGGTTATAATATAAGATAATATTTAACTAAAAAAAGTAAAATTTGCATGTAGCAAAAGTTTAGACACTTTTTTGATTTTTAGCCAATTGTTCATGGAAAAATGCAAATGTGCAAGTTATGATGTCGTATGTTTGAAGTATTTAATTATACCTCGATATAGCATCAGTTAGTGAAGATTCTGCGAGCTAAAAAAATTTAGTTAATGAGGTAATTTAAGTACGAAAGCTGAAATGAAAAAGGAAGATTGTTGCAGAAATTTCAGCAGCATTGAATTGTCCAAAGTGGTCTGTCTATGAAGTATAGCCTAAGGATGACTCCTTCAAAACAAAACATAATCTGGAAGACTTTCTGTGACGAGAAAATGAGATTACAAAAGGATCCAGAAACTGACATTTACACAAATAATGATTGCTGATCACATTAAAAGTAAGTCAGGACTTTCTGTGTCGACGGACATGATTCGTAGATGAATTAAAAAAACAAGTAAATCTATTTACATGAAAATAACAAAACAATTATCTGTAAAATCTCACTACAAATTGGCGAAAATGCAATCAACTTGCAAACATACATCATATGGACCCAAATGGTATGCTATGATATTCAGTAACGGGAAAAAGTGGAATTTGAATGGCCCAAACGGGTGGGCATACTACTGGCATGACTTTCGTACAGAGCCTGGGACTTTCTTAAGTCGACAACAAGAAATTGACGTTTTAATGATTTCGTCCTCACTTTGCTTTAATGTTCGAGAATCTGGAGTTATTCATTGGTTGCCAAGTAACACAAGACTACGTATATTTGTTGGAGATTAATTTTTAGTCATTTGGGGAAATTTTAGCCGATCTAAAGTATGGATTTCAGCAAGATAATGCATCTACTCATGTTGCACACAAAAGAAGAACTTCGTTTAACTCTGAAAATACTACTGATCTTAACTGGCCGGAATGTAGTTCTGATCCAGACCCAATTGAAAATCTTTGTAACATCATATGTCGTAATGTTTATACAAATTTTTGCTATACTTTTCTTTTAATGATCTTCGAGCTGCTGTTGAACATGTTTGGTGCAAAATGAACCCTTAAGTTACGCAGCATTTAGTTTTTTGATGAAAAATCACCTTCTTGCACTAACTGCAGACAATGTGGGTGTAACTCGATTTTAATTTTTAGTTATTTTTCTGTAAATATGCAAATTGTCTATACTTTTGCCACAATTTTAATTTCATTTTTTTTGTCATTATATTTTATTTAAAAAGTAAAATTCAAAAATTATTGTTTGTGAATAAAGGATAAGTCACAAGTAATGTATGACAGATGAATTACAAACATTCGGTACCTACTTCTGAATATAGAAGCGTAATCGATCATTGTCTAAACTTTTGCTGAGCACTGTATCCTATTTTTATAAGTAAATTTTTGAAATGTATGGTGAAATGTAACCTTCTAATTCTTTAACGGAAATAGATTCTTGTTGGCTTTAAATAATAGAACTCAAATAACCCTACAATATAATTTTTTAAATTTTATTTAAACAACTATGCACATTGCAATCTATTCTGCAGCTATTAAACAAGCATTTAACATTAGATTTTCCAAGTTTTAATTCTTCGTAATTCCTAAACTACTTGACCTAATACTTTCCGCATGATATCAAAAGGTAAAATTTAGCAAAATCTAAATATGTAGTGAAATTCAGGTGGTAGTATGGAAAAATTTAATGTTATTTACAATTTCTATACGCAGATGACTCCTTAAGCAAAATTTATAAATGGAATAAATTATCTGGTGTTATTACAAACGAATAGCTCTGGTCTCATTATGAGGATTTCTGGCACAGTTAGCTACACATGGCCTATTGGCACAATGTGGAATGTGCATTTGTTGCCAAATGTAATAAATTCCCTTTAAAATGAAGTTTTAATATGCATACTGAGGGATTCAGAACAATACTACAAAAATTCACAAGGTGTTAGATTATGTTATAACAAAACAGCTTTTTTATAGGAAACTAGAGTTGCAATTCTATTATTCAGTCAGGAGTACAAGGTATTTTATTCCAATCTAAAAACAAGTTTTTGTTCCTAACTTTAGCAGGAATGTTTTATTTAAATGGAATCATATGGAGAGGGAAATGCTCTCCGCTTCCGGAGCAAACATTCCATCAAAAAGAAAACATTCCTCCTAGCACTCCCACAAGTCGCTCAAACCCGAAACATTGAATAAATCCACCCAACTCCGAGCCTCCTAGCTTAAGTAAAAAAAAGTTTCTAGAATATTCTTAGCCTCTAACAATATCCCTTTATGTACACAGAAAATAGTGTCGAGATTAAAACGACAGAATCGAAAGTAAGTTAAAATTCGAATGTATTCCACAGACAATAATTTAAAAAAAAAAGAAATATTGATACGCAATAAATATAAAACCCGAAGAAAAAAATAAAAAGAATGATATTTTTGATCAAGTATATTTTCTGAATAAATTAAATAAGACATTCTAAAAAGGTTGATAAAAACAGGGAAAAAAGTGAGTTTTACTAGGAATTTTAAGAAATAAAGTTCAATTAAGAATATTTTTAATTTAGAGCCATTTTTTAGATTTACGCATATTGGAATAAATGTTTTTTAAGGGGAATTAAGAATTTATATCGTTTCTATAAAGATTAATAGATTAGATCTAATAACAGGATTTTAATTTAATAAGTCGGAATAAAAACGGAATATTGTTAAAAGTAAATTCGAATATAAGGTTCAATTTGGCGGGAAAAAATAAATTTTGTAATATCTATCTTTTTTTAAATTTTACAAACTTCAGTTAAAAGATCGGAAAAGAATAATTTGGAGGCTTGGGGGTGGTCGTTAGACTCTGACAAAATAATACAAAGATTTGTTTCGTCTTGTTGAATTTTTTGGAGAATGGCGGAAAAGGGTAATCGATTCAGAATGAGTAATAACAACATAATGTAAATAATAGAGTGTTAAGAATTAAGGGAATATTTAGTAGTTTTAAGTATGTTTTGTAATAAATTTTTAAACTTATTTTTGAAAATTCTTAGAAGAGAAAAAATACAGCGTGAAATGATGCAATTTTTGAATGAAATAAATTACCGAATGTAATGAGTATTCCGACTGCAGAGAATGAGTAATTCGAAAATATTTAATAGTTTCAAATATGTTTTGACGTTGTTTTATGTTTTGTAATATTTTTTTAAATATATTTAAAAAATTCTTAGACGGATAAAATACAGGCGAAATTATGCAATTTTAAACGAAACTGAAAACACCGAATGAAATGAGTATTCCGAAAATGTTTAATAGTTTGAAATATTGACGATTTTTGTTTATCATTTTTATGTTTCGTGATTAATTTTTTTATTATTTTAAAAAATTCTCAAAAGGGCAAAATACGGCGCGAAATGATACAATTTTTGAACGAAAAGGAAATTGCCAAATGTAATGATTTTTATAATGTGGAGTATAAATATTCCGAAAATATTTTATAGTTTTAAATGTGTTTTGGCTTTGTCTTATATTTTATAATAAATTTTAAAATATATTTTCAAAAAATATCATAAATAAAAAATACAAGCGAAATGGTGTAATTTTTGAACGAAAATTAAATTACCGAATGTAAAGAGGATTCCTAATGTGTCGTTATGAGTATTCCGAAAATATTTAATATAAATATTGACGATTTTGCCCATCAGATTTGACATTGTGTTACGTTTCGTAATAATTTTTTAATTATATTTTTTAAAAAAATTAAACGGGAAAAATAAATCACGAAATAATGCAATTTTTGAGATGGTGAAATTACCGAATGTAATAAATTTTCCGAATGTGGGGCATTAATATTTCTAAAATATTTAATAGTTTTATTTGTTTTGTTTTGTTTTGTTTCTAATTTTTTTATGCTTTGTAATATTTTTAAAAATTCTTAGAAGCGAAAAATACAGTGGAAAATGATGATATTTTTGAATAAAGTGAAATTACCAAATGTAACGAGCATTCCGAATGTGAGGTATGAGTATTCTAAAATTATTTAATAGTTTTACATATGTTTTGACATTATTTTATGTTTTGCAATAAATTTCTTAATGAGTTTATAAAAATTCTTAGAAGGGAAAAATACTTTACCAAAAAGTGCATTTTTTGAAAGAAAATAAAATTACCGATCTAATGAGTGTTGCGAATATAGGGATGTATGTATTCCGAAAATATTTTACATATGTTTTGACATTGTTTTATATTTTGTAATATTTTTTAAAATATATTTTTTAAATTTATTAGATGGGAAACATACAGGGATAAATGATACAATTTTTGAATGAAAGTAAATTTACCGAATGTAATGAGTATACCGAATGTGGGGGGTCGCACCCCCTACACACACACACACACCCTGTAGCTACGCTCTGAATGAAATGAATTTTAAATTTTTATCAGTCCAGATATGAGAGGCCTTGATATGGGACCGTCTACTGTATTGCATGCACACATACACATACGTGTCTGCATCGAAAACAAAATACCCTCATAGCGTGCATGGTCACAGTGTCGTCACAAAGACGTCACTGTGAGTCACTCTGATCACATCACATCTGTGATCAAAACGCCACCACTCATTGACGTCACATTGTGACTGAGATGTGACTTTCTTAAAAATCTTTAGAAAATTACAAAAATACTTTAAAACATATTATTAACTTTAAAATCCCTTTTGTCACAGTTTCGTCACGATGTCAATGTCAAAGTAGTCACAAATGACACATTTTTCACAAATTTGTCGCACCGTGACGTCACAAACGACCTCTAAAGCGGCCACAACGACTTCACATTTTAGTCACTGTGACTTCACATTGATGTCACGTGACGTCACTTCGAAGATCGACGGTCACAAAGTCACAATGTGACTTCACAACGACGTCGTAGTGACGTTACGATGCCTTACGGGTACTCAAGTTTTGTTCTACCTAAAGATATATAATAAGATAACTTAATGCATGAATTTTTGTACTGCTAAATGAAATGAAACATATCAAATCTCATATTTAATTCAAAATTAAAATTTAGTAAAAAATGTGTTATTTGTTTTTTTTAGATTCAAACGTAGATAAAACTTTTTTAAAGACATTCCATACATCATTTCCTTGGATGAAAATGGTCACAATCTCTTCACACTGATGTTGTAAAGAGATTTCTGTCATTTTACGAAACAAAGCTTTTTTACTCAAAAAATGTCATCAAGTAAAGAAGACAATTTTAACTCAAGTGAGCAACACTTTGTTTCTCAAGATCCTGGTAAAGAAAAACATTCCTCCATTAATACAAGAGATAAACCATTTATTTGTGAAGTATGTTCCAAAGCATTTTCTGATAAGAGTAATTTAAGAAAACATCTCTTGACTCATTCTGGAGAGAAATCCTTTGTTTGTGAAATATGTTCCAAAGCATTTACTCTTAAACAGCAACTAAAAAAACATCTCGTCATGCATACAGGAGAAAAACCTTTTGCTTGCGAATTGTGTTCCAAAAGATTCATTGATAAGAGTACTCTAAGAAGACATCTGCTGATACATACAGGTGAAAAACCTTTTATTTGTGAAATATGTTCGAAAGGATTTTCTCACAATAGTAATTTAAGAGCCCACATCTTGACTCATACAGGTGAAAAACCCTTTGTTTGTGAAATATGTTATAAAGGATTTTCTCAGGATAGTGATCTAAAAAGACACTGCATGACTCATACAGGCGAAAAACCCTTTGTATGTGAAATATGTTCCAAAGGGTTTTCTTTGAATTGCAGTTTAAGAGTCCATCTCTTGACACATTCAAAAGAAAAACTCTTTGCTTGTGAAATATGTTCCAAAGAATTTTCTCACAATCGTAGCTTAAGATCCCATCTCTTGACTCATACTAAAGAGAAAGCCTTTGTGTGTGAAATATGTTCCAAAGCATTTTCTCTGAAACATCACCTAAAAAATCACCTCTTCACTCACACTGATGAAAAATCGTTTGTTTGTGAAATATGTTCCAAAGGATTTAGTTATAACAGCAGTTTGAGAAAACATCTTTTGATGCATACAGGTGAAAAACCTTTTATTTGTGAAATATGTTCGAAAGGATTTTCTCAGAATAATAGCTTAAGAGCCCATCTCAAGACACATACAAAAGAAAAACTCACTCATACTAAGGGGAAAGCCTTTGTGTGTGAAATATGTTCCAAAACATTTTCTCTGAAACATCACCTAAGAAATCACCTCTTCACTCACACTGATGAAAAACCCTTTGTTTGCGAAATATGTTCCAAAGGATTTAATTATAACAGTACTTTGAGAAAACATCTTTTGATGCATACCGACAAAAAGCCCTTTGTTTGCTAAATATGTGCCAAAGGATTTTTTCAGAATAGTAGTTTAAGAGCGCATTGTTTGACTCACTTTTGAGATAAAAAATTCTTTCACTTGTAAAAAATGTTTCAAAGGATTATTTGATAACCATTATTTAAATAAAAAATGGGTCATACCAAGCAGACTCCTTTAAAAAAAATCTCTTTATTTTTATTTTGGGTATGAACTCTGTATATATCGTTGCATTTTTTATTAGCACTTTTATGTTTTAACATTTAATGATAAATGTAAAAAAAATAAACTTCTTCTGTGGCTTTGTGTTTCTTTAATAGGAAGCAAATAACTGTTGACATATTTATTAGTTTCCAGTAAACGCTTATTTAAATCTCTTTTGATGGTTTCATTTAATTTTTTTCACTGTAAACTAATTTTGTCTTAAATTTAAAAATTAATCTCCCATGACAGAATTAATTGTACCTAAATATCTTATGAAATAGTAAAAGTTTATTAAAGTAACACTTTTTAAAAATTATGAGAAGTGTGCTAAATACATTTTTACAGAAACAAAATCTTACTTGTTAAATTTTCTTCTTTAAAACTATTTCAAGGATATAAATAAACTTATATCATTACCATGTATTTTTTGCACCCATCATGAGCTAATTATTTTTTAAAAATAAAAATACATATATGTCAACCTCTGGCTTTTTTTAATAATTACATTTTGAACCAGAAATTTAATTAGGGAATAGTAATAAGTAGTGAAGGAGTGGAGAATTACACTATTAAATGTTAAAATAGACGTAAAAATAAAAATCACAATTTTATTAAATGGTGCTCAAATTGTTGTAACATCTGAAAGTCATACAAAAATCAAAGTTAGGATAATTGTTGTTTCGATCTTCATCAAGAAAAAGCTGTTATATTGTTTTTAAAACAGAGAAACTTTTAAATCTCACGGCAATTTTAATTTGATACTTGTATAGCTTTTAGACTTCTGAACAATTAGTACAACATTTACTAAAATTGTGATTTCTATTTTCACGTTTATTTGTTGAAATGTGTAGTTTTCAATTGCGCTCCATATATAAAGCAAGGAAGGGATATTTAATTAAAAAAAAATTCTGGTCCAAATATGTTTTTATATGAAAAAACCAGAGGTTGGCAAGTATGTACAGTGGGTTGCCAAATTATTAGGGACAGTCATGAAATATAGGTTTTTTGTACAATATTAGGATATAACTTGAAAAACAAAACACTGTTTAAAAGTTAAAAAAAGCTTTATTGTTATAGTTTGAGTATTCACGTAATATTATATGAAAAAAACTCAACAAAAATATAATACAATCAATTTACCAATGTTAAGTTAAGAATGTCAATATTTAGTGACATTTCTTTTAGCTTCAAAGAGCGCTTTGATCCATCTCGTCATGCTCTCATCGCAATTTCTGGCACTTTATTTTATTTCAGGGTTGTCATGCTATGCATTTATGAGTTTTTCGATAAGTTGTACCTTGGTTATAACCATATCTTAGGCGACTTTGCCTTGGTGATCTTCAATAAGCTTTCTATGCGGTTCATGTCAGGGGAATAGCTAGGCCAGGGTAAAACTGGGATATTGTGGTCTTCCCAAAACTTTGTAATGCTTCTAGCTTTATGACAAGGCACTGAATCATGCATAAATATAAACGCTTCACCACATGGGAACCATTCTTCAATTTGTGGAAGTTGCTGAGTTTCCAGAACGTGCCTGTACTGGTCTTGTTTCATGATTCCCTAGACAATGTAGAGGCATCCAACTCTTTTAGCGCTTATGACAGACTACACCATTACTTTATCAAGGTGTTTAACACTCTCCACGATGCAGTCAGGGCGATATTTTTCGCGTGGGCGTCGCCTGACAAAGCTGCTTTTATTGGTTAAAATCTCAAAGCTTGATTCATCTGAGAAAAGCACCTGAAAAAAATTAAATTTTTTAATAATTTAGAAATAAATGATTTTCAATGACATAAATAATAATTATCTTAACAACTCACCTTACTACCGTCATGAAATGTCTCCTGATGGTGTTCACGAGCCTAGGCAATGTGCTTCAGTCAATTTCGGTTTCTTGCCTGGACAAAGCAAATCCTGTCAACCCTTCCTCCGCTAATCTCCACTGCACATTTCTCTCGAAACTGGCATTCCAGATTCTTGAATAATGTGAGTAAGGAGTCGAATCTTTTTCTTTATGTTTCCTAAGCAGATATCCCTGATTTTTCTATCGGTACGTGGAGATGTTATGCGTTTTCTTCCAATTTTACCTTTTTGTTTGGGCGAAAGTGGCTGGTTTTTATCGAGATTTATTTTTATCCTGTTGACTACTGACTTCGAAACTCCAGCAAGTTCTACTATCTTTCTTTGAGAATGACTCGTATGCAGGAGAAAGGTTTTTACTTCAGATTTTTTTCCTAGGGAACAAATTAACCCCACAACCCATACTGAAATCAATAAAAATAAAAAAGGAATTGAAATCATAAATAATTTCACAAAAAACAAACATTTAATAAGTAAAAGAAACATAATACTCACATATAATTCTTAACTTTTTCAAAAAAAACCAAAAAATTTTGTTTAAATTAAAGAAAAGCGTTTTCCACTATTGCGTGTGTAAAAGACTCAGCGTCTATCCCCTTCTTAAAATAGTTACAGAAAGCAAACAAATCTTTTAACATATTAAAAGTTCTTAAAAGTTGAATTATAAAAGCATTGACAGCTGTAAAATACACTCCTGTAACACTTAAACCACTTAGAACAGCAGTCAAGTGCACCCAAAGTATAAAACTAGCAAAAAAGTATGATTGTCCCTAATAATTTGACAACCCACTGTAAATAATTAATTCAGTATTTACTGGTATGTTGACCCAAATCATAAATAAAGATTACGTATGCTAAACAATAATGCACTTTGTTTCTAAGACTACTTTTTTGCTTCCTATTTGGCACCTGTTTCATTTCAGAAATTTTGATAGCTTTGTCGTATTATCCTCTATCATGATTTAGATGATATTTGGTGAATATGCCTCTTTTACCTAAAAATGTCTCCAATGATTTTGATGAATTGTATTTTGCCGTTTTGAGGTACGAGAAGACCATAGGTCTATGTGAACTGTTTCAAAAAAAATTGATTAATTGGTCATTTTTAATACCCCTATGAGACACTGCATTTCAAGTGGAAAATGGCTATAATGTTTTTGACGAAATTTTGTTTCTAGCTTTTATCGAGAAAAATCATTGCGCTAGGTCACATGTTTGAAAAAAGTGGTCGAGCCTACGGGAGAAATACATTTGAATAGAAACGACGGTTCAAACAGACATCTATGAAGTTGTCGAAATGTTGGCTGTAAATAAAGTTTCAAAGCTGGCAACATTTGTCCTGATGTGTTTTTGGCTAATCCTACCGTTTTGAGCTATCAGAAGACCAAAATGTTCCAGGAAATTTATGAATAGGTCATTTATTTAGTACTGGAGATCAAAGTATTAACATGTATAAGATAGAAGCATGCATAGTCATGCTAATACTGATATTTTACTGTACATGAAAAATGAAGCATTGCAGCGCCAGCAATTATGTGCTTTACGCCAAAATCTATTTAGCAACAACTAATGTCAACTCATAATTGAACCTGAAATTTGATGAAAATCCGTGCATTACTTTTTGAGATAGAGCTATTGCAAAATCTTTTTTAAAAATCTGGCATATGTTGCGTGATGTACACCAAAATCTAATTAAATATATTTTTTTATCAATACTAACTTTATTTAAAGTTCGATGAAAATCCATGCTCTAGTTCTTGAGATACAATTATTGCAATATCGTAAAAAATACAACATAGCCTCGCCATCGTAAGGCGATTTCCACCAAAAACTAAATAACACTAGTGTATAATAAGGACTAACTTAACCGAAGTTTTGAGAAAATTCGTGCATTAATTCTTGAGATAGAGCTATTTCAATAATCATGAGTAATGCACCATGGCAGTGCCACCTGTTGAGCGCTTTGTGCCAAAACCTAATCTGCACTTTCAATAATCATGAATAATGCCTCATGGCAGTCCCATCTGTTGAGCGCTTTGCGCCAAAACCTAATCTGCATCATGCTATATAAAGAACTTGCAAAATCTAAAGTTTTATGAAAATCCATGCATTAGTTCTTGAGGTATGGCTATTGTAAAAATTGTAAATAATGCAGCATAGCAGTGCCACCTTCTGAACGATATGCACCAAAACTACTCTGAACTAGTCTATATCAAGATCTAACAGACTGTAAAGTTTTGTGAAATTCCGTGCATTAGTTCTTGAAATAGAACTGTTGCGATAATCATGAATCGATAATCATCACCATGGCAACGCCGCCTTCTAGCAATTTGCACCAAAACGTAATCAGCACCATCATATATCAAATACTAACAAAATCTAAAATTTCATGAAAATCCATGCATTAGTTTTTTGATATGGCTGTTGTGGAAATTGTAAATAATGCAGCATAACAGTGCCATTTGTTTATCGATGTACACCAAAAACTAATGAATTCTCACCTATATCAATGCCTAACAGAATCTAGAATTTTGTAAACTTCTGTGCATTAGTGCTTGAGATAGAGTGCCTACAAAATTTATGTCGCATACAGACAAATTGATAGACAGACTCTTTGTAAAAACATGTTTTTCGAGTTCTCTAACCCCTAAAACGTGTAAATCCGTCGATATAAATTTTGGAAAATTTTCACGAACCCAATACTTTCTTCTTGTAAAGATAAAAGAAAGTGAAGAGTGAAAACACCGTTCAATAGATTCCAATAGTTTTTTTTTATAAGTATATTTTCACTTTCGGAACCAATTTTGAAAGTGAAAGCATTTATATAGATAATCTGCAATATAAGTTGGAAAAGGAAACAACAGCCTTTAGAGATTGGTCACAGTTATCCAGTGTAAAAAATTAGATATTAAAATACAATCAAGTTATTTTTTAAAAAATCACCCATTGAATTAACATTTCCAGAGGGTCTTTCCACATGAGTGAAGTGGTCCCTTACTAAAACATAAATATATGGCTTTCTACGTTATTTCTATGAATCTCATAAATATGTTAATTGATTCTTTTTAAACTGTGCATCGTAATTCTTGTATAAATTGCGATGTATTTATTAATCAGTTATTTATGTTCATTTATGTATTCTCAGTCTAGTTTGAAGTAAACTTTTATTCTGAGACTTATTGAAGTTGTGGTTTTATGTGTTTCTCTTATATAATAAAATCTCCATTTGGTGTTTCAGGCACCGTTCAAACTCTCTGCCCATGAACGAACTTCTTTCCAATCTTCAGAAAAAGTTTCTATCGTGATCAGTTTTATATTTCTCTCTATTCTAAAAAAAGTTGACATTGAATTTTTTGTAACCGAGAGTCCTTCTCGTTAATATTTAGAAAACTATTGCACACATAAATATGAAAATAAGTAGTATTATTAAAAAATGTTTGATAAAGGCGACGGTGCAGACAGTTTTTAAATTGAATAATTATTTAAAGAGATGTTTAATGCTAAAAGAGGTGGGCTAATTAGGGCTATTTTTCGCCCATCATATACCGAAAAAAAAAGTTTCGAATTTCGATAATTGTTCAGTGCCTTTGCATAATTAAAGATATGTATTTTTGTTTAGTATAAGCTTTACATGATAAATAAACTGGAAAGTCAAAGAAATTATAGCACAAAAATAGAGTATTTTGGCTTTTTTCTACATTTTTGACGTTTTTTGCATCTTTGAGTTATTTTTTTTAAAGAAGCGCTTGATGAAGCCAATTAATTTTGACATGCAATGATACAACTCCTAATAAGCTTTCATAGGAGCATTATTTTATTTGGGTTCAATGTGCGCTTCTACCTTTAAAAAAAATGCATCAACCGGGAGAATCAAATTCATTGGTATCGGAGCACGTTCAGTATTTTTTTTCCGTACTCAAAAAAATATTTATGTTGTTGAGAAGTCAATGTTGCTTTCTCAAACTATCTTTGTAAATATTTATTAAAGAAATTACCAATAAAAAATGCTCTGATGTCAATGTCGTTGTAAAAAATGACGAAAAAATTTTCGTATCAGTTCTAACAAAAAATTATATCGATACTTAGATGTTCGAAAAACTGCGATCTACAGAGTGGTTTTATGTAATGCTATAAAAGTAGATAATATGTATTTCGGGATCTTCAGTCTCGAAATACATCTATTTCTTCTTCTGATGTAAAAGTAAGAGATTATACGTCAACGATTACTGCCGACGAGACCACAGATAAGAAGATTATACATTTATCAGTACCTCTTGTTAGTACTCTAACACTTTTTGTATAATTTTATTATATGTAAAGTTAAGAATTGCCTTGTTATTACAGCAAAAGTTATTGAAATTCAAGCCATAGAAACTAGAATCTTTATTTCGTCGGGAAAACGATGTTGTAAAACTCATATTTCTTGATTGGTATTCAGTAAATTATCTCTGAGAGATTTATGCTCTGTATATGACAATACATGGATGTATCAAATATATATTGAAAGTATTCGAAACAATACCAGACATACATAAAGCAGAAGGCCTCGATGTTGATACACCTGGAAACTTTTCTAAAATCGATTATTATACTCTCATGGGTATACCTATGTATCATTTTAGCTATATATCTTTAAATTTGTAAAATTCAAAATACGTCCTCAAAAAAAAGAGGTCATTCCCTGTTTGCTATAAGACGCGGCCAATGGATGGTCCAATAGTGATTCTGGTGAAGCAATGAAAGAGGAAAGTGTGACCAAAGAGAAAGAGCAACCAAAAGTGTCTGCAATTGTATGATTATATTTTCTGTTATTGATTATTTCCGATATTTCATATATAGAAAAAAGTCTTAACCCTTTCAGGGGCAGAGGAATTACGCACGTAAAAGGATGAAATAACTGACTGACACCAGAATATTCAAACAAACTTCTTAGAAAATAAAAAAATGCTATTTTGAACTTTCATTGAAAAATTAAAATTTTATTAAAATATTCTTGGTGCCATTTGCCAATTTTGGAATTAAAATTAGGTGGCTAGAACCTCTAGCCACCACCCTTGAAAGGGTTGATAAACTCCATTCATCGCAATTTTACGTTTAGTGTTGTATTTACTATAAATTTCTTGGATCAAAACTAATGACAATAGTGCTTACACTCATTAATATACATCATATTTACTTAAATATATATTTTATTTTCTTATCAATTATTAAACTTTCATCCAAGATATTATTATTTTCTAACTTGTTATAGAGCATACTAATGAAAAAAATGTATGTCACACCTAGGTGCTGATGGGAGAAAAATGGCTTGTATTAGCCCACCTCCTTTGGTCAAAATCGTTCCATTAAAAAAGTTTTATAGGAGCAAAAACTCTACATAAGAATTTAATTAGTTTTAGGTCATTTTATACATTACAGTGCCCCGGGATGCAGACTGCATTTACATTTTTTTAAATTTGACTCATTTTTGATGATTCATTTCTATTTTAAGTTACAGATTTTCAGCATTTCAAAAGATAATTTTTTCAAATTTTAGAAAAGAAAATTATTTTAACCTGTTGCCAACTATTAAAACAATTCAAAGGATAAAAGTTACGCCAAATTAAAAAAACATATATATTATAACAAAAAAACTTTCGAACTAAAATTAAATGAATATTACTTAATTAAAGAAGGAAAATATTGAAAATTACGGCATCATACAAAACGAATGTGCTGCATAGTAGAACTCAACTGCATCTGTAATGTAAAAGTCCAAAATTTGCCTTTGAATGACTTTGGATCCAATCATCCGAGCGCG
Source organism: Maratus speculifer (assembly GCA_964019185.1). NCBI lineage: Eukaryota > Metazoa > Arthropoda > Arachnida > Araneae > Salticidae > Maratus > Maratus speculifer. Next base: position 2,469,039 of record CAXHSM010000349.1, on the reverse strand, counting down.
ACGAAATTAAAAAGACAAAGTGTCCTACTCTAGACCTCAAAGTTTACAAAAAATCATCTAGATCCACCGATTCAATTTTTTCTCGTGAAACAAAAAAAAAAAAAAAAAAAAAAAAAAAAAGACAAACAATTTAATTATAACTCGAACCAGGAAAGATTCAGCGACGTGTAATAGCTTGTTCGAAAGCTTTTAATTTAGGTATGTGCTTTTCGAAAGTTCTATAAAAAAATATCCAATATTAAGAAAATGACATCCATTTAAAATTTATATAACGCTATACCTTCCATAATTTAACATTATACAAATCTCTCCTTTTTAATTGCTAATTCAATTATTTCTTTAGAGTTGCCACGAACTAAAGACAGTTCAATATTTTTTTTTTAATGATAACACGGAAATGAATGAAAATTGATTTAAAATGAAAAATACGGAATGAAAAATTTGGGTTAAAGCTCATGAAAATAAGCTTTACAGATCACCTGATTCCATTTCTTTTCTACGCACATTTTTATAATATACGCACATTTTTATAAAAATATTTCCTAATTTTTACTGTAACATTTTTTAAAATCCAGGTCTACTTTTCTCTCTGGTTCCGCCAGTTTTTTATATGATAAAAACTATATTTACTCGGGAATTTTAGAAGTGAAAAAAAATTATAAAATAATAAATTCATCAACATTCATTAAAATTCGTAAATGGTGAAAAATTACATCAGATTTAAAAAATAAAATAAGACAGTGCAAATAATAATCATATAAAAATCTGGTGGATCCAGAGAGAAAAGTAAAGCTCAATCTAAAGTAATGTTGCAATAAAAATTGGGAAATATTTTCAATCTAAAAATATGTGTAGAAAAGAAACGGAATTAGATTATCTGTAAAGCTCATGAAATAACCTAAATTTTTGTTACCTGAAAATGTGGACTGAGCTTTACTGGTGCTTTAAAATGAATGAGGGAAAAAGAGGCATTTTTAACTCACCCCCTATTTCAGTCATCCATAATCAGTTTAAATATTTGTGTTCATAACCATATGTTACAGGCTGATGTAATGAAGAATAAGAACGGTTCGTTCCGTACAAACTGTGGACACAATTCCATTCCAGCACTTTTGATAAGTGGAAAATCAAAGCTCCAAGTAAACCCAAAATCTTGAACAGATACGATTCAACTATATACTAGATATTTGTGTTCAGCCATATTTATCTACATCAGTTCCTCATCAACCTGATTATATTAATGTTACACTTTAATTATTACTTCATGGTTTATATTCATTTAGCGATGTGGTGCTTAACTGATTTGAGGCAACATAAACAATATATTCTATTTACTACTTTCCTCAGTAATCATTTTGAGTGGATAATAGTATAATTCTGAATATAAGTCACCAGTAAAGCTCAGTCCACATTTTCAGCTAACAAAAATTTGAGTTATTTAATGAGCTATCCAGATTATCGGATTCCATTTCTTATCTCAGCACAATTTTCAGATTGAAAGTATTTCCCAATTTTTACTGCAACATTTTTTTAGATCGAGCTTTACTTTTCTCTCTGGTTCCACCAGTTTTTTATATGATTTCATAACTTTTTCAGATCTTTTCAGGAACTTTATAAATCACCTTCAACTAACAAATCTAAAATATTATTAGTATTAGTTATTTTATTATTAGTATTAGTTAACTATTATTAGCAGTATTAGTTATTATTAGTATTATTATGTTTCCCATTAAAATGTCAGTCTATTTAATTTTATACCGTATAATATTTATTAAAGTATCATAAAACTAATTTAATTTCTTTTCACTCCGTTTTTATTTGTTTCTATTAAATTTAAGTTACAACGTGCTCTGTTTACTTTTTACCCCCATTCGACAATCAGACGATTGGTTTGTTGGTAGTCGCATGGAAGTCATTTAAAATGATCATCAGTTACGATTGACGCAAATCGCAACTTCATTTCTTTGCGTGGAGACAGTTTTCGTCTGCTAACGTAACTGATGGTTAGACTATCACAGATTTATTAAAAACGAGTGGGTAAGAGTGATAGCAGATCGCACAGAGGGTTTCGTTTAATATCTCCTTTAAAACATCATATATATTAAAACAGTAGGCTAATTCTTTAAGATCAACTCAAATTCAGGCATTTGCACATCGGTGAAGTTGAATTTATTAGCCCTTCCTATTAGAGGAAAGTCGAAGCAAGTCTGGTCAGCTCAGTGGTTTAAATGACGAATTTAAAATTCTGAGCTTTTGTAGAGGACTAGGGTTCGATCCCAACGCCCGGTAAAATAATTTATTTGAATAATGATACGTTTTACTACGAGGGAAAGTTATCTGATTTTTATTCTTTTGTTATCATTATTATTTTGATGCTTTATAATTAAATAAAATTTAACACTCAACAATGTTTTTTTAAGTAACAATTTTATTTTAAAATATTTCAAGTAATTAAAACATAGTAATTATTAGATATAAACAGCCAATTTCCAGTTCAGGGCATTAAAGATATATTTAAAAAAAGTTTTTAAAATCTTTACAGATCACATTCTTTAAAAATAAATAAATAAATAAAATAAATAAAAATAAAAATTGTAAAAATCTCATCAGATTTAATTTAACATCTAGCATTACTTAATAAAATGTATTTTAATTTTCTAAAATAATATAAATGTTTAAACATAATTTTGTTGGTAGGTAGTAGCAGCAGTTTTCCACTTACCTATCATGTTCGTGGAAGCTTATATAAAGTAATCTATTTCTAAAGTGTAATATACGGAATCATACAAATAAATAAATGTTATACATCATTTAGACCATATATTAAATGATTTTTAACTAAATCCCCCAGTGCCGTTTTGAAGTAGTTTCTGAATCTTTAAAATTGTGAAGTCTGCTAAAATATTTTAGAAATAGTTTAACAATTTTAATTTAAAATATTTAAGCTACAATATTTTTCATTTAATTAATATTAATCTAAAATTTTTGGCATATTTTGTACTAGCATTAGAAGGAAGATTTATGTTTGTGGCATATAAGAAAAACTATTAATTTTTTGGGGGGAGAAAATGTAAATAAAGAAGAGAAAACAACAGGAAAGGAAAATAGTCATGAAAGAATTATAATTGAACTACTTTGTGATACTCATGGTGTAAAAATTAAATAAAGTATGAAAATGGTATGAAAAATTCAAATAATTCAAATACATTATAAATAGTTACTTGGTAGCATGAAATTTTAAGTTTCAGCATTCAAAATGAGACTGATAAAAATAAAATTAATAAAAACTTTCTAATATAATTAAATAAATTAGAAAATAATAAACATTGTTATTTTTTCGAAATACTGAGAAAATTCACCAAAATAAATAGCAGTTTAATTAATTTTAGTAATCTTTCTGCTAAAAAGCAAGCTCTGTTAAAATTCTGATTAAAATTCTTTTAGATGATTACTTGAGTAGGTTACACTGACAGAACCATGAAACGCTTTGAATCTATTGGAATCACATAGATAACATATAAATAAATCAAGTTTTCTAAACTTTATTTACAAGTAACTAATAAAGAAAATCAAACATTATACTAATTAATCTTTTAACATGTTTACCGTCAAATCTTGACGGGTACCATCTAGTAACGTTTAAAAATACCAATTGACTTTTAGTATTTTCCAGAAGTAGCAATTAAATAAAATAGTTTGAGGTCTAATTTTTTAAATCTAAATTAATAAAAGCTTCATAAAACCATTCACATAAATATCAAAATATTTAACACCGTATTTAATCCGTTGTTTGTCTTACATCACAACTATGTGTTTCTCATGTGGTTGTAAGTTGCCTGATTCAGATTACCCCAAAATTGTTGCCAGATTCATATACTGAATATGTGTGAAAAGAGCCGTCCTTATGAAGAAATAACTTAAAGCGAGGCCCGGTGTAAGGATTTTGCGAGGCTCTTTTCTTTTAGATTTTTAACATAATTTTTTATTTAGACTATCAATAAAAAAGAATGGTTTTCATCTTAGACTGCGACCAGGGGAGCCATGGTTCGATACCTTAGGTATTATGAAGAATTAGCACTTGCTTGTGAGTTTGTAAGATTAATTTCTACAACTACTGAACTAATTTCAAAAGTAATGGTGCAAAATGATAGTGAAAGTAGGCTTTCCAACATAGGCTATATTTTATGTCAACGCCACTATCTTTCCTTTACTAAAATCATAAATTTATATTAAAGATTTTCTATTAGACCGTCTTCATTTTATTAAAGAAAAAAATTTTTGTGTTCAGGTGCAAGGCCTCTGTAGGCGCGAGGCGATGTGCGGCCACACCTCTCGCACACACCTAAGGACGGCTCTGTGTACGAAATAAAATAACAGGTTGCAGTTTTTATAGACTTTTTTTTTTGTCACTAAGGTTTATGCTGGACATTTGTTTAGAGGGATGGACGACCAACATGGGATTTATTTTGAAGGTTCTCGTCTATGAACAGAAATCAGCTGAACCGCTTTTAAGCAGTTCGTTTACTAACTGAAGTCTTTCTAAATACGAAACATATTCTTTTAGAGGCCTTTGTTCTTTTTTTTACCAATTTGAACTCGCAGAGGAATATAGCTCTTAAAATCTCTTCCAAAGATTATACTTCCGACAAAGCTGATAGTATTTTAAGTGTGATGCTCTTAAAATACTCTTGAGCGAATGAGCCTTCAAAGAAATTTGCAGATATGACGTCACCAAATAACCATTTGACCTATACAACAAAAATAACAGCTCTCAAAATCCACACGAATTTTCTTGGTTACCTGATAATAAAAAAGTAAGAACGCCTTTATATTTCGGTAATTATGACCACTCATTCAAAAAAATTTGATAAAAGTATTTTTCAGATATTGATATAAAAAATTTTAATATGTGTATTTTTAATAATCATTGATATGCTTGTATAAAAAATTTTGAACCATGTTAAAACATCATACATTTGTTATAGTTTTCTAGCCGAAATTGAAATTTGACATCTAAAATAATGAACAGTTCTTTTTGATTCGGAGAAAGGGTCAATCCCCACTCAAAGCCAATGTTCCCGCTACGGGAAATGTTATCATATATATTAAAACTGTAGGCTAATTCTTTAAGAACTCAAAAATTCAGGCATTAGCGCATGCGTGAAGTTGAATGTATTGAAGTTGAAGTTGAAGTATTAACCCTTCTAGTTAGAGGAAAGTCGAAGCAAGGCTGGTTAGCTCAGTGGTTTAAGGCACAAATTTAAAGCTCTGAGCTTTTGTAGTGGATTAGGGTTCAGTCCCAACACTCGGAAAAATGATTTATTTGAGTAATGATACATTTTACTACGAGGGAAAGTTATTTGACTTTTAATCTTTTGTTATCATTATTATTTTGATGTTTTATAATTAAATAAAAATTAACATTTAACAATGCTTTTTTTGAAGTAACAATTTTATTTTAAAAAATATTTCAAGTAATTAAAACATAGTATTTATTAGATATAAACAGCCAATTTACAGTTCAGAGCTTTAGAGATATATTTGTAAGAATAAAATTATTGAAAATCTTTACAAATCGCATTCTTTAAAAAAATTAAACAACAATAAATACAACACATAAATAAAAATTGTAAAAAATATCGTAAAATTTAATGTAACATCTAGAAATATTTAAAAAAAATGTATCCTAATTTTCTAAAAAAAAATTTAAATGTTTAAACATTATTTTGTTGGTAGGTAGTAGCAGCAGTTTTCCACTTACCTCTCATGTTCGTGGAAGCTTAGATAAAGTAATCTATTTGTAAAGTGTAATATACGTGAATTATATAAATAAATAAATGTTATACATCATTTAGACTATATATTAAATGATTTTTAACTAAATCCCCGAGTGCCGTTTTGAAGTAATGTCTCAATCTTTAAAATTGTGAAGTCTGCTAAAATATTTTAGAAATAGTTTATCAATTTTGTCTTAAAATATTTAAGCTAAAGTATTTTAAAATCTTATTTAAACTAATCAACAATTTTTGTTATATTTTGTATGAACATTACAAGGAAAATTTATGTTTGTGTGCATATAAGGAAAAGTTATAATTATTTTCTGGAAATAAAGAAGAGAAAACAGAGGGAAAGAAAAATAGTCATGTAAGAATTATATATAAACTACTTTGTGATACTCATGGTTTAATAATTAAATAATGTATGAAAACGTTATGAAAAATTCAAATAATTCAAATATATTATGAATAGTTACTTGGTAGCATGAAATTTTATGTTTAGAAATTTAAAATGAGACTGATAAAAATAAAATTAATAAAAACTTTTCAATATAATTTAAAAAATTAGAAAATACTAAGCATTGTTATTTTTCAAAACACTGAGAAAATTCACCAAAATAAATAGCAGTTCAATTAATTTTAGTTGTCCTTTTTCTAAAAAGCAAGTGCTGTTAAAATTCTTAAAACTTTGCTTAAAATTCTTTTAGACGATTACTTGACTAGGTTAGAATGACAGAACCATGAAACGCTTTGAATCAGTTAGAATCAAATAGATAACATACAAATAAATCAAGTTTTCAAAACTTCATTCATAGGTAACTAATTAAGAAAATCAAACATTATTTTAATTAATCTTTTAACATGTTTATCTTTAAATCTTGACTTATACCATGTAGTATATTCTAGAAGGTTACAGTTATTTTTTTTCAAAAATCAACTTTTTTCACATAGAGGCACTTTATGTGCATAGTTTATATAAAAAATTTATGTAATTACCACACTCAATATTGCGATGTTTAATGGGTTAAAAGTTATTTCAGAAAATATTCTTCATATTGATAAGAGAGTGTGTATAAAAATATTGATTTTGAATGTAAGAAAGGAAAAAAGTATTATTTAATAGCACAATTAAATTCTTTATAGCAATAGAAATATATTACCATCTTGACTTATAGAAAATCAATTTGATATACTATCTTAGACTGAAATGATAAAATGCAATTTCTTTTTTGTACTAAAATAAGTTTTTGCTTTTTAATAGTTTTAAAAAGTACATTTAAAAGTACTAATAATTAATGAATTCCTTTATTAAATAAAGTGTTTCGGAATTACTTTCAAATAATAACAGTTATGCTATTATAGTTTAGCTGTAGTAAAAGTTGTTTATTAGCAGGATCAAAGTTTTTGAAATATTACACGACAAAATACATAAGGTTAATTTAAAAAAGTAAACAGAATAGTAATAGGACATAAATTTAATTCTTTTTCCATTTTGAAATTTTATATTATTATCAATTATTATATTTTATATATATAATCAAAAATTATTTTCTTTATTGGGAAAAAAGTTAATATTTGGCCTAAATTTTTTTCAAATACTTGGTATTCAGCTAAATCACTATTCGTATTATCTCTAGTTGAAACGTGTGCAATGAGCTATTTTTAATGTACACTTGCATGCCTCAATATGTATGGTGGACCATAACCTAAACTAGGAGACATGTGCCCGGACATAAGAACAGAAAATGAATTGGGAACCTAACTATATGTGTTTTTCGAGTTCTTAAGAGCCTGCATTAGTAACGAAAAAAACCCTACAAGCTAATGTTAAATATCAGAGAACTATTTTCAAAAATTTCGCCTGTATTTTAGTACTTTTAAATTAATTTTTTTTCTATGATAGCCGAGTTTTACATTTAACATTATTAGCGTGTACGCTTTTGATTTTGGTTGCAATTTTTTTGCATATAAATATATTTTTTGCATACTTCTCATATTTTTAAGCAGCATTACTTCTATAAAGCCAATTTCTTAAGATATTGAGGTGCAATACATAGATCAGAATAAAATTTAATTTTTAGAGGAAAATTAATTTATAGTAACAATGAAAAAATTTAATCGAATTATCAAAAAAGTTTTAGATAGAAGTTTTACTATAGCCTAATGACCTCGTTAGGGGGTAATTTGGTTATTATCAAAGACCACAATTAGTGATTGAAGAATTTTTGAAGATTTAGAATAAAGTGCCAATTTTCTGTATTACTAAATGCTAAAACAGATGATATGTAATAATAGTAAATGCAACGACATGTACAGATTTCATACTCAATTTTGACTGTAATAATATACAAGATTTTCAGGTGGTGCATAAGAGAATGTCTTCTTAGACTACAATTCTTATAAAAAGTTTTGAAATATCTTTCACAAACAAAAGGTTTTTATCCATATATATCAAAAGATGTTTTCTCAAAGTACGGTTATCATTAAGTTTTTTAGAACATATTTTTCAAAGAAAGGGTTTTCTCCCTTTATGAATCTTTCTTAGTAGTTGTTTTCCCTGAATGAGTGTTTCTTACATGGTTTTTTAAATGAATATTCTGAGAAAACCCTTTGGAACATATTTCACAAACAAAGGGTTTTTCACCTTTATGAATCATGAGATGTTTTCTTAGATTACCATTATCAGAAAATCCTTTGGAACATATTTCACACACAAAGGGTTTCTCTCCCGTATGAGTCAACAGATGGTTTCTTAGTTGATGATTAAGAGAGAACGTTTTGGAACATATTTCACAAGCAAAAGGTTTTTCTCCAGTGTGTGACAAAATATGGTTTCTTAGAGTACCATTCTGAGAAAATGCTTTGGAACAAATTTCGCAAACAAAAGGTTTTTCTCCTGTATGGGTTAAGAGATGGGTTCTTAAATCACCATTCTGAGAAAATCCTTTGGAACATATTTCACAAACAAAAGATTTTTCTTTTGTATGCACCATGACATGTTTTTTTAGAGAACTCTTATCATTAAATGCTTTGAAACATACCTCACAAACAAAGCGTTTTTCTCCAGTATGAATAGAGAGATGTCTTCTTAGCTGACTATTATGAGAAAATCCTTTGGAACATACTTCACAAATAAAAAGTTTTTCTCCTGTATGAGTCACGAGATGTCTTTTTAGACTAATACTCTGAGAAAATCCTTTAGAACATATTTCACAAACGAAAGTTTTTTTCTGTATGTGTCAAGATATGTTTTCTTAAAGTACTTTTGCGAGAAAATTCTTCGGAACATATTTCACAAACAAAGAATTTTCGACAAATACGATTCAAACGATGTCTTCTTAGAGTACTACTCTGAGAAAATGTTTTGGAACATACTTCACAAATAAAAGATATTTCTCCTGCATCAGGGGACGAATGCTTTTCTTTTTTATTATTATGAGAAACAAAGTGCGGTTCACCAGAGGATGAATTTTCTCCTGTAATCGATAACATTTTCCTAAGTGAAAAAGTTTAGTATTGTGTGAGGTCAGACACTTCTTTAAAAGTATGAAAGACTGAATCAGGTATGCTTTTCTTTATCACCATTTTGAGGAACACCAGAGGTTCAATTTCTTTCTGTAATCGATGACATTTTCTTAAGTGAAAAAATGTTTTTCGGATGATAACAGAAACATTTTAAAAGTATCTTCAGAATGAAGAGATTGTCGCCATCTTCATCGAAAGAAACGACTTATTGAGCTTCTGCAAAAACGTTTTATCTATCTTTGAATCTAAAAACAGAAACAAAACCACTATTTAATAAATTGTGCTAAATTTTAACTTTCAAATATATATTAGATTTGACAGGTTTCATTCCCTTAAACAATATAAAACTCATACATTAAACTACTTATTATTATGTACAATAGAGCTTCACTATTTATTTTTCATAGAAACAGAAACATATGAGTATGTGAGCATTCAATACACAGCCGAAGATAGATTTATCCCAATTCTCTATATACTTAATAGTTTCTTTGGTGTACACAGTAAATATAAGTATATAAAATGTATAGCATCAGACATTTGCTAAGTTAACTTCGAGATATAAAACAGAGTTGGCAAGTTTTTGACAGCATGCGGCTTTATCCGGTTTAAACAGTCATCTTAAAAACCTCTTGACAAAAATCTTGTCAGAAACCTCAAATACAACACTAATCTGTAAAATCTCACTTTAAATATCTCTCACACATATACAACTTTAGATCTAATATTAAAAATTCACTATCACTGTATTATATATTATCATTTCTGGAAAAGAAAAAGAAATTGTCATAAATCAGAAAATTTGACCTGCTTTCAAACTTGCTCAACTAGCAATGCTTCTTTTATCAAGCCCTTCTAACCCAGCATCAATTGAGAAAGTATTTTCTAACTTTGTCTTCATACACTACTTAGAATTGCTTATGTGCTGTAGGATGCTGCGGGATAAAATTGATCCAGATTATTAACTGTACGAAATCATTTTCTTCTGTTTGAACATTCTAAAAAAATGTTTTATCGCACAAATTCTTTTGTAATTATTAAATTATAGTAATTGATGTTAAATAAAAATTTACTTAAATCATTAAGACTTATTTAATGTTTCTCTCTTGTTCTTAAAATGATTTAAAATACATTACATGTTTTTGATGCTTTAACACTAGAATTACCGAGGCGGGTCATCTGTGACCCAAGACGTGGTTTTTCGCTCGTATCACCGTTGCTTTTCAAAGTAAAACTTTGAAACTGATTGACTTTTCCTGAATATTTAATATAATGCCTTAACACGAATTTAGTTGAAATCAAACGAAAACTTTTTTGTATACACATCTTTATACCTAGAATTACCATGCTGGGTCATCGCTGACCCAAACAAAATAATTGCATTTTTCATTAATTTGAACAAGAATTTTAACTCTATATTTTATAATAACATAAGAATACTGTATGAATATCATCCGAACTTCCTTTTCAGAAAAGAGAGAAAGGAATGTGGGGGCGATGGGGGGGGGGGGGGGGGCATGATCACATATCTGTTATGCATTCGAAAATCAAATGTGCGTGTTTTTATCGTATTTCAAACTATTTTTAGAATGTTGTAGAAAGTTTTTATTAAGGTTACACCTTAGAAAGTAACTAAAAAGAATATTTTGCCTCTCATAAACGACGCAGAGAAATAAAAAAGACTGTGGCATTCCAGTTTCGCACATTTATAGTGATGGCATCATGACATAAGTTTTTCGAATAAGAAATTTTTTAAATTGTGATTCTCTTTTAATTATTTTAGTGACAAAATTTAGTGAAGAATTCAATATTGTCATCATTTGATAATGCTGTCATTCTTGGCGTAAATGACGAAACAATTTTTCTTAAAAATGACTATAAAATTTCATCGCTCGAATCCAGTACAAGTAGTTGTAAGCTGAATGAAAATAGCCGTGTAAATGCTGTGGAGAAAGGCATGAAACATAAATAAATCATATAGTATTTTGAAGAAAATAATAATAAAAAAAAAGAAATAATCTTTAAAAGTGAGAAAGATACAAAATAAACTACTCTTCGAAGTGATTTGAAACATTGAACTTTATGGAAGGTAAAGCCACAGTGTTCAATATTTTCTGACTTATGAAATATCTATTGATTCTAGATTTAATGGTCAGAAATGTATGAGCAGTTTTTAAAGATAGAACAGATTTTAATATAAGCAGAAGAGTTTTCTTGCTAAGATAATAGATAAATACAATGACAAAGAACGTGAAGATATTCGTCCACGGACCAGCACTGAAATTTCACATGAATGAAAAATATTGCCAAATAAAGCAACTCTAAGACAATAAAACTAATACTTTTTGTGGAAATTATTTATAACTTGTGTGTGCATTATGCACAGAAAAAAAGAAAAAGAAAAAAAGACCGACGCATTTGTGTGAATTGACTGTACGTAAACTCTATAAAAAGTAAAAGTGTAAGTAAAGTAAAAAATTACGGATATGGAAACATAATTAAACTTATTGTATTTGAATATCTAATTAATCTATAGGTTATTATATAATTTAAATCAACTAATCATATATATATTATTTAAAGGAGGTATCAAAATCTCAAAACATTTGTTCTAAAATTAGAAATAAAAAATTCCCTTAGTGGTATCTATTCTCAAAATTTCATATTACGTAATAGTATAAAAGCTAAATTGTATTAATTATTAATTAAAAGTCATTGTGTTCCTCGTGAATACTTATTGCCCGTGTTTATTTTTCAAATAAAACAATAAAAGCGTCTTTGAAAGCCATGGGTCAGAGGTGACCCAGCCTGGTAGTTCTAGGTATACAAGAAACGCGGTAATTCTAGTGTTAAGGCAGTTTTTGATGGTTTAAACCAATTTTTGACAGTTTAAACCAGTTTTTGACGCTTGTCATGTCAAAATCCAGTTTCTAACGTCAGAAACCCAATTCTGATATAAAATGTTCCTATCATACACACTTATCTAAGCCTAACCACATCCCCAAATTACCCCATGTCAGAAAACAATCCAAAATAATTAGAACACTTATTTTTATTTTCTGTGTTAATCTATTCTTTAGGTATTCCGGAATTCCGAACTAAGACTAATAGTTTTTAACCGTTAATAAGGCTTTTAGAAGCAAGTTTATCAGAAACTTGAAATAACATACAGGGTAGTCATAAAAAAAACTTTGCCGATATATGGAGCTCTAGCGGCCAGTCCGCTCAACAGATAAACTTGAAATTTCAGATATAGCTATTCGGAGGTATGAGCTCGAGATTCTGTGAACGGCAACAAAATACCGCTCACAGTTACGGTTATTTACAGGAACTCGAAATTTTCCAATGGCAACACCCATTTTTTAAATCGCAAAATGCTCAACGCATGCGAAAACCCTAAAGAGCGTTGAACCGGTGTGGTTATTGCAATAAACGGACGCGTTATGCTCGCATAAAATCAGCTCTACAAACGGCCCCCAAAAAACACGACCAAGGCGCAAGAAGAAAATCTGAATGTGACAGAGACAAAATACCAATCACAAAACTTCATTTGCCAGATAATCAGTGTAGAAAACGGATAAAAAGTGGGGTGGGAATGTTAGTTCTTCAGTCGGAGCTCGCAGATGTCAACAAAATGATTTCATTCGTGGTGAGTTGGTAAAACTGTAATCAAAATTAGATGAATACTGCGAAAACATGGTGCATTTATGTTGAAACTATCGCCAAATATGTGGCATATGCATTTCACAAGCCCGTCGTAATCGTAATTTAGTAATGAAATTCGAAGAAATTGGCTGCACCTGTGATAGTGCGCGATCCGGATGACTAACTGTTCCTGAGGATACGATATGTCGTAGTGACCAGAGGACACATGAAAACTACAAAAGGTGCATCTCGTGTATTTGAAAGTCAATAGTCTTAAAGTTACTGCTCTCTGTAATCCCCATGTTTCCTTACCGGCACCAGCAAGCCCAGATGTTGGAAGTAAGAGCCCATCATTAACATATAGACTCTGTTAATGAAATTCTTATCCAATATGATGGAGATAACGATCGGCCTCTTCGCATATTATGAACGGACGAGGCACATTTCATCTTAATTGGTAACATCAATGACCTCCGCGATCCCCCAACCACACGCCTATGGAGTTTGGGTTCTGGAAATATATAAAATCTAGAGTGTACATGTGCAATCCGCAAACTTTGCCAGATTTGAAATTTTCTATCAAACATGAGATTGCAAACATCCCTCATGCGATGTAACGTTCGGCTGTAGTATCCACAGTCGCCTACATGCAATGTGTAATTGCCTGTGATAGCACACATGTGGAAAATGTCTAATCAAAATAATTTTTATTTAATAATAAGTTAACTAAATAAGTTTTATTTTCTCCGATCTGTATTGTAATCAGAGATTAGTGTACTGACTCTGTGTCATATGCAAATTTACTCCTTGCTTCCCAATCGTGTTTTTTATGGGGGGGGGATTCGCAGAACAGTTTTTTGTGCGTGCATAACGTGTCCGTTTCTTGCGATACACGTACGGTTCCAACGCTCTTTATGGTTTTCTCATGTGCTGAGCATGTGATGAAAAAAATGAGTGTTGCTATTGGAAAATTTCGAATTTCTGCAACTATAATCGTAACCATGAGCGCCATTTGGTTACCGTTCAGAGAATCTCGAGCTCATACCTCTGAATGTCTATATATGAAATTTCACCTCGATAGGTTGAACGGACTGGCCGCTAGAGCTCCATATATCAGCAAAGTTTTTTTTATGACCACTCTGTACTTTAAAGCGTTTATATAATGCACAGCACAGTTTTTCTCAAGATCGTAAAGATTTCAATTTCATTGCATATAAGTCAAATCTAGATGGGTAGTCATTGCTAGAGGACACAACTAGTGCTGATAGGATTTGAAATTTTAAGAAGAGGTTGTCAAAAGATTTGGGAAATAGAAAACCAGAATTGTTGACAAAAGCAAGAGCAGTATGGCTTTGACACATCCCATAGTGAATTGCTTTCTTCATGCAAATCATTCAGCAAAATCTCCATTAAGTAAAAATTGTGGGGAAAAAAGGAATTGTGTCACATAATACCTCTGCAAGAAACTTTAAGATGGCAAGTAGAGATCTGCATGGGTTGACCCAAGGCATAGCCTATTTTTGTTTAAGACTCTTGGATCGGGCCTCACTTTTTTGGTACTTCTAGGTTATCTCGTCGACCGAAGAATTATCGCCAAATTTTAAGATAAATGCCAATAATGGATGATCGTTAATGTCATATTTAATAAAATTAAATACGATTCACGTGTTTAAAATGTTGTTAAGTGATTTTTATTTAGACTTTTTATTTGTATTTTATTAATATTCTACTAATTATTTGATTTTTTGTTATTTTAAATAAAAATTATGTCAATACGTATAATTTGGCGAAATTGGTAGACCGGATAACAGAGAAGTACCAATAAATCAAACTCTTATTATAAATTAGACATATTTTATGTGAGTGGAGCACAAAGCTATTTAACTGTAATTAATCAAGCGCTCGAATATGCCATCTGGTGGAGAAAAGATGTAACATCTCCATTCAGGATAACATCGTGTAAGCTCATTACATAACATGCGTTTTAAATTTGGTCAGAATAATTATTATTTTGCGCAATTTCAGATTTTCTGTGACATTTGTTTTCTGTCTTATATGATGAAGTAAATATTATACGAATTTGAATATCTAAAACTTTTAAATACATTTATAATGAAGAATTGCTTCAATGGGACTTTAAAATTAGTAGTTAAAGGGAAATTAAAGAGATGGTTATCCTGTATCGAAGGCTGCGAGCAGCGCCTCTATAGGCCGTTTTAGTTCCCAATAACGCTTTAAAAGAACGAATGAAATTCAGTGTAGTCATGTTATGAAATCGCAAATTACATAAATTTAGTTAAAAATTAACCAAAGAAACTATATGAGCAATGATTTATTTTGATACAAATAGCGGTATTAATTAATTGATGCTTTAAAACTTAATATAACAAACCGGGCGAAACGCAAGACGCCAATGCGCAAAGCCTTCCTTTGTTCCAAGAATGACTCGTGAATTTTCTATGAGAAGAATCATTCATTTGAAACGGACCGGATCCAGAATGGTGAAATTATTTCATTGATATGATCCAGCAAACACACCTCTAAACAACAGTGGGTCAACAGAGATTCCATTCGATGCTACTGCGTATTTATAAAGAGGAGGCTTGTAAAGAATTTTTAAGCAAAACAACCAAAAGAACTTTAACCTTTGGTAAATGGGAATGGGTGAAGCTTTAAATTTGAATATTTTATTCGGAATCATCCATAAATTAAGTTTTGTGTAGTAAGTATATCTAATAAAAAGTACCTTAATTGGATTAAAGACTTGGTGATCTTTTGATATGCTTTTATTTTATATTGCTTTTTTGTAAAAATACAGTAGTATGAAATAATGAATGAAATGATGCCAATAACTAATAAGAATGTATTTATTAAAATACAGCACATTGCTCATTGGTGCACAAAACAAGAATTTTAATATACACTTGTACAATTAAAATAAAATAGAAATATCAACGTTTCGCGCCGTCTTCAGAAAAATATGATAATGGAAGGACTAAGTTTGCATCTTGATCGAGAGATAATATTTCTAATAAATTAAACTAGAAAAATCTCTTCGCGCCGCAGAAGACGGCGCGAAACGTTGATATCTCTATTTTATTTTAATTGTACAAGTGTATATTAAAATTCTTGTTTTGTGCACCAATGAGCAATGTGCTGTATTTTAATAAATACATTCTTATTAGTTAAATGTTATGGTGCAACTGTCCTGTATATATTCATGAAATGATACCAGTTTCCACAATGGACTGCATTTTTATGATGTCACAATTGGTAAAATGAGGATTCTTATAACCTCGAACCGAAAGGAACAATATAGTCTATTTGTTTATGGATTAATGACTGGAAGCAAATGCCAAACTATTTACGTACTTTTATGTGTAAACGAAATTTTCTGTAATCGTTTGCATGTGGTAAGTGCAATAAATAGTATTACTATGACGCCACAATTATAAAATCAGTAGGTTATTCAGAAGATCGTCTGATGGGGCTACAGCCTGCCTCCTCTCTTCCGAAAATTGATGAAAATTTAAAATTCAATCACGAATGTTTAGCAAAACACAACAATTGGATGGAATTGAAAATAAACCAGAAAAATATTCCGTTTTAGACAGGTTTTTCTTGAAAATGTATTATTTTGCAGATATCAGGTAATAACATTTTCAAACAATTTCCCTTTATACATAAATTGCTTTACAGGCTTTTTACTGTGTAATACATAATATATGCTGATTAAAAGTGCATTATTAATTTTTATTAGTTTTAAAACTAAAACTTTTACGCTTGCTATTTATCAGTTGAAAAAATCTGTAATTTTAAGATGATATCCTGCGAACCTTGGATTCTCGTTTCCTTGTATTGATATGGATTAAGATACCTTAGAAATACTACTATGGAGAGCATCCCCCTTAGGCCTATATACCTAGTATAGATAATCGGCTGCAATAAAAACACCAACATTGTAATTTTAGGTAATAAATAGATTGAGACATCTTTTTAACATAAAACAGGCAGCCTTGAACATTTATTTTTATTTTATTTTTCAATTTATTTAAATCTTAATATGTTACAAACTTGTTATTTAGATTGTTGTAGCACTGTGATGGTTATATTATTTTCATAGTATTACAAAATATGGACAAAAAAGGTTGTTCTATGTCTGCATAATGTTTTGTTTAAAAATAAACTTCACATACTTTAAAAATGAATCATAAATCTAATTGAGTGATCCTGAATCTCAAATGTACACTGCTCAAAACAATTAAAGGATATTGCAGTTTTAAGTGGATTTTGTATCTGGGAAACTTTTTAGCTGATTGATACATGGTCGACAGACATAGTAGGTTATATGAGAATAAATTACACATGTTAGGCAGAAAAAAAAGCATTTTATTGAGCATTTGTGTACAAAAGGAAAAAAACACAATTTGTGCATATGAGAAAAAAAGAATGGGAAAAGGTGTTTTCTTCAATGAAAATCAGTTTCAGTAGGGGGTATGGTTTCCACGGGCGGCCAGCAACGTTGAACACCTTTGAGGCATGGACTCAATGAGGCTATTAATGACGAGATGGGGTATTCTGCCCCACTCTTCCAGAAGAGCTCTTTCCAGTTCTTGGAGGGTTTGTGGGGGTTGTTGGTGGCCAGAAACTCGTCTTTCTAGAGCGTCCCAAACGTGCTCGATTGGATTCATGTGTGGAGAACACGCTGGCCATTCCATTCGAGCGATTCCTTCCTCGAAAAGGAAATCCTCCACCAGGTTCGCACGATGTGGCCTGCAGTTATCGTCCATTAAAATGAAATTATCTCCGATTGCTGCAGCGTAAAGGACTACAATAGGTCTGAGGATCTCATCCCTATATCGGCGACCAGTCAGAGCTTCATCTCGAATGATGTAGAGTTCAGTGCGCCCGTCAATGGAGATACCACCATACACCAACACTCCTCCACCGCCAAATCTAACACTTTCGTGCACGAACGCAGGATTATTCCTACTGCCACGGTCCCTCCAGATGAAAATACGCCTATTATCCGGATGCACAGAAAAACGGGACTCGTCAGAAAACAGAATATTGCTCCATTCATTTCTCCTCCAGTTGACATGCTCGGTTGCCCACTTCCTGCGGTCGCGACGATGCCTTGATGTTAATCTAACACATACCATCGGTCGGCGAGTATACAGACCTACAGCATGGAGCCGGTTTCGGACAGTCTGAGTTGAAATCGTGGTGCCTGTAGCCGAGCGAAGGTGTTGTTGGAGAAGAGTAGCGTTCATGTTTCGGTGTCTCCGAGCTGTTAACGCTAAATACCGATCTTCATTGGGCGTTGTTGCCCGTCTACGACCTTGCCCAGGTCTTCGGCCTGCACATCCACTCTCCAAAAAACGGTTCCAGATCCCGGAAATGACACTTTGTGACACTCCAATGGCTTGCGCTACTTCGGCTTGAGTTTAGCCCCCTTCTAACCTACCAACAATTCTTCAAGCTTCTGAATCTGTCAAATGACTTCGCTGAGACATCGTACTCATCGAAACAAAGCAATCACTGGATGCCGATCATCCTTGTCTTCATTCTCTTTTATCCAGTTGAAAGTCAAATTTCATTCGCTGCCGCTGAAGCGACGTTTTTGACGTCGAACTCAAAATTTGCATACTCCACAGTTTGAAAACCAGAAAAATTTGCATTTGTGATTCTCTTCTTCTATTTACGGCAAAAAAAAATTTCGTTTATATCTTTATTTTATATAAAACTTCAAATATCCTTTAATTGTTTTGAGCAGTGTACAAAATGCTTTCAGTCAGTCACAATTTATCATAAAAGAAATCAGGAAATACAGTGGTCTATCTGAACACAAAGCCAGAATCATATTCAAACTCTTTATTCACAGACATTTTTTTCTCTGAAGCACTGTTATTCACTGAATCATTTTCACTATTTGAGTGTTTAAATTTCCTTTTTTGGTATTTCTGTAATTTTCCTTTTTCAGCCATGTTCCAGAATTTCTTTTAGTAATTATTTCGCTTTCAATTTCAATTTTTATTCATGAAGATTATAAATGAAATAAATAAGATAATTAAAAGCTAAAAGAAAACTTATCCATGAAAAAGAAATCATTATAAAAAAAATAAAAAAATTAGAATTTGAAAAGTAAAACAAAGCAAAGTATTTATTTAAATATCTAGATAACTGAAGTTGAAGTAGCTGCTGCTGATTTTTGCTTGTTTACTAAGAGGAAAAGAAAAATAAAATATTACAGAGTAAAGAAAAATAGGAGTAGAAATGTTTGAATCTTATCAGCTCCACCCGGCGCCAATTGAGTCTAAAATGTAAGCAAACAATCTCAACATTTAAAATAATGCTGCTTCATGTAAAGAGTTCTTACTATTTTGCCCATAACTTCGTGTCTAATGCGAATTTTTTATGGAGTTTGTTTTAATAAGCGCCTAAATGATTATACTTTCATATAAATAATAAAAATTTATATTTTGACCATTTGAAAGTTTCCTTAACTAAAAAAACTAATGTTTAATGAAAAATAAATATATATCTTGTATATCGAATTGGGTTACTAAGTTTTGCTTTTTAGCCCTACGGTACGGTGTATGCTTAAATGTGACCCATCGGACCATTCCTTTTGTTTATGAACCATTCATTTTTTTATAGTTTCAAAATTTTGTGTTCACTTGAAAATTTTACGTTTTGACAAAAAAAAAACAAAAAACAATGCACATGCACATCAAATGAAAATACAAAGTGTTTCCAATTAGGACGATAAAATTTTTCGAGAGAGGTTTGTAATATACTATGCATTGCCGAACTCTTGGGCAGTATTAGATCATCTAAGTTTCACATTATTAGAGACTAGAAGTATCTGTTTTATAAATTTTTTATTTGCAATATCTGTAGTTTAAGTTTTAATTTTTTTTCATATATTATCTTCTTTTATGCTAAAATACAAATATTTCTTTTTGTAGGCCATTATTAGTGTTTTCATGATTATCATTCTGTTGCAAATTATTTTGTTCTTACAATTCAATTGATTTTTAATTCACAACGTATGACAGAGAAATTAGTTAATGTTAAAAACATCATTTAACAAAATGCAACTGGAAAATAAGATTACATTGATTAATTAAAAAATTCTTAAATCGAATTTCTTACCGAAAATATTACTTGGATATTCTACATAGTTTAGTATTTTATAAAAATAACGACAGCATGCGATAAAATCAAAACGAATTAGTGTCAATCAAAATCTCCCACTTTTTCCTACAATAACTCTAGCAAGCTTAATATCGTAATATGATTTTAATTATACACTGAAATTTCTAAGTTAAAAAATAAGACAGATTTTTTAAAAATAAAGTACATATTTAATATCAATAGTTTTATTGTTTTATCACTTTAATACATAACATAATTCTTTACTTCTTTCTTTGTGTATCACAATTTGAATATACTGTGATATAAATATATTAATTTACCATATTTAAATTAGACATCATTCAGCTGTATGCACTAATATGCATTAACAGTTGTTTTTGCAAGATACTCTTGGCAGAAACGTTTTCGTTACACATCTCACAAAAAATATTTGTCATCTGTGTAAATTAACAGATACTTAATTAATTCATGTTTACGACAGAATTTCTTGCTACATATCTCACAAAGAAACGGTTTCTAATCAATATGAATTTTCAGATGCTTTTTCAAGGTACGTTTGTCAGAATATTTCTTGTTGCATAATTCGCACACAAACTTTTTCTCGCCAGTATGAACTGTCAAATGTTGTTGCAAGTTACCCTTTTCAGAAAATTTCTTGTTGCATACCTCGCATGCAAAAGGTTTCTCGCCAGCATGAAGTAACAGATGTCTGTTTAAACTACTCTTGCTGGATAGTTTCTTGTTGCATACCTCGCAAACAAAAGGTTTCTCTCCAGTATGAATTATCAAATGCTTCTGCAAACTGCTCCAACCAGAATATTTTTTGTTGCATACATCACACGAAAAAGGTTTCTCACCAGTATGAACTATCAAATGCTTTCGCAAGTAACCCTTGTCAGAAAATGTCTTGTTGCATATCTCGCACGCAAAAGGTCTCTCGCCAGTGTGATGTAATAAATGCCTACTTAAACTACTCTTACAAGAGAAATCCTTGTTGCATATGTCACAAGCAAAAGGTTTGAAAGCAGCATAAATTAGGGGATGCTTTTGTAATAAAGTATTCATGTCACAAAAGTCTTGTTGAAAATCTCACATACAAACGCTGTCTCACCAATATCAGCTAACAGATGACTATTGAATAACTTTTCTGAAAGAATGTTTTCTTGTAGCACATTCCACAAACATGAATTAATAGATGTCTCATTAATCTGTACTTGGATAATTTCTTGTTTCATATCTCACAAACAAAAGTTTCTCACCAGTATGAATCATAAAACGCTTTTCCAATTTCCGCTTGACGGAATATTACTTGGTGTATATCTCACACACAAAAAGTTTCTCAACAATATGAATTATCAAATGCTTTTCCAAGATACTTCTGTCAGGAAACTTCTTGTTGCATATATTTCAAACAAAGGTTCACCATTATGAACTAACAGATCTCTACGTAAATGCTGCTTAAGAGAGAAATGTCAGTTGCATGTCTCACAGATAGAAAATCTGTCTGCAGATGAAAAAACAGATGCTTTTGCAAATTATTTATGTTCAGGGGTTGGAAAATACATTAGTTTATTCTGCACTGGTGACTAGATTTTATGGCATGGCTGTGTATTTTTAGGTAGTATGAAAATCTGCTAGATATAGAAGGTATACAAAAATCTTTTTTATGCTAATTTGCAGATTATAAGAATGTAAAACATGGTAATAAAGTTATCTTATAGTAAATTTATGTATGTTGTATATATTTTTCAATTTTATAAAAAAAATATATGAAATAGTATTGTAGCAATAGTTATTAACTATTTTTGTAGTTGCGTATATTTTCTCATTATAATTTTTTGCTTCATATCTTCAAAATCAAGGTTTCGTACCAGTATAATATAATAGATAATTGTTTAAACTACACTTATGAAAGTATTTCTTGTTTTATATTATAGAAACAAATTTTTTTTTATCATTATGAACTACTAGGAAATTGTTTAAATCAGTCTTATGAAAGTATTCATTGTTGCAAATCGTAACAACAAATACTTCATTGGTATGAATCAGAAGTTACTTTTCCACAAAAATTTTGCTATAAATTTCATCTTTAAAGACTGCTTTGATTGATATGATATGTATGGACAGTTATGGCTGTATGGATCTGCAATGAATAGAATTAATGTATTACAATAACATTTATCACTCATTAGAAAGTTATTTAAAACAAATGGAACTTCTCATAAAACTTATGTAGTAAAGTGAATCAAAATGAAATAGCTACAATAGCAATAAGAAATACAATAGACTCTTGACTGTCTCACACTCACAGAACCAGAGATTCGTCGAAAATTATTAATTGCAGCATTTTCTATCTTATATACTTATCAATATTTTCTAGGTGTACAAAGATTAAACAGTTAGAATACCATAATTAAAATAAACAAAAACTATAATAGATTAAAACAAATGACTTGTCATAAAGAAAATATTCTAAATAAATATTTTAAATAAAAGATAAAGCAAATTCGAGAAAAAAATTCTATTAAGAACACATCTGCACCAAAATCATGGATGCAACTTACAAGCAATGAGAAAAAAGTATTTTTTATGCAAAGGCAGTACATGCAGTATTACATTATATTTGACAATAAGTACAAAATATATTAATGCACGAATGCAAATGACATGATTTAAGAGCCCATGAAAAGAAAAAAAATCAAATTCAATATGAGAAGAAGTGGATCCACAATTTTAATCAAAGGAAGATAGCTTTGCAGCAACTAGTTGACCACAATCTTCATTTTCCAAAGTCAAATAAAGAGGTTCTGTTTATGGGATCATAACAGATTTCATTAGCTCCATTATACTTGGCAGAAAAATAATTTATTTGTGTACTATCTTAAACAAACCCCAAATATTATTAAAATGGATTTGGAAATTGAGATTAATATTATTAAAATGGATATGGATTAAGTGGGTATTAACTTCATTAAAATAATAAAAGATCATGCCATATAAGCAAAAAACTTATTGCTTGTTTTTTGACACAGTTTAAACAATGATGGCATTCAAACGTACTGCTACGATTTTTTAGCGGTAACAGAAATGTACAGTGTTGTTCCCATGTGTCAAGTATATGGTATTAATTAACTCATAGTAGGTATTTGTTATAAATAATACCCCTACTGAAATATTAAACAAAAATTTTTGGGATCAATAATATCACAGCCGTCATAAACGAAAATAATAATGATGATTGAAATATCCTCTGAAATGTTCTAAAAGTACAGTGAAACGTCCATTTCATGAGTTCCTATTATTTTACTCAAATGCTTCATTACGTAGAAATTTCGTTAAATAGAAATAAACTGAAATTCACGAAATTTTTATAATAAAATGCACATGCATAAAATGAAAAATGCATCTAAAGCGGAAATATTGGAAAAATGTATTTTAATTCAGGCAGCATTTTTTGTTTTATGTAATGTAGATATATGAATAAATGTAATTAAAATAATGTCTAGAAAAACACATAAACAGAAGTAAAGAAAAACTGAAGCATATCATATTTTCTCTTAGTATTTATAATTTACTAACTATTAATAAGTCTGTAATATTAATTTGTACAGATTTCTTAAAAAAATACACAATTAAAAAAAAAGTATGTATTCCAATAATTCATTATTCCAATATTTCATTCCAATAATTCGTTTAAAATACCAGCAAAATGAATTAAGAGACTATACTAATTATGAGAAGAATTTATGAAACTAACATTAAATTTATGGGAATGTTCTTAAAAGTTATCCTGCTTACATTTTAATACATTTAAATAATTCTTTTAATGGGATACCTGAGTTTAATAGCCAATGTGTTTTGTAATATTTTTCCAGTTTGGTTATATTTTCTTTATTTAGAAGCTTTGATTTTTGTTTACAATCGATCTAAAATAATTAGTATCCTAATATTTAAAAAAAAAATGCATAAAGTTAGATATCAATCTCATGTATCATATGAAGAAAAAAAAACACAAAATGAAACATTTTTAAATATTGAAATTCAAGTGCAAATTCTGAAAAGAGCACATTACATGTTTAACATTAGCATTCAAGTGTTTTTGCATGACTAGTAAAGGCTCTGAAGAGCTTAAACTGTAAAACTGAAATGCAAATGTTAATTTTATGAAAGCATTCTTTTTAAAATTTCTTGCTTGCACTTTAATAGTTTATTTATTTGCTTGAAATATTCAGGATTGAATTCTACCTGGGTTAGTAATTACTTTATCAATTTTGATTTCATATTTTAGTTATTTATTGTTACTTTCACCTTTGATACAGGTTTCAAAATTAAAAGTATGTCATTAAAAAAACTGCAAACAGAATTAAAAGATTTCAAATTAGCAATGATGAAGATCAATTTCAGCTATCCCACTCTTCCCCCCAAAAATAATCATTTACAAATATTAAAATGTAAGCAAGAAATTTTAAAAAAAAAGTGCTCCCATATATTTAACAATAGCATAGATAAATTTTCATATTAATAGTGTAAGTTTATGTGGGGAGCATAAAAAATAAATTGTTAGGAGAAAGACAGGCTTGGCTTCCATATGTTCAAAAAATATGCTAACTTTTTCTTTATAATTTTTACAATATTGAAACAATATGTATGTCTTTTTTATCTACATCTTTTGTTTAAAAGTTGCCTAGCAATTGAATATAATAGCACATAGCCAGAACACAATAAAATTAGGCTAATCTGACATTCTTAGAAATTGGATTTTCAGTATCTTTAATTATTTAACCTTTAAAAACTTATGTGCTAAGAAATTTACAGATAATCTGACTTTTTAATTGTCCATTTCAAGATGCCAGAAAATGAAAAATGATGAAATTTAAAATGTTTAGCAAAATTAATGTTCAGTCATCTGATCTGCAGATTTATTAGTTTAAGATTTTAAATGCAGATTTGCAGTCAAGGATCGATAATCCGCACACCCTTAATCCGCAAATTTCTATAATTCACATTACTTCACAAATGTAAACAGTGAAGTAAACAGTTCACGAAATTTACAAATTTGTAATCCAAAAATGATTTTATAAAATAAATATAATAAAAAAATTGAAAAAATAATAAAGCATCTCCTTTTAAAAATACAACTCTTTTATTTTATTAACAGTAAAAAACATAGTGTATTACGTAACATATGTAATATGTATAATTATTTTTAATTAAAAACAAATATGTATATTTTTTTTTACTGAAATAACTTTAAAAAGGCATTTTTTGAGATAGCACATTAAATTAATTGCCGAAACGTCAGTGAAGGCTTATTTTGGAGACACGAAACTTTTTGGTTTCTGTCTGTCAGTTAGTCTGTCTGTTCCGCGATAACTAATGCAAAAAACATCCGATTGACTTGAAATTAAGTGGGTATGTTAGTGAGGCACTAGGATTAAGCTGTATAGTTTTTTGTTAGATTTGATTCATTCGTTCGTAAAATATAGAATACTTTATTTTGCACAATAATGCTTTTCTATGGCAAATCCAATGATTTTCAATTTTCTTTCCTTGAGAGAAAATGACACATTTCATTAATGAAATTCAATGATAAATGGACACTGAAATTTACCAGTTAAATTATTCATATTGTTTTGAAATTTTGTCTATGCATTTGTCAGATTTTTAAAGTTATTACTGTAAATTTTGGAGATTTTTTATAAATGTGCTCCAATAATATAAACTAATTTGTTTTAAAGATTTACTTATTTCAAATGTATTTATTTCGTTTTCATTATTTTCTCTTAATGGTTGCTAAGCAACCATTCATCCTAATTCTTATTATATTTTAATGCTATAAATTTGAAAGCAAATACGAAAATTTAAATGAAGTCAGCGGCAAAATTGATGAATTAATGTTTTTGTATCTTTGCGGATAAATATAACATAGCCCAGAAAAGAATATAGGCTATGTTTTATTAATTTTATTCAAATATTTTCCTTAATAATTCAAAATTTCCTTCTTTTTCATACAGAATCAAGAGCGATTTTTTAGATAAAATTTAACCAATTTCCTTTATCGTTGCCAAAAAAAAAAATCTGGAATAATTTTTCAACGGCAATAAGTTTCAATTGAGCAATTTCCATTCGAAAAATTAAACTAAGAAAAAATAAATATGACGTCAGAATTAAAATAAAAATAGTACTTTGTTAATTATTAAACACGGAAATTTGTTTCGTTAATTAGAATTTTTCTGACAAAAATGGGGGCATAATTAGAAGTAAACAAAATAAAAAATAATTATATTTTTAACAAATATTTCAATTGATAAAATTTGACGTCATAATTGAAATAAAACAGGTATTTTACAGTAGTCATTAAAAATACAAGAAACATGGACAGCAATAACTCATGAATATTGACGTCATTGCCGAAACTTCGGCGAAGGCTTATTTTAGTGACGCAAAATTTATATTTTTCCATCTCTCAGTCTGTTCTTCTGTCTATCTGTCAGTCCCCGATAACTGCCACAAAATGCAATCAAAACTTCTTTTTTTCGTAAACAAAATTGTAAAACCCTAGATTACTGAGTTTACACTTTCAAAAGTTCCTGATACATCAGATTTAGGTGTTTTTGGTGGGCAGGTATGTAAAAGTATGAGGATAATGAAAAATGCTTATTAAAACTGTCTCTTACCCTTATAAATCAAAATGTAGAAAAAAATACAAGATATACGATAACCATTAGCAGATTGATAGAAAGTTAGAAATTTAAATTTAATGAGACTACGGGGGTTCAGGGGGGCGGAGCCCCCTTGAAGAAATCTGCTGTGGTATAATAAAAAAACAAAAATAATAGATCATGAATTTTTCAGAATATCCTAACATAACTAAATCTTTAATTTAACGGCTTTTGATGGCTTCAGATTTCTTATTTTTATTTTATTCTTATAAATAATTACGTAATTCGAAAATTTTAAATTACAGTTTCCAGGAAGTTGAATATTACGCTAAATGTGTTTTAAAAAAAGAAGTGAAAAGCTGACGTTGAGGCTCTTGATCTGCAGATTTACTAGTTATTATATTTCATATTTATATTTTCATATCATACTAATTATAGAATTAAAATGCTGTCTAGTAATGATAAAATGATGTACAATCCATAATACTCTATAATCTACAAAATTCCATAATCTGTAAAACCTTTGGCCCCATCTTGTGCGGATTATAGAACTTTGAATGTATTAAGTTAAACAATAGTTTTTGTTTTGTTTTGTTTTAAATATTGCATTTATGGCTCAAACAGAGTTAATTTATATTTTTTAAGAAATAAATTAGTAAATCATTACTAGAAATACAAATAAAATTACAAATAAAAATATCTTGATGACATAACTAAAAAATGTAAACATCAGATGAATGGAACCACGTGTAAATAAAAGACAAAACACTTTAAAACAGGTCTTGTTGGAATTTTCACCTTGAAATAATTAAATAAAAAAAAATTACATTTATTTTCTTAAAAGGTGAAAATAAAAGGTTAAAAACAACAAATGTTAAATGTCCCGAGATCTTTCGGACATACACATGTCCATTTTCAAGGATAGCAATGAACTGGATGAGAAAACTAAAATTGACGGAGATACAAAGCAAAACATTAAACACACATGTGCAAGAATTGAGCCGGTCTATTTTCTTGAAAGGGGGGGGAGGAATTCACGTAGAACTTTCAGCAGTTAAACTTCTAGAAATGCCCAGGATATTGTGCCATATTGCAGGAATATTATAAGAAAGGCTGTCGTTACATGTATTATAATTATTACATAAAATTTCTATTGATTCCCGGATTATTGAAAGATAGTAGTTGGAAGCTTGAAAAATAATTTTTGCTTTATCGAAATTTATTTTTATGTTTTCTTTCTGATTTAATTTAGATAATGCTGTGCTGTGTTTATTGAATTTGATGTCTGATAAATGTTCCCTCAATTTCTCACTAAATCTCCGGGTTGTCAGGCCAATGTAAAATAAACTTTCATGATGCTCATTACTGAATGGGATTATATATACACCTGATTTGTCAGAATTCTGTATTGGGTCAATTTTCCTATGAATTAAATCCTTTAACTTAGTTGGAGGTTTAGCTATTAAACTTATATTATATTTCATCAATGCGTATTTTAGTCTTTAGTTGCAGAATATAATCAAATTTACAATATATAACTTTATCTGAGTAAGATGATTTCTCTTGCTTAGGTTTTTTAATTTGCTTAAGTAGTATATTAATATAATCGGGGGGAAACCATTATCGTAAGCAGTGCGTCTAACAATATTAATTTCATTTTGTAGGAATTTATCCGAACAAATTTCAAAGGCACGTTTTAGGTAAAATCTGTAGGCAGCTATTTTATATGAGAAAGGTGAGTTGCTATCAAATGAAATGGTATTGTTGGATCTAAATTCTTTCCTATAAACAGTACGTTCTATTTTGTTTTCAGATTTGTTTTTCATTGACTTCACATCAAGAAAATTCAACGTCCCCTCCTTCTCAACTTCTAAGGTAAACTGAATTCTTGAATCCATTTCATTAATTTTCTGCAAAAAATCGTTTAGTGATTGTAATCCATGATCCCAAACTATGAAGATGTCGTCCACATACCTTATCCAGATTGATGGCTTAACCACAAAATTATCCATAATTTGCTTTTCCATAGGTCTAAGTTTTAATTCTGCCATGTATCCGCTAATTGGAGACCCCATAGGTGCTCCGTTAATTTGCTTATAGTATTTATTGTCAAAAACAAATACATTATTCTGTGTAATTAGATTAATAGCTGATTTTAATGTAGTACGGATATTTTGATGAAAATTTGAGTTATTATCAATTGAGGTTTCAATTATTTTAACAATTTCTTTAACATCTATGGAGGGATAAAGCAATACAATGTCCAGGCTGGCAAGAATACTGTTATGATTAATGGAAACTGCTTTAATCCTGTTAACAAATTCGGTTGTAGAATTATTAACAAATTCAGAGTCCGGGAGAATGTCTTTTAAAAATGGAACGAAGGCCTTTTTCGATAAAATATGTAGGCGCAGAATGCTTAGTC
Source organism: Maratus speculifer (assembly GCA_964019185.1). Taxonomy (NCBI): domain Eukaryota; kingdom Metazoa; phylum Arthropoda; class Arachnida; order Araneae; family Salticidae; genus Maratus; species Maratus speculifer. The sequence goes on along the minus strand of CAXHSM010000349.1, from coordinate 2,439,844 downwards.
ACTATAGGGCGGAGGGGGGAATTTTCCTTATGGTCCTTAAGCCGACCAATTAATCTTGGTGTAACTGCTGTTTTATTAACTTGGATTGTATTATGTTAAAAAAAGATCCCAATGATAGCATCTCTAGGAAAACAAAAACTTTGATTACTAACGGAAATTGGCCTAAAGAAATGAAACATAAATTGCAAGTTAATAAAACAGCAGTTACACCAAGATTAATTGGTCGGCTTAAGGACCATAAGGAAAATTCCCCCCTCCGCCCTATAGTGACTAAGCATTCTGCGCCTACATATTTTATCGAAAAAGCCTTTGTTCCATTTTTAAAAGACATTCTCCCGGACTCTGAATTTGTTAATAATTCTACAACCGAATTTGTTAACAGGATTAAAGCAGTTTCCATTAATCATAACAGTATTCTTGCCAGCCTGGACATTGTATTGCTTTATCCCTCCATAGATGTTAAAGAAATAGTTAAAATAATTGAAACCTCAATTGATAATAACTCAAATTTTCATCAAAATATCCGTACTACATTAAAATCAGCTATTAATCTAATTACACAGAATAATGTATTTGTTTTTGACAATAAATACTACAGTAGAGGACCTATTATCCGGAATTCCGAAATCCGGAAGGACCCGAAATCCGGAAATGAAGAAGATTGAGAACGAGATGAATCATGATGAAATGAACGAATCATGAATCTTTGATCAAATGTGCGTTTTTTCGAAATTTTTTAAGATTTCATGCTTTTTTTTCAAAATTCACCTTTTTTCTGCGTTTTTTCGACAGAATTTACGTTTTTTTTTTTTTAAACGCAATTTTTTTCAAGTATTGCTACAAGTATCAAAATTCATGTCATTCAAAGATTCATGATTCATTCATTTCATCATGATTCATGTCCATAAAATTTTTTCAAGTATAGCGAAAAAACTCCGCAAATTCGTCAAATATCGCTTTAAAACCCTGCAAATTTCGTCAAATATCGCGATAAAACCCTGCAAATCTCGTCAAATATTGCGAAAAAATCCTGCAGATATCTCGCAAAAAATTCAAATTTTGTGAAACAATCGCGGAAAAATCCCGTATAAGCGCCCCCCTCTAATTATTTTACGATTTTTCGTCACCTTCGGGGGGGGGGGTAACGGTATTTTACGGTATATGTATACATACAAAGCCAGTTGGCAAAACGTCCGGATTTTGAAAAGTCCTGAATTTTGGATGTCCGGATTTGAGACTTTGTACTATAGTACAAGAGTCAAAATTGTAGCTTAGTGTTTTTCCACAGACTTCTCATACAACACTCTTTTCATTCACATTCTAGATAGCAGTGCTATATTCCTTGTTTTTTTTTTCTTTGAGGGGGGGGGGGAATTGTCGATTTTCGGACGGACCCGAAATCCGGAAAATTCCAAAAACCGGAAAGCCCTCGGTCCCGACGATTCCGGATAATAGGTCCTCTACTGTATAAGCAAATTAACGGAGCACCTATGGGGTCTCCAATTAGCAGATACATGGCAGAATTAAAACTTAGACCTATGGAAAAGCAAATTATGGATAATTTTGTGGTTAAGCCATCAATCTGGATAAGGTATGTGGACGACATCTTCATAGTTTGGGATCATGGATTACAATCACTAAACGATTTTTTGCAGAAAATTAATGAAATGGATTCAAGAATTCAGTTTACCTTAGAAGTTGAGAAGGAGGGGACGTTGAATTTTCTTGATGTGAAGTCAATGAAAAACAAATCTGAAAACAAAATAGAACGTACTGTTTATAGGAAAGAATTTAGATCCAACAATACCATTTCATTTGATAGCAACTCACCTTTCTCATATAAAATAGCTGCCTACAGATTTTACCTAAAACGTGCCTTTGAAATTTGTTCGGATAAATTCCTACAAAATGAAATTAATATTGTTAGACGCACTGCTTACGATAATGGTTTCCCCCCGATTATATTAATATACTACTTAAGCAAATTAAAAAACCTAAACAAGAGAAATCATCTTACTCAGATAAAGTTATATATTGTAAATTTGATTATATTCTGCAACTAAAGACTAAAATACGCATTGATGAAATATAATATAAGTTTAATAGCTAAACCTCCAACTAAGTTAAAGGATTTAATTCATAGGAAAATTGACCCAATACAGAATTCTGACAAATCAGGTGTATATATAATCCCATTCAGTAATGAGCATCATGAAAGTTTATTTTACATTGGCATGACAACCCAGAGATTTAGTGAGGGATTGAGGGAACATTTATCAGACATCAAATTCGATAAACACAGTACAGCATTATCTAGATTAAATCAGAAAGAAAACATAAAAATAAATTTCGATAAAGCAAAAATTATCTTTCAAGCTTCCAACTACTATCTTTCAATAATCCAAGAATCAATAGAAATTTTATGTAATGATTATAATACATGTAATGACAGCCTTTCTTATAATATTCCTGCAATATGGCACAATATCCTGGGCATTTCTAGAAGTTTAACTGCTGAAAGTTCTACGTGAATTCCTCCCCCCCCCCTTTCAAGAAAATAGACCGGCTCAATTCTTGCACATGCGTGTTTAATGTTTTGCTTTGTATCTCCGTCAATTTTAGTTTTCTCATCCAGTTCATTGCTACCCTTGAAAATGGACATGAGTATGTCCGAAAGATCTCAGGACATTTAACATCTGTTGTTTTTAACCTTTTATTTTCACCTTTTAAGAAAATAAATGTAATTTTTTTTTTTTTCTTTAAATTTGGAACCACATGATTATTCGTTTTTGGCATTAAATATATAGCTTGGAAATCTTTTTTTTTTTAATGTAGAAAGTGGCCGACTGGATAACAGAGAAGTATCAATAGGTATCAATACAAGAAACATAGGATTTTGAGACTGCTAATTTCTTATTAAATAAATTGCCATTTAATGGCCGAAGAGTGTAAGTACCCACAGAAGTGATAGTCTTTTAGATTTATTGTAAATGGCATAAATATTTATTCAACAGGAAATTTTACTTAATGAATTCAACGACATAGAAACAAAACACATTATTGCATATGAATTTTATGTGTTTGTTCGAACTGACAGCAGAAAACAGAAGGCTACATCATATTATATAATTTGTGTGTGACAAATATTTTTGAAGCTGTCTTTAATATGGCAAATATATACGTAAAATTAAATACCAATTTCAAAGAAAAGAAAATATCATAACTAGTGATATAGTAGGTTCAGTGTACAGTTCAAACATGAGATGAGGCAAGTGATATTTTTATAAATGTAAAATAACGATTTTTTTATTTTTATTTTATTATATCACTGCAACCACAGCATTTATTTGAAACAGATGTAGTATTATGAAGAGTAGAATTTCTGATTCTACTCTTGGTTTCTTAAATTGTTTTTACATTTTATGCAAATTTTGATAAAATTTATGTAAGAACTCCTGATCTTATCAATGATATATATATATAAAAAAAATAATTATATTTAATGGAATATAATACAATCAATCTATGAACAACAGAACATTTTAAATTTAAACGTTAAAAAAATCTAATTAATTTAATTATTTGAAAATCAAATTTGAATAACATTTGCAAAACTTATTCCAAATAAATAAAATCTACTCTAAATAAAACATTTTAATAATACTTTAAATGACTTTTGGCACAATAAAACAGATGACAGTTTCAATAAATGAAAATTCGTGTAATTACGTTATCAAACCGCAAATTGTACAATTTTAGTTGAAGATCAACCAAAGAAATTATGTTATTATTTACTTATTTAACTAAAAAGAGTAAGATTAACAAATTGTTGCTTTAAAAGTTACCTGAAACATAGATTTTACAGACAGTCAGATACAAGACGCCAATGCAAGAATGAGTAATAAATTTTTATATCATTTCTTCTTAAACAAGATTCATTTATTCTAAAAAGAACGGTTTAGAAAGTTAGTGAAATAATTTACACCTTAGGAAACACTTAAGTGTTCGATTTGCGAATTTTAACTTATGTTTTCTTTTTTTAACAAATGTTTCATTTTGTTAATTAAAATTATTTATGGATTGATTCACTAGTTATGAATTAACTCATCCTTTACGATTCATTCATTGTGTTCACGTTGATTCACTCTTTATGTTGGCGCTGTTTCATTCATTTGTTGGCGTCTGTATTCTCTAAATTTTCAAATTTGAAAAGAAGCTTGGAAAGCAAATTGTTCTCCAAACTTTTAGAAAGTGTCTCAGGGAGCTCCGTACTGCACCTACGGAAGTTGACCGGATATTTATAATATAGTAATTTACCCAGCTTAACTGAGTAATTTTTTCCAAATTAGTCCGTTTTTCAATCACCCTCCCTATCTGACAAATTCCCAGCTACAAAGAATTTGAATTCTCTTTCGATTGGCATATGGAATGCCAATGGGCTTAAAAGGCAAGCCACTGAGTTTAAGGATTTTATCATGAGTAATAATTTAGATGTCATGTTGGTTTCTGAAACCAAGTTCCAGGGTAACCCCGTTAAGGTCACCAACTATGTGCTTTTCAATGTAGACAGACCACCATCAGTTGGTGGCCGCATTGGTGGTGGCACTGCTGTATACATTAAAAATGGTCTCAATGCGTCTCTCGCTAATGTCCCACTATTAAACCACATTGAGACCACGCCTATTGTATTAGATTTTCCATCCATCCTCCATCTTCTGATTGCAGCCATTTATAATCCTCATTCTCACGAAAGTCTTCGTCTGCTTGGTCAGGATTTATCTAACTTAACCCGTTCTTTTCCAAATTTTATCATTGCGGGTGATTTTAATGTTCATCATTATTCTTGGGGCTGCCATCGCTCCAACATGTCTGGTTATAAGATCCGCAGGTGGACAGATCAAAATTTTGCACAAATTATAGCACCGCTCGAGTCCACCCACACTACTCATCACTCCATCATCGATTTTGCAATCACCCGCAATTTTCCCTTCCTGTATACCATTCAAACGGTTAACGATTTGTCATCGGATCATCTCCCAGTTCTGCTTAGACTCGAAGTGGGCAACTACCAGCTAGATATCTCCCAGGCTTTCTCAGTGAACTGGGAGGACTTTGGTCATGTCCTCGAGAACATGGACTTACCGCCCACTGAGATTCACTCTGCCGAGGATGTAACTTCTTCAATACAGGCATTTGGTGACTCCCTCCATAATGCTTTCCAAAAAGTTGCGAGACCTGGGCAGAGGGTGGTTGATGCATTTCGACTACCTGAGCACATCAGGGATTTGAAAAGAGAGAGGAATCGTTTACGTCGGGAATGGCAGACGACTAGGACCCTATCATTAAATCTCATTTCAATAGAAAATACCACCAGGTTTCTGCTGCAATCAAGGAGTTTAGTAACCCACACTGGAACACCTACATTGAGTCTCTGACAACTTCTGACAACACCATTTGGTCGGCAACGGCACGCATTCGTAGGACACGGACACACATTCCAGCCCTTAATGGCCCAAATGGTATGGCCTATTCAAACACTGACAAGGCTGAGCTCATTGCTGACAGTCTTAGAAGCCAGTTTACACTTAACCAGGATGTCATCATTCCTAAAGTGGTCGACATTGTAAATACTAAGGTTGAACATTTCTTAAACACTGAACATAACACGCTTAATCCTGCATTGCCCTCTGAGGTTATTGCTCACATTGGGAATCTCAAAAAGAACAAATCACCAGGCCTCGATCGCATCTCTACTAATATGTTATTTCATCTGCCCCTTAACTGTATTTTCTTTCTTACTATCTTAATTAATTGCATGCTTAACCTCCATATGTTTCCTGACTGCTGGAAAAAGGCTCTGGTTGTCCCAATCCCAAAAGCTTGTCTGGACAGACATGCCACTTCCAGCTTCAGGCCTATCTCGCTTCTCTCTTGCCTGTCCAAAGTCTATGAATACATACTCATGTGCCGTCTGAAGGAGTTCGTTGCCTCCAATTCGATTATTATACCTGAGCAATTTGGGTTTCGGCCCAAGCATTCGACTCAACACCAGCTTTGGAGAGTAACGGAACTCAATCATGAGGGTTTTAATCGTAATCATAATACTGGAGTTCTATTCATAGACATCGCTAAAGCCTTTGACCGAGTCTGGCATTATGTACTTATTTTTAAGTTAATTTTATACAGAATTCCTCCCCAGCTTATTTTTATTATCTGGAATTACCTTCGTGGTAGGTCCTTTTTTGTTAAAGTCAATAATTCTCTTTCTACTACTCACATCATCGAGGCTGGTGTCCCTCAGGGGAGCCTTATCAGCACTTGGTTGTTCAACCTTTACATCAACGATATCCCATGCTGGATTCCCAACGTCCTCTTAACATTATATGCGGACGACACGGCCATCTTGACTTCCAACATTTCACTTCAGACTGTGCTACTTAAACTCCAAACTTATCTTTTGGCACTTAATGTAATTGTCTTAGGAAATGGCATATTAAAGTCAATGCAGCAAAAAGCGCCGCCATGATTTTTTCAAAGAAAGCTATCTCCCCTGACACTAATCTTTCTCTCAATGGTGACAGCATACCCTGGATCACCAACTATAAATACCTAGGCATTCACCTAGATTCCACATTAAACTGGGCTAGACAGATTCAGGATGTACTTCTCAAATCTAACAAAGCCCAAGGTTCCTTCAAATCTCTGTTGGCTTATCACAGCCGTCTGTCAATTTCAAATAAATTATTAGTACAGTATAACATCTTTAGTTCGGACATCTATAATCCGGAAACTTCTGTAATCCGGACACTTCGGTACGTTTATTCATTTTTATTTAGAATTAGAGATAATAGATGGCACCACAGGTCTTATGTAAAAGAATTTCAGAAAATGGTTATGAAAATGATAAATTACATAGTAACTCAACTTTTTTTTTCAATATTAAAACTGTAAGAACACTCTAAATTACATTTGTAATTAATATATAGGTGTCTTTATAATTACAAAATTCTAAAAATTCATGATTGATCATGAATTGAATCATGATAATGAATTGAATCATGATTCATAATTTCAGTTATTTTTCTTTTTCGAAAAATGAAATGTCACTAATATGCCACAAAATTGGATTTTTTTTATTGTTATTTATTTTAAGTATTTAACTTATGACTTACTTTGATATTTATAGTTGCTATGTATTTAATTTTTTATATTATATATCATATTTTTAAATATGGTACCGTAATTATAAGATTGATTTTTAAATTATGATTGTAAATCTTAAATTTCTCACTGTATTTATTTATTTATTTATTGGTTTTAGAATTAAGTTTTTCAATATTTTTCATGATGCGTCTATTATTCTTGTGATATGCATTATTTATTAAGTATTCATTAAGTAAAAATCGCAATTTTTTTTAAATCGTACGTTTGTTATTTTTTTTAATTTATGATAGATGGCGACACTGCATAAAATATACATAATTAAAAAAATAAAATAAATAAACATTCGTTTTTGAGAATTTTGAATTGATTTTTCTCAATGTTTTCATTTATCCAGTCCCTTGCTAGTTTGTATTGCCATATTAAGAAGAGATAACAGTACTATCATTAATCTTCATGCATCTTAGCTAAACAACTTCTGTAATCCGGAATTTTCTATAATTCGGACTCGCTGTAATCGCGACGATTCCGGATTAAAGAAGTTATACTGTATATAAGTCCTTTATTAGATCAACCATGACTTACGGGTCAGTTGTTTGGGGATCGATCTGTGAAACTCAGATGCAGAAAATTCAAATCTTTCAAAATGCAGTTTTGCGTAGGATTTGTAAGGCGACTACATTTGTTCGGAATGACGTCATACATGCTGATCTTAATATCAAGCCCATTGCTCAAGTTATCAAAAAACTTGCTATAAATTTTCATAGAGATCGCATTCTTATACCCAATGATGCATTGCGATCCATCTAACCTTACAGTGTCAATGACACTCAGGGAAAGAAAAGACCGCTGGTCATCCTTAGTAGAGATGATGGATTTGCACCTCCATCAAAAAGAAGGAGGCGTGAACCCCCTTAAACACATCATTGTGGACTTTCCAAATTCCAAAATTCATTTTCATTTTGTTTTATTTGGCATCCTCCCACTATTTTAGCTAATGACGTCTTCCTGTCTCGCTTTTGGCACCGGGTAATATTTACCTTCCGAACTTGTTCCTAGTTACCTTGGGGATTAAAAATTTCAATACTTGATTAATTTATGTGATAGATAAAGTTTTGTTATCCTTTTTTTTAACTTGTTTAATTTTGTACTTAGAAATTTATTTTATTAATTGAAATTGCTTGCATCATTATGTTTATCTGTTTGCATCGTGTATTCTATTTCTATCATTTGCATTGTGTTACCCTTATACTTGTCACTGATTTCAATATTTCATTTGGTAAATTCACCCTACTGTGATTTAAAATAATTGAAATTTGAAAATTAAAATTACTTATATTATTGTTCCGGTCAGCCCTTTCCTCCTCCCTGAACTTTTTTCATGCTATTTTTTAACCGCTTTTGCAAATTCCGTTAGAGAAAATT